>CM065592.1:151860880-153289831 GCA_033119425.1 Bufotes viridis | reverse complement strand
AAAAGTGGCCTGGTCATTAAGGGTGTTTAAGCTAGGGGGGCTTAAGTGGTTAAAAGTGACTTGAACATTGCCGCCCCTTTAAAATTGACTTGAACACTGCAGCCCCTTTAAAAGTGACTTGAACATCGCCATCCCTTTCAAACTGACTTGAACATCGCCAATTCGCCATCCCTTTAAAAGTGACTTGAACATTGCCGCCCCTTTAAAAGTGACTTGAACATCGCCATCCCTTTAAAACTGACTTGAACATCGCCATCCCTTTAAAAGTGACTTGAACATTGCGATCCCTTTAAAAGTGACTTGAATATTGCCGCCCCTTTAAAAGTGACTTGAACATCGCCATACCCTTTAAAACTGACTTGAACATCGCCATCCCTTTAAAAGTGACTTGAACATCGTCATCCCTTTAAAAGGGACTTGAACAATGCCACCCCTTTAACAGTGTCTTTCACTAATCACTCATGTAGTTGTGCAGTCTGCTAAAGCCTGTGATGAGTTTATGTCACCAAGCAGTAGGACATGTGACAGTGTAAGGCAGTTATGAGATCAGTGAAGGCCTGCAGGCTTCTTGGCTAATAAAAATCATTAATAAGTTTAAATCACATTACTGAATTACACACTAACTAAGTTCAATTACTTTTTACTTACAGTTATTAAGAAATCCAGCTCTTCTTTAGAGAAATTACTTTTCGCCATAATCGCTGGGACAGTCACCAATCTCCACTCTCGTCTCTCTCGATTCGATCCGAGGTAACGCACACACGTACAGACGCACGTACACGATTCTTGAATAGTTGTATTATCGCGATAATAAAACTAACAGTGTAAAGTGGACTGTATTGCTCTAAGTTATATTCGCGTACGAATGTAACTTCTATTACAGCACACCATACTAAAACTGACTAAGTGACAGCTTTAAGTTCTATTCGAACGCGATTATGCGATTATAATATATCTGCTTAATCGCATTGCCGTTTCAACTTAGCATTGCTAAATAATTCCATCCATATTCGTTAACTTACTGACTCAGTAAGTTAACGATATGAATGGAATTATTTAGCAATGCTAAGTTGAAATCTAATGCGATTAAGCAAATATATAAGAATCGCATTGCGATTTCAACTTAATTCTCAGATCCGACAGTACATTCTACTGGAGGAGGCGTTCCCATGGTGATCGTTAGCTCAAAGTTGTAATCGCAATGCGTTTATTGCGGTATATTATCCCTCTGGGTGTCTTTTACAGGTTAATTTTTATTTATTTTATGTTAACTCATCATTTCCCTATCTACATTTGTTTGCAGGGGATTTACCTACATTTTGCCGCCTTTTGCAGCCCTCTAGCCCTTTCCGGGAGTCTTTTACAGCCTTTTTAGTGCCCAAAAGTTCGGGTCCCCATTGACTTCTATGGGGTTCGGGTTCGGGATGAAGTTCGGGTTGAGTTCGGATCACGAACCCGGACATTTTCCGGAAGTTCGGCCGAACCTCTCGAACCCGAACATTCAGGTGTTCGCTCATCTCTAATTGTGATGGAAATAATAAGTGACAAAGAAAAAGAAGCGTGAACCAATGAAAACCCAAGTAAGATATCAGTGTACATGCCGTGAGAGTGAAAAACCAGCAAAAGTGCATAGTGAAATACTTACCATTAACTGAAAATAAAGCATGTGATTAAAGCTATAATAAACATGTGTAATATGTATGAGAAAATTTGTAAAAAAACACACATATATATATATATATATATATATATATATATATATATATACACACATCTAATGAATGTCCATATGCTCATAAAAAACCTCCATATTGTGAATGTGCATAATTAATAATGATGTGCAATTATTATATGCGTGAATCATACTAAAATAGACGTATAAAAATGGTGATATCACGATCCCTTAAAATTTTAAAAAATGTGCATAAAGAATATATATGCACATACACATATATGCATATATTTGTCTAATAGGATCAGTTCTGTCCATGAAACAGTCCAAAGTCCATCCTCTGGAGAACATCCAATTATTCCCTTGACATGCCTACAACCCCTTGATGATCAGGATACCTGTAACACAGAGAAAAAGAGGAGGGAGGGGAAGGAGGGGAAAAGTGGGAAGAAAAAGAGAAGGTAAAGGGGAGCGAGAAAGAGAGAAAGAGGGAAGAAGAAAAGGGGAGGGAAAATTATGGCAGTTAAAATATATATATATATATATATATATATATATATATAAATATATATTTGTTAAAAAAGTCATAGGGTGTATGCATGCATGATTATGGATGCATACCTTTTGGCTGCAACCAAAGCCTACAACTCTAGGGAACCCTGATTTGTACTACCGTATCATATTTGTATTTATAAAAATGGGACAAAGCTGTTGTATTCATTTAACCCATGAGGGGACAACGTACCTAGTTTGTGAATCCATCGAGTTTCCAATTGTGCCAGCTTTCTTTTCCAGTCTCCTCCACGATTCGTAAAATATACGCGATCAATTGCTCTAACTTGTCATAGGGTAGGATCACTGGTGCTGTAGCCTAAAGAGTCGGGGTATTGGTTTCAAAAGGGAAGTAAATTCTTCATCCTTAGCGGATATAATGTCCAACACATGTTCCCGTACTCTTCGACGGAATTCCCGGGTAGTCATACTAATGTAATGTAATCTTATAGGTGTTGTGTCCAGTCCCATCCTGGAAGGAATCACATTTAATTATATTGAGACATGCCACACATTTCCCACACGGGGAGCAGCCCCATTTTGGGCCTTTTGATCCAAATATCCTACCGAGTTGCTTACCTTTATAGTGACTTCTGACTAACATATCGTGTAGATTCTGTGATCTCCTGTAAGTTATGGAAGGTCGGAGAGATAAATGTTCCCGTAGGATTTTTATTGGACAACAAAATTGGCCAGAACTTCTGTAAAATGGTCTGTACCTCCCGTGATCTGCAATTGAAAGTAGTAATAAATCTTACCAGATCATTGTCTTTCGTAGGTTTATTTACATCTTTCGTAGGTTTATTTACATGTAGTAGGCCATTGCGATTCGTAAGTGTCGCACAATGTTGGGCTTTTTTAAGCACCCTATTGCTATAACCCCTTTCTCGAAATCGTTAAATCCGTTACTTGTTTTCTGAAGATATGATATTCAGAACATAATCAACATGTACGGAGATGTTGTCCAGTTGGGATGTTTCGAATAAGGTGTTTTGGATGCGCAGATGACGCATGTAGCAAGCTGTTGGTGGCTGTTGGCTTCCTAAATAGATCTGAACATACCCATTATCATCCTTTCTTAGCATGACATCCAGAAAGTCCATCTCCCTCTCACTCCACTTATGGGTCAGCCAATTGTTGTACGGGTTGTCGTTGAGTTTCATAATTAAGTTTTCCAGGTTTTGAACAGTACCCTGCCAGAAGAAAAGGATGTCGTCAATATAACGTGTCCAAAATTGGACCCTATCAATACCTCTGGCAGGGTCTGTCATAAAGATTTCCCTTTCCCATTGGCCAAAAAACAGATTTGCGTAGGACGGTCGCCCCCATCACGGTTCCCTGCAATTGAAAATAAAAGCTTTCCTTAAAAGTAAAGAAGTTATGGGTGAGAGAAAATCTAACCATCTGTATAAGAAACTCACATAGTCCAGCATCCAGGTTGCTCATCATAAGACACTTAGATACTGCCAGAATGTCGTCATCGTGTCGTATGGATGTATAGAGTGATTCTACGTCACATGTCACTATGAGTGTGTCAGGTTAGATATGGATGCCATCAATTTTCTTTAGCAAATCCAGGTTGTCACATGTATAGGATAGGAGGGTCTCTACAAAGGTTTTCAGGTGAAAATCAATGAATTTGCATATAGGTTCCAACATATTCCCCACCCCAGACACAATGGGCCTACGTGGTGGATTGTTCATGCTCTTGTGAATCTTAGGAAGTAGATAAAGTGTTGAGACCGTCGGTTCCTCAATAGTAAGGCCCACCCGTTGATTCTCACTTAGGATGCCAGCATCCTTGGCATTCTCCAACATTTTTGTTAATTCCGCTTGGTACCTAGACAATGGATTGAATGTTAATCTTTTATAGAAAGTGGGGTCCTTTAGTTGACGGAAAGCCACCTTCTCATACATTCTGGTGGGCCAAACCACCACATTCCCACCCTTATCTGATGGTTTAAATATCACATCCTTCATTTTTTGTAATTCTTGGAGTGCCACACGTTGTTCATGGGTTAAATTGTCACTGGATCTTCCCTTCGGTATCTCAGCCACCTCCTGCGTTACCAATTTGATAAATAAATCTATTTCAGAATGTTGTGATAAGTTAGGGAAACATTTCGATTTGGGAAGTGGGGACTGTGGATTGCTTTTTACAATGACTGATTCAAACCAATCATGCTCCTTGGATTTTACCATGTGATTGGTGACGTCACTGGACAGGCCCCCATTTCCATCTTGGATTTCATCATGTGATCTGTGATGTCATCAGGACACGCCTCCAGCTCCTGGGTGTTTGTGATCAGTGTCATTTTGCTCACTATTTAAACTGCAACTTTCCTATTGCCATGTACTCCCTGACAAAGCCTATTTGGCGAAACACGTTGGGCAGGTGAAGTGACACTGGAAAGGGGATCACTATCTTGTTTGATTAACTTTGTAACTTGTTAACAGTGATTGTATTTACATTCTGTAAACCCTGTGCAGTAGTGCTGTTACACTTGCAGGCTGTGTACTTGCTTGACCCCTGCACATTCTCCTCTTACCGGTGGTGTGCAGCGGACCAGGCACGTTCCAGCCTCCATTCAGTATTACCACATACAGTATGACTCTGCACTTGTATTATTCACTATCCACTTCCCATGTGTTCTCCTCATATTTTTGCTACCCCACTGGTTCATGTTTTTAAGTAATATCTAATAAATTACAATTTGCGTTGTTGGACTTATGTGCTAATTAGTTGGGTATGCACACCAAAAAAAAAAAATATATATATATTTTTTAGGTTTTGTTTCACGTCGTCAAATAAACAGAAGACTGGCGGATTCTCTCCTGTCTTAGGCAACACTTACTTTTTATTATTAAATTTATTAAATATTTATTATTAAATTGAACTAAAACTTGAGTAAAATTAAAGGAAAGTCAACTTAAATTCGCCAATATATTATCCAAATCTTCGAGGGAAATTCATGGACAATCAATTTGCCAAGCCTTTTGTGCCAGAGAACGTGTATTATTAAATCGTCTTTTACATGCAATAAATAGAAAAAAGGGAGAGAGGGGGACAGCGCCTCCTGTGTGGGACCGTTTGGTATAGGGAGTATAAAAATAATAAAATGTCCTTACCAGATGCGGTTGTGAGGAAGTCACAACCGCTTGTAGTGCTCTGCTGGTATTGCCCGACCAGCGTCCGGGGTTTTGCCTTGCTGCAGCCTCTTGTTCCTCCCACTGGTAGAGCGGTAACGAGTAGATAAAAAAAGTAAATAAAAAAGGAAAAAGATTTTCAGCAGCGCCTGAAAATCTTTTTCCTTTTTTATTTACTTTTTTTATCTAAATCGTCTTTTAAGCAGCACTTTATAAGTTGAGAAATTTTAACCTTCTGTTCTGTCCCATATTCAATATAAATGAATAGACGAAGCGGCCAATCTGTGGCCTACTCGTGCTGCTGCCACCTCTGCAATCTCTCGTCGTTGTGCCACTCTGTGGCCTCTATATGCTGTGGCCTCCTCATACTGCTGCCACCTCCTCACTATGTCGCCTTGCCACTCTGTGGCCTCCGGAGGCTGCCACCACCTCCTCACTATGTCACCTTGCCACTTTGTGGTCTCCTGATGCTGCCGCCACCTCCACACTCAGTCATTGTGCCACTTTGTGGCCTCCTACTGATGCTGCTGCTGCCGCCACCTCCGTACTCTGCCATTGTGCCACTCGGTGGCTTCCTCATACTGCTGCCACCTCCATACTCTGTCATTGTGCCACTTTGTGGCCTCCTCCTGATGCTGCTGCAACCTCCACACTCTGTCATTGTGCCACTCTGTGGCCTCCTGATACTGCTGCCAACTCCAAACTCTGTCATTGTGCCACTCGGTGGCCTCCTCATACTGCTGCAACCTCCAGACTCAGTCATTGTTCCACTCGGTGGCCTTCTTCTTATGCTGCCAACTCCAGACTATGTCATTATGCTACTCGGTGGCCTCCTCATACTGCTGCAACCTCCAGACTCGTTCATTGTTCCACTCGGTGGTCTTCTCCTGATGCTGCCACCTCCAGACTCGGTCATTGTGCCACTCTGTGGTCTCCTCATGCTGCCGCCACCTCCGGACTCTGTCATTGTGCCACACTGTGGTGTCCTCATACTGCTGCCAACTGTAGACTCTGTCATTGTGCCAATCGGTGGCCTCCTCATACTGCTTACACCTCCAGACCCTGTCATTGGGCCACTCTGTGGTCTCCTCATGCTGCTTCCACCTCACCACTTTGTCATAGGTCCACTCTGTGGACTTGTCATGCTACTCCCACCCTCCCATCACTGCCTTCCCTGTGAGAAATCTGTGAATATCGGATATACTTGCGGCACGTGAGTTTATCTCACATGTCTCTCTGTATTTCCTTTTTGTTTGTTATTGTTGGCAGGAACCCACCTCAACACAGGTTCTGCTCGTTATCAGTGAGGAGGCTCTATTTAAGTCCGCCTCTCACTGCTGACCATGCGGTTGATATTTCATGCTGGAGTTCTGTTCTGGTTGTTTGTGGATCTTCTGCTTCACTTTCGTCTCAAGCTAAGTTACCCAGTTTTCTCCTTTGTGTGTGTGTTTTTACTAGATCTCAGGGAGACACTGGTTCCTTCACGGTGGAAGGAACCGGTTGGCTCATCTCCAGCTCCCTAAGTTAAGGTTTGCGACAGTGTCAGCAGGGCTTAGGTTCCAGCGTATGAGCTCATTCACCTTCAGTACTTGCTTATACTGTCAGCAGTCAGCGAGAGGCTCAGGGATTGTTAGGAGGTTACCATCTCCTCTTCCCTAGCTTTGAGGCCTAGTCTGCTTTCTGTCGCTGTTTGTATATTTGGTGTTCCTCACATCCCCACCTACCCGTTACACCTCCCCACTTCATTACTTGTCCAATATTTTGGCTTTCGGCCTGGCTGACATCATCATTTATTTGACCCTTCTTCTGATCTGTCAGAAAGGAAAAATGAGATGCACAACAGATCCTGTCTGTGTAGCAGCTGTAAGGCCTTTATGGTCCCATCTGAATTGGCTTATGATTTGGTAGCCAAAAACAGGAGTGGGTAAAAAACACAGAAGACATGCAAATATTCCATTCACATGTCCTCTCTGTTTTAGATCCACTCCTGTTTTTTTTGTCATTAGCAATACTGATGGATTATTGAGCAAATGCTGACCGAGTGAAGGCGGATGCTCCACAGACAGGTTCCGTTTTTTCTGTGTTATTGTTCTGACGGATCCGATATAGGGCAAATTAATCAGTGACATCAACACAAACTTACTGCTGACACCCTCTCCACTCTGTCGGGGGGCTCTACATGTATACGCGTTTAATAGAACAGGTTCTGAAGACATCTATGTTGAATCAGCTGGCGGTGGTGTAAAAGGAGTGAGCTTCTTGGCACTAACATCGACCTGTTAGACTGAGTTCATACTTGAGTTATTTGGTCTGTTTTGGCCCCGTGACTGCCCAAATATGTCAAGTGTGCAGTGATTCTAAGAGCGACGCCGGTCATCTGCATGTCATACGGACTCACAGTATTATTTAACTACCAAAGCAGACTCCCTAGGCATGCTACTGCAAGGCACAGAGTTCTACACCACTATAAAGCCAGAAAATTGCTATTTTTTTATTTAATTCGCCGCAAATTCGGCGAAACACCGAATCTAATTTTTGAAAAATTTGATCATCTCTAGTGTTGAGCGAACTGAAGCATTCTAACCGGAATTCGGTCCGAAGTTTAGGAAAACTTTGATTCGAAACAAATCCGAACTTTGTGGTAACGAATTGGGTTTTCCTAAAATGACGGCTCCACGTGTTATAAATCTACACTAAGTGTACAGTAGACAAGACCGGGAACACAAAATCACTCATAATGCCATGCACCTAGCCAAGACACAGATAGCCATTCCCTGTGATGTCACAGCCCCATAAAACCCTCATCCCACACAGTCTCCACCATTATTCTGTGAGCTGAACACAGGTAGAGACAGTGTTGCTGAAAAAGATTAGTAGAAGAATATTAAAGAGGGAGAGTCCAGGGAGACTTATTTTGCTTCAGTTTTATTTATTCATTCCTACATTTACTTATTCCTACATCAGCCGTAAACTAAGATATGTAATTCAATACCAATAAGATGGAAGCCTTTATTGTTTGGTACCAGCGTGCTAACCAATGCCATCCAGTCTACACCCCTTAGGGTGGCCAGGTCTTAATGATGACCATCCTCATCTATTGCTGGCTTTGCTTCTTCCAAATCACCTTCAAAGACTCCATGTTTTAGTAAGTTCAGAAAAATGCAGAGAGGAGGAACTGGAATGTTCCTGATCACATATACTCATCGATATTATGTGGAAAAGGATTAAAAGCAGATGGTAAAAGAAGGGCTCCCACCTGATTATTATTCTGTGTTTACTGTCAAATAACCTGCAGGAGATTGCAGGACAGAACTGCAATAATTTGCATATTGTGTCCCCACCTAACCAGCAAAACCCCATACCAGCAACAAAAAGTGAATTTAAGGGGCCGTGTGGCCATTAACAATGAAGACCGAATATACACTGTCCGCATGGTTCTTCATCGCAGCATGGACACACTACCTGTGGCCATACTCCAAGGTAGAGTGGCCTGAGTATACCTGACTATTTGACATCTGGCATCATCAGTAGTGATGAGCGGCAGGGGCAATATTCGAATTCGCGATATTTCGCAAATATTTGGGCGAATATTCGCCATATATTCGAAAATTCACAAATTCATAATCTCGTCATTATTTTCTTGATTGCGAAAATTCGCATAAAAAAAAAATCGCATAAAGTTACATAAAAGTTTGCATAAACTGGTATTTAAAAGGTATCTCTTAAATGCCAGTTTATGGAAATTTTTATGCAAATTTATGCAAATTTTAATGCACATTTTAATGCGAATTTTCGCTATCAGAAAATAATGACATTATTTTCTTGCTTGCGAAAATTTGCATATAAAAAATTCGCATAAAAACGAATATTCGCAATTGCTATTTTGCGATATTCTAAATATTTGCAAATTCTCGAAGTGCCGATGTTCGCGATTAAAATTCGCAATTCGAAAATTCGTAATCAACACTAATCATCAGTAATGTACAGCATGAATTAAAAGATCCCATAGAAAATTATCAGTTCTAGCTTCAGCTCCCCTCTGGCGTTTTCTGCACCTTGCCGGAGGGGAACTAAGCCAGACTGCCGGATATATGCGAAGCTGGCATAAGAATGATTAAAAAAATTAGGAGTGTTAATAGTTTATTTTTATCAGATCAATGAACAAAGAAGAAATCTATATCATATCAATATTTTGGTGTGACTACCCTTTGATTTCAAAATAGTGTCAATTCCTCCTGGTTACCCTTATATGACCTATAACATTTGGATCAAAGAGTAGCTTCATTTTTAGAATATACATGTTCACAATGTATGATATTGTTTATTTTTTAAACTTTTTTTTTGTAGCAAGGTATAAATGAAATATAAATTCACATACATAAACTGAACTGAGCAATCCAGCACTTCTATTCCCTGGGAAATTCTACTAGTACACTCCATCAACTTTAAGTATTCTAATTTGACCAAACCTTCCCTTTGAAGCACCACACTTAAGAAATCGTATTGAAAATTTGATTTGAAATAGTTCTGCAATCATTTCCATAAGTATTCTGCATTGGGGGGAAATAGATACAATGTTCCTAACTGCTACATGAAGAAGACAGTTTTTTTTTATTCATATATGTTACTGCGATAAATGGGTAGGTCTCCATTTTTTTCATTTCCTATTTGTGAAAAACATGTTTTTGCAACTGCTTGGAATGCATTGAGGATATTGGAATGTTTCCAAGACATCTCCATGGCATTCATTCTTATATACTGTAACGCTGCCAACTTCATTTTTTCTTTTTAATCCTACAGTGTTCCTACAGCTACTCATGTAAGTGTGTATGTTGAATTCAGATTCTGGCATGTAGTTTATTCCATGAAGATGATATGAATAGGGCCATATGAAAATTTTATAATAACTTCTGCATTTTTGTGATAATTACATGGTTTATCCCTTTCGCTTCTCTGTCTGTCTACATAGAATACAGTCTAACACAAACCATAGCAGAAAATACTATACATAGTACACTAAAAACAATGTAGGAGAGACAAAATAGAAAATCTGAGTATATAATTTATCTTTTAGTGTTATTTTTACTGTTACAGGTACTAAGGAAATGGTTTCAATTCCAAAATCAAATCAAGGATGGTGGCTTTCGCTGAGTCTATGTTTGGAAGATAGGATTTCATTTACTGTAGAAAAGAGCTAGGCTTAATGCCTTTAAGTTTATATATGCCTGTTTATATTTTCCATGCTGATAATGTATGTGATACAAATGTAGTAGTTTTATGAGGAAGACTTCAGTTGGGGTCATCTTTAAAGAGATTGTCTTATCTCACCTTTTCCCTGGCCAAGATGGACTAAGCGATGGCGCTAACTAGGGGAGACCTAGTTACATAAATGGCGGAGTGACCAATGTTCCACTGTTTCAGGGAGTTACAGAAGCAATGTAGTTTGCTTTGCTATGATGTCTACATAGCTCCCACTCACTGCTATGGGAGTTTCTGAAACAGCAGAGCACCAGCCACTCAGCCGCTTCTATAACCCCCGCTCACCGAGACTCACCATGTAAACAGCAAGATGGGACAACCCTTTTAAGTCGCATGATGGGTATAGAATAGGGTATAGCATTAGGTCTCAGCGAAGTACATGCTAAACATGAGGCTGGACTGGAAGATGAAAGAGTTACATCTTGTCCATAGTAAATACATGGGTTGCTAGGCTTTATGGTCTGGTTGTTACCAGAAAAGTTAGACTTAGATTAAAGCAATGAGATAATTTATACATTTTCCACATAATCTCTGTAAAAAGCGATAATTAACGTGCACCTAAAATCTACATCCTCACAGTTTTTCTTTTTCATACAAGGTTGAGGTCATGGTTTTCTAGAACATTAAAAAAGGACAGTTTTAGAAATATGGATTGATCTGTTTCATTTGATTTCGTTGCACCTTAGCCAGAACACATCTTGGGCAGCGAGACAAGAAAGTAACTGCTTTATCAAGCTGATTATAAAGCTATCCATGGATTGTCAGCAGGTGTTTCTGAAAAGAGTGATCAGTCACTATTCAGAGACACACACAGATGGCAATTTTCTATTGCACCTCTATGGCTGCCCTCCGCATTGAGAGAAAAACACATGGAGAATTACATGAGCAGAGACACAGATGAAAAACTGAAGAAAGGAAAAAGGATGAGCAAACATATAGAAGGAATATAACCAAAGGCTAGAATAAAAGAATCTCTTAGGGGGCAGCTGATAATAACCAAAATGCTATAGGAAAAAATGTTACAATGTACAGTATATCACCGCTTCATTATTTTTTTGTGTAATGGTCTCCCCTCTCCACACCACTTCTTGTATAGAAAAGTTAGACATTTATACCTTATCCTCGACCCAATCCCACTCAAAATAGTGGCATTGTATTGCAAAATTTCAACAAAATGTGTCTGAACGTATTGTTTTGATGTCACTTAGGCTCTGAGTACACTGCTTCCAAACCTTCTATCAGAGGTACAGGTCTTAGATGTATCCTGATGTATATCTCTGACAGAAGCCTCTAATGTATGACATGTATAGAGTGACATATGTCATTAAAGGGTTTATCTTGGTTCAGAACTGAACCCAGACATATCCCCTAATTCACCCAAGCAGCCCCTCTGAGATGAGCATCGGAGCATTTCATTCTCTCATACTCTCCATGGCCTTGTTCTGTATTGTGCAATGCAAAGGCTTTTTTAATTAGATCCGGTGACGTACTGGGTCTCTGCTAGGCAGAGGCTCCCACCTAGCAGTGTTCCCGATGATGTCACCAGCATTATGGGCGGGCTTTAGAGCTGCCCTAGCCTGTAACATAGCACCCATCAGTGCCGGTGATGTCACTGGGAAAACTTCTAGGTGGAAGCATCTTCCTAGCAGTTTAACCCCTTAAGGATGCATGACGTACCGGTACGTCATGGTTTCTGAGTCCTTAAGGACCCATGATGTACCGGTACATCATGAGTAGTTCCGATTACTGCTGCTCAGCCGACAGTGATCGGAACAAGGTACCTGCTGAAATCATTCAGCAGGTACCTTGTTACAATGCCCAGGGGGGTCCTGTGACCCCCCCATATCGGCGATCGCTGCAAACCGCAGGTCAATTCAGACCTGCGGTTTGCAGCGCTTTTTGCAATCTCTGATCCCCGCAGTCTGTGACCGCGGGGATCAAAGAGTTAATGCCCCCAAAGTGTTCAATTTTAACCCCCCCTGCAGCCCCCAATCATGTTGTGGCTGCGGGGGTTCAGGGGGGGTGGTTACGGGCAGCAGTGCGGGAGGCGGTTCGGGAGGCGAGCGGGATCGCAATTGCAATCCCCCGCCAGCCTCCTATGTAATATTCCTTGGTGTCTAGTGGATCTATCAGAGTGTCAGCACATTGCTTACACTTTGATAGAAACGGCTGGCATCTGTGCTTGTTCAGATGCCAGCCGTTTAACCCCTTCCATAAGGCGGTCCGTACGGACCGCGGTATGAAAGGGGTTAACAGGGAGGGAGCTGTGCCTTTGCAGCCCCCCGACAGGATGGGATCGCAGAGGGCATGGGCCCCCTTTCCTCCCTCCTCAATCACCCACTGCTCAGTTCTGGCAGCGGGTGATGGTTACCATGGCAGCAGGACGCTTTCAGAAGCGTCCTGCTCTCCATGGAGCTGAAAGCCTAAGCAGACTTGTGCTAAAGGCAGAAGTCTGCTTAGACTATGTACAGTATAAAAATACAGTACACTGTATATTAGATCCAAAAGAAAATACATATCACTGAATAAATATTAAAAAAAAAAAATACCCTACACATATTACGTATTGCCGCGCCAGTAAAAACCTGCTCTAAAAAAATATCTCATGACCTAACCCCTCACGCAAATGCCGTAAAAAAAGGCCATTTTTTGTCACCTTACATCACAAAAAGTGTAATAACAAGCAATCAAAAAGGCGTATGCCTCTCAAAATTGTAGCAATCAAACCGCCATCTCATCCCACAAAAAATGAGCCTTTACATAGGAAAATCGCCCAAAAAAATAAAAAAATATGGCTCTCAGACGGTAGAGACCCTAAAACATTTTTTTTTCTAAAATGCTGTTATTGTGTGCTGTTAAGTAAAATAAATTTTAAAAAAAGTATACATATTAGGTATCGCCGCGTCCGTAAAAACCTGCTCTATAATAATATCACATGATCTAACCCCTCAGGTAAATACTGTAAAAAATAAAATAAAAAACAATGTAAAAAAAAAAAGATTTTTGTCACCTCACCTCACATCACAAAAACTGTACTAGCAAGCGAGCAAAAAGTTGTATGCACCCAAAAATCAAACAATCATCTCATTAGCAATAAATAATACCCTACATAAGACAATCGCCCCCAAATATAAAAAAATATGGCTCCCAGACGATGGAGACATTAAAACATGATTTTTTTGTTTCAAAAATAATATTATTGTGTAAAACTTAAATAAATATAAAAAAGTATACATATTAGTTGCCGCATCCGTGACAACCGGCTCTATAAAAATAACACATGACCAAACCCCTCAGGTGAAGACAGGAAGAAAAATTATATAAATTCCGTGTCAAAAGTCATTTTTGTCAACTTACATCACAAAAAGTGTAATAGCAAGCGACAAAAATGTCATATGCACCCCAAGATAGTGCCAATCAAACCGTCATCTCATCCCGCAAAACGTGAGCCCCTACATAAGACAGTTGCCCAAAAAATAAAAATAAAACATATGGCTTTCAGAATGTGGAGACACTAAAAAATAATTTTTCTCAAAAATGCTTTGTTATGAAAAACTGAAACAAAAAAACAAAAAAAGTAGTCATATTTGGTATTGTTGCGTCCGTAACAACCTGCTCTATAGAAATAGCACACGATCTAACTTGTTAGTTCAACGATGTAAACAAAAAAATAAAAATGTTCCCATTTTAATCAATTTTTCCAGTAACAAAGCAAAGGTTAACAGCCAAACAAAACTCTATATTTATTGCCCTGATTCTCTAGTTTGCATAAATACCCCATACGTGGTCGTAAACTGCTGTATGGCCAAACGGCAAGGCATAGAAGGAAGGGAACGCCATTTGGTTTTTGGAAGGCAGATTTTGCTGGACTGGTTTTTTGACACTATGTCCCATTTGAAGCCCACCTGATGCAACCCTACAGTAGAAACTCCAAAAAAGTGACCCTATTTTGGAAACCACGGGATAAGGTGGCAGATTTGTTTTCATTATTTTAGGGTAAATATGATTTTTGGTTGCTCTATATTACACTTTTTTTGAGACAAGGTAACAAAAAATAGAAATTCAAAAATGTCATCTCCATTTGCCAATAACTCTTGTGGAACACCTAAAGGGTTAACAAAGTTTGTAAAACCGGTTTTGAATACCTTGAGGGGTGAAGTTTCTTAGATGGAGTCACTTTTATGGTGTTTGTACTCTAGGGTTGCATCGGGGGGATTCAAATGAGACATGGTGTCAAAAATCCAGTCCAGCAAAATCCGCCTTCCAAAAACCATATGGCGTTCCCTTCATTCGGCGCCCTGCCGTTTGGCCATACAGCATTTTACGGCCACATATGGGGTGTTCTGAAAACTACAGAATCAGGGCAATAAATACTGAGTTTTGTTTGGCTTTTAACCCTTGCTTTGTTACTGGAAAAATGGATTAAAATGGAAAATTTTCCCAAAAATCAAAATTCAGAAATTTTTCTCCATTTCCCATTAACTCTTGTGGAAAAACTAGAGGGTTAACAACATTTGTGAAATCAGTTTTGAATACCTTGAGGGTGTAGTTTCTAGAATTGGGTCCTTTTTGGGTGGTTTCTATTATGTGAGCCTCCCAAAGTGACTTCAGATCTGAACTGGTCCCTAAAAAGTGGGTTTTTGAAAATTTCTGAAAAATTTCCAGATTTGCTTCTAAACTTCTAAGCCTTGTAACATCCCCAAAAAAATAAATGGCATTCCCAAAATGACCGATACATGAAGTAGACATATGGGGAATGTAAATCAATAACTTTTTTTGGCTGTATTAATATATATCATAGAAGTAGAGAAATTGAAACTTGGAAAATTGCAAATTTTTCCAAATTTTTGGTAAATTTGGTGTTTTTTTATAAATAAAAATGAAATTTTTCAACTCCATTTTACCACTGTCATGAAGTACAATATGTGACGAAAAAAGAATCTCAGAATAGCCTGGATAAGTAAAAGCGTTTAAAAGTTATCACCACATTAAGTGACACTGGTCAGATTTGCAAAAAATGGCCGGGTCCTTAGGGTGAAATAAGGCTGAGTCCTTAAGGGGTTAAGCTTCTAAAAAAAAATGCCTTTGCCCTACGTGATACAGGGCAGGGCAAGGGAGAGCACTGAAGAATTAACTGCTCCAATGCTCATCACAGAGGGGCTGCCTGGGTGAAGAAGTTGGATATGTCCCTTTAAATGACTTCAATTATAAAACCACACGGTATGCATTTTTTGAGTTGGCCCACTATATAGGAAAGCTCAGGCTGCTACGCTTCTTACACAGAACATAAAAAGGTTATGTCCACATATACCACCTCATTTGAGGCCTAAATGATACTCTTTTGATCTCCATTAGGTCAGGCTCTGTGGATATGCTTGAGGTGTACACTAGAGATGAGCAAAGGTTAGAAAACATTGATTTGGCTGTTTCCACAAATTTCACAAAGAAATTCGCTTTGTGACGAATTACTTTGTCACAAAGTACATTTCTTTGTGAGTAGCAAGTGCAATGACGTAGTTCTCAGAAACATTGTGCACAGAGCATAGCATGCTGTTCCTTCAGAATTGCCTCATGCTGGTTCACACCCTGCTCAGAGACTATTCCATCAGGGGCAGCCAATGAAACAGGAGACTCAAAACCTTTTCCCTCTTCCCTTGCTGTTTTTGTCAAGAAAGCGTTGGTCCTGACTCTCCTCTCTTTTCCGAACCCCCATCCCCTATCACTTGCCTGATGCTTGTTGATTGATCTGTGATGCTTTATTATAATGTCGGTGTGGTGTAGAGGACATGTGCCTGTGCTGTACATTGTGCCCCTGCACTACAAAGAATGCACATTGTAGAGTGTTCCAGCCTGTTCTGCATCACAATACACTGTCTGTTTTATTTTGTTCTGACATCCGAGTTTAAATAAATTTATGTTAAAAAAAAAAAAAGAACCCACAGACGGTGTTGTCTTTGGCAAGGTTTACACACCACACAATTGGGTCACTTTAAATGAGCTTGAACTCTCACCATGTGGAATACTCCATAATATATACTTTCTTATCCCAAACAAAAAGTATATTCAACTACAAAATAAATAATGTACATTTTATTGTAAACTTTTTGCAAACAACACTAATAATATCTGGAACTCTAAAATTACAATATATTCAGGGGAAATTGGGATCAGCAGCATCTAGCATGACAAGCTCTATCTCAGGCATTCGATTTCTAGCAGAAATTTCAGTTGGTATTGACACAGCCAGTTCAACAGCTAATTCGCAAACTAAAGTGCAGAGTGCAGAGTGCAGTACAATTCCTGCAGAAATGCGAGTAAAACAAAGAGAAACAGAGCTCACTATCTACACTGACCTGTCTCTAATGCTAAAGGCTATTACCCATGTACGTGGTGCATTTACCTACAATATAGGATAGGCTACAAGCATTAGGGAATAAAAAGTGTTGCTGAGTGTTACCTGTATATTGTCAGGGGAAATGCAAGCTGATCCTCTCCAGGTTTAGCTGGTACTCATTGTATTGGAGATTGAGATGGAGGTGCTTTGTGTGAATTTTTATAATTATCAAAAAGAGGAGGGTAGTTGGATAATGTCTTCTAACAGAATGGTATTTAAGTAGAAATATTATTTTCATACTTTTTTATATTTAAATGTTTTTTAAGTGCAGCTTTATTAGCAAAAAAAACGTTATATCAGAAAAACACTATGGGTTATTACTATTACATTTAAATATATTTGCATGAATAAATATATTGATCTGGACTACCAATGAGTCTATCTCTCTAATCTTTATGCTATTGTATGTGCCATGCCCCAGAAGTTTATAATAAAAGGTACAGGGCCATTCCCTGACAAAAGAGAACTTTCTGAAATGCGTAGAAACTATGAATACACCAAGCCACCATACCATCACACTGCAGCATTGTCGATCTAAGTGCATACTTACGGAGGATGCTAGTGAATGGAGTGCCCCCCCCCCCATTGTATAAAATAATATTTGGAGAGAATCATTGCTGAACCGGCGCCAATTTAATCTTTGATTGAGAACAGTCATGGATATTGTCTATAGCTGCACCTTTGGAGGACTGAAAGGGGTATTCCCATCTCAGACATTGTATGATAGGTGGGGGTCACCAAGCTCCACTCCTTTCTATGGCCAGCCCACTCCATCATGGCAGGGCAAGGCAGTAGCAAAGCAGTGAGGAAGGGGCTGGTCACAGAAAGCAACGGAGTTTGGGTAATATGAGATGGTGACACCCTCATTGCACTAAAGTTCTAATTTGCTTATTAGGAAAAAGCATCAACACAGTGATAAGTTAGTAATGTTTTTTTTTTTTGTGACACTTGTTGCAATCCCATTATTCTTTATGGGATCAGCGCTACTCCCTGATCCTGGCTGCGAAAGCTGTTGTGCGACCCGTGTCGCCATGTAGCCCTAGCCTAAGCATTAACAGTGTCAAAGGCATACATTTAGTAAACTGATCGGCCTTTAAAAGGAACGTATATTTATTGCGGTTCAACAATCTCTACTTCCAAATTACTGAAGTTCTGGATAGAAAAATGCTGAAAGGAGAGCAGATCAAGTATAATTTTTTTCATTAATATTTATATTTATATAGTCATCAACTTTACTATTTACTAAAACTAATTTCAAATGTTAGGTCAAAGGGGTTATTCCATGATTGATGTAAAGTGAGCATGTGCGACCACCTCAGTGAGGCAAACAAGAAATAAGGAAAAGATCAAATAGCAGTTGACACTATACAGATATATTTTATTGAATATCTCACTGGCTATACTACATTTTAAATGACATGGAATTACAAAAGTATTCAGATCCAGCTGCTGGTTTGTAAAATGTAGAATATGTTTCATCACACATCACCTTTAAATGGTTGTCCTAGATGCCAATATTGATGACCTATCCTTAGGATAGGCCATCAATATCAGAACACTGGGGATCTGACTACCACAACTCCCAATGATCAGATTTTTGATAATGCCATGTTGCTCAGGCAGACAGTGTAGCATCTTCTTTAAAAAAATAATAATAAGTTACACACTATATGAACAAAAGTATTGTATACCTACACATTATACCGACAGGAGCTTTTATGACATCCCATCCCTGTTTGAAATGCAACAGGAGCACCAAGACCAGAAGATAGAACAAAGACAGAATAGAGGTTGCGGTACTGGGAGAGTAGCAGGTGGTAGAAAACTAGCCTTTTCAATCAGAGGAAGTGGGAGGGACTGAAGCTGAAGCTGGTGTAACAAACTGGTGCTCCAAGGGCTCTGGCCAGCCACTTGTTGCTCCAGTTAGGTAATTTGCATATAAATAATAATGTCGTTTTACTCAGCATGACCAACTAGACCAGGCTGTATGGTGGCTGGTTAGATAGGGTTGATCATGCTGACTGATGCACTTTAAAGCAGTGGTTAAGTAAAAAAGGAAAGTTACATTTATGATTGGAATTAAAAATGTAAAGGGATAAAATTCTATTGCATATGCTGGATAGGGACCACAACATTTCTACTTTTCCTATTATCCTATAATTTCAGTAAAAGTCAAACCTTCTGTCAACCACTGTAGAGAAGTCTAGCATCCACATTGCACTAACCCCTGGAGGGGATGTCATCCCAGATGTGATGGCTGAGATATAGGCAACAAAATCAATCTCTCTAAATAATAAAATGCATTTAGAAGGGCATCCAGATTCTCAGCAATGCAACACATTCAGATGTGAGCTAAATTATAGCTTAAATGGTATGTCAGTGAGAAAACTACAGCACCAGGGCATTCCCTTAAAATCATCCGAGTAACCCTTCTGATGGAGGATGTTCAACATTCTCCTGAAATTGCATTACACATTAAGTGCATGTTTGAAGTCAGCAGGGTGCCTGCCTAAGATGTTCTCCATTGCTAATTTGATACATATTGTGCTATAAGCTGCTGCAAGTAGCTAGTAATGAAGAAAGTCAAAAAAATTTATGGATGAGCAAAATAGGAGCTCTTATGGATGGAGTGTTTTTAAATCAGGTGCATAATTTACCCAGCATCAGACGATCAGACCACATGGAGAGTACATTACTAAATTGGACTTGCAAGCAGATAGAAAAGCAGCTTCTTTTAATAAGTAGTCCTTCAACTTATTGGCTCTACAATTACTCACACCAAATTATCAGCAGCTGCTCAGTGTTTGGTAATTTATCCAAGATAAAGAATTACATTTATTTCCAATCAACAAACCATTCAAGTGCTCTTCAGAACTTTCTAAAATTATTTTAAAAGCCAGCCTCTGTATATCTTTAAATGTGTGTACAGGAAGCATGGGCTCTTCAATTTATTAAAATAAGCTACTGTGTTGTTAAATCTTCTTGCCATTATAAATGCAGTGGTTTTGCCTAGACCTTGTGAACTTTATGCAATCCACCTATTAAAATATAACCATAGTAGCCTAAATATTGACCAAGTGCATAACATAGTAACATAGTGACATAGTATATAAGACCGAAAAAAGACATTTGTCCATCCAGTTCGGCCTGTTTCCTACAAGTTGATCCAGAGGAAGGCAAAAAACCCCTGTGAGGCAGAAGCCAATTTTCCCCACTTAAGGGGAAAAAAAATTCCTTCCCGATTCCAATCAGGCAATCAGAATAACTCCCTGGATCAACGACCCCTCTCTAGTAGCTGTAGCCTGGAATATTATTACACTCCAGAAATAAATCCAGTCCCCTCTTGAATTCCTTTATTGTACTCACCATCACCACCTCCTCAGGCAGAGAGTTCCATAGTCTCACTGCTTTTACAGTGAAGAATCCTTTTCTATGTTTGTGTACAAACCTTCTTTCCTCCAGACGCAGAGGATGTCCCCTTGTCACAGTCACAGTCCTGGGGATAAATAGATGATGGGACAGATCTCTGTACTGACCCCTGATATATTTATACATAGTTATTAGATCTCCCCTTAGTCATCTTTTTTCTAAAGTGAATAACCCTAATTTTGATAACCTTTCAGGGTATTATAGATCCCTCATTCCAGTTATTACTTTATTTGCCCTCCTCTGAACCCTCTCCAGCTCTGCTATGTCTGTCTTGTTCACAGGAGCCCAGAACTGTACACTGTACTCCATGTGTGGTCTGACTAGTGATTTGTAAAGTGGTAGGACTATGTTCTCATCACGGACGTCTATGCCCCTTTTGATGCAACCCATTATCTTATTGGCCTTGGCACTAGCTGCCTGACACTGGTTTTAGCAGCTTAATTTGCTGTTTATTAAAATTCCTAGATCCTTTTCCATGTCAGTGTTACTGAGTGTTTTACCATTTAATATGTACGGGTGACTTGCATTATTCCATCCCATGTGCATAACTTTACATTTGTCAGTGTTAAACCTCATCTGCCATTTTTCTGCCCAAGCCTCCAATCTATCCAGATCCCTCTGTAGCAGAAAACTGTCCTCTTCAGTGTTAATTACTTTACACAGTTTAGTGTCATCTGCAAAAATAGATATTTTACTGTGCAGGCCTACAAGATCATTAATAAATATATTGAAGAGAATAGGGCCCAATACTGACCCCTGAGGTACCCCACTAGTTACAGTGACCCAATCTGAGTATCTACTGTTAATAACCACCCTCTGTTCTGTCACTTAGCCAGTTACTTACCCACATACAGACAGAGGTACGGTGTCAAATGCATAACTACAATAAACTCAAAATCAAGCAGTTGTTATGGGGCCATTGGACTCTAGTTGGTCCCATTCACTCTACTACATAATGTGAGAACCTGTGCAAGTCCTTACTCTCTAAATAAACTGCACTGTTAGCATTGGGATTTGACCCAAGAGTCATGAAAAGGGTACAGGGGAGCAAACAAATACCAGACCCTTCTGTACTACACTGTACTCACCCCTCCTCTTTGGTCTCCTCCAGGATGTGCCGTGTGCAGTTCCTTCTCCTGCATAGGATGCCTCTCCTCCAGAACCAGCAGCAAGCCCTTCCCCCCAACAATCCAGCAATCAGCTGAGGACTGAAGAGTAGGCGGGGCTACAAGCTGTACACAGCATTTACAGCAGAAACCTGCAGGGCCTTTGGTGATGTCACAGTCACCTGATTAAGGTCCTTTAGCCAAGCAGGGCACAGGAGGAGGACTGAACTGGGTGTGAAGAGGGTAAGTGTCATCTCTGTGATGTGTGTACAGGGGTCATCTCTATGTGTGTATAGGGGTCATTTCTGTATGTAATATGTGTATAGGGGTCATCTCTATGTGTGTAATGTGTATAGGGGTCATCTCTATGTGTGTGATGTGTGTATAGGGGTCATCTATACACTGTGTGATGTATGTGTGTATATATGGGGTGTTCTCTGTATAGTGCACTGTGTGTTATTATATAGGTTGTCATCTATATTGTATTGTGTGCATAGGGTGTCCTTTGTATAGTGTGGTGTGTGTGTATAGGGTGCCATCTATATAGTGCGGTGTGTGTGTGTATATAGGCTGTCCTCTATATAGTGTGGTGTGTGTATATAAAGTTTTATCTATATTGTATGGTGTGTACAGGGTGTCCTCTGTATAGTGTGGTGTGTGTGTATATAGGGTGTCCTCTATATAGTGTGGTGTGTGTGTGTATAGGGTATTCTCTGTATAGTGGGGTCTGTGTGTATAGGGTGTCCTCTGTATAGTGGAGTGTGTGTGTATTGGGTGTCCTCTATATATTTCAGTGTGTGTATATAGGGTGTCATCTATATTGTATGGTGTGTACAGGGTGTCCTCTATATAGTGCGGTGTGTGTGTGTGTATATGGTGTCCTCTGTATAGTGCTGTGTGTGTATATAGGGTGTCCTCTGTATAATGGAGTGTGTGTGTATAGGGTGTCCTCTATATATTTCAGTGTGTGTGTGTATATAGGGTGTCATCTATATTGTATGGTGTGTACAGGGTGTCCTCTATTTAGTGCGGTGTGTGTATAGGGTATTCTCTGTATAGTGGGGTATGTGTGTATAGGGTGTCCTCTGTATAGTGGAGTGTGTGTGTAAAGGGTGTCCTTTATATATTTCAGTGTGTGTGTATAGGGTGTCCTCTGTATAGTGCGGTGTGCATCCGTATATAGGGTGTGATCTATATAGTGTGGTGTGTATAGGGTGTTCCCTTTATAGTGCACAGTGTGTCAGTATATAGGGTGTGATCTATATAGTGTTGTATGTGTGTTTATAGTGTATCATCTATATAGTGTGGTGTGTGTATAGGGTGTCCTCTATATAAGTAGAAGTATTAGTACTGGGTTCTATGGAGAACATGATTACTAGTAAGGGCACAATATGGGCATTATTCCTAATTGGAGGCACTGTTAACGCTATGCAATCTGGGAGATAATTGTTTCTTTTGGGACTTTGAGGAGCACTCTTACTGTGGGGGTGTTAGGGATGGGGTGTTGAGAAGATGTGTGGAGAATGATGGAAAAGTAGGAAACTAAAATGTCTGTTTGTCAAACTCTGCAGAGAGAAGATGCAGCTGAAAGAAATCATCATGATGGTCTGGTCTGAATACAAAAGATAAGGAAAGAGAACATCTACATCAGAGGAGACATCACTGGATGTAAGAGGTTTGTGGGGCTGTATAAAACGTGTATGTTCTGTAGCGCTGTATGTAATGTTTTCCAACTATGTCTTTAAAGTGCTTATCCAACCCCTATAATGACCCCCCCCCCTCCCAATGCCCGTGCCCCTCATATAGATTATACTAACTCTGTACCACGGCACCTGATGCAATAGCAGGCTGTGACTGGGACAGGCTTGCTTATCGTCACCTGTGATGCTAGGGAGGCTCTTCCCTGTCGCGGTCTGCTATTGGCTTCTACCCTCCCACAACGTCACTGGATGTTTTGATTCACGTGACGGTGAGATGCAGTGGCTGCCATGCGGGGATCAGGAGGGATGTGGATGTCGGGAAGCACGGCAAGTATAATCCATTTGAGGGGCCTGGGCATTGGGGTCATGTTTCAGATGTTGGACAACCCCTTTAACAGTAGAGTTTGAAGGAAGGGGTTAGGTTGAAAATTTGGAATGCTGTTTCCATTTTTGCCTCAGGCAGCAAAAAGGCTAGGCGCACCCCTGTTCCTTGCCCCAAAGCACTGAAGGAAGGAGGGGGTCCAAGCTGAACTCTTGCACCAGGGCCCATGAGCATTTAGCTACGCCCCTGAATGCAAGGCTTCCCACTTCTATGCAAATCACGGATATTGTCCATGGAATGTATCTATACAATTCTGGTTTTACATTTTATCATTGTCTAAATGAAATACCATTTATCCATTTCAGTATCTATCTATATTAGGAAAAAGCTAATTGATTCTAACAAAAATATTTATTTTGCCCGATTACTTGTATCCCTCAGCATCAGCTATCAGGGGAGAGTTGGGAGATCCACACACACATTAGAGTGTTGGCTGTACCCGCCAATCACATGAACCTCATTAAATAGTTCATTTTACATTAATAAATAATATTTAATTTTATAAATAAATAAATATATATATATATATATATATATATATATACATAGAACTAGAAGTAGCAAGCAGCACACCACTATATCTACCATGACAAGGTGGCTTCTAACAGATGGGACCTACTCTAACACATGCTTGTATCCTACAAGATTCTGGTCAAAGGAGTATCCAGCTATTGTGATATTCCTGATTAAAAGCACCTTGTTGTGGGTAGATGAGCCCAACATATTTTTGATCAATATCATCCACTAGAAGCTTCTACTTTGTCTCATAGTAAGTATAGCATGCATTTTACTTTTTTCACATATTCACAGTTTACTTGTGTCATAGTGCATATAGTGGTGTGCTGCTACTTCTAGTTCTACATATATAATAGCCATGGTAGCTTGCACCTGCTCCTAACGTATCCACCTGGAGGTGCTGGTTCATTCTTAATATATATATATATATATATACACACACACATACAGTTTAAGGAATTTTATAGTGCCAAAGTAAATCCTTTAATCTGCTTGCTGTCAATCTGAAAGGCAAAGCATCAGTACAATATGACACTCTGTGATAGTGCTGGAGAAGAGAAAAATTAAGGTTCAAACGCACCATGCAGTTATCATATGAACACGACAGGGAAATATGGATTAACCTTTTCATAAAGTGGCCAGTGTGAGGTCAACAGGACGTTACAAATACATAGCAGAATAAATTATATGTTTGTATGTCTAAGCTTTATATTTGTAGGCTACATAAACCACACTGGATACCTTAGCAACAATTTAGTGAAAGTTGTAATCAATTTATCTGCAGGAGAGAAGTAATCCTCCATAGCAAACCTCAGGGATAACAGACAGATCTGGATTAGCTATCATACGTTAAAAAAACACAATAAATTGTACCACAGTAAACATGTGCTGATGTATCTTTAGTTTATCTTACTACACACTGAAAAATACTGAATTATGACTCCAGCATATTTGAATATATCCATGCAAAAGTGAGTTTCTTGTCCTTCACAGTAATGGGTTGTCCAAGATTGTGCCAGAGACAAGGTGGTTGAATAAAATGAAAAAAAAAAAAAGCCTATACTCACCTTTTAAATGTCCTGATCGTTTAACGCCACCACTCACACAGGGCATGTGCCATTCTCATGGCTTAGAGGGAAAGGAGTGCGACTTAGCGAGAAAGGGGCATGGTTGAAGAAGCAACAATGTGTGCCAAAATTGTAGCTCAAATTTCTGACTCAAAAAAAGCCAGCTAATTGTGGCATAAGGTTAGACTAGAGAGTCCAAAGATGCACCAAATTTATCATTTATCATCAGCCACTTTAAGGGGTGGACTGACCATAGACCCTACAGGGAAATTACCTGGTGGGCCAATGCCTAGAGGGTTGCCCAAGCCCTTCTTACGACTGCTGGCTGGGTACATAACGATCTGATGCTCTCAGCATTAATTAATGCTAGGAGCATCAGGTACTTACACACCAGGCCAACAGCCGCAAGTGTCCTGAATATTGTGGTGAGGGCAGCAGTATATTGTGCTGCACTGTGGTATTTTGTTCTGCTGGGGTGATATTTTGTGCTGCACTACAGTATTGCAGACCCTGCTTACATATGTTGCCTAGCCCTATGCCAATTTGGACATACCTACAACATGGGGACATTTTTTTCTTTTTTCCAGGGCCACTTTCATTTCTCAGTCCACCCATTGCCACTTTTTATTAAAATGGTTTGTCTTTAGACTATCTTGTCTAAGTTTACACTGTCTAAAAAATTGAGAGAGTAAGTAAATCTGCCCCAATGTATATATAAGTTGTTCCATTGCTGATCTGAATGCAGGAAGTTCCCATGTTAATGTGAAAATTGTGTTTCAAGTCATTTTAAAGATAATGTATGATTAGAAAATGATCTATTGTTTGAATCGTGTTTTTAGGTTTAATATATTCTTAACAAATGTTTGATTATGCTATTTTAAATTTTCTTTTTCCATATCTATATTTAAACAAAAGCCATAAATTACTGCAGTTTTCGCACTGGCCACTAAGCCTAATAATAGGCGCCACTTCTTGACCTGTACAGATCACTTTATTGCAGTTACCTGCTTATCTATACACAGACAGATTCGAATTACAGAAAAGACAGGATCCACCATTCACAATAGGTGATTGTCAAAGCTTAACTATTCTTTCCTTGAACAATGACCTCTTCAAAGGTCACAGGGCATGCCCAGAAAACTCTCCCATAGAAATCAATGAGGTCCCCTCTTGACCATTGTGTCTATGGCCCATAGGGCGTTTTTATGCTTTGTAAATGCTGCTAAGAACAGCTCAGGCAAGATGGCCGCCCTCATAATCATGTTCAGAAAATAGAAGAAAAAATATGTAATCAGAAAATAAAAACATATTTGAAAAAAAAGGATGTGTTACTATCTGGTTTTAACTGGCAGCTAAAACTTTTGGTGACACATTTCCTTTAAATAAGGCGCCCTAAAATATAACTCTTATTTCAGGTAATTTTTCAGAATTATATGACTTATATCTAGCCTTTTTAGCAGTTTTTTTTAGCACCTTCCTTGTCTGTAATTCAATTTTTTTTTTCAGAGCTAATGAGTAGAGACTAGCTGCCCATATAGTACACATTGATAAACAGGTATTTCTGCTTCCTTGCTGGCTGAACCTCAGTAGCAGCAAAAGTATTAGAAGATAATAAACAGCAGAACTAAGCAGTTTTGATTTTAATTAAGCAGCTAATTAATACAACAATCAGCATCAATCTCTCTTTTAGTCTCTCTGCCTAAGCCTGTCTCCAGCATACTCTCCCTTCTCATCCTTATCTTCCGCCCTCTTCTCTCTATAGACTTTTGATCCTTCAGTGAGCAGGCAGCATATCTTCAATGAAGACAGATCTGAGCAGTGCATTGAGAGTTAATTAAAGGGAAGGGACAGAAGAGGAGTAATCTATCTATGATAAGATATATTACAAAGTTCCTAAAACAACAGTTACCCTTTAAGAGCAGCTGGTCACAAACAAAATTCAGCTGTCTGCCAGGGTCTCAGTAATGATCGGCTTCTATACTAAACAAGATACCAATGGTGATACAACCAGTTTAACTATTGAATTAAAAAATACAAATATAGAGGAATATGTTATTATTGTAATAACTATTTTTAACCCCTTCACGACCTCCGCTTCAACAGGAAAAAAAACAGCCAATTCGCCATTTTTATGTCACTTCAACTCCCCAAGATTTTTTTTATAAAAAGAGATGAAAAGTCCTACACACTTCAAAATGGTATCACTGCAAAGTACTGATCATCCAGCAAAAAATGAGACCTCACACAGCTCCGTATACATAACTACAAAAAAGTTATAGGGGTCAGAATATGGTGATGAAAAAAATGTATTTTTTTCTCAAGGCTTTTAATTTTATTTTCAGTATTAAAATGCAAGAAAAACTATACAAGTGTGGTATAACCATATGTGGTTGTAACCGTACTGACCTGGAGAAGGTAACAGGTCAATTTTACCCCATAGTAAATGGTGTAAAAAATCTCTGTCAGAATTGCCTTTTTTCCCATTTCCACCCCATTTGGAATTTTATTCTCACTTCCCACTACATTGTATGCAACAGAATATGGTGCCATTAGAAATTACAACTTGTCCTGCAAAAAATAAGCCCCAATATTACCGAAAAAATCTGAAAAAACGAAAATGCAAAAATCACATAAATACAGTCAGGTCCATAAATATTAGGGCATCGACACAATTCTAACATTTTTGGTTCTATACACCACTGCAATGGATTTGAAATTAAACGAACAAGATGTGCTTTAACTGCAGACTGTCAGCTTTAATTTGAGCGTATTTACATCCAAATCAGGTGAACATAGGAATTAAATGTAGGAATTACAACAGTTTGCATATGTGCCTTCCACTTGTTAAGGGACCAAAAGTAATGGAATAAAATAATAATCATAAAACAAACTTACTTTTTAATACTTGGTTGCAAATCCTTTGCAGTCAATTACAGCCTGAAGTCTGGAACGCATAGACATCACCAGACGCTGGGTTTCATCCCTAGTGATGCTCTGCTAGGCCTCTACTGCAACTGTCTCCAGTTCCTGCTTGTTCTTGGGGCATTTTTCCTTCAGTTTTGTCTTCAGCAAGTGAAATGCATGCTCAATCGTATTCAGGTCAGGTGATTGACTTGGCCATTGCATAACATTCCATTTCTTTCCCTAAAAAACTCTTTGGTTGCTTTTGCTGTATGCTTTGGGTCATTGTCCATCTGCACTGTGAAGCGCCGTCCAATGAGTTCTGAAGCATTTGGCTGAATATGAGCAGATAATATTGCCCAAAACACTTAAGAATTCATCCTGTTGCTTTTGTCAGCAGTCACATCATCAATAAATACAAGAGAACCAGTTCCATTGGCAGCCATACATGCCCATGCCATGACACTATCACCATGCTTCACTGATGAGGTGGTATCCTTGGGATCATGAGCAGTTCCGTTCCTTCTCCATACTCTTCTCTTCCCATCAATCAAGTTGATCTTGGTCTCATCTGTCCATAGGATGTTGTTCCAGAACTGTGAAGGCTTTTTTAGATGTCGTTTGGCAAACTCTAATCTTCTTTTGAGGCTCACCAATGGTTTACATCTTGTGGTGAACCCTCTGTATTCACTCTGGTGAAGTCTTCTCTTGATTGTTGACTTTGACACACATACACCTACCTCCTGGAGAGTGTTCTTGATCTGGCCAACCATTGTGAAGGGTGTTTTCTTCACCAGGGAAAGAATTATTCGGTCATCCACCACAGTTGTTTTTCTGTGGTCTTCCGAGTCTTTTGGTGTTGCTGAGCTCACCGATGTGTTCCTTCTTTTTAAGAATGTTCCAAACAGTTGTTTTGGCCACGCCTAATGTTTTTTGGTATCTCTCTGATGGGCTTGTTTTGTTTTTTCAGCCTAATGATGGCTTGCTTCACTGATAGTGACAGCTCTTTGGATCTCTTCTTGAGAGTTGACAGCAACAGATTCCAAATGCAAATAGCACACTTGAAAAGAACTCTGGACCTTTTATCTGCTCACTGTATTTGCGATAATGAGGGAATAATACAGACCAGGCCATGGAACAGCTGAGAAGCCAATTGTCCCATTACTTTTAGTCCCTCAACAAGTGGGAGTCACATATGCAAACTGTTGTAATTCCTACACCGTTCACCTGATTTGGATGTAATTACCCTCACATTAAAGCCGACAGTCTGCAGTTAAAGCACATCTTGTTCATTTCATTTCAAATCCATTGTGGTGGTGTTTCTTTTGTTTTCAAAGCAGCCAGCAGGAGGGTCAGGTAGAAGTTCCCATTTTCCAGAAGCACTGCCACTGCTTGTTCATATGGTGTGTCAGGAACATAAAAGGCCCTGGTGCAAAAATAAAAAATTTCTCTGATGCCATACAACGTAGTTAAGCTTATGAAAAAAGGTTTCTGATCATGACATACAATTATAAAAACTGCATAAACTGGAGCCTTTCTTTATAAGGGTGTTACCTCACATACATGGCTTTTGCCCTTATAAAGACTGATGCCATATCTCAAAGTATGCCAACCTAGAGATGGCCAACTGCTTACATTTCTGCCAGTCACAAGGATGAAGAGACTGCTTTGTAGTTTACCACACCCAGTTTCTAATATCCATGCTGAAGGTTAAAAAAAAATGTAACTAGTTAAACTAATAAAGGCAGCTGGACAATTTGGTCATACCTCCTTCGTATATCAAAAGATATAAGATGTGACTAACTTTTTACCATGTCTCATAGATTCTGCCATTGTATTTCACATTAACAATCTTTCACCTCTTTCATGTGCATGCTAATGATGATCCTACATCTATTGCACAGTTCTCTGAATGAATGCTTCATTACTTGCATTGACCTTGTACACATTTATATAAGATGCATAAATCATGATGATATCTTTTTTTTAACCTGAACAAACCCAGTTTTTCTATCCATTCATTGTGAAGAGATCTCCTGTCTTTTAAAGTAACCTACTGTAGTTATGTACCTTTGTACTCACTGTAGCTCTCCTACATCCTTATACATACACATGTACTCATTTAGGCCCCTTTCACACGGGCGAGTTTTCCGCGCGGCTGCATCGCGTGAGGTGAACGCATTGCACCCGCACTGAATCCGGACCCATTCATTTCTATGGGGCTGTGCACATGAGCGTTGTTTTTCACGCATCACTTGTGCGTTGCGTGAAAATCGCAGCATGCTCCAGTTTCTGCATTTTTCACGCAACGCAGCCCCCATAGAAGTGAATGGGGCTGCGGGAAAATCGCAAGCATCCGCAAGCAAGTGCGGATGCGGTGCGATTTTCCCGCATGGTTGCTAAGAGGCGATCGGGATGGGGACCCGATCTTTATTATTTTCCCTTATAACATAGTTATAAAGGAAAATAATAGCATTCTCAATAGAGAATGCAAAGTAAAAAGGGCAAGAGAGGGTTATAATAAAAAAAAACGAACTCACCCCCTCCATTTGATCGCGTAGCTGTCAGTTACTGGGCTCCTGTACTGTGTTCAGCCGGGAAGCAGGTGATTGGACCATGTGACCCAGTGACATCACTGAAGATCCTTCACCCCCGTCTCGGCTGAACACAGAACAGAAGCCCTGTAACCGACAGCTACGCAATCAAATGGAGGGGGTGAGTTCATTTTTTTAATTATTTTTAACCCTCTCTTGCCCTTTCTACTTTGCATTCTCTATTGAGAATGCTATTATTTTCCTTTATAACTATGTTATAAGGGAAAATAATAAAAGATACAGAATACTCAACCCGAAACCGGACTTCAATGATGAAGTCCGGCTTCGGGTCTGGGTACCAAACATGCGGATTTTTCAAACGCGCGTGCAAAATGCATTACAAAAGTTTGCACACGCGTGGAAAAATTGCGCATTTTCCCGCAACGCACCCGCCTCTTATCCGGGCGTCAAACGTGACGCCCGTGTGAAAAAGGCCTTACTTTCTCAGTTTTTGACTTACATTGGATGCTATCTGGGCTTTGAACTTTTACGTTACTGCTGCACAATCTCAGCAGATAGTACTTTTCCAATGTTTAAATGAAAAGAAAACTCAGTGAAATAGCAGCCAGTTAAAGCAGAATATACAATTATGGTGTCCCCATTGCTTTTTCAAAAATCGCAAGAAATATTTGACAAAACCCACTGGAGTTTGCTACAGAACTACACCTACCATCGCACTACCACCTGACTGAAACATGACATTGAAATCCACAATAGGCAATGGACTAGGAAAATATACTTTCCACTAACCATTTACTGCCTGTAGGGACAATAGAGGAACATGACGGAGAGAGAAAGAAGATAAAAAAGAAGACTCAAAATCATGCAAGGAGTGCAGTAGTGCTAAGAGACAGAAATAGACGACACCATGTCTAAGCTCCTCCTCTGAAAAAGGGTGCTACTGTATATTCTGCGAAATGTAAACATGTAGATGACTGCAGTAAATCCTGCCTCCCTCTTTACTTTGTTCTCTTCATTACTTTTCCACAGTATCTTTCAGTTGCGGGATGTGTTGTTACACTTTATGCTATAGTTAAATATCACTATAATATAGTTTATACTATCACTTTTAGCTCCATATAAAATTAGTGAACAATCATTTTGCGTGAAGAAAAAGATGATGGATGCAGCATACAATGCATTAGAAAGTTAGTAGACCCTTTCATTTTTTTCCCATTTTGTTATATTGTGCCATTAGTAGTGATGAGCGGCATAGGCATTTAGTTGAATATTCGCCATAAATTTGCGAATTTGTGATCTCCAGTCATTATTTACTTGATTGCGAAAATTGGCAATGTAATATATTTGCAATAAAAATTTTCGCGATCGACACTAAGGGGTAGAAACTTTCCTATTGGTTGCTAGGGATGTTGCTAAGTGCCAATATTCATGATAAATTCACCATAAATTCGCAATTAGAATATTCGCAAATATTTGCGATTAACACTATTCACGAATACGAATATATAGCACTATATTCTAAATATTCGCAAATTCTCGAAGTGGCAATATTCACCATTAAAATTTGCGATTCGAATATTCGTGCCCAACATTAGCCACGAGCTAAGATAAAAAAAATCAGGTTTCCCCCATCAATCTTCACTTAGGACCCCATAATAAGAAAGTCAAAACAGAAATTTAGAAATGTTTTCTTATTTGATAAAGAGGGAAAACTTAAATTTCTCATGGGCAATTTCTCATTGAAATTTAGCTCTGACTGGGGGCCTCCCATTTCTCTGGATTATCTTTGAGATGTTTCTACACCTTGATTAGACTCTACCTGTGGCAAATTCAGTTAATTTGATATGATTTGGCAATAAACACCCCTTTCTATATAAGGTCTCACAGCTGACAATGCATATTAGAGCAAAAAACAAGCCACGAGGAGAAAAGACAGGATTGTGTGGTGGCACAAACCTGGAGAAGGGTACAAAAAAATTTCTGCTGCACTGACAGTTCCCAAAAGCACAATGGCCACCACAATTCTTAAATGAAAGAAGTTTGGAACAACCAGGGGTCTTTGTAGAGCTGGCTGCCCCATCAAAGTAACTGATGAGGGAGAAGGGCCTTGGTAAGAGAGGTGATCAATTAAACTAAAGTTAAGAGACTGCAATGCACTCCTGGAATCCACAAACAGAGGTAAAGTCAGGTGCCAGATGTTTCCTCCAATTTTCCTTCCTTATGCCGCCAAACACTGCTACTATGTCCTGATGCAGTGCAGCTTCACAGTTTTTTCACATCCGATCAACCTGTATATCAGGAATCAAGGAGCAAGATAGTGAAGCACCGCATGCACTTTCGGCTAAAAGCGGATTTATTCTACTCACAAATTCCAGTTTCCCAGAGTCTGCCCGGCCTAGGTTTCATCCCTCCTTCTTCAGGGGCGTATATGAATTCCAGGAGAGCAGCGCAGTCCCTTAACTTTATTTTACTTGCTTAGTGTGAATTGAACATGCTCATAGTAAAAGATACAACTAAAGTTTTTTGGCTGAGCTCCAAAGATCCTGTGTGCAGATGGGAGAACCTTCCAGAATGTCAGCCATTACTGCGGCACTCCACGAATCTGGGCTTTGTTAATGTAATTTACATGTTTCCAAAATTATGTTCTTTTAGGGTACTTTCACACTAGCGTTTTGGATTCCGTTTGTGAGATCCGTTTCAGGGATCTCACAAACGGTCCAAAACGGATCAGTTAAGCCCCAATGCATTCTGAATGGATGAGGATCCGTTCAGAATGCATCAGTTCGGCTCCGTTCCGCCTCTATTCCGTTTTTGAGGCGGACACCAAAACGCAGCATGCAGCATTTTGGTGTCCGTCTGAAGAGGCGGAGCCTAACGGATCCGTTTTTTTACAATGTAAGTCAATGGGGACGGATCCGTTGTCAGTGACACAATATGGTGCATTTGAAAACGGATCCGTTCCCCATTGACTTTCAATGTAATTCAAAACGGATCCGTTTTGGACTTTGTCATTTTTCTTTAAAGCTAATGCAAACGGATCCGTTCTGAACGGATACAAACGTTTGCATTAGAGGTGCGGATCCGTCTGTGCAAATAAACAGACGGATCCGCACCAACACAAGTGTGAAAGTACCCTTAGCGTAAAGTGTTAATTTGCACAAGAGTTAACAGGAGAAGATACATGACACATGTTACTTAATTTCTCCTGAATACATAGAGTAAATACCCCATATGTGGTCGTAAACAGTAGTACGTGCACAAGACATGGCTCAGAGGGGAAGTTGTGACATTTAGACTTTGAAGTGTTAGTTCACATTTGTCCTTGAAGTACAGTAGAAACCCTCAAGATATGACCCCATTTTGGAAACTACACCCTCAAGGAATTAAGCTCAGGGTGTTGTTGTGGTTTGGACTCTACAAGTGTGTCAGGTCAGTTACAGGAGCCACTTGGTACTGATGCTACCATTTACTCGGGATACAAGAGACTATGTGATTCCCACTGATTTCAGAGACTGTTAAGTGATCCGTTTGTCTCACACCACTGTACATGTATATTTAAGAGAGGCTTGCATTCTAGCCTTGTTCGAGATCAGTTAATTGAGCTGTTGCTTACTGTGACTGTGACGTTCAAATGCAACTCTCTGGACTTGTGCAGCACCAGGGGAGCATCTGACTCCCGAGAGTAACCACCCACGTGCAGTAATATTATGGGGCTGTCATTGAATGTCTGGTTCTGTAATAAGTGTAATAAGGTTCTGGAAGAAACAAAATTGTTCTGTGGTTATGCGTATCATAACTTTATACACTACTGTATTCTGCTGTGTAGTTTCCATCTGCAAATCCAGACAATAAATCTGTAGCATTTCAGATATACATGGACAGCTTTATACACTTTTTTAAAAATTTGGAGCCCTTCTCAGTGGCGTTGCTAGGGCTAGTGTCACCCGGTGCGGTAGAAAATGGTGTCACCCCCCCCGGCGGCGATCTGTCTGCTTAGCCCCGCCCCCCCACGTCAGCTGTCTGTTTACTCTCCAAACCCCCATCCATGTTATCGCTTGGGTTCAAATTATAGCACCCCCAGCAGGCCCCCCCACCCCAACCCCCGGCGGTCTGTCTTCTGTCTGCTTAGCACACCCCCCCAACATATTTGCATACAGAAAAACAAAACAAAAAAAACACATACGTACCTCCATGGCAGCGATGCGATGCAGGCCTCTTCTGGCCTGTGTCCCGAGCAGTACGGCTCTGGCGGCGCGATGGCGTCATTGCGCCGCCTGCGCCGACCTCTGATAGGCTACCGGCACAAGGCCAGCAGCCTATCAGAGGAACAAAGAAGGAGACGCCTCTCCCTTGCCCTGCTGCAGTGTTTATCTGTATCGCGATACAGATGAATGTAGGGAGATGAGTGCTTCCATAATGCAAGCGCTCATCTCCTGGTGGTGTCACCCAGGGGCATAGCTAGAAATGACTGGGCCCCACAGCAAAAAATTTTATGCCCCCCCGGATCTCCCACCGACACATACCATATTGGACCTCCCACCCATTCCAGAGCTTCCACCCAAACACCCCTCCAGGACCTCCCATCCCAACATCCCCACATCCCTCCTAGATCCCCCTAAGTGTCCTCCACACATCCCCCCATCAGTGTCCTCCACACATCCCCCATCAGTGTCCTGCACACATCCCCCAATCAGTGTCCTCCACATCCCCCATCAGTGTCCTCCACATCCCCCCATCAGTGTCCTGCACACATCCCCCATCAGTGTCCTCCACACATCCCCCATCAGTGTCCTGCACACATCCCCCATCAGTGTCCTGCACACATCCCCCATCAGTGTCCTCACACATCCCCCATCAGTGTCCTGCACACATCCCCCATCAGTGTCCTGCACACATCCCCCATCAGTGTCCTGCACATCCCCCATCAGTGTCCTGCACACATCCCCCATCAGTGTCCTGCACACATCCCCCATCAGTGTCCTGCACATCCCCCCATCAGTGTCCTGCACACATCCCCCATCAGTGTCCTGCACACATCCCCCATCAGTGTCCTGCACACATCCCCCATCAGTGTCCTGCACACATCCCCCATCAGTGTCCTGCACACATCCCCCATCAGTGTCCTGCACACATCCCCCCATCAGTGTCCTGCACACATCCCCCTATCAGTGTCCTGCACACATCCCCCATCAGTGTCCTGCACACATCCCCCATCAGTGTCCTGCACACATCCCCCATCAGTGTCCTCACACATCCCCCATCAGTGTCCTGCACACATCCCCATCAGTGTCCTGCACACATCCCCCATCAGTGTCCTGCACACATCCCCCATCAGTGTCCTCACACATCCCCCATCAGTGTCCTGCACACATCCCCCATCAGTGTCCTGCACACATCCCCCATCAGTGTCCTGCACATCCCCCCATCAGTGTCCTGCACACATCCCCCCATCAGTATCCTGCACACATCCCCCCATCAGTGTCCTGCACATTCCCCCATCAGTGTCCTGCACACACCCCCATCAGAGCTTCATATTAACCTGCTGTACTAATATTATGGCTAAAAACCTCAGTAATAGTTTCCCATATATAATACTTTATATATATATATATATATATATATATCAGAAGTATAAATATATATTATCATACTTCTGATATACATGAATGCATAATTTAGCCTCTATTTCTAAAAGGTTTTCACCAGGACTAGAACTCCCAACCTTTCACATCAGAGGCGAGAGCTCTAACCACTGAGCTATGGAGCTTAATGCTAAACTATGCTGGAAAAACCTTATAGTAGTGTAGCAGGTATTAGGTATTTCTATATAGCAGAAGTATCATTAAATAAAAAAAATAAATGTGTAATTACTATATAGTAATTACACATTTATTTTGTGTCATGTTTTTTTTACAAAAACTGAAAAAAAAAAAAATATTAAATTATACTTCTGCTGTATGGGAATACCTAATGCTTGCTAGACTACTATGAGGTTTTTCCAGCTTAGTTTACCATTGAGCTCATAGCTCAGTGGTTAGTGTTCTCTCATGCAAAGGGTTCTCTCATGCAAAGGGTTGTGAGTTTGAATCCTAGTGGCAACCTTTCAGAAATAGAGGCTAAATTAGATTAAAATACATTGGGTGTCCCCCAGGATTGTCAGTATGCTTGGGCACATCTAATTTAGCCTCTATTTCTGAAAGGTTGCCACCCCCTTCATGTTCATAGCACTGACTCCATATATGGACACAACCATATATGGAGTCAGAGCTGGGATTCCCTGTACAGCATTGCGGCTTCAGGCAAGTGCAGTGAATAAATTATCTTCTGCCGATACTGGTGGGTGTCACCCCATCAGTGGTGTCACCCGGTGCGGCCCGCACCCACCGCACCCCCCTCGCAACGCCACTGGCCCTTCTGTGCCTATAAAAAAATGCACACTCACCTGTCCTCCTCTTCATACACACTGCTTTCGATTTCCTGCATCCCAGTTTCCCGTCTGCAATTTTCCAGTCCCTGTCCTGTAAACTTCCACATGTATGGCATCACATGCATCGCTGCAGCCAATGACTGGCGACAGCTGCACGTGTCCAAGCAGTGACGTGCTGCCCGCGGACATGTCATCATTGAGGACAGTCATTGGCTGCCGCTGTGCACGTGATCCCATCCATCGAGAAGTTTACAGTACGAGGACCTAAAGACCGCAGAAGGGAACGAGGGACCCAGGGAGCTGGAACATAGGCACAGGATGCAGGTGAGTATGGTAGATCAGGCTGGACTTGAAATGTAAAACAGTGTACTAAGCTGGAAAACCCCTTTTGCAGGTCATGAACATTTAATGTCATTTGATTTTGACTGTAGTAAACCACTACCATATTATCTTGTCACTGATACTTATTGGAAAAATTATGGCATATATTAGCCTAAATAGGCGATTTGCAGTTGCACAGTGAGAAACCATTAGATGTATAACAGAGTGAACCTGCATTTTGGAAGTAATTGTTCCAATGTTCTACTTGACATAAGCAATTTAATCACTTGTCAATGCAATAATGTTGCAATTTAATATCTTTGTGTGAAACTTCAATGGGACTGTAGATTAATATCCGATCCTAAAATGGTCATAGTGACTGTTAATTCTTAACCATTGATGAAATTTTAGATTATTTCAAGGTTTTTCAGATTTAAAAAAAACTTTACAATGTAAATTTAAAAATTAAAAGCAGACCTGTCAGCTTAATATGTTGCCCTATATAAGTACAGTATATTACAACAACATCACTTTACTACTAACAGATAAAGCAGCACAAAAAATGTTGTTCTCTTTGGGCACCAGGAGCAGTCAAGGAATTCACCAGAGATATTGTTTACAAATCTAGTGTATTGATGAGGAGAGTGCTTGTCAGGACTCTGATTGATTGATAATACCGTATATACATTATCTCATTAAAGTGAGTACACCCCTCACATTTTTGTAAATATTTTCATGGGACAACACTGAAGATATGACACTTTGATACAATGTAAAGTAGGCAGTGTACAGTTTGTATAACAGTATAAATTTGGTGTGCTCTCAAAATAACTCAACACACAGCCATTAATGTCTAAACTGCTGGCAACAAAAGTGATACCTCTAAGTGAAAATGGCCAAATTGTGCCCAAAGTGTCAATATTTTGTGTGGCCACCATTATTTTCCAGCACTGTCTTAACTCTCTTGGCCATGGAGTTTACTAGAGCTTCACAGGTTGCCACTGGAATCCTCTTTCATCCTCCATGACTACATCACAGTGCTGGTGGATGTTAGAGACCTTGTGCTCCTCCACCTTCCATTTGAGGATGCCCCACAGATGTTTAATAGGGTTTAGGTCTGGAGACATGCTAGGCCAGTCCAGCCCCTTTACTCTCAGTTTCTTTAGCAAGGCAGTGGACATCTTGGGGGTGTGTTTGAGGTCGTTATCATATTAGAATACTGCCCTGCGGCCCAGTTTCCAAAGGGAGGGGATCATGCTCTACTTCAGTATGTCACAGAACATGCTGGCAGTCATGGTTCCCTCAATGAACTGTAGTTCCTCACAGCCGGCAGCACTCATTGAGCCCCAAACCATGACACTCCCACCACCATCTTGACTGTGTAGGCAATACACACTTTTCTTTGTACTCCTCACCTGGTTGCCGCCACACACGATTGACACCATCTGAACCAAATAAGTTTATCTTGGTCTCATCAGACCACAGGACATGGTTTCCGTAACTCACACCACGATAAGAAATTGAGTAAAAAGAAATCCTCAAAACATTTCAGTGGTCCAAATGGACCGTGCTGATAGCACTGTTTCTGATCAGAGCTTGCCCCTTTTTATTATATATTCTTTTCATTTCGTTTGATCATACATTCCCTCGATCATTGTGGAGCTCTGCCCAATCCCTTGGGACTGGTTGCCTGACGCAGTCGGGGGGACGTCTCTGGGTGGCCCTGGTAACGGTTCACGTGACTCGTCATGTGACTCCGTGAGGGGCTGACGTGGCTCTTCCTGCCCGACGCGCGGCTGATGTCTCTGGAGATCGCCATGACTGCACGCCCGCCTCCCCCATTATCATGTGACTTCTCACGTGAGTGGGCGAGCGTGGTGTGTAGCCTAGGCTACGGGACATGCGCAGTGCCGAACAAGAGACGCAGAGAATGGCGCCTTTCCTCTCCACTTGTGATTGTAAGTTTATCGCATCCTATTGGCTGCATTGTAATCACTAATATACACATAGGTGTTTACAATTACCTATTAGCACTATTGCACTTTATTATACAATTTACTGTGGATATTATTATAACTCAAAGCCTTTTGTACGCACATGGATTTTATATGAAATGTTCACCTTCTTCAAACATTGGATTCTGTTTTTTATACATATGTTATTGTGGAAAATTGTTAATTGATCACTAATTAACCCACTATGAATTGTGGGTATATAACACTGCTTTGACACCAGTTTGGTATGCTTGATAATGGCTGCAATGAGCGGCTGAAACGTTGCATGGGAAAATAAAGTGGATCTTTTACTTGCACCTAATTGGGTGTGCTGCCTCATCTTTGAAAATCTATATATATATATATATATATATATATACAGGAGCCTGTCTGTCATTCATTTTTCAGAGTTGGGGGGGGTCAGGGAAATGCGGGGGAATGCTTTTCACATGAGTACACCAGACTATGGGTCCAATGTATTTTTTCAGCACTCCTAGTTGCCGAACGACACAGTTTTTTGTAGTACACAGTAGTACAGACTTGTAGCTGTAATGTGCTGTCCTCACATAGAGGACAGAACTACTACAGTACCGACAGAAATCCAAGAAGGTGGAAAATAAGGTACGATTTATCTCTACTTAGAATCCACTGTGGCGTGAAGTGAGATTCGCTCTGGCTAAATATTGGGACGTCCTATGCCTTGATCCTGCCCTGAGCAGGATCCTACCCATTTCTCCAACAATCACCTATAGGAGATCTAAGAATATAAAAGATATTCTGGTTAAGAGCCACCATTCCAATCAGCATCCTTCAAAACTCTTTGGATTCAAAGGACCCAAATGGGGATGCTCACCATGTGGGAAATGTATTGCCTGCCCTAATGTCGACAGAGCAACACATTTCATAACCTCACTAAGGAGGAGAAACAATATAAGATCACGTATAACATCACGTGTGATACGCTGGGAGTGATTTATATGGCATCTTGTCCGTGTCCACGAATTTACGTGGGCATGACCTCCAGGACTTTTAAAAAGCGTGTACGTGAGCATGTTAGGGGGATTGAGGCAGCCAAGGAGGAGAGGGATTTAATGATCCTCAAACCTATACCTAGGCACTTCAAAGAAGCACATGACAGTGACAGCATGAAACTACGTGTGAGGGGCATTGATCAGGTCCTGATTCCTTCAAGAGGAGGCAATTGGAAGAAGCTTTGCAAAGTAGTGTGTAATGTCGCACCAGGGAATTTAGAGCTATGGGGTGGTGCTCCTATACCAATCGATTTGCCCAATCAATATAAAAATAAGTGAATAGAATGTGGTGGAGGTAGGGCACACAGCTAATACCCGGGTCACATGTATTGCAATATTAAGAGATAAATTTATTAGACGTTAAAACAATGATAAATAGTAGGTTGCAATATTATCCACAAAAAAATCCACCAAATCAGTGATCAGCTCAGTTGGGTGAACTAATCTTGGGCTAATGTAAATTGTCCACCTGTGAACTGGAATGGACCCTATAATGTCTATTAATGCTCCAAAAATACTCCAGAGGAAAAAGGAACTTTTGATAAAGTCCAGGTTCAAAAGAATATCGAGTCCAATCCGTCTATATGCACCAGACGTTATTGTCTATATTCTGGATCGATTAAAATCGAGCGGCGTCCCGCTCTATTCAAACAGCGGCGTCCCACTGTTATAAATGCGATCGTTTTCTTATGCAGTCTGAAGAGATAAATGGTCGGTCTTACCGTGTTACGTTGCGATAATGTCTCACCTCCCACCATCCGGTTTGGAATGAAGGTATCGGGAGTCTGTTCGCATGCGACTTATCCACGTTGGCGTTCTCAAGCACGAGGTCCGGGTTTGTATTGTCGGGATCCTCTTAATGCCCACTGCCGAGTCGCGTGTGATGTATCGATATAGAATCGCACTGTCCGGTATCAGAGCCGTCTTCTATAAATTTTCAGATATGCATAGGTTCGGGATCCAGTGTGTGGGGGTCAGTCCTACCAGACGCGTTTCGGGGTTTCAAATGTCTCACCCTTCCTCAGTGTTTTAACGTCTAATAAATTTATCTCTTAATATTGCAATACCATGTGACCCGGGTATTAGCTGTGTGCCCTACCTCCACCACATTCTATTCACTTAATTGGAAGAAGCTATTGGCACAAAAAGAGGTAAGGTGGATTTATGAATTGGGGAGTTTAACTCCGTCTGGATTGAATGAGGAAATGTTATTTTCACATTATCTATAGTTATATTTTTTTATTAGGGGTCTGCCGGGTTATTTGACCCTTGGTATCCGCTGATCATTCTGTGTTTGTTTTTAATTATTTTATCCCTAATTGTCTTTGTTTATATGCTTTTAGATATTAACTATGATGGTGGGATTATGGATAAGAGCGGTCCATGAGGAGTATATAGGATATGACGTCATCGATATTTGGTGGTCCAGTTAAAGTATATGTTGAAAAGCGGTCCACTAACAGCATATGGATATGACATCATCGATATTTGGCGGTTTAGTTGATTGAACAATTGGAACAAGTCATACATTTATTATGAAGAATTGGTTTATCACAGTATTGGGTTTACATTATTGTAATTTGATGTTGGCTACTTGTGTTGTACTATTTTTAACAATATGGGTATTCACTTATGTATATATTATATGAAATTTATAGGTTTTCACTTATGTATATATATGAATTTTATACTTTTTATATATATTTTTATATATATATATATATATATATATATATATTATTTTTTTTTTTCTTTTTTAATATATAGCTGTATGATTTTCATATTATGAATTGTGCAAATTTGGGTATTAATTATTCTTCTTTTTTCTTTCTTCATGCACCCTTTATCACCCTATTCACACTCAGCACTTTTTCTTGTTCCTTTTCTTTCATTATCCCCTTTTGGGTATTTATGCACTTTAATGAATTTTTTGGATTGAATATAAAATACAGGTTTGTGATTAAAATAATATATGAATTTTTCCAATATGGTCAATTAGGTTAGTTCTATATAAAAATTAATTTTTTTATCTATCTTTTATATATTATGTTTTTATCTATAATATTGAACTGTCTGACATTTGGTTTACTATCACCGGCCTTGTAGTCATGTGACTTGGACGCCACTGTACGTTGCTTTGTTCACTACCTTCGGTTCTGGTCATGTGACTTGGGTGTCATTGGTCGGGTGATCGCATTAGCAGTCACGTGGCCTTGACGTCATCACAGGCCTAGGGCGCCATTTATGACGTTCTGTTCATTCTTCCGTTTGCGGTCATGTGACTTGGGCGTCATTTGTCAGGTGATCGCATTAACGGTCACGTGGCCATAACGTCATTACAGGTCTGTGACGCAATGATAGATGATGACCTTCCTATTGGTTGGTACGCTTGTCATACGGACCCATACTTCCAACTGTGATTAATTTTAGCACGATTTGGAGCCTTATTTAAGGAGGGATGTTAACAGCTAAACTCATCCCTGGAGGAAGCCAGTTTAGGCGAAACGGCGTTGGGAGGAGGCGACCGCAGGATCAACACAATTGTGGAGGGTATATTTTACTTTTAACATCACTCTTTAGCCTTTTTTCAGCCTTTACAAAGGACTTTGTCCTGGGGCTAGTCTGATCTTTACAAGCCTTGGAGTGTTGTTTGCTTGTCATTATGCACTTTGTGTATGTACCCTTCATGTGCTGACCCTGCGGTCCTCTCCTATTTTTCTTCCTTGTTTGTGTTTATTGGTGCTATCGCTAGTCTTATGGTATATTTTACTATTTTTTTCTATTTTCTAATCAAATAAAGTTATATTTCTTGGTACTTTATGGTGTTGTGCGCTCAATGGTTCGGTGTGTCCTCACATAGAGCAGCATATTAAACTGACAGGACAACTTTAAAGAGGACCTTCCACTGGGTCACCAAATTCTAACTGTGCACATTATCACACAGCTGCTGTCTAAACTGTACCACTAGAAAGAAACAGTGGTTGCTGCCTTAATTGCAAGACACTGCATATTTGCATTTAGCATGCCCAAAATATCAAAATATTGGGTCCCATACTTCAGAAATGGCGGGTCAGTTCAAAAGCAGCTATTTCATAATTTGCATTTCGAAGAAAAAAAAATAAATATATATATATATATATATAGAGAGAGAGAGAGGGAAAGAGGAATAGAAAAAGAAAGAGATATAGACATATGCTATAAACACATGCACTCCTTGAGATTATACTGGAGATTCACAAAATCAACTGGAGCTAAAATTTCATAACTGCTATGCTAAAGCTGGCCATATACATTACATAGAAGTTGGACACGTCAATATACTAGACTGCCTGTTGACAACGACTCTGACGCACAGTCAGAAAAGTAGGCTTGAGCGAATCGACCTTTGGATCATAGATTCGAAGTTAAGTCATTCAAAAACTTCATTTTTAATGCTGTTTCTATACAGCATTAAAATGTATTGGCTAAGTGGAGACTAAATTAGTCTCGCCCAAAGTTGCACAAGACTTCGGTGAATTACTACTTCATTCATGTCTGTATATTTAAAAACATTTTGAAATAAGAATCCGAAGTGGGGGGGGGGGCATGGTCTGGCTGCCGAGGCGCGCTGATGTAGTGTGCTGCAGCTCCGGTGATAGCACTACAAACCGGCGACTTTCTAAGTGACTAACTCAGCGGTGAACCATCCAAAGCTGGAGGGAACGCTCACAGAACCCTCTCTGACCATGACGGGGAAAAAGAAAAGAGTGCCGAAACACCCGCAGCTGACCAAATTCTACTTCACCAGAGAAGCAGGCAGATCTCAAGATGGCGTCGAGGAGAGGCCTGATTTCACACGGGACTGTACAGACGGCTCACTCACAGCTTCACTTTACGATCCTGAACAGGGGCCGGATACATTGGCTCCCCTAAGATCTGCACCCGAGGAGGGAGGGGACTTACCTCCCGTGCAAGTGGCAGAGAACGGCGCGACCATTCGCACCCAGACGGATGGGAGAGAAACAGCTGCAGAGCCTGCCGACCCTCCGCATCCGATCATCTGAGGAGGCCTCTACTCATGCAGGTACTCTGGGACAACAGGGGGGCCCTCCGGACACGGGGGAGGAGGAAATCCTGGCACTGCCTGTCAGTAACACGGCCCTGACTGACACTATCATGAGGGACATGCTGCTAATTCAGAGATGCTCCCTGTTACGCGACATGCGCTCTATAGTTGATCCCATACGGGCAGATTTGGAAGACATTGGGGCTAGAACAGACCATCTAGAGCGCAAATTTGGGAAGTTCGCAGGCTCCCACAACGACCTAATAGATGCCCATTATGCTTTAGAAGCAGAAGTGGAGGCCATAAAAAACAAGATGGCTGATTTGGAAGACCGCAGCAGACGCAACAACATCAAGCTGCGAGGTATTCCAGAGTCTGTTGCGGCTAAGGACATTCCTACCTATGTGAAGTCGCTGATAAAGACCGCTCTGCCCCACTGCAGTGACAAGGATCTAGAGGTCGACCGGGCGCACAGGGTCCCACGCCCCAGTCACCTGGAAGAAAGTGTGCCAAGAGATGTTCTGGCTAGAATACATTTTTACTCCGTCAAGGAGCAACTGATGTCCTTTACTAGGCAAAATGGAGGCCTTACTGCTCCCTACCATAAAGTTTTGCTATATGTGGACCTGTCAGCTGCTACGCTCAGGTCACGGCGGGCTCTGCTCCCCATTACATCGGCTCTACGTGACGCCAAGATACAGTACAGATGGGGGTTCCCAGTACGCCTCCTAATACACCATTTGGGCAATTTGCACACAATCAAATCCATAGAAGAAGGCACAAAGATGCTGCACAGATGGGACATACCAGTAGATCCACAGAAAGCACACCGTAGAGCCTCTCCTGACAAGGTTCAGAAGGACTGGGATATAGCACATTGAGATAGTTCTCAAGGAGTCATTACTGCTCCTACTACCTCTCTGCTAGGTTTGAGTGACTGTCTATACAAGTTACAACCTAGGCTACAGACAGGACTTTTGATCCCCCAAGTTTGATTTTTCAAGAGAGCTTGTTTGGCTCTCATGGTAATACTCTGCGTACCCACGCTTTTGATTCTATGTTGTTATGTTCTAAAGTTGTTATGTGATGCTATACCCATGATTGGTGCCACAAATATGCCTGTTCGATGCTCCACCACCTTTGTTCAATGGGTGCAGACGCTCTGGCTGGGAGGCGTCCTGCACCTCTCTTATAGTCTACTATGCGACTCATATACATTACGTTTTAGGTTACTTTATTATGGTAAATTACATTTGCTAGTCTAAATGTAAATGGAATGAATAGTCCAATGCGCAGATCACACTTCTGGAAGGAGACCAAGAGTCTCAAATGTGATGTCATGGGTGCACAAGAAACCCACTTATTAGAAAAAGACGCACACAGGGTACAAAATGCACAGTTCCCCCATGTCTTCCACTCCCACTATAACTCCAAAACTAGGGGGGTGCTGATAGCCATCAAAAATACCTTAGCATTTACCTTTATAGACAGCTTCAGTGATCCTAAAGAGAGGTTTGTGATCCTGATATGTACCTTGAATAACACACTCTTCACTCTAGTCTCTATATACGCCCCTAATACTGGCCAAAATTGCTTCCTCAATAATTTATTGAAACTGGTTAATAAAAAAAGGAAGGGACAACTACTAATTTTTGGAGACTTTAACGTCACCACGGATCCCTCGATAGATACATCTTCCTCTTCCTGTCGAAACGTTCCGTCATTATCTGACATTCTGTGGAAGGAGGAACTATATGACATCTGGCAAATACAACATCCATCAGACAGAGATTTTACTTTTCACTCAGGAGTACATAATGTTTACTCTCGTATAGACATGTTCCTCACGGATAGGTCAGCGCTTTCACGAACGGTCGATTCATCTTTGGGGCTGATAAAGTGGTCCGACCATGCTGCAATTACCCTGACATTATCAGAGGACAACAACTACTCCCCAAGATATCTCTGGAGGAGCAACCCCCTTTTACTATCTTGTCCTCAGCATGGTCGGCACATTGAATCAGACCTGAAAGAATTCTTCCAGCTCAACAACCTAGAATCCGTCAGCCCAATGGTCCTATGGAATACCCACAAAGCATGTATCAGAGGGTCATTTATACAACAGGGTGCGGTGCGGAAGAGGAAATGGGAGGAGATCATCTCACAACTGCTTGCTAAGTTGTAACAACTAGAGGAAAGGAATAAGACACACCCCTCCCCCCCCCCACTCAGCAGCAGATGCCCTGAAACAAGCAAGGCAAGATTTAAGGAATCACATGCTAGAATCCTTTGAGAAAGGACTTCGAAAAACCAAGGCACGTTACTACTCCCAAGGGAATAAGGCAGGTAAACTTTTGGCAGCCAGCTTAAAGGCGAAATGGGTAAAGAGTAGAATCCCTCATCTATTACATCCTAAGACGCAATTGAAAATGTATTCCCCGACAGATATAGCAGAGGGTTTTCGGATCTATTATAATGACTTATACAACCTGAAGGATTCCATTGCAACTCCTACAAATTTAACTGACCTAATACACAAATACCTCAGCTCCCTAAACTTGCCTACCTTGACTGACTCACAGCTCCAAACACTCAATGCCCAGATATCCACTGATGAAGTGGAAACAGTAATAGCTTCTTTACCCAGAGATAAGGCACCAGGCCCAGATGGTTTTGCTAGTCACTACTATAAATGGTTTAAAACTATTCTAAGCCCATTTCTGCGTGATTTCTGCCAATATGCTCTAACCTCCGGAACTTATCCCAAAGAAAACTTACAGGCCATTATTATCACCCTACCCAAACCAGGTAAACCTCCTGACAGACCACAAAATTTTAGGCCCATCTACTTGCTAAACCAAGATGTTAAAATCTACGCAAAAATTTTAGCCCTTCGGTTAGCCAAAATCCTCCCGTCCATAATCCACAAAGACCAAACCGGCTTTGTTCCTTCCCGCCAATCTTATTACAACACTAGACGAATGTTGGGCATTTTTCATCAAACCAAACGAAACAACTGCCCTTTGCTGGTTTTGGCATTGGACGCCAAGAGGGCGTTCGATAGGCTTAGATGGTCTTTCGCCTTCTCGGTGCTCTCTAGTATGGGATTTCGTGGACCTATCATGTCTGCAATAGAGGCTCTATATAGCAACCCCACGGCTAGTGTATATGTAAATGGGGCCCTGTCTGGGGCCTTTGACTTGACAAATTTTATAGGGCTGTGACATCACAGGAGATAGCTATCTGCTGATTGGCTGGCTGCACAGCATTATGGGTGATCTCCTGTTCTCGGGCATCTTACTTTCCCTTTGTAACACATGTAGCTGCAATTTTAGGAAAAAAACAATTTGGTACCACAAAACGTGAGGAAACGTTCCAGTGCCAATGTAGTTTGACTACATGAACAGGATACGCACCAAACGAGTTATCGTGGATCCAGCCCCGTTAGTTTAAGAAAGCCAATGGCATCTACAGGAACACCCCAGCCTGTATCCAGCCTGTATCTGAGGTGAACCAGCCCCATGAAAGCATCTGTGACTGTAAGTGTTACCCTTGTGGGATCTGCCACAAGCAAGTGACCATGCTAATAAGATTGTATCCTGCATAATTACTGTATCCTGCATTACTAGACAGAGACTTGCCAATGCTGTCTATTTTTGCAGATGATGCTAAAGATCTATATATCCTTTGAAAAAAAAAGCTGCTGTAAAAGGATATGTACTGGTCACATTCAGTTTGGAAGTCTGTTATATTGCCAGATGTCATAAAAAACACAGAACCAGAGATAGGTGCACGCTGCCGTCACACTAAACCCTCATACTGATGTTAAAAATTGAGAGTTAGTTCGACATATCCTACTAGGAGGACGTGTCTTAAGCCTCGGGCACCAGCGTCAAGGTCTCTCAAGTAGCCCGTGGGCCCTAACACTCACCTACCTGCGCCATATGGGCGATATCAGGGGCCAGTGGGCAATTACAGGAGCATTAGGACGACTCACAAACATCTCCTCTGTTACCTCCAGCATGTGGCCATGCTTGCAATGGGAGGTGGGAGGTGTCTATGAGCCCTACCCAAGACTGACTGATATAGCCCAGGGCCAAGCAGGTGCACCCAAATGTGACCTGAGGTTGAAAAACAGGCACATTTAAAATGGAGTTTATACACCTCCATACATATATATATATATAAACCATCAAAAATGTGGTGATAAGAAAGCAGGATGCGCTCATACCCATATGCAGTTGTGCATTTCTGTAGGGAGCACATCCTGCACTTGTAGTCCGTTGCTAATGGCAATCACCAGCAAAAATGCATACAATGGATGATGCCAGCAACGGACTACAAGTACCACAATGGACATCCTACATAAGATGAAATTTATGTGGATGTGGCAAGAATTCAGAACAAACACAGAACCAGAGATAGGTGCACGCTGCCGTCACACTAAACCCTCATACTGATGTTAAAAATTGAGAGTTAGTTCGACATATCCTACTAGGAGGACGTGTCTTAAGCCTCGGGCACCAGCGTCAAGGTCTCTCAAGTAGCCCGTGGGCCCTAACACTCACCTACCTGCGCCATATGGGCGATATCAGGGGCCAGTGGGCAATTACAGGAGCATTAGGACGACTCACAAACATCTCCTCTGTTACCTCCAGCATGTGGCCATGCTTGCAATGGGAGGTGGGAGGTGTCTATGAGCCCTACCCAAGACTGACTGATATAGCCCAGGGCCAAGCAGGTGCACCCAAATGTGACCTGAGGTTGAAAAACAGGCACATTTAAAATGGAGTTTATACACCTCCATACATATATATATATATAAACCATCAAAAAATGTGGTGATAGATTGGGTAGGGCTCATAGACACCTCCCACCTCCCATTGCAAGCATGGCCACATGCTGGAGGTAACAGAGGAGATGTTTGTGAGTCGTCCTAATGCTCCTGTAATTGCCCACTGGCCCCTGATATCGCCCATATGGCGCAGGTAGGTGAGTGTTAGGGCCCACGGGCTACTTGAGAGACCTTGACGCTGGTGCCCGAGGCTTAAGACACGTCCTCCTAGTAGGATATGTCGAACTAACTCTCAATTTTTAACATCAGTATGAGGGTTTAGTGTGACGGCAGCGTGCACCTATCTCTGGTTCTGTGTTTGTTCTGAATTCTTGCCACATCCACATAAATTTCATCTTATGTAGGATGTCCATTGTGGTACTTGTAGTCCGTTGCTGGCATCATCCATTGTATGCATTTTTTGCTGGTGATTGCCATTAGCAACGGACTACAAGTGCAGGATGTGCTCCTCTACAGAAATGCACAACTGCATATGGGTATGAGCGCATCCTGCTTTCTTATCACCACATTTTTTGATGGTTTATATATATATATGTATGGAGGTGTATAAACTCCATTTTAAATGTGCCTGTTTTTCAACCTCAGGTCACATTTGGGTGCACCTGCTTGGCCCTGGGCTATATCAGTCAGTCTTGGGTAGGGCTCATAGACACCTCCCACCTCCCATTGCAAGCATGGCCACATGCTGGAGGTAACAGAGGAGATGTTTGTGAGTCGTCCTAATGCTCCTGTAATTGCCCACTGGCTCCCTGATATCGCCCATATGGCGCAGGTAGGTGAGTGTTAGGGCCCACGGGCTACTTGAGAGACCTTGACGCTGGTGCCCGAGGCTTAAGACACGTCCTCCTAGTAGGATATGTCGAACTAACTCTCAATTTTTAACATCAGTATGAGGGTTTAGTGTGACGGCAGCGTGCACCTATCTCTGGTTCTGTGTTTGTTCTGAATTCTTGCCACATCCACATAAATTTCATCTTATGTAGGATGTCCATTGTGGTACTTGTAGTCCGTTGCTGGCATCATCCATTGTATGCATTTTTTGCTGGTGATTGCCATTAGCAACGGACTACAAGTGCAGGATGTGCTCCCTACAGAAATGCACAACTGCATATGGGTATGAGCGCATCCTGCTTTCTTATCACCACATTTTTTGATGGTTTATATATATATATGTATGGAGGTGTATAAACTCCATTTTAAATGTGCCTGTTTTTCAACCTCAGGTCACATTTGGGTGCACCTGCTTGGCCCTGGGCTATATCAGTCAGTCTTGGGTAGGGCTCATAGACACCTCCCACCTCCCATTGCAAGCATGGCCACATGCTGGAGGTAACAGAGGAGATGTTTGTGAGTCGTCCTAATGCTCCTGTAATTGCCCACTGGCCCCTGATATCGCCCATATGGCGCAGGTAGGTGAGTGTTAGGGCCCACGGGCTACTTGAGAGACCTTGACGCTGGTGCCCGAGGCTTAAGACACGTCCTCCTAGTAGGATATGTCGAACTAACTCTCAATTTTTAACATCAGTATGAGGGTTTAGTGTGACGGCAGCGTGCACCTATCTCTGGTTCTGTGTTTGTTCTGAATTTCTGCCACATCCACATAAATTTCATCTTATGTAGGATGTCCATTGTGGTACTTGTAGTCCGTTGCTGGCATCATCCATTGTATGCATTTTTGCTGGTGATTGCCATTAGCAACGGACTACAAGTGCAGGATGTGCTCCTCTACAGAAATGCACAACTGCATATGGGTATGAGCGCATCCTGCTTTCTTATCACCACATTTTTTGATGGTTTATATATATATATATGTATGGAGGTGTATAAACTCCATTTTAAATGTGCCTGTTTTTCAACCTCAGGTCACATTTGGGTGCACCTGCTTGGCCCTGGGCTATATCAGTCAGTCTTGGGTAGGGCTCATAGACACCTCCCACCTCCCATTGCAAGCATGGCCACATGCTGGAGGTAACAGAGGAGATGTTTGTGAGTCGTCCTAATGCTCCTGTAATTGCCCACTGGCCCCTGATATCGCCCATATGGCGCAGGTAGGTGAGTGTTAGGGCCCACGGGCTACTTGAGAGACCTTGACGCTGGTGCCCGAGGCTTAAGACACGTCCTCCTAGTAGGATATGTCGAACTAACTCTCAATTTTTAACATCAGTATGAGGGTTTAGTGTGACGGCAGCGTGCACCTATCTCTGGTTCTGTGTTTGTTCTGAATTCTTGCCACATCCACATAAATTTCATCTTATGTAGGATGTCCATTGTGGTACTTGTAGTCCGTTGCTGGCATCATCCATTGTATGCATTTTTTGCTGGTGATTGCCATTAGCAACGGACTACAAGTGCAGGATGTGCTCCCTACAGAAATGCACAACTGCATATGGGTATGAGCGCATCCTGCTTTCTTATCACCACATTTTTGATGGTTATATATATATATATATGTATGGAGGTGTATAAACTCCATTTTAAATGTGCCTGTTTTTCAACCTCAGGTCACATTTGGGTGCACCTGCTTGGCCCTGGGCTATATCAGTCAGTCTTGGGTAGGGCTCATAGACACCTCCCACCTCCCATTGCAAGCATGGCCACATGCTGGAGGTAACAGAGGAGATGTTTGTGAGTCGTCCTAATGCTCCTGTAATTGCCCACTGGCTCCCTGATATCGCCCATATGGCGCAGGTAGGTGAGTGTTAGGGCCCACGGGCTACTTGAGAGACCTTGACGCTGGTGCCCGAGGCTTAAGACACGTCCTCCTAGTAGGATATGTCGAACTAACTCTCAATTTTTAACATCAGTATGAGGGTTTAGTGTGACGGCAGCGTGCACCTATCTCTGGTTCTGTGTTTGTTCTGAATTCTTGCCACATCCACATAAATTTCATCTTATGTAGGATGTCCATTGTGGTACTTGTAGTCCGTTGCTGGCATCATCCATTGTATGCATTTTTTGCTGGTGATTGCCATTAGCAACGGACTACAAGTGCAGGATGTGCTCCCCTACAGAAATGCACAACTGCATATGGGTATGAGCGCATCCTGCTTTCTTATCACCACATTTTTTGATGGTTTATACAGATGTCATAAAAGGCAAACCTGTTATGGTCAGCTCTATAGAAGGTTAAGTGAAAAAGGGTCAAAATGATGCTTAAAATAATGAGCACGTTGAGAAGGGGCTTTCTCATGTTCACCGTGTATATTGTGCATGATGACTATGTTGGTGGTACTGTTTGCCAGTCAAGTAATTGGTTCAGTCTAGATAGCAATGTTCTTTTGAGTCTTTTTGCTGTGGTGCAGATGCCGTTCAGAGAGATAATAAAAAAGAGGGTACAGGAGACCCAGTGTAGTGTTTGGGCCACACCAACCTGGCCACTGCACACTCGGCTGGAGTGGCCCCTACTGAGTCACTATCCGGAATGTGAGAAGACTTGTCAGTTAGCTGAGCTCAAAGAAACCTGGTTCAATTACACCAAGCACAAGAAGGGGGTCAAAGGGGATCTCGTGAAAAGATACCTGGACCATCCTAGGGTTGGCAATCTCATTCTGGGGTGGTGGAGAGCTGTTGTCTTTATTTTCGGTTTAACCCGGGGTTCTATAAAAATACATTACTTTAACGATCAGCTTTATAAACTCCACCGGGGCAAGGAGTTTGACTTCATCTGAGTTAATGGCAAGTACTGAACCGTTTATATGTTTTATTGCATGCCTCTGTGTGGAATAGCACAGCAGAATGTGCCTTCTATATAGAGTAAAAAAGTTATACGAACGTATAGCAACCTGTTGGAGGAAGATAGGGACACATTTTTAGCATCCGTTAAGTGAATGGGAGCCTATGGATATGTTTGATGTACAGTACATGCTTAGACAATGTTCTCTCTTAGCTGGGTGAGAAAGAACATATAGAATCAAGATAAAGGGAATGTGTCACCTATAATTTTTCTGCCAGTTAAAACCATATGTAGCACATATCCGTTTTTCTAATCAGTTTTTTTTTCTGATTGTAGATGTTTTTATTCTATGTCCTGAACAGTGACCAGCTTGCCTGAGCAGTTCTTAACAGCATTTAGAGATCTGCTTTACAGCAGCCACCATGGTCCATGGACACAATGGACAGGAGGAGACCTCATTGACTTCTATGGGAGAGTTCTCTAGGCATGCTCTGTGACCTGTGCAGAGGTCAGGAGGGAGTAGATAAGTTGTCATATTACTTATTGTAAATAGTGGATCCTGTGTTATTTATACAGTACGAGGTATCTGTCATTCTAATCCGGCCTATAATGATAAGGAGATGACTGCTAAAAAGTGTTCTTTACAGACCAAAAATTGATACCTATTATTAGCCTTAGTGGTCAGTACAAAAAAAGGATTTAAAAAAAATATATAGATTTTGACATGAAAAATTAAAATAAATTACCAAAAATTATTTCAAGATATATTTAACTTAAAAACTTTAAATGATAGGTCAGCAGTAGTGTTGATCATGAATATTCGAATTGCGAATTTTAATCGCGAATATCGGCACTTCGAGAATTCGCAAATATTTAGAATATCTCAAAATATATTCGTAATCATGAATATTAGTTTTTTTTACGTACCGGTCTATGCAAATGGTATGCAAATTGTATGCAAATTTTTATTTTATGCAATCAAGAAAATAATGCCTGAAGAAGATGAGGAATTCGCGAATTCACGAATATATGGTGAATATTTGCCCAAATATTTGCGAAATATCGCAAATTCGAATATTGCCCCTGCCGCTCATCACTAGTCAGCAGTAAGATGTATAGAGCCAAATGGCATCCAATAGTAATACAGCAACCAGGAGTAGGACAGTACCAGTGATTGTCTGGTGGTCTAGGGAAGTGAATTGTGTTAATGGCTATATCTCTGTAATCAGCCCAAGTGGGCCTCCTTTAGTGGACAGAATTTATAAGGATTGTTCATGAAATGATTTTACCTTATATAAGGAGCCAAGTGTTTTTAAAAATATGTCTGCTTAAATAATTAAGAAGATGCTATGGAATAATTAAGAATCTCTGAGACACATCTTCTACATTTTTATCTGCCTTTTATGTCAGCGTTTAATTATGTGTATGCTTGTTTGCTAAAATTCCACAAGTTTCCTTTTATTTCATATAGTTATTTCCTGTCCGCCAGGTATATTGATTTCTACTCGAACCTTGAGAGTAGGAGAAGATGGCTACTAATTCCATTACTGACATCATAACTGAATTACCCTTACAAGGTACCTAAGATAAAGTAAGGAACAAACGCTGAAAACAAATTAAAAATGTCCTACTATTTCATGTTTACAACCCATATACACAACTGTGCATCTCCATAGTAAATTTAGAAAATACCACTGTTTGTTTTGATCCTGCAGTCATACCCCTTCCTTCTGTCATGTACTTCTTACTAACAAACATTTGGTTGGTAACAAAAAGTAAAGGTCCGATGACTGAATGTATGACTGCAGGATCAAACTACACAAGGTTTGTCATCTGTTTCCATGGCGATGTATATTCTGGAGCTGACAATAAAGTCATTCTGCAAAAGTTAAAAAAAATTTAATTTCTATTTTAGATACATTGAAGCAACAACAAATACAGTATGTAGTGGTGAAAATGGACATAGGGGCTCATGTATTAACTTCAGTGCATCCAGCACCAGTTCTAATTGTAAGACAGCTTCCGACTTCCGAGCTGTCTTAAATTTGGACCATTTTCTACACCTAAAACAAACAAACAAATGATGAATGAGACGGGCAGTGAATTGTGTTAATAGCTGTGTCTCCGGTGGTCTAGGGCATTGAAGATGTTATGTATCTATACTGTTGAGGAAGGGTGGCATTATATATGCATGCCTCTGTAGGCTTGCATATATATATGGTGCGTAATTGGGCCAAGAATAAAGCAATGTGCGCAGATGTGCCCAACATCTGCGCACATCTGGCTTTTTGCTATTCCCCCAGGGGCTCATTGTTGCCCCTGTGGGAATGTAGGTACTGGCCCTTTAAATATATCCCTCGATAATATATGCCCCCTTAAATATATATTCCCCATTTATATAATACAATATTCCCCCCCCCCCCATATCCATAGGCCCCTTTAGATGTCCCTTCTGTGACCTCATTCCAGTTACATCAATGTAAATGTGCCCCAAGCATTTACATTGATGTAATCTGGTTGTAGGCACCAGGATGACCGGACAAGGTCCGATCATCCTGGTGTGAACAAAAGGATGAATTCTTAAAGAATTCAAGTCCTTTTGTTCTAATTATCTGCAGCACAGCTGCAGGTAATTATACATAATAGAGAGAAGGGAGAAACCTCCCTCCCTCTATTATGCGCATTCCGGCAGCGCGATTACTATCGCGCTGCCCGGAATGTGGGAGAGACAGGCGGGAGATCAAAGCATCTCCCCGCCTGTCAGCCCGCGCGCGCGGCCCTCCGGCGCGCGTGCGGGAGGCGCGGGCAGGCGCGGTGACGTCATTTCACCGCGCCGGCCCACGTGTCCCTCACGGTGGTGCGCGCTCGCGCGCCACTGTGTGGGCGGTGCGGCAGTGCGGGCTGCCGGACATATAAGTCCGGCAGGCCCTGCACTGGGCAGATTGCACCGGCCGCCCACAAGAAGAAGAGGATCATCCCCTGGAAGAACGAGCATCCCTAGACAACGAGCGGCATAAGTATCATTAACCCCTGCACTACCCCACTATCCCACCAACGATCACCCCTGCATTACCCCTATTACTCCCATATAACCCCTACATTAACCCTATCTCACCTACACCTGCCTACATTTACCCCTGCCAGCTGACCCCTGCCAACCCTGCTGGCAACCCCTTCTGCAGTCTGTACTGTTGCCACGTACCCCCTTACTGCTCCTCCCGTCCCCCTAGGGATAGACCAGAACCAGGCTGGGTGGGCTGCCCTATTAAGTGTGTGTGTGTAATTTGTATTAGCTAGAGTGTTGGGAGGAATTTGGGATTGTGTAGTGTAGTTAGTACTGTATTTGTAGTGTTGTGTTATTTAGTACATATCTGTGTGCGTCAGTTTTAATAAATACCGTTTTACTAGTAGAATTGTGTAGAGTGTATTTATTAGCGTTTAGCGTAGTGAGTTAGGCGCATGCAGATAGTAAGTGTAAGCGACTTGGTGACGTGCTAGGCAATAGAAGTGTGTTGTTAAGGTATAAATAGGTGGAGTTATCTGCAGATGGTTACGCCTATTTATGAATATTAATTACTGATATTCGCTTAATATTGGTAATTAATATTCCCCCTTTACATTGGCGAGCCAGGCCCACTGCGTAGATTTTGAGTAATTTTTTTGGTGTTGTGGGTAAGGGTCGCTAGAACTGTAAATTATCAGGCAGGAGAGACGTGGTCAGCAGTGAGTCTGAACGTCTAAGACCTGATAATTTCGGACAGGAGAAACGATCCTTCCCATAAATACCAAGAATTGACCAAAATCTTTTGCAGAGAATCTATAATCTATCTGAGTGTTAATATTTGTTCTATTCCTTTACACGGTCACTGTCGTTTGGAGTGGAAGAAGGATAAGTCACGGAAAAGAGGTCCATCTACGTAGGAGGTGTGTACAGGTCCGGCTGGGCAAGAAGAAGCGATCCGGAAGAAAGGACTTCTTTCAAGCAGCCGCAAGGGACGGAAGAGTACAGCACCGCGAAGAAGATGGAACAGCACTTTTAATCCCATTCCCCCTACTACATACAAATCCGCTGAGCTGCTGTGGTCCGCCTTGTTGGACCAGGTTTACGCTCATGATCGGGTTTGCATTAGTAAGAGTATCTTCAACAAGACTACCAAACGCCTCCAAATGTTAGCCAAATTGGTTCTCACCTATGAGGATATCATTTGGAAGGCGGAACACACAGATACACTCTCCAGCGCAAGAAAGGCAGAGGAAGTTGCGGACAAGGCAAAGGAAGTTGCGGACAAGGCAAACTTCCACTGCAATTGTTGCGTTGATAACTATAGGAGAATACACACACTAGAAGCGCAATTACAAGAAGAGGCCCAGTGTACAGTTGAGAGGGGCAAAGAAATCTGCATGTTAGAGTCGAGACTATCGGACAAGGAGTGTCTCTACTCTGATGTGGACAGAGAGCTACTCGGCTTTACACTGAGATTAATCAGTATAGGAACAATGCGGCATCTATGGATGCCCTGATTGTTCAGATGAGAAGGGATCTGGCTGCAAAGACGCAAACTATTGCAGATTTGTCCAGGCCTAGTATCAACGGTATGGTGCCCACGAAACAAGTTTGTACTTCGGGAGTGGCACAGGGGGAGACAGCGGCGACAGCGCCAAGGTCTCCAACGGATACTACATCCGTAACGGTAGATACTAGGGGACAGGTGGAACGGTCGCTACGGTTCACCCCGACACCCGGGGAGAACACGGGTAGCAGCCGTTTCCAGGAACAGGACAACGGTTGGGGAGAGGAAAGTGGATGGCCATATACCACTTCCAATCCGCCAACACGTCCGGAGAGACAGGAAGAGGTGTATCCTAACCATTCTAGTATGGAAAGGATAAACTTCCTGTTGCGGATCTGCAAGGAGATCCCGAAATACGATCCGAATGTAGATCCGTTCACCTCATGCGATATTTTCGAAGGTCACTGTAACAAATATTCAGTGGCTCCGGAATATCGCATGGAGCTGTTCAAAGTGTGGTTACCGACACACCTTAATCAAAGGTATGAGGTAACGGGGAGAATGCAACCCATGAACGGCCAGTTTCATGACAAGGAGGAACGTCTCTCCATACTCACGAGACTGGCCACGGGTCACTGGGATGTCACTCCAGAGGTCCTGTCAAAGTTCAAGCCTTCTATACATGATGAACCCTTATCATTGTGCAGTCGGTTTGAAGCTATGTACAGGAGGGTTACCAAAGATCAAGGTATGGGGATTCCACAAGGCATGGTGCGCATGTTTGTGGAAAAGTTCCCATACCCTGATACTGCAATCCGACTGAGTGCAGCTAGGGAGCCATCCCTCACGGACGCGGCCATGATTATTGAGCAGTGTAGACAGGACATACTGCACAATAAGAAGTCCGTTAAAGTGAGGGAGCGTGTACCGGTACGCGTTAGGTCGCAAGACGAACGGGTACAGCACACGAAGTTTACATCTACTGTTCGCCCCACAGCCCCACCGTTGGAAAAGGCAGGAAACTTTAAGTGTTTTCTGTGCCTACAACAGGGGCATATACAGAGAAATTGTCCACAATGGTTAAGGATTAACCGGACAAATTCAGAGAGAAATGGCAACAATAACGGTTTCAGGATGAAACCTAATTTTGCCAAGCCTGTGGGGGAACAGGTTGATAGGAATATGGGACAGTCATCAAGTCAAGCGCCAAAATACTTGGCGGTTGTGAATGTCCCAGGGGGTGGAATCAAAGATTCCATACCCCAGGAACAAGAAAAGAGCGTACAAGTGGCAGTATGCACCACGCAGGTACCTACTGGGAGTCTGGTGGATATCGAATGAGGATCAGGGATCCCTAAAGAATTGGCACCAGTATGTCCAATCATACTGGATTCTTCAGGGAGACCCCATATAACAGCCATGATAAAAGATAAGGAAACGAAAATCATGCTTGATACTGGTGCGGAAATTTCCATTACCAATATCAAACATGATTTACACCTCAACAGCCCTCAGTGTGTGGTGATCGGATTTGATCACCAACAAGGGGAGTGAAGGCCCACAGAATTGACGAGGTAATCATTCAGATTACCAAGTGCACGACCCTTAGGATACCCATGTGGTATTACCCCGGTTCTGATAACATTATCGGAACTGATGTAATGACACAAAATGGGTGGATCCTGGATCTGGCAAACTGTATTGTGTGGAAAGGTCCCAGACGAGCTAAGGTGTTTGTCATCCAACGCCAGTGTCTGGGACCACCTTTGCCAACAGTAGACAACTCTACTGATGTACTTGAACACAAATGGCCTGAGGTCTCACACAATCTAGACCTCGAGCCTATCGTGTACGAGTACCCTGATCTATGGGCCCAAAGCAAAAATGACTGTGGCAGGCTGATTGGCGTTCAGGTGGACATACAGGGTCCTGACCCTCCACCTCAACGCCAATATCGATTTCCACCGGAGGCCACCCATTCAATCATGGACACCGTCCATGAATTGAAGACCAAGGGTGTGGTCATAGAGGGCAACTCTAAGTGCAACAATGCCCTCTGGCCAGTTAAGAAAAAGGACACCAATGCATGGAGGCTGACCATAGACCTCCGGGTCCTTAACAAGTACACCCCAATGTCAGCTCCAGTGGTGGCTCAAACTCCCGACATCATGGCCAGGATAAGCGGCAAAAGCCGCGTATTCTCGACCATTGATGTTGCCAACGGGTTCTTCTCCATCGAACTCACGAAGTCCTGTCGGTACAAATTTGCCTTTACGGTAGGGGACAAACAGTACATGTTTGCTGTACTGCCCCAGGGGTTCCACAGCAGCCCCACGTATTTCCATCAGGCACTGGCGGCTGTGCTGAGCGTGTTCTCACGGCCGGAATGCCTTCTACAATACGTGGACGACCTGCTGTTGCATACAGAGACCATGGAGGAACACTTGGTTCTGTTGAGAGAGCTGCTGGGACTTCTGGCAAAGTCAGGACTCAAGCTGAGTCCCCATAAGGCAAATTTGGCCAAAGCGGAGGTAATTTTCCTCGGGGTCAGAATCTCTTTTGGAACCAAAGGAATCATGACAGCCCGTGTGGAAGCTATGGTAAAGTTACCCAGGCCTGGCACTCTTCAGGATTTGAGAAAATTCCTGGGGTGGCCAACTTCATGAGGGAGTTCATAGAAGACTTTGCGGCCAAGGCGAAACCTCTTTATGAACTCCTTCGAGGAGAAGAACCCTCAGTCAAAGGTTGGTCCGATGCGCAGGAAGAGGCCTTTTCAACTCTGAAGAGGGACCTCTCCTCGGCACCTGTGTTGGCCACTCCACATCCCGATAGAGAAATGGCCATACAGGCACATGCAGGGATGGAGTCTATCTCAGCGGTCCTACTACAGAAAGTAGGGTACGAGACCAGACCGCTGGGATATTTCTCCAGGTTACTTTCGCCCGTCGAACGAGGGTTTGATGAATGTGCCAAACAGCTGGCAGCCATACATTATGCCGTTAAGACCACGGAGCATATTGTTGGCTTCCGGCCCCTCACTTTGCAGACTCCACATTCCCCGCTGGCACTTTTGCTTCGTGATACTCTCCCTGGAGTCTCCCAACAGAGATTCGGGAGATGGATCTCAGCGGCCGGAATCTGCAGGTGGAACACAAGGCCAAGTATGTTCTGTCCCAGTTGCTGAACCTGACTGGAACTGAACATGACTGCGGCCAACCAGAAATGGACGACTCTCCACAGATGTTCCGGACTGACAGCCATCCAGATGACAGGGTTATCTTTGTAGATGGCTCTCGGTTTTTATCTGAATGGGGAATATGTCACAGGTTTCGCTGTGCTGGATGAGACCACTGGTACCCAGAGTCTGGTCCGGCTACCGGGTCACATGTCAGCACAGCGGGCAGAACTGGAGGCTGTTAAGGAAGCCTTGCTTCTTCAGCCTCCAGGGAAACGAGCTATATATAGCGACAGCTCATATGTAGTTCGTTCCCTCACACTGCACCTTGACGTATGGAAGAGAAGAGGATTTGTGGACAGCCAAAACAAACCTCTGGCTCATGTGTCAGTCCTGAAAGAGCTGTGGGAGTGGGGCAAGGCACACATGGCGGAAGCAGCCATCATCAAAATCCCGGCGCATCAAAAAGGGGACGAACCTTTGACAATAGGAAACAATCAGGCAGACGAACTGGCAAAACTGGCTGCAGTGTCTGGGACCCTTCGGGAACCAGGCTCTGAGCCCCTGCCCAAGTACCGGATTGCAGCACGTACCCATCTGAGTGACGGCCCGGTGTCATTTGAGGAGAAACAAGTCAAGGATCCTCTTCTAATGACACACATCCAGGCACCACAGCATCCCTGGTCCTTACAACAGGGGATCCTGTGTTACGACACCGGGACACAGTCGCTTCCAGTGGTTCCACAGCATCTGCAAGCAGAGCTGACGCGGTTGAACCACCAACTGTTTGGACATCTTGGCCGGAATAAGCTCTTGCCTCTCTTGAGAGACAAATTGTACTGGCCTGGGATGTCCAACACGGTAGAGGAGGTCACGCAACAGTGCCTGGTGTGTGCTCAGGTTAACCCTAGGGCGCCTGCCCTGAAACCGGTGTTGCAGCGGGTTCCTCCTGCTGATGGTCCATGGTCCGCAATCCAAATTGACTTCATCGGACCATTGCCAATGGGGATCTGAGCCACCGAGGCCTCCAGTACCGGCATCTCCCCATTTGAACTCATGACCGGACGAAAGATGCCCATATGTTTACCAAACGAACCCCAAGTGTCGGAGCCCATGAAAAACGCCATCGCCAGGGACATGTTTCTCCAACAGGTTCAGCAGAACCTGAAGGAGTTACTGCCTCATGCCGCTATACGGTTGCACAAACCATACCTACAGGGGGAGACGCCAATGCCCGCTGTGGGAGAAATGGTAATGGTAAAAGTTTTTCGGCAGGCTGGCCCATGGGATGCAAACTGGAAAGGACCGTACAAAGTCCTCGAAGTGATGGGAGACACCATGCTGAAGGTACAAAGGCCTATCACAAACAAAAGAAATCCCGTAGACGCCAGGAAGTCTTGTGGATTCACGTCGACCAGGCCAAAGCCACCCGAGCCTCCCCAACTCCATAGCGTATTACGTTCCGAGTTGGGTGAGAGGGGGAAATAGGGCTTGGCAGGTCGATGAATCCATTACACATAACATTCCGTCTTGTTACAGAACACAAGAGGGAGACACTTCATGGGTCCACACCACCAGGAAAGAGATAGGCGTCCTCCGAATGGGATACGTATCCAGCTTGTGACACTGGTGGTAAGCATGTTGGTGGCGGGCTCAGCCTCTTCAGGGAGGGCCTGGGGACTAATATTGGTATGGCTAGCATATCAATTAATAGACCCGGCCTTTTAATGGTGGAATGTTTGGGTGGCAAAATCCTGGAACCATACGAGAACTTTACCTTTACACCAGGTCAATGGTATCTGTATGGTTTCCAGAGAGAGGGTTTTGCCAATGGTGTAATTCAACATTATACCCCGGTGGAGAATGTGTCTGCCATACAACATGACTTACACGCCCTCTGTCTCAAGGAATTCAGGCATTTTCAGGACTCAGACCCTACACCTATCAAATCCCTGAGATGGGTGTCTAGGGACCCACACTTGCATCCTTACCAGCAAGTGAGAGCCAACACTACCACAGTGTTGTGCACCAAGGAGGGTTTGCTGAGTCCTGAAGATGTCACTGGGGCAGAGTACAGCGGTTGGTACATCCTGAAAGCTACCTTCCTAGGGAAGGATAGCAGAGACGGGTTGAGGGTTAGGACATATTTTGATAGGCCCATTCCAGTAAAAGGTACCCTGAAGGCTTATTGTATGTTGAGGGATTCCCGGATGATTATCACCAGGGAATCCAGTTATGTACAGGGACATGTGTCCACAGATTACTTACGAACCAGTGTAATGATGTTAAAGTTAAACTGCAGTGACTCTGGTCAGGCCATTTGGAATGATCAGAGTGGTCCGGTAAAACTAGAGGGCTTATACAGAGCCACAGTTTTAAAGGTACGGACCGATGCCAAGGACCCTAGGTATGCTCAGTTAAGAGGATCTCCATCCATACGATCTTTCATGATCACAATCATGAGAGACATCTGCGTTCCTGAGGTGACGGGATACTACTTCATCACCTATGCCCACTGGGATCAGGATAACCAGATGGTGATGTTGGACACTAATCCCTGGAGGTGGGATTTAGTGTGCAACGGGGTGGACAACCCTACGGTGGATGTATGGATGGATGGTACCCCTATGACTGAGGAATACCGGGGTAGGTATGTGTCTTCTGATTGGAAAGACCCTAGAGGCAGGGACATTAACTTTGACATCAATATAGATGGTTCGTTTAAGTGGCCTTTTGCGAGGCAGCCGATGAAGGGTGCTGGACGTTTACTCAGTGGGTCTATCTGTCTCAATCCAAACCTGTAGGGAAACTAATGTTGCAGGCTGGAGAAGACGAACAGTGGTATCCATTCAAGGGACAGGGACAGGTCTGTGTTACGGTAGTGAGGGTCCCCTATGAAACAGAAGGTCTCCAACCAGTAAAACCACACTCAGATTCTTGCACCGCCCCTATCCATCAATTGGCAGACCCTATAGCTCCTCAACTGTCATCCCCTTGGAAGATCATCACGGATGCCAAATTCATCCTGTTCACCTGGAGAATTTCCGTAGATGACTTCGAGTTGATCATTGGGATCATCGGTGTGAGGAGTTTGTTAGGAACCAAATTGATCTGGTAAGAGGTTGGATAGAGGCAGGGCAAGAGGTCAGGAAAGAAGACTCCCGGTATAGGAAGAACAGGGGAGGAGAGATCTAGTGGCTATGGGACTTGGCGGAGGTGCGTTGGGAGTGGGCGCCCTGAACACTATGGATATGGAAGTCCTGAGAAATAAGCTTGGGGAGGTTGCGCGACATGCCGGGAAGGATTTAAGACCCAGCTTGATGTAAACCATGTCTTAGAGGGTTTACAGCATTCACACATAGATGCCACTACCTCCCTATCTTCCGCTATACGTGAGAAGTTTAGGAGGTTAGTTGTGGGTCTCTTGGAGGAGCAGGATCGGGCTCAACTTGCCCTGGCATGTACGCAGGTCCAAAGCGAACTCTCGGACAACCTTAAACATATTGTCTCAGCGCTCCACAGCGGCCACTTCCCATTCAACCTCCATCAGCGAATAAGTCCACTGATTTCTCCTTTTGCCATGAATCACACCAACTGGTGGGTGGTTCAATGGCATGGGTGTCAAATCTAACCTGCACTGCTTCGTCCTTGGCACCAGTGTCCGGTCGCCTCAGACAGGGATACAGTGCCATCAACCTAGGTACAGTGATAAATAACCAGACGGTGCTTCATCCACAGCTCCCCTCGGGCGTTCTAACCTATGAAGAAGGCCATCCCTCCTTGTTGGACACGGAGGGATGTTGGATGAGAGAGGATGCCATCCTCTGTCAGGGTAGTCAGGATCGGGTGCTTAGACACCAATGTTGGAACACCGAGGGGTCCTGTGAGATGAAGGCCAACCCAATACCCTCATCCTCTTTGAAATATTTGGGACAAGGGTATTGGTGTGGGTACCAAGGGAGTGATCCATCGTATGCAATTTTTGGTCTTAATTGCACCGAGCGAGGAGAGCTCCTCCCCGGAGCATACTGTACCCTTAGTCCCGTTCTAGGTCTGGACGTCGCAGAACAGCAGGGAAGGACCCCGATTACTCCCGAGAAAAGACTTGACATCCGTCCCGATGTTCCTGTAAGACTGCAGAAGATCCCTCTTGGCTTCGGTAAAGAACTTAGACATCTCCTGATGGACTTCGGCCAAGAGGAAGAGATTATTAGGCATCTTCGGGAGACTGAAAATCAAGCCACCATCCAACTCACCCATGACCGAACCAAGATTACTGCGGTTGCCACAGCATTGGACAAAGACTCGAAGATATCTTGGTGGGAGAGTCTCTTCGGATACAGTCCAAAGGCAACTTCATTTTTTAATTTACTTATACACCCAGTGATAGTGCTTCTGGTTCTGGTTGGACTCATGTATCTTGGACTTTGGGTGATGTATCGAAGAGTCAAGAGTTTAACGGACCTACTAGACCAGAACCAGACAGCACTTCACGAACTTAACCGCCGGAGACTCAGGACTTGACTTCCCTTCAAGTCCTGAAAGCTAACAGACCATTTGAATGTACAGGGTCTAGGATGGATACGTCGTAGTGTCCTGAGACCCCACGTACTTGTACTGAACTTTTATGAGGTTTCTTAGGGGTATGTCATTGGACCTTCCGGAAACCTCATTCAACTGTGCATAAATGTCTTGGGTTTGGGTGGGTTGGGGGGGGGGGAAATTGTGTGTGTATGTTATGTATTTTTGTGTGAATGGGGAGGGAGATTAGGGCCCGATAGGGACAGGTCCCCTCTGCCATTTGCCACTTTGAACCCTGAACGGTGAGGTTCGTAAGGGAAAATTTGGATGTGTAGCGAAGCGGAGGTATTCCCGCAGTTAGAATTTAGGTACTATGACATCACCATTGATTTGAAAAAAAAAAACTGATCTGCCTTGTAAAGTGCCGACACAGCTCAGGTAATTATACGCATTGAGGGAGAAACTCCTCTCCTATTATGCACTCCGCAGCGAGTTACTGTCGCTGCCTGGGATCGAGGAGAGAGCTGAGGCGGGAGATCAAAGGATCTCCCGCCTGTCGGCCACAGTGGCCCTGCGGCGTGGCGCCTGAGGGATGAAGCGCAAGCAGGGCGGTGGTGTCATCTAACCGCGCGGCCAGTGTCCCTTACGGGTGCGGCCGTATACTGTAATGGGATGTGGCAGTGCGAGGCTGCCGGACATATAGAGTCCCGCAGGCCCTGCATGAGGCAGTCGGGCGGCCGCCCTAGAAGATGAGGATCATCCCCTGCGAAGAGATCTAGAGCATCCTGGACGACGACCGGCATGAGTATCACTCACACCCTGCACTGCCCCACCATCCCACCAGCGATCGCACCATCTGCATTACCCTATTGCTCCCATATAGCTTCTTTGACATTAACCCTATCTCACCTGCCTGCCTGCTATTTACTCCCCTGCCGGCTGACCCCCTGCCAGCCTGTCGGGCAGCCCTCTTCTGCAGTAAGAGATGGCCTGGCCATTCCGCCCGAAGCACGGTCTCGCGCTGGCATAAGCTTGTTCGCGTTCGCCTCTGCCGGGCGGAACATATTCGATGTTCGCGTTCGCTATACTTTATCATTGAGCAAACTTTGACCCTGTACCTCACAGTCAGCAGACACATTCCAGCCAATCAGCATACCCTCCCTCCCAGACCCTCCACCTCCTATCTAAACGCAAGGATAGGATCCATCTTACATTCATTCTGAAGCTGCAGTAATAGTAAATGTAAATCGCAATGCGATTAATATAACCTGTATTATTCGCATTGCGATTACAACTTAGATCTGAGTTCCAAATGGTTGTATTGCTAGAATATATTAACGAAGATAACAAATATAGCACTATATTCTCAATCTTCATTATATTCTAGCAATAAAACCATTAGGAACTCAGATCTAAGTTGAATTTGCAATGCGATTAATATAACCTGCATTAATCGCATTGCGGAATTCAACTTAGAGCTGAGTTCTAATGGTTGTTGCATTGCTAGAATATACGTTATATTCTAGCAATACAACCATTAGGAACTCAGCTCTAAGTTGTAATCGCAATGCGAATAATACTACAATTATTAATCGCTTTGCGAATCCATTTGATGCCTCTGTTTGATTGTATATGACGGTTGACTATGACTACCACCAACGTTCTGCTGCCTCCAAAGCAAGATATCTGAACCCCCAGGGGCCATTTGGGCATTTTTAATAGAAAAATAACGCATCAAAAACGCATCTGCGTTTTTATAATTTTTCATTTTTAGTTTATTTTTTGTGTATTTTGCCACATTTGGTTGCATATTTACATTTGGTATAGGCAAATATGGTAGTCTAGATCATGTGTCTATACCAAAACCTAGGATCATTGTTTGACAGCATATTTTCTAAGCCATGTAGCTGAATATAGATTTGGGCAGAGTAATGATCTAGACTACCATATTTGCCTATACCAAATGTAAATATGCAACCAAATGTGGCAAAATACACAAAAATTAAACTAAAAATGAAAATTATAAAAACGCAAATGCGTTTTTGATGCGTTTTCTATCAAAAACGCCCAAATGGCCCCTGGGGGGTTCAGATATCTTGCCTCGGAGGCAGCAGAACATTGGTGGTAGTCATAGTCAACCGTCATATTCAATCAAATAGAGGCATTAAATGGATTCGCAAAGCGATTAATAATTGTAAGTATTATTCGCATTGCGATTACAACTTAGAGCTGAGTTCCTAATGGTTGTATTGCTAGAATATAACGTATATTCTAGCAATACAACAACCATTAGGAACTCAGCTCTAAGTTGAATTCGCAATGCGATTAATGGCCAACCCTGCTGGCAACCCCTTCTGCAGTCTGTACTGTTGCCACGTGCCCCCTTACTGCTCCTCCCGTCCCCTAGGGATAGACCAGAACCAGGCTGGGTGGGCTGCCCTATTAAGTGTGTGTGTGTAATTTGTATTAGCTAGAGTGTTGGGAGGAATTTGGGATTGTGTAGTGTAGTTAGTACTGTATTTGTAGTGTTGTGTTATTTAGTACATATCTGTGTGCGTCAGTTTTAATAAATACCGTTTTACTAGTAGAATTGTGTAGAGTGTATTTATTAGCGTTTAGCGTAGTGAGTTAGGCGCATGCAGATAGTAAGTGTAAGCGACTTGGTGACGTGCTAGGCAATAGAAGTGTGTTGTTAAGGTATAAATAGGTGGAGTTATCTGCAGATGGTTACGCCTATTTATGAATATTAATTACTGATATTCGCTTAATATTGGTAATTAATATTCCCCCTTTACATATACCTTGTAGTGTAGGGTAGTCAAGCAGTTAAAAATGTCATCCCTGCTTGTGTGTGGTAATAAAAGGGTTTAGTGTCAGCATCCTTGGTGGGCTAGGAAGGTGAAAGGGTTATTGGCAGTATGTCTGCTTGTTTACAGCAGTTGTCAATATTTTAAGTGGTCTAGGGCAGTAAAGGAGTTAATTTTATAAATAAGCATAGCATATGTGCAAGCTGTGCAGCTGCAGAGGGGCCTAGTAGGTAAAGTGGATTGCCTGTAAGTGTCGGAACTAATGCATTTCACTGCTCACAATTATTGGTGGATTGTTGCAAAGACATAAGAAGGTGCCCTATGAAGAGCTATTTGTTAGCAAAGGGCCCCTGTACTGCTCTTGCACAGGGACCCTCGGCTGTGTCCACCCCATGTTAATTTCAGTATCACTAGTAGTGTAGGGAAATGAAGGAGTTAATGCCAGGATCCCTGTTGGTGTAGAGCAGTAGGAGTATATCTAAGCTTTGTGATGGGGGCAGTGAAGAGGAAATCTTGTGTTAGCCCAGCGGTCTGTGCTGACGCTGCTGCCCCTACCTGCAGGCATGGGTGCTGGGCTCCTTTTCCCCTCCTGCTGCCATGCGCCATGCAGACAAGCACGTGCAGCAGGTAGCTTCATGCCAGAGCTTACTTCCTACTGGAGACCTGTACTGTTTGTTAAGGCTTGCATGGTTGTGTCTCTCCTCCTGTGAGGCAGCACTCTTCCATTTCTTGGGTCCATAATATCTGATACTGTCCTTCAGATGGATTCTGAGCAGCTGCCCACGATTTTAAAAGTGGCCTCGTCCTTCTGGTTTAAAAGCAATTCAACATTTCCTGGGGTTTACCAACTACTACCGCCAGTTTGTGCCACACTTCTCTTCTTCGACAGCTCGCATCTCAGCCTTGACACACAAATGGGTGATTTCCCAAAATTTGACTGCTGAGGCTGAATTAGCCTTTCAAGCCTTGCAGCAGGCCTTCTCTATGGCTCCAGTACTCTATGACTCCTCCTGATGCCAGTAAGCAATTTTGTCTGGAGGTGGATGCATGATCTATTGGAGCTGGGCGATGCTTTCACAAAGTCTCCCTCAGGTAACATGACAACCTGTGGCTTCTTCTCCAGAGCCTTCTCCTCTCCTGAGCGCAACTACTCGATTGGGGACAGAGAGTTGTTGGCCATCAAGATGGCACTTGAGGAATGGCGGTACCTTCTGGAGGGAGCCAGTCCTCCTGTGGTGATCTATACCAACCAGAAGAACCTCACCTATTTGCAGTCTGCACAGAAACTTAATCCTCGACAAGCTAGATGGACCCTGTTCTTTGCCCGTTTTGACTTTGTTATTTACTATCGTGCTACAGATAAGAAAATCAAAGCAGATGCTCTCTCTCGAGATCTTTTGATTCTACTGACCAGGAGGAAGAGCCCCAACATATCATCAATATAAAATGGCGCATTTTGTTCCTCTGCCTGGAATCCCTTCTGCTCACCAACTGGCCAAGAAATTTATCGAGCACATTTTTCGTCTCCTGGCTTCCCTCTCAGTATTGTGTCCGGTAGAGGCGTGCAGCTCATGTCAAAATTCTGGAGCGCTCTCTGCAAGCTACTTAATGTATCCCTGGACTTCTTTTCAGCGTATCATCCACAGTCCAACGGTCAAGTGGAGTGTGTCAACTAGTGTTCAGCGAGCATGCTCCGGCGAATACCAGTTCGGATCGAGCATCAAGATGCCTCGGCATATCGTGGTGTACTGCCAAATACTGTGTGTGCTCGAGCGCAATGCTCGAGTCTTCTTCCCTTACGTTTGTTGGCTGCTACGCAGCCAATAAATGTGCAGGTAAGTAATGCCACTCACTGTAATGCCGAAGCCATGTTGGCTACTGGCATTACATTGATTGGCTGGCGAGCTATGTCATCGGGTGCTATAAAGCACCCGATGACACGTGGTTCGACTCAGCCTTAGTCAGGGAGAGCTGTGCTGTAGAAGGGACAGATAGTGTAGAGAATCAAATTTTATTTTTTTGTTAGGCAGGGTTGGTGTTAGAGACCCAAAAGTCCTTTTAAGGACTATTGTTGTATCTGGCAGCAATAAATATTATTAGCGTAACCTGTGCTAAATTGCATGCAATTGTTGGTGACCCAAAAGTCATTTTAAGGACTATTGTTGTATCTGCGTGCAATTGTTGTATATGAGTGCAATTTTTAGAGACCCAAAAGTCCTTTTAAGGATTATTGTTATATTTAGCAACCTGTGCTAAATAGCGTGCAATTGTTTGGCCGCTGCATCTCCTGTAACGTGCGCAGCATAAAAATACCTGTGACATCCAGTGTACTTTTTATGTAGACGCTGCGGCCAGTGACATTACCTGCGCTACATCTCCTGTATAACATTTGCGCATACTAAAAATATCAGTAACATAAAGTGTACTTTTTCTGTAGACGCTGCGGACAGTGACATTATCTGTGCTACATCTCCTGTTTAACGTGTGCGCATACAAAAAATATCTGTGACACCCAGTGTATTTTTTTCCATAGATGGTGTCCAAGAGGTGGAAATAGGGGAAGACAGTACACAGGGTGATAGCCAGACCACCCTTATTTCATCTTCTCAGCGCAAATTGGATCATGAGGAGGAGGAGGAGCAGGAGACAGTTGCTTCCGCTACTGAAGGTAGTACCCATAGCAGGTTTATTTCATTTGTTCACTGTAGATGGGCAGAAGAGGAGGAAGAGGATGAGGAGATTAAGAGTCATCCTCCTGATGAGGACAGCGAAGTCTTGTATGTTGGGACTCTGGCACACATGGCTGACTTTATGTTATGCTGCAGTGCTTTTCTCGTGATCCCAACATTATATGCATTTTGGCCAACACCAATTACTGGTTGTTAACCCTTCTCGACCCCCACTACAAAGAGAACTTCTCATCTATCATTCCTGTGGTGGAAGACTAGCAAAATGGTGCAATACCAGAAGGTCCTTGTGGAAAAATTGCTCCAAAAATTTCCAGCTGACAACGCTGGCGGCAGAGTACGTGAGTTCCTTGGGTAACCGAGGAGGGGAGATGAGGGAACACACAGCAGTTACAACAGAGGCAGGGCAACACTCTCCAAGGCCTGGGACAGTTTCATGAAACCCTGCCAGCACCCTCACTCTGATGCGCGGCCTACTGTCACAAGGAGAGAAAAAGTTTGGAAGATGGTGAAGGAGTAGGTAGCAGACCATGTCTGCGTCCTCAATGATCCCTCTGTGCCTTTCAACTATTGGGTGTCCAAGCTGAATACGTGGTACGAACTGGCGCTCACGCCTTGCTGACCTGCATTGTCAGAGCAAGTATTTAGTGTTGCTGGGAGCATAATAACTGATAAGCGCATCCGCCTGTAAACTGATAACCAGTTGACTCTTATAAAAATGAACAAGGCTGGGATTGCCCCTGACTTCTCTACTCTACCAGAGGAAAGTGGCTGAACATAAAGGCTTTTTAAATGTGGCTTTTATGGTGTATTCAATACACTGTATTTCCATGCACCCATTCCACCACAAAAAGGGTGCAGCAGGCACTCACCCCTAATGTTTTAGAGAGTTAGCTAAGCAGCAGACCCTTAACCCTAATGTTTTAGAGGGTCATCTCAGCAGCAGACCCTCACTCCTAATATTTTAGATGGTCAGCTCAGCAGCAGGCCCTCATCCATAACTTTTCCATGGTCAGATCAGCAGCAGACCCTCGACCATAATTTTTTCAATGGCCAGCTCTGCTGTATTGTCAGTCTGTAAAATTGGTGTACTACTCGGACAAAATCGTTCCCAGCAGCGACCTGGGAGTCCAAGGTGTATCAGACATCCTCCCATAGTGTTCCCGAACTATTTCAGTGGTGTTTCCATGAATTCCTGACTTTTTCCTGTGAACCAGACACCCTCCCCTCTTCAGAGCAGGGGTGTCTGGTTTAATCTTGGATTCTCCCATTGACCTTCATTGTGCTCGGGTGTTTGGTAGAGCACCCGAGCATCCCGATGTGTTCTACTTGAGCACCCGAGCACTTTGGTGCTCGATCAACACTAGTGTCAACCAAATTCTTGCCAACTTTTTGCCTCACTTCACTGATATTCATCACGAAAACTGGGTTGAACTATTACCCTGGGCTGAATTTTCGTTCAACAATCATGTCAGCGAGTCTTCCAAGAAATCACAATTTTTTGTTGTTTATGGTCAACAACCTAACATCCACGCCTGGTGTCTTCTACTTCTGAGTATCCCTGCTGCGGATTCAACTTCAAGAGAGTTCTCTAAAATCTGGGAGGAGACCAGGGGAGCTCTGAAAGAGGCTACTATGCGCATGAAGGAGGCTGCTGATAAAAGGCGTAGAGATTCTCCTAAGTTCCGTGCTGGTTATAAAGTGTGGCTTGCCACCCCAATACATCAGGCTCAAAAAACCTTCTTACAAACTGGGTCCACACTTCACCAGTCCATTTGAAATTCTCGAGCAAATTAATGATGTTTCTTACAACCTTAAGCTGTTGGCCTCTCTCCAGGTACCGATTTCCTTCCACGTCTCCCTGCTGAAACCTGTCATCCTGGCCTTTAAATATATCTCTGCGATAATATATGCCCCCTTAAATATATATTCCCCATTTATATACATCAATGTTACATCAATGTAAATGTGCCTCAAGCATTTACATTGATGTAATCTGGTTAGGCACCAGGATGACCGGACAAGGTCCGATCATCCTGGTGTGAATAAAGGATGAATTCTTAAAGAATTCAAGTCCTTTTGTTCTAATTATCTGCAGCACAGCTGCAGGTAATTATACATAATAGAGAGAAGGAGAAACCTCCCCTCCTCTATTATGCGCATTCCGCGCAGCGATTACTATCGCGCTGCCCGGAATGCAGGAGAGACAGGCGGGAGATCAAAGGATCTCCCCGCCTGTCAGCCCGCAGCGGCCCTGCGGCGTGCGTGCGGGGAGGCGCGGGCAGGCGCGGTGACGTCATTTCACCGCGCCGGCCCACGTGGCCCTCACGGTGGTGCGGCGCTCGCGCGCTACTGTGTGGGCGGTGCGGCAGTGCGGGCTGCCGGACATATAAGTCCGGCAGGCCCTGCACTGGGCAGATTGCGCCGGCCGCCCACAAGAAGAAGAGGATCATCCCTGGAAGAACGAGCATCCCTAGACAACGAGCGGCATAAGTATCATTAACCCCTGCACTACCCCACTATCCCACCAACGATCACCCTGCATTCCTACCCATATAACCTACATTAACCTATCCCACTAACCCCGGCATTAACCCCTGCATTACACCTTACATTGCCCTATCTCACCTACACCTGCCTACATTTACCCCTGCCAGCTGACCCCTGCCAACCCTGCTGGCAACCCCTTCTGCAGTCTGTACTGTTGCCACGTACCCCTTACTGCTCCTCCCGTCCCCTAGGGATAGACCAGAACCAGGCTGGGTGGGCTGCCCTATTAAGTGTGTGTGTGTAATTTGTATTAGCTAGAGTGTTGGGAGGAATTTGGGATTGTGTAGTGTAGTTAGTACTGTATTTGTAGTGTTGTGTTATTTAGTACATATCTGTGTGCGTCAGTTTTAATAAATACCGTTTTACTAGTAGAATTGTGTAGAGTGTATTTATTAGCGTTTAGCGTAGTGAGTTAGGCGCATGCAGATAGTAAGTGTAAGCGACTTGGTGACGTGCTAGGCAATAGAAGTGTGTTGTTAAGGTATAAATAGGTGGAGTTATCTGCAGATGGTTACGCCTATTTATGAATATTAATTACTGATATTCGCTTAATATTGGTAATTAATATTCCCCCTTTACATATACCTTGTAGTGTAGGGTAGTCAAGCAGTTAAAAATGTCATCCCTGCTTGTGTGTGGTAATAAAAGGGTTTAGTGTCAGCATCCTTGGTGGGCTAGGAAGGTGAAAGGGTTATTGGCAGTATGTCTGCTTGTTTACAGCAGTTGTCAATATTTTAAGTGGTCTAGGGCAGTAAAGGAGTTAATTTTATAAATAAGCATAGCATATGTGCAAGCTGTGCAGCTGCAGAGGGGCCTAGTAGGTAAAGTGGATTGCCTGTAAGTGTCGGAACTAATGCATTTCACTGCTCACAATTATTGGTGGATTGTTGCAAAGACATAAGAAGGTGCCCTATGAAGAGCTATTTGTTAGCAAAGGGCCCCTGTACTGCTCTTGCACAGGGACCCTCGGCTGTGTCCACCCCATGTTAATTTCAGTATCACTAGTAGTGTAGGGAAATGAAGGAGTTAATGCCAGGATCCCTGTTGGTGTAGAGCAGTAGGAGTATATCTAAGCTTTGTGATGGGGGCAGTGAAGAGGGAAATCTTGTGTTAGCCCAGCGGTCTGTGCTGACGCTGCTGCCCCTACCTGCAGGCATGGGTGCTGGGCTCCCTTTTTCCCTCCTGCTGCCATGCGCCATGCAGACAAGCACGTGCAGCAGGTAGCTTCATGCCAGAGCTTACTTCCTACTGGAGACCTGTACTGTTTGTTAAGGCTTGCATGGTTGTGTCTCTCCTCCTGTGAGGCAGCACTCTTCCATTTCTTGGGTCCATAATATCTGATACTGTCCTTCAGATGGATTCTGAGCAGCTGCCCACGATTTTAAAGTGGCCTCGTCCTTCTGGTTTAAAAGCAATTCAACATTTCCTGGGGTTTACCAACTACTACCGCCAGTTTGTGCCACACTTCTCTTCTTCGGCAGCTCGCATCTCAGCCTTGACACACAAATGGGTGATTTCCCAAAATTTGACTGCTGAGGCTGAATTAGCCTTTCAAGCCTTGCAGCAGGCTTTCTCTATGGCTCCAGTACTCTATGACTCCTCCTGATGCCAGTAAGCAATTTTGTCTGGAGGTGGATGCATGATCTATTGGAGCTGGGGCGATGCTTTCACAAAAGTCTCCCTCAGGTAACATGACAACCTGTGGCTTCTTCTCCAGAGCCTTCTCCTCTCCTGAGCGCAACTACTCGATTGGGGACAGAGAGTTGTTGGCCATCAAGATGGCACTTGAGGAATGGCGGTACCTTCTGGAGGGAGCCAGTCCTCCTGTGGTGATCTATACCAACCAGAAGAACCTCACCTATTTGCAGTCTGCACAGAAACTTAATCCTCGACAAGCTAGATGGACCCTGTTCTTTGCCCGTTTTGACTTTGTTATTTACTATCGTGCTACAGATAAGAAAATCAAAGCAGATGCTCTCTCTCGAGATCTTTTGATTCTACTGACCAGGAGGAAGAGCCCCAACATATCATCAATATTAAATGGCGCATTTTGTTCCTCTGCCTGGAATCCCTTCTGCTCACCAACTGGCCAAGAAATTTATCGAGCACATTTTTCGTCTCCCTGGCTTCCCTCTCAGTATTGTGTCCGGTAGAGGCGTGCAGCTCATGTCAAAATTCTGGAGCGCTCTCTGCAAGCTACTTAATGTATCCCTGGACTTCTTTTCAGCGTATCATCCACAGTCCAACGGTCAAGTGGAGTGTGTCAACTAGTGTTCAGCGAGCATGCTCCGACGAATACCAGTTCGGATCGAGCATCAAGATGCTCGGCATATCGTGGTGTACTGCCAAATACTGTGTGTGCTCGAGCGCAATGCTCGAGTCTTCTTCCCGCACGTTTGTTGGCTGCTACGCAGCCAATAAATGTGCAGGTAAGTAATGCCACTCACTGTAATGCCGAAGCCATGTTGGCTACTGGCATTACATTGATTGGCTGGCCGGAACATGTCATCGGGTGCTATAAAGCACCCGATGACACGTGGTTCGGCTCAGCCTTAGTCAGGGAGAGCTGTGCTGTAGAAGGGACAGATAGTGTAGAGAATCAAATTTTATTTTTTTGTTAGGCAGGGTTGGTGTTAGAGACCCAAAAGTCCTTTTAAGGACTATTGTTGTATCTGGCAGCAATAAATATTATTAGCGTAACCTGTGCTAAATTGCATGCAATTGTTGGTGACCCAAAAGTCATTTTAAGGACTATTGTTGTATCTGCGTGCAATTGTTGTATATGAGTGCAATTTTTAGAGACCCAAAAGTCCTTTTAAGGATTATTGTTATATTTAGCAACCTGTGCTAAATAGCGTGCAATTGTTTGGCCGCTGCATCTCCTGTGTAACGTGCGCAGCATAAAAATACCTGTGACATCCAGTGTACTTTTTATGTAGACGCTGCGGCCAGTGACATTACCTGCGCTACATCTCCTGTATAACATTTGCGCATACTAAAAATATCTGTAACATAAAGTGTACTTTTTCTGTAGACGCTGCGGACAGTGACATTATCTGTGCTACATCTCCTGTTTAACGTGTGCGCATACAAAAAATATCTGTGACACCCAGTGTATTTTTTCCATAGATGGTGTCCAAAGAGGTGGAAATAGGGGAAGACAGTACACAGGGTGATAGCCAGACCACCCTTATTTCATCTTCTCAGCGCAAATTGGATCATGAGGAGGAGGAGGAGCAGGAGACAGTTGCTTCCGCTACTGAAGGTAGTACCCATAGCAGGTTTATTTCATTTGTTCACTGTAGATGGGCAGAAGAGGAGGAAGAGGATGAGGAGATTAAGAGTCATCCTCCTGATGAGGACAGCGAAGTCTTGTATGTTGGGACTCTGGCACACATGGCTGACTTTATGTTATGCTGCAGTGCTTTTCTCGTGATCCCAACATTATATGCATTTTGGCCAACACCAATTACTGGTTGTTAACCCTTCTCGACCCCCACTACAAAGAGAACTTCTCATCTATCATTCCTGTGGTGGAGAAGACTAGCAAAATGGTGCAATACCAGAAGGTCCTTGTGGAAAAATTGCTCCAAAAATTTCCAGCTGACAACGCTGGCGGCAGAGTACGTAGTTCCTTGGGTAACCGAGGAGGGGAGATGAGGGGAACACACAGCAGTTACAACAGAGGCAGGGCAACACTCTCCAAGGCCTGGGACAGTTTCATGAAACCCTGCCAGCACCCTCACTCTGATGCGCGGCCTACTGTCACAAGGAGAGAAAAAGTTTGGAAGATGGTGAAGGAGTAGGTAGCAGACCATGTCTGCGTCCTCAATGATCCCTCTGTGCCTTTCAACTATTGGGTGTCCAAGCTGAATACGTGGTACGAACTGGCGCTCTACGCCTTCGAGATGCTGGCCTGCCCTTTGTCAGAGCAAGTATTTAGTGTTGCTGGGAGCATAATAACTGATAAGCGCATCCGCCTGTAAACTGATAACCAGTTGACTCTTATAAAAATGAACAAGGCTGGGATTGCCCCTGACTTCTCTACTCTACCAGAGGAAAGTGGCTGAACATAAAGGCTTTTTAAATGTGGCTTTTATGGTGTATTCAATACACTGTATTTCCATGCACCCATTCCACCACAAAAAAGGGTGCAGCAGGCACTCACCCCTAATGTTTTAGAGAGTTAGCTAAGCAGCAGACCCTTAACCCTAATGTTTTAGAGGGTCATCTCAGCAGCAGACCCTCACTCCTAATATTTTAGATGGTCAGCTCAGCAGCAGGCCCTCATCCATAACTTTTTCCATGGTCAGATCAGCAGCAGACCCTCGACCATAATTTTTTCAATGGCCAGCTCTGCTGTATTGTCAGTCTGTAAAATTGGTGTACTACTCGGACAAAATCGTTCCCAGCAGCGACCTGGGAGTCCAAGGTGTATCCAGACATCCTCCCCATAGTGTTCCCGAACTATTTCAGTGGTGTTTCCATGAATTCCTGACTTTTTCCTGTGAACCAGACACCCTCCCCTCTTCAGAGCAGGGGGTGTCTGGTTTAATGCTTGGATTCTCCCATTGACCTTCATTGTGCTCGGGTGTTTGGTAGAGCACCCGAGCATCCCGATGTGTTCTACTTGAGCACCCGAGCACTTTGGTGCTCGATCAACACTAGTGTCAACCAAATTCTTGCCAACTTTTTGCCTCACTTCACTGATATTCATCACGAAAACTGGGTTGAACTATTACCCTGGGCTGAATTTTCGTTCAACAATCATGTCAGCGAGTCTTCCAAGAAATCACAATTTTTTGTTGTTTATGGTCAACAACCTAACATCCCACGCCTGGTGTCTTCTACTTCTGGTATCCCTGCTGCGGATTCAACTTCAAGAGAGTTCTCTAAAATCTGGGAGGAGACCAGGGGAGCTCTGAAAGAGGCTACTGTGCGCATGAAGGAGGCTGCTGATAAAAGACGTAGAGATTCTCCTAAGTTCCGTGCTGGTTATAAAGTGTGGCTTGCCATCCCAATACATCAGGCTCAAAAAACCTTCTTACAAACTGGGTCCACACTTCACCAGTCCATTTGAGATTCTCGAGCAAATTAATGATGTTTCTTACAACCTTAAGCTGTTGGCCTCTCTCCAGGTACCGATTTCCTTCCACGTCTCCCTGCTGAAACCTGTCATCCTGAATAGTTTTGTCAAAAAACCTGTCTCAGCTCCTGTTGCAGTCAGTGATGAAAACATCTATGAGGTAAAAGTTATTCTGGGGATGAAGAGGAGTAGAGGTAAAAACTTGTTTCTTGTGGATTGGAAGGGGTTTGGTTCTAAGGAAAGATCTTGGGAACCTAGAGAGAACTTCAATGCCTCTCTTCTTCAGAATTTTTTGTCTAGGGCCAGGCCTATGGATGGGGGTGTAAAGGGGGGGGTACTGTTAGCTCAGTGTTCCATGCCAGCGCTGCTGCCCCTACCCACGGGCATGGGCGCCGGGCTCCCTCTTTTCCTCCTGCTGCCATGCGCCATGCTGACAAGCGAGGGAAGCAGGTTGCTTAACTGTTACATCTGTGCTCCATGCCAGAGTTTACTTCCTGCTGGAGAAATGTACTGTTTGCATGGATGTTTCTCTCCTCTCTTGTGAGGCAGCACGTACACGCCCTCTGTCTTACCAGCCTATGGCTGGATTACAGGAAGTATTTAAAGCCGCTTCCTGCCCCAAGAAGATGCCTGAGCACATCATGGTCACTAGCTTGTCTAGTTCCTTGTGTGAATGTGTTTTTGAAGTTCTGCTTTGCTGGGTACCAGACCCTGCTTTTGTATTTATTGGATTTTGCTTGGTTGCCGCCTGCCTCCGACCTTAAACTTCATTTATGAACCTTGCTTGAACCTTGCCTGCCTGCCATGACCCCGGACCTGACCATGTACATTTCCTCGGTGCTTGCACCAGTATTTCTGACCCCTGGTCAGCTGCCACTGACACTAGGACTGCTCTGGAGTGGGACCTGGGAACTACCCTAACAACCCAAGCCTATCCTCACCATAGACCAAGTAGTTGCTTAGTCACGCCCCTCCAGAGTATAGCCAGTCAGTGGTACAGTGGGTCCACACCCACTTGCATAACATCTTGTGTACCTGGGGTTCTTACTCACTCCTGAAGGCTATAGAATTGTCCTAGTTGTAAATGAAGGATAAGAACTGGTTATTTCGCTTCTCGTTTCCTCCCTGCACTGATTATATAGATGAATACAGGGAGGGGATGGAGAGGACTGTGCAGCTGTAACTGTACAACTATAAAGTTCTGACTATGATCATGCAGAGCTATTCAGGAGCACTCTGCCTGATCATTAAAGGGGGTGCTCAGGAAGTCTGAACAGGAGCTGACTTTTTCTGAGTGGGGCTAGCCTTTGAGATGTGCTGCTTAGAGGAAACAATGATTGCAACCTTATACGAGACCCAAGATTACATCTATGGGGGCCATACTATGCAGTACCTCCCTATGCATTTGATTTTATTAATAGATATACAGAAATGTTTCATCATAAAAATTCAAGATAACAAGTATTTGATCTAATATGGAGGGACAGTCAAACCTCTACGAGGCGACCACTAAAATGTTATTAAAAGTGGTTTTGTGGAAGGGTGCATATTATATGAACTAGATAAATGGGTGGTCTTGTCAAAGAGATGGTCTTTTAGAGGGTATCATTTTATTTTCCAGTTATTCTAGAGGACATTATCTATGTAATATAGTGACTAGAGATGATCGAATTTCTAAAAAGTTTGATTCGGCTGCTTCGCCGAATTTTTAGAAAAGATTTGCTTTTAAAAAATGGCTATTTACGGGCTGCAGCGAGCCTCTATAGGGGTGTATAACACTGTGCCTCTCAGTAACATGCATAGGGAGTCTGCTGTGGTAGTAGAACACGAGTGAAATAATACTGTGAGTCAATATGACATGCAGATGACAGGGGTCGCTCTTAGAATCACTGCATACTTTACTTATTTGTGCAGTCACTGGGCCAATAACTGAAGTATCAACTCAGCCTTACAGGTCGAAGTTAGCGTCAAGAATAGTGATGAGCGGCAGGGGCAATATTCGAATTCGCGATATTTCGCGAATATTTGGGCGAATATTCGCCATATATTCGAAAATTCGCAAATTCGTAATCTCCAGACATTATTTTCTTGTTCGCGAAAATTCGCATAAATCAGCATAAAAATTTGCATAAATTAGCATAAAACTGGCATTTAAGATACCTTTTAAATACCAGCTTATGCGAATTTTATGCTAATTTATGCGATTTTTTATGCTAATTTATGCGATTTTTTATGCGAATTTTCGCGAACATGCGAAAATTCGCATATAAAAAATTCGCATAAATACCGCATATTTTGCGATATTCTAAATATTCGCGAATTCTCGAAGTGCTAATATTCGCGATTAAAATTCGCAATTCGAAAATTCGTGATCAACACTAGTCAAGAAGAAGTGCTGTCCTTTTACACCCTCATGAGCTGATTCCACATAGATGTCTACACAACCTGTTCTATTAAATGCTTATACAAGTAGAGCCCCCCAACAGAGTGGAGAGGGTGTCAGCAGTAAGTTTATGTTGACGTCACCGATTAGTTTGCCCTTCCTCTGATCCATCAGAACAATAACGCACAAAAAACGGATCCTGTCAACGAGTGGCAAAATAACAGAGTCTGGAGGTGGCAACAGTGTGAGGAGCCACCGAGTGCACAATGACAGAGTCTGGAGGTTGCGGCAGCAGCATCAGGAGAAGGCCACTGAGTGGCACAATGACAGAGTCTGGAGGTGGCAGCATCAGGAGAAGGCCACTGAGTGGCACAATGACAGAGTCTGGAGGTGGCAGCATCAGGAGAAGGCCACCGAGTGGCACAATGACAAAGTCTGGAGGTGACGGCAGCAGCAGCATCAGGAGAAGGCCACCGAGTGGCAAAATGGCAGAGTCTAGAGTTGGCAGCAGTAGGAGGAGGCCACAGAGTGTCACGACAATGAGAGATTGCGGAGGTGGCAGCAGCATGAGGAGGGCACAGAGTGGCACGACAACGAGAGATTGTGGAGGTGGCAGCAGCGTGAGAAGGCCACAGAGTGGCACGATGACGAGAGATTGCGTAGGTGGTCTATTCATTTATAGGGAATATGGGACAGAACAGAAGGTTAAAACATGATTTAATAATACACCTTCTCCGGCATAAAAAGGCTTGTCCGGGAATTTCCCTCAAAGATTGGGATAATATATTGGCGAATTTAAGTTTACTTTCTTATAATTTTAATCAAGTTTTGGTTCAATTTAATATTAAATATTTAACTAATTTAATTTAAAAAAAAATTGTGTTGCCTAAGACAGGAGAGAATTGGCCAGTCTTCTGTTTATTCAACAATGTGGTTGAGATGGAGAAAGCATTCCAAAAAACTATTTCTTTCTACCTGGAGACGAATCTTGTCAAGATTGATGCAAGTGAGGTATCGGCTGCTCATCAAGCCAGATACTTCTCTGGGAACCTGCCTGGCATGAACAGGCCTCTAGTAGCTACAGACAATGAGAAAACAAAGCTTCAAGATTGCTTGGAGTCCAGAAGACTCATAAAGCTCATCAAGTCTGTGTCACATAAAGAATTTCACCACTAAGTAATTTGGTCCATACCGCAAAAGGAGGTATACAATCACCCATAACTGTGACGAAAAAAAGCCCATTTTATATAACAAATTTCACCACTACGTAATTCGAGCCATACAGCAAAAGGAGGTGTACAGTCACCCATGAATTTGATTAAAAAAAGTTGGCTTCATATAACAAATTTCACCACCACATAATTCGGCCCATACAGCAAAAGGAACTGTACAGTCACCCATGAATTTTCCCAAAAAAGCCTTGTTTCACAGGAAAAATTTCACCACTACGTAATTCGGTCCATACAGAAAAAGGAGGTGTACAGGCACCCATAAAATTTCCCAAAAAAAGCCCACTTTACAGAAAAAATTTCACCGCAAAAAGGCCTTTACCACATATAACTGCACTGCTGAATGGCAAACAGGCCTAAATTTTTGCAACTTTTACACTACACAGGGCTTATCAACAGATAAATGCAACGATGAACGGCAAATATAATTTTTTTTCTTCCACTAACACACGGCAAACTGGGCTTCCGAATATATCACTGCACCGCTGGGCGGCAATTAGGCCCTAATTTTTTCCCCACTTTTGCACAAAAGGCTTTTCAACAGATATATGCAACGCTGGACGGCGAACATATTTTTATTTCACCGATAATACAATAAAAAAGGGCTTTATCATATACAATGAGGAACAGAAGTATTTGAACACCCTGCGATTTTGCAAGTTCTCCCACTTAGAAATCATGGAGGGGTCTGAAATTCACATTTTAGGTGCATTCCCACTCTGAGAGACAGAATAAAAATAAAAGAAAATCAGAAAATCACATTGTATGATTTTTAAAGAATGTATTTGTCTCGCACTGCTGCACATAAGTATTTGAACACCAGGCAATCAGCAAGAATTCTGGCTCTCATAGATCTCTTACTGTGCCTTTAAAAAGTCCACATCTACTCCATTCATTAATCTAAATTAGTAGCAACTGTCTGAGCTCTTTAAAAACACCTGTCCACCTCACAGTCAGTCAGACGCCAACTACTACCATAGGCAAGACCAAAGAGCCGTCAAAAGACACAAGAGACAAAATTGTGGACCTCCATAAGGCTGGAAAGGGCTATGGGTCAATTGGCAAGCAGCTTGGTAAAAATAGATCAACTGTTGGGGAAATTGTTAGAAAATGGAAGAGGCTAAAGACGACTGTCAGTCTCCCTCGGACTGGGGCTCCATGAAAGATTTTACCTCATGGGGTATCACTAATGATAGGAAAGGTGAGGAATCAGCCCAGAACTACAAGGGAGGAGCTGGTCAATGACTTGAAGAGAGTTGGGACCACAGTTTCAAAGGTCACTGTCGGTAGAACACTAGGCCGTCATGGTTTCAAATCATGCATTGCTCAAGTCATCACATGTCCAGGCCCGTCTGAAGTTTGCCAGTTACCATCTCGATGATCCAGAGGAGGCATGGGAGAAAGTCATGTGGTCAGATGAGACCAAAGTAGAACTTTTTTGTCTAAACTTCACTCGTCCTATTTGGAGGAAAAAGAAGGATGAGTTGCATCCCAAGAACACCAATCCTATTGTGAAGCATGGTGGTGGTAACATCATGCTTTGGGGGTGCTTTTCTGTGAAGGGGACAGGACGACTGCACTGTATTAAGGAGAGGATGAATGGGGCCATTTATTGTGAGATTTTGAGCAACAACCTCCTTCCCTCAGTCAGAGCATTGAAGATGGGTCGTGGCTGGATCTTCCAACATGACAACGACCCAAAGCACACAACCAGGATAACCAAGGTTCTGTGGGGAGGAGTGGGCCAAAATCTCTGTTGCAGTGTGTGCAAAGTTGGTCAAGAACTACAGGAAACGTTTGACCTCTGTAATTGCAAACAAAGGCTTCTGTACCAAATACTAACACTGATTTTCTCAGGTTTTCAAATACCTATGTGCAGCAGTGCAAAACAAATAAATTCTTTAAAAATCATACAATGTTATTTCCTGATTTTTTATTTTTTTATTTTGTCTCTCAGAGTGGGAATGCACCTACAATGTGAATTTCAGACCCCTCCATGATTTCTAAGTGGGAGAACCTGCAAATTCACAGGGTGTTCAAATACTTCTGTTCCTCACTGTATCACTGCACTGCAGAACGTCTATTAGGCCCAAATTTTGTTCTACTTTTACACAACAGGCTTTTCAACAGAGAAGAACAACGCTGGACGGCGAATATATTTTTATTTACCAGTAATACACTGAAAACAGGGCTTCAGAATATATCACTGCACTGCAGAACTTCAATTAGGCCCAAATTTTGTTTTACTTTTACACAACAGGTTTTTCAACTAAATAAGCCACTAAATGCTTTCACCACAAATAACTGCAACAGTGAAGTGCGTATCTACACGTATTTTTCTTTTTGTACTGAAATAGGCCACTAAACGCATTTTAACACAAATAACTGCAACAGTGAACTGCGTATATATTTTTCTTTTAGTACTGGAATACGTCACTAAATGCTCTCACCACAAATAACTGCGACAGTGAACTGCGTATATATTTTTCCTCTTGTACTAAAATAGGCCACTAAACTCTTCCACCACAAATTACTGCAACAGTGAAATGCATATATATTTTTCTTTTTGTACTGAAATAGGCCGCTAAACGCTTTTACCGCAAATAACTGCAACAGTGAACTGAGTATATATTTTTCTTTTAGTACTGAAATACGTCACTAAACGCTCTCACCACAAATAACTGCGACAGTGAACTGCGTATATATTTTTCCTTTTGTACTGAAAAATGTCACTAAACGCTTTTACCACATATAGCTGCAGAAGTGAAATGTGTATATATTTTTCTTTTTTTACTGAAATACACCACTAAATGCTTTCACCACATATAGCTGCAGAAGTGAACTGAGAATATATTTTCTCCCCCAGTAATTTTTTCACCACCCCTTCCTTTCATGCCGCCCCCTTTCCTGTGGCTAGTAAAGATCGCTCTCTAAGACCAGGCCTGGCAGCTGTTCCATCCGTTTTCTACACTGTCTATACTGCCACTGTGTATTATTTCATTGTGTAATAATGTTGAGGGGCCCTGACAAAATCTTTTAGTTCTTTTCCTCCTCTTGTATGGACCCCTTCTGGGTCAGTGCATCAAAGCAGCCGCTTTCCCTGCTTCCCCTATGGTTACGCCCCTGACTTGCACCCCAAGAACAAATTGCTGGAATGACAAGGCTGTATAATGGCTATTTGGATCCCCAAATTATCTTTCTCTGCACTTGTAAATCGCTTTTCTAGCACTGTCCCTAGCGCCTTCTGACGTCTCTCCCTGCACTAAGATGTTGTGAAATGATTCCTCCCTATCCTTTCCTTGCACTTATAAATCGTTCTTTCAGGGTTTTTATTTTTCACAATGAGGTTTTCCAATTGCTGTCCCTAGCACCTTCTCACGTCTATCCCTGCACTCAGAACGCTGGAAAATGACTGAATCTAAGATGGCCACTGTATTTATAGGGCTGTGACATCACAGGGCTGGCTGGCTGCTGATTGGTGATCCCGCCTTCCCAGAGTTCATTTCTACATGTCCTCACACGTGCAGCAGCCATTTTAGCAAAAATGCGATTCGTTACCACAAAGCGTGAGGAGATTCACATTCATTGTGAATCGAATTTTTCCTGAAATTCCGATCGAATTCCACTTCGTCAGCTTCGATTCGCTCATCTCTAATAGTGACGTATAGCTCACCATAGAGCCATACTTAGAATAGCTCCATAATACAGTCTCCCTTATATGTTTTAGACAGATTATATTTAGAAAAAAATTTACTTGATAAGGTCATGTGAATGATCTAGTTAATTTTAATGATGGTCACTTTGATATGATTTTCAATCTGTCCGCACATTGAGATCAGGTGATTATCAAAATGTGCATTAAACTTCTCCTATGCAGACTTCTAATGTAATTCGATTCCTGCAGGGATTTATTCTTCAAGGTCCACACACAAACTGTCATCTTTCCAAAGGATGCTCACAAGCCCTCAGCAGCACATTTCTCTAAATGTGTAAATGATGCCGCAAATGAAATTAATAACAATTACCTACAAAATGGATAAGCTGGCACTGAACACACAGTACAGGGCAATCAGTGTTAGATGCCTACAGCTATTATAGGGTTTGCCAATGCCACAAGGGAAAAGGGAGAAAAAAACACTTGGCTGAAGAGACCACATAATAATAATGTGCTTCCTCTTGCCTATGGTGACATCTACTGGAAAAATTGTGTAGTTTAGCTCTAGTGATCTTAATCCATACAAAAAAATGTTTTCTATTAAATCAGAATTTTGCTTACAGTATCACAAACAACTTCATATCTAAAAATAATGAGCATAAAATTAGTGTAAAATGAATCTCCTCTATATGTGGAAGAGACTAGCTGCAGACACATGATAAATGCAGCACACAGGGCATCAATGGTGACTACTGCCAAGTGCAGGTGGTGATCACAGAAGTGCTACACATATAATCCACTGTAAATGCTGTGCTCCAAGGTGCAAAGCTTCAGTAAATCCAGGACCAACAATATCATTCACTAATCACTACGCCATTGGTTTGAACTTAGTAATATAAAACCTTATCTTTTCAGATTGTGTTCTGCACAAGAAGCACATTAATATATACAATCACCTCACCAAAGCAGAATATAGGATTGAATTACTAAGAGCAACTTATTAATTCCATTTTAAGAAAGAAAATATTAAGATGCATTGTTAAGTACCTTACTTAAGAGACAATTAGACTGGGTTCATAAATGGATGAGTGGGAATTATCGCTTGCTGCAGGTTTGGGTTTTGCCTCATGTAAGACTACACAACATGACATTTGGTAAGTACAGGTAAGTTCGGCAGGACCATATGAAAAAGATCTGTTGAATGTATGCCCATATTTATGCACATTTATTAAGAACTGCATTTTAGACTCCGGCCTTTGTAAGCCCCTGTGCTGGAGGTGGATCGCTGAAATTATGTAGAGCTGCCGGCTCACTGCTGATTCTAAATGTAAGACAGCTTCCTAGCTGTCTTACATTTAGACCATTTTCTACGCCTAAACCCACTTTTCTATATCTGGCGTGAGCGGGGAAGAAGTCACAGATTCTGCTGCAACTGGCATGCGACAGAATCTGCACCAGACATATGACATAAAAGTGGCGTATATATGTTCGTAAATTTTTTAGATTTTTTTTAGACCGCTGGTGGATCGGCCTAAGTTGTGTAGAGGCCGGCACCTCTACATACTTTAGGCGCATTAAGTGCCAGCACAGGGGTATTAAGACCAGCGTCTAAAATGCTGGTCTTAATAAATTACGCCAATAGTGTCCAAATGTACACCAGAAAAAAAAACCTTGGCATATAATTAGTCATTTTTTCCGAAGTATAACAACTATAGAAATGATCCCTGAAAGTATACCTAGGGAGATTTTCCCAAAATTCATTCTGCCATTGAATCACTGATGAGGTTTGTATGCTAAATTTCTTCCTCCTGAAGTCAATATGGAAGAATAACCACAAAAGCACCATTAAATTGTCATACCTCTTAACTGCAGTTCAAAAACACAAAAAAACGGTGACATACAAACTGTGATAGATGACAAAGCCTTAAAAAACATGAGTATGGCATTTCCTATTTTTACTTTTTACTAACATATAACATTTTGCCATTGTGGTTTTAGATATCTAAAATTTACAAAAAATAGTCCAGAAAATTTAAAAACTGCCAAACGGCATTACTTGAAGTCAGCCTTAAACCGCTTTCACTTGAGCGTATTTGCAATTCATATATGGCCCGGATTTTATGTACTGGAATCCGCTGCTAATTTTAATGAATAGCGCTATTCACATGGGCGTATAATTTTCAACAGTCCAAGTTTTGTGTGTATGTATTGTTTCGCACAAATACGCACATTACAGTCTAGGGGAGTGCATCAAAAATCCATGGAGGAAAGGACACGCATGTAAATCCTGATGAAATCCTGAAGCGATGAAGTGATGACAATACTGATGGTGTATCATCAGGAATCCGTGCATATTCCAGAGCCAGAATATGGACGATTTCAATACGCTCATGTGAAAGCGGCCTTAAAGAGGTTATTTTTTAATTCATGCCCCCCTTGATTACAGTAACAACTTTTTCATTTGGTGCTTATTAAATGTTGGTTAATGGGCCAGCACTACACTCCCAGTACTTATGTACTTCTTGCACTTCCGGGTTCATGTGTCATACATTGTGCATGTGATCCTAGCCTGATTACAACCCACAGCACAGACGTGGTAATGAATCTCACACCACAGCACTAGTGAGACCTTCATTGTCATGCATATTCTGTGGGTTGTGACCAGACTAGGATCACGTGCATAATGTACGGCATGTGATCCCAGAAGTACAAGGATCATATAAAGACCAGGAGTGCAGCGCTGGCCCGGTAAGCAACGTATAATAAGTACAAATGAAAAAGTTGTTACTGTAATCAAGGGGGGGGCAACATAAAATAATATAAAACATATTGGATAAACCCTTTAAGGTGTTTGTAATAGGCTCATAGCAATAGGAATGTAATAGGATTCACCCAATTATTTTTTATTTTTCCCCACTTGAGATCAGACACACTTCCAGTGAGACTTACTGTCATAAAATGTGAACTGGGCAGATTGAAATAACAAAAATTCTACCGTCATCCAGGAATCTTTTAAAAATACAAACAAAAGGGTTGTCTACCATGTAAGTAATCATCATTAAGCAATCATCATTTCAAGCAGCATGTTACCCATCATTATTTCAGGATTTACAGAAATTAAAATAAGTCAAACATACTATGTGTATATGTATTGCTACATTGTCTTATATAGAAAATCGTGTTTGACATATTGAATAATAATTGACTAGTCAATAATAGGTAATAAGTTGATAATAAGACGACTGATTTCCATTAGGTTGGTAATTATGTCAGCTGTAAAATGTGATTTTAAACTGTTCACAATGTGTTGATGTCTGCTTATTTTACATATATTTCACAAGATCTGATTTTATTACTAAATAATAAAACACTATGATAGGTCTTGTCTGTTAAAAATAATAAATAATAATATTTTACCTCTTTCTATGATTGATAAATTATACAATGTAATCATGTTAAACCAGTATAAATCTTTTTCATCATACATTGTGGGAAAATAAAAAAATTACAAAATATCACCGTATAACTAAATATACTGATGGTTTTATATCAGTAAATTTTATTTTATTTTATATTACATTTTTATGTACTCTTGATTTAATTTATATTATATATATATTAGTATGAGAAAATATAACAAAATATCACATATTTTAACAATGGAAATTTTATATATATATATAGATATATATATATATATATATATATATATATATATATATCCCAATTGTAAGGACAGAATAAAAAAAAAATATATATATATATATATATATATATATATATAAAATAAAATATGTTTTTTAAGTTATTTCTGCTGTTTCAGGTTTGGCATCTGAATCACTCATGAAAATATCAAAGCTAAAAATACAAGGAGAACCTAGTGTGACCAAAGCCCTCAGAATTAAATGATCAACACACGGATTAATCTGTTACATAAAGCAGATGTGTCTGGCACCCTGCCACAAGTGTTGTTTGAGACTGCTGTCATTAGGAGGCAGCAAATGGCTCTCAAATGAAAATAAATCCTATTTAGCAGTATCTACCTGATATATGAATTTTCTGCCTGATTTCCAAGCCTGTATATGTGCTTATCCTGATATATTCACTCTTATCAAGCATACATGTATAGGAACACTGTTTCCACCTATCTACATATTTATTTTATGTTTTTCATAATGTGTTCTCAAAATGTAAGGAAACATCTAAAACAATTATATGCCATAAAATTGGAAAAAGGGGCATACAAACACATCATGAGTGGTTTACATTTTATACCAGCTACACTTAGGTTTGTCATAAATATAATATAAAATGATTACATTTTTATTTGTTACCAGAAGAAACCTTGTACACCTCAGTTCACAATAATGTATTTTTAATTATATTAATTCTGATATAGTAAAAAGCTAAATAAAAGGCTATATATGATGCCCATGCTTTATGGCACTCAGATTGTGACTGTTTGTGATTAATTCCCTAAATTTTAGATTTCATTATGCTGGAGGTTTATCTCATAGGTATCATTTCAATATAACAAAGACGTCTTTTGCTGGCATTCAAGCAGCATGTTACCCGTCGTGTTCCCCATAAACAGTGCCAGTGTATTTGCAACTACAGGCCCCGGAGGATACATAGTTAACCCCTTCTGCCTCAACAATCGGCCTTCATATCTTCCTTAGTATGCTCTACTGTATGTTCCATCCATGCACAGGTTAAATGCTGATTTGAAGCAGTACGCACACATTTAACTCAATGAATCTCAGATTGTCACTAGCAAGAATCAAGCATGCTGAAAACTTACATAGAGGGGAATGACAAGATGTCCACAATAATCCATCTTTAATCCAGTCATGGCAGTGAATTGGTGGAAAAGGCGAAGGCAAAAAATCTGTGTCACCATGTTTTCATCCCTTGTTATTAGAGGCTAAACAATAAAAGTGGCCAAAAGTAAATAAAAATTATTGCAGTTCTGTGAATGATGGCAAACTACATGAAACTTTCAGCAGTAGAGGCACCAAATCCAAGTGAGACAAGGAAAAGTTCAGGTTGCCAGTATGATACGTGAGTTGTAGTATATCCACAGATTTTTGGCAACTCTTTATATTCCATCATTCATGCAATGAGCACATGAGGTAGTTTATCCCGAACACCCTGAGCAAGGCCTGGCTTTCAAATGTGTTTCTGTCTCTACACACAAGCTGCTTTCATCGCGTTTAGAGTCCCACCAAGGCCCAGCTTTAAAAGCTACCAATTCTTTTATCTTTAGCCCGGCTCACAAAAGAAGGGTATTTTGTAAATTACCAGCTCGTTCAGATCAACAAAAGGTACTTTCATAGAAAGCCCCATTTGATTTTTCTCAAATTTGATTACAAGGATGGAAAAAAAAGGAGAGGAAGTCAAAAAGAAAAACCCCAGATGGCTTTTTCATTCATCACACTGAATGAGCTTTATCTGTGCCTTTTCAAACTGGAGCTGTGGATAAGCATTTCTGTTGGCTTATAAAACTTGACAAAAATTATTGGTTTGCCATCTCTCATGTAACTGCCATTGGGAACTGGATGAAAAGACTTGGGATCGCCTGCTTGGATCAAAATAATGGAGATTAGGTATTTCATTATAAATTACAGTGGGATATAGAGGAGGCTGTCATATTAATAGCAACCTGCATGGCTGTCAATAGAAGCTATTCTGTTAGCAAGAGGGCCCCGAGGGAATGACTGTTGAACTGGTACACTGGGCCTAATCGATTTTCTATCACTTACAGTAAGAAAAAGAAAAGGTGAGATTATAAAGTGAGGATTTTATACAGGAATGACCAATGACTTCTGTTTTGGGGACCTGACAAGTCACACAAACAACATGGGGAAAAATAAAATACAAATCAAACTTATTGACTCATAAGAGTTATTACTATAATATGCATTTTCATCACCACCAACCTGGAAAATGAATGAGAAAGCGGAGTTAGTATTCTGAGATGTAAAAGACAGACCAAAATCAAATAAACTGTAACAAAGGAGAAACCTATGTGGCTTAATATAGGGAAAATTAAAATAAAAAATAATTATAATAACATATAAAGGCATAAAAAGTATACACATTGTGTAAAATATATATACAATGCATGTGGGTAGGCCCAGAAAGCAATACTTCTGGGCAGTGCTTTCAACCAATTAATGTGTAGCAGTGCTATGAACAAAGCCAGGTAAATCCTTCAACACTGTATAAGCATAAATGGTTGAGAGAGAAAACCATTAACTGGTACTGAACAGTCTAGCAACTGTATTTACTATGGCATATAGCATCACATGTATTTTAGGATTCATTATTCTTGCCTCACCTAATATTGGACAGCCAAGACAGGGTAGTATGCTGCACTAATGTATCTCTGGTGGTTCATGCCAGGCAGCATCTCCCTCCTCCCATCCAGGCGGATATGACCACCAAAGTCTTTTGCGTGCTCCATGCTAGGCTGGTCTGGCCTTTCAAAAACCCAGACCTCAAGTCCCACTAAGCATCTAGGGACTGACTCTGGAACCAGCTTCTTCTTTGTTAAAGAAGCACTCCTACAAAAATTGTTATTCTCTGGCCTGTTAGAAAGGTACATGATGTAAATTCTAGTGAAGATAATCTTTTTTACTGGTAGCGGCATTTGTGAATTATTCACCTTCTTCTAGTCCTCAACTGTGTGATGTGATCGATGCTACCGTAACTCTCCAATGCTGTGACTTATGTGTGGACTGCAAGTCAGTTTCTCTACTCATTTGCATGAGACTCATATCACGGCTTTCATTGAAATTAATACAGACACTGACTTCCTGTCCACACATAAGCATCTATATCAGCTGGGAGTCAAAGTGTTGACACATGAGACAGTTGAGGACCAGAACAAATATGGATAACTCACAAATAAAATGCTCCCTGGTAAAATATTGCTGTGGACTTTATTATGAGCTTGCCTTCACATATTGTTTATGATCTATTAACCCAATTTACATCCTAGTTCTGGAGGTGTCTCTGTGGATTGGTAGATTTTAAGTTGAACTTCTCCTCAGCATACCATCCTCAGTCCAATGGGCAGATACCGTAAATAATCAAATTCTGTCCAAAATCTGTACCAGGGCATCTTCAGACAGTTCAAGTTTTTTTGTTTTGTTTTGTTTTTTTGGGAAAAATAGCAATACTAATGTACAACATATGTCTTACAATACAGAAGGCATTTAAATATGAGTGAAATTTTGAAATACTAGACCAAAATCCAGAACATCTCTAGAAAGTTAGTTTTTGTTTTGCAAATATAGCAATACAAGTGTGCCATGTGTGTCTTACAATACAGAAGGTAGAGGTTTAAATCTCTGAGTTAAAGTGTGAAATAGTAGACTGAAATCTGTGACATGGCATCTACAGACAGTTCAAGTTTTTTTTTTCTTCAAAATATAGCAATAAAGAAAACAAGTCTGCAACGTGTCTTACAATACAGAGGGTAGCATTTGAGTGAGAATGTGAAATCGGAGTCAGAAATTCATGTCAGGACATGTCCAGATAATTCAAGGTTTTTTAGTTTGACTAAATATATAGCAATATTAGTGTGCAACGTTTGTCTCACAATACAGAGGGTAACGGGTTAAATAGTGAAAACGTGACTAGTCTGAATTCCCTGTTAAGGAATCTGCCGTTTCAAGTTTTTTTGTTTCGCAAAATATAGCAATACAGAATATGAGTATGCAACTTGTCATCTTGTGTTTTACACTTGAGAAAGCATTTTTTCTGAATTTGCATATTATAACTTCACAGAAGACATTAGGCGAAGAGTTCCAAATGAAAGACCTGGTGCCAGGTGTTGTCCTCCCAGAGTAAGAATGTGGGTAGTAGCAGCACCAACAATTCAGCCAGAAGTAGTAGTAGTAGTAGGCCACAGTTCTCCTTGGCTTCATAACCACATCAGCCCCCCTAGCTTAAACACCCTTAATGACCAGGCCACTTTTTACAATTCCGCGCTACTCTACTTTCACCGTTTATTGCTCCGTCATGCAACTTACCACCCAAATGAATTTTGCCTCCTTTTCTTCTCACTAATAGAGCTTTCATTTGGTGGTATTTCATTGCTGCTGACATTTTTACTTTTTTTGCCATTAATACAAATTTAATGACATTTTTGCAAAAAAATGAAATTTTTCATTTTCTGTTGTAAATTTTTTTTAAAAAAAACTACATTTCTATATAAATTTTTCTCTAAATTTATTGTTCTACATGTCTTTAATAAAAAAAAGTCCAATAAGTGTATATTTATTGGTTTGGGTAAAAGTTATAGCGTTTACAAACTATGGTGCAAAAAAGTAAATTTCGGCATTTTGAAGCAGCTCTGACTATCTGAGCACCTGTCATGTTTCTTCAGGTGCTAGAATGTCAGGATAGTATAAATACCCCCCAAATCACACCATTTTAAAAAGAAGACACCCCAAAGTATTCGCGGAGGGGCATGGTGAGTTCATGTATCATTTCATTTTTTTTCACAAGTTAGCGGAAAATGACACTTTCTGAAAAAAAAAAAAAAAAAGTTTCAATTCAAAACACTATGCCCCTCAGTGAATACCTTGGGGTGTCTACTTTCCGAAATGGGGTCATTTGTGGGGTGTGTTTACTGTTCTGGCATTTTGGGCGGGGCTAAATTGTGAGCAGCCATGTAAAACCTAAAGGTACTCGTTGGAATTTGGGCCCTTTGCGCACTCAGGCTGCAAAAAGTGTCACTTATGGGTATCGCCAGTACTCAGGAGAAGTAGGGCAATGTGTTTTGGGGTGTATTTTTACATATACCCATGTTGAGTGAGAGAAATATCTCTGTAAATTGTCAACTTTGTATAAAAAATTTAAAAGTTGTCGCTTACAGAGATATTTTTCACACAAAGTATGGGTATATATAAAAATACACCCCAAAACACATTGCCCTACTTCTCCGGAGTACGGCGATACCACATGTGTGCCACTTTTTGCAGCCTGGGTGCAAAGGGCCCTAAAACCAATGAGTACCTTTAGGATTTCACAGGGCATTTTTACGCATTTGGATTCCAGACTTCTTCTCACGCTTTAGGGGCCCCTAAAATGCCAGGACAGTATAAATACCCCACATGTGACCCCATTTTGGAAAGAAGACACCCCAAGGTATTCTGTGAGGGGTATGGTGAGTTCATGTAAAATTTTATTTTTGTCACAAGTTAGTGGAATATGAGACTTTGTAAAAAACAAAATAAAAATAAAAATATCAATTTCCGCTGACTTGTGCCAAAAATAAAAATCTGTGGACTCACCATGCCCCTCACTGAATAACTTGGGTGTCTTCTTTCCAAAATGGGGTCACATGTGGGGTATTTATACTCACCTGGCATTTTAGGGGCCCTAAAGTGTGAGAATCCAAATGCATAAAAATGGCCTGTGAAATGATAAAGGTACTCATTGGTTTTAGGGCCCCTTTAGCACTCAGGCTGCAAAAAGTGTCACTCATGTGGTATCACCGTACTCAGGAAGTAGGGCAATGTGTTTTGGGGTGTATTTTCACATATACCCATGCTGCGTGTGAAATATCGCTGTAGCGACAACTTTTTACATTTTTATTCAAAGTTGTCAATTTACAGAATATTTCTCCAATATGGGTATATGTAAAATACACCCCAAACACATTGCCTACTTCTCCTGAGTATGGCAATACCACATGTGTGACCTTTGCAGCCAAGCAAAAAATAAAATCTGTGGACTCACCATGCCCTCACGGATAACTTGGGTGTCTTCTTCAAATGGGTCACATGTGAGTATTTATACCTGGCATTTAGGCCCCTAAAGTGTGAGAATCCAAATGCATAAAAATGGCCTGTGAATGATAAAGGCACTCATTGGTTTTAGGCCCCTTGCATTCAGGCTGCAAAAGTGTCACTCATGTGGTATCACCGTACTTAGGAGTAGGGCAGTGTGTTTGGGGTGTATTTTCACATATACCCATGCTGCGTGAGAAATATCGCTGTAAACGACAACTTTTTACATTTTTTTATTCAAAGTTGTCAATTTACAGAGATATTTCTCTCACCCAGTATGGGTATATGTAAAAATACACCCCAAAACACATTGCCCTACTTCTCCTGAGTATGGCAATACCACATGTGTGACACTTTTTTGCAGCCAAGATGCGCAAAGGGGCCCAATTTCCAATGAGTACCTTTTAGGAGGGCATTTTTACGCATTTTTCTTCTCACGCTTTAGGGCCCCTAAAATGCCAGGGCAGTAGAAATACCCCACATGTGACCCCATTTTGAAAAGAAGACACCCCAAGGTATTCGCTGAGGGGCATAATGAGTCCATGAAAAATTAAACTTTTTGTCAAAAAAGTTCTGCACTTCCGTTCTGCAAAAATATAGAACATGTCCTATTCTTGTCTGCAATTGCGGACAAGAAAAAGCATTTTCTATATAGTTCTGGCAATGTGCGGATCTGCAAAATGCGGAAAGCACATTGCCGGTGTCCACGGATCCGCAAAACACATATGGACGTCTGAATGGAGCCTTACAAGGGGTGTGATCAATGACAGGGGGGTGATCAGGGGGTCTAGATGGGGTGATCAAGGGGTTAATAGGTGAGGGGGGGGGGGGTAAGTGTAGTGTTTGGTGCAACTTTACTGTGTTACCTGGTCCTCTGGTGGTCGATCCCAGCAAATGGGACCACCAGAGGACCAGGTAGCAGCTATATCAGACGCTGTTCACAAAACAGCGTCTGATATAGCTGTTTGATGCGATTTTATTCGCATCTACAGCCTGCCAGCGATGAATCATCGCTGGCAGACTGTAGCCGAACTGCCGTGCCGCGCTTCTCTGTGAACGTTCACAGGAAATCTCGGCTCTCACGAGATGACGCGCCGACGCGTCATCTCAGAGCTACAGGACCGCCCGCAGGACGCATCCCTGCGTTAGGCGGTCCTGTAGTAGTTAAAGACACAATATTATCATTGAGGACAAAGAGGATGAGATTGTGGATTGGATGACTCACTCCTCCTCTCAGTCACAGCAGGATGACATGGAGGTGACTTCTGATTCTGACACCATGCTTTGGAGTCCGGGTTCAGGGCATACCTTCTGCTTCTTCTCCTTGCAGTCCAAGAGAATAATTTCAGTGGCGTCCTCTCTGTCCTTATTTTCCCTTATTAGTGGGGTGCCTTCTTTTTTCATAAGAAGTGGCAACAAAACCCCACCATTCCTTACAGCAGATAGAAAATAGAGTTTCCTTGTTCATAACTTCAGTAAAAGCAGTCAGCGTTTGTACTGTTCAACGGAAGATTGGGGAACCCATGCATAGCTATGTCGGTGGTGGTAATAGAAGCACCCGTAGCCACAGTTTTGACTGCAGGTGCAAAAACAGTGGCAGTGGGGGCAAATGCAGAGCAGGTGAGGGGTGCCGAGAACCCCACCATGATATCTCACAGTCTGATAAAAGTGCTATGGAGGGTGAGGACTCTGTTGGACTGGACCTGAGAGCTGGATCAAAGTCCTAAGGAAGAGACAACAACAGAGGAGGAGGGTGGTGACAGTGGCAGCAATAAAGAGCAGAGGCTACATTCCTCCCAAAGAACTGCCAGGACCATATCTGCTTTGGGATCTGGTGATGAAAATAACACTGTGGTACATTAGGCCGAAAACATGCCAGAGATAAGCCAAGCTCAGCAGCCCCTAGCCCTCCGTGAGTATCTCTCATCTGGCAGTTTTTCTCCAGGCAGCTGAACATACTGTATTGCCCTGTGCAAGCTCTGCAAGAAAAAATAAGCTGTGGGCAGCAAACACAAACATAGGTACTGTACCACTGCTCTATTAAACCACATAAAGCAACATCACCCATGGGAAAAAGTTGCCGCCAGCTACCTCAAGAAGAGCTTCCTCCTTCTCCCGTCTCCCTTGCGGCAGCCAGACCACATCCACGGGCAGTAAAGTGTCTGTCACATCATCATCATCACTTTCTGCTTCTCCCACTCAGACTCCTCCTCCTTCTTCGCTCTGTTGTTAGTCATCTATAATGGAATACATGGACAGGAAACAACTCTACATGCTCAGCAATTCGCTGGTAAGCAAGCTTAATTCCTTAGCCTTGGCCACGTTGCTGGAGGTCCAGACACCTGGAGGAGCTGTTTCGGGCAGGACAGTACATGTCTTTCATGGCTCAGTTTCAGAAGCAGCAAAGCAGCACCCCAGCAAAAAGGCAGGGTTCTTTTGACCCACCATCATTGTGCTAGCCTGGCTACTAGGTTCTTATCTACCTCAATCAACGCCTGCTTAATGGACAACCTCCTGTCCCCAAGAGCAGCAGGGTACAGCGTCTGGGTGAGGGTAGTCACTTAGGCAAGCAGTTGCTAAAGTACATCAAGCAGCAAACATCCCACTGGCTGTCACCCAGTCCACTCCAATTGGGCAAGGTGGTCAGTGACAATGGGTGCAAAATCGTGCCCTTCCCGAACCTGGGAAAAATAACATATGCTCCCTTAAAGGGGTTGTCCGGTTCAGAGCTCAACCCGGACATACCCATAATTTCACCCAGGCAGACCCCCTGATATTAGCACCAGAGCATGTCATGCTCCGATGCGCTCCCTTGCCCTGCGCTGGATCGCGCAGGGCAAGGGCTCTTTTATTTACAATGACACAATGTTGGGCAGAGGCTTCCACCCAGCAGTGTGTTCGGTGACGTCACTGGCTGTGATGGGCGGGCTTTAGCGCCGCCCTAGCCGTTTTAGTGCCGGTGACGTCACCGGGCTCACTGCTGGGTGGAAGCCTCTGCCTGGCAGCCCTAAGGAGAACCCGTTTCGTCACTGGAACTCCAGAAAATTCTTTTGCTCCGATGCTCAAGTCAGGGGGGCTGCCTGGGTGAAAATGGGGACATCTCTTAGCAGACATCTCTTAGCCTTAGTCGTGCAATAAAAATCAAAAAAGTACACTGCCTTTACATCGCTTAATCTTCGATGTTCTAACTCACTGGAATTCAACATTGCACATGCTAGAGTGTCTGTATGAGCAGCGGAGAAACTGTGAATTGTCATGCACCAGATCACCTTAGCGGGGAACATGTGTTGTTTTGAGATAAGGCAGTAGCAGCTCATCTGAGAAGCCTATCAGGTGCTGAAGCTCTTTGGAGAGGCCACAAAGTTTGTCAGCAAGAAACAACTGCGGCATGAACACTATCACCCCCCTCATATTTATCTTAAAACAGACACTGATGCTTATGCAGCACTGGAGGAGAGTGAAAGAAGAACAGCTAACGCATCTTGCCACTAGAGTTAAAAGAGGAGTCAGAGGTGGAGGAGCAAGAGGATGATAATAACGATGACACTGGCCAAATTCATCTCAGTGGGCGATGGTGCCAGAAAGAACTGGCTCCTCAGGCACTTTGGCCAGAATGTTAGAAACATTTTTTTAAAAATTAATTTATTCGAAAATGTTCAGATAAAAAGAATAGATAATAAAATCCACATATAACAGTGGTTACTCTCTATGTATACACTGTACGTGCAGTTTTCAGAGAGATATTTGCAGTGCTTGCTTGTATATAGTACTTGTTGCAATTTAGTACTTGTTGCAATATTGACCACTGATGTTTATATCACTGAATACTGTGCACAATCTATATTTATAGAAAGGTACACAGTTTTGGGGTATCTTGTTTCCTATACCCTCTTCATATTTTTACTCAATGTCTTTGTTAGTATAAGTTCATGCGCAGTGAAATTTGGCTAATTTGACCCTTCTTTGATCTCTATTATGTCCAAGAACCTCTGCTGTCCAGCCGTAGGTATGGGATAAAAATAGAAATAAAAATAAAGTGTCTTTGCTCCTATTAATAGCCAGCAGATTAGATGTATAGTTTTTTTAAAATTTTTTTATAGTTCGCAAATAAGTTAGGTAGTTGCCGCACTGGCTACGTTACCCGGCCTCAGCGGCTGCTGAGTCTCTGTGTCGGCTTCGGGTACGTGCGCTCTTTGCTGGTGTCCTCCAGTGTGCGGCTCTATTCCTCTGATTCCCGGCGTTGCACGTGGCGTCCCACGTGGTATTTAAAGTTTCGTCCGGTATGTGAAATTATTGCGCGCTTGTATTTCTAGTATATACCATAGGCTGGTGTTCTCCTTTATGCCCAGGGAGAACACCAGCCTATGGTATATACTAGAAATACAAGCGCTAATAATTTCACATACCGGACGAAACTCAAATACCACGTGGGACGCCACGTGCAACGCCGGAATCAGAGGAATAGAGCCGCACACTGGAGGACACCAGCAAAGAGCGCACGTACCGAGCCGACACAGAGACTCAGCAGCCGCTGAGGCCGGGTAACGTAGCCAGTGCGGCAACTACCTAACATATTTGCGAACTATGAAAAATTTTTAAAAAACTATACATCTAATCTGCTGGCTATTAATAGGAGCAAAGACACTTTATTTTTATTTCTATTTTTATCCCATACCTACGGCTGGACAGCAGAGGTTCTTGGACATAATAGAGATCAAAGAAGGGTCAAATTAGCCAAATTTCACTGCGCATGAACTTATACTAACAAAGACATTGAGTAAAAATATGAAGAGGGTATAGGAAACAAGATACCCCAAAACTGTGTACCTTTCTATAAATATAGATTGTGCACAGTATTCAGTGATATAAACATCAGTGGTCAATATTGCAACAAGTACTAAATTGCAACAAGTACTATATACAAGCAAGCACTGCAAATATCTCACTGAAAACTGCACGTACAGTGTATACATAGAGAGTAACCACTGTTATATGTGGATTTTATTATCTATTCTTTTTATCTGAACATTTTCGAATAAATTAATTTTTTAAAAAATGTTTCTAATGTTCTGATCCAAATACAGGAGTGCCCCTCTAGACACAGAATTATATTTGAATTTCCTTTGAGGCAAGGGTGTTGCCCAGCAGAGTGTGAGCACCCACTCCATAAAATCTGACGGGAGAGCCATTGAGCAAAAACCCTTTTTTCCTCACTTTGGCCAGAATGTCGGCTTGCCTGCTTATGCACTGCCAGACGTATCATTTATATCAAGCATTCTGATGATTACTGGATAGCAATGCTCTTAGACCCTCTCTATTAAAGAAAAATCGAGGAATGTGTTCCTCCTTCCGAATGAGAGGACAAATTACATTATTACCAGGATACACTGTGTACGCAGCTTGCAGCAGCTTTCGGTGTGCAGATGTCTGCCAACAGCATGCCTGAAAGGAAAGCCCCTCCCTGCCCCATCTCCCCAAGAGTCATCCATTTCCCACCACCGCAGCAAAAGCAGCTACTTTTTGCATACTGGGCCAGGCCAAGGCAGAAAGCCAGGACCTCTCATCTCAACTCCCAGGTTCAGTCCTCCCTGAACTCTAGCTTGTCAGGGAGGGAAGTGACCCAAATGAATGAGTAGGACGCCATTGTATGCTGGGAATTGAATTAGCTACTACAAACCTGAAAAGCAGCTACATGCAAGGCAATTTAGTTTTTTCCCATTTTCACAGAAATCTTTTTTTTGGGAGGGGGGCCAGGATAAGGGAAAACTACCAACACGTGTTCTACCATCAATCTAGCATAGCATCTTACATATTTAATCATTTTTTTTTTCCTTTTAGTTTGGAAAGCCATATACAGTACATCAGTGATTGACATTTTTTTTTTTTTTTGGGGGGGGGCAGGTTATTGAATTATTAAACAAAAACCAGCATATAGGTGATCAGTACACAAATACACACTAGGATAATTATTCATTTGTGAGTGTTAACACAATATTAAGAGTCAGGCCTCAATAGTCCATTTCCATACATTCAGTTTCCACACAGTTGGAATTATATTTTTTAGGGGACTTTTTCAATCTAATTAAACCAGCATATATACATGATTACTACAGCAAAACACAGGGTTGGGTAGCAATCTACCTTTGAGTGTTCACGTGAAATTGTGCATCAAGCCTCAATCGTCTGTTTCTATTAATTCCATTTCCACATAGTTGAAATTAAATTTTTGGGGGATTCTTCAATTTTATTAAACCAGCAGATATATGTAACTACTACAGCAAAACAAATGGTAGGGTAGCAATCTACCTGTGAGTGATAATGAGAAATTGAGTGTCAGGCCTTAATCATTTGTTTCTATGAATTCCATTTCTTCATGGTTGGAATTGCATTCTTTGGGGGATTGTTTAATTTAATTAAACCATCATATATGTGATTACTACAGCAAAGCATAGGGTAGGTCAGCAATCACCTGTAAGTGTTAACATAAAATTGTGCATCAAGCCTCAATCGTCTGTTTCTGTGAATTCCATTTCCACACGGTTGGAATTTAATTTTTTGCGGGGAGATTGTTCACTCTTATTAAACCAGCATATATACATGATTTCTACAGCAAAACACAGGGTAGGGCAGCAATCTCCCTGTGAGTGTTAATATGAAATTGAGCATCAAGCCTCATTCATCTGTTTCCATGAATTCAATTTACAAATGGTTGGATTTTAATTTTTGGGGGATTGTTCAATTTAATTAAACAAGCATATATACATAATTACTACAGCAAGACACTGAGTAGGGCAGCAATCTACATGTGAGTGATAATGAGAAATTGAGCATTAGACCTCAATCTTCTGTTTCTGTGAACTTCATATAATTTTTTTTTAGATTGTTCAATTCAATTAAACCAGCATATGTTTGTGATTAGTACAGCAAAACACAGGGTAGGGCAGTAATCTACCTGTCAATGTTAATGTGAAATTGAGTATTAAGCCTCAATTGTCTGTTTCTATGAATTCCTTTTCCACATGGAGTTTTTTGGGGGTTTGTTCAACTTAATTAAACCAGCATATATATGTGATTACTACAGCAAAACACAGGATAAGGCAAAATAAATAAATAATTAAGCATCAAGCCTCAATAGTCCATTTCCATGAATTCCATTTCCAAATAGTTGGAATCTAATCTTTGGGGGATTGTTCAATTTAATTAAACCACCATAAATACATGATTAGTACAGCAAAAGACAGGTAATAACGAGAAATCGAGCATCAGGCCTTAATTACCCATTTCCATGAATTTAATTTGTACACGGTTGGAATTTCATTTTTGGGGATTTGTTCAACTGAATCAAACCAGCATCTATACATGATTACTACAACAGAACACAGAGTAAGACAGCAATCTACCTGTGAGTGATAATAAGAAACTGAGCGTTAGGTCTTAATAATTTGTTCGGTAAATTCCATTTCCACACAGTTGGAATTTAATTTTTCAGGGCGATTATTCAATCTAATTAAACCAACAGATATACATGATTACTACAGCAAAACAAAGGGTAGGGCAGCAATCTATCTATGAGTGTTAATGTGAAACTGTGCGTCAAGCCTCAATCGTCCGTTTCTGTGAATTCCATTTCCACATAGTTGGAATTAAACATTTTTGGGGGGATTGTTTAATTTAATTAAACCAGTATATATACATGTTTACTACAGCAAAACATAGGGTAAGGCAGCAATCTACCTGTGAGTGATAACAAGAAAGTGAGCATTAGGCCTCAGTCGTCTGTTTCTGTGAATTTCATTTACACAGTTGGTATTTCATTATTTCTGTTTCTGTGAATTTCATTTACACAGTTGGTATTTAATTTTGTTTACAGATTATTAATTCAATTAAACCAGCATATATACATGATTACTACAGCAAAACATAGGGTAGAGAAGTAATCTACCTGTGAGTGTAAATGTAAAAATGTGTGGCAAGCCTCAATTGTGAATCATGAATTTCATTTCCACGTGGTTGGAATTTAATTTTTTGGGGGATTTTTCAATTTAATTAAACCAGCATATATACAGTACGTGATTAGTACGGCAAAACACAGGGTAGGGCAGCAATCTAAACTATTAGTAATAACGGGAAATTTAGCTTTATGCCTCAATCATCTGTTTCCATTAATTTCATTTACACATGGTTGAAATTACATTTTTGGGGGATTGTTCAGTTTAATAAAACCCGTATATACATGATTACTACAGGAAAACACAGGGTAGGGCAGAAATCTTCCTGTGAGTGATAATGAGAAATTGAGGGTCAGGCCTCAATAGACCATTTCCATGAATTGCATTTCCACATGGTTGGAATGTAATTTTTTGGGGGGATTGTTAAATTTAAAAAGGATCCGAGTCCTCCACAGGTAATTATCGACCAGTTAGTTTAACTTCTGTTGTGGGGAAAATGTTTGAAGGACTCTTAAGGGACTATATACAGGAGTATGTGACTGTAAATAATATTATAAGTGATAACCAACATGGGTTTACCAAGGACAGAAGTTGTCAGACTAACCTGATTTGTAAATGAGGGGGTGAGTAGAAGCCTGGACAGAGGGGTGGATGTAGTATTTCTGGATTTTGCAAAGGCTTTTGATACTGTCCCTCATAAACGTTTAATAGGTAAAGTAAGGTTTATAGGCTTGGAAAGAATAGATTGTAATTGGATTGAAAACTAGTTTAAGGACCATGTCCAGAGAGTTGTGGTCAATGATTCCTATTCAGAAGAGTCCCGGGTTATATGTGGTGTACCCCAAAGTTCAGTGTTGCATCCTCTGTTATTTAATTTATTTATTAATGATATTGAGGATGGAATTAATAGCACAATTTCTATTTTTGCAGATGACACTAAGCTGCGTAGTACTGTACAGTCTATGGAAGATGTCCATATACTACAAGCTGACTTCAACACTCTGATGATGGAGCATTAACTTGGAAAATGAGGTTCAATGAGGATAAATGTAAAGTTATGCATATTGGTAGTAATAATCTCCGTGCATTATATGTCCTGGGGGATGTAACACTGGGAGAGTCACTTATAGAGGAAGATTTGGGTGTCCTTGTAGATGGTAGGTTAAAAACCAGCATACAATGTCAATCAGCTGCTTCTAAGGCTACCATGATATTATCATGTATTAAACGAGGCATGGATTTACGGGCAGGGATGTAACACTACCACTTTAGTAAGCGCTAATGCGGTCTCATCTGGAATATGCAGTTCAGTTCTGGGCCATAGAAAGGACACTATGCAGCTGGAAAATGAACAGAGGAGAGCGACTAAACTACTAATGGAGGGCCTTAGTTATGAAGAAAGATTAAAATAATTAAATGTATTTAGTCTTGAGAAGATACGTCTAAGGGGTGGACATGATTAACCTATACTAATATATAAATATGTCATACAAAAAATACGGTAAAAAACTATTCCATGTCAAATGCCCTCAAAAGACAAGGGGGCATTGCCTCTAATTGCAGAAGAAAAAGTTCAGTCTCCAGAAGCATCAAAGCTTCTTTACTGTAAGAACTGTAAATATGTGGAATAGATTTCCTCAGGACATGGTCACAGCAGGAACAGTGGACAGTTTTAAAAAGGGTTTAGGTGAATTCTTAAAAGTAAATTACATTAATGCTTATGAAAATGTGTAGAAATCCGAGTCTCACTTCTTTCTGGGATTCGCGACCCCACTTGGTTGAACTTGATGGACTTATGTCTTTTTTCAACCGTATTAACTATGTAACTATGTAATTAAACCAGCATATATACGTGATTACTACAGCAAAACACAAGGTAACGCATAAAATTATCTGTGAGTGATAACTAATTTAGACCTAAATCCGGTTTCAATTACTTCTGTCCCCACACTTTTAATATCAATTTTTATTTTGCGAGGGGTGTCGCCGTTGATTATATTCAAAGCAGCATATATATATATATATATATATATATATATATATATATATATATATATGAATATATTAATTTATATAATTACTACACCAATAGACAGGGTAGTGCACAACATGATTGTCAGGCAGCCAGGGAGACAGACACAGTCTCACCTGAAGCATGTCACTACACAGAGAAGTGTCTCTCGTTCTACCGCCGGGAGATCCCTCACCCCTCACTGATCATGAGGGGCAGGGTGTCGCCCCTAGTAAAAGTTGACGATTTACACACGCGTGTCACTCTGGTTCTTGGTACTACTGGGAGATGGGTCGCCATCATTCCCAGAGCTGACGTTGCTCAGGGATCCCGAGATGCCGGAACCCCTAGCGTGAGCTGTTTCCAGGGAACTTCTGTTGTCATGTCTCTTGACAGCACTCACCTGTGATTCCCTGGTCTTAGGGTGGAGATTGGGTGTGACCTAAGCAGTGTCAGGTGATCTCTGGAGGGATATTTAAACCTGGCCTTTTCCCTCACTCACTGCTGATTATTCAGTTGCTTTCCTGGTTCTGAAGCTAACTGGTCAGTGTGCAGCGTCCTATTGCCAGCGCCTAGGGCATCACTTGCCCCTTAACATGTATTTACGATTATATGTCCCTCTGTTGAAGCAAGTAGTCGTGATGCCAGTTGCAATTAAGCAACGGGGACATGGAGTCCCCTTTGTAGATGGTATTGGTGGAACCCAGGGTAGGAATGCCAGAGTGGTGTAGAGTGGCCTACAGTGTCTCCGTAGATGTTTTATACCTGTGTCTCACGGTGCTCCTACCTGGATATCCTTGGATCCCAGACGTGGTGTGGTCTGAAGCAAGTGCAAAAGGGGGTTGTTGAACTTGGGTGATGAATAAGTTCAATAAATGGAGTCCAGACTTTGTAGTAACATTGAACACAGCTTTACTTGGCATAAACAGCAATCCAAACAGTTTCCAAACTCTATCTTGGCCATCAGCAGGTAGTGGCTTATTCTGGCAGGCAAACACTTCTGCAACAATCTTAGCTCTGCTATGCAGTAGCTCTCTCAGCTCTGCTATGCTGGCTGGGTAAATAGGAACGTTTCCTCTTCTGCTGGAATTTAGATGTCTGTAGTCTGTCTCTTACTTTAATCCTAGGAATCTCTCTTCCTGGCATCAAGCTCTGTTAGCTTGGAATTTAGACAATGCAAGCCTAGGAGGGGATGAGCAACCATGTAGCACTTCACAGGCAGGGCGTGTGGGCCTAGCAGAGCAGGCAGTGTTCTGCTAGCCAACACACAACCTTTCCCCAGGAGGGGGTAGGCTAGACTGGCCTTGACTAACTAACTCCTCCCTTTCTAGAGAGGGCTGGAGTCGAACTGGAAGGTTCCTCTCCAGAGAAACTAGCTCTGCACAGACTTGCTGCCACCTGCTGGTGAACCAGGCACATTACATTTAAACAGCATTTTATATGGAAATAAATACACATATTGCAGGATATGGTAATAAATATATCTATGATGACACCGGATCACACATTACAGATAGTGGGGGTATAAAAGAGGTGGTAATGGCACTCTGGGTCATTACATTCCTCGGCACCTAAGAGGCAAGCCATCCTCGGCTTGTGCTTAGGGTATACACAATATATAAATACCACAAATATATGCTCTCAGGGTACCGAACAAATACAAAGTGCTGCAGTAGAACACTGAAATTTGTTGCCATTCGATATACCAAAGGCAACGGCTACCACAAGGTCTCTCTGCCCATATGAGTAGGGTGTCCGAGAACAGTTTCCCCTCTCAGGTATAACCAGAGAACCAAACATTGTGCACAAAGCGCTCATTCCTGACTTTACTTGAGTATTCTGACCATGAACACCAAAGAAAGCGGGGGTGTCTTTACTCTGTAATCCCACTACTATGCAATGAAACGCCCGCAAACAGAAGGGTGGCATTATCCTGTATTCCCTTCCAACAACAAGGTCTAATTACCGTTTACGTTTTGTTACCTTGATGCGCAAAACAGGTAGCTATACATTTTTCCCTAAGGCGGCGCGCCAGGCCTTAGGACACACTCAACCATGGCTAAACACAAGGTGTAACTTAGGAGGTGGAGAAGGTATTCTCCTATCTCTCCATGAGGACTATTTCCTTAAAACACACATAGCAGCAGCAGGTCACCCTTAACGGTATTAGATCTGCTTGGCACATAACCACTCGGTTCCTTCAAAGGCAAGTACCGTTAGTTTTTTAACTGTACTCAGAGGCAGTCCATAATGAGCAAGGCGATGTTAGAGCTACTTGGAACATACCAGACATCCTCAGGGGCAGTCCATAATACTAAGCAGTACAAGTGTCAACTATCTGGTGACCTGAAAAAAAGTGTAAACATATTCCATAAAAATAGGGCAAATACAATCACATTGGGGTACCTGCAAGATAATACACAATGGGCAATATTCTTGAACGTTGCTGAAAATAGAAAACGTTAGTGCAAATCAATAAGGCACATTTTAAATGTAATAAAATAGTGTAATAAGGCAATAGAGTCACTTTAGAGTCTCTTTCTTAACTTCTTGAAGGCAAAGTGCATCAAACTGGAACTTCAAGTGCAATAACAGTCCTTTGTAATCCAAGGTAAACAATTGTAATCCACATAGGTAGGAAAGTCATTTGTAATCCACATGGGTAATAATAACATAGCAGCACAGGTCATGAGAACCATCAGCAAAGGCTCCCAAATAACCTGAAAAGGGGAAAAAAAGAAAGGAAATTGGCACTGTCCTGTGCAACTTGGAGATAAATTAGGACAATGGGGGGAGTCCTAACTCACATGACCATCCGGCTGAGGCTAAATGGCAACCTGTAAAAAAGAGGGAGTGTGGGCCTAACAGAGCCCTCAAGACCCTCAAGGGTGTTCAGAGTGTTACGGCCTGTGCAAATTGTGTCTGGTACACCGCATTTGCTGCCCATCAATTTGCTGTATTATTACATTAGCATTACAATGATCTGATCTCCTCAGGTCTCCACCATTTTACTGTGAGCTGAGCAAGGGGAGAGACCTAGCAAGTTATAGGAACAGTGCTTTAGCAAAGTTTGAATTGTAGAATATTGGACAGGGACAGTGCAGGGGCAGTGTAGAGAGATCATAGGGAGAGTTTACAGACACTGTAGGGACAGCATAGGTAAAATGCAGGGACAGTGCAGGCTCTATGTAATTGCCCTGTGCATCTTGTTTCACTGCTGTGCAATTCAATCATAACCTATTCTGTTACACATAGACTAACTGTGCATCAGACTTAGTCTCAACAGCCACTCTAATATGTAGGCGCGTGTACCTAATTTGCTGCCTCATTAATAATTTATCTGTTCAGTTATACATAGGCATATGGTGCATCTGACTCTTTGTCAACAGGCAGTGTAATGGCAGTGTAATATATAGGCAAGTTTATACAGTTCATCTGCTGGGCCATTTATACTTAATCTGTTCAGTTATACATAGACTGACTGTGCATCAGAATTAGTCTCAACAGCTGGTCTAATATATAGGTGCAGATACCTAGTTAATCTGCAGCGGCATTAATAATTAACCTGTTCAGTTATACATAGACGTATGGTGCATCAGATTCATTTTCAACAGGGGGCGTAATACAGCATATAGATGCGATTTTCTAGTCTACCTGCTGCACCATTTATACTTCATCTGTTACATTACTGATTCAGTTACTGTACACTATGGCCAACAGACAGTTGCCTGAGCCTACAAAAGGAACAGGCAGTGGCAAAAATGTTGCTGTAGCCGGTTCAAGTAGCAGCAGAAGAAGGGGTGGTGGTAGAAGCAGCCGCAGTAACAGTCCAGAGCTGACACTGTCATCCAGCAGTCATGTTTTTACCAACAATCCAGCTGCACTGGAATAGTTGACTCGCTCTTCAACTTCATCTCAGGTAACAATAGATACACACAGCAAGGAACCAGTGGATTCCTCTTGAACCACACTTAGTTGACATGGTCCATGAACAACCTCTGTACCCTCACCTGTCCTGCAACTGCCTCTTTGTTTTGCTGCTCGTTCTGCTCAGGAAGTAATGCATGCTGCAGGCTCTGCTCCGCTTTTCAGCGAGGACGAGCTTAGTGAGGACAGTCAACAGATACAGACCAGCACAGACTTGGTGGAGAGGTTCACTGCGTCCTCCCTTAGGCATGGCATTAGTGATGATGACATTCGGGTGGGAGTATGTGTTGCGAGTGGTCAAGGAACATGGCCATGAAACTGGTGGGAGTGACATAAGTGACGAACAGACATTAGTAGATGATGATGTAGCCAATCACCGGGTGAAGAGGGGGCACCATCATCATCAGAGGTGGGGGTGGCAGCAGGCCCATGAAACAGCAGTGGGGTGGCAGCATTCTGATGAGCCTGCAGGGTGGAAACAGTTGGAGATCTGGAGCCAAACATGACCAGGGTAGACTGTCTGCTACTCAGGAGCATACCTGTCAGGAAACAACTGATTCATGCACGGATTCATAAAGGCAGCAGCAGACAGTCAGCATGGAGTAGTGTGGGTAAAATGCCATGTGGAAATTTTTATCAAGTCGCTGGAGGATCAGCGACTTGATAAAAGCGTGGTCAGGTGCTAATGTTGGCCCCACAGCCCTGTATCTACACATAGAGCATCACCATAAAGTGGCCTGGGAAAACCATGGCACTAATGTAGTGGTACAGCCTGACTCAGCAAGCACTGTATCTCCCAGCAGCCGGCACTCCTTCTCCAGCAGTCAGGGCTCCTCAACCTCAGCAGAAGAAGGTTGTCATTCCTTCCCTTCATCTATTGCTCCTGATGCTCCTCCTCTTCCTACTCCTCATCACGTGTTTAGCCAGCAATTGACCATCGAGGGGATTGCAAAGAGATAATAGTATGTATGCACTCATCCAACGGTGCAGAAGCTGAACGTGCACCTGGCCAAGTTGCTGGTACTACAGTCTCTCACTTTCCATATCATGGACTCTTATCATTTCAGAGAACCGATGGGTTGTGCCAACCCAAGGTGGAGAGTCCCAAGATGCCATTACTTATCTAAAAAAGCTGTACTAGACCTGCACACATATGTTGAGCAGAAGGTGCGCCAGTCCTTGAGCCTGTCGGCATCTGGTACAGTTCATGCCAGTGCATGTGTGGAGCTTTAACTATGGCCAAGGTCAATTTATGTCCTTTACAGCCCACTGGGTAAATGTGGTTCCAGCCCAGACACACCAGCAACTTGGTCAAGTGATGGCAATGCTGCCTCCACATTGTAATTGTGGGATTTCTGCTCCAATGTCCTATGCTGCCCTCCATTCATTTTCTATGGGGCCGGCGAATATTGCAGAGCACCAGGCACAGGTCTCCCCGTTCCGTTCTCGATATAGGTGCGGGTACCACTGCTGGGCACTTTTCTTCACCCGCCTACTGAAAAATACCCAGAAGCCGCAGGACATAGAGCAGAACCTGAACCAGCAGGTGGTGGTATACTTGGACTGTACCCTGTCACTCCAGATCCAAGATCACCTGGACTAACTTGGATCAGCCAAACCTGAATTGTGGCCACAACTTACCGAGTTTGCCCTGGGCAAGCTTTCCTGCCTGACTAGTAGTGTGGCATCAGAGTAGATGTTTAGTGCGGCTGGTGGCATAGTTACCCGAAAGAGAACTAACCTTTATAAAGATGAATCAGGCCAGGGGCAAGCAGGATTTATAGACACCAGTGCCTGATACAACAGACTAGATCATTCTGGCAGTAATGATCTGACTGTAGTGTGTTGCAAATGGCCTATTACCTCTGTCCACGTTTTGCTACCATAACTCTGATGCTGTCACCCTCCTGATGCCACATGCCTGCTGCCTCTACTGCCATCTGCCCCTACTGTGATCCGCCACCATCTTCTGCCTCTACTGAAACTGCTGTTGCCCCCCGTTCCTCCCCACCCTGTTCCGGGGCCACTATGCTACTGCTGCTGCCTGCCTACCATAATGTTCAGTAAGGCTCATGCTGCCACCATCATGCCACTGCCACCATCATGCCACTGCCTCTGCCTCTGCCTGTTTAGCATCATGTTCCCTGCAGTTGCTGCTGCCTCTATCATGCTGCTGCCTGCCAACATGTATCATATGGGTACTGCTGCTACCACCACCTCGGTGCTAATCCACTACTGCCATCATTATTAATGCTATACATCTGCCACTACTACCACTAACACTACTACTACTATTGCTACTACTACCACTAGAGATGAGCAAAATGAAGCTGACGAATTAGAAATTCAATCATAATTTCAGGAAAAATTTGATTTGCACCGCATGCGAATTTTCTCGCGCTTCGTGGTAACGAATCACATTTTTCCTAAAATTCCTGCTACACATGTGAGGACATGGGGCAAGGAACTCTGGGAAGGTGGGATCACCCATACTGAAATGCATGCAGCCAGTCAGCAGCCAGACAGCCCTGTGATGTCACAATACGGCGGCCATCTTAGATTCTTAGATTCTGCCATTTACCAGCGTGCTTTGTGCAGGGAGAGACGTGTTAACAGGGTTTATTGCACGGAAATATTGTGCAGTGCAGTTATTTGTTCTAAACCATTTTTTGGCATGTATTAGTGGGACAAAAAGGGCTTATCAGCTGTTGTGTGGTGAAGGGCGAAAATTGCAGCCCTTTTTGTCGTGTATTAGTGGCAAAAGTAAAATATATTTGCTGCTCAGCGGTGCAGTTATCTGTTTTAAAGCCCTTTTTTCCATGTATTAGTGGAAATAAAAATAAAAAATATGTGCTGCTCAGCGGTACAGTTATATGTTGAAAAGTCTTTTGTGTAAAAGTGGGTAAAAATTAGGGCCTTATTGCCGCTCAGCGATGCATTGATATATATGTTTTAAAGCCCCTTTTTTGTGTGTATTAGTGGATAAAGAAAAAATATTTTTGCCGCTCAGCTGTAGATAAATTTGGAAGCCCTGTATGCCGTGTATTAGTGACGAAATAAAAATATATTAGCCGTCCAGCGCTGCATACGGTATATCTGTTGAAAAGCCTGTTGTGTAAAAGTAGAAAAAAAACTTGGGCCTAATCGACGTTCTGCGGTGCAGTGATAAATTGGGAAGCCAAGTTTGCCATGTATTAATGGCGAAATAAAAATATTTTCGCCGTCTAGCGTTGCATTTATCTGTTGAAAAGTATTTTGTATAAAAGTGGGTAAAAATTAGGGCCTAAATGCCGCTCAGCGATGCATTGATATATTCGGAATTCCAGTTTGCCGTGTATTAGTGGCAAAATAAAAATATATTCGCCATCCAGCGTTGCATTTATCTGTTGAAAAGTAGAGTTGAGCGGACACCTGGATGTTCGGGTTCGAGAAGTTCCGCCGAACTTCGCGAAAATGTTCGGGTTCGGGATCCGAACTTGACCCGAACTTGACCCCGAACCCAAACCTCATTGAAGTCAATGGAGACCCGAACTTTCGGGCACTAAAATGGCTGTAAAATAGCCCTGGTAGGGGCTAAAAGCCTGCAAAAGGCAGCAAAATGTAGGTAAATCCCCTGCAAACAAATGTGGATAGGGAAATTACCTAAAATAAAATGAATAAAAATTAACCAATATTAACTGGCAACTTGGAGGAGGAGGCGAAATAGGAGGTTGGGGTGGCGTCAGGTGGGAATGCTATGGTAGTTGAAGTTCTCCTCACAGCCATAAAGGATTCATGTCTGCCTGCAGCGCCACAGGCCTCATTCACAGCTTCAGGCCCAGGGCAACCATACATGGGAGTTGGAGAAGTTCTCATCACAGCCAAAAAGGATTCATGTCTGCCAGCAGTGCCACAGGCCACATTCACAGATTCAGGCCCAATACAACCATAAATGGGAGTTGGAGAAGTTGTCATCACAGCCAAAAAGGATTCATGCCTGCCTACAGTGTCACAGGCCTCATGCACAGACTCAGGCCCCTGGCACCCACAAATAGGAGAGTTCAAATCATGCCAAAACAGTATTGATTTCACCCAGCAGTGCCACAGGCAACAATCACTCATTCAGGCCAATGGCTCCTGCAAAGAGGAGAGCGATCCCGTAACAACAACACAGGCCTTAGGTCAACCTGCAATGGAACAGGCCATTATCATTTATGTGGGCCCTAGCACCCAGATAGAGGTGAGCGGTCCCATAACAGCAAAACAGGCATCATGTTACCCAGCAAAGGAACAGGCCACTTTCAGCAATTTGGACCCTAGCTCGCAGACAGAGTAGAGAGGTCCCATAACATCAAAACAGACATCATGTCACCGACCAATGCAGCAGGCAATTATCATTAATGTAGGCCCCTGGCACCCAGACAGAGGAGAGAGGTCCCAAAACAGCAAAACTGGCATCACGCCACCCACCAATGCAACAGGCCACTTTCAGGAATTTAGGCCCTAGCACCTAGACAGAGGAGAGAGGTCCCATAACAGCAAAAAAGGCATCATGTTACCCAGCAATGGAACAGGCCACTTTCAGCAATTTAGGCCCTAGCACCTAGACAGAGGAGAGAGGTCCCATAACAGCAAAAAAGGCATCATGTCACCCACCAATGCAGCAGGCGATTATAATTAATGTAGGCCCCTGGCACCCAGACAAAGCAGAGAGGTCCCATAACAGCAAAACAGGCATCATGTCACCCACCAATGTAGCAGGCGATTATCATTAATGTAGAACCCTGACACCCAGACAGAGGAGAAAGGTCCCATAACAGCAAAACAGGCATCATGTCCCCCAGCAATGAAACAGGCCACTTTCAGGAATTTAGGCGCTAGCATCCTGACAGAGGAGAGAGGTCCCATAACAGCAAAACAGGCATCATGTCACCCACCAATACAACAGGCCACTTTCATCAATTTAGGCCCTAGCACCCAGACAGAGGAGATAGGTCCCACAAGTCCTGTGGGATCCATGCCTGGTTCATTTTAATGAATGTGAGCTTGTCCAAGTTGGCTGTGGACAGGCGACTGCGTTTGTCTGTGATGACGCCCCCTGCCGTGCTAAATACACGTTCAGACAATACACTGGCCGCAGGGCAGGCCAGCACCTCCAAGGCATAAAGGGCAAGCTCTGGCCATGTGGACAATTTGGAGACTCAGAAGTTGAATGGGGCAGAACCATCAGTCAGTATGTGGAGGTGTGTGCACACGTACTGTTCCACCACGTTATTGAAATGCTGCCTCCTGCTAACACGTTCGCTATCAGCTGGTGGTGCAGTTTGCTGTGGAGCGGTGACAACACTTTTCCACATCTCAGCCATGCTAACTCTGCTGTCTGAGGAGCTGGCCATGACACAGCTGTGTTGGCGACCTTTTCCTCCTCCGCCTCTGCCTTCACCTTGTGCTTACACTTGTCCCCCCGTGTCAGTTGGGAATGCCCTCAGGAGCGCATCTACCAGCATCTTCCTATTACGCTCCAGTGTGGGAATTAAGGTGGGCACGTTGTCCTTGTACTAGGGATCCTGCAGGGTGGCAACCCCGTATTCAGCACAAGTTAAAATGTTGGCAATTCTACTATCGTTGTGCAGGCACTGCAGCATGTAGTCGCTCATGTGTTCCAGGCTGCCCAGAGGTAACCATAAGCTGTCCTCTGTAGGTGGTGTATCGTCTGTCCTCCGTAGCCCCCCAGCCACGCTCCAGTGAAGGCCCTGAGCTGTGTAGGGTGCCACCCTGCAGTAAAAAAACGGTTCCTCCTCCTCTACCTCATCCTCCTCATCCTCCAGAAGTGTGCTCTGGCTGTCCACATGTGTACCTGGCCTCTGCTGGTGCAGGAACCCACCCTCTGAGCCACTTCTGAATGACCTGCCTGAAACCCTGTTTTTTTCAAGGAGACATAGAAGGGGTATTGTAATGCTAACAACGGCGTCATCAGCAAAGGCCATGTTGGTTGAGTACTCCAAAGACCGCAACAAGGTACACAGGTTTTGCATGCAGGCCCAGTCACTAGTGGTGATTGGTGAAGTGGTGCTGATCCGCAGAGCGACTGACCCGTGCATACTGCATCTGAAACTCCACTATCATCCGCTGCTGCTCATACAGTCTCTCCAGCGTATGTAAGGTGGAGTTTCACCTGGTGGGCATGTCGCATATGAGGCGGTAAGCAGGAAGGCCGATGTTACGCTGCAGCGGAGACAGGCGAGCAGCAGCAGGGTGAGAACGCGCACATACGGACCACACTTTCAGCAGCAGCTCTGACATGTCTGGGTAGTTTTTAAGAAACTTCTGCACCATCAGATTTAGCACATGTGCCAGGCAAGGGATGTGCATCAAACCGGCTACTCTCTGCAGAGCTGCAAGGAGAATTTGCCCATTATCGCACACCACCAGGCCGGGCTTGAGAATCACCAGCAGCAACCACTCACTTATTTCCTCCTTCTCTCCAATGTTTGGAAGATGGACAGCTGAATGCTGCCGTGTGACATGGTGGAGATGCTTGGTGATGGTGACGGAGGTGGTGGTTGTGTTGGTGGAACATCCTCTGTTTGCTGGTCGCCAGGTGCTACGGTGGAGGAAGAGGCCGAGCCAGCAGCACAAGAGGGAGCAGGAGGAGCATGAGAGAGTTCCTTGTTTTTAAGGTGTTTACTCCACTGCAGTTCATGCGTTGCATGTAGATGCCTGGTCATGCAGGTTGTGCTCAGGTTAAGAAAGTTTATGCCTCGCTTAAGTTTCTGATAGCACAACATGCAAACCACTTGTGTCTTGTCGTCAGGACATTGTGTGAAGAACTGCCACACCAATGAACTCCTTGGAGGAGGACTTGGTGTGCTCAGTGTCTGGATGTGGTGGACAGTAGCAGGTGTCAGAGACGTTTTGTGGTGATATTACCATGTCCTTATAATGCAACAAAAGTGGTTGAGCATCAGTGCATTTAAGGTCTTCCTCTTCTGGGGCAGGGCTAGGTGGATGGGGTGGGGAAACCCTGCCAACAGAGTCATCAAAAAGCATGAGACTTTCCAGCATGATTTGGGGCTCTGACTGCTTGGCTGATTTGCAAGGGGGTGAGGTGGAAGACTGATGGGCATGGGCTGCAGGTGGCAACTTTGAGCTTTCTGCAGAGGACTGGGTGTTAGATACTGTGAAGGAACTGGAGGCACTGTCAGCCACCCAATCTACTATCACCTGTACATGTTCTGGCTTCACCATCCTTAGAGCGGCATTTGGGCCTATCAAATAACGCTGCAGATTCTGTCGCCTACTCACACCAGAGGAAGGTGTTTGACTTGGAGCGGTAGTCGGCACTGAACGGCCACGTCCTCTCCCAGCCACAGGAGCTCCACCAACACCACCACGGCCACGTCCCTTATTTGATGTTCTCCTCATTATTTGCGTTCACCCACCAAGCTGAAAGATTGGTCTCTCTCCGGTGTCAATTTACCTGCTACTAGTCGACAATTATGTTTGCTAAGGCAGTGCCCGTGCCCATAAAAATGCTCTGTGGACCTAGAATAATGTTTTTTAGGCCCAAAATACACTGATTCTTAATTTCTATGCGGAAATGTAAAAAAAAATTTGGGGTACGCTGTATGCACAAGTGGTTTGTGGAACAAGAACAAGTATTTATGTAATAAAATACAGAAAATTAGTATTTCACTGCTGTAAATTGAAATTAATTATTTATACGCCGGATGCACATCAGTTTTTTCGGCCTGAAACACGGCTTTTTTCAATAAAACCCCAAAATGCAGTTTTTAACTGCTGTACATTAAAAGTAGATATTTATACTATGTATAGACACCAGATTTGGGGACCCAGAACACGGATTTGGTCACCATAATTCACAAATGCAGTATAAGACTGTTATAAATTTGAAATAATTATTTAAACGATGGAGGCACAACAGTTTTTTCGGCCTAAAACGTGGATTTTTTCAATAAAACACCAAAATGCAATTTTTAACTGCTGTACATTAAAAGTAGATATTTATACTATGTATGGACACCAGATTTGAGGGCCCGGAACACGGATTTGGTCACCAAAATTCACAAATGCAGTATTTAACTGCTATAAATTGTAAATAATTATTTAAACGACGGATGCACGGAAGTGTTATTTCGGCCTAAAACACAGCTTTTTTCAATAAATCCCCACAATGCAGTTTTTTACTGCTGTCAATTTAAATTAGATATTCATACCGTGTATGTACAACTGCTTTGTGAAGCAAGAATATAGCTTTTTTCCCACAAAAAAAGAATAATGCACTATTTCTCAGCTGTAATGTGAAATCGGTATTTAAGCGGTGTATTTCAAGATGCTCTGTGGATCAGGATTACCACTTTTTTGTCAAAAAACATACACTTATGCTGTATTTCACAGTAGCAATGTAAAATAGGTGGTTGGAATGGGTATTTCAGACTGTTTGGTGGACCTTGAATATAGTTATTTTTCTATAAAAAAACACAGAAACACTATTTCCCTGCAGAAATATTAAATATGTCGTCGGACGGTGTATGCAGAACTGTTTTGTGGCCAAGGAATATGGATTTTCCCAAAAAATTACACGGATTCTCTATTTCACCACAGAAATGTCAAATATATATATTTTGGCGGTGTAAAATAGGCTTGGTGGATCAGGATGACCACTTTTTTTTTAGCTAAAATGCACTGATGCACTATTTGATAACTGAAATTGAATATACGGTTTAGTGCATAGTATACAAAAGTGCTCTGTGGCACCACAGAGCCCAGGCTAGACAAATGGACTTGTAAGTCATGGCTTTTGTCACCAAAATTAACAAATGCAGTTTTTCACTGCTGTAAGTTAAATGTAGGTATTTATACCGTGTATGTACAACTGCTTTGTGAAGCAGGAATTTAGCTTTTTTCACACAAAAAAAGAATAATGCACTATTTCTCAGCTGTAATGTGAAATCGGTATTTAGGCGATGTATTTCAAAATGCTTTGTGGATCAGGATATGAGCTGAGAGCTGCGATTGGCCAGTGCTCCAGCCTGGGAGAAGGAGACGCCCAGGGCAAAAGAGGATGTCTCCACCCAAGGCAAAATTATCAGAAGCACGAGCGCCGGTATCGGGGCTACAGCAGGCGAACGGAGCGGCACCCAGGGATACAAGTGCAGGGATATCCCTGGGTGCCGCTCTGCATGTACATACCTTTAACTAACAAACTTTGGACCGGTGAAAGGTCCTCTTTAAGCAGCCAGAAAAAAAAGTTTTTTTTCCTTCACTGAGCTACAAAATAGGATTAGGCAGATGTCCCTGGCTGGCTGGCACACATGCAGTACACTGCAGTGGCTAATATGGCCGCCGAGCGCCACCTCAGTAACAGATGGATTACAAAAAAAGATTTCCCTTGCAGTGGCTGGGTACAGAAATGTTAGATTGCTGAAGCTCCCTCCCTCTCTATTTGCTGTATCTTGTGGATTAAAGTAGCACAGGTTCTTCTGATTTCTGCCCTATTCTGTCCCTGATCGCAGCACCAACATCCTCTCCCTAAGCTAAAATGAACAGAGTGACGTGCGGCAGTACATGACTCCAGCTTATAAAGAAGCTGGGTCACATGCTGCACTCAGCCAATCACAACCATGCCATTAGTAGGCATGGCTGTGACGGCTTCTTAGGGCAAGAAGTTAAACGCTTGCTGATTGGCTACTGTGCAGCCCTTCAGAAAGCAGGAAGAAATCGCCGAACAACGGACCCGAACTTTTTTGAAAATGTTCGGGTTCGGGTCGGTGTCCCGAACACCCCAAAATTCTGTACGAACCTGAACTATACAGTTCGAGTTCACTCAAATCTATTAAAAAGCCTTTTGTGTTAAAGTGGGAAAAAATTAAGGCCTAATTGTCACTCAGCGGTGCAGTGATATATTTGGAAGCCCAGTTTGCCGTGTATTAGTGGAAGAAAAAAAATTATATTCGCCGTTCATTGTTGCATTTATCTAATGATAAGCCTTGTGTAGTGTAAAAATTTAAAATAAGTCCTATTTGCCGTTCAGCGGTGCAGTTATATGTGGTAAAGACCATTTTGAGGTGTAATTTTTTCTGTGAAGCGGGCTTTTTTGGGATATTTCATGGGTGCCTGTACACCTCCTTTTGCTGTATGGACTGAATTGCGTAGTGGTGAAATTTGTTATATGAATCTCTCTTTTTTTAGTCAAATTTATGGGTGATTGTACACCTCCTTTTGTGGTACGGACCGAATTACGCAGTGGTAAAATTTTTAATATGAAACAGGCTTTTTTTAGTCAAATTTATGGGTGATTGTACACCTTTTTTTGTGGTATGGAGCAAATGCTCCTGCCACCTCCACACTCTGTCATTGTGCTGCTCTGTGGTCTCCTGATGCTGTTGCCACCTCTACATTCTGTCATTGTGCCACTTTGTGGTCTCCTGATGCTGCCACCACCTCCACACTCTGTCATTGTGCCGCTCTGTGGCCTCCTGCTGCTCCTGCCACCTCCACACTCTATCATTGTGCTACTCTGTGGCCTCCTGATGCTGCCATCAACTCTACACTCTGTCATTGTGCCACTCTGTGGCCTCCTGATGCTGCCATCATCTCCACACTCTGTCATTGTAGTGTTCTGTGGTTTCCTTATGCTGCCGCCACCTCCACACTCTGTCATTATGCCGCTCTTTGGCCTGCTGATGCTGCTGCTGCCACCTCCACACTGTCATTGTGTCACTCTGTTGCCTCCAAATGCTGCTGCTACCTTCACACTGTCATTGTGCCACTATTTAGTCTCCTCATGCTGCTTCCACCTCACTACTATGTCATAGGGCCACTTTGTGGACTTCTCATGCTGTTCACACCCTCCCCAGTTCATGACTGGGCCACTATTTTGCCTTTCGGCTTGGCCGACATCATCATTTATTTGGCCTTCTTATGATCTGTCAGAAGGAGGGAAAAATGAGATGCACAGCGGATCCTGTCTATGTAACAGCTGTAAGGCCTGCATGACATGGTCCCTATTTTGAATCAGAATTGGCTTATGATTTGGTAGCTAAAAGCAGGAGTGGGTACAAAACACAGAAGACATGCAAATATTCCATTCAAGTGTCATCTGTGCTTTGGATCCACTCTTGTTTTTTTTGGCATAAGCAATACTGATGGATTACTGACCAAATGCTTACCGAGTGATGGTGGATGCTCATCAGACAGGATCCGTTTTTTGAGGGTTATTTTCCTAATGGATCAGAGGAAGGGCAAAATAATCAGTGGCGTCAACACAAACCTACTGCTGATACCCTCTCCACTCTGTCGGGCTTTTTTTGGATATTTCATGGGTGCCTGTACACCTCCTTTTGCTGTGTGGACCGAATTGCGTAGTGGTGAAATTTGTTATATGAATCTCTCTTTTTTTAGTAAAATTTATGGGTGATTGTACACCTCCTTTTGCGGTACGGACCGAATTACGTAGTGGCAAAATTTGTAATATGAAACAGGCTTTTTTTAGTCAAATTTATGGGTGATTGTACACCTTTTTTTGTGGTATGGAGCAAATTACATAGTGGTGAAATTTGTTATATGAAACAGGCTTTTTTTGAGTGGTGTGAATTCAGCCTTACAGGTCAATGTTAGAGTCAGGTTTATTTTATGGACGTGGACTTTACCGTGCAGTGACCCAAGATACGAGTAGTGGTCCCATAAGAGTGGGGAGGGTGTCAGCAGTCTGTTCCATATCATTGTTTATTTTTCCGTTCTTCTGATCCATCAGAAGAACAGTCCAAAAAAGCAAGATTCTGGATTTTGGGCATCCACCTTCAAACCGTCAGTATTTGGTCAGCATTTCCTCATTATTTGTATGGCAAAAATAGGAGTGGATCCAAAACAGAGATAATATGTGATGGAAATATTTGCATCTGTTCCATGTTTTGAAGCCATTCCTGCTTTTGGCTTCCAAATCATGATCAAATCCTTATGCAAAATTTGGACCGTGTGATAGAGGCCTCCTGCTCAATTTGCATAAATGTTGGCCGTTTATGTCTGAAATCAGTTTTATTCAGATGGAAAAGAAATCCTACATGCAGGACTTTAATGGCTTCTATATCACAGTCAGTATTCAGTCAGTATTTGATCAGTATTGTAAGGCAAAAACAGGAATGGGTCCAAAACAGAGATAACATGTAATGGAAATATTTGCATGTCTTATTTGTTTTGGACCATGTGATAGAGGCCTTATGGACGCTCAAACGAACGGCCCCATTTTTTTTTCTGTTATTCTGACGAATCAGAAGAAAGGAAAAATAAACAGTCATATCACACAGCCAAACAAGGTCACTAGTGTCCCTGTAACAGATGGTGAGGTCCCTGTAACAGATGGTAAAAGCATGAAGAGTAGTGACAATAGAGCACCAAATTATTCAGGTGTTCGGCCCGAGCACATTGCTATATTCGTGTGCACCCGAGTATAATGGAAGTCAATGGGAGACAACCAGGCACCCCCTGCTCTGAATAGGGGAGGGTGCCTGGTCCATTGGAAAAGGTCAGAAAGTGACAGAAACACCACCGAAGTGGATCAGGAACAGCATGAGGACGATGTCTGGATGCATCTTGGACTCCCAGGTCGCTGCTGGGAACCATGTTGTCCGAGTTGTACGCCACTTTTACAGACTGACAAAAATACGCACAACCCCCCCCCCCCCCTAAAAATTGTTAGAAAACATTCTTTCCTGTCTATTCAATTGTATATAAAGTGCAAGTCCTGCAAAAATGTACAAGTAAGAGGCACTCCAAAACAGCCTGTATATCACATAAAGGAGGGCCTCATTCACATTTTGGTACAGGTACTGGGACTCCTACACTCATAAAGCCTATGCACTAAGTGAAAGGGCTGCCAAAAATTACAAGGAACTGGCACTGCAATACACCCTTTGTTGCACATAAAGGAGGGCATCATATACACACCCTTGAAAAATTATCATTGATGGCCTGCTGGTGACCCTCCAAAACATTAAGAGCAAGGTCCTGCTGTTGACCCTCTAAAACATTAAGGGTGAGGGCCTGCTGCTTAAATGACCATTGAAAAAATGATGGGAGAGTGCCTGCAGGTGAGCTGACCCACTAAAATATTGTATGTGAGGGCCGCAGGTGAACTGACCCTGTCAAATATTGTAGGTGAAGGCCTGCAGGTGAGCTGACCCTGTAAAATATTGTAGTTGAGGGCCTGCAAGTGAGCTGACCCTCTAAAATATTGTAGGTGAGGGCCTGCAAGTGAGTTGACCCTGTAAAATATTGTAGGTGAGGGCCTACAGGTGAGCTGACCCTCCCTAAAGAGGGATATGAGGAGATCTTGTGCACTGATTCCCAAACTCTTCAGCATCCACAGTCAGAAGAAGATGTGTTTCATGAGGTGGATGATGCGGATGAGACACAGTTGTCAATAAGTGAGGGTCTTGTTAGGTCAACAACACAAGTCAGGAGGATGACCCGAGTGAGGAAGTGGAAGAGGGGGTGGTGGACGATTACATCACTGACCCAACCTAAAAAGGTGGCAAGCCAAGCGAAGACAGCAGTACAGAGACAGCACCGCAACAGGCTGGAACAGGCTGTGGGCTGGCAAAAGGGAGAAGGTGGACCACAGCAAATAGGCCTGCGTACAGATGTCCTTAACCCAGGCCTTTGAACATAAGCGCAAATACCCAGCCACTCACCCACAGGCCATAGCACTAAATGCACACCTTTAAAAATTGCTAATGGTATATTTCGGTACCTAATTCCTACTTGTATCTGTCTCCATATGACTTTAATGTGATGGTAAACATTTACTTACCTTTCATATTATTGAATCATACTGTAACCTTTTGCTTCTGAAAATTAATAAAAACCTATTGTTCAAAAAAATATAAAAAATTGCTGGCCCTGGAAATGTTGCCATTTAGGCCTGTGGACACTGAGGCTTTCCTCAGCCTCATGATGGCGGAAGTCGGTGGACATCCCTCGTTACTCAGTCCCCAGCTTACTTAGTTCCCACTATTTTTCTGGGTGTGCTGTCCCCGCATTACACCAGCAATTGTGTCCCGTAACATCACCAGTGCCCTGACCAACGCAGTTATTCGGAAGGTCCACTTAACGACTGACACACGGACAAGTGTTTTTGGCCAGGGACGCTACATTTCTGTGACGACACACTGGGTGAACCTTCTGGAGGCTGGTAGCTAGTCGTACCCTGGGATGGCACAGGTGCTACTAACGCCAAGCATTGCGGGCCCCCATTCCATCAGGATTTTCACCACCACCTACATTAGTTGCAGCAAACCCCCTTCTCCTACTCCTACTCCACTTCCACCTCTGAATTCTCATCTCGCAGCACCAGTCAGCCATCAGTAAGTAGCTGGAAGCAGTGTAGCACGGCAGTGGGGAAGCGGCAACAGGCCGTGCTGAAACTCATTTGCTTAAGTGACAAACAGCACACCGTCGCAGAACTGTGGCAGGGTATAAGGGACCAGACTGAGCTGTGGCTCTCGCCACTCAACCTACAACCAGGCATGGTTGGTTGTTGTGTTTAATAATGGCCGTAACTTGTTGGAAGCTTTGGAGCTTGGCAAGCTCACACACATGCCAATCATACAAACATATGCCAAACATATATATCCCATGCACAACAAACTTCCCAAACTTATACATTAGTATAACTAAAAACATAACACACGAGAGTGGAGGTAAACCAATGGCATGGCCTGTTAATTAACTCATAAATAACCAAATAACCATAACATATTTTACAACCATAAACCATAATAACAATAATAATGTCAACAATAATACAACCACAAGCCATAATAATAAAAGAACAGAATGTCATTGCGGATAAATTTACAGCTGACAACGCTGGCGACAGAGTACGTAGTTCCTTGTGCAACCCAGGAGGGCAGATGAGGGGAACACACAGCAGTTCCAACAGAGGCAGGACAACACTCTCCAAGGCCTGGAACAGTTTCGTGACACCCCACCAGCACCCCGACCCTGATGCGCGGCCTAGTGTCACAAGGCAGGGAAATTTTTTTAAGATGGTAAAGGAGTACATAGCAGACCATGTCAGCGTCCTCAGTGATCCCTCTGTGCCTTACAACTATCAAACTGCCTTACAAACTGCCACACTACGCCTCACAGGTGCTGGCCTGCCCTGCCGCCAGCGTTTTGTCAGAGCTGGTATTTAGTGTTGCTGGGGGCATAATAACTAATAACCACATCCGTCTGTCAACTAAAAATGTTGACAGGTCAAATCTCATAAAAATGAACAAGGCCTGGATTGCCCCTGACTTCTCTATTCCTCCTCCCCCTCCATCATATCAACATGCTTTTTAGGTTGTCCTCTCTTATAATGTTTTAGAGGGTCAGCTCAGCTGCAGGCCCTCACATATAATGCTTTACAGGGTCAGCTCACCTACAGGCCTTCACATATAATGTTTAACAGGGTCAGCTCACCTGCAGGCCCTCGCAATTCATGTTTTTTAGGTTCATTTCACCTGCAGGCCCTCACATATAATGTTTAACAGGGTCAGCTCACCTGCAGGCCCTCGCAATTGATGTTTTTTAGGGTCAGCTCTCCTGCAGGCTCTCACATATAATGTTTTAGAGGGTCAGCTCACCTGCAGGCCCTCACATATAATGTTTTAGAGGGTCAACTCACCTGCAGACCCTCACATATAATGTTTTAGAGAGTCAGCTCACCTGCAGACCCTCACATATGTTTTAGAGGGTCATCTCACCTGTAGGCCCTCATGTATAATGTATAACAGGGTCAGCTCACCTGCAGGCCCTCACATATAACTTTTAACAGGGTCAGCTCACCTGCAGGCCCTCACATATAATGTTTTAGAGGGTCCGCTCACCTGCAGACCCTGGAAAATTATGTTTTTTAGGGTCAGCTCACCTGCAGGCCCTCATAAATAATGTTTTTCAGGGTCAACTGTCCTGAATGCACTCACAAATGATGTTTTAGAGGGTCAGCTGCCCTGAAGGCAATCACAAATGATGTTTTAGAGGTTCAGCAGCCCTGAAGGCACTCGCAAATGGTGTTTTAGAGGGTCAGCTTACCGGAAGGCCCTTCCAAATAATGTTTTTGAGGGTTAGTGCACATGGAGGCCCTCAGCTACATTCTTTTACTCAGTTTCATCATGCCCAGGGCCACGGCCTCTACGTGCACCATCATCATCACGGCCATTTACATGGCCCTTACTGGCCACCTTCTTAATATTACGTACAGTAGCGTAGGATTTGTAAGTTTATGCACCAATAAATTAAAAAAGGTATTTGGGATGTGCACACATTACACAGGAGATTTAGCCCTGATAATGTCACAGACTAGCATACACCGTCTACAGGTAAAGAACAGTATTTATCAGTGATATGTATTAAATGCACACACAGTAGATGTGGCACAAATTATTTAATTTTGGGCTACAGACAATGTTTTCTGATGTAGTACAGAATTTGTCACAGAAAGACACACAGTATGGACACTTCATTAGGCCCATATTATTTAAATTTGCGCTACAGACACTGTTTTCGGACGCAGGACAGTATATGTCACAGAAACCCACAGATTATGGACACTACATTAGGCCCAGATTATTGGAATTTGTAATACAGACGCTGTTTGCAGGTGTAGTACAGTATTGTTTACAGAACACCACAGATTATGGACACTACATTAGGCCCAGATTATTGGAATTTGTAATACAGACACTGTTTGCAGGTGTAGTACAGTATTGTTTACAGAACACCACAGATTATGGACACTATATTAGGCCCAGATTATAGGAATTTGTAATACAGACACTGTTTGCAGATGTAGTACAGCATTGGTTACAGAACACCACAGATTATGGACACTATATTAGGCCCAGATTATTGGAATTTGTAATACAGACACTGTTTGCAGATGTACTACAGTATTGGTTACAGAACACCACAGATTATGGACACTTTATTAGGCCCAGATTATTGGAATTTGTAATACAGACACTGTTTGCAGATGTAGTACAGTATTGTTTGCAGAACACCACAGATTATGGACACTATATTAGGCCCAGATTATTAAAGACACAGTATATGTCACTAATAGGTAAAAAATAAAAATATCTTGCTGCTGTCAAACACACACAGTAGTCCTTAAAAGGACTTTGGGGTCTTTGAAAAGCTTTTGGTAGTAAAAACAAAAAAATGTCCCTGAGACTGCAAGAGATAAATAGATTGCTGCTCTAAAACACAGACACACACACGGTAGTCCTTAAAAGGACTTTTGGGTCTTGGAAAATCTTTCTCAGAATAAAAACTGTGAAATTCGCTCCCTACTCTGTCTTTCCCTTCCTACGCTCTGCTCTCCCTGTCTAGGTCTGAGACGAACATGCGTCATCGGGTGCTTTATAGCCAGCCAATCACTGTAATGCCAGCAGCCAACATGGCTACTAGCATTAGAGTGAGGGCAGTACTTACCTGCACCTTTATTGGCTGCCTAAAAGCCGTGAAACGTGTGGGTGGAGACTCGAGCATTGCGCTCGAGCACATGCGGAACTCAGATGAGTCATCACTAATGAAGAGTCATGTTAGCGGAACAGAGTGGTGAGGGTGGCAACAGCATTAAAAGTCACAATAGGGGCCCCGAAACAGAGTGGTGAGAGTGGCAACAGCAGGAAGAGTCACAATAGTGGCCCAAAAACAGAATGTTAAGGGTGGAAACAGCATGAAGAGTCACAATAGGGGCCCCAGAACAGAGTGGTAAAGGTGGCAACAGCATGAAGAGTAATAATAGTGGCCCTGGAACAGAATCGTGAGGGTGGCAACAGCATAAAGAGCAACAATATAGTCCCCAGAACAGAGTGGTGAGGGTGGCAACAGGATGAAGAGTCACAATAGTGGCCCCAAACCAGAGTGGGGAGAGGGGGGCAACAGCAGTGGAAGTGACAGCACAAGATGGTGGAAGATCACAGTAGGAGCAGATTGCAGTAGAGGCAGGAGGCGTGTGGCATCAGGCGGGTGACAGCATCAGAATAATGGCATCAGCACGTGGCCAGAGGAAACCAGCTATTTGTCACAATGTGTGGCAATGTTCTGGTGTGGCAGCACGCTATAGTCAGACCATTACTGCAAGAATGATCTAGTCTGTTGCATCAGGCACCAGCAGGGGCTGGCTGGAAAATTTTAGCCTGGGAGGCAAGCACACAGCACTGGTCTTTGTGTAGTAGCCCACCCTTAACCTGTTTAACTCCACCTACCATATAAAGGCAGTATAATTAAATGGGCTTTAAATCGTTGAAAGGCGGCAGCTGGTTGTGTTTTCATGTTGGGATCATACACACATGTTCAATCCCAGATACAGTGCGTGATTGAGTCCATAGCTAGTGTTGATCACAAATATTCGAATTGTAAATTTTAATTGCGAATATCGGCACTTTAAGAATTTATGAATATTTAGAATATCTCAAAATATATTCGTAATCGCGAATATTTGTTTTCTTTTAAATACCGGTCTATGCGAATTTTTATGCAAATGTTATGCAAATTTTTTATTGCGAATTTTCGCAATCAATAAAATGCCTGAAGAATAGATGAGGAATTCGCAAATTCGTGAATATATGGCGAATATTTGCCCAAAAATTCGCGAAATATCGTGAATTCGAATATTGCCCCTGCCGCTCATCACTATCCATAGCAACAGCTTGGTAATTAGAGGGACCAGATTTACCAACTTTTGAGCTGAAGAGACTCCATAGGCTATAATGGGGCCTGCCTAGGATGCTGTTCCTTTAGTATACAAATAAGTCTGGCATGCAAATACAGAACCATGTTCACCACATAAATATAATACTAGAACCAAACCCATAAGTCAAATACAGCACCAGAACAAAGGTCACTACATAAATACAGCACCAGAACCAAGTTCACTGCATAAATATGGCACCAGAACTGTGTGCAGTACATAAATACATCACCAGATTTTAAAAGTTCAGTACAGATACTATTTGAGTAGTCAGGTCAGTCCTCACCATATAAGCTTGTACGGTGTGAAACTACATCTCCCAGAATGGCCTGAACAGTAGTTAAGGGATGCTGGGAGTTAGTGTTTCACAAAACACTATTCAACCACCCATCATCAGCTGTAGATCATCAAGGTGACTACAGCACTCATCAAACACAGTCAGTAGCAGAATAATCATTTCCATTTAGTGACTTACAAGTGATGTCTCTTCCTGAGTTCTTCTCCATTTGGTTCAGACCACCATGATGACATCTCCCAGCCACAATACAGTTCTGCAGATTTTGCTGAGAAGATTTCTTCAGCTTCTTTCTTTACCAACACATTGGCACCCTGCATACTAACACAATCTGCTCTTAGTGCCACGTGCTGTTCCTTGAATATAACAGAAGCATTGGGGCTACACAAAGGGCCTCCAAATGTAGTGCCACATACTCTGTGCCCTCTGTATATAATGTCACATGCTCTGTGCCCTCTTTATACAGTGCCACATCCTCTGTTCCCTCTGTATATAGTGTCATATGCCCTGTGCACTCTGTATATAGTGTCATATGCCCTGTGCTCTCTGTTTATAGTGACACACACAGTGCCCCTAATGCTTTTGCCACATGCTCTGTTCCCCCTGTATATAGTGCCACATTCTTGGTGCCCTTATATGTGCCCCTTTTAAGTATAGCACCTCCTATATGTGCCCCTTTTATGTATAGTACCTTTTATATGTAGAGTTGAGTAAACCCGAACTGTACAGTTCGGGTTTGTACCGAATTTTGGGGTGTTCGGAACCCGGACTCGAACCAAAACATTTTCATAAAAGTTCGGGTTCAGGTCCGTTGTTCAGCGATTCTTCTCGCTTTCTGAAGGGCTGCACAACAGCCAATCAGCAAGCATTTTACTTCTTTGCCCTAAGAAGCCATGACAGTCATGCCTACTAATGGCATGGCTGTTATTGCCTTAGTGCAGCATGTGACCCAGCCTCTATTTAAGATTAGGTAAGAAATTTGCAGAACCTGTTGTACTTTAATCCACAAGATACCGCAAATAGAGAGGGAGGGATCTTCAGCAATCCTACATTTCTGTACCCAGCCACTGCCAAGAAAATGAAAAGCAATATTCTTGCTTCACAAACCACTTGTGCATACAGCGTAGAAATACCAACGTTTTATTAATAGCAGTGAAATACAGCTTTTCTGTGTTTTACTAAAAAAAAACTTGTTCTGGGTCCTCAAACTACTTTTGCATAAACTGTAAAAATAGCTATGTTTTATTAATAGCAGCGAAATACTGCTTTTCTGTGTTTTATTAAAAAAATCCTTTTTCTGGGTCCACAAACCACTTTTGCATAAACTGTAGAAATACCAACGTTTTATTAATAGCAGTGAAATACAGCTTTTCTGTGTTTTACTAAAAAAAACTTGTTCTGGGTCCTCAAACTACTTTTGCATAAACTGTAAAAATAGCTACATTTTATTAATAGCAGTGAAATACAGATTTTCTTTTTTTTTATAAAAAAAAATCAGTGTTCTGAGTCCACAAACCACTTTGGCATAAACCTTAGAAATAGCTATGTTTTTTTAACTGCTTCAGGACCGCCGTACGCAGGATTGCGTCCTGCGGGCGGTCCTGCTCTTCTGTTTGGACGCGCCGGTGCGTCATCTCGCGAGACGCGAGACTTCCTGTGAACGCAGCGTGTGCGCGCGTCACAGCGCCGCGCGTCTCAAGAGTTGGACTACAGCCTGCCAGCGATGATCAAACAGCTATATCAGACGCTGTTTTATGAACAGCGTCTGAAATAGCTGCTACCTGGTCCTCTGGTGGTCCCATTTTCTGGGATCGACCACCAGAGGACCAGGTAACACAGTAAAGTTGCACCAAACACTACACTAACCCCCCACCCCCTCACCTATTAACCCCTTGATCACCCCATCTAGACCCCTGATCACCCCCTGTCATTGATCACACCCCTTGTAAGGCTCCATTCAGACGTCCATATGTGTTTTGCGGATCCGTGGATTCACGGATCCGTGGATTCACGGATCCGCGGATCCGATCCGCAGATGCTCAAAACACGAACACCGGCAATGTGCTTTCCGCATTTTGCAGATCCGCACATTGCCAGAACTATATAGAAAATGCTTTTTCTTGTCCGCAATTGCGGACAAGAATAGGACATGTTCTATATTTTTGCGGAACGGAAGTGCAGACCCGGAAGCGCGGATCCGTAATTCCGGATCCGAGCGAGACAAAGTCTGTCCCCATAGAAATGAATGGGTCCGCAATTCCGTTCCGCAAACAGAAATGCGGACGTGTGAATGGGGCATAAGGGTCCCTTATCACCGCCAGTTAGTTAGCTACTTGTTAGGTAGCTAGCGCCCAGCCCACCGCACCGCAGTCACTGATTTTGGCAGAGATTTTTTCATCCACATTGCGAATGAAAAATCTGTGCCGTTTATTTTTTTTTTCAGCGCAGAGGCTGAACGGAAAAAAAAAATCTCATTACCCGTATGCTCAATATACGGAGAATCGCAGAAACACCTAATGCTGGCCATACGTGTAATGATTGCGGAGACCCTCAAATGCCAGGGCAGTACAAACACCTCACATGTGACCCCATTTTAGAAGAAGACACCCCAAGGTATTCCGTGAGGGGTATGGTGAGTTCATGCAAAATTTTATTTTTGTCACGTTAGTGGAATATGAGACTGTAAAAAAAAAAAAAAACAATTTCCGCTAACTTGTGCCAATTTTTTTTTTTCTGTGAACTCACTGTACCCTCACAGAATACCTTGGGGTGTCTTCTTTCCACAATGGGGTCACTTATGGGATATTTATACTGCCCTGGCATTTTAGGGTGCTAAAGCGTGAGAATCCAAATGCGTAAAAATGGCCCGTGAAATCCTAAAGGTACTCATTGGTTTTAGGGCCCTTTGCGCATCTTGGCTGCAAAAAGTGTCACTCATGTGGTATCGCCGTACTCAGGAGAAGTAGGGCAATGTGTTTTGGGGTGTATTTTTACATATACCCATGCTGGTGTGAGAAATATCGCTGTAAACGACAACTTTTTACATTTTTTATTCAAAGTTGTCAATATACAGAGATATTTCTCTCACCCAGCATGGGTATATGTAAAATACACCTCAAACACATCGCTCTACTTCTCCTGAGTACGGCGATGCCACATGTGTGACACTTTTTGCAGCCAAGATGCTAAAGGCCCAAATTCAACGAGTACCTTTAGGAGGGTATTTTACGCATTTTTCTTCTCACGCTTTAGGCCCCTAAAATGCCAGGGCAGTATAAATACCCTCATGTGACCCCATTTTGGAAAGAAGACACCCAAGGTATTCGCTGAGGGGCATAATGAGTTCATGAAAAATTAAACTTTTTGTCAAAAGTTAGCGGAAAGGAGACTTTGTGAGAAAAACAATAAAAAATCAATTTCCACTAACTTGTGCCAAAAAAATATTCTATGAACTCGCCATGCCCCTCATGGAATACCTTGGGCTGTCTTCTTTCCAAAATGGGTCACATGTGGGGTATTTATACTGCCCTGGCATTTTAGGGGCCCTAAAGCGTGAGAAGAAAAATGCGTAAAAATGCCCTCCTAAAAGGTACTCATTGGAATTTGGGCCCCTTTGCATCTTGGCTGCAAAAGTGTCACACATGTGGTATCGCCGTACTCAGGAGAGTAGGGCGATGTGTTTTGGGGTGTATTTTTACATATACCCATGCTGGGTGAAGAAATATCTCTGTAAATTGCCAACTTTGAATAAAAAATTTAAAAAGTTGTCGTTTACAGCGATATTTCTCACACACAGTATGGGTATATGTAAAATACACCCCAAAACACATTGCCCTACTTCTCCTGAGTACGGCGATACCACATGAGTGACACTTTTTGCAGCCAAGATGCTAAGGGCCCTAAAACCAATGAGTACCTTTAGGATTTCACAGGCCATTTTTATGCATTTGGATTCTCACACTTTAGGGGCCCCTAAAATGCCAGGTGAGTATAAATACCCCACATGTGACCCCATTTGGAAAGAAGACACCCTAAGGTATTCCGTGAGGGGCATGGTGAGTCCACAGAATTTTTATTTTTGGCACAAGTCAGCGGAAATTGTTTTTTTTTTTTAAATTTTGTTTTTTACAAAGTCTCATATTCCACTAACTTGTGACAAAAATAAAATTTTACATGAACTCACCATACCCCTCACAGAATACCTTGGGGTGTCTTCTTTCCAAAATGGGGTCACATGTGGGGTATTTATACTGCCCTGGCATTTTAGGGGCCCTAAAGCGTGAGAAGAAGTCTGGAATCCAAATGCGTAAAAATGCCCTGTGAAATCCTAAAGGTACTCATTGGTTTTAGGGCACCTTTGCGCATTCAGGCTGCAAAAGTGTCACACATGTGTATCGCCGTACTCAGGAGAAGTAGGGCAATGTGTTTTGGGGTGTATTTTATATATACCCATACTTGGTGTGAGAAATATCGCTGTAAACGACAACTTTTAAAATTTTTATTCAAAGTTGTCAATATACAGAGATATTTCTCTCACCCAGCATGGGTATATGTAAAAATACACCCCAAAACACATCGCCCTACTTCTCCTGAGTACGGCGATGCCACATGTGTGACACTTTTTGCAGCCTAGATGCAAGGGCCCCAAATTCCAACGAGTACCTTTAGGTTTTACATGGCGGCTCACAATTTAGCCCCGCCCAAAATGCCAGAACAGTAAACACACCCCACAAATGACCCCATTTCGAAAGTAGACACCCCCAAGGTATTCACTGAGGGGCATAGTGAGTCCGTCTGAGATTTTTTTTTTTGCCAGAAGTTATCAGAAATTGAAACTTTTTTTTTTTTTTTTCTCAGAAAGTGTCATTTTCCGCTAACTTGTGAAAAAAATGAAATGATACATGAACTCACCAAGCCCTCCGCGAATACTTTGGGGTGTCTTCTTTCTAAAATGGTGTCATTTGGGGGGTATTTATACTATCCTGGCATTCTAGCACCTGAAGAAACATGACAGGTGCTCAGAAAGTCAGAGCTGCTTCAAAATTAGGAAATTCACTTTTTCGCACCATAGTTTGTAAACGCTATAACTTTTACCCAAACCAATAAATATACACTTATTGGATTTTTTTTTATCAAAGACATGTAGAACAATAAATTTAGAGAAAAATTTATATAGAAATGTAGTTTTTTTAAAAAAAATTTACAACAGAAAGTGAAAAATGTCATTTTTTTGCAAAAATTTCGGTAATTTTTGATTAATAGCAAAAAAAGTAAAAATGTCAGCAGCAATGAAATACCAGCAAATGAAAGCTCTATTAGTGAGAAGAAAAGGAGGTAAAATTCATTTGGGTGGTAAGTTGCATGACGGAGCAATAAACGGGTAAAGTAGTGTAGTGCGGAATTGTAAAAAGTGGCCTGGTCATTAAGGGTGTTTAAGCTAGGGGGGCTGAAGTGGTTAATAGCAGTGAAATACAGATTTTCTGTGTTTTATTAAAAAAATCAGTGTTCTGGGTCCACAAACCACTTGTGCATACAGCGTAGATATACCAACGTTTTATTAATAGCAGTGAAATACTGCTTTTCTGTGTTTTATTAAAAAAATCCTTGTTCTGGGTCCACAAACCACTTTTGCATAAACCGTAGAAATAGCTACGTTTTATTAATAGCAGTGAAATACTGATTTTCTGTGTTTTATTGAAAAAATCTGTGTTCTGGGTCCACAAAACCTTTTTGCATAAACTGTAGAAATAGCTATGTTTTATTAATAGCAGTGAAATACTGATTTTCTGTGTTTTATTGTAAAAATCCATGTTCTGGGTCCACAAACCACTTTTGTAGATTGGGTGGCTCACAGTGCCACCAGTTCCTTCACAGTGTCTCCCACCCAGTCCTCTGCAGAGAGCTCAGAGTTGGCACCTGCCGCCCTTGCCCATCAGTCTTTTACGTCACCCCCTTGCAAATCAGCCAAGCAGTAAGAGCTCCAAGTCATGCAGCAAACTCTTATGCTTTTTGATGACTCTGTTGGCAGGGTTTCCCCGGCCCATCCACCTAGCCCTGCCCCAGAAGTGGAAGACCTTGAATGCACTGATGCCCAACCACTTATGTTGCAGGATGAAGTCATGGGAAGACCGCTGCAGCATGTCCCTGATGATGACGATGCACAGGTGCCAACTGCTGTAGCTTTCTGCAGTGTGCAGACTGACCAGGAGGGCAGGGGTCATGAATGGATGGAAGAGGATGTGGCAGAGGAGGAGGAGGAAGAGGGGCATTTCACAGGGTTTCAGGATGGTCATTCCGAGTAGCTCAGAGGGTGGGTTCCTGCAACAGCAGAGGCCAGGTACACATGTGGCCAGCCAGGGCACAGTTCTGGCAGACGAGGAGGAGGAGGATGAGGTAGAGGAGGAACTGGGTTCATTGCACGGTGGCACCTAACACAGCTCAGGGCCATCACTGGAGCATGGCTGGGGGATACGGAGGACACAGACGATATACCACCTACAGAGGACAGCTTATCCTTACCTCTGGGCAGCCTGGCACACATGAGCGACTACATGCTGCAGTGCCTGCACAACGACAGCAAAGTTGCCCACATTGTAACTTGTGCTGACTACTGGGTTGCCACCCTGCTGGATTGACCTCTCCTCTGTCTGGGTGCTAGGGGCCTACATTTATGATAATAGACTGCTGCATTGCTGGGTGACATGATGCCTGTTTTGCTGCTACGTGTCCTCTCTCCTCTGTCTTGGTGCCAGCGGCTAAAATTACTGAAAATGGCCTGTTCCATTGCTGGGTGACATGAAGCCTGTTTTGCTGTTACGTGGCCTCTCTTCTCTGTCTGGGTGCCTGAGGCCTAAATTACTGAAAATGGCCTGTTGCTTTAGTGGGTGACATTAGTCTTGTTTTGCCATACATTGACCTCTCTCCTCTGTCTGGGTGGCTGCAGCCGACATTAATGATAATCGCCTGTTCCATTGGTGGGTGAGATGAAGCCTGTTTTGCTGTTTCGGGACCTCTCTCCTCTGTCTGGGTGCCTGTGGTCAACATTAATGATAATCGCCTGTTCCATTGCTGGGTGACATGAAGCCTGTTTTTTTGCTGTTACGGGACCTCTCTCCTCTGTCAGGGTGCTAGGGCCTAAATTACTGAAAGTGGCCTACTGCATTGGTGGGTGACATGAAGCCTCTTTTGCCGTGCATTGCCCTCTCCTCTGTCTAGGTGCAAGGGGCCAACAATTCATATAATCGCCTGTTGCTTTAGTGGGTGACATTAACCTTTTTGCTGTGCATTGACCTCTCCTCTGTCTGGGTGCCTGCGGCCTACATTAATGATAATCACCTGTTCCATTTCTGGGTGACATGAAGCCTGTTTTGGTGTTATTGGACCTATCTCCTCTGTCAGGGTGCTAGGGCCTAAATTACTGAAATTGACCTGTTCCATTGCTGGGTGACATAAAGCTTGTTTTGCTGTAACGGACCTCTCTCCTCTGTCTGGGTGCCTGCGTGCCTACATTAATGATAATCGCCTGTTCCATTAATGGGCTTGTTTTGCTGTTGAGGGACCTCTCTCCTCTGTCAGGGTGCTAGGGCCTAAATTACTGGAAGTGGCCTGTTCCATTGCTGGGTGACATGAAGCTTGTTTTGCCGTACATTGACCTATCTCCTCTGTCTGTGTGGCTGTGGCCTACATTTATGATAATTGCCAGTTGCTTTGGTGGGTGACAATAACCTCTTTTTGCCGTGCATTGACCTCTCCTTTGTCTGGGTGCCAGGGGCCTACATTTATGATAATCGACTGCTGCATTGTTGGGTGACATGATGACTGTTTTGCTGTTACGTGACCTCTCTCCTCTGTCTGGGCGCCAGGGGCCTAAATTATTGAAAATGGCCTGTTCCATTGCTGGGTGACATGAAGCCTCTTTTGCCGTGCATTGCCTCTCTCCTCTGTCTGGGTGCCAGGGGCCTACATTTAAGATAATAGCCTGTTGCTTTGGCGGGTGACATTAACCTCTTTTGCAGCCCAATGACCTCTCCTCTCTGTGGGTGCCAGGGCCTCCATTTCTGATAATCGCCTGCTGCATTGGTGGGTGACATGAAGCCTGTTTTGCCGAGAATTGACCTCTCCTCGGTCTGGGTGCCAGGGGCCTAACATTTCTGGATATCACCTGTTCCATTGGTGGGTGACATTAACCCACTTTTGCCAGTGATAAGCCACAGCTGTGCATTGCTGGCAGGAAACCAAATTTTGCAAAAACTTATGTTACTAATCAAAAGATGCGTGACTACTGACTACAAAACGCATGCAGATAGACGCGCTGCTGATGGCATTCCCACCTGACGCCTCCCCAACCTCCTATTCTACCTCCTCCTCCGAGTTGCCAATTAATATTGTTTAATTTTTAGTTATTTTATTTTATTTTGTTATTTCCCTATCCACATTTGTTTGCAGGGCACTTACCCACATTTTTGCTTGCAGCCCTCTAGCCCTTTTCAGGGCTATTTTACAGCCATTTTAGTGCCAAAAGTTCGGCTCCCCATTGACTTCAATGGGGTTCGGTTCGGGGTCAAGTTCGGGTCAAGTTCGGATCACGAACCAGAACATTTCCGTGTAGTTCGACCGAACTCCTCAAACCTGAACATCCAGGTGTCCGCTTAACTCTATTTATATGTGCCCCCTTTATGTATATTGCTTGTTATATGTGCCCTTTTTATGTATAGTGCCTCTTATATTTACCCCTTTTATGTATAGTGCCTCTTATATTTACCCCCTTTATGTATAGCACCTCTTATATGTGCCCCCTTTATGTATGGTGCCTCTTATATGTGCCCCCTTTATGTATAGTGCCTCTTATATGTGCTCCCTTTATGTATAGTGCCTCTTGTATGTGTTCCCTGAATATAGTGTATACTGTATTATAATACTCGGTAGAAGCTAGAATGCAGTGGGTAACAGTGTGATCTCACAGATTACATGTTGCTGATGGTCACGTGGTAAGATGTATAATAGACGCAGTGTGTATATATAGTATATAGAGTTGAGCGAACAGTTAGAGCATAGTTCGGGTTCGTTCCGAATTTTGGGGTGTTCGGGACACGGACCCGAACATTTTCAAAAGTTCGGGTTTGGGTCCGTTGTTTTGGCGATTTCTTCCCGCTTTCTGAAAGAACCTCACCCCCATCTTCAGCACAGCCAGTGGTAAACTTCAGCAGGCGATTTTAAAACTCATGTGTTTGGGTGACAAACCCCACACCGCACAGGAGCTTTGGAGGGACATAGAACAACAGAACGATGAGTGGTTGTTCCCAGAGAGCCTCAAGCCCGGCCTGGTGGTGTGCGATAATGGGCAAAATCTTTTTGCAGCTCTGGGACTAGACGGTTTGACGCACATCCCTTGCCTGGTGCATGTGCTGAATCTGATGGTGCAGAAGTTTCTTAAAAACTACCCAGACATGTCAGAGCTGCTGCTGAAAATGCGGTCCATCTGTGCTCGCTTTCGGCATTCTCACCCTGCTGCTGGTCGCCTGTCTGCGCTGCAGCGTAACTTCGGCCTTCCAGCTCACCGCCTCATATGCGACTTGCCCACCAAGGAACTCCACCTTGCATATGCTGGAGAGACAGTGTGAGCAGCAGCAGGTGATAGTGGAGTTTTAGCTGCAGCACGCACGGGTCAGTCGCTCTACGGATCAGCACCCCTTCACCACCAGTGACTGGGCCTGCATGCAAGACATGTATACCTTGTTGCGGTCTTTTGAGTACTCAACCAACATGGCCAGTGTTGATGATGCCATTGTTAGCATCACAATACCACTTCTATATCTCCTTGAAAAATAAATTACGTCGATGATGGAAGAGGATGTGGCAGAGGAGGAGGAGGAAGAGGGGGCATTTCACAGGGTTTCAGGATGGTCATTCCGAAGTAGCTCAGAGGGTGGGTTCCTGCAACAGCAGAGGCCAGGTACACATGTGGCCAGCCAGGGCACAGTTCTGGCAGACGAGGAGGAGGAGGATGAGGTAGAGGAGGAACTGGGTTCATTGCACGGTGGCACCTAACACAGCTCAGGGCCATCACTGGAGCATGGCTGGGGGGATACGGAGGACACAGACGATATACCACCTACAGAGGACAGCTTATCCTTACCTCTGGGCAGCCTGGCACACATGAGCGACTACATGCTGCAGTGCCTGCACAACGACAGCAAAGTTGCCCACATTGTAACTTGTGCTGACTACTGGGTTGCCACCCTGCTGGATTGACCTCTCCTCTGTCTGGGTGCTAGGGGCCTACATTTATGATAATAGACTGCTGCATTGCTGGGTGACATGATGCCTGTTTTGCTGCTACGTGTCCTCTCTCCTCTGTCTTGGTGCCAGCGGCTAAAATTACTGAAAATGGCCTGTTCCATTGCTGGGTGACATGAAGCCTGTTTTGCTGTTACGTGGCCTCTCTTCTCTGTCTGGGTGCCTGAGGCCTAAATTACTGAAAATGGCCTGTTGCTTTAGTGGGTGACATTAGTCTTGTTTTGCCATACATTGACCTCTCTCCTCTGTCTGGGTGGCTGCAGCCGACATTAATGATAATCGCCTGTTCCATTGGTGGGTGAGATGAAGCCTGTTTTGCTGTTTCGGGACCTCTCTCCTCTGTCTGGGTGCCTGTGGTCAACATTAATGATAATCGCCTGTTCCATTGCTGGGTGACATGAAGCCTGTTTTTTTGCTGTTACGGGACCTCTCTCCTCTGTCAGGGTGCTAGGGCCTAAATTACTGAAAGTGGCCTACTGCATTGGTGGGTGACATGAAGCCTCTTTTGCCGTGCATTGCCCTCTCCTCTGTCTAGGTGCAAGGGGCCAACAATTCATATAATCGCCTGTTGCTTTAGTGGGTGACATTAACCTTTTTTTGCTGTGCATTGACCTCTCCTCTGTCTGGGTGCCTGCGGCCTACATTAATGATAATCACCTGTTCCATTTCTGGGTGACATGAAGCCTGTTTTGGTGTTATTGGACCTATCTCCTCTGTCAGGGTGCTAGGGCCTAAATTACTGAAATTGACCTGTTCCATTGCTGGGTGACATAAAGCTTGTTTTGCTGTAACGGGACCTCTCTCCTCTGTCTGGGTGCCTGCGGCCTACATTAATGATAATCGCCTGTTCCATTAATGGGCTTGTTTTGCTGTTGAGGGACCTCTCTCCTCTGTCAGGGTGCTAGGGCCTAAATTACTGGAAGTGGCCTGTTCCATTGCTGGGTGACATGAAGCTTGTTTTGCCGTACATTGACCTATCTCCTCTGTCTGTGTGGCTGTGGCCTACATTTATGATAATTGCCAGTTGCTTTGGTGGGTGACAATAACCTCTTTTTGCCGTGCATTGACCTCTCCTTTGTCTGGGTGCCAGGGGCCTACATTTATGATAATCGACTGCTGCATTGTTGGGTGACATGATGACTGTTTTGCTGTTACGTGACCTCTCTCCTCTGTCTGGGCGCCAGGGGCCTAAATTATTGAAAATGGCCTGTTCCATTGCTGGGTGACATGAAGCCTCTTTTGCCGTGCATTGCCCTCTCCTCTGTCTGGGTGCCAGGGGCCTACATTTAAGATAATAGCCTGTTGCTTTGGCGGGTGACATTAACCTCTTTTTGCAGCCCAATGACCTCTCCTCTCTGTGGGTGCCAGGGGCCTCCATTTCTGATAATCGTCTGCTGCATTGGTGGGTGACATGAAGCCTGTTTTGCCGAGAATTGACCTCTCCTCGGTCTGGGTGCCAGGGGCCTAACATTTCTGGATATCACCTGTTCCATTGGTGGGTGACATTAACCCACTTTTGCCAGTGATAAGCCACAGCTGTGCATTGCTGGTAGGAAACCAAATTTTGCAAAAACGTATGTTACTAATCAAAAGATGCGTGACTACTGACTACAAAACGCATGCTGATAGACGCGCTGCTGATGGCATTCCCACCTGACGCCTCCCCAACCTCCTATTCTACCTCCTCCTCCGAGTTGCCAATTAATATTGTTTAATTTTTAGTTATTTTATTTTATTTTGTTATTTCCCTATCCACATTTGTTTGCAGGGCACTTACCCACATTTTGCTGCAGCCCTCTAGCCCTTTTCAGGGCTATTTTACAGCCATTTTAGTGCCAAAAAGTTCGGCTCCCCATTGACTTCAATGGGGTTCGGGTTCGGGGTCAAGTTCGGGTCAAGTTCGGATCACGAACCAGAACATTTCCGTGTAGTTCGACCGAACTCCTCAAACCTGAACATCCAGGTGTCCGCTTAACTCTATTTATATGTGCCCCCTTTATGTATATTGCTTGTTATATGTGCCCTTTTTATGTATAATGCCTCTTATATTTACCCCTTTTATGTATAGTGCCTCTTATATTTACCCCCTTTATGTATAGCACCTCTTATATGTGCCCCCTTTATGTATGGTGCCTCTTATATGTGCCCCCTTTATGTATAGTGCCTCTTATATGTGCTCCCTTTATGTATAGTGCCTCTTGTATGTGTTCCCTGAATATAGTGTATACACACTGTATTATAATACTCGGTAGAAGCTAGAATGCAGTGGGTAACAGTGTGATCTCACAGATTACATGTTGCTGATGGTCACGTGGTAAGATGTATAATAGACGCAGTGTGTATATATAGTATATAGAGTTGAGCGAACAGTTAGAGCATAGTTCGGGTTCGTTCCGAATTTTGGGGTGTTCGGGACACGGACCCGAACATTTTCAAAAAGTTCGGGTTTGGGTCCGTTGTTTTGGCGATTTCTTCCCGCTTTCTGAAGGGCTGCACAGCAGCCAATCAGCTAGCGTTTTACTTCTTGCCCTAAGAAGCCATCACAGACATGCCTACTAATGGAATGGCTGTGATTGGCCAAGTGCAGCATGTGACCCAGCCTCTTTTTAAGCTGGACTGACGTAGCACCGCATGTCACACTGCTCTGATTAGTGTAGGGAGAGGACGCAGCTTCTGTGCAGTCGAGATTAGGCAGAGAAAAGTCAGCGGGATCGGCGGGCATTTTGTGACTTGTGGTGCACCAGCACAAGCTGCCACCAAGTCCATCAATCCATCAATACTAGTTTTTTTTTTTTTTGCTATATCCTACATCAAGGGCTTGGCTGTGCTTATTGTCACCCCTAGAAACTCAGGATAGAAATTTCTATATTTTATTAAGGGGTCAAATTCAATTGCCAAAATAGCAATCCCCTAAATCTGGTGTCCCAGCTGTGGCTAGCCAAGTGTAATACTGTCTGCTGTCTGGCAAAGGATAGATAATTTTCTGTGGTGAAATTCAATTGCCAAAATAGCAATCCCCTAAATCTGGTGTCCCAGCAGTGGCTGGCAAAGTAAAATAGTGTCCTGCAAAGGCTATATTTTGTTCTGGGGTGAAATTTAATTGCCAAAATAACAATACCATAAATCAGTGGTTTTAGCTGTGGCTGGCCAAGTTTAATAGTGTCCTGCAAAGGATATATTTTGTTCTGGGGTGAAATTCAATTGCCAAAATAGCAATACCATAAATCAGTGGTTTCAGCTGTGGCTGACCAAGTTTAATAGTGTCTGGCAAAGGATATGTTTTGTTCTGGGGTGAAATTCAATTGCCAAAATAGCAATACCATAAATCAGTGGTTTCAGCTGTGGCTGGCCAAGTTTAACAGTGTCCGGCAAAGGATAGATTTTGTTCTGGGGTGAAATTCAATTGTCAAAATAGCAATAACCTGAATCTGGTGTTCCAGCTGTTGCAGGCCTAGTTTAAATCTGTCCGTAACAGGGTATATATTTTTCTGGGGTGAAATTCAATTGCCAAAATAGCAATACCCTGAATCTGGTGTTCCAGCTGTTGCAGGCCTAGTTTAAATCTGTCCGTAACAGGGTAAATTTGTTTCTGGGGTGAAATTTAATTGCCAAAATAGCAATACCCTGAATCTGTTGTTCCAGCTGTGACTGGAGAAGTTTAATAGTATCCGTCAAAGGATAGATTTTGTTCTGGGGTAAAATTCAATTGCCAAAATAGTAATACCATAAATCAGTGGTTTCAGCTGTGGTTGGCCAAGTTTAATAGTGTCCGGCAAAGGATATATTTTGTTCTGGGGTGAAATTCAATTGCCAAAATAGCAATACCATAAATCAGTGGTTTCAGCTGTGGCTGGCCAAGTTTATTAGTGTACGGCAAAGGATTTATTTTTTTCTGGGATGAAATTTAATTGCCAAAATAGCAATACCGTAAATCTGGTGTCCCAGCAGTGGCTGGCCAAGTTTAATAGTGTACGGCAAAGGATATATATTTTTTATGGGGTGACATTCAATTGCCAAAATAGTAATACCGTAAATCTGGTGTCCCAGCAGTGGCTGGACAAGTTTCATAGTGTCCGTCATAGGATATATTATTGTCTGCGGTGAAATTCAGTTGCAAAAATAGAAATACAGTAAAACTGTTGTTCCAGTTGTTGCAGGCTTCGTTTAAATCTATCCGTAAAAGGGTATATTTTTTTCTGGGGTGATATTTAATTGCCAAAAAGCAACACCCTGAATCTGGTGTTCCAGCTGTTGCAGGCCTAGTTTAAATCTCTCCGTAAAAGGGTATATTTTTTTCTGGGGTGAAATTTAATTGCAAAAATAGCAATACCCTGAATCTGGTGTTCCAGCTGTTGCAGGCCTAGTTTAAATCTGTCCGTAAAAGGGTATACTTTTTTCTGGTGTGAAATTCAATTGCTAAAATAGCAATACCATAAATCAGTGGTTTCAGCTGTGGCTGGCCAAGTTTAATATTGTCTGTCACAGGAAAGATTTTGTTCTGGGGTGAAATTCAATTGCCAAAAGAGCAATACCATAAATCTGAGGTTTTAGCTGTGGCTGGCCAAGTTTAATAGTGTCCGTCACAGGATAGATTTTGTTCTGGGGTGAAATTGATTGCCAAAATAGCAATACCATAAATCAGTGGTTTCAGCTGTGGCTGGCCAAGTTTAACCACTTCAGGACCGCATAACGCACGGATGCATCTGGCGGGCGGTCCTGCAATTCTGATCTGACGCATCGGCGCGTCATCTCGCGAGACGTGAGATTTCCTGTGAACGCGGGCGCGTGTGCGCGCGTTCACAGTGCCACGCATCTCAGGAGTTTTCTTTCGAAAATGGGGTCACATGTGGGGTATTTATACTGCCCTGGCATTTTAGGGGCCCTAAAGCGTGAGAAGAAAAATGCGTAAAAATGCCCTCCTAAAAGGTACTCATTGGAATTTGGGCCCCTTTGTGCATCTTGGCTGCAAAAAAGTGTCACACATGTGGTATCACCGTACTCAGGCGAAAGTAGGGCAATGTGTTTTGGGGTGTATTTTTACATATACCCATGCTGGGTGAGAGAAATATCTCTGTAAATTGACAACTTTGAATAAAAAAATGTGAAAAGTTGTCGTTTACAGCGATATTTCTCACACACAGTATAGGTATATGTAAAAATACACCCCAAAACTCATTGCCCTACTTCTCCTGAGTACGGCGATACCACATGAGTGACACTTTTTTGCAGCCAAGATGCGCAAAGGGGCCCTAAAACCAATGAGTACCTTTAGGATTTCACAGGGCATTTTTACGCATTTGGATTCTCACGCGTTAGGGCCCCTAAAATACCAGGTCAGTATAAATACCCCAAAAGTGACCCCATTTTGGAAAGAAGACACACCAAGGTATTCTGTGAGGGGCATGGCGAGTTCACAGAAAAAAAAAAAATTTGGCACAAGTTAGCGGAAATTGATATATATTTTTTTTATTTTGTTTTTTACAAAGTCTCATATTCCACTAACTTGTGACAAAAAATAAAATTTTACATGAACTCACCATACCCCTCAAGGAATACCTTGGGGTGTCTTCTTTCCAAAATGGGGTCACTTGTGGGGTATTTATACTGAACTGGCATTTTAGGGGCCCCTAAAGCGTGAGAAGAAGTCTGGAATCCAAATGCGCAAAAATGCCCTGTGAAATCCTAAAGGAACTCATGGGAATTAGGGCCCCTTTTCGCACCCAGGCTGCAAAAAAGTGTCACTCATGTGGTATCGCCGTACTCCGGAGAAGTAGGGCAATGTGTTTTGGGGTGTATTTTTATATATACCCATACTTTGTGTGAGAAATATCTCTGTAAACGACAACTTTTTACATTTTTTTATACAAAGTTGTCAGTTTACAGAGATATTTCTCTCACCCAACATGGGTATATGTAAAAATACACCCCAAAACACATTGCCCTACTTCTCTTGAGTACGGTGATACCACATGAGTGACACTTTTTGCAGCATGGGTGCGCAAAGGGGCCCAAATTCCAACGAGTACCTTTAGGTTTTACATGGCTGCTCACAATTTAGCCCCGCCCAAAATGCCAGAACAGTAAAGACACCCCACAAACGACCCCATTTCGGAAAGTAGACACCCCAAGGTATTCAGTGAGGGGCATAGTGAGTCTGTCTGAGATTTTTTTTTTTTTGCCAGAAGTTAGCAGAAATGGAAACTTTATTATATATTTTTTTTCCTCAGAAAGTGTAATTTTCTGCTAACTTGTGAAAAAAAATGAAATGATACATGAACTCACCATGCCCCTCCGCGAATACTTTGGAGTGTCTTTTTTCTAAAATGGTGTCATTTGGGGGGTATTTATACTTTCCTGAAATTCTAGCCCCTGAAGAAACATGACAGGTGCTCAGAAAGTCAGAGCTGCTTCAAAATGCCAAAATTCACTTTTTTGCACCATAGTTTGTAAACGCTATAACTTTTACCCAAACCAATAAATATACACTTATTGGATTTTTTTTTATCAAAGACATGTAGAACAATAAATTTAGAGAAAAATTTCTATAGAAATGTAGTTTTTATTTTTTTTAAATTATTACAACAGAAAGCGAAAAATGTCATTTTTTTGGAAAAATGTCGTTAAATTTTTATTGATAGCAAAAAAAGTAAAAATATCAGCAACAATGAAATACCACCAAATGAAAGCTCTATTAGTGAGAAGAAAAGGAGGCAAAATTCATTTGGGTCGTAAGTTGCATGACGGAGCAATAAACGGTGAAAGTAGCGTAGTGCAGAATTGTAAAAAGTGGCCTGGTCATTAAGGGTGTTTAAGCTAGGGGGGCTGAGGTGGTTAATAGTGTCCGGCAAAGGATATATTTTGTTCTGGGGTGAAATTCAATTGCCAAAATAGCAATACCATGAATCTGGTGTTCCAGCTGTTGCAGGCCTAGTTTAAATCTATCTGTAACAGGGTATATTTTTTTCTGGGGTAAAATTCAATTGCCAAAATAGCAATACCCTGAATCTGGTGTTCCAGCTGTGACTGGACAAGTTTAATAGTATCAGTGAAAGGATAGATTTTGTTCTGGGGTGAAATTTAATTGCCAAAATAGCAATACCATAAATCAGTGGTTTTAGCTGTGGCTGGCCAAGTTTAATAGTGTCCTGCAAAGGATATATTTTTTTCTGGGGTGAAAATCAATTGCCAAAATAGCAATACCCTGAATCTGGTGTTCCAGCTGCTGCAGGCCTAGTTTACATATGTCCGTAACAGGGTATATTTTTTTCTGGGGTGAAATTCAATTCCCAAAATAGCAATACCCTGAATCTGGTGTTCCAGCTGTCACTGGACAAGTTTAATAGTATCAGTCAAAGGATAGATTTTGTTCTGGGATGAAATTTAATTGGCAAAATAGCAATACCATAAATCAGTGGTTTTAGATGTAGTTTAATAGTGTCCTGCAATGGATATATTTTTTTCTGTGGTGAAAAGCAATTGCCAAAATAGCAATACCCTGAATCTGGTGTTCCAGCTGTTGCAGGCCTAGTTTAAATATGTCCGTAACAGGGTATATTTTTTTCTGGGGTGAAATTCAATTGCCAAAATAGCAATACCCTGAATCTGGTGTTCCAGCTGTGACTGGACAAGTTTAATATTATCAGTCAAAGGATAGATTTTGTTCTGGGGTGAAATTTAATTGCCAAAATAGCAATACCATAAATCAGTGGTTTTAGCTGTGGCTGGCCAAGTTTAATAGTGTCCTGCAATGGATATATTTTTTTCTGGGGTGAAAATCAATTGCCAAAATAGCAATACCCTGAATCTGGTGTTCCAGCTGTTGCAGGCCTAGTTTAAATCTGTCCGTAACAGGGTATATTATTTTACCCTGAATCTGGTGTTCCAGCTGTTGCAGGCCTAGTTTAAATCTGTCCGTAACAGGGTATATTTTTTTCTGGGGTGAAATTTAATTGCCAAAATAGTAATACCCTGAATCTGGTGTTCCAGCTGTGACTGGGCAAGTTTAATAGTATCCGTCAAATGATAGATTTTGTTCTAGGGTGAAATTGAATTGCCAAAATAGCAATACCATAAATCAGTGGTTTCAGCTGTGGCTGGCCAAGTTTAATAGTGTCCTACAAAGGATATATTTTGTTCTGGGGTGAAATTCAATTGCCAAAATAGCAATACCATAAATCAGTGGTTTCAGCTGTGGCTGGCCAAGTTTAATAGTGTCCTGCAAAGGATATATTTTGTTCTGGGGTGAAATTCAATTCCCAAAATAGCAATACCATAAATCAGTGGTTTCAGCTGAGGCTGGCCAAGTTTAATAGTGTCCGGCAAAGGATATATTTTGTTCTGGGGCGAAATTCACTTGCCAATATAGCAATACCCTGAATCTGGTGTTCCAGCTGTTGCAGGCCAAGTGTTAATCAGTCCGCAAAGGGTATATTACACTCAAGGTGTATATACAAGTGCTGAGAGGGTCATCCTCAATAACTTCACACGCTACCGTGCATCTCCCATTGTATTTCTGTCTGTTAAAGGGTATATTACACAAAGTGTTAAAATACAATTGCTGAAGGCATATTTTTTCACACGTTACTGTGCATCTCCAAGTTTAAATCTGTCCATAAATGGATACCTTTCATCCAGGGCCTAAATACTAGCCCTACAATTGATATTCCCCTAAATCAGTGGTTACTGCTGTGCCTGGATTAGTGTAATACGGTACATAAATAAATAGGCAGATAGTGTTAGGTGCCTGTAAAAAAGGCCTGAATTTGAAATCAATACATTGGGCCAAATATTTTTTTTCTTATTGTGGTGCTTGGTGAACGGTAACAATGAGGAAAACATCTAGTAAGGGACGCGGACGTGGTCGTGGTGGTGTTAGTGGACCCTCTGGTGCTGGGAGAGGATGTGGCCATTCTGCCACAGCCACACGTCCTAGTGAACCAACTACCTCAGGTTCCAGTACCCGCCAGAATTTACAGCGATATTTGGTGGGGCCCAATGCCGTTCTAAGGATGGTAAGGCCTGAGCAGGTACAGGCGCTAGTCAATTGGGTGGCCGACAGTGGATCCAGCACGTTCACAACATTATCTCACACCCAGTCTTCTGCAGAAAGCGCACAGGTGGCGCCTGAAAAACAAGCCCATCAGTCTGTCACATCACCCCCATGCATATCAGGGAAACTGTCTGAGCCTCAAGTTATGCAGCAGTCTCTTATGCTGTTTGAAGACTCTGCTGGCAGGGTTTCCCAAGGGAATCCACCTAGCCCTTCCCCAGTGGTGGAAGACATAGAATGCACTGATGCACAACCACTGATGTTTCCTGATGATGAGGACATGGGAATACCACCTCATCGGAGTCCGCACGTCTCTGATGATGACGAAACACAGGTGCCAACTTTCTGCAGTGTGCACACAGAACAGGACGTGAGGGAGGAAGACTGTGTGGAAGACGATGCAGGGGACGATGAGGTCCTAGACCCCACATGGAATGAAGGTCGTTCCACTGACTTTCATAGTTCAGAGGAAGAGGCAGTGGTGAGACCGAGCCAACAGCGTAGCAAAAGAGGGAGCAGGGGGCAAAAGCAGAACAGCCGCCGCCAAGAGAGTTCGCCTGCTACTGGCCACCTCCACCAGGGACTGGGCACCCCAAAGGCAGCTTCAAGGAGTTCCCTGGCATGGAGCTTATTTAAACAATGTGCTGATGACGAGACCATCAGATCCTGAAGCGAGGCATTAATGTTCTGAACCTTAGCACAACCTGCATGACCAGACATCTACTGCAGTGGAGTAAACACCTTAAAAGCAAGGAACTCACTCAGGCTCCCCCTGCTCCCTCTTCTGCTGCTGCCTCGGCCTCTTCCTCTTCCTCGGGAGGAATGTTGGCACCTGCCGCCCACCAAACAGAGGATGTGCACCCGACACCACCACCTGCGTCACCAAGCATCTCCACCATGTCACACGGCAGCGTTCAGCTCTCCATCTCACAAACCTTGGAGAGAAAGTGTAAATTCCCACCTAGCCACCCTCGAGCCCTGGGCCTGAATGCCAGCATTTCTAAACTACTGGCCTTTGAAATGCTGTCATTCAGGCTGGTGGACACAGACAGCTTCAAACAGCTGATGGCAATGGCTGTCCCACAGTGTGTTGTTCCCAGCCGCCACTACTTCTCCAAGACAGCCGTGCTTTCCCTGCACAACCAAGTATCCGATAAAATCAAGTGTGCACTGCACAATGCCATCTGTGGCAAGGTCCACCTAACCACAGATACGTGGACCAGTAAGCACGGCCAGGGACGCTATATCTCCCTAACTGCACACTGAGTAAATGTAGTGGCGGCTGGGCCCCAGGCAGAGAGTTCTTTGGCGCACGTCGTTCCGCCGCCAAGGATCGCAGGGCATCATTCTTTGCCTCCTGTAGCCTCCTCCTCCTACTCGGCTTCCTCCTCCTCTGCTTCCACCAGCTCATCCAGTTAGCCACACACCTTCACTACCAACTTCAGCACAGCCCGGGTAAATGTCAGCAAGCCATTCTGAAACTCATATGTTTGGGGGACAGGCCCCACACCGCGCAGTTGTGGTGGGGTATTGAACAACTGACCAACAAATCGTTTCTGCCGGTGGGCCTCAAGCCCGGCCTGGTGGTGAGCGATAATGGGTGAAATTTCATCGCAGGTCTGCGACTAGCCGGTTTGACGCGCATCCCTTGCCTGGCGCATGTACTGAATTTGGTGGTGCAGAAGTTCATTCACAACTAACCTGACATGTCAGAGCTGCTGCATAAAGTGCGGGACGTCTGTGCGCGCTTCCGGCGTTCACATCTTGCCGGAGCTCGCCTGTCTGCGCTGCAGCGTAACTTCGGCCTTCCCGCTCACCGCCTCATATGCGACGTGCCCACCAGGTGGAACTCCACCTTGCACATGCTGGCCAGACCGTGCGAGCATCAGCAGGTGATAGTGGAGTTTCAGCTGCAGCACGCAAGGGTGAGTCGCTCGGCGGAACAGCACCACTTCACCACCAATGACTGGGCCTCCATGTGAGACCTGTGTGCCCTGTTGCACTGTTTCGAGTACTCCACCAACATGGCCAGTGGCGATGACGCCGTTATCAGCATTGCAATACCGCTTCTATGTCTCCTTGAGAAAACGCTTAGGGCGATGATGGAAGAGTAGGTGGCCCAGGAGGCGGAGGAGGTGGAGAATGAGGGGTCATTTTTAGCACTTTTAGGCCAGTCTCTTAGAAGTGCCTCAGAGGGAGGTTTTTTGCAACAGCAGAGGCATGTGCAAGGTGGAGTTCCACCTGCTGGGCACGTCGCATATGAGGCAGTGAGCGGGAAGGCCGAAGTTACGCTGCAGCGCAGACAGGCGAGCTCCGGCAAGATGTGAACGCCGGAAGCGCCACCCAGCCGCCACTACATTTACTCAGTGTGCAGTTAGGGAGATATAGCGTCCCTGGCCGTGCTTACAGGGCCCACTACTGGAGGACGAGGGAGGTGGAGGAGGATGAGGATGAAGCAAGTTCACAGCAGGGTGGCACCCAACACAGCTCAGGCCCATCACTGGTGTGTGGCTGGGAGGGATACGGAGGACGATGACGATACGCCTCCCTCAGAGGACAGCTTGTCCTTACCTCTGGGCAGCCTGTTACACATGAGCGACTACATGCTGCAGTGCCTGCGCAACGACAGCAGAGTTGCCCACATTTTAACGTGTGCGGACTACTGGGTTGCCACCCTGCTGGATCCCCGGTACAAAGGCAATGTGCCCACCTTACTTCCTGCACTAGAGCGGGATAGGAAGATGTGCAAGTACAAGCGCATGCTGGTAGACGCGCTCCTGAGATCATTCCCAAATGTCACAGTGGAACAGGTGGAAGCCCAAGGCGAAGGCAGAGGAGGAGCAAGAGGTCGCCAACGCAGCTGTGTCCCGGCCAGCTCCTCTGAGGGCAGGGTTAGCATGGCAGAAATGTGGAAAAGTTTTGTCTCCACGCCACAGCTAACTGCACCACCACCTGATACGGAACTTGTTAGCAGGAGGCAGCATTTCACTAACATGGTTGAACAGTACGTCTGCACATCCCTCAACGTACTGACTGATGGTTCGGCCCCACTCAACTTCTGGGTCTCCAAATTGTCCACATGGCCAGAGTTAGCATTTTATGCCTTGGAGGTGCTGGCCTGCCCGGCGGCCAGAGTTTTGTCTGAACGTGTATTCAGCACGGCAGGGGGCATCATTACTGACAAACGCAGCCGCCTGTCCACAGCCAACGTGGACAAGCTGATGTTCATAAAAATGAACCAGGCATGGATCCCACAGGACCTGTCCCTCCCTTGTGCAGAATAGACATTTATAACTGCCTCCCCCTCAACCATGTATTCTTGTACTCTGGGGCACTTCTTTATTGAATCCTCATTTTTTTTAACTTTACCATGATCTTGCGGTGCAACCCAAAGTTGAATGAACCTCTCCTCATACTGGGTGCCGGGGCCTAAATAACTGAAAGTGGCCTGTTACAATGGTGGGTGACATGAAGCCTGAACCTCTGCCATGCGACCTCTCTCCTCTGTCTGGGTGCTGTGGGCTAAATATCTGGAAGTGGTCTTCTCCAGTGGTGGGTGATATGAAGCTTGATTCTGTGCTATGGGACCTCTCTCCTTTGTCTGGGTGTTGGGGCCTAAATAACTGAAAGTAGCCTTTTCCAGTGGTGGGTGATATGACGCATGATTCTCTGCTGTGGGACCTCTCTCCTCTGTCTGGGTGCTGGGGCCTAAATAACTGAAAGTGGCCTTCTCCAGTGGTGGGTGATATGGCGCATGATTCTCTGCTGTGGGACCTCTCTCCTCTGTCTGGGTGCTGGGGCCTAAATAACTGAAAGTGGCCTTCTCAGTGGTGGGTGATATGACGCCTTATTCCTTGCTGCGGGACCTCTCTCCTCTGTCTGGGTGCTGGGGCCTAAATAACTCAAAGTGGCCTTCTCCAGTGGTGGGTAATATGACGCATGATTCTCTGCTGTGGGACCTCTCTCCTCTGTCTGGGTGCTGGGGCCTAAATAACTGAAAGTGACCTTCTCCAGTGTTGGGTGATATGACGCATGATTCTCTACTGTGGGACCTCTCTCCCCTGTCTGGGTGCTGGGGCCTAAATAACTGAAAGTGGCCTTCTCCAGTGGTGGGTAATATGACGCATGATTCTCTGCTGTGGGACCTCTCTCCTTTGTCTGGGTGCTGGGGCCTAAGTAACTGAAAGTGGCCTTCTCCAGTGTTGGGTGATATGATGCATGATTCTTTGCTGTTGGACCTCTCTCCTCTGTCTGGGTGCTGGGGCCTAAATAACTGAAAATGGCCTTCTCCAGTGGTGGGTAATATGACGCATGATTCTCTGCTGTGGGACCTCTCTCCTCTGTCTGGGTGCTGGGGCCTCAAAAACCGAAAGTGGCCTTCTCCAGTGGTGGGTGATATGACGCCTTATTCCTTGCTGTGGGACCTCTCTCCTCTGTCTGGGTGCTGGTGCCTAAATAACTGAAAGTGGCCTTCTCCAGTGGTGGGTAATATGATGCATGATTCTCTGCTGTGGGACCTCTCTCCTCTGTCTGGGTGCTGGGGCCTAAATAACTCAAAGTGGCCTTCTCCAGTGGTGAGTAATATGACGCATGATTCTCTGCTGTGGGACCTCTCTCCTCTGTCTGGGTGCTGGGGCCTCAAAAACCGAAAGTGGCCTTCTCCAGTGGTGGGTGATATGATGCCTTATTCCTTGCTGTGGGACCTCTCTCCTCTGTCTGGGTGCTGGTGCCTAAATAACTGAAAGTGGCCTTCTCCAGTGGTGGGTGATATGACGCATGATTCTCTGCTGTGGGACCTCTCTCCTCTGTCTGGGTGCTGGGGCCTAAATAACTCAAAGTGGCCTTCTCCAGTGGTCGGTAATATGACGCATGATTCTCTGCTGTTGGACCTTTCTCCTCTGTCTGGGTGCTGGGGCCTAAATAACTGAAAGTGGCTTTCTCCAGTGTTGGGTGATATGACGCATGATTCTCTGCTGTGGGACCTCTCTCCTCTGTCTGGGTGCTGGGGCCTAAATAACTGAAAGTGGCCTTCTCCAGTGGTGGGTGATATGACGCATGATTCTCTGCTGTGGGACCTCTCTCCTCTGTCTGGGTGCTGGGGCCTAAATAACTCAAAGTGGCCTTCTCCAGTGGTCGGTAATATGACGCATGATTCTCTGCTGTTGGACCTTTCTCCTCTGTCTGGGTGCTGGGGCCTAAATAACTGAAAGTGGCCTTCTCCAGTGTTGGGTGATATGACGCATGATTCTCTACTGTGGGACCTCTCTCCTCTGTCTGGGTGCTGGGGCCTAAATAACTGAAAGTGGCCTTCTCCAGTGGTGGGTAATATGACGCATGATTCTCTGCTGTGGGACCTCTCTCCTCTGTCTGGGTGCTGGGGCCTAAATAATTGAAAGTGGCCTTCTCCAGTGGTGGGTGATATGACGCATGATTCTCTGCTATGGGACCTCTCTCCAATTGATACTGGTTAATTTTTATTTATTTTATTTTATTTTAATTCATTTCCCTACATTTGTTTGCAGGACATTCACCTACATTTTTCTGCCTTTTGCAGCCCTCTAGCCCTTTCCTGGACTATTTTACAGCCTTTTTAGTGCCCAAAGGTTTGGGTACCCATTGACTTTAATGAGGTTCCGGTTTGGGATGAAATTCGGGTCGAGTTCGGATCCAGACCCGAACATTTTTGGGAAGTTCGGCCGAACTTCTCGAACCCGAACATCCAGGTGTTCGCTCAACTCTACTCATTTCTAATACCATCCTTTATGTGACACAGTATCACATGCCTTTGAAAATTCTAGATAGTCAACATCCACAGAAATACCCTGGTTCACCCTGGAACATGTGCAGTAAAATTACACTGCACACTATTTTACTGGATTCGTCCAAAGCAATCCTGAAAAGCTTTGGGTTTGTCTTCACAGAAATTTTTGGAGACTATGTAATGAACCCGGTTTGTTACAAACTGATTCACTCATTTCTAATACCTTCCTTATGTGACACAGTATCACATGCCTTTAAAAAGTCTAGATACTCAACATTTACAGAATTACCTGGTCCACTGCAACCTACAGTACTGTACAAAAGTTGTAGGCAGTGTAGAAAAAGCTCTGCAGTATAATAATGCTTTTAGAAATAGAAGTGGTAGTTTATTTTTATTAATTACCAAAAGCAAAGTGAGTGAACAAAAGTAAGAATAATATTTTTGTATCTTTTTACAGTCTTTGCCAATGATCTTCTCTGTTTCAGTCTTTGCTGCCTTGGTCTTACACAATTAGTTTCAATATAATTATTTAATGCCTCATCACCCCCTTGTTTTAGAATTTTTAATTTTTTTCTTTATATGTATTGCACTGCTCTCAGATTTTTATTTGACCACATTGTTTCTAGGCATTTAAACTGGGCCCATGTTCCGGATTACAAACATAGTGAGCCAAAACTCCAGCCAGCACCTAATGCAAGAAACTTTATTTAATTCAATGCTATACTCTGCTGCTGCGATTTTATAGATGGCTCATCTCTTCTCGACACCTACTAGGGCTACAAAGGTGCCCAACCGCCCACCCTACCCACTTCTGATTCACTGTTCACATCAGATTCACAACAGAAAGTAGGAATCACCTTTTCTTTGATCAAAACAGAAGCCAATGCCCAAGAGTCTCAGGTCTGTAGAGCAGTTTAGAACTATGCTACTCTATGCTACTAGTAAGCCTTCCCTGTGCTGTACCCTTGAATGGCCTTCTACCATCTTCCACCTCTCAACAACATAGCAACTACACAGTGACTTATACATGCATTGGTGAGTCCTCCCCTAGCCTCCTCCAATCATCATCAGTAATCCTGATTCTGACCCTGCAGCTCCATCCCTCTGCTGCCTTTGCAGCTCAGTCAGATAGAAGAGGGGAGAGCCAGCATGCAGTAAAGATAGCAGCAAATTACCAATACAGGAAAGATGTGTCCTGTAATCCCTTCCCTAATCACTCCCCGATGAAATCTGAGGACTGAAAGTTTTAAATCCTGGATGAAAGATGTCCAGCCATCTACAGAAATGGAAAAAATAAGAGACCACTCCAATATTTTCTTAAGTCAGCATCTCCACATGCATGACAGCCATTCCATTCCAGTGTTTGTTGAATTCCATCATAGGCACACATCATACTTCTTAATGAGGTGCTGATTAGGTGATCATCTAAAAAAAATCTTATTTAAAGGGGTTATCCAATATCAATAACAGCCTCCCCATGTGTCGGGCCCATCACTGGGAATTTACTTACCCGGATCCCTGCTCCCTGCGCTGCTCCTGGTGCCCGCAACGCCGCTGCTGCTCCCCCTGCACGGATAAAAACATCCAGTGTCGGGGTGAGGAGCAGCCAATGGCAGGCAGGGACGGGGACGAGCCTCCCTAGCATCGCGGGTGACGCTAGGGAGGCTCGTCCCCATCCCCACTTGCCGATGGCTGCTTTACCCTGAGACCGGATGTTTTCATCCGTGCATGGGGAGAAGCAGCAGCGGTGCGGGGACCAGGATTGGCGCAGGGAGCAAGGACCCAGGTAAGTACATTCCCAGTGAGGGGCCCAGCACATGGGGGTGCAGTAATTAATATTGGATAACCACTTTAATGAGCAATTGTATAAAAAAAAAATTTGGTCATTCATTTCTATTCTCTTGTTATACAACCAGCTGGATGGCAAAAGCAGTGCTAGTAGTATCCAAAAAGTAAGTGTAATAAAAAGTAACTTCAGACCATGCCAAAAGAGTTGAAAAGAAAAATGCTGATTGAGGAAAATAAGACATTAATTCTAGCTTTACTGGGAGAGTGATACAGTGAGCTACAGGTTGCTTCCATCCTTACAATTTCAAACATAGCAGTTCATATGAACAAGACCAAGCAGTAAACACTGGAGACAACAAAGCTACTGACTGGAAAAAGGCATAAACGATTCTCTATTGACCGTGATGAACACTATCTTTGATCATGTGGCCATGTGTCTACGGATTATTGTGCATAGTGTGTTCTCATGTTTTGTGCCACAAATTGTGGCAAAAAAAAGAGAAAGACACCGTGCACAATAAACCCTACAATTTAACCTCTATCCCTGTATTGCATCCCTGAACTGAATATAGTTATGTGACATAACTGTATTCCACGCTGTGTAGGAGCAGGAATGCGGGGCTGAAAGCTAAATTGCCACCCTCTGCAGTCCTAGCAGAGTGCCACCTGAGGCCACCACTTCACTTTTCCTAATGAGTGGTGCGCCCCTGGTAGGGAGTCAGTTATACCCCTCACCTAGCATACCCCACAGTTGCTGCAATTCCTATAGGTCTATTGCTTTTGTAAAATGGTGCATATTTATTTATGCTATTGATATTATGATGTCCCCTGACAAACCATGTTGTGTGAAACAATGACAGGAAAGGATTTTATAATAGCATTTAAATTGGTGATTATCAGGCTCCCTGGGACAGAATATCATACACAGAGGCCGAGATTTACTATTCCTGTAGATGGCGTACACTTAGGGTAGGTTCACACAGAATTTTTTGGAGGAAGTTTTGATGCAGATTTTCCTGCAGGTTTTTCAGCCAACATCAGAAGGGGATTTGAAAGGAATTGTTAATATAAAGGAAGGATTTATAATTCTCCTTCCTGGTCTTTGCCTGGAAAACCTAAAGGGAAATCTGCCTCAAAACCTGTTTCAAAAACTCATTGTGAACCTCTAGGCTGTCTAGACCTGCACCAGATTTATTACAGTGGCTCATGCTTTATGATAAATGGTGCAAGCATAAACACTTTTGTTTACATCTACTGGTTGGCTTTCATGAGACAGAACTTCATGGCAGAATTGTGGTACAGTTTTGGTGCAAAATAATGCAAAGTGGGCCACGTCCCCTTTATTGTGAAGCTTTTCCAGCTATACCATGCCCCCTTTCAAGCAAGTATGGAGAAAATGTAGAAACCCTAGTTGTGCCAAATTGCACCAACTTTTCAGACAGATTCTAGGTGCGGACATCATAGAAAATCTGGTGCAGCTAGTTTACACCCTCAAAACCATTGTCAGTATACACATGTCCATGTAATATGTTGCCTGAGATTGACTTGGTATGTTTGTACTAGCCAGCGTTGCCTCATGATGGATGGCATTTGAGCACTGGTTAAACACACTGTGTGGTAGGACATATTTGCAGGTTCCAAGGGGATTACTTTGTCTATATCAGTGTCACAATCTAGGGTAATATTAAGGCCAATAGGTTAATCACACTATTCCTGTGCGGTGTGCCCTTAATTGATTTATAATGTGAAGTGCAGTTAGCCACTGTTTAGTATTAGCATTCTCAAACTCTTCGACCAAATAAATCCAAAGTCTTGTGGATTAATATCTCACAAATTGTGCAAATTAATACCCCCCATTTTATATTTAAAATTCAGTACACTACTGAAGGGAAAAGGGCAGGAAAGATGAAGGTGGGGGATCTAGTATAGCCCCAACTCCCCTGACGAAGCCGCAGCAGCGGTGAAACATGTCGGGAGGGGTTACAGTGTGCCATATCTTTTAGACAGGGCAAATGCGGACTTGACAAAAAACGAGGATAAAATAGATCCACCGTATGTTTAGAATAGGTTGGTGTGGAGTTGTTGGTAGCAACATGTGCAGCAGCAGTCCTATTTCGTAGTTACAACACGTGCAGCAGCAGTCAGAATTGTCTGTGCAGGAAACCAAACAGACACTGAGTGTGATTGAGTGGTCAATGTGTGCAGAGATAAATTGGCAACATTGTTTTTGATGCATGAGAAGTGTTACATGAGCGCCTGTCAGTGATTTGTGTATACTAACAAACACTGAGCTGAGTGAATTGCTGACACTGTGTTGCAAGGAGTAAAGTAGCAGTTATAACTGTTTAACACACAAAAGGAAGTGTAGCAACTGCTGCATACACCCAACCTATTTGGAATGGCCCAAATGAGCTATCTGAATAAAGCCAACAAGAGTATGTGTTGAAATCAACAGCTCATAGTGCCGAATCTAGTATACCCCACAAGTGGGTGACTGGATTAAGGTGGATAATTAGTGACATATAACTATATTGTCCCCTGATGCCCTGATAGTTTTAAAACAATTTTTCTTTTCTTATGTCGTTTTTGTAGTTTACAAATAAAGGTTATGTTTTAATAATACTAGTCAGGACGCCCTAAAAGGGTTTGTGGTCGTAAAGACCTTTGTGAAGTGTATATGTGGGATTTCATGACACCCAGCTAACGGGCTTGCCACAATGCTTTGCAGTAAGCCCGAAAGCAAATCAGGAGGGAGAATACTGGCTGGTCTATCAGGCACTGTGTTAGCACTGACACAGAGATGCCATTTTGAGCTCAGCCACTGATATGATAGGATATGACTCTGACAGACAAAGCAATTAAACACATACACTAGCCATTTTTGTGTCTTATTAGGTAGATTGAATTACTAGGTAGAAAGTCAGGTTTTATCATTATGGACCGGATAGTGTGAGGTGGTATTGTGTGTCTATTACAGCTTGGACTGGAGCTCTAGAGCTCTTTACTAATAACATGAATACAGACTGCTGTACTGCTGCACAGAAATCCTTTGAGAGACACCACACATTTGTTTTTATGAGCAGGAGCCAGCCTTTCTTTCCCAAAAGTTGTTGGAACACGTTTACATTTTATAAGTGAGCAAAAAATATACCTTAGTGTGTCAACAGCATTGTATATTTTGGTCACAGCCTTGGGACATACAATTGTGCCTGCCCTTTTACCCCAAAAACATGTTGCAATTTTTCTACAGTTTATAAATGAGTAATAGATATTTTTTGGTATGTCAACACTAGTGAAAATTTGGTTCCAGCCAGGTGATGTCCAATTGCATTTTTCCACCAAAAACTGTTTCAATTTCTCTACAGTTAATAATAACTCAATATTTAAAGAGACTTCAAAATAGATGATCTGGTAAAGATGGAGTGGAAACTGGTAGTGGGGGAGTAATGGAAAATGAAAGACCTGTGCCACTTCATCTGCAAGAAACAATGTTGGTGGCTGTAGTCAAGAAAGCAGCAGCACTTTCGCAACCTCCCATTCGGACACTAGTTCTAGAAGGACACAATTATCCCTCACTTCTGGCCTGCAACAGATTACCATTGAGGACAAAGAGGATGACATTGTTGACTGGATGGCTCACTCATCCTCTCAGTCACACTTGGAAAATGTTGATATCTACTCTGAATTCAGCACATTCCTCCAGCTCCTCCCCTTTGCAGCCCCAGAGAAGCCATTCATTTGCATCATCTCTGTCTTTACTGCATCCTCCTAGTGAGGCATCTTACTTTTTCCTAAGAATAGCCAACAACACCCCATGTGCTATGGAAAATACTCAAGGTAGTCTTACTGTTTCTGAGTTCTATGAGAACAGAGAGCTTTTGGACTGCCATGAGGAGAAGGTTCAGGTGGAGGTGGGGCCCAGATGACCAAAATGCATAGCTATGTGTTTTTGGAGGTAGTAGGGGTTGCACTTCTAACAATGAGGGTGGCAGTAGGGGGACTGGGAGCCATAGTGACAGTGGCACTCAGAGGAAATACAGAGGAGGGAATCATGAGAAGTACCATAATTACATCTCAGTCTGATAGAAGTGGCAGGGAGGGGAAGTACTATAATGATGATTATGTGTTGGACAGGATCTGATGTTGATGACGACGACAACAATGACGACTCTTGTTGTGACCAAACATTGCAGCAGAGACTGAAAGAACTGAGTCCCTGGCCATGTTGGCAAGCACGGCAAGCTGCATGCTTCGTTGTTCAAATGCTAAAGTAGAGTATATTGTTAGCATCAACTAAAAAAATGACTACTGGATAACCATGCTCCCTATTCAAAATGCAAAATGGGGTAATGTTTTCCTGATACCGAAAGGCGGTCAAAATTGTTGACATGTCTTAAGACATGTCCTCCTAGTAGGATATGTCGAACTAACCTCTCAGTTTTACATCAGTGTGAGGGTTTAGTATTATCGCAGAGTGCACCTGTCTTTGCTTTTGTTTAGTCTTTGATTGTTCTTCACATCCACATAATTGTTACCTTATATAGCATGGTTATTGTGGTACTTGTAGTCCGTTGCTGGCATCTTCCATTGTATGCATTTTTTTGCTGTTGATTGCCATATATGGAGGTGTATAAACTCCTATTTAAATGTGCCTGTTTTTCATCTACAGGCTACATTCAGGTGCACCTGTTTAGGCCCTGGGCCATATCAGCCAGTCTTGGGTGGGGCTCACAGGCACTTCCCACCTCCCATTGCAAGCATGGCTACATGCTGGAGGTTACTGGTAAGCTGTTTGTGAGTCAGGCCTTATGCTCCCGTAATCCGCCCACTGGCCCCTGGTATTGCCCAAACGGCACAGCTAGGTGAGTGATAGGGCCTCGGGCTACTTGAGAGACCTTGGCACGGTGCCCGAGCTTAAGACATGTCCTCCTAGTAGGATATGTCAAACTAACCTCTCAATTTTACATCAGTGTGAGGGTTTAGTATTATCGCAGAGTGCACCTGTCTTTGCTTTTGTTTAGTCTTTGATTGTTCTTCACATCCACATAATTGTTACCTTATGTAGGATGGTTATTGTGGTACTTGTAGTCCGTTGCTGGCATCTTCCATTGTATGCATTTTTTTGCTGTTGATTGCTATCAGCAACAAACTGCAAGTGCAGGATATGCTCCCCTATATGGATGCACAACAGCATGTGGGTTTGAGCATATCCTGCCTGTTTATCCCACCACGTTTTCTGATGGTTTATAGTGTTGATCGAGCACAAAAGGGCTTGTGTGTTCGAGTAGAACACTTCGCAATGCTCGAGTGTTCTACCAAGCATCCGAGCACAATGGAAGTCAATGGGAGAACCCAAGCATTAAACCAGCCACCCCCTGCTCTGAAAAGGGGAGGGTGTCTGGACTCTAGTTTGGCTTAGGAGTCCCTGCTCTGACTCCATATATAGCTACGTCCATATATGGAGTAGGTGCTTGGGGACACCCCAGTGTATTCAAATCTGATTTAGCCTGTATTCCAGAAATGTTTCTGCTGGGATTCTAACTCATGACCTTCGGCATTGAAAGCAAGACACTTAACCACTCAACTATAATAGCTGCATAGCCAGTTACTTTAAAAAAAAAATCTATGAGACTTATACTGTAGAGGAATATTTACTACTAGTAAGTATTCCTATACTGTAAAAGTCTAATATTTTATTGTTTTGTAGTGACTGGCTTTGTAGCTATATAGTGTAGTGATTAACGTTCTGGGCTGTGATGCAGAAACTGTAAGTTCAAATCCCATCACAAACCTTTTCAGAAATAGAGGCTAAACTTAATTTAAACATATATAAAAGTTTTTAACCATAATCTATTTACACATATTATTATATATTTAGAATAAATAATATATTATAATATATGTAAATAATTTATGGCTAAAACATCAGTAGTAGTTTCCCGCATATTATGCATTCATATATATCAGAAGTATGATTTTAGATAGATAGATAGATAGATAGATAGATAGATAGATAGATAAAATCATACTTCATAATATGTGGGAAACTACTACTGATGTTTTTAGCCACAATATATTTACATATATAATAATATATTATAAATTCTAAATGTATAATATTATTTGCAAATATATTATGGCTAAAAACTTTTATATATAAATATATGTTTAAATTAAGTTTAGCCTCTATTTCTGGAAAAGTTTGTGATAGGATTTGAACTAATTTTTTTTTGTAACTGGCTATGCAGCTATTAGAATCCCAGCAGAAACTTTTCTGAAATACAGGCTAAATTAGATTTAAATACACTGGGTGTCCCCAAGCACTGACTCCATATATGGACATAGCTATATATGGAGTCAGAGCAGGGACTCCTAAGCCACGGACTCACACTGAGGCATTCCCTCACTGTTCAGTGATCTTCTGCATAGAAATAGAGGCTAAATTAGATATAACTACACTGACTTGAGCATCGCGCTCGAGCACACGTGGTGTTAGGTCGAACTCCACGATGTGCCGAGCATAGCGATGCTCGAGCCGAACTAGTGTTCGGCCGGGCATGCTCGCTCAACACTAGTCTGCTCCTCTCCACCCCCCGACAACTAAAAACAGAAGTCGCACAAGTAGCAACCAATGAACCGATGAACATGATGGAAAGTTTTTTTAATGCCACGCCAAGCTTGCACACATAAGTAAACAGATATACACAACCTAAACAACCAGGTTCAGTGCTACTTGGACTGTGCTGTTTCTCTGCCACATATACTTTTCCCTCACCTCATAGACTTCTAGCAAGGCAGGTTGGCACAGTGGCCGGACCTTGCCCAGTTTGCTGTCAGTGTACTGTCTTGTCTAGCTTCCATTGTACTGTCAGAGTATTCAGCATGACAGGTGATATTATCACACCAAAACAGACAAACGTCCTCTGCAAATGTAGAAAACATTACATCTGTTAAAATAAATGAGGAATGGATTCCTTGTATGTAAAGTTACATACTGTGCTGCTACCGCTGCTGCTAATTTTACCCTCTACATAGTGGCACACAGCTGCCTTGTCCATGAGGTTACAAATCCAAACCCACTGTTTCTTCAGATATTACCTGTTTAACCATAGCTATATACAGTATGTCACTATCACTCTGACATTCTGTACTAATGATTTCTTTGCTTGATATTATGCACTAATACAGCTTTTCTGTTCAAGAGCTTGAGAGATAGAGAAAATGAAAAAAAGATAGATGATAGAGAATAATTATGAGTCCTAGGACACCTCAGAGTAATACACCAATTTTCAGGTAAATTGGAGTACTTTCGATTCATGTCAAATTCATTGGTATTTGAATAAAATTTTCTGACCAATTCCTTAGAATCTGATCTAGAACAAATTCTTCCAAAAAGCCACATGACCAAAACTGTACACAGTACTGCAGAGTTTTCAGCCATGAAACCTATATATGTGTACAGTCCTTATTTTCCTGTACTTAAGTACCCATGGCCTATTATCAGGATATGTCATCAATATCACATTGATGAAGGTGCAACACCCCGCACCCACACTGATCAACTGCTTTGGACAGCCACCGGAACCAGAAACTATACAGTGGACAGAGCTGGAAGCACAAGGTTTTCTCTACTGTGTAGTGGCCATGTCGGAGTACTGAAGATCAGCTCCCATTATAGTGAATGGAGCTGAGCTGCAGTACTTTGGCACTAGATTATCCAAAGTAGACAGAGCTTTGTGCTTCTGGCTCCATTAACTGTATAGCCTCCAGCTGCTGCCCAAAGCAGTCGATTGGTGTGGGGTGTCACACCCCCACCAATGTAATACTGGGTATAGTTTCTGGTGCTGGCAGCTGCCTGAAACAGCTCATCAGTGGGTGGTGCCAGATGTTGGACACCCACGAATCTGATAAATATGACCTATCCTTAGTATCTAAATACTGGAAAACACCTTTAATTGTGTTATCCAGGTTTATAAACTTGATGGCCTATCTTTACGACAGACCATCAATAGCAGATTCATGGAGATATGATTATTGCCAACCAGGGGCGTAGCTAGAAATGACTGGGCCCCACAGCAAATTTTTGTATTGGGCCCCCCCCCCCTACCCGTGCGTTTCGCTCCCCCTCTATAATGTGCCAGCCATATAGCCCCCCTATAATGTGCCAGTAGTCAGCCATATAGCCCCCCCAGCCCCCCTATAATGTGCCAGTAGCCAGCCATATAACCCCCCTATAATGTACCAGTAGTCAGCCATATAACCCCCCCTATAATGTGCCAGTAGTCAGCCATATAACCCCCCTATAATGTGCCAGTAGTCAGCCATATAACCCCCTATAATGTGCCAGTAGTCAGCCATATAACCCCCTATAATGTGCCAGTAGTCAGCCATATAACCCCCTATAATGTGCCAGTAGTCAGCCATATAACCCCCTATAATGTGCCAGTAGTCAGCCATATAACCCCCATTAATGTGGCAGTAGTCAGCCATATAACCCCCTATAATGTGCCAGTAGCCAGCCATATAGCACCAGATGCCCCCATAGTGCTCCTCTCCCCATAGTGCCCCTATAATGTGCCAATATCAAGTGCCTCTGTCTTCCCCATCCCAATATCATAGTGCCATCCTCTCCCCTGCCCCCTAATGTGTGTGCCAATATGAAGTGCCTATCTCTCCCCCATTTGCCAATATCATAGTGCTAATAGCCCCTCCTCCCCTGTGGCAGTAAAGTAAAAGTCCAGTATTTAAAAAATAAAAAAATAAAAAAACACACATATACTTACCTCCATGTTAGGCAAGCCTCATTTATCCTGTCTTTCAGAAAAAGTTTGTGAGGGGAATCAAACCTGTGACCATTAGGATGAAAGGCAAGACACATGTCCACAAGACCATATGAGCTGCATAGCCTGGTAGCTAAAAAAAAAAAATAAGACCTCTAGATAAGGAGAACTTTGATAGTGTATCTATACACATTACAGCTGCCCGAACACACCAAGCTCTGCTACATCCATATACAATGTGCTGGTGCAGCTGTAATGTGTATGGATACACTATCAAAGTTCTCCACATCTAGAGGTCATATTTTTTTTTTTTAGCTATCTGGCTAGGCAGCAGATATAGCCTAGTGGTAAAGTGTCTTGCCTTTGAACCTGATGGTCGCAGGTTCGATTCTTCTTTCTGAAATAAAGAAGAAATAAGTTTTAAATAAATAGATCAAGGGCGAGAGGACACTGTGATCGGGAGAGGAGTGAGGACACGTGCTGATTACCCGGGGGAGGAGAGAAGTGAGGACAAACACGTGCTTGCCGGGCCCCCTGTAAGCCCGGGCCCCGAAGCAGCTGCTTCCACTGCTTCCCCGGTAGTTGCCCTGTAGCCAACCCCCCCCCCCGCCAATCAGCTTTTTGATGTGGCCTTGGTGCTCAAGGGAGCACTGCCTCTTCACTGTTTACATTTGCCTGTACTGCACAAGGCTGTACTTTTCGTAGCAGCTGTGCATGCTAAGGTATCTTTGCCTCATCCATACCAAGCACAGCCCGAACGAAAGGTACGGCTTTTTGGAGAATGGACCAATGTAAATAATGAAGTAGCCACAATGCCCCGGTCCCTTCAAACTGCTGATCAGTGAGGGTGTTAAAAGTGTCACCCTCACCAATCTAAGTTTGGGTTCACATCAGCAACATTTTCTTCCGTTAAACTGAATCTTAGGGCCTACTGACACCATGTATTTGTATCCTGTTAAAAAGTACTGTTGTCATTTTTTGGGGGTACAATTAACCTTAAAGGTGTTTCTGGCACTTAAGTATTGATCACCTTTCCTTATGATCTCTGCAACATTTTTTTCCGTTAAACTAAATCTTAGGGCCTACTGACACCATGTTTTTGTATCCTGTTAAAAAGTACTGTTGTCATTTTTTGGCGGTACAATTAACCTTAAAGGTGTTTCTGGGACTTAAATATTGATCACCTTTCCTTATGATCTCTGCACCCCCCTCAATCTACTGCTTGAAAGAGCTGAGCACTGCAGTCTCTTTTTTGTGTACCAAGCATAGTGCTGTACATAGTATTAAATTTAAGTGTAAAAGGTTTCACAGTCTGAGGGAACCAAAATCTTCCCAGAAGATTTTTGCACAGCATTTCTATACAAGTTTTTGCAAATCTTTTAGTGATTGCTATAGAGGAGCATCATCATAGCCCGATACTGTTGCTGCTATGATTTATGGTGGGAATTAGGTGGTTTGCATACTTTCTGCCAATAATTTTTATGAGTATAAGCAGATTTCAGACCATAAAACCTAAAATGTATAGTTGCTAACCATTGTGTGACAAAGCAAAACAATGGAAGTGAACAATACAGATGTGAACAAAATAGAGCCTGCAATGGCATACGACAGTAAGTAGACTGTGGATGGAATGGTGTTGAAGTTGGTTAAAGTAATTCAGTTGCACGCAACTCAGGATTTTGCTTTGCTTCCATAAAGGATATCAACCAGTTTACCACAATCAATAGCAAATTGGCTTTGTTATGCAGCATGCATAAACAGATATATCACTGCATAATTAGGCAGATTTATATCTGAGGCAGGGTTTACACAATCAGGTTTTATTATGCAGTTTTTAAAGTCAAATCCAGGACTAGATTTAAAAAGAGAATAAGATGTTCCTTATAATAATAATAATATTTATTTATATAGCGCCACCATATTCTGCAGCGCTAGTCCTGGATTTGACTTTAAAAACTGCATAATAAAACCCGATTGTGTAGGGTTCATGTACAAAAATAGTAACTGGCTAATATACAACTGAAACAATAGGAGTCAAGGCCCTGCTCGCAAGAGCTTACAATCTATGAGGAATGGGGGGTGACACATAAGGTAGTTCATTGTGATAATTAGGATTTGAGCCATTATTGAACTGACAGTAGTGTGGACGGCAGATCTGCTTCGGGTTTAGGACTACTAGAGGATCATGTTTAGGCCAGAGGAGTTAGTGGGGGAGAGGTTTAGTCCTGGAAAAGTCATTTTAGGAGGCTTGATAAGCCTGCCTAAAAAGATGTGTTTTTAAGGCACGTTTGAAGGTGTAGAAGTTGTGAATTGACCTAATATTCCGGGGCAGAGTATTCCAGAGAGTAGGTGCAGCTCGAGAAAAGTCTTGAAGACGGGAGTGAGAGGTCTGAATTATGGAGGTTATTAATCTTATGTCACTAACATAACGGAGAGCACGAGTAGGATGGTAGATGGAGATGAGGGAGGAGATATATGGAGGTGCAGCACAGCACTGTGGAGAGCTTTGTGGGTGAGGGTGAGAAGTTTCAACTGTATTCTGTGGTGGATGGGCAACCAGTGAAGTGACTGGCACAAACTAGTAGCACCAGTGTAGCGGTTGAATGGATAGATAAGCCTGGCTGCAGCATTTAGAACAGACTGAAGGGGGGACAGTTTAGTGAGAGGGAGACCGATTAGTAATGCATTGCAGTAGTCAAGACGAGGATGAATCAGGGCAACAAGAGTTTTTGCCGTTTCCACCGTAAGAAAAGGGTGGATTCTGGCGATATTCTTGAGGTGCAGACGACAAGAGCATGTAAGTTATTGAATATGGGGAAATAAAGGAAAAATCAGAGTTAAATGTGACCCCAAGACAGTGTGCATGTTGCACAGGAGTTATGATAGTGCTGCAGACCGAAATTGAAATATCAAGTTTAGGTGAGTTAGTAGATGAGGAAAAGACAAGAAGTTCAGTTTTTGAGAGGTTCAGTTTTAGATACAGAGAGGACATGATGTTAGAGACAGTTGCCAGAGAGTTACTGGTGTTTTGGAGTAATGCAGGGGTGATGTCAGGGGATGAAGCGTATAGTTGGGTGTTGTCAGCATAGAGGTGGTATCGAAAGCCAAATCTACTGATAGTCTGTCCGATGGGGGCTGTATAGAGGGAGAAGAGTAGAGGACCTAGTACTGAGCCCTGAGGAACGCCAACATCAAGAGGAAGAGGAGAAGAAGAAAAGCCAGCGAATGACACACTAAAGGAGTGGCCAGAGAGATAGGAAGAGAACCAAGAGAGAGCAGTGTCCTTAAGGCCAATTGAGTGGAGCATGGTGAGGAGGAGTTTATGGTCTATGGTATCAAAAGCTGCAGAGAGATCCAGCAGAATCAGTAGAGAATAGTCACCATTTCTTTTTTCTGTTAGGAGATCGTTGGACACTTTAGTGAGGCCAGTTTCTGGAGAGTGAAGAGGGCGAAAGGCAGATTGTAAGGTGTCAAGAAGAGAGTTTGCAGAGAGATAGCTTGTTAAACGAGAGTAGACAAGATGTTCGAGAAGTTTAGAGATGAAGGGAAGGTTAGAAACAGGTCGGTAGTTAGCAGCACAGGTCGGGTCAAGAGATGGTTTCTTTAGTAGTGGGGTTATAATAGAGTGTGGAGGAGGGAAAGATACCAGAAGAGAGAGAGAGGTTAAAGATTGTAGTTAGGTGAGTGATAACAGCCAGGGAGAGGGACTGGAGGAGGTGTGGTGGAATAGGAACACTGCTACAGGTCGTGGGTCGAGAGGAAGAGAGAAGTAAGTGGCCAAGCCACCAGCGCAAAGGTCAGTGACAGGTTCTGGAACTTTAGGGCTTAGAAGGGAGTGCAAAGTGTCGAAGAGTTGTTTTGAGTTATTTGAGAGTGAGGAGATGAGAGAGGTGAAGTACTTTTGTTTGGCAAAGTTGAGACCCAAATTTTGTGTTTTGAGCATAAATTTATAATGGAGGAAGTCTGCTGATATTCGCGATTTTCTCCACATCTGGAGCAGCGCTGGAGAAAATGTGTTTTAGGTGTGTGCCAGGGTTGCCATGTTCTGTGTCGGGAAGGTTGGATTGATATTGGAGCAACTTCATCTAGGGTGGTCTTGAGGGTCTGGTTGTAATGATTGGCAGCCAAGTCTGGACAGGAGAGGGAAGAGTTGTAGGGTGTTAATAAGTTGCTGTCAGTTAATGGTGTGTACGTTTCTGTAAGTGTGAAAAGTAGGATTGTACTGAGAAAAGTGAGAGGTCTTAATGGTAAATGAAAGTAGATTGTGGTCAGAGAGTGGGAAGGATAAGTTACTAAAGTCTGAGACGGAGCAGCTACGGATGAAGACTAGATATAGTGTATTGCCCTGTTCATGCGTGGCAGAGGAAGTAAGTTGTGATAGGCCAAGAGAGGAGGTTAAAGAAAGAAAGTGAGTGGCTGATAGGGAAGTAGGATCATCAATGAGGATATTAAAATAGCCCATAATAAGAGTTGGTGATTCAGAAGATAGAAAGTGAGGAAGCCAAGCTGCAAATTGATCCAGAAATTGGTGGGGGGAGCCTGGAGGACAATAGACAACTGCAACTCTCAGGGGGAGCGGATTGAAGAGTCTAATGATGTGAACCTTAAAAGAAGGGATTGTGAGAGAGGCTACAGGGGGAATGACCTGAAATGTGCATTGTGAAGAAAGTAATATGCTTACTCCTCCACCGTTCCTGTTATCAGGTCTGGGGGTATGGGAAAGGTGAAGTCCGCCATAGGATAGGGCAGCAGAGGAAGCAGTATCAGAGGGTTGAAGCCAGGTTTCTGTAAGGGCTAGCAAATTCAGAGAGCGTGAGAGGAAGAAATCGTGGATTGTGGGGAGTTTGTTACGAACCGACGGTGCGTTAGAGAGTGCGCAGTTAAAAGAGAACATTGATCAGATTTTTGGGGTTTCTGTGTGTGGTAGAGGAGATTTTAGCAACAGAGGGAGGGCCAGGGTTTGGGGAAATATCCTCTGCAGCTAATAGCAGGAGAACAGAAAGAGAGAGCAAGTGGTTGAAAGATTTATATTGGTGTTTTTTATGCTGCACCATGGAGGAGGATAGTTCATGGTGCTGTATGAGGGTATAAAGTGTATGCAAACTGAACAAGGGTGAGGGAAGGACTGATGTGGAGAGAAGGGACAGAGGGTGGAAGGTGTGGTTGATTTTGAAGGTAGATAGCCATAGCAATGAGAAGAGCAGCCAGAGCGGCACAATATCCTAGCATACCTGTGCTGTGTGTAACTGTTTGAGTAGTAAACATAGCATCTCCGTCTCCTGCCCTGTCTACCTGCCATGATTAACTGCCCAGCGCTTAGGCAATATGGCACTTTGGCAGAGATGGTGCTTTTGGCTCATGCTGACCCCTGCGAGTGCTTCCCCTTAGACTGTGTCTAAATTTATAGGAAGTGTGATGACATAACCAGGGGTAATTTAGCTCATTAATCAACTAATCACTGAAGTAAGGCACATGAGAAGAGATGATATATGTAGGTAAACAAACAAAGCTAGGGATCTAGATGGGCCATAAAATCACTACAGATCAAGTAGTGTTGAGCGAACAGTTCGAGAATAGTTCGGGTTCGTACCGAATTTTGGGGTGTCCGGGACCCGGACCCGAACCCGGACATTTTCAAAAAAGTTCGGGTTCGGGTTCGGTGTTCGTCGATTACTTCCCGCTTTCTGAAGGGCTGCACAGCAGCCAAGCAGCTAGCGTTTTACTTCTTGCCCTAAGAGCCCATCACAGCCATGCCTACTAATGGCATGGCTGTGATTGGCCAAGTGCAGCATGTGACCCAGCCTCTATTTAAGCTGGAGTCACGTAGCGCCGCACGTCACACTGCTCTGATTAGTGTAGGGAGAGGACGCAGCTTCTGTCAGGGCGAGATTAGGCAGGTTAAAGTCAGCAACAGCACCTAATGAATGGATCAATTTACAGCTGAGAATCATTGAACTTCTGCTAGTTACTTGCTCGCTGGTTTTTAGGCTGCACAGAGCGTTTTTCTGTCACTTATTTTCTGGGTTGATCGGCGGCCATTTTGTGACTTGTGGTGCGCCAGAAGAAGCTGCCACCAAGTCCATCAATCCATCAATACTAGTTTTTTTTTTTTGCTATATCCTACATCAGGGGCTTGGCTGTGCTAATTGTCACCCCTAGAAACTCAGGAAAGAAATTTCTATATTTTATTAAGGGGTTAAATACAATTGCCCAAATACCAATCCCTAAATCTGGTGTTCCAGCTTTGGTTAGACAAGTATAATACTGTCTGCTGTCTGGCAAAGGATAGATTATTTTCTGGGGTTAAATTCAATTGCCAAAATAGCAATACCATAAATCAGTGGTTTCAGCTGTGGCTGGCAAAATAGAATAGTGTCCGAGGTAATGCACACACGTACAGACGCTACGTACACGATTCTTGAATAGTTGTATTATCGCGATAATAAAACTAACAGTGTAAAGTTGACTGTATTGCTCTAAGTTATATTCGCGTACGAATGTAACTTCTATTACAACACACCAATACTAAAACTGACTAAGAGACAGCTTTAAGTTCTATTCGAACGCGATTGCAACTTTGGAACTTAAAGTGGTGTACGATTTTAAAAGTTGAGTACTAAAAGTTGGAATCGCAATGCGATTCTTATGTATTCTTAATCGCATTGCGATTACAACTTTGAGCTACCGATCACCATGGAACGCCTCCTCCAGTAGAATGTACTGTCGGATGTGAGAATTAAGTTGAAATCGCAATGCGATTATTATATATCTGCTTAATCGCATTGCCGTTTCAACTTAGCATTGCTAAATAATTCCATCCATATTCGTTAACTTACTGACTCAGTAAGTTAACGATATGGATGGAATTATTTAGCAATGCTAAGTTGAAATCGCAATGCGATTAAGCAAATATATAAGAATCGCATTGCGATTTCAACTTAATTCTCAGATCCGACAGTACATTCTACTGGAGGAGGCGTTCCCATGGTGATCGTTAGCTCAAAGTTGTAATCGCAATGCGTTTATTGCGGTATATTATCCCTCTGGGTGTCTTTTACAGCCTTTTTAGTACCCAAAAGTTCGGGTCCCCATTGACTTCTATTGGGTTCGGGTTCGGGATGAAGTTCGGGTTGAGTTCGGATCACGAACCCGGACATTTTCCGGAAGTTCGGTCGAACCTCTCGAACCCGAACATCCAGGTGTTCGCTCATCTCTAATCACAAGCATTACAACAGTCAAAAAAATCATAGGTCAATTGGAAGAGCATCTCTAGGACTAATCACAAGGATAAAAAATAGTATACAATTGATGAATATGCAAAGTGTAATACCAGGGAAGATGGAAGCTACAGTATTATTAGGCTTAGGGAAAGCTGAGAGGAGCAGTTTTGTCCAAATGCAATGCAGACATACCAGGGAGGATGGAGGCTGCAGTATTATTAGGCTTAACATCTATCCTCAGTTTATGATCCTTCCTGTCATCAACAAACTTAAAGGTGTAAACCTAGCCTAATAAATCTGAGAAAACCATGGATAGCACCACAAATTATGGTTGCCTATTCCATCCTTACCTCAATGAAAATACCTACTGTAGTTGTTGACTTTTTGACCCTTTGATGGAATCAAGAAACAGTGAGGAACTAACTATATTAGACCAAAACCTGAAAAAGGTTGGTAAGAACTTCAGTATTTATTTCCTAGCACTGGCCGAGTGTTCATTAACAAAATTGATCTTGTTTGCTATTGTCAGGGCATTGGTGGGATTACTTGGTTGTTGAGCATATATGTGTTTGGTCCCATTTATGATATGTATTTTTAGATATACATAAGTAATATTTATAGTTTTAACTGTTAAACTGAACAATTAAGCTGGTTTGGGATAATCTTAGTATGAGTTTAGTGCTATTAGTTAATTTACTTGCTTATGTACTCTGGCTTGATTAGGTTACTCTTGTTCTGAAAGTCATAAGATGTCATTTCCAGATTAATTGCACAGAAAATTATTTGGGTATACCACCTCACCATACACTGAGACTATCATTTTAAACCTTAATGTAAAATGGTAACATTCTGGAAACTTTAGTTCTGTATCACCAAGGCAACAAAACTATATAATTATATATGAGGATTGGAAACAAAATTAGAGAGCATTATAAAAGCATCTGGAAAACTGTCTTATAATAGAAGGTACTGTATAGTGATAATGATTGCATTAATATGAATGCATTTGTCATAAGGAGTTGGAAATATATATATATCTGTATCAGTGCTAATTATCTCTAACATGAGTTTTAAATTAAACTGCTAAAAAGGATACCAAAAATAATTTAAAATATATATATTATCACAATATGAATTATAGCCCAGTGAGAAATTTTGAACAGTAAATGGCTAAAATTCATATTTCAGTCAATTAGTTAACTAATTACTATTACTCTTAATCTGTCACCAAATGATTTAGTTTAAAATGTATTATGGACTAGGAGCTGAGATCAGAGATGTCCAGTTTTAAGAAAACTATACTATGCGTATTTTGTTATCATTAATAGAGCCAATTTAGAGTTGATAATAATTAAGTTAGTGGCAGATTTTTTAAATATACAATAGAGCCTTAAGGCCCTTTTATACTTGCCAAAGATTGGGGCAATTATAAGGAAGGAGGGTTCCTAGATGCCGATCACCCAGTAAATAAGCATGGGTGAAAGCATTCCTGAAGTGTTCTCCTGAAAGCCCTTTTACACAGGCATCTAGATGACCAAGCGCTCTCCTCCTCTGATTAGTAGGCAATTATCAGGACCAAATTATTAATCCTGAATAATTGTCTGCTGTGTTGGCCTGTGTATACAGGTTATTATCAAGAATGCAATTCTACAAGAAAATCATAACATTGTTAAAGACCCCCATACATACAGTGGTGTTTTAAAATTTTTGAACCCTTCAGAATTTTCTATATTTCTGCATGCATTTGACCTAAAACTACATCAGTTTTCACACAAATCCTAAAAGTAGATAAAGATAAACAAATCAATCAAACATGTCAAAATATTAGACTTGGTCATTTATATATCAATTAGAGTAAATGATAGAATATGATTAGAGATGAGCGAATTTCTCAAAAATTGGATTCGGTCGGTTCGCCGAATTTTCCGAAAAAATTTGGTTCGATCCGAATTTATTCATGGCAAATTGCATTAAAAAACTACTATTTCATGGCTGCAGAGAGCCTTTATAGTGGTGTAAAATACCAGGTACTGGTGGCACTCTTCTAGGCACTCTTTCGAGGATTCGATACATTGCATCCGCTCGTGTGAAAGAGCCCTAATAATTTGAGAATAGAAGTCTCCTGGATTTTCTCTAAGTATGTCTAAATTCTCCTAGTTAAACTACTGGGGACAAGTTTTTAGCTCAGGTGGTGTCATCATTCTTGGCACCCTCCGGGAACTGACCTTTGACATCATCAAAACATCATGAATGATGCTAGAAACTGTGGCAACTAAAATTCATGAGCTCGACTTTGACCTGATGATTAGAGATGAGCGAGTTTTTAAAAAATTTGATTCGGCCGATTCACTGAGGTTTTAGAAAAAATTTGGTTCGATACGAATTTATTCCCGGTGAATCGCGTTAAAAAACTGCTATTTCCTGGCTTCAGAGAGCCTTTATAGTGGTGTAGAACAATGTGCCTTGCAGTAACACACATAGGGAGCCTGCTGTGGTAATGAAGCAATACTGTGAGTCAGTATGACATGCAGATGACAGGCGTCGCACTTAGAATCACTGCACATTTCACTTATTTGGGCAGTTACGGGGGCCAGAACAGACCAAATAACTCAAGTGTGACCTTACAGGTCAAGAAGAAGTGCACTCCAGCTAATTCCACATAGATGTCACTGATTATTTTGCCCTTCCTCTGATCCGTCAGAACAATAACCCCCCAAAAAATGGATCCTGTCTGTGGAGCATGTGCTTTCACTCGGTCAGCATTTGGACATTAATCCATCAGTATTGCTAAAGCCAAAAAAAGCAGGAGTGGATCCAAAACAGAGATATCACGTCAATGGAATATTTACATGTCTTCTGTGTTTTGTATCCACTCCTGCTTTTGGCTACCAAATCACAAGCCAATTCTGATGCAAAATAGGGACCATGTCATGCAGGCCTTATAGCTGTTACAGAGACAGGATCCATCGTGTGTCTCATTTTTCCTTTCTTCTGACAGATCAGAAGAAGGGTCAAATAAATGATGATGTTAGCCAGGCCGAAAGGCAAAATAGTGGCCCAGTCATAAAGTGGGGAGGGTGGGCACAGCATGAGAAGTCCACAGAGTGGCCCTATGACGTAGTGGTGAGGTGGAATCATGAGGAGACCACAAAGTGGCACAATGACAGTGTGGAGGTGGCAGCAGCAGCAGCATTAGGAGAAGGCCACAGGGTGGCACAATGACATTGTGGAGGTGGCGGCAGCATCAGGAGGCCACAGAGTGGCACAATGACAGAGGGTAGAGGTAAGGGCAGCATCAGGGGGCCACAGAGTAGCACAATGACTGTGAAGAGTGTGAAGGTGGCGGCACCAGCATAAGGAGGAGGCCACAGGGTGGCAAAATGACAGTGTGGAGGTGGCAGCATCAGCATCAAGAGGCCACAGACTGGTAAGGTGACATCGTGTTGTTGTAGAAACAGCATCAGGAGACCACAGAGTGGCCAGGTGACATAGTGTGGAGGTGGCAGCAGCATCAGGAGACCACAGAGTGGAAAGGTGGCATAGTGTGGAGGTGGCAGCAGCATCAGGAGACCACAGAGTGGCAGGAGGACATTGTGTGGAGGTGGCAGCAGCATCAGGAGACCACAGAGTGGCAAGGTGACATAGTGTTTTGGTGGCAGCAGCATCAGGAGACCACAGAGTGACCTGGAGACAGAGTGGGGAGGTGGGTGGCAATATCAGTACCAGCTGAAGATGGTGGGTGAAAGAAGGAGCACTTGGCATCAGATGTGTGGCATCAGGTGGGTGGCAGCATCAGAATAGTAGCTGAGGCAGGTAGTCAGAAGAAACCAGTCTCTTTTGTCAAAGTGTTGGTGTGGCACCATGGATGATCTTGTATGATGCATTAGGCATTGGTGGGTGGAAATCCTGGCTGATCCACTACTGATTCTTCCTGATAAAGGTCAGTCTCCCCACATTTTGGGGACAGGCGAGTTCTTCTTGGGGAAACTATGGCCCCCGCCACACTAAACACCCGCTCTGATGCCATACTACTGGCCGGGCAGGACAGCTTTTCCAGGGCAAACTCGGACAGTTGCGGCCAGAATCTTCAATTTGGGGTGGCAGGGTGCTGTCCAAGTATGCCACCACCTGCTGGTTTAGATGCTGCTCCAGGACTAGCTGCTGCTGCTGGTGAGTAGTTTCTTCACTAGGCGGATAAAGAAAGCTGCTCATCAGCGACTGTAGACTCAGGCTGCTGCTGCTGATGCTGGTACTGCTCCTGCCATCCCACCCCTCCCCAGCAGCCATGGCAGTGGAACGTGAGTGCAGAGGGCCCCCCCGGGCAGAGAGGATGGACGATGGCCCAGATAGGCAGCGGCCAACTGACTACATAGGATATCTCTGTAGTAGTTCAGTTTGTCCTCCCTCTGAGTGGGTGTAAAAAAGCCCCAATTATGGATCGGTAGCGAGGGTCCAACAAGGTAGAAAGCCAGAAGTCCTCCCTCTGTCGAATGGTGACAATTCGGCTGTCACTACGCAAGCAAGTGAGCATGTATCGGGCCATTTGTGCAAGTGACTTTGTGTCTGGGTCCTCTATCTAGTCTTCCTCAAAGCCCTGTAGCTCCTCTGGCTTTTCCTGCTCTTCCTCTCCTGTTAGCTGAGTAGAAAAACCACCCAGTTCGCCACACATTGCCTGTGCTCCAATGTGCTCCTTCCCCTCCTCCTCCTCTTCCAGTTCAGCCCCCACAGGGCTCATGTGGCCGTGAAATCTAAACACCACGCCTCCAGTCCCCTGACCAGCCAGATTTACCAGTATCTGTTCCAGGACATGAAGCAGTGGAATGACATTGTTCATCCCGTAGTTCATCAGCCTATGTTGTGGGATGCTGTTCTGCTGCTCCAGCTCAAGGAGGGTGTGCTCTGTGGTTTATGAATGGCTGAAGTGCATGCAAAGTTTCCTGGCCATTTTTAGGATGTCTTGCAGATGGGTGGAAGACTTTAAGAACCGCTTAACAACCAGATTGAACACGTGTGCCATGCAGGGCACCTGGCTCTGCCCTCCTTGATGCAGCATCGACACTAATTTTTTCCCGTTGTCAGCCACCATGGTTGCGATTTTGAGTTGTCATGGAGAAAGCCAGGATCCGATTTCTTGATGAAGGACGCAGAGCAGTTCCTCCCCTGTGTGACTCCTTTCGCCCAGGCAAATGAGGTGCAGAACAGCGCGACACCACTGTGCCCTGCACATGTGGTATGCTGGAGGTGAACAGTGAATTGTCCTTGCAGTGGAGGCTGAGGACACGGTGGAGGATGAGGAGGCAGAGACAGACATTGTCGCAGGACCAACGGCGTGACAACGTGGAGGCGGAAGCGGCATCACCTGGCCAAGTTGCTGGTGTGGCTGTGCAGGAACCGCATTCACCCAGTGAATTGTCCCTGACCAAAGTTACAGCTCCACACGTCAGCGCTGACATGCACTTTGGCAGACGTTGACATTCTCAAGGACTGGCACACCTTCTGTTCTACATATGTGTGCGGGGCTGGTACTGCCTTTTTGGCAAAGAAATGACAGCTTTGGACTATCCACCACGGCTTGCCACAAGCCATTAGTTCTCTGAAAGATGCAAAGTCCACCACTTGGAAAGGGGGGGAACTGCAGCACCAGAAACTCGGCCAGGAGCACATTCAGCTTCTGCGCCGTTGGATGAGTGCACGCATACTGTAGTCTCTTAGCAATCGCTTCGGTGATCGATTGCTGATGGAATGACTGGATAGGAGGAAGAGTAGGAGCATCAGTACCAGCAGATAATGGGAAGGAGAGACAGCTCCCTTCGGCAGAGGTGGTGGAGCCGTGACTGCCTGAAATCAGATGTATGCCACTTGGTGATGCTGCGGTTGCTGCAGCAGGCTGGACCACCACATCAGAGCCACAGTTCTCCCAGGCCACTTTATGGTGACGCTGCATATGTTGACGCAGGGCTGTGTTGCCAACATTGGCACCATGGTCATGCGTCACCTTTTGCCCACAGATTCTACAAATGGCCATCTCCGCTGGCTTAACAAAAAACTGCCACACCGCCGAGTAAGTGATTTGACCCCCAACACTCTGCACTGACTGACTGCTACTGCGCTGCTTCTGTGAACCCCTGCACCACTACTTTCCAGACAGGTAGGCTCCTGCGCAGTGAGTGGTCTACCTCGGGCACGTTTGGCTCTGGACCTCCCACTGCTGCCACCCTGCTGACTCCCGGCCACACTGGCGACTTGCTGGCTCCGCCGCTGCCTCACGGGCAAGCTGTCACCCTCTTCTCATAATGATGATGAAGCCCCAAATTCACCCGGCTCCCAAGTGTGATCTACTACATCATCATCATCGAGTACCGTCTGCACGTCACTGATGTCCTCCTCAACAGTCTCTGGGTTAGGAGCCTGACCGCTTGCAACACCAGCTCCCACACCACTCTCCTCATCACTACTTGCCCGCCTACTGCAGGAAGTGGTGGATGTCTCCTCTACATCTTGGCTGGCCAGTAGCTGCTGACTGTCCTCTAGTAGCTCGTCCTAGCTGAGTAGTGTAGCTGAACCCACAGCATAAAATACTTCTCTGGCTGAGGGAACAGAAAAGGACAGAGGCAGGTTGAGGATAGGTGTAGGCACAGGGCCTGCTCCCGGGCCATGCCAACTAAGGGTTGTGTCTGATGAACCTACCGACTCTTGGCTGGTGGTGTCTGATGTCACTTGGGACGAAGTGGATGACCAAGTCAACCATTCAAGAACCGCTTGGTTGCTGGTCAAGACACGACCACTAGATGATCCCAGGAGCTCAGGCCTCTAGCTGCGACTGCTGCTGCCACGCCCCCTACTCAGCTGTGACCTGTGCCTGCACCAAAAACATTTAGGCCTCTGCCACTCCCCTATGCAGGGCCTGGCACTTCTCTGTCTGACATACTGTTAGATCAAATAAATAAATAAATAAAAAGGAAATTAAAACACCTCAAAATAGTTTGTAAAAATTGTACTTTTCTCACTTCACCACACATTGGCTAATAAGCCCTTTTTTTTCACTGATACACGTCAAATAGGGCGTTAGAGCAAATAACTGCACCACTGAACGGCAAATAGGCCCTTATTTTTTTCCACATATACACACCAAAAAAGGCTTTAGAACATGTAACTGTACTGCTAAACTGCAAATATATATATTTTTTGCCACTAATACACGCCCAAAAGGGCTTTAGAACATATAACTGCACCGCTGAACAGCAAATATATATTTTTTCGCCACTTATACATGCCAAATAGGGCTGTAATTTTCTCACTTCACACCACAATGGCAAATAATTTTTTTGTGCCACTAATACACACCAAAAATGGCTTTAGAACATATAACTGCACTGCTGAACGGCAAATAATATATATTTTTTTTGCCACTAACAAGTTTGCAAGGTTGGCAGATTAGGGGGATGTCAGGTCAGTGAGAGCACTGCTGCAGCAGGACTTTTCCTCTGCCAGTCAGGGGAATGTCAGCTACAGTAAGCAGGTGACCAGGAGAGCAGGGCAGGCCAGACAGGTGCTGGATGTCAATTATTAGGGGTACAGATAAGGCAATCTGTCACAAAGACGGGATCGTCGAATGGTGTGTTGTTGGCGCTCGAGTTCTACACATCGCGGATCAGGTTCACAGATTACTGGGAGAAGCTGGAGAAGTTCCAACAGTCATAGTCCATATCGGAACCAATGACAAAGTTAGAGGTAGGTGGAGCGTCCTTAAAAATTATTTTAGGGATTTAGGTCCCTATACAAGCTTAGGGCAAGGAACTCAAAGGTAGTGTTTTCCAAAATACTACCTGTATCACGAGCCAAACAAGAAAGGCAGCGGGAGATTCGGAAGGTTATCAAGTGGCTCAAGAACTGGTGTAAGAAGGAGAAGTTTGGGTTCCTCGTGAACTGGGCCAACTTCTCTGTCGGCTACAGGCTCTACCGTAGGGATGGGCTACACCTCAAAGGGGAAGCTGTGTTTGGGAAGAAGATTTCCAGAAGGTTGGAGGAGTGTTTAAGGGACTGGGTGGAGGGTAATTATGTTATAGGATGGTAAGATGGTGCAGAAAGAGACCGGGGGCAAGGTAATGAGACTGGAGGAGGAATGGACTGGAAGTTTGGAAAAATACCAAACTTCAAAAATGTGCATAAATAAAACTGTAAAGAAAGCAATAAATGACAAAAAGAAAGCATTTAAATAACTAAAACAGGAGGGTAGCGAGGAATCACTGAAAAACTATAAGGAAAAAAATAGAACATGTAAAAAACAAATGAAAGCAGCCAAACTAGAGACCGAGAGATTAATTGCCAAAGAGAGCAAAACTAACCCTAAAATGTTCTTCAATTATATAAATGGTAAAAAGTATTAATCTGAAGGTGTCAGCCCTCTACAGAATAATGAGGGGGGGAGTTGCAGAGAGCGATGAGGAGAAAGCAAAGCTATTAAATATTTTTTTCTCCACTGTATTCACTGAGGAAAATAAACTGTCAGATGAAATGCAGAATGTAAAAGTAAATTCCCCATTAAAAGTACCCTGTCTTACCCAGGAAGAAGTACAGCGGCGTCTTAAAAAGATTAAAATGGACAAATTGCCAGGACCAGATGGCATACACCCCCGTATCCTAAGAGAATTAAGTAATGTCATAGCCAGACCCTTATTTCTGATATTTAAGGACTCTATACTGACAGGGAGTGTTCTACAGGATTGGTGCATAGCAAATGTGGTGCCAATATTCAAAAAGGGTCCAAAAATAGAGCCCGGAAACTTTAGACTGAAAAGTTTAACATCTGTCATGGGTAAACTGTTTGAAGGTTTTCTAAGAGATGCTATCTTGGAGTACCTCAATGAAAATAAGCAAATAACGCTATATCAGCATGGCTTCATGAGGATCGGTCATGTCAAACTAATTTAGTCAGTTTCTATAAGAAGGTAAGTTCTAGACTTGACAGTGGCAAATCAATGGATGTCGTATATCTGGACTTCTCCAAAGCATTTGACACTGTACCGCATAAAAGGTTAGTATATAAAATGAGAATGCCTGGACTGGGAGAAAATGTATGTGGGTAAGTAACCGGCTTAGTAATAGAAAACAGAGAGTGGTTATTAATGGTACACACTCAGATTGGGTCACTATCACTAGTGGGGTACCTCAGGGGTCAGTATTGGGCCCTATTGTCTTCAATATATTTATTAATGATCTTGTAGAAGGCTTGCACAATAAAATATCAATTTTTGCAGATGACACTAAACTGTGTAAAGTAATTAACACGGAAGAGGACAGTATACTGATACAGAAGTATCTGGATAGATTGGAGGCTTGGGCAGAGAAGTGGCAGATGAGGTTTAACACTGACAAATGTAAGGTTATGCACATGGGAAGGAATAATGCAAGTCACCCATACATACTAAATGGTAAAACACCAAGTAACACTGACATGGAAAAGGACCTAGGAATTTTAGTGAACAGCAAGCTACGCTGTAGAAACCAGTGTCAGCCAGCTGCTGCCAAGGCCAATAAGATAATGGGTTGCATCAAAAGGGGCATAGATGCCCATGATGAGAACATAGTCCTACCACTTTACAAATGACTAGTCAGACCACACATGGAGTACTGTGTACAGTTCTGGGCTCCTGTGAACAAGGCAGACATAGCAGAGCTAGAGAGGGTTCAGAGGAGAGCAACTAAAGTAATAACTGGAATAGGGGGACTATAGTATCCTGAAAGATTATCAAAATTAGGGTTATTCACTTTAGAAAAAAGATGACTGAGGGGAGATCTAATAACTATATATAAACATATCAGGGGTCAGTTCAGAGATCTCTCCCATCATCGATTTATCCCCAGAACTGTGACTGTGACAAGGGGACATCCTCTGCGTCTGGAGGAAAGAAGGTTTGTACACAAACATAGAAGAGGATTCTTTATGGTAAGAGCAGTGAGACTATGGAACTCTCTGCCTGAGGAGGTGGTGCTGTTGAGTTCACTAAAAGAGTTCAAGAGGGGCCTGGATGTATTTCTGGAGTGTAATAATATTACAGGTTATAGCTACTAGAGATGGGTCCTTGATCCAGGGAGTTATTCTGATTGCCTGATTGGAGTCGGGAAGGATTTTTTTTCCCCTTAAGTGGGGAAAATTGGCTTCTACCTGACAGGATTTTTTTGCCTTCCTCTGGATCAACTTGCAGGATAACAGGCCGAACTGGATGGACAGATGTCTTTTTTCGGCCTTATAAACTATGTTACTATGTTAATACACGCCAAAAAGGGCTTAGAACATATAACTGCACTGCTTAACGGCAAATAATATATAATTTTTTGCCACTAATAAACACCGAAAAGGGCTTTAGAAAATATAACTGCAGCACTGAACGGCAAATATATATATTTTTTGCCACTAATACACGCCAAAAAGGGCTGTAATTTTCAGACTTCACCACACAACGGCAAATACTTCCCCCCCCCCCACACTAATACATGCCAAAATAGGCCTTAGGACATATAACTGCATCGCTGAACGCAATTATATATATTTTTCTGCCACTAATACATGCCAAAAAGAGCTTTAGAACATATAACTGCACTGCCGAACAGCAAATAGGACCTTACTTTTTTCCATTTATACACTCCACAAAACTTTACAACATATAACTGCACCGCTGAACGGCAAATAATATATTTTTTTTTGCCACTAATACACGCCATAAAGGGCTTCAGAACATATAACTTAACTGCTGAATGGCAAATAATATGTATTTTTTTGCCACTAATACATGCCAAAAAGGGTTTTAGAACATATAACTGCACCACTGAATGGCAAATATATATTTTTTACCACTAATACACGCCAAAAAGGGGTGTAATTTTCTCACTTCACCACACAACGGCAAATACTTTTTTTGTGCCACTAATACACGCCAAAAAGGGCTTTAGAACATTTAGCTGTACCGCTAAGCGGTTAATATATATTTTTTGCCACTAATACACACCAAATAGGGCTATAATTTTCTCACTTCACCACACAATGGCAAATTTTTGTTCCACTTATACACGCCACAAAAAGGCTTTAGAACATATAACTGTACCGCTGAACGGCAAATAATAAATATTTTTTTGCCACTAATACACACCCAAAAGGGCTTTAGAACATATAACTGCAGTGCTGAACGGCAAATAATATATATTTTTTTGCCACTAATACTCGCCAAAAAGGGCTTTAGAACATATAACTGCACCGCTGAACGGCAAATAATATGTATTATTGTGCCACTAATACACGCCAAAAAGGGCCTTCATTTTCTAACTTCACCACACAACGGCTAATAAGCCCTATTTTTTCCCACTAATACAAGCTAAAAAAATGCTTTACAACATATAACTACACCGCACAAGGGCAAATAAGACATAGAAATATTTCCTTGTAAAAAACCCTGTTAATGGCTGTATCAAACAGCACTTGCACCCCAATAACAAGAACGTTTTGCTGGAATTACAGAGCTGTATAATGGCAATTTGGATCTGCAGTCAGTGCAGCAAGGTGTAATAGGGTAGTTCCTATTGCCCGGGCTGTAAACTCCCCTACTGAACCCTGTTCTGCTTTAGTACTGTGGAATGATTCCTCCCTATCCTTTCCCTGAACTTCTATACATCAAAATAAAAGTTTTAAAGACTTTTCTACCACTGTCCCTAGCGCCTGCTGACGTCTCTCCCTACACTAAGTACACTGGAAAATGGCTGAATCCAAGATGGCTGAGGCTATTTACAGGGCTGTGACATCACTGGGCTGGCCGTCTGCTGATTGGCTGCATGCATGGCATTGTGGGTGATCATGTCCCTTGCTTCATGTCCTAACACGTGCAGCAGCCATTTCAGGAAAAAATGTGATTCGTTGCCACGAAGCATGAGGAAATTCAGATTCGGTGCAAATCGAATTTTTCCTGAAATTCGGATCGAATTCCACTTCTTCAACTTCGATTTGCTCATCTCTAAATATGACATGTATGTGAGCACCAAAAGTATGTGAACCTTTGCTTTCAGTATCAGGTGTGACCTCATTGTGCAGCAATAACTGCAACTAAACATTTCCATTAATTGTTGATTTATCCTGCACATTGACTTGGAGGAATTTTAGCTCATTCTTCCATAAATAATTGCTTAAACTATTATGTTGGAGGATTTCTTCCCATGAACTGCTCACTTAAGATCCTTCCACAACATTTCTATTGGATTAAGGTCAGGATTTTGACTTGGCCATTCCAAAACTTTAAAGGGTATCTGTCACCAGTGACCTCTCTATCCCCTGATAGTGAACTCATAAACATTAACAATAACTAATGTGAGAAAAATCTTTAGATGCTTAGAGGTCAGCTTTGGTCCATTTGTGACCCCACAGACTACTACATGCCTTGCACTTTGCATAATCTTTTTTGGTTTGGTCAACCATTCTTTGGAAGGGTAATAATGGTTTTGAATTTCCTCAATTTGTACACAGTCTGTTTAACTGTGGATTGTTGGAGTCCCAACTTCTTTGTTAATGCCATGATACACTTCCACAAACATGTTGTGAAGATCGTACTTTAATAGATCCCTGTTCTTTAAATAAAACAGGTCGCCCAGTCACAAATGATTACCATCCCATTGATTGAAAACACCTGACTAAATTCACCTTCAAATTATCTTTTAATCCTAAAGGTTCACATACTTTTACCACTCACAGACATGTAATATTGGATCGTTTGACTCATTAGTTTTATTTTGATTTTCTTTTTCCATTGTTAGGATTTATGTGATGTAGTCTTAGGTAAAATTTAGGCAGAAATATAGAAAATTTAGAAGTTTCCCAAACTTTTAAGTGCCACTATATTAGTCAACTGTCAGCCAAACTTACCACGATTTTAGTGTATAGTCAGCCAAACTAGAGCCTTTAGTGTGACCAGGAAGATGTCAGGTACAGGATTAGCCAGTGCCAGAAGTGTCTAACAGCAGTTTTCTACACCAGCCCCATTGAAAACACATACACTGATCATTTGTGGGCTGAGTGTGTATGAAGACAATCAGGAGACAGAAAAGAGAGATAGCTGTCAGTCAAATAATCTAGACATTACCTACATTGTATAATATTACTTGCCATTAGATAGGTGGAAGGCAATTGCTACTTGGTTAACATCTTGAGGACCAAGCTAATTTTGGTAGTGACAGTCCAAGAGCCATCCATAATGTTTTTGGTCAAAATGGACAATTTTTAACCTTTTTATTAATGGCACAGTTTAATGTTCCATACATGTATTCAGAAACTTAAAATAAACTTTCAAATATTCTTTTTGGGATGTGAAGTAAAAAAAAGCAATTATGTAATATTTAAAGTTTTGTTTATATGGCATTCTCTGTGCAGCAAAAATAACATGTTAACTTTATTCTGCAGGTCAGTAATATTACAGCGATGCCAAATTTCACTACTTTTTGAAAAACAAAAAACTTTAAAAAAAACAATCTCCTTGTGTTGACATATTCTGAGACCAATAACTTTTTTTGTTGTGTGAAAGCTTTTTTTTTTTTTTTGCAAGGCCAGCTGCAGTTTTTGTTTTTTTTGTACCATTCTGATTTTCATACATTTTGATAATCTTTTATTCCCTTTTTAAGGGGATGAGAGGTGACCAAAAACAGCTATTCTGGCATAGTGCTTTTTTCTACAGTGTCAATCATGCAGGATAAATAACATAATATCTTAATATTTTAGAATTTCTCAGATGTGCAAATTACAATTATGTAAATTGTTTTGTTTTTTATATGATAAATAGGAAAATGGTGAATTTTGAATTTATGGCTAGAGGTAGGCACTCTCTGGCCCTCCTGCGAACTTAGATGCAGCTACCGATCAGAATTTCAAGAAAAATGTGATTAGTCACAAATCCGAATTTCCTGACAATTCAAGGTAATGAATCAGACTTTTTCCAAAATGGCTTTACAAAGTGAAAGTAAGAAGGTTGGAAATGAGGGATCACCCATAATGCCATGCAGCCAGCCAATCAGCAGATAGCCAGCTTCTATGATGTCACAACCCTATAAAAAGCCTCATCCTACCCCAGTCTCCACCATTTTACTGTGAAGTTAGATCAGGGATAGATATAGATATATGCGACTGGCGCTAGGGACAGTAAAACTTTATTTGTAAAATTTTAGTTTGGAACAGTTTAGGGACAGCACAGGGATAGTGTAGGGATATAATAGGGAGATTATAGGGAGACTTTAACCACACTATAGGGAGATCATACGGAGAGTGCAGGAGCAAATAGAACAGTGTCCCCCTTGGGTAATAGATAAGCAATTCTATTACACCGTGCTGCACTAATCGTGGTGAAAAAGCTCTCTATTACGGCGTCCACATTGTTTTAAACATACATAATTCTATATCGCCTTGATTCTCTAATTGGGGTTAAAAAGGTGTCTAAAACTACTGCTATTGTGGTGTCCACATTGTTTTATACATACATATTTCTAGAACGCCTTGATTCTGTAATTGGGGTGAAATAGCACTCTAAATATTTTTTCACATATTTTATTTTAAACCTTGTGTTATAGATAAGTAATTGCATTAGGGTTTGATTCTGTAATTAAAGTGAAAGAGTGCTCTATTTTCTCACATATTTGGTTTTACACCTTTTGTTATAGATAAGTAATTACATTAGGCCTTGAATCTGTAATTAGGGTGAAATAGCACAGAAATTATTTTTCCAGGATGAGATGACGATTTGATTGGTACTATTTTGGGGGGCATACGCCTTTTTGATCACTTGGTGTTGCACTTTTTGTCATGTAAGGTGACAAAAAAATGATTGTTTTAGAAAAGTTTTTATTTTATTTTTTCTATGGCGTTCAGCTGAGGGGGTGGATCATGTGATATTTTTGTAGAGCCGGTCATTACGGACGCAGCAATACCGAATATGTATGGTTTTCTTTTTATTCTATTTTTCTTACAATTTTGTTTTATTTTGGGAATTTTTATTTTTTTACTTAAAACTTTTTTTTTTTAACTTTTTATTTTTGTCCCACTCTGGGACTTAAACTTCTGGCGTCTGATCTCCTCTGCAATGCATTACAATACAACCTGTATTGTAATTCATTGGTTGTCAGCTTTTATGTTGACAGCCTGCCTGTGAAACCCAGCCTAAGGGCTGGATCTCACAGGCTTCCTTAGAAGGCAAGCTCCAATGCCTATGGAAGGCATCGGGCTTGCCTTTTTTGTCATCGGATCCCCGCCACGGCAGCGCGGGGCCCAGATGGGGAAGCGGAGGGCACCCGTACCCTCCGAACCCTCTGCATGCCGCGGTCAGCTTTGACCGCGGCATACAAGGGGTTAACACGCCGGAATCTGTTTTTTCACTGATGCTGGCATATGCAGAAGGGGCCCGGCTGTCAGTGACTGCCGGGTCTGTGCCGCTGATTGAGCAAGCGCAGCTCCTGCACCCACCCAATCAGCCCGCCGTACATGTACGGCGCAGGTCCTTAAGGGGTTAAAGGTAAACACTGATAACAACATTAAAATGATCATGCTTATTTTCAAGATAAAGTGCATGTTCTGTTGTTGACTGCAGATTGAAGCTTGCAGGATATGTCAACCAATCCATGGAGTCACCGACGTTTGTGTAGATGATGATGTCGCAACTCAACATGATGATTCGCTGTGGCCATGATCTCTGCATCAGTTGCCCAGACTCCATCACCAGACATTCCAGAGATGTTCACATATTCATTCACATTTTGGTACAAGTAGTCCTGTAGTTTTTTGTCAAGTCAGTTTTCATGTGGTGGAAGACTTTATCTCTGAGAAGGGAGTGGTTGTCCTCTGTTCCTAACAGGATGTAGCTGATGGCCCAGAAGTGGCAGTTACTATAACCTTTGGTTTTATATGTACGCCGTGGTTGTCAAAAGTCCCTTGTGCATCCATAGTGTACAAACCTGCCAAACGTAAGGTCAATAGTGGTGCAAAGATACTTCCTTCTTGAACTTGACATGATTAAGAACCGTAGCTGTTCGAAACGCGTTGACGTGTGAAGTGTTGTGAAAGAATCGCTGTGACTTGTAATTTTGCTCTATTCAATAAAGAAACGAAGCTTACTACTATTTCTGCTGGATCATCAAACTCTTTTTCCCTTCTTGAACTTGCTAGTGGGTTGAAAGTCTTAGTTTGCTTATGTTTCTGTGAGTCACTGGGACAATCATCATGGGACTGGGGTGGTGGAGGTCTCATCATCCTGTTAAATCATAAGGTTGCTGGCTTGGTAGGTGTTGCTCAGTATCCTTTGATCAAGCATTCCACAACTATGTAGGGTACAATCCAGCGTGGTTCGATCTTTGATCCCATACAATGAATACAGCATTGATTCTTGATATAAACAATGGTACCAGCAATGATTTCTTTGTTGCTGTTGTGTCGGCAATGAAAGGCATGCTTCTGGTGTTCCTGGGCAGAGTGGATGTTGGTACTGATGGTTGAGCTGAGCTTTTTAAGAATGGCTGGCAGTGTATTTAGCACATCAGGGTTGGCATCAATTGAAACAGGCATGGGGTCCACAGTGTTATTTTCTGACGGATTGAGGTCCATAGGAAGCTTGGCCTTCCATCCATACATGACCTTAAATGGAGTGCACTTGGTTAAGGCATGGACAGATGTGTGATAGGCAAACAGAACACCAGGGATGAACTGATCCCAGTCCTTTCTTTGGTCATTGACAACTACTAAGAGATTCTTTGAGTATTCGATTATCACGTTCCTGCTGTTCCATTTCTTTGTGGGTGGTAGACAGATGAAATGCAGTGATCTGTTTGAAAATGCTCAATACAGTGCCCATACATTAAAGGCAGCAAATAACGGAGTAAAAAAAAATAGCTTCTGACTAGGTACTCTTATCTGGAACAGCTGTTGCTTCAGTCCACTTAGAGAAATGTTCAGTGGCAGCAACTATATATTTGTTGCCATCTGATGTTTCCTGATCATATCAATCCTGACTAAACTCCATACTTTTGATTAAAGCGATGTTTTTGGCAAGGCTCATTATTGCTAGGATGTGGTTCTCTAGATCCCCCGATTACAAAAACTGGCTTAACCTGTTAAATAAAATTAAAAAGTATGAGGAGATTCTGTATAGGGAAAGACAAGCTCACGGAAAATGGGATAAGATTTGGCAAGGGTGGAATGAATGATCTGTTTGTTTGTTTTTTGAAATTTTTTTTTTTTTTTTCTCTTTCGGTGCGATGGTAGGGGGGAATGGAGGGAATGGGTACCTTAGTAATGTTTATGCATTTTTAATAGTCTGTAATTTGCAATTTGAAAAATTAAAAATGTAATAAAAAAAAAGTGATTAATCTGAAACAAAGAAAAAATCTTCAGCTTTGTTTTGTAAAAAAATAAAATAAAAGGGTATACCTGTATATATCCATAAAAAAGAATAGAAGTGCATATCAAATTCTCTATTGAGGCTGTTAGGGGATAGTGTTTTTAATGTATAGATCTAGAAGGGCTCCCGGGATTTAAGCATTTGTACACGGTTGCCTCTCCGTATTGGCACATGTTCTAGGACTTTGAATTGTAACTGGCTAATCAGATGCTTGACAGAGAGAAAATGACAGGGCATAGGAAGTTCAGTACGTTCACATCTAATGTTAGATTTTTGTTTTTATACAAGCGGTCTCACACACACTGGGTGGTTTCACTCACATATGTAAGACGGCAGGGGCATTTGATGAGATAGACAACGTGGGAAGTGTCGCCAGTATAAAAGCCTCAGGCCCAATGCATCTTGCCCATACAGGGGTGGACAATCTGGTCAACACATATCATATTAACGCATTGAGAATATCAGTAGGTCTCGCAAGTTCTTACATTGTTTGTAACATACTGTAACTAAATGTTTTAATTCCATCACTCTTGGGTAGGATTTGGATAGTGAAGGCCAATGTTTATTGATTATACTTTTCAGTTTAGGAGTCAGCGAGTGATATGTCATGACAAATGATAAGCGCAGGGAATTATAATGGTTTGAGTCACAATCGATCATGACGCACACTCCCTCATGTTTCAGTAGTTGTTCTGGATAGCTCCTAGCTTGGAATTTGGTCGCCATATCTGGACTCTCTGGTATTAGCGTCACTGATTATACACTGGACCCTTTTAAACTGTGATCTGGGCAATCTATTTTTTGTATTGAGTGATTGCTAGAGTAAAGCAGTAGACCATTATGGTCTGTAGGCTTTTGGTATAAGTTGGTATGTAGTTGTCCATTATCATCTTTGAGGACCAGTGCGTCCAAGAAGCTGATGAATGTGGTGAGAGGTGAATGTAAGGTCATTGTCCACGTGATTAAGGAACTCACAAAACAATTTTGTGATTGTAGATCATTATTCCATAGACGAAAGATGTCATCAAAGAACCAACGCCACATCAGGGCATGATGTCTAAATAGAGCATTGGGGTAAACCCATCTTTCCTTGAAGTCAGCCATGAAACAATTAGCGTACGGTGGTGCTGCATTTGACCCATTGCGGTCCCTTTATGCTGAAAACAAAACTAAATTCTCCCTTAAGACTAATATCAGCAATTCTGAGCAAACGGTATGTTCAAGGATATTAAGCTCAAAGGTAGAGGAAACTTAAGCCTATATTACACTATCAGATAACCCTGAAGATCATTGGTAACAAGTGTTCATAGTAACACTCGTGATCAATGATCTGGCAGGGTAATACTGCCACTGATTACTCAATGAATAAGCATTGGGTAATTGGAATCTTTCAGCAGGTTTAAAAATCATTGTTTGCCGGCAGGAGATCGTGCTGTGTAATCATGGTCAGCTGCCGGCAAACAATGATTCAGTATAGGGACAAGCAATGGCATTAGCAATTGCTTATCCCTATATTGTGAAGTGGATAGCTGTTTGTAATAGCAGCGGTCTCCTCCTCTGATGAGCAGGTCATTGCTGCGAAGGAACACTACCCTTCAAACAATCTGTGTGATCTGCAGGTCTAATATTAGCTTAAGTTAAACATTGCTAGTAGACCTTTGCTGTTGAGGGTAACCAAAAGACAACCAGGTGGTACCTTGCCTTGTGACCTAATGAGTGTCAAAAACTATGAATTTTCAAGAAGAAATGATGAGGTATTATGAACCAATGGAGTAAGTATTTTTTCAAGAAATTTGGATAATGGTGAGTGCAGAGAGTCTGTGGCTGCAACAATGGGTTTGCCAGGAGGTCTAGTTAAAATTTTTATGGATCTTAAGTAGTGTATATAGGACTGGCGTGACTGGATCAGTCTTCAGCAGAAATATGTATGTCTTTTGGTTGGTTGAGGATTGTGCCAGAATGTCACAAATAGCCTACTTAAAATCCTCCTCCAGGCCCATACTACCCATAATGTGTAATACAAGGGCAGTATCTCCACTGAAAGTGTTAATATCACTGTATTCTGTGCACTGTAAGTCCAACAGACTGTATATAGAGAGTGGAAGGTTCCTAGAGACTGTTAAAGGACTGGCGACACTTCTTCTTCCCTAGGAGGAAGTGAGTACAGTCTAGTTTACTATGTGGATGAGTAAACAACTAAGGGGGTTAAAAGTCCAAAAGGTGCTTTATTTTTTTTGTCCAGCACAATACAACACAGGGCATCCAAGTATTGGAGAATTTTTTCCTCTCACCTATGCCTTCAGCATGTCAGGAGGATCAGACTTTGCAGGCCACATAGTCTCATAGCGAGCATATTCTGACCCTGACTGAGGTTCCGAGGCCTCTATTTATTCCAACTATAAAGGCTGCATTAATGACTGTGTGAACCATCTATTGAACTGCTTCAGTAAATACAGTGGACATGTAACACCAAACCCACCTCATTATTTACTCACATTTTAGTGATTCCTGCCTTGCACCTCAAAACCTTCCACTATTAGGGCACCCCAAATTACCATCAGATAGAATTGCCAAAGCCATATAGTGTACCAAAGGAAAAAAAAGTTGCACCCTTTCTATCATTGCACAGCCCAAGAATAGAGTTGAGCGGACACCTGAAAGTTCGGGTTCGACGGGTTTGGCCAAACTTCACAAAAAAGTTCGGGTTCGGGATCCGAACTTAACCCGAACTTGACCCCGAACCTCATTGAAGTCAATGGGGACCTGAACTTTTGGGCACTAAAATGGCTGTAAAAGAGTCCTGGACTGGGCTAGAGGGCTGCAAAAGGCAGCAAAATGTGGGTAAGTGCCCTGCAAACAAATGTGGATAGGGAAATAAAATAAAAATAAGAATTAAAAATAAAAATCTTGATCTAGGAGGAGGAAATGGATGTGCCATCAGCAGCACGTCTACCAGCGTGCTTTTGTAGTCACGCAAAACAGGGTTCATGTCACCCATCAATGGAACAGACAATTTTTAAAAATGTAGGCCTCTGGCATCCAGGCAGAGGAGGGGTTAATTCACTGCAAAACGGGGTTAATGTCACCCACCAATGGAACAGAGGATTTTTTAAAATGTAGGTTCCTGGCACCCAGACAGGGGAGGGGTTTACTCACGGCAAAACAGGGTTCATGTCACCCACCAACAAACAGGCAAGTTTTAGAAATGTAGGCCCCTAGCACCCAGGCACAGGAGGGGTTCATTCACGGCAAAGCGGGGATCATGTCACCCACCAATGGAACAGATGATTTTTAAAAATGTAGACCCCTGGCACCCAGGCAGAGGAGGGGTTTATTCACTGCAAAAATGTTAATATTGCACCAAACTATTTAAAAGAAGATTTTTCTAATTTTCGGTCCCTGTCACCTATGCAGAGCAAGGGTTTGTACCCGGCAAAAATGGTAATATTTCACACAACAATTTAAAAGAAGATTTCCCGCATTTTCGGTCACTGTCACCTATGCAGAGCAGGGGTTTGTACTCGGCAAAGATGGTAATTTTGCACCCAACAATTAAAAAGAAGATTTTTCAAATTTTCGGTCCCTGTCACCTATGCAGTGCAGGGTTACTCGACAGCAAAAAACTGGAATATGTCAACCCCTGAACTCCCAGATGGAGTAACAATACTATTGTTCCCGTCACATATGCAGCGCAGACCGCAAAGGTAATTCCTGGCCATATAAAAAAAAAATAAAAAATTTCACCACCCATGAATAACATGGATTTAAGTGGTATATTTTGGCGTGTAGGACATCATCGTTCTCAACATCATCTTCCACCCAGTCTTCACCCCTGCCCTCTTTGTCAGTCTGCACACCGCAGAAAGCCACAGCAGTTTGCACCTGTGTTTCATCATAATCAGAGACGTGCTGCGGTGGTCTTCCCATGTCCTCAGCCTCAAACCTAAGTGTTTGGGCATCTGTGCACTCAATCTCTTCCATTTCTGGGGCAGGGCTATGGTTATGGCCCTGGGAAGCCCTGCCAGGAGATTCATCAAAAAGCATAAGAGACTGCTGCATGACTTGGGGCTCAGATTGCTTGGCTGATTTTCAAGGGGGTGAGGTGAAAGACTGATGAGCATGGGCTGCAGGTGCCAACTCTGAGCTTTCAGCAGTAGGAGACAATGTTAAGATACTGGAGCCACTGTCAGCTACCAAATCTACTAGCGCCTGTACTTGTTCTGGCCTCACCATTCGTAGAGCGGCATTCGGGCCTACCAAAAAACGCTGCAGGTTCTGTCGCCTACTCACACCTGAGAAAGGTGTTTCACTTGGAGCTGTAGTTGGCGCTGAACGGCCACGTCCTCTCCCAGCAACAGGAGCTCCACCAACACCACCATGACCATGCCCACGTCCCTTATTTGATGATTTCCTCATTATTTGCGTTCACCCACCAAACTAACAGATGGTTTATCTCCAGCAGGGCCGGGCCGACACAGAGGCTGGGGAGGCTCCAGCCTCAGGGCGCTCCAGCCTCAGGGCGCAGGCAGGGGCCGGCCAGAGGGACTGACAGGGAGGAACCGCTCAGCGCTCCCTCCTGTCATTCCCTGAGCCGGGCCCTGTCAGAGCACTCCTCTCACCTCCATTATGGTCACTGCTTCAGGCCTCCAGCATCAGGCCCCGCTGCCTCTAACTAGAAACACAGTAAGCAGGTGGGCGGAGCCTAACAGACCTCCGTTAGGCTCCGCCCACCTGCTTAATGTGTGGCAGCACTGGGGCCTGATCCCGGAAGCCTGGAGCAGTGAACATAATGGAGGTGAGAGGAGCGCTCTGACGGGGCCCGGCATTAAGTACAGTGAAAATGCCGGGCCCCCTTACATGAAGTCTGTGGGCAGTCGGGGGCACTTCTGGAAGCAGTGGGGTGCACTACTGGAGGCAGTGGGGGACACTACTAGGGGCAGTGGGGGACACTACTAGGGGCAGTGGGGGACACTACTAGGGGCTGTGGGGGACACTAGTGGGGTGCACTACTGGAGGCAGTGGGGGACACTACTAGGGGCTGTGGGGGGGCACTTCTGGGGGCCATTACTGAAGGCAGTGGGGGATATTACTAGGGGCTGTGGGGGACACTAATGGGGTGCACTACTAGAGGCAGTGGGGGACACTACTAGGGGCTGTGGGGGACACTAGTGGGGTGCACTACTGGAGGCAGTGGGGGACACTACTAGGGGCTGTGGGGGGGCACTTCTGGGGGCCATTACTGAAGGCAGTGGGGGATATTACTAGGGGCTGTGGGGGACACTAATGGGGTGCACTACTAGAGGCAGTGGGGGACACTACTAGGGGCTGTGGAGGGCACTACTGGGGCAGTGGGGTACACTACTGGGGACATTATTAGGGGCAGTGAGAGGCATTACTGGGCGATCAGGGGAGTGACAATTGCGGACACAGAGGGTGTGACCGGGCACGGTGTCGGGGAGGGTGGTGGTGGACCTTGTCCCAGCCCTGATCTCCGGTGTCAATTTAACTGCCAATAGTCAACAATTTACTAACAGTAAGGCAGTGCCCATGTCATAAACAGAATACATTTATTTAGGTCACACAACAGTGTAACAGAGCAATTCAATAAAATTACTTCACTATCAACAAAAATTAGATTTTTCAAACCAACAATGTAAAAGCAGAAGTTAACGGCTTAACTTGACTGTTAGAAATGCAGCGTACACTGCTAATGTGCTATCTACCACAAAACCTGTGTGTTCGCAACCAACTATGTAAATGCGGAGTTCAAAACGTTACTTAAAATGACTGAAATACAGGGTAGGCCTCAGATATGCTATGTAGCACAAAACTAGTTTTTATTACAACTACAGAAATGCAGTATGTCACTGCTAAATTTTAAAATAGGTTTTTGTGCGTTGTATGCCAAATTGCTCTGTGGAACAACAATACGGGTTTATTTCCCCCAAACACAGAAATGCAGTATGTCACTGCTAAATTTTAAAATAGGTTTTTCAGCGTTGTATGCAAACGTGCTCTATGGTACGACAGTATGGGTTTATTACAGCAACTACAAAAATGCACTATATCACCACAAAATTTTAAAATAGGTTTTTCAGTGGTGTATGCAAACGTGCTCTGTGGTAAGACAGTACGGGTTTATTACAGCAACTACAGAAATGCACTGTCACCTCAAAATTTTAAACTAGGTTTTTCAGCAGTGTATGCAAACGTGCTCTATGGTACGACAATTAAAACGACCATAGGGGGCCCTTATGTCCAATAACATATTATCAACAGACAGTGCTGGGACTAATATACAGGGAACTCATAATAGTGATAGTAAAGGCACAAGCTCATACATATATAGAACATAAACAACGAAAAAGAAGAGCCAATAGTGCTGTAATAAGATTACTTTATTTCATTTAATATGATAAAAATAAACATCAAAGATAGGAGGTGACAGTAAACAAGTGCCATCCGGTATCCTGCCAGCAGGTAAAAGAATAATTATAGATAGTTGGTGATAAATACAAAAAAACATCAATAAATACATATAAGTATAAAAATAGGGAGCCGCAAGCAAAGAGCTATAATTAAAGACCCATAGATAAACACCTCAAGTGAGGACAGCTCACTTTAAAATATGCTGGATCGGGAGATAGGACGGCACTACCCCAACGCGCGTTTCGGTGTGCCTTCTTCTACCCCCAGCCCTGCAGCCTTTCATAAAGCGGGAAGAAATTGCCGAACAATGGACCCGAACCCGAACTTTTACGGAAATGTTCGGGTTCAGGTCCGGGTGCGAAAAACCATAATGTTTAGTACGAACCCGAACTTTACAGTTCGGGTTCGCTCAACCCTACCCAAGAAGCATCCGAACTGTGAGTACAACTATTCCCATCCTGGTTCTGTCCCTCAGTTACTCCTCTTTGGTCTAAAGTAGAGGCACTACTCAAGGAGGTTTAAGATGCCCTTTTCCTGTTAACCCCTGAATTGGCAATTCTAGGTACTGGCCTGAGGAATATTCCTCTCTCTATACGATAGTATAGATAGATAGGTACCAGACACTCGTAAGGTGATAACTAGACACTGGAAACAGGCCATAACGCATGATTTAGTGGAGTTTATACAATTACTAAACTTGCACATTATCTATGAACTGGTATTCTCTCCCTCTTTGCAATGCAGGATCAGCGCTGACAACCGTTGGCTGATGAGGTTGTCGAGTACTCACGCCTCTACCAGTCAGTCTATTTTAAGGGGTTACTGTTTCTCTGACTATGGATTATTTACATCTGTGTACATTTGTGCAGGTTATGTACCAGTCACATGTCTTGTAATGTATAACTCACAGAAAAAAGATGCACCACATGGATAAGCAACTGACAACACTAGCTAATCCCTCACTCTGGTGTTAAAAGCTGAGAGATTCGCCAATATTTCCAATCAGGAACATATCGGAGCCCCTTTAGGCACCACTACACGGTATCTCAGCATGACATGGGGTCCTACCACTAGACTACCTATGGTGTGTGAACAAGGTCTGAACAGGTATTAAGCAGCCTACAGCCCCATCCCACTCACCTGCACTGCAGGACCAACAATGCAATGGGGAACAAATGAGGCCGCAAGCTACACCTACAACAGACCATGTGACACCAGCTTCCAGGTGCAACAGAATGTTTACCAGCCATATGCAATGGCACATTCAATACATATAAAACAAGAATCACAAAAATAAACGTGGCCTAAATGGGTGGGACTGCTCCAGACCCCAAACACTGTGGCGTGTTTCTAACTGGGGGCAGTTCCTCCGCATGTGGTTCGCAGCGACGGCTATCCCCAGCAAAATTGCATACAATGGAGGATGCCGGCGCGAACCACAAGCACCACACAAACATCCTACACAAAATAAAACATGTGCGGATGAAAATATATAAACACATAACTCACAGAAAAAAGATGCACCACATGGATAAGCAACTGACAAGACTGGCTAATCCCTCACTCTGGTGTTAAAAGCTGAGAGATTCGCCAATATTTCCAATCAGGAACATATCGGAGCCCCTTTAGGCACCACTACACGGTATCTCAGCATGACAGGGGGTCCTACCACTAGACTACCTATGGTGTGTGAACAAGGTCTGAACAGGTATTAAGCAGCCTACAGCCCCATCCCACTCACCTGCACTGCAGGACCAACAATGCAATGGTAGTATGCATAGGTAGTCTAGTGGTAGGACCCCATGTCATGCTGAGATACCGTGTAGTGGTGCCTAAAGGGGCTCCGATATGTTCCTGATTGGAAATATTGGCGAATCTCTCAGCTTTTAACACCAGAGTGAGGGATTAGCCAGTGTTGTCAGTTGCTTATCCATGTGGTGCATCTTTTTTCTGTGAGTTATGTGTTTATATATTTTCATCCGCACATGTTTTATTTTGTGTAGGATGTTTGTGTGGTGCTTGTGGTTCGCGCCGGCATCCTCCATTGTATGCAATTTTTGCTGGGGATAGCCGTTCACTGCGAACCACATGCGGAGGAACTGCCCCCAGTTAGAAACACGCCACAGTGTTTGGGGTCTGGAGCAGTCCCACCCATTTAGGCCACGTTATTTTTGTGATTCTTGTTTTATATGTATTGAATGTGCCATTGCATATGGCTGGTAAACATTCTGTTGCACCTGGAAGCCGGTGTCACATGGTCTGTTGTAGGTGTAGCTTGCGGCCTCATTTGTTCCCCATTGCATTGTTGGTCCTGCAGTGCAGGTGAGTGGGATGGGGCTGTAGGCTGCTTAATACCTGTTCAGACCTTGTTCACACACCATAGGTAGTCTAGTGGTAGGACCCCATGTCATGCTGAGATACCGTGTAGTGGTGCCTAAAGGCTCCGATATGTTCCTGATTGGAAATATTGGCGAATCTCTCAGCTTTTAACACCAGAGTGAGGGATTAGCCAGTGTTGTCAGTTGCTTATCCATGTGGTGCATCTTTTTCTGTGAGTTATGTGTTTATATATTTTCATCCGCACATGTTTTATTTTGTGTAGGATGTTTGTGTGGTGCTTGTGGTTCGCGCCGGCATCCTCCATTGTATGCAATTTTTGCTGGGGATAGCCGTTCGCTGCGAACCACATGCGGAGGAACTGCCCCCAGTTAGAAACACGCCACAGTGTTTGGGGTCTGGAGCAGTCCCACCCATTTAGGCCACGTTTATTTTTGTGATTCTTGTTTTATATGTATTGAATGTGCCATTGCATATGGCTGGTAAACATTCTGTTGCACCTGGAAGCCGGTGTCACATGGTCTGTTGTAGGTGTAGCTTGTGGCCTCATTTGTTCCCCATTGCATTGTTGGTCCTGCAGTGCAGGTGAGTGGGATGGGGCTGTAGGCTGCTTAATACCTGTTCAGACCTTGTTCACACACCATAGGTAGTCTAGTGGTAGGACCCCATGTCATGCTGAGATACCGTGTAGTGGTGCCTAAAGGGGCTCCGATATGTTCCTGATTGGAAATATTGGCGAATCTCTCAGCTTTTAACACCAGAGTGTGGGATTAGCCAGTGTTGTCAGTTGCTTATCCATGTGGTGCATCTTTTTTCTGTGAGTTATGTGTTTATATATTTTCATCCGCACATGTTTTATTTTGTGTAGGATGTTTGTGTGGTGCTTGTGGTTCGCGCCGGCATCCTCCATTGTATGCAATTTTTGCTGGGGATAGCCGTTCGCTGCGAACCACATGCGAAGGAACTGCCCCCCCAGTTAGAAACACGCCACAGTGTTTGGGGTCTGGAGCAGTCCCACCCATTTAGGCCACGTTTATTTTTGTGATTCATGTCTTGTAATGTGCATACATGCTTTGGTTGTAATACTTTTTTTATTTCTATTTATTTTGTGTTTTCTCAGTTTGTATAATACCTTTTGAAACTCAATAAAAAGACAATGTTAAAAATAACACAACAGTTCCCATCCTCCACACTGCCCCTGTTGCCCATTTTGTGTTTTTTAAATAACTAGGGATGTTACAAACAAGTGGTTGTAACTTTTGGTCCACCAATGAACCCAGATGCTCCCCAAGACCACCAATGCCCATAACAATTTTTAATCCAGCACCTGATATGAATACTTTTGTATTTGCATGTAATTAAACATTTTGAATAGCCACTAAGCTATTCAGTAAAATATATATATTGTTGCTGTTTGTTTGTTTTTTGACTGCTGACGTGGTCGCACAAGTACAGTTTAAATCTTCAATAGTCGCCAGCCATATCATCTGTTGTGCTGTGGCAGTTACAGGGAGAGAGCTGTTGCAGAGAGGACACACTCCTTGAGAATGGGCTCCCCTGAGCTGCCAGCCTGAAATAAATCTAGAAGGACAATTGAAAAAATGAATGAGAAGATCTCTGAATCCATGTGAGGAACAGGGCCAGTTCTAGTTTTGTTAGAACGAGATTGTCATGTACTATATGATGTCTGTTTCATTTTTCCATCAATCATGAGATAATCCCTTTATGGAACTTACTTTCAATTGTGAACTAATATACAGTATGTGGTGGGGGGGGGGGGGGTACTATCTCTCCTTGGGGAGAGAGAGTACCTTAATCGGCGTTATGAAACTTATAGGCCATACATGATCCTCTGGAATTCTAGGAAGAAAGGGAGGCAAATTAGCTCTTAACAAGCTCTGCCTCTAATGCCACCAGATGTCAGGCAGCTATCCTATACGTCAATGTTTGACCCTTTAAATAGGCCTTGAGACATGACTCAGATATTAGATAAGCCAGCACCTCATCTGCAGACAGTTGTATCAAGCAATTGGCTCTTATCAGTGCAGTGCAGAAAGTGCTGGCTTAGGGTCAATTCAGACATCCGTAGTTCAGGGTCCGCATCCGTCCCGCAATTTTGCGGAACGGGTGCAGATCCATTAATTTCAATCAAGGACAAGAATAGGCATTTCTATCATAGGACCAGTCATATGTGGTCCACAAAATGCAGAACGCACACAGCCGGCATCCTTGTTTTGCGGATCTTCAATTTTAGGACCGCAAAACACTTGCGGACGTCTAAATGGAGCCTTAACTGGGTGAGAAGCCTAAGTCAGGATTTAGGGGTGCTATCTCTCCTTGGGGTGAGAGCATGTTAAGTTATAAGTTATACACGCCCCTCTGGAATTTTGGAAAATAAGGCATACAAATGAGCTCTTGAAGCAGAGCTTTTTAAGAGCTCATTTGCATTCCTTTCTTCTCAGAATTCCAGAGAATTATTATATTACTCACTTATATAGCACATATTCCACAGCACATTACAGACTTTAGCATCACATTGTCCCCAATGGGGCTCACAATCTAAGTTCCCTATTAGTATGTCTTTGGAGTATGGGAGGAAACCAAAATACCAGAAGGAAACACATGCAAACATAGAAACTCCATGCAGATGATGTCCTTGGTCAGATTCAAGCCTAGGATCCCAGCGCTGCAAGGCACCAGTGCTAACCACTGAGCCATCGTGCTGCCCATTCAGCATTAGCAGCCAGGGTCATTGCTAGTGTCTTAAAAGATTAGGCACAACCCCAAAGACAGACATATGCTTTAACCCCTCTTTCCCCTCAAAAATATATACATATTGGGGACCTCATATCTATAAGACAACATGACAAACTTAGATACAGTGGCTCAGCTCTACACATGGTAGTATATACTGCCTTGAAAAAGTATTCACCCCTAGCCAAATTGTTATAGTGGAATGAAAAAAGATACCGTGTCTAAAAAACAAATAACTGAAAATGTGTAAGTGCATATATTGTTCACCTCTTTGCAATGAAACCTCAATAAATAAGGTCCAACCAATTTCAGAAGTCACATAACATAGGTCTGCAACTAAAAAGCTGTTTGATTATCTTCATCTAATTTCCATGTATTTTAGTGTGCTGAAAATAAAAAAAATATTGAAAAACTCTAGATGTCATGATTTGCCACAAAATGCTAAATTGTCTTCAAATTTATCAATTTTTTTTAATTTTTGGTATTATTTTTATATTATGAGTTTTAACCCAATTTAAAGTCCAAATTACTATTAATTAGGGATTCTTATGGTATGCCGAGAGCAAAAGAACCATAGTGACGGCTGTTAGTTTTGTTCATGTGATGTGAAAGGGTTTAATTTCAAACGGAAGCATTCCATTTCATACCCCAATCTTCACTCAGCAATTCGTCCCATCCCCCATGGCACAGCTATACCAGTACCCAAGCCCCTTGCTACCTTGGAAGAGATATCTAGCTTGGATGAAGGTGAAGTCATACCTGAACCAGATGACGAATCAAGTTCTGTCTTTGAAGATGATACAAGACCAATATTGTTTTTTCAGGAGGAGATGATCGATTTGGTAAGAGACTTGAATCTTCCCAAAGATGCCACTGAGTTACTCAGATCAAAGCTGAAAAGCAGGAATTTATTGTTGCCAGGAGTGTCATCTTCATGGTTCAGACATCGTGAAAAGGAGTTCGTTCCTTACTTCGCCCAGGAAGACAAGTTGGTTTATTGCATCGCTGTCGAAGGTCTGATGAGTCAATTTAAAATCCAATATGATTCAGAGCAATGGCGTCTTTTTATAGATTCTTCAAAAGAAGTCTCAAAGCAGTTTTACTCCACAACGGTGGTTTTTACGCTTCCATACCTGTAGGTCATTCCGTATACTTGAAGGAAACCTACAAGAACTTGGAATTAGTTCTTCGTAAACTTAAATATGAAGACCATGGTTGGCAAGTGTGTGGGGACTTGAAAGTCTTGTTAATGCTGCTCGGCAACAAGCTGGGCATACCAAATACCCTTGTTTTCTGTGTCTATGGGACAGTCGAGACCGACAAAATCACTGGACTGTTAGGGTGCTAAAAAAAATGTCCTCTGAGAAACTTTGGTACCTTCCCATGAAGTTCTTCTACCACATCTCCACATAAAATTGGGATTGATGAAGAAATTCGTAAAATCACTTCCAAGAGATGGTGTCACAGGGCGCACTCAGTCTCCCATCAGACCTGCTGCTTAGCTTCAGGAGCAAGAATCTGTGTTTGGCCTCATTCCCAGGGCGGCTTTACTAGCAGTGAGGCTCCCTGCTCCTAGGTCTGCCTTGAGCGCCGAGCTGATCACTCGGTGCTCGACTAGTCTGTCTGTCGGTCATGTGACGCTGGTCACGTCACATGACCCTCAGACCCCACTATCAATACAGGCAGCCTGCTGACCACAGGTTGCCTGTTAATTCTAGGTTCCTGGCTATTTGCTGGACTTCCGAATACTCACCTGATCCTTTTCCCTGACGATCCTTTGCCTGCTCCTCTTGTAGTGCGCATCCCTTCTGGTATTGTGACCTCGGCTCCCAACTGACTACTCTTTGCGGACTCCTCTGGTACTTCTCTACTCTCCTGGTATGTGATCCCAGATTCTCCTGTCCATTCTTTGCTTAACCCTTTGTACTGCGTAGCTCTCTTGGTTCTGACCCGGTCAGTTCACGTTCCGTATTTTGTCTTGTCTGTCTTCCCTGCACATATCCTAAGTAAGGGACTGTCGTCCAGTTGTCCCCTGTCATCAGGACTCGTGAGCCAAGTAGGCAGGGCCAGGGGTGAGGGTGGAGCGCAGTGGTCACTATCCTTCCCCTTGTGTGTGTGTGGACGGGACCGTTACAGATGGAGAATGCTTCAAATACTTGGTCACCAAGTTTCCAGGCCTGTCAGAGGCAAAATTGAAGGAAGGTGTGTTCATCGGACCAGACATTAGAAGGCTTATAGTTGATCAAGAGTTTGTCAATACCATGACGGATCCTCAAAAAGAAGGGTGGATTGTATTTAAAGAAGTTGTACAGAAATTTTTAGGCAATAACAAAGCTCCTCACTACAAAAAGATCGTCGGACGAATGCTGAAAGCATTTCAAGCTTTAGGTTGCCTAATGAGTTTGAAAGTGCATTTTCTCCAGTCCCACCTTTACTACTTTCCTGAAAATCTGGGAGTGAGGAACAAGGTGAACGATTCCACTAAGACATTAAAGAGATGGAAAGGAGATACTAGGGAAAATGATGGAAGACTACTGTTGGATGCTTCAAAGAGACATTCCAGAGCCTACTCACAAGTGTAAATGCACCAAGAGAAGCCTCACAGGGAAGAAGAATCGAGTTTAGTATGTGTAGGTGAGCTCATTTCAGTTCAAAAAAGGATTTTTATGAAAAAATTGTAGTCTATTTCCATTTATTTTGAGGTATTGAGGTATTGCCTTATATAACATAGTTACCTTAATTGTCAGGAAACTTGATGTCCTATGACAAAATGGAGGTCATTTTCACATTCAGCACACCAAAAAACATAAAGATTAACTGGAATAACCAAAACAGCTCTTGAAAAAACATTTTTGGCAGACCTGTCATTAGTCAAATAAGGTCCCCTTTGTGTGCAATCAAAGCGTTGCTTGATATGAGTATAAATTTACCTGTTCTGAAAGGTCCCACTACTTAGCAAGCAACATGAAGATAAAAGTGTTCTCCAAACAGTTCCGAGACAGTGAAGTAGTATAGATCAAATTTGGGTTCTAAAAAATGTTTTAAAACTTTGAATATCAAACGAAGCACCCTTAAATCTATTGTAACAAAAATGTAAAGAATAAGAGCTCATGCACACAACCGTATGTATTTTGTGGTCCGCAAAACACGCATTCCCAAAAAAAAAGTATGACATCTGTGTGAAATCCGTATTGCATTCTTTGTTTTTGCGGATCCATTGTAACAATGCCTGTCCTTGTGCGCAAAACGGACAAGAATAGGACATGTTCTATTTTTTTGTGGAACAGACATGTGGACATGCACACGGAGTCATTTCAGTTTCAGGGTTTTTTTTGCTGACCCATTGAAATAAATAGTTCCGCATACGGACCTGTCAAAAATGAAATGGAAACGGGGAAAAAAATACGTTTGTATGCATGAGCCCAAACTAGAAACTGACCAGAAGGCCAACCACCAAAACTCACAGACTGGGCAAGATGGTTATTAATCAGAGATTCAACAAAGACATAAAACAATAACACTGAAGGAGCTCCATAGATCCACAGTGGAGATGGAAGTATATGTGTATAGAAACAGTACAGTCATGTTCAAAAGTTTAGAGACTGACACAAATTTGGTTTTCACAAAGTTTGCTGCTTCAATCTTTTTGTTAGATGTTTTTTATGGCATACTGAAGTACAATTAAAAGCATTTCATATGTTTTAATTTTTACTGATAAACACATCAAGTTTCTGGAAAGATTCAATATTTGTCATGTTGACACTTCTTTTTCAAGACTTCTTCAATTTGCCCTGGCATGCTGGATTTCAGCTTCTGGGTCTAATCCTGACTGATGGCAACCCTTTCTTGCCTAATTAGTGCTTAGAGTTTATTACAGTTTTTGTATTTTTGTTTGTCCACCTGCTTTTTAAAGATTGACTACAAGATCTCAATGGGATTGAGATCTAGTGAATTTGCTGGCCATGGACCCAATATTTAAATGTTTGGTTCAATGAGCCACTTAGTTTTTACTTTTGCCTTGTGACATTGTGCTCTGCTAGAAGAAAAAAAACATTCTTCATCACCAAATTGTTCCTGGATTATTGGGAGAAATCTCTTGGGGGATGTTTTGATACCATTCTTTAATCATGGCAGTGTTCCTAGGCAAAACCGTGAGTGAGCCCACTACCTTGGATGAAAAGCACACATAAATGGTCTCTTTTGACTTGCACAGTGAGGTGGCAAAGAAACCACTTTTCTCCAAGAAAAACATCAAGGACAGACTGGTATTCTGCATGAAGTACAAGAATTGGACTGCAGAGGACTAAAGTAAAGTTATTTTTTTCTATTAAGTCCCCTTCAAACTGTTTGGGAGACATCTGGAAAAATTATTGTCTGGAGAAGAAAACGTGAGTACTACTAGGAGTCCTGTGTCATGCCAACGCTAAAGTATCATGAGACCATTCATATGTGGAGTGGCTTCTAGAGATGACAGAATCTCTTGAAATTTGTTGTGGTTCCAATTCTTATGAATCAGTCAAATAATTGAATTCGGTCCAACTCTATCCAAATCAAAAGTGTTCCAATTGGCCTGAAAATTGGTATATGAGACCCTGGGATCCCCTATTTTTTCTCTCTTGTCTTTCTCTCTTTTTCCTAACCCCCCTCCACACCCTTTTGAGCTCTTTAACGCAATGACAGCAATAGTAAATAATATCACTGACATATATATAGCTATGGGTAAACAAATGGCTAAGCCTCATGCACACGACCATATGTATTTTGCGGTCCGCAAGAAACAGATCCACAAAAAATATGGATGACGTCCGTGTGCATTCCGTTTTTTGCGGAACTGAACAGCTGGCCCCTGATAGAACAGTACTATTCTTGTCCATTAGGCAGACAATAATAGGACATGTTCTATCTTTGAACGGAAAAATGGAAATATGGAAACGGAAGGCATACGGAGTACCTTTCATTTTTTTTGCGGAACCATTGAAATAAATGGTTCCGTATACGGTCCGTATACAGAACGCAAAAACAGGAACGGAAACGGAAAAGAAAACTTTTGTGTGCAAGAGGTCTTATTCTGTTAAACAGTCTGTTTAAAAACACACTGCACTATTAGATTTATGGTTTTTTTAAAATAAAAAACATTCCAAAAATTGGCCATTATTGGCCTTATTGGGGACAGATGTTTGGATGGTGTTTAAACACAGAGTGGCATCAGAAAAAACAGTGACCTATTCTGATCAATAGTTCAAAAAGGCACAATTGCACATGCAACTGTTTGTTTGTTTTTTTGTAAGAAATACAAGCCCAATTAAATGTTGCCTGATTTGAACACACTGGTATTAACGCACTGAAATGTGCTGAATTGCATAATTATAAATGGTAGCAAAACTGCAACTGTTTTATTTGGTCATTAACATAGGTGCAATTCCCTGCTACGAACAGACTGTACACTGCTACTGATGCACTAAAATGCCCTGAATTGTGCAATTATAAAGGGTGGCAAAACTGTAACATTTTTTTTTTAAGGAGAAAAGCACAATAGTGTAGTGTATGCAGAAAATATATGCTGCTGGTGGTGCTGGGAATATGGTTATAAAACTCATGAACTGTAGAAGCTTTGTAACAGGTTTTTGGGAAAAAGAGGCTGGCTGATGTACAGATAAAAATAAGATCTTTGTACTGGATCAGTGCAGTGAGTGCAAGACATGAACAGCTTGAGCAGCTACTGATAATACCTGACTTTCTACCTAGTAATTTAATCTACGTAACTAAATATTTCACTACACTGTCCCTGCAAAACTCTTACATGGCTAGCTTGTGTCAGAGACATGGCAGACATGTCCTCTCAAATCACTGGCTGAGCTCACAATGGCGCTTGTTCTTGACTGCTTGAACAGAGGCTAATAGACCAGACAATTTACTTTCTCCTCTAATTGACTTTCAGGCTGCAAAGCATTGTGGGCAAGACTGCTGGTTGGGCTTCCCCTCGCCCAAAACTTCAGATTCATTTTCATGAAGAATTAATTTAGCATTGATTTGCTCATCTCTAGTTGTTCCTCAATCAAGAGAGTGGGCTTACTCACTATTTTGCTTAAAACACTGCCATGTATGGTATCACAAGAATGGTATCAAAACATCCTCCAAGAGCAATTTGGTGATGAACACGATTTTTCCAAGCACTGATACGGCAAGAATGGGTTCCCATTAGTCAGAATTTGGCCCAGAAACTGATATCTGGCAGGTCAGGGTGAATTGTAGAAGTCTTGAAAATATTGCAAAAGTCTTAAAATATTGAAGTCTTAAAAATCTGTAAATATTGAGTCTTTGTAAAAACTTGAAGTATTTTGTGAAAGCCAAAACTGTTTGGCCATGGTTGTAAATTTATGCATAGCAAAAACACAACACTTCCCACCACCTCAAGAACACAGTTTCCACAGTGAAGCATGGTGGTGGCAGCATCATGGTGTGGGGACCCATTACAATAACAGGAACTGGAAAACTGGCCAGGACTGAAGGGAAGATGGCAAAAAATACAGGATAATTCTTGAATTCTGTTTTATTCCGCCAAAGATTTAAAGTGTAACTGCCTGTAAGGCATAGTTCTCTCTCAGGATGTCGCAATTACAGACTTCTCCTCTGACAACGGGGTTCAAGTCCAAAAGGTGCTTTATTTTGGTACTTCAGCACCATCACACACATAAACATAGAAAAAAAACACCTGCCAGTCTGGGCTCTACTTAAAACATGTGTTGACTCTACCTCACCTATAGAGCACCGTTCACACACGGGATTAGATCCAGCTTCTCAGTCATATACGGTCCAGCAGCCTCCAGCTGTGACCACACCACCACTCATTGGGGGCAGATGGTCCAGAAGTCCTCCCGACTCTGACCATGCGACCCTCTTTCCGTAGGCGTCGCTGGGTCCCCCAAACTTCAGGCTTTACAAAGCCTTGTGGCCCCTCAGCCCTCCTGGCATCTCAGGCTCCCCTCTCTCTCAGGCTTCCTCAGCCTTTCTCCCTCAAAGTCATACATAGAGGGTTGTTTTATCCCTCCTTGATTACAGCAGCAGGCATCACCTGCAATCACCTCCGGCAAAAGACAATACATGTAGTGGAAGGGTGTGGACTGGCAAATCCCACTACCAAACCTATCCCCCAGTCAGGGCCGGGCCGACACAGAGGCTGGGGAGGCTCCAGCCTCAGGGCGCTCCAGCCTCAGGGCGCAGGCAGGGGCCGGCGAGAGGGAGAGGGACTGACAGGCTCCCTCCTGTCATTCCCTGAGCCAGGCTCTGTCAGAGCGCTCCTCTCACCTCCATTATGCTGCTTCAGGCCCCGCTGCCTCTGGCTCTAACTAGAAACAGAGTAAGCAGGTGGGCGGAGCCTAACGGACCTCCGTTAGGCTCCGCCCACCTGCTAATGTGAGCAGTGCTGGGGCCTGATCCTGGAAGCCTGGAGAAGTGACCATAATGGAGGTGAGAGGAGCGCTCTGATGGGGCCCGGCATTAAGTACAGTGAAAATGCCGGGCCCCCTTTCATTAAGTCTGTGACAACATGGGGGGCAGAAGAGCATGACAACATGGGGGGGTAAAAGAGCATGAAAAGATGGGGGAGAATGACGGGGCAGAAAAAGCATGAGAAGAAGAGGGGATTATGACAAGAGGGGGAGAATGACAAGAGGGGGCATGACAAATTACTATGTGGGGGCACTGCTGTGTGGTTGAGGGGGTGTGGGGACATTACTGTGTGGGGGGGCAGTGTGGCGGACATTACTGTGTGGGGGGCAGTGTGGCTGACATTACTGTGTGGGAGGGCAGTGTGGCGGACATTACTGTGTGGGGGGCAGTGTGGCGGACATTACTGTGTGGGGGGCAGTGTGGCGGACATTACTGTGTGGGGGGCAGTGTGGCGGACATTACTGTGTGGGGGCAGTGTGGCGGACATTACTGTGTGGGGGCGTGTGGCGGACATTACTGTGTGGGGGGCAGTGTGGCGGACATTACTGTGTGGGGGCAGTGTGGCGGACATTACTGTGTGGGGGCGTGTGGCGGACATTACTGTGTGGGGGCAGTGTGGCGGACATTACTGTGCAGGGGGCAGTGTGGCGGACATTACTGTGCGGGGGCAGTGTGGCGGACATTACTGTGCGGGGGCAGTGTGGCGGACATTACAGTGCGGGGGCAGTGTGGCGGACATTACTGTGTGGGGGACACTACAGTGTGGGGTGGCATTATACAAAAGCTCTGCAGATGTAACTCCCATGTATTGGGTCACCACAATTTGGGTGGTCAATCACTAAATGAACCCTGTTATGGGGAGAATCTGTGGATGACACATATTTGTCCCACAGACACCCCCTCCCCCAAAACAGGGTTAATTTACTGAATGACCACCAATAAAGAGGTGGGGGTCACATATGCTATTTCATAATGACAGCAGGGCCCGTGCAGTGACTGTATTCTACTACCCCCCATCCCCCGCTCACTGGATATAATCTTATTAACTATATAACTGTAGTAAATCACTACAGTTATATAGTTAAGATTATATACAGTGTCGAGAGGGTGTAGTAGAATACAGTCACTGCACGGGCCCCGCTGGCGCTGTCATCAAAAAAGCAGATACAACCCCACAGCCTCACCCCTTGTATTGGGGGTCATTCCTACATGGACCCTGTTATGGGGAGGGGGGATCTGTGGATGACACAAATGTGTCATCCACAGATTCCCCAATAACAGTATCATTCATCACAGATCCCCCATAGCAGTGTCATCCACAAGTTGGAGGGGGGGGGGGGAACTTGGGCAGCTCAGCCTCTGTTGGTGGTGGACCTTGTCCCAGCCCTGCCCCCAGTCCACATGAAATCCACTCCAGAACAACATCTAGACAAAACTGTCTCAGCAAACTACACCTTGCTGAAACCACTGCAACTTTCTGGATTTCAGTTATCTCACCCAGCTGACACGCTTTTACATTTATATGAGAAAACTTGCCTTGAAATGTCCCTTTCAGGGCATATCAGGGCTAAGGCATGCCCATCTACACAGTACAGGGCATCACTCACTGTGAATAACATCCCAAAAAAATCCATTTTAATTCTAGGCTGTAATACAACAAAACAGGAAAAACACCAAAGGGGCGGTGGTGAATACTTTCAGAAGGCACTGAATCTTTATAATGCAGGTTTTTGACAGAGGATACCACATTTTGCTTTGAAATTATAAAAGTATATTTTATGTACCATAAACACAGGTATGATTTTGTAAATTGCTTCTGGAGGAGAACACCTCCGTAGTGCAGAGCAGTAGAAAAGCACCATAAGAGACATAAAGAGTGCCTATGGATTTGGAGTACCGAGCCCCAGCATGATGTCTTATTGTGACTTTTGTCTAATATTGAGTTACAATACTACTGAAAAAATAATAATTATATAAAGGATATTTAAAAAACTGCATGTGGAAAACCACCTAGATCTATACTTTGTAACTCACCTTATGGAGCTAAATCACACTGCTTGACCCTGTTCACACCCTTTATAACCTGGGTATAAATGAAGCTGATATTCATTATGCTTAATTGAGCTACAATGGCATTGTGTCCACATGTAACTTAAATTCATTGGCCGGGCACATACTAGGCTTGTAGGGTTACTAAGCAGGTTGAACCGCAAACTGACAGTATATACTGTAGATACAGTACTTTGTCCTGCACTGTTGGTACTGCTGCAGAGATATCTGATGCTACACTGTGGTATCTGGTGCTGCTTAGAAACTATTTTGTGCTGAATTTTGGTATATGGCACTGCTGGCGAAGTGTGTTGTGCTGTAGTATTCACTTGGCGCTGATATTGAAGTATTTAGTGCTGCACTGTGGAATCTGGCACTACTGGGTAGATATTTTGCGATGTGCTGTGGTTTATTTGGCACTGGCATGGACGTAATTTGTGCTGTACTATGGTATCTGGCACTGCTGAGGAGGGTAGGGAATGGGAATCTATCCGCAAATTTATGTTGCCCTGTTTGATAAAAGCATAAGGTAGTGACCACGGGCGTAGGAAGCGGTCGGGGAGGGGGGGGAGGATCCCACCCAGTAAATAATGCGGGGGGGACGGGTATGCAAAAATCCCCCCCAGCGGCAGCGCAATGTGTGCGGCAGTGGCGGGGCACAGGGAGATGAACGCTTCCATTGTGGAAGCGTTCATCTCCATAGTCATCTGTATCGCCGTCCCCAGGACAGCGATACAGATGGCTGTGCTGTGGAGCAGGAGAGGGAGAGGCGTCTCCCTTCCCTGCTCCTCTGATAGGCTGCAGGCCTAGTGCCGGCAGCCTATCAGATGTTGGTACAGGCGGCGCGATGATGTCATCACGCCGTCTGTGAGCCATACAGCGCGGGACACAGGCCAGAAGAGGCCTGCATCGCATCGCTGTGACTGATGGAGGTAAGTACAGGTGTCTTGTTTTGTGTGTGTGTGTTTTTTTTTTTTAAACCGGACCCACTGGCCCATAAGGAGAGTGGGGGGTGGAGGCGGGGGAAGAGATTTTTGGCACTTGGGGAGAGGGCAGAGAGATGTGGGTGTGGCTTGAGGGTGGGCGGGGACACAGGGGCCCCATTAGTGCTGTCCCCCCCCAGATTTTTGGGGCTTCCTACGCCCAACGATAGTGGTCCAACATTAGGAATTCCCCTGATCAGTTATTCATTGCAACCTCTGTTGCCAGAACTATCTATAAAATTGAGACATTCCCTTAAGGTAATAAAGCTGTAGCAAAATGGCATGTGTGCATACAGCCATACATCTAAGATACCTTTTTAACACTCATTTTACTAACATTAGGTTTATTAGGAATAAAGGATCAGGCATATTGAAATCCAACATGCCCAATCCCTCTTAATAAAATACAAGAAAGAGGAACTGGCACAAAGTTGAAGAGGAAGCAAGGCAGAATTGAAACATTCAAAGTATTTTTTTTAACTTTTTCTAACTACGGTACGTCTCTAGAAAGCATGCTTAAATCTTCCAGGAGAACATACTGTATAATTTTAGCCAACCATGTACAAAACAAAGAAAGTGTCTGTAAGCTGATAGACAACATGTCACAATCTAGCATGATGACAGGTACATGAGTATTCCCGTGTCATTAGTATGCCTAATTAGGAACCAGATTAAATTACATTGCATTATATCAGTTGATAAAGTTTACCTTTTGTCTGATTTTGTCTCTGAAAAACTATCTCCAAGCACAATGACCTTAGTTCAACTATTGAGAACTTTTGTGTTAAAAGGCAGCGCTAATAGGTCATAGACAGATGGATCTACCTGCAGTCAATTCCTAAAAACGTATACAACCTCAGACATACGAGAAGTACAAGTGTTGCCCATAACTACCGAGCAGATTTTGGGTTCATTCTTTTTGGGTTAAAAATGAAAAAGTGTTGGTGTTATTGCATTGAGCAATACTAACACTTTTTCTTAGATTAGCTTTTTTTATTATTGCCATAATTCCTTTTATGTGTACAGTGACCATGCTTTCACAATCAATTACAAGTAAGCCAAATTGATTTTTCCTTTAGTCTGGTTATACCTTCAACAACAACTCAAACAACAGTAAAATAGATTCATTTAAAACATATAAGTTGAAGCAGCATGACTTAATCAACATGATGAAATGCTTGCAGTGTACATGGCAAACAGTATAAATGCATATGGTCTTCCACTATCAAGTAGGCAAAATATGTTTAAAATTATACGGTTTCCACCAAACAAAATATACTGTTACATTATATGTACCGCATAATCCCAAATACCACTGGCTGATTAAACCTAAAGGAGTTGTCAAGCTAGGAGCTGACTAACAAAATTCTTGGAACCTGTGTCCAATGAAAAAAAAATACTCACCTGTCCACAGTCCTGCCGTTCCTGAATTGCAGCCTTATTCCCTGCCCCTTCAGGTACCCGCCAGACCAGAAGGGGCTTGATTCAATGACTGCTAGTGACATGCTAGTTATGTGCCATTCTTGGACATGTGGCTGCTAAGGCCAGTAATTAGAAGCAGTGGTCATGGGATCAAGCCACTTCTGGTCCCGTGGGGGCTCAAAGCAGCTGAGAATGGGCCAACACTGAGGGAACGGCAGGAACAAGTTCCAAAGATTGGGTTGATGGGCTCCTAAGCCAGACAGTCCCTTTATCAAGTCTCAAAAAGGGCCCTGCCTATCTGCATAGGTTGCCTGTTTGTTGTATACATAGTTGTACTAAGTATATGTGACATGATGGTTTAGAATAAAACAAATGAAATTCAAATGCAACAAACATAAAAAAATCAATAGATTTTAAATATGGAGCAAAACCAAATAGATTTTTCATACAAAATCAAAAGTATGTTATTGCCTCTATACATAAAAGGGGTATTCCATAGAGGTATGTTCTGCTCCTCAATACATTACTAATCATTTGTTAGATACTTGTTAGAGAGCCATGATACTTGTGAGGGTCACATGACTGCTCACATGACTGATGCCATGTTTAGTCCTATACAGTGCTCCTATGAATGCATTTTACAGGACTAAAACGGGCCCTATTATTATTATTTTTTCTTTCAAGAGAGGCTACTATGGGGATATAATAAATACACGTATATTAGAAAATTGTTCGACATACTATTCTCTACATACATACAGTATCTCACAAAAGTGAGTATACCCCTCACATTTTTGTAAATATTTTATTATAACTTTTTATGGTACAATACTGAAGATATGACACTTGTAAAATGTAAAGTAGTCAGGGTACAGCTTGTATAAACAGTGTAAATTTGGTGTGCCCTCAAAATAACTCAACACACAGCCATTAATCTCTAAACCGCTGGTAACAAAAGTGAGTACACCCCTATGTGAAAATGACCAAATTGTGACCAAAGTGTCAATATTTTCTGTGGCCACCATTATTTGCCAGCACTGCCTTAACTTGGGCATGGAGTTCACTAGAGATTCACAGGTTGCCACTGGAATCCTCTTCCACTCTTCCATGACGACATCACGGAGCTGGTTGATGTTAGACCTTGTGCTCTTCTACCTTCCGTTTGAGGATGCCCCACAGATGCTCAATAGGGTTTATGTCTCGAGACATGCTTGGCCAGTCCAGCACCTTTACCCTCAGTTTATTAAGCAAGGCAGTGGTTGTCTTGGAGGTGTGTTTGGAGTCATTATAATGTTGGAATACTGCCCTGTGGCACAGTTTCCGAAGGGAGGAAATCATGCTCGGCTTCAGTATGTCACAGTACATGTTGGCATTCATGGTTCCCTCAATGAACTGTAGCTCCACACAGCCGGCAGCACTTATTCAGCCCCAAACCATGACACTCCCACCACGATGATTGACTGTAGGCAAGAAAAACTTGTCTTTCTACTCCTCACCTGGCTCCAACCACAATGCTTGACACTATCTAAACCAAATAAGTTTATCTTGGTTTCATCAGACCACAGAACATGGTTCCAGTAATCCATGTCCTTACTCTGCTTGTCTTTAGCAAACTGTTTGCGGGCTTTCTTGTGCATCATCTTTAGAAGAGGCTTCCTTCTGGGTTGACAGCGATGCAGAACAATTTTATGCAGTGTGAGGCATATAGTCTTAGCACTGACAGGCTGACACCCACTCCTTTAACCTCTTCAGCAATGCTGGCAGCACTCATACCTCTATTTTGAAAAGACAACCTCTGGATATGATGCTGAGCATGTGCACTGAACTTCTTTGGTCGACCATGATGAGGCCTGTTCTGAATGGAACCTGTTTTTTTAAACCGCCGTATGTTCCTGGCCAATGTGCTGAAGCTCAGTTTCAGGGTGTTGACAATCTTCTTATAGCCTAGGCCATCTTAATGTAGAGCAACAATTCTTTTTTCCAGATCCTCAGAGAGTTCTTTGCCATGGGGTGCCATGTTGAACTTACAGTCACCAGTATGAGAGAGTGTGAGAGCGATAACACCAACACACATGATCCCCATTCACACCTAAGACCTTGTAACACTAACGAGTCAAATGATGCTGGAGAAAGAAAAATGGCTAATCGTCACAATTTGGCCATTTTCACTTAGTGGTGTACTCACTTTTGTTTTCAGCATTTTAGACATTAATGGCTGTGTGTTGAGTAAGTTTGAGGGCACACCACATTTACATTGTTATACAAGCTGTACACTGACTACTTTACATTGGATCAAAGTGTCATATCTTCAGTGTTGTCCATGAAAAGATATCATAAATATTTACAAAAATGTGAGAGGTGTACTCACTTTTGTAGGATACTGTAAATGTAATCATTAAAACTGGAATACCTCTTTAAAGAGGAATGTATCGTTTTAGTTTGAATATCACAGACTATTAACAAATACACTGTTGTCAATTTCAACATACATCCTAAATCTCTAAGAGGTTTTATGAGCAGAGAAATGATAAGCTGAAGGCCAAGCTCCTCAGTAAGCAAGGCACTAGGTCATTTCAAATATCCAATATACATCCTGAATCTCTAAGGGCTCTTTCACACGAACGGATGCCGTGCATGGAATCCACTGCATGAAAGAGTACCAAGCCGCGCTCTGTACAGCAGAGACACGGAGCATTAACATGATTGATAATGCTCCATGCCTCTCTGTCATCTTTTTACTACAAAATCACGGTGACAACTTTATCTCACTGTGATTTTGTAGTAAAAAGATCACAGAGAGGCACGGAGCATTATCAATCATGTTAATGCTTCGTGTCTCTGCTGTCCAGAGCGCGGCTTGGCACTCTTTCACCCAGTGGATTCCACGCATGGCAACTGTTTGTGTGAAAAAGCCCCTAAGAGGTTTTATGAGCAGAGAAATGATAAACTGAAGGCCAAGCTCCACCGTAAACAAGGCACTAGGTCATTTGAAATATCCAATATACATCCCATAGAATAAGCACATTTTCAGGACTCCAGAGCTCAATTACATATACATGTTTATATGTACAAGCAATTTACCAGATTACCGATACAAGTATTTTAGAAGTTTTTACTCAATACTTCAAAATCAAGTCCTTTATGACGTACCTCCTAGGTCCCATAACTTTGCTAGTATTGTTCCCAAACATATATTTAAATAATAAACAATAAAATAATAAAAACAATAGCCCTCGGCACTTACCATTAGGTGTTCAGTACAGTTAGGAAAGTGTGATGTCCAATAGTTTGAAATGTCTTAATGTTCCACAAATAATTGGTAAAGAAGTGGTCCATTCTAAATCATGATAGATCAAGAAGAATGTGAAGATATTTGAAAGAGAGGATGCTCTGGTTTGGTATGTTCATTCTCAGTACATGCCCCTATTCCCGGGTTGTACATCTCCCATGTTTTTCTGTGCTGCACTCACATCTTAGCTGTTTGACGTGTTTTTGTTTGCTGAATAGAATATAATAGCAGGGTAAAAAACTCCCATTCAGGCTAAAAGAAAAGATATTTAAAAAAAGGAGATTAATGAACTATTTAGAATGAAACGTGCCTAGTGCTGTTTTTAGTAACAAACAGATGACAGAACCTAGAAGTGTGAATGAAAATCAAACCAAATTGGAAACTGGGACAGCAACAAGAACATTCCTGCTTCATCATACTTAATGAATGAACTATCATCCAGATGCCACTCAAGCTGTAGCTCTGTACATTAAAAGCCTCAATATAATGGAAGCAACTGGTTATGCAAAATCAGCATTTCATTACAACAAATTTAATGCATATGTTCATACTCATACCACATATAACGAGTCCAGTAGGAATGACACTAATAATAAGACAGATGACAGAGTTCTTAAAGGAGTTTTCCAACATTTTTTAAACTTTGTAAGGGAGCAGGGTCTATGTAAATTAATAAAAAGAAAAAAACAACAACATACTCACCTTTTAAATGTTGTGCCAGTTCCACGGCACTACTCATAGTCATCACTGGACCTGCGCTGGGCAAGTGACTGCTGCCGGCCAAACAGGGATCAGAGTGTTGATGACCAGAGCGGTAACTTGGGACTGCAAGACATTTAAAGGGGTTGTATGCAGTGGCGTACATATAGGGGTCGCAGGGGTCGCAGCTGCGACCGGGCCTGGCACCCCAGGGGGCCCGGCCACCTGCGGACGCCTGGCCCCTCCAGCTGCGCTAAAAGTTGTTTGGAAGCGAGAGTCAGACTTGCTGTCAGCGCCGGGCCCGGGCAGGAGTGAGCACAGCGTCAATCCCGCGAGACCTGTGAACTCCTGTGGCAGGTCTCGCAGGAACATGCGCGCGCCTGAACTCACACAGCAGACAGGACCCGGACGGGAGAGAGAGCAGTTCACTTCCCCTAGAGCAGCACCGGTAAGTAAGAAAAAGCAAGCACTGAGTTGGAGACTTGGAGACAGTGGGGGCCCTGGCATACGGGGGGGCGGGGGCCAGGGGCGGGTAGTGTATTGGCTAAGGTGGCTGCATTGAGTTTGTTAAAGTAGGGGGGCTGGTTATTGGCTGCATTGAGTTTGGTAAAGTAGGGGGGGCCCCTGCAGACGGGGGTGATGGGTTGTATTGGCTGCATTGAGTTTGTTAAAGTGTGTGGGGGGGTTATTGGCTGCATTGAGTTTGTTAAAGTGGGGGGGGTTATTGGCTGCATTGAGTTTGGTAAAGTAGGGGGGCCCCCTGCAGATGGGGGGGGGGGCTGGGGGGTGATGGGTTGTATTGGCTGCATTGAGTTTGTTAAAGTGGGGGGGGGTATTGGCTGCATTGAGTTTGTTAAAGTAGTGGGGCCCCAGACGACGGAGGGGGCCCATGGATCAGTTTCGCACCGGGGCCCCATGGATTGTGTGTACGCCACTGGTTGTACGGTTTTCTGAGATTGATAACCTAACCTTAGTAAATAAGTAGTAATATTAGTAAGTAAAGAAAACTGCAGAACTCTTCTTTGAAATCTTTTGTGTGGTTTATTTCAACCTGACATAGCGATGTTAAGATTCATTACAAGTCTTTATCTTGATAAAGACTTGCAATGAGTCGAAATGTTGCTGTGTTCGTTTGAAATAAACCACACAAAGGGATTACAAAGAACCATATGGAATCAACATTGTAATCCACGGAGGTGGACAAAGGGTGTGCTGCTTATTTTTGGATTTACACTGTCCTTAGGCTAGGTCATCAATATTAGATCGGTGGGGGTCTGACGCCAGGCACCCCTGCTAATCAGCAGTTTGAAGGGGCTGTAGCACTCATGTGAGCAATGCATCCTCTTCAATGTTTCTGTGCATGCAAAATTTCAGTTTTTTCCTGTTCCCCCAAGAAACAGTTAATACAAGTTAATCAGTTAGTTACCCCAAATTGGGGCCATTAAAAAACTGAACTCATCAAACTCAACAATGAAAAGAAAAATGAAAAAGAAATGATGGCTCTCTGAATGCTCCAACACAAAAGCAATTTAAATCCTGTAGGCCCTAAAGGGATTGTCTCACTCCAGTAAGTGGCATTTATCATGTAGAGAAAGTTAATACGCGTGCCCTTTACCTACTATACAAAATGGTCCTTTTCCTTTCCTCTGCAACCAGGATAGTCTGAAGAAGGCCACACGGCCGAAACACCACTATCACAGCCTCAGCAATTATCAAATAAACTACAATTGCATTACTTTTGGAGCTGGAGTTTACTTTATTTATTACGTATGGGTTGGGAACCCTACTCCAAGCCACATTAACAAAGTGCGACAAGGATCAAAACCAGTAAGCATTTTGTTTTCATATTTGTTCATGACTGAGTGGGGGGTTCTATGGCCATTGTGGGTAGTCTTGACTAGCCACAGAAAGGGGGGTTTACAGGGAGGTTGCTCGGAGTGGGGTCTGTTGAAAAATTTGCTCTGGGACCCCGCCTTTTCGAGTTATTAAAATGAGAGCAGCAGGGAGTCAGCAAAGTCCCTCAGCAGCTCACTCCTACTCTTCCCCTTTCCATGAACTTTTATGCGCAATGTGTAATCTGATACTTTAGTGAGCTCATAATCCATCTTGTCTTGTGACTTGAGAGTGATTGATCAGTTAAGGAATTCTAGGGGTTATGGTGAGAAGAAGTGCTTCCTAAGTGGAGAAAGAGGTATTTTTCTCTAATAATATGTACAACAGTTTCTTATATTCACTTGTGCTGTTGAGTTATGCAAAGTTTGTTGAAATGACAGTGGTCATTTAATTTCACTGTCAATAGAATGGTCCCAGATTATGCTGTATAAACTTGTTAAATAATTTATTTACATTATATAGTATATCAAGAGGGCCTTGAAAATAGAGCATCTGGATTAATGTCTTAAAGTCTTGGGTTGCATTATATGTTTATTATAAATATTCTGATACCCTGCATATTACTATCAGCGATGATATATATATATATATATATATATATATTTTTTTTTTTATTATTATTTTTTTTTCATGGTGCCTCCATTTTATATATATATATATATATATATATATATATATATAGATATATATATATATATATAAGGAAAAAAACCTGGCAGCACCGGGCGGCTCAAAAACGGTATGGGTGCTAGGTCCTGGGGTGTGAGCGACCCAGTTGTATACTGGAGAAGATGGACAGCACTCCAAAACAATTCCAAGTGTTCTTTATTCAACCAAGTGGAGATGATGCGTTTCGGCTCGACAATAGAGCCTTTTTTAAGGCTTGAAAAAGGCTCTATTGTCGAGCCGAAACACTGTCCATCTTCTCCAGTATATATATATATATATACCTACCGCATTTTTTGCCCCATAAGGCGCACTTTTTTTCCCCCTGCGTCTTATGCGGCGAATGCTGACAATTTACATCGCAGCCTGCGATGCTCCAGCATCTCAGGCTGCGATATATGAGCGGGAAAGGAGGAGGGGCTGGAGGCCGGCAACTTACGGCGGGTCCGATGCAGTCATTGTACTTACACCGGGCCCTGCTGCTCCGCATAGTATTTCTAAACACTAATGCTTAAATTCTTAATAGGTTTAACTAAAGCTGCGATCTCTCATTTATTATAACTTACAAGAAATCCTCCGTAGCAGGCAGAGCGGCTGGCTGGGTTACATCACTCATTGACGTTGCATGCCTGCTCCGCCCACTTTATGAATGAAGCAGGCAGAGCAGGCGTGCAACGTCAATGAGTGACGTAACCCAGCCAGCCGCTCTGCCTGCTACGGAGGATTTCTTGTAAGTTATAATAAATGAGAGATCGCAGCTTGAGTTAAACCTATTAAGAACTTAAGCATTGGTGTTTAGAAATACTATGCAGAGCAGCAGGGCCCTGTGTATTGGGGGACATTGTTATAAGGGTGATCTGTAGATGACACATATTATAGCAGTGTCATCCACAGATCCCCCCCATAACAATGCCATCCACAGATACCCCCTCCCCATAACAATTCCATCCACAGATCCCCCCATAACAGTGCCATCCACAGCTCCCCTCATAACAGTGCCATTCACAGCTCCCCCCCATAACAGTGCCATCCACAGGTCCCCCATAACAGTGCCATCCACAACTCCCCCCCATAACAGTGCCACCCACAGCTCCCCCCATAACAGTGCCATCCACAGGTCCCCCATAACAGTGCCATCCACAGATTCCCATAACAGTGTCATCCACAGATCCCCCAAAACAGTGCATCATATATAGATCCACCATAATAGTGTCATATACAGACCAGCATTAGTTCAAAACCCACCAAATGCACACCTTTTGGTTAAAAAATGTTTTTTCTTATTTTCCTCCCCAAAAACATAGGTGCGTCTTATGGGACGGTGCGTCTTATAGGGCAAAAAATACGGTGTGTGTGTATATATATATATATATATATATATATATATGTAATGGAGGCACCATGAAAAATGAAAATAGTAGGCGAGTTTATTTGATCATAATAGGCCCTCTATGGCATCTGCTCAGGTTTTCCTGGTCTTTATATTAAAGGGGACCTTTCATGGGATTATGTGTTAAGAACTGGTATGACTATCAGATGTGCAGCCCCTAAAGATGCAAGCCTTTTTTGTTTTTCAAAAATACCCTTCTGTTCAGTGGTGGAACGGAAGGGTATTTTTGGGAAAAAAAAAGTGCTTGCATCTGTAGGAGCTGCTCTATCTTTTAATCATACCAGTTTGTAACACATAATCCCATGACAGGTCCTCTTTAAGAATAGACCCACAAACGTAAGACATACTGTACCCAGGAAACATACAAGAGTATGTGTGAAAAATGTATTCTGGCAACCAAAGCGGCAACTGTGCATTTCTGAATCTGTACAGCTGTGCTGTGTCCAGTGTTTGCAAGATGAGCAGTTGATGGGGGTTTGGACAGTGCTGCTCTCATCATTGCATTCTATGAAGATGAGGATGATAAGTCTGTAGGCTCTGGCTTTGCTGTGTTCACGCACACAATAGAAATTTTTATCTGTTAAGTTATGTTTACATTTACACATGCCTTCAACATACCAACAACAGGAGAATGCAGACCTATTATTTCCTAAAATAAGGTCTGTAGTTCAAAATTCAGACCTCAATCATGGCTCATTACAGTATGGTAATCACTATAATAGCTAGTTGTCTTACATATGCACAGATAGATAGGAGAGTTTTTCTTAATGGAGTACAAATATAATTTCTATTTATAATGATAATATAAGCTTAAAGTGGTTGTCTCATCTCAGACATTGATGCCATATTGCTAGGATATGCCACCAATATCAGATAGCTGCAGGTCCTTACTTCTGAAACCCGCTCCTCCCTCCAGAACGGGCCACTCAAAGTGAAGAAGAGCACACCTTCTTTGGGAGTTCCAATAATAGCCAGGCGCTGGATCGGTTATTTCTGCTACTCCCGTAAAGGTGAATAGAGAGGTGGCCATGTATGCACTTCTGGAAATTGCAGAGTGCACTTGCTCGACTATTATCAGAACTCCCATAAAACTGAATGGAGAGCATGCTGCACAAGCACAGTGTGCTCCACTTCACTTTGGGGGGCTTGTTCTGGAGATAGGAGTGCGTCCCAGAGGTGGGACCCACACCTCTCTGACATTGGTGGCTAGCCTTATACCACCAGTGTCTGAGATGACACAACTCATTTAACAAAAATGCTAATTATTGCTGTCATTAGCTCCAAGCAAAACTATACTAAATTAATCAATGTACACAACAGGGCATAATCTGTATAACAAAAACAATCCATAAATACATATGGAATGCCGCATGGATGTATATTATTTACTATAAAGTAGCTTATATTGAGAAATGCTCTATATTGTCATTTATTTGCCCTGTATTCACTTACTAAAACTCTCATATTACAAGATACTAGAATGAAACAGATGTCTGGTAATTAAATTAAACTTTCTCCCATTTAGAGCTCCTTCACTGTTCAAAATAAGTATCAAGTGTGGATCATTCTACTGTTTTCTATGTTCTGTAACACATCTATTTCTTTCCGTGTTTTTCTGCAGTTTGTGTTTTTGTCAATTGGAATGTTGCCCAAATATGGATGTATGAAAAAAGGAAACAAATACCCACATGTGAACTATGTAAATATGGAACATGTGTTTTTAAATTCCAAATATTGATTTCTATAGGGTAAAAATAATACCAATACAGATTTATTGGAATATGCTGTGTATTGCAAAAAATTACATTGCCATAAAAATGCCATATAAAAAAAACATTTAACCATTTAAATTGGCATTGTATTTTCAATGAAAAAATAATAAAACAGTCCTCTTATACAGAAGTGTGAATAAGCCCTTATAAGTCATCTGGTATTTTAATACTACATGTGTGAGCTACAGGTTGTAATAGAAAATGATAAAAACAAATTTGACCTGTGCTGTAATAATTACAGTTAATAGGGGTTGATGATCTGTAAGGGGGTAATCATAATTTCTTGGACTGATAGCATGCAAATGCTCTTCTACTAGATAAAACATGCTTATAGGTCAAATAGCCTTCTATGAAATTGACCCTAGTAGATTGTTATCCCAATTTGGGACAAGGATTCAAGTAATTTGATACATTCTGTGTATAGTGCTGTGCTATATGATAATGTTAGTGCCATAAAATGAATAGATAATATTACTATTAATACAGGATCCCACTCATTTGTAGCAACAACTATTCCTAACAGGAAAGAGGCTTTCATCAGCAACAAGCTATATGATAGCCTTATAGTGATCAACAATAATCAGTAATACTATCATTAGCATACAGTATATCCAATATTTCCTATTTTCTTGTAGCGGAGGCTCATTAAAGACAAAGGTATAAAAACACATAGCAAATGCAAAAATACAAATAACTGTCAAAGAATTGCTAGAACTAATAATTGCAGTGGCTGCAGGAGTCAGAGAATAGTGGAAAGTTCTAATTAGTTTGAAAAAATAAAACACTTCCAAGTATTGGACAGGATGGGTCAGAACATATGGATGCTGAAGTGATATAGAGCTTTACTTAATACCACATTTAGCATCTACCATAATCTAGGTATATGAGAAATCCAATTGTATGTACATAATAGCATGTTGATAAAACTTGACTAATATCCCTGTAATGAGTTACCTCTGGACTGGAAACATCATACCAAAAACTTTCATTAAGTATGAAAAAGTTGGGCACACATGCAGAGACAAGATAAAACAGGTATAAAAATCACCAACGTTAATTATTATTTTCAATAACCCTAGGATACTGGTCTCACTATATAAAGAAGAAAGTACAGTAATACTTTCAACATTTAATACTGTTAGAGCATTGTTAAAAGTTTCCCCATAGTATTGGGACCAAGATTTAACAAATATGTGGTCAACGACTATAAAAATTAGCCACTTTAAACAGCAAATTGTGGTTTTTGAACATCAGGAAATAGTTGCCATAATTGCTTTCTATATAGTAAATGTACATTAATGACCACATAAGGGTATGGGAGCATTTTGAAATGCAAGATAATAAATGTTGCTCCCTAGACAGGAGACATAACACATGCAATATGTTAGTGCCATAACCTAAAAGTCACATAAAGGCATAATAATCAAGCTAAAGAGCCACAAACCAACTCAGTTCATCCTGTAAACAATACAGACAAAACTTTGAGCTTAGACGGTTGCTGCCCCTGAGAGATCACCTTTCGTACCCAGAACAAATGACAATGTAGAAATAAAAAATGAAAATACCTTTGTAAACCCCAAGGAAAGACTGTGGACAAACAGATTATGTGATATATCTCTTCCTCCCCATTCTTGGGCAGCCTCTCCTCTCTGCTGCTGAAAGCAAATGCTCTGAGACTCAGTGGCATATTTAATTAGAAGCAAGCTGCTTCCACTATCAGTGTGTGAATCTACCTCTCCAATCTCTCGTGAGTCAATCTTTCCCATCTCTGATTTTCTTTTATATTTATGCTAGAATATTTAATTGTAGACAAAAGGTTACTCTGGCTGTATTCACTGCACAGAGGCAGAATAATCTGCTTTAAAAGGCTTGACATTTCAGGCTTTTCAAAAAGGCTGAAAAAATTATATCCCTGCTTTTGTTAATCAATGAAGTAGAACTCTCCTGAACAAAAGAATTAAATTGCTTGGTTGGTTTAATAAAAACCAACAGAAATAGCTGCTTCCTCTGGGTTGTATTGTGTAGGCATGGCACATGCTTCCAGAACTGTAATTCCATATGATTCAGGGGCAAAACTCTAATTTCTGCACACAGTTGGGTTTTAAAATCCTTTTCAAACACTATCCATTCTGACTGGTTCTCTGAGGACAGATTTATCATTAAACTTGACTCTCTTTCTTTCTTCTGTGCAGCATCTTGTAGGACCGTTAATTTTGGGGGAGGATTAATCCAAAGGAAACAATATGTTGTCCTCCCATTTGACCTCATCAAGACAGTGATATCTCTTTCTGACAGCATGTATTTGTTAGATTAATTAACCCATTAATGAGCTGATGATGATTTTAAAATGCTGGGGTGAATTTTTATGAATTTAGAGGAGTGGTGGTGAACACTCTACCCATGCATTTAGCAAATTTACAGTGAAATATTTACTTTAAAGATTTCAAATGACAAACTGATACAACACTGTAATTGCTAACTGGATTAGAAAAAATCTTAAAATGTGTATTTAATTTAGATTATTAATTTAAATCTATTTTAGGAGAAGGAGATGCTCTAAAAGACAAAAACACCGTGTATTCATAGCATGTATGTAATGTTATCCCACCGCATACACAAGCAAAAGGGTACGACTAAAGGGTGACAATGTTTTTAACTTTTAACTTTCAGGTCCATATCTCACCATCCACCACAACTTCAAACGTGACACTACCATCATTTTATAGACAATCATCTTGGCTATCTCATACATAACTGGACTTGACACTATTTACCAAATGATTAGTTATGCAGATTCTTGTCATGGAATGGCATTGTTACTGTTTTGCTCCTGGTGATGGAACAATCATTTTCTTCTTGTATACTACAAATTACAACCTGTTTTTACATTCCCTAATAGCTCAATGTGTTATTACGTTAATTCCCAGGGGAAAGGTCAATGCTTTGAATCCAGAAGCAGCCATGAAGAAGATTTCCTAAGAAAAGAGAAACAGTATCATCCAGCTCATCGATAGCGGTATCTCAGTCAAGAAAATTGCCAAACTGCATCATGTGAGTGCCATGACAGGTGGAAGGATAAGAAATTAAGTGCATCCATCCATTCTAAAGCCAAGAGGTGGAAGTCCAGGCAAAACAACTCAACACTTCAGCTTATCACAAGGTCTATCAGTTCTGGCATGACAAACAAGGCAGTGGAAGTGGCTCATATGTTTCGTAATAGTGAGATCACAGACATCCATGCCAGAACCGAACGATATGCACTACACAAGTCTGGAACGTTGGCCCATAAAGGTGAAGAAGCCTCCACTTTAATATTGTCATAAGAAGGTTCGGCTGGAGTTTGCAAAATGTACGAACAGTGGACAGTAGAGGATTTGAAATGGGTGATTTGGAGCAATGATACGAAAGTCAACAGATTTGGCTCTGATGGGTACAAATGAGTCTGAAATAAACAAAGGAAAAGGGGGCTAACAGATCGAGAAATTGAAGGAACTGTCAAGTTTGGTGGATGAAGCCTGATGATATGGTGTTGTTTCACAGTCAAAGACGTTGGATTCTTGACCAGGATTGATGGTGGTCTCAATGCTGAGCTATATGTGAGTATCCTACAAGACAAGTTACCTTGTACACTCGAGTACTATGGGTATGAAAAAGACGAAATTCCAGCAGGACAACAACCCGAAGCATATGTTGAGATTGGTGAAGAAATGCTTCAATGACAATGAAGTAGAGGTGATGGATTGGCCCTCACAGTCCCAGACCTCAAACCAATCGAACACTTGTGGATAGAGTTAAAGAAAAGCTGTATTCGTACTCCAGTATGCACCAACATTGGGAATGTGTAGAAGAGACCTGGGAAAAGATTTAAGATGAGACATGTTTGAATCTGATCAAGAGCATGCCCAGAAGGATTCACGCAGTGTTGAAAGCCAAAGGTAGATTTCCAAAATACTAACAAAATAATAAAAATCAAAACTTTAGTCTAGAGATGAGCGAACCCGAACTGGATAGTTCGGGATCGCACCAATTTGGGGGTGTTCGGTACATTTTCAAAAAGTTTGGGTTCGGGTCCGTTGTTCGGCAATTTCTTCCCGCGCTCTGAAGGCTAGCGTTTTACTTCTTGCCCAAAGAAGCCATCTGAGCCATGCCTACTAATGGCATGGCTGTGATTGACCAAGTGCAGCATGTGACCCAGCCTCTATTTAAGCTGGAGTCACGTAGCGCCGCACGCCACTCTGCTCTGATTAGTGTAAGGAGAGGACGCAGCTTCTGTGAGGGCGAGATTAGGCAGGAAAAGTCAGCAAAAAACCTAATGAAATGATCGATCTACAGCTGTGAATCAGTCAACTTCTGCTAGTTAATTGCTCACTGGTTTTTAGGCTGCACAAGCTGCCACCAAGTCCGTCAATCCATCAATACTAGTTTTTTTTTTTGCTATATCCTACATCAGGGGCTTGGCCTTGCTTATTGTCACCCCTAGAAACTCAGGATAGAAATTTCTATATTTTATTAAGGGGTTAAATTAAATTGCCAAAATAGCAATCCCCTAAATCTGGTGTTCCAGCTGGGGCTAGCCAAGTGTAATACTGTCTGCTGTCTGGCAAAGGATAGATTTTTTTCTGTGGTGAAATTCAATTGCCAAAATAGCAATCCCCTAAATCTAGTGTCCCAGCAGTGGCTGGCAAAGTTTAATAGTGTCCGGCAAAGGATATATTTTGTTCTGGGGTGAAATTCAATAGCCAAAATAGCAATACCGTAAATCTAGTGTCCCAGCAGTGGCTGGCCAAGTTTAATAGTGTCCGGCAAAGGATAGATAATTTTCTGGGGTGAAATTCAATTGGCAAAATAGCAATACCGTAAATCTGGTGTTCCAGCTGTGACTGGACAAGTTTAATAGTGTCCATCATAGGATATATTATTTTCTGCGGTGAAATTCAGTGCCAAAAATAGAAATACCCTAAATCTGGTCTTCCAGCTGTGGCTGGACAAGTTGAATAGTGTCCGGCAAAGGATATATTTTTTCTGGGGTGAAATTCAATTGCCAAAATAGCAATACCATAAATCAGTGGTTTCAGCTGTGGCTGGCCAAGTTTAATAGTGTCAGTCACAGGATAGATTTTGTTCTGGGGTGAAATCTAATTGCCAAAATAGCAATACCCTGATTCTGGTGTTCCAGCTGTGACTGGACAATTTCCTAGTGTCCGTCAAAGGATATATTATTTTCTGGGGTGAAAGTCAGTAGCAAAAATAGAAATACAGTAAATCTGGTGTTCCAGCTGTTGCAGAACTAGTTTAAATCTGTCCGTAAAAGGGTATATTTTTTTCTGGGTTAAAATTTAATTGCCAAAATAGCAATACGGTGAATCTGGTGTTCCAGCTGTGACTGGACAATTTCCCTAGTGTCCGTCAAAGGACATATATTATTTTCTGGGGTGAAATTCAGTTGCCAAAATAGAAATACAGTAGATCTGGTGTTCCAGCTATGACTGGACAAGTTTAATAGTATCCGTCAAAGGATAGATTTTGTTCTGTGGTGAAATACAATTGCCAAAATAGCAATACCATAAATCTGGTGTCCCAGCCGTGGCTGGCCAAGTTTAATAGTGTCAGTCAAAGGATTTATTATTTTCTGCGGTGAAATTCAGTTGCCAAAATAGAAATACAGTAAATCTGGTGTTCCAGCTGTTGCAGGCCAAGTGTTAATCTGTCCGTAAAGGGTATATTACACTCAGCGTGCATCTCCAAGTATATTTCTTTCCGGAAAAGGGTATATTAGTAAAAAGTGTTACATTACAATTGCTGAAAGCATAATCCTGTAAATCTGCACGCACTATTGTGCATCTCATAGGGTATTTCTGTCCGTAAAGGGTATATTACACTCAAGGTGTATATACAAGTGCTGAGAGGGTCATCCTCAATAACTTCACACGCTATTGTGCATCTCCAAGTGTATTTCTGTCCGTTAAAGGGTATATTACACAAAGTGTAAACATACAAGTGCTGAAAGCATAATCCTATATATTTTTTCACACGCTACTGTGCATCTCCAAGTGTAAATCTGTCCGTAAAAGGATACCTTTCAGCCAGGGCCTAAATACTAGGCCTACAATTGATATTCCCCAAAATAAGTGGTTAATGCTATGCCTGGATTAGTGTAATACGGTACATAAATAAATAGGCAGATAGTGTTAGGTGCCTGTGAAAAAAGCATCAAAAAATGTGGTGATAAGAAAGCAGGATGCGCTCATACCCATATGCAGTTGTGCATTTCTATAGGGGAGCACATCCTGCACTTGTAGTCCGTTGCTAATGGCAATCACCAGCAAAAAATGCATACAATGGATGATGCCAGCAACGGACTACAAGTACCACAATGGACATCCTACATAAGATGAAATTTATGTGGATGTGGCAAGAATTCAGAACAAACACAGAACCAGAGATAGGTGCACACTGCCGTCACAGGGTTTAGTGTGACGGCAGTGTGCACCTAGCTCTGGTTCTGTGTTTGGCCTGTGAAAAAAGGCCTGAATTTGAAATCAATACATTGGGACAAATATTTTTTTTCTTATTGTGGTGCTTGGTGAACGGTAACAATGAGAAAAACATCTAGTAAGGGACACGGACGCGGTCATGGTGGTGTTAGTAGACCCTCTGGTGCTGGGAGAGGACGTAGCCATTCTGCCACAGTCACACGTCTTAGTGAACCAACTACCTCAGGTTCCAGTACCCGCCAGAATTTACAGCGATATTTGGTGGGGCCCAATGCCGTTCTAAGGATGGTAAGGCCTGAGCAAATACAGGCGCTAGTCAATTGGGTGGCCAACAGTGGATCCAGCATGTTCACAGCATTATCTCCCACCCAGTCTTCTGCAGAAAGCTCACAGGTGGTGCCTAAAAACCAAGCCCATCAGTCTTTCACATCACCCCCATGCATATCAGGGAAACTGTCAGAGCCTCAAGTTATGCAGCAGTCTCTTATGCTGTTTGAAGACTCTGCTGGCAGGGTTTCCCAAGGGAATCCACCTAGCCCTTCCCCAGTGGTGGAAGACATAAAATGCACTGATGCACAACCACTTATGTTTCCTGATGATGAGGACATGGGAATACCACCTCATCGGAGTCCGCATGTCTCTGATGATGATGACGAAACACAGGTGCAAACTGCTGTGTCTTTTTGCAGTGTGTAGACCGAACAGGAGGTCAGGAGGAAGACCCCACATGGAATGAAGGTCGTGCCACTGACTTTCATAGTTCAGAGGAAGAGGCAGTGGTGAGACCGAGCCAACAGCGTAGCAAAAGAGTGAGCAGGGGGCAAAAGCAGAACAGCTGCCGCTAAGAGAGTTCGCCTGCTACTGGCCACCGCCACCAGGGACTGAGCACCCCAAAGGCAGCTTCAAGGAGTTCCCTGGCATGCCACTTCTTCAAACAATGTGCTGATGACAAGACCCGAGTGGTTTGCATGCTGTGCCATCAGAGCCTGAAGCGAGGCACTAACGTTCTGAACCTTAGCACAACCTGCATGACCAGGCATCTACATGCAAGGCATGAACTAAAGTGGAGTAAACACCTTAAAAACAAGGAGCTCACTCTGGCTCCCCCTGCTCCCTCTTCTGCTGCTGCCTCGGCCTTTTCCTCCGCCTCGGGAGGAATGTTGGCACCTGCCGCCCACCAAACAGAGGATGTGCCACCGACAACACCACCTGCGTCACCAAGCCTCTCCACCATGTCACACGGCAGCGTTCAGCTCTCCATCTCACAAACCTTGGAGAGAAAGCATAAATTCCCACCTAGCCACCCTCGAGCCCTGGGCCTGAATGACAGCATTTCTAAACTACTGGCCTTTGAAATGCTGTCATTCAGGCTGGTGGACACAAACAGCTTCAAACAGATGATGTCCATGGCTGTCCCACAGTATGTTGTTCCCAGCCGCCACTACATCTCCAAGACACCGTGCCTTCCCTGCACAACCAGGTATTCGATAAAATCAAGTGTGTACTGCGCAACGCCATCTGTGGCAAGGTCCACCTAACCACAGATACGTGGACCAGTAAGCACGGCCAGGGACACTATATCTTACCTAACTGCACACTGGGTAAATGTAGTGGCAGCTGGGCCCCAGGCGGAGAGTTCTTTGGCGCACGTCCTTCCGCCGCCAAGGATCGCAGGGCATCATTCTTTGCCTCCTGTAGCCTCCTCTTCCTACTCAGCTTCCTCCTCCTCTTCTTCCACCTGCTCATCCAGTCAGCCACATACCTTCACCACAAACTTCAGTACAGCCCGGTGTAAACATCAGCAGGCCGTTGTGAAACTCATATGTTTGGGGGACAGGCCCCACACCACGCAGGAGTTGTGGCGGGGTATTTTAACAACAGACTGACCAGTGGTTGCTGCCGGTGGGCTACAAGCCCGGCCTGGTGGTGTGCGATAACGGGCGAAATCTCGTCGCAGCTCTGGCACTAGCCGGTTTGACGCACATCACTTGCCTGGCGCATGTGCTGAATTTGGTGGTGCAGAAGTTCATTCACAACTACCCCGACATGTCAGAGCTGCTGCATAAAGTGCGGGCCGTCTGTGCGCGCTTCCGGCGTTCACATCCTGCCGCTGCTCGCCTGTCTGCGCTACAGTGTAACTCGGCCTTCCCGCTCACCGCCTCATATGCGACGTGCCCACCAGGGGAACTCCACCTTGCACATGCTGGAGAGACTGTGCAAGCAGCAGCAGGCCATAGTGGAGTTTCCGCTGCAGCACGCACGGGTCAGTCGCACTGCGGAACAGCACCACTTCACCACCAATGACTGGGCCTCCATGCAAGACCTGTGTGCCCTGTTGCTCTGTTTCGAGTACTCCACCAACATGGCCAGTGGCGATGACACCGTTATCAGCGTTACAATACCACTCCTTGAGAAAACACTTAGGGCGATGATGGAAGAGGAGGTGGCCTAGGAGGAGGAGGAGGATGAGGGGTCATTTTTAGCACTTTCAAGCCAGTATGTTTGAAGTGCCTCAGAGGGATGTTTTTTGCAACAGCAGAGGCCAGGTACAAATGTGGCCAGCCAGGGCCCACTACTGGAGGACGAGGAGGATGAGGAGGAGGTGGAGGAGGATGAGGATGAAGCAGATTCACAGCGGGGTGGCACCCAACACAGCTCAGGCCCATTACTGGTGCGTGGCTTGGGGGATACGGAGGACGATGACGATACGCCTCCCACAGAGGACAGCTTGTCCTTACCTCTGGGCAGCCTGGCACATATGAGCGACTACAGCAGAGTTGCCCACATTTTAACGTGTGCGGACTACTGGATTGCCACCCTGCTGGATCCCTGATACAAAGACAATGTGCCCACCTTACTTCCTGCACTGGAGCGTGATTGGAAGATGCGCGTGTACAAGCGCACGCTGGTAGACGCGCTCCTGAAAGCATTCCCAAATGTCACAGCGGAACAAGTGGAAGCCCAAGGCGAAGGCAGAGGAGGAGCAAGAGGTCGCCAATGCAGCTGTGTCATGGCCAGCTCCTCTGAGTGCAGGGTTAGCATGGCAGAAATTTGGAAAAGTTTTGTCACCACGCCATAGTTTACTGCACCACCACCTGATACGGAACGTGCTAGCAGGAGGCAGCATTTCACTAACATGGTTGAACAGTACGTCTGCACACCCCTCCACGTACTGACTGATGGTTTGGCCCCATTCAACTTCTGGGTCTCCAAATTGTCCACGTGGCCAGAGCTAGCCTTTTATGCCTTGGAGGTGCTGGCCTGCCTAGCGGCCAGCGTTTTGTCTAAACGTGTATTCAGCACGGCAGGGGGCGTCATTACTGACCAACGCAGCCGTCTGTCCACAGCCAATGTGGACAAGCTGACGTTCATAAAAATGAACCAGGTATGGATCCCACAGGACCTGTCCATCCCTTGTGCAGAATAGACATTTATAACTGCCTCCCCCTCAACCATATATTCTTGTACTCAGAGCACTTCTTTATTGAATCCTCTTTTTTTCATTTTACCATTATATTGCGGTGCAACCAAAAGTTGAATGAACCTCTCCTCCGTCTAGGTGCCAAGGGCCTAATTATCTGAAAGTGGCCTGTTCCAGTGGTGGGTGACATGAAGCCTGATTCTCTGCTATGCGACCTCTGTCCTCTGTCTGGGTGCCGTGGGCTAAATATCTGGAAGTGGCCTTCTCTATTGCTGGGTGACATGAAGCCTGATTCTCTGCTATGCGACCTCTCTCCTCCGTCTGGGTGCCAGGGGCCTAATTATCGAAAAGTGGCCTTCTCCATTGGTGGCAAACAAGAAAGGATCGCGGCACTCCTTCGTCTGTAGAAAATGTTCTTTATTCCATCTTAAAGTGTGACGTTTCGACTTTAATCAAGTCTTTATCAAGCATACACAATTGAGTAAGTGACAGATATATATACCCCACCCCCAGACATCATTGGTGAGTGGGAGGAAAACACCCTCCCTCTTCCTGTGACATCATCATGTAAAAGTAGTACACAATATAAAAATATATATGAATATGTAACATAAGAGCATCAGGGTTAAATCCAACCATGTCATGAAAGTCTCGCTGATCAAAAAATCGTAGCGCAGCGATATATAAGTAAACATAAGCAATAGCCTTGTCTACTCCTTCCGGGTCAGGAGTTCAATTATCTTCATAGCAGGTCACGTGTCCATACACATCAGAGATAATGTCACTGCCACTCCGATCATGTGACCATCACATGACTGCACATAGTAAACATGTCATTCAGGATTTTAACACAGTTTCTGTTATCAAAAACGATCGCCCCGATTTTAACAGAAACTGTGTTAAAATCCTGAATGTCATGTTTACTATGTGCAGTCATGTGATGGTCACATGATCGGAGTGGCAGTGACATCATCTCTGATGCGTATGGACACGTGACCTGCTATGAAGATAATTGAACTCCTGACCCGGAAGGAGTAGACAAGGCTATTGCTTATGTTTACTTATATATCGCTGCGCTACGATTTTTGATCAGCTAGACTTTCATGACATGGTTGGATTTAACCCTGATGCTCTTATGTTACATATTCATATATATTTTTATATTGTGTACTACTTTTACATGATGATGTCACAGGAAGAGGGAGGGTGTTTTCCTCCCACTCACCAATGATGTCTGGGGGTGGGGTATATATATCTGTCACTTACTCAATTGTGTATGCTTGATAAAGACTTGATTAAAGTCGAAACGTCGCACTTCTAGGTGGAATAAAGAACATTTTCTACAGACGAAGGAGTGCCGCGATCCTTTCTTGTTTGGTATCGTATTGGGGACCAATGGTCAGGTCCTAACATCGCAGGCACCGCCACTATATGGACTTTGGGTATTTACCTACAATGGTGCTGTCACCCCATGTATTTTTGCTTCACTTCTCCATTGGTGGATGACATGACACCTGATTCTATGCTATGCGACGTCTCTCCAATTGATATTGCTTAATTTTTATTTATTTTATTTTGTGTTAATTCATTTCCCTATCCACATTTGTTTGGATTTACCTACATTTTGCTGCCTTTTGCAGCCCTCTAGCCCTTTCCTGGACTATTTTACAGCCTTTTTAGTGCCCAAAAGTTCGGGTCCCCATTGACTTCAATGGGGTTCGGGTTCTGGATGAAGTTCAGGTCGAGTTCGGATCCCGAACCCAAACATTTTTGGGAAGTTCGGCTGAACTTCTCGAACCCGAACATCACAAAAAAACACCAAGGAGGACTTGTTGGAATCTAATAAAATGTTTTATGTGTGAGTGTAATAATGATATATGTAAGTGATAATAATATTAGAGCGAAAGGTTATGTTTATCAGGAAACACTGTAGAACAGAAAGGAGACTCTAGTACCCTGTTATACCTCAATCCTGGATACAAGATGAGATATGGTTGGGCATAGAGGCATACATGTTCCGTATGGTATCCTGCTGCACATTTGACCACAGATGGGCCAGTAAATCCTGCGCACTTGTAGGCTGTGGAATCTGGGAGCCCCAGCTGCTTCCATAAATGCTCTATTGGCGATAAATCGGACGACCAAGCAGGCCAAGGAAGTGTTGCAATCTGGCAGAGACATTCCTGTAAAACTTTTGCTGTGTGTGGGCGAGCATTATCCTGCTGAAAAATGCCAACTGGAAAACCTACCATGAGAGGCAACACGTGGCTGCAGGATGTCGTCACATGTAGCTGAGCTGTTAGGGTCCCTCGCATCACTACTAGGGGTTACTGTCTGCGGAATGTGATGGCTCCCCAAATCATCACACCATCACATCAGCAGTGGTTGGCTGTCAATGGCAGGGCATGTAAAGGGCACTGTGAAACCACATTTTCTTCTGCTAAGGGTACTTTCACACTTGCGTTATTCTTTTCCGGCATAGACTTCCGTCAAAAGGGCTCTATGCCGGAAAAGAACTGATCAGGCATATCCCAATGCAATCTGAATGGATAGAAATCCGTTCAGTTTGCATCAGTATGCCTTCCGTTCAGTCCCTGTCAGGCGTTTTGGCCGGACATAATACCGCAGTATGCTGCGGTATTATGTCCGTCCAAAATGCCAGATCAGTTGCCGGAATGCCCGGATACGGCATTAATTTACATTGACTTGTATTAGTGCCGGATCCGGATTGCGAAAAAACTGAAGGACGGATCCGCATGCGCAGACCAGGAAAACTTTGAAAAAGACTGCAGGACGGATCCGTCCATCCGCATGACAAGCGGAGGGACGGATCCGTTCTTGCAATGCATTTGTAGACGCATCCGTACCCGGATTCGTCTACAAATGCTGTCAGACTGATCGGCGGATCCCGCAGGCAGCTCCGACGACGGAACTGCCTGCCGGATCACACGAACGCAAGTGTGAAAGTACCCTAAGCACCTGGAAATTGTCTGGGCAGAGACAGGGGTGTGTAATAAAGGTGCCACCTATGTCTGGATGGTGGACAACTAAACTGTGGGAGTTTCTCATGCTTTTCAATGGATCCTCTCTGCTGGTAGTCTGTCTTGGCTGTCTGGAGCTTGTTTCCTGTGTGTGCATGCCAAGACTTAACTACTGTAGGAGAGTACCTGGGTGGTAATAGACGGTAGGTACGTGCCACCGGGGGTCCTGGTCCCGGTGGAGTAAGAGCCGGAAAAAGTGTGTTTTGCAGCGGTTATGCTGTTAACACAGCGGATCCGGGCCGGCTCTTACTGGGAGCAGGCAGATATGCGGGTGGGTGCCTGTCTCCCCACGGTCCAGGCCAGGTTTTGCAGGGAGGGTTTAAAACCCGACCAGCAGCAAGGGTGTGGTGTGGAAGCTGTTGCTCTCTTGCTGTAAGAGTGAGAGGTGAAGGTGAGCTGAGCTGGGCTGTGTACTGAGGTCTGTAAAGGACTGTGCGGGGAACCCCAGCTGAAGCCAGGAGGGATCCGTATTCCGTGGCTAGAAGCCGGACCCAGGGACTTGCTTCCCCAAGGAGAAAGAGGTGACATTACTCCTGGCTTTGAATAGACTTTTCTTGTTGTGATGGATCCAGGCCTCAAGGAGCCTGCAGCTGGTTTGGGACTGAACTATTGTTTTGCCGTTGTGTGTGACCACCCTCCCTATGAACTGCACTGCCTTTTCACTTGTGTTCACCGTGTGAATAAAGAAAGCACCGCTTAACACCAAGACCTGTCTGTGTTGCCTCTATACTGCACTCGCTACCACTGCCTACCAGAGCGGATCCCCACAATTGGTGGCTTGCAGCGGGCATACTGCAGTGAGGCTGGCAAAGAATATTTATCCGGGTGGTGCACGGCTGCATGTCATACATTAAACCAGCAAGCTTGGTCATCCCTGACAAAATGGAGGAGCTGGTTAAGCAGTTGGTGCAGAGCAATGCACAACAGCAACAAACAAACAGTTTGCTGGTACAACAGTTGGCGCTATGCAAGAGGCTCTGAGTGCATCCCAGCGAGAGACCCCGCCGGCAGTGACTCCTTCGCCGCCAGCTCCCAGGGATAAAGTCCGGTCTGCATTAAGGAAAATGGCTCCGGAGGATGATGTAGAGGCCTTCCTGATGGTGTTCGAGAGGACTGCGGAACAGGAGAACTTACCGTCGGGACAGTGGGCAGAAGTGGTGGCGCCATTTCTAGTCGGAGACGCCCAAAAAGCATACTCGACCTCAGCCGTGAGGATGCCCAGGATTATGTGAAGCTAAAGGCAGAGGTAATGGCACGCTTGGGTGTTACCACTTATGTGCGGGCGCAGAGAGTTCATCGGTGGGCCTTTTCCGAGTCCAGACCCGTCCGGTCTCAGGCATACGACCTGGTGCATCTGGTGAGGAAGTGGCTCCAGCCGGAAACTTTGAGTCCCTCCCAAATGGTCGAGCGAGTGGTCGTGGACCGCTTTGTGCGGACACTGCCACGGGCCATACAGCGCTGGGTCGGTCAGGGAGACCCTGGCAACCTCGATCAGTTGGTAAGCCTAGTCGAGAGGTATGTGGCGACCCAGGATTTGGTGCGGGACTCCACGCAGGCACGGGAAACCCGTCAGGCTCCCCGTCAGGCTAGGAATCCGGAAAAGGGTCCCAACCACAAAGGGGGAAGGCTAGTCCTACTCCGGGAAGAGAGACCGGGAGGGACCATGGGGATTCAATGTTGGCACTGCCACGGACTGGGACATAGGGCTGCGAACTGTCCTCAAGCCCCTGAACCCATGGACTGCGGGTTCGTTCGCCGGTCCTCTTTCTTTGCCCGGCCTGTATGTACCGCGGACCCCTACTGGCCGCCGATATGCCACCCCTGTGCCAAGTCTCGATCGATGGGCATCCGATTAATGCTTTGCTGGACTCTGGGAGCCTTGTGACCCTTGTGCATGAGTCCTTAGTGTCTGAGACCCTACCAGAGAAGCAAACCCTTTCCATTGTCTGTGTCCATGGGGACCGCTGAGAGTACCCCACGGCCAGGGTTACCATGTCCGTGTTGGGCCGAGAGGTGCAGCACGTCGCCGGTGTGGGACGCCAGATCCCTTATGCCGCCATACTGGGAAGGGATTTTCCGTTGTTCTGGGCTCTATGGAAGAGTGATATGCCTTACCTTAGGGGCGGAGAACGATCGGGCCCAGTGCCCGAAGATCCCGATGCGGGGTACCAGCCGTAGGGGTCACCACATCACCTGTAGAGTGTCATCCCGATAGGTTTCCCTAGAGGTGTTGGCAGGCGAATCTGTGGAAACCCCGTCCATCCCGGACCTGGAGGTATCCCGTGACACGCTCGGGACCGCCCAGCTCCAGGATCCGACATTATTGCGGGCGAGGGAAGGGGTTACAGTGGTAAATGGGGTGGCTCAGCACCCAGGCGCCGACTTGGTGTTTCCCATTTGGCTTTTAACCAGGACCTGCTGTACAGGGTGAACAAGGTGCAGCAGGAGGTAGTGGAGCAGCTGGTGGTACCCCAGCCATACCGCCGTATGGTACTGGACTTAGCCCACTCCCATGTGCTGGGAGGACATTTGGGTGTAAAAACCCAAGAGCGGATTCTGCAAAGGTTCTATTGGCCCGGGTTTATGAGGAGGTCAAAAGGTTTTGTCAATCCTGTCCAGTGTGTCAGATGACAAGCCCCCAGCCCCACTATCGCAGTCCCTAGTGCCCATGCCCATCATCGAGGTTCCCTTTGAAAGAATAGGGATGGATCTGGTAGGCCCCATAAACAAGTCGGCCAGAGGGCATCAGCATATCTTGGTGGTCCTAGACTACGCCACCAGATATCATGAAGCGATCCCCTACGTCATACCTCGGCTAAGCTCATAGCCAAAGAGCTCATGGGTATGTTTGCAAGAGTGGGGATTCCGAAAGAGATCTTGACCGACCAGGGGACCCCTTCATGTCTAAGGTGACGAGGAGCTCTGCAAGCTTTTAGGGTTAAACGGTTGCACACGTCCGTGTACCATCCTCAAACCGACGGACTGGTGGAGCGGTTTAACAAAACCTTAAAAACTATGCTCAAAAGAACCGTAGCCAAAGACGGAAAGGATTGGGACCTGTTGCTGCCGTATGTATTGTTTGCAGTGCGAGAAGTGCCCCAGGCATCTACGGGTTCTCGCCCTTCGAGCTATTATACGGTCGACGTCCAAGGGGTTGCTGGACATCGCTAAAGAGGCGTGGGAGCAACAGCCCACCCCACACAAGAGCCTCATAGAGCATATAGAAAGATGCAGGACCGCATAGAGACAGTCCTACCAATCGTCCGGGAACACATGGAGGCTGCCCAGCTGGCACAGAGCCGGGTATACAACCGGAGTGCCCAGGTCAGGACATTTAACCCGGGTGACCGGGTACTGGTACTAGTCCCCACCATTGACAGTAAGTTTTTGGCACGGTGGCAAGGTCCCTACGAGGTGAAAGAGAAGGTAGGGCCAGTAAATTACAGGATATCCCAGCCAGGACGGCGGAAGCCAGAACAGGTATATCATGTAAATTTACTGAAGTCGTGGAGAGATAGGGAGAATCTCGTTGGGGACGGTCCAAGCACTGTCTTGACTGCGGAAAGATCTCCGCCCCACCGGAGGTCCCGGAGGGCACCTCCACAGTAAAGATAGCTGGTGGACTGTCTCCCAAACAAGCTCAGGAAGCCAAAGAGTTCGTGAGTCGAAATAGGGACGTGTTCTCTGATCTTCCTGGTCGAACTTCAGTAGTCCGACATGACATCGTCACCGAGCCCCATGTCAGGGTACGGTTGAAGCCATATCGGGTACCGGAGGCCAGACGACAGGCCATTTCAGAAGAAGTAAAGTCCATGTTGAGGTTAGGAGTCATTGAGGAGTCCAGAAGCGAGTGGGCCAGCCCCATAGTCCTCATCCCAAAACCTGACGGTACTCTACGCTTCTGCAATGACTTTAGAAAGCTCAACGAGGTGTCGAAATTTGATGCCTACCCCATGCCTCGGGTAGACGAGCTCATAGAACGGCTGGGGAAAGCTCGCTATTTCTCGGTCCTCGACCTACAAAAGGGTACTGGCAGGTGCCTCTCACGGAGGCGGCAAAGGAGAAGACTGCCTTTGTCACCCCGAGGGGTTGTTTCAGTACCGAGTTTTGCCCTTTGGCCTACATGGCGCTCCAGCCACCTTCCAGCGATTGATGGACGTCATCCTACGGCCCCATCGTCCATATGCTTCGGCATATCTGGACGACATCATTGTGTTTAGCCAGGACTGGGAGAGTCACCTGCCCAAGGTTCAGGCCGTAGTTGATTCACTTAGAAAAGCTGGACTGACGGCCAACCCAAAAAGTGTTCGATCGGGTTTGAGGAAGTCCGGTACCTGGGATACGTGATTGGGCGGGGAGTTGTCAAACCCCAGGTAGACAAGGTTGAGGCGATCAAGAGCTGGCCCAGACCTCTTACCACGAAGCAAGTACGTTCGTTCCTAGGCATGATAGGGTATTACATGCGCTTTATCCCCAACTTTGCCACGGTAGCGGCCCCATTGACAGGACTCTTGAAGGGGAGGAAGTCGGTAATGGTCCGCTGGGATGAGCAGGCGGAAGAGGCGTTCTCCCGCTTGAAGTCGGCTCTGTGTGGGTCACCGATTTTGGTGACACCCGACTTCACACGGGAATTTATTGTTCAGACGGACGCCTCTGGAGTAGGCCTAGGGCAGTACTCCTCAGGAAGTCAATGGGGAAGAACACCCGTTGTCTCTCCTGAGTCGCAAGCTCACTCCAGCGGAAACCAGGTATAGCGTGGTAGAGAGAGAATGCCTGGCCATCAAGTGGGCCCTCGAGTCCCTTAGATACTATCTGTTAGGGAGAAGGTTCCGTCTGGTGACTGATCATTCCCTCTCCAGTGGATGAGCCAGGCCAAGGAGAGGAGTGCTCGGGTCACCAGATGGTTTTTGTCCCTCCAGAATTTTAAATTCAGTGTCGAGCACAGAGCAGGCCGCTTACAGGGAATGCAGATGCCCTGTCCCGGGTACACTGCTGTACATGTGTCCAACCTCTCAGGATTGAACAGGGTGTGCAACCCTGCAGGGTTGAACAAAGGGGGATATGTAGGAGAGTACCTGGGGTGGTAATAGACGGTAGGTACGTGCCACCGGGGGTCCTGGTCCCGGTGGAGTAAGAGCCGGAAAAGTGTGTTTTGTAGCGGTTATGCTGTTAACACAGCGGATCCGGGCCGGCTCTTACTGGGAGCAGGCAGATATGCGGGTGGGTGCCTGTCTCCCCACGGTCCAGGCCAGGTTTTGCAGGGAGGGTTTAAAACCCGACCAGCAGCAAGGGTGTGGTGTGGAAGCTGTTGCTCTCTTGCTGTGAGAGTGAGAGGTGAAGGTGAGCTGGGCTGGGCTGTGTACTGAGGTCTGTAAAGGACTGTGCGGGGAACCCCAGCTGAAGCCAGGAGGGATCCGTATTCCGTGGCTAGAAGCCGGACCCAGGGACTTGCTTCCCCAAGGAGAAAGAGGTGACATTACTCCTGGCTTTGAATAGACTTTTCTTGTTGTGATGGATCCAGGCCTCAAGGAGCCTGCAGCTGGTTTGGGACTGAACTATTGTTTTGCCGTTGTGTGTGACCACCCTCCCTATGAACTGCACTGCCTTTTCACTTGTGTTCACCGTGTGAATAAAGAAAGCACCGTTTAACACCAAGACCTGTCTGTGTTGCCTCTATACTGCACTCGCTACCACTGCCTACCAGAGCGGATCCCCACACTACCTATCCCAATATCTCCAAACAGCTAGGTCAGCAGAGTCTAGAAGGCTGGTAAATTCGTCAAACTGACCATCCTGCTTTTCTCAGTCCAGTTATGTGCCCCCTCTGAAAGTCTGTCAACTGGGCAAAATTCCTTCTAGTGCATCATAGAGGCATGTCTAGCAGTCAGCAATCTCTTACTCAAAGTAGGTTGAGAGACCTTTTTTAAGGCAGCATAAAAAGTAATTTTATGCTGTTTTGTGGCAAGACCCAGTGTCTAATCAGACTCCTTTAATTGACATATTTTTCTCCCTATAAGACACACTAGCCCTTAGGTTTTAGAGGAGGACAATAAGAAAAAAATATTTTTCATTATACCTCAGGTCAGACTACCAATCAGACCCCCAATGTTAATAATCAGACCTCAACTTAGAGCCCCAATCAAACCCCTAATGTTAATAAGACCCCAATAAGACCTCAGATCAGCCCTCCTTGCCTCTCATCAGCCTCCATGCCTCTTACCAGCCCGCCATACCTGTCATCAACCCACATATGCCTATCATAAGTCCCCATAAGCCTCTCATCAGCCTCCATGCCTCTCATCATTCCCTATGCCTCTCATCAGCCCCATGCCTCATATCATATAAAAAATAAAAAAAAAACACTTACCTCTCCTGCTCCGGACGCCGCCGCTCCTCACTGCCATCTTCTTCTTCCTCCTGCCATTGGCTGTGCTATGAACCGACGTGCAGAGGGTGAGATGAGAGAGCGACCTCACGCTGTGCGCAACAACAGCACACCCAACAGACGAAGGCCAGGAAGAGGTGAGTACAGAGCCTTCACCGCTTCCCGTTTCTCCGGTACTAATGATTGCTTCCATTATGGAAGCGCTCATTAGTATTCACTCCATTTTCCCCTACTTTGGGGGGGAGGGAAAATGCATACTATGAACATGCATTTTGAACAGTATTTTCATTTCTGCCCGAGACATAACAGCATGCTGCGTTTTGCAGCAATCTGCAATTTCTATGTGGGTGCATTATTTATTTATTTATTTATTTACTTGCCAATGAGTGTATTTTAACACTATATACAAGCTTAAGATGTGAAATTAATTTTTCTATAGATGACTGGTCACCATTACAGATAAAAATTAGGTCATCAATATACCTACGGAAACAAATAATGTTGTTGATGGACCAGAAGCTTGTTTAATAGATAAACTCTTCCTCAAAAGCCCCCATAAACAGATTTGCATTTTTGATTACTATATTGGTATTGGATTGTAGCTTTTCCAGGGCCATTTTCTCTGATGGTTTCAAATTTTGTTTTTTGCTAGGTTCTAGGTTGATTTGCCTAAAATCATTTGAAACCACAGAATAAAAAGTATCTATGAAGTTACCCTTATGGTGAATAGGGTAGAAGGTAGATGGTGGTAGATGATTTTTATCTGGAGGGTGACCCTTCATCTATAGACAAATTCATTTCACATCTTAATACTAATAATTGGGGATTTCCTTCACTGGAACTATATAATAACACAAAAATCGAATTTTTGGATTTAGAAATCTTTATCCAGGACAATAAAATCAATACACGTACTTACTTCAAAAAGGTTGACAGTAATAGCTACCTGGACTTCAACAGTATGCACTATAGAAAATGGAAATCCAATATCCCGTTTAGTCAATTTAAACGGGTGAGAAGAAATTGTACTTTGGAAGATGACTTTACCCAACAATGCGATGTTCTAGCATCCAGGTTCAGCCATAAGGGCTACCCTACCAACATCATCTCTGGTGCAAGAACCAAAGCCACTAAACTTATCCAAGACAAATGCCTTTTTCCAGTGAAAATACAGGAAAGAGACACCAATAGTGACAAATATGGTTGTAATTTCATCATGGCCAATAATCAAAATCATATGTCCATTAAAACAATCCTGGAAAAACATCCCTAGACCCCATCCTTAGTCAGATTATCCCTGAACGACCAAAAGTAACATATAGAAGAGCACGCACTCTGAAAAACATTCTCGCACCCAGTAAACTAAGCTCAGTAGAACACCATACTAAGAACCATGGCACCACAGCCCATAAAGGCAGTTCAAGATGCGGTCACAAAAGATGTTTATGTTGTACAATTATATGCCAAAAATCCACCTTTCACAGCCGAGCGAGTGGAGAGTCTTTTCCCATCCTGAGTAATCTTAACTGCGAATCTAATCATGTTATATACCTCCTGAAATGTCCGTGCCATTTACAGTACGTTGTTCGCACGATCCAAACACTACGGAACAGGTTCAATAAGCACCGATCAAATATAAAGAAAAAATACATGAAACACAGCGTCAGAGCACCATGAAGGGAGCCCAGTTAGGTTCAACATAACACCAATTGAACAAATCCCGAATCACTTACATAACAACATCCAGTACATTAGATGCAGGGAAATGTACTGGATTTTTAAACTTAATAGTCTAAACCCGTATGGTCTAAATGAAGTTTTTGAGATAAACCTATAGGGGTGAACAGACAGTGGTACAGACCTACATATACACTGTTAAATATGGAACGTCAATGTCCCCCAGTGAGATAAATTATTGCATTAAACGGTGCAATATACCGTTATTCTCCCGTCTCCCCTCCTTCGGGGTCTTTGGTACACCAAAATATTTTATTGTGTATATATATATATATATATATATATATATATATATAAACTGTATATGTATGTGTATATATAATAATTTTTTAACTTTTTAACTTTTTTATATTATATTTGTGCGTGTATACATACCCTCATATGATTTATGATCACCTTGACAAACATCCAGCCTTAAATATACACACACATTTTTTTAGATAATTTCATGTGTGTTTATAAAAAACATTTTGAGTATATACATTTAGGTTGTATATATAATATATATATATATATATATTTATGGTCAGGGCTAGCCCTAGAGATGAATGGTGGAAGTCCCCACTAACTGTTGGCTGAGGTGTGCCGGTAGCCACGGTCGGGGTGACGCCAGAAAAAGGGGCGTCCCCTTGGTTGAAGGCAAAGAGAAGGGGTGTGGGAGGGTGGGAGCAGCTTGACGGAGCGTGCTGGAAAGGAGCAGGGGGGAGAGGAAATATATATCCCAGGCCCCTCCCACAAATACAGGCTGAGCAAACAGCCTTAACTATTTATGGTCAGGGCTAGCCCTAGAGATGAATGGTGGAAGTCCCCACTAACTGTTGGCTGAGGTGTGCCGGTAGCCACGGTCGAGGTGACGCCAGAAAAAGGGAGCAAAGAGACCGAATGTAGGTTGCACAATATTTATTACTACAAAGCTAAAGAAAGAAAAGCTCGTGAAATTTCGGCATGAGGATTCGGTATGTACCTAGAAAAGCAAGAAGACCGCCATCGCCCCATGGAGCGGATTACGTGTGCCGGGACCTGATGTTGGGAGGCGGCCGAGGCTGCTCCTATGCGAAATGAATGGCCAGAGAATGACTTTGGATCCTGCCCTAACCCTTGCAACAGGGAGCGGATGTGTGTCATGAATATGGCCGTGGTTAATGGTTTGTTGTTGAAAGGGAGCAGAGGACTATCTGGCGAACCGTTGTGCAGGGAAGTCGTAAGCAGGTTTAGCATTGAGACCGGACACCATCGATTACCAGAAGGATAAAATTTTACTGGCGTGGGAGGACCTATCTGACTGGTTTTTGTGATGGGCAGCAGCAAGGTGAAATGGCCGTCGTGCCAGACCAGGTGCTGCTTTTGTGGAAAGCGTTTCTGGCCGGCACTCACCAGGAATTCTCCTGGCCTGAGGAAGCCGTAGAATCCAAGGTACATCGCCGATTTTAGCACTACACTGTGGAAGGGGCCAAAGGGGCTACTATCTAGTGCATCTGACAATGCCCTGAACAAGTCCCCGGTCACGGGTTGCCTCTGCACCCGGGGTCTGGACCCCACCTTCTGCAGGCCCCTTAACGTGGCCCTGACTGCCTGATTGGAAAATATTGAATCCTGTTTTGGATTGGCCAACATGCGGTGATGTTGTATCCCGGCTAGGTAGAGTTTGATGGAACTGAAGGATAAACCCAAATTTGTGTGGCAGAAGGCGATGAAAGCCAGGATGTATGAGATCTCGTCCAGCTGTCCCTGGGGATACCTTCTCTTGAACTCGTCGAAGGTTCTGATGCCTGCTCGGTAGTTCCTAGCTGTGTTCTGGGATAGTGCCTCCCCTGCCAGGACTCTGGCTTGTGCCACCAGAGAGGTTAGTCCAGGGTGAACTGGCTGAGCAGGGGCACCTGAGCCCCTGACTGATCCGCCTCGGGCATTTCCTGGAAGAAAACCGGAAAATTGAATCGAGAGAGGGCATCCGCAGCTGTATTGGATTCCCCGGGGATGTGTAAGCAGTGAATGTGGAAGTTAAAGGACAAGGATAACCAGACCAGCCTGCGCAAGAGAGCCATGATCTTGGGTGATCTGGCTCTGCCGCTGTTGATTATGTCTACCAGGGAATGATTGTCGGTGATGAACAGGACTGATGAGTTTGCCCAATCCTGGCCCCAGACTAAAGCTGCAGCCACGATGGGATACAGTTCCAGTAGTGGGGAAGATCGGAGGGCTGCTTCGTCTGTGGAGAATACCGAAGGCCACCTGGCAGCCAGCCAATGGGACTTGAAAATGGCGGCAAACCCTGATGAACCAGCCGCGTCCGAGTAGATCATCGGGAAGCAGAGTCCCAACGGGGGACGAATAAGGAGTGACCGTTCCAAGAGTCTAAGAAGACATCCCACATGGCTAGGTCGGCCATGGCGTGACTGTCCAGGTGGACTACAGAGTCCTGCTCCGGGGCAGAGGGAAGGAGTTGTAGGAGCTGGGCGAGGAAGGAACGGCCTTGGGGCATTATCCTGGTGGCATGGTTCAGTAATCCTAGTAGGGACTGGAGTTCTGTTCTGGAGAGGGAATGGTTGGAGGCTGCCTTTTTGACGGCTAAGCGGATTTTTGTATTTTTCAGGAGGAAGGCTTGCTTCCATCTTCTCGGTGTCTAATGAAATGCCCAAGAAGGTGACCTTGGTGGCAGGCCCTTCCGTCTTGGAACCGACCACCGGGACTTGGAGGTGAGAAAATATTTTTAGGAGAGGGGCAGGAATTGAGGGGGCCTGCGAAGGACGCTCAATGAGTAAGAAGTCGTCCAGGTAGTGTATTACCATGGAGAGCCCGCAGTGGTGCACCAGAATCCAATGGAGGGCCTCGGCGAGCTGGTTGAACAACCATGGGCTGCTCTTGGAGCCAAAAGTTAATCTGTTGGCGAAGTAGACTTTGCCCGACCACCTGATGCCGTAGAACCGCCATAGGCTCGGGTGCACCGGCAGGAGTTTGAATGCGTCCGCGATGTCGACTTCGCGAGCCAGGACCCTACTCCTGATTGTAGGATGAGCTGTATGGCCTGATCAACCGAGGAGTATTTCATGGAATACTCCTCGGACGATATGAGTGAGTTTAGGCTGGGTACCGGCGACAAGTGAGGAGCAGAGAGGTCATAGATGAGGCGTTTTTATTTGACAACTGCTTTGACACGAGACCGATTGGATTGACCCTATAAGGCTGAAACGGGGATTGGAGGAACGGACCAATGACAAAACCCTTGTCCAGCTCTGCCTGGATCAGGGCGTCTACTGCTGCAGGATCGCCGACGGCTGACAGCAGGTTGGGACCTTCCCAAGAGCCCTGTGGCAGCGCTACCAGACCTGTGTGGAACCCTTCCTTGAGGCCGGCCAGTAGGAAGGCCACGAAAACTTGATCGGGGTGGTCGGTCAGCAGAACCTGCAACAAGTCGACGTTGATGTCGGTCAGTCAGGAACTTTTTCCCTTCCTGGGGCAGGACGAGCGTGGGTGAGCCCTGAAGCAAGTAGAACAAATATGCAACGCCCTGCAGGCATTGAAGGCACATCCACCGGCATTGAAATTATTGCAGATCTGGCTGGTGCCTAGGTAGGTTATGGGTCTGCCGAGCTTGTCTGTGGTGGCTGAACCCTTGGGAGCTCCTGAAGTGCTGGGAACTGGACCTGGCTGGGAGGGGAGGGCCAGACTAGGACACCACTCTGAGGTGTGGAGAACTGACTGGCACGTGGAACATGCAGGTGCCCTGAGGCCGGCAAAATGGCGACAGAACAACTCCATGTCGAGTTCCCCCAATTTGTGACGTGCTGAAACTGAGCTAACGCCGCGGCTGCTTTGGCGGAGAAGGACCGATGGTAGTCATAAAAGGCGGAACCGCCATATTTATGACTGAGATCCGCGATCCTGTACAGGTAGGTGTCTAGTTCTACCCTTCTAGTTGGCTGTGCTGAACAGACGATGTCCCGGAACAAGCTGAAGGCCAGGACGAACTCGGAGATTGACAATTTCCGGTTCAGTCGGGCATCCTTGGCCTTCAGCACGACCGAGACCTCCCGCAGCTGAAGATCCGGTTTTCGGATATGTCCTGAGAGGCGATCAGGATGGAGGCTAAGTTTATGTCTTTCCCTGCCAGGATGTCTTTTTGATGTGATCCGGGACGAAGTGGGCTGGGGCGACCTGCGGGGTGGTGACTGGCCTACCTGTCCCTTCCGGGGTTGGAGAAGGAGATGGAGTGGTCACTGGAGGGGAGGGAGGTGGAGCGGACCTGCCTTCTAGTACTGTGACTCTGGCTTGGACGTCGGCCATTGAGTTGGCTAGGTCACCGATGGATGACTGAATCTGTGCTAGCGCCTGTTGGATCGGCGCCGAATCTGGCTGCTCGGGTGAAGCCGCGGTGCGCTGCACCCCAGGAGGACTGAGAGAGGACATAAGCAAGCGGTATAGCTCTGCTTTGCGAGCGGAGGCGGAATGGCGGATTCCCCTGCGATTTAATTCCGCTATCAGTCTAGCTACAGTCCAGTTCCTGAGGGAATTGCTGCTGGTGCGTCCCGAGACTGATGATCCGGGAAGAGAAAGATTGTCGTCCATTCCTGAAGCCTGAGACATCTTATCCCTGGAAAGAGGGAGAGGTATGCTGAGAATCACAAACCCTAATGGTAATCCTGAAGGCTGACCTAACCTAGCTCACCTGAGCTCCTGGACGGCGGTCCGGTCCGCGAAACGTGGAGGCGTAAGCCGCAGCTAGGAAAGAAACACCTGACACTCGTACCCTGCGCGATGGAAGCTGTGGCTAAGCTGAAAGAGAAGCACTTACCTAAAGATGGACCCTCTGTATTCGCGACAGGCCGACCCTGGGTTGGAGAGTAGGAGGAACAAGGTAAGCCGCGGACGCCAGTAGCGACACATGGACGGTGAAGGTTGGAATGTAAAGAAGCCGTGGAGCGAGGAGGCAAGCGAGAACTGAGCCGAAGTGAAGGGCCACCCGAGCCTGGACGTGGCCAGTCTGGGACCCCGCCCAGTGACCGGGCCCTCGGCTGGAGGTGACCGGGAGTGAACTGATGGACAGACCTGCCCAGACTCGGGGGACCTGAAAGTAGCGCCGAGGCACCGCGTCGGTCCAACCAGGACCGCGCCCGGCGGGTCCCGGAAGCCCCGAGGAGCTTGGGGAATCCATGAACACGCCCCGGGCGAACCAGGCCGCGGAACCCGGGCTCTCGAGAAGATAGCAAGAAACCTGGGCGATCCAGGAGACACAGAGAACCTGGGCGATCCAGGAGACACAGAGAACCCGAGCGATGCAGGAACCCTAAGTGATCCAGGAGACACAAGAACCTGGGCGATCCAGGAGGCACAGAAAACCCTGGGCGATCCAGGAGACCGAGAGAGCCTGGGCGATCCAGGAGACACAGAAGAACCTGGGCGATCCAGGAGACACAGAAGAACCTGGGCGATCCAGGAGACACAGAAGAACCTGGGCGATCCAGGAGACACAGAAGAACCTGGGCGATCCAGGAGACACAGAAGAACCTGGGCGGGACCGGGGACCCAAGACCTAACTCGGACGCCGCGAGGACTTGCGTCGCCCGGCGGCCCAGGACGTGAGTGGATGAGCACCTGGGTGGAGTATTGACGTGGCCCTGCGTGCCCGTTGGATTAAGTCTGGATGTCCCAGCTGATGAGAACCGTGATGCTGGGGTTGACACTGGCCTCCGAGCACCTGGAACACAAACATAGCCGTGTGAGCGGGAGATTCGGCTGCTCCCGCCGTGATGGGAGTGCCTGGTTCCTGGGTGCTCTGCACTGGCTCTGGTGTGACTGCGGTGGGTGGGTGCGTGACCGGGCATGGACAGCCGTAGTGTGAACATTTCTGGCGGATGCTGTGAACAGAGCACGGCTGCGCATGACTGCTGTGAGGGTCCCGGTGTGGTGGGAGCGGGAGGAGGGCCTGACCAGATGTGGTGGGGTACAGAGCTGTATGCAGACTTGCGGCGTGGTTGAGTGTAGTTTAAGGGCTGCTTTATTCTAGCTGGATTAGTTCCAAGGATGCCCATCCCGCTGTCGCAAAACCACAACTCCCAGCATGCCCGCACAGCCCGCAGCTATCTAAGGCACACTGGGAGCTGCCGTCCACGCAACAGCCGGAGGGCCACTGGTTGAGCGTCCATGCATCGGAGCGATAAAAGACTTACAAATGGCCTTTAATATTTACATCACCAGGCGTCACCAGGAAAAGGAAGCTGAGTGTACCTTATACCCTATAGGGTTAAAATCTGAAACTATCAACTGCACAGTCTTGCCTCTTTTACAGTGGACATTCCTCTAGCGATCTAGCATTCCGTGAGTAAGTCTGGGTTTTACCTGGGGTGCTGCCTGGACGTCCCAGGGTGCTGTCCCGGCGTGGTTGCGTTCTCACGGCAGGTGGCACGGCCCGGCGTACCGCCTGCAGGGGATGCCGGGTAGGTGACGGCGTGCGGCGGCGTGAGACCGGGGCGGAGTCGGCCGAGCGGCGTGGGCGGCCCGGCATCCGGCCGCGGGTGAGTGAGGTGTGCTGAAGCCGGCAGACCGGGCGTGCCGGGGGTCCGGTGCTGGGAGGAGGGAGGACGGAGTGGAGCGAAGGGGAGAACGAAGGCGGGGAAGGGGGGTTGCGGGAGGCTGCGGCCGGAGCTGTCCGGGGACCGGTGCCCGCGCAGCCGCGCCTCCTAACCTTACCAAACGGTGATGGATCCGTACATGCGCAGTGCAGCTTGGCGGAGCGTCAGAGACCTAGGGCGTGTAGCTTGGCGGAGCGTCAGACACCTAGGGCGAGCAGCTTGACGGAGCGTGCTGGAAAGGAGCAGGGGGGAGAGGAAATATATATCCCAGGCCCCTCCCACAAATACAGGCTGAGCAAACAGCCTTAACTATATATATATATCCAAAAAAACAGCTCACCGATAATAAGTGGTAGTTTATTAGTGCTTCATAAAAGTTTCCATAAAATGATTTGTCCTGGCTTTTATGGAAACTTTTATGAAGCACTAATAAACTACCACTTATTATCGGTGAGCTGGAATACCAGTTTTTTTGTTTTTTTGGATTTTGGAACCTTGCAACCAAGAGAGTGTTGTCCGTGCTCACGGTGGGTGAGGGGCAGGGGAGAGCTGCCTACACTTGTTTTTGGATATATATATATATATATATATATATATATATATAATTATTTTTTTATGTTGTTTTATTCTATTATATATGATTCTTATCTCTTAAATTAATTTATAGGCCCCTTTAGTGACTGAGCTAATAGAGCATATCCCTTGATAAGGGTGCTACACTATATTACGATATCTATTTCTTTGATTGACTAAAGTGCCTTATATCTCTATAACCAAAAACCATGTGATCGCAGGATCCGTGAACATATGAAAATCCACTGACAGTGATATAAACGCAGCACGCCTCCATTACACAAGCGCTGTACTTCTCACACAAGCGTCCCTACTCCCATGGCTACCAGTCATGTGATCGCAAGGTTTGCGATCACGTGACCTCTCTGTCTCCCAGCGCTAAAGGCCAGCTCAGCGCATGCGCCAGCACCCCGACAGCAGGCCACTTTGTTGTGAACACGCCCCTATCATGTGACTCGCCATGTGACCGGGGAAAAGTGGTCATGTGACCCTCTCCCTCCGGCCGGCTTACTCCTTTCTTTCATAACAATGTATTACATTAGAATTATATACAATCAAACCAATATACGGAATATGCACCCTAGGATAAACTTTATATAAATGTTCTAATAAAGTAAGGTAATAAAGTTTTGTTATGCACTCACTACTATACCTGGGGTTAGCCCCTCCCACTTATGGGCGGTCTTATAGGTAATGTGTGTTTTTGGCGGTTTTTTAAGTATATATATGTATCTGTTTATTCCTAACCTGACTTATTACCTAAAAGTCTGATGAAGGAGACCTTTTGAGTCCCGAAACGCGTTGTTTTATGCACATATGGTATCTACAAAATAAAGAAGATTTGATCTCCAAAGACCTGCTCTACTAGTGATTTTGCGCCTGACCAGAACATCCTTACCTACAAGCATCCTTTGGGAGATTGGGCATCCGCTCCCAAAGAAACTCGTTCTGCGGCTGCTGTCCTAGAAAAAAAGGGTCTACAATCTTAAAAGTCTACAGTAGTGTTGTGCTTATTTATAGCACAACCCTAAAAGGTGAGCACCTTTGTCCTCCAATCAATACATTTGTGTTGGACATACCACCCTATTGTGCACCCCCTCCCTCTTTTTTTGTCTTTATTCCCCTTGTGACCGAGTGGAATCTAGATACGCCCGTGGCCCCAAGATTTTATTCTTTTAGGACATTAGAAGGCTTAGAATATTACAAGCAATTCTTACATTTTTTAAGAAAATTTCTAAAACCCACTTTTTTTAGGGACCAGTTCAGTTATGAAGTCACTTTGTGGGCCTTACATAGTAGAAACCACCTGAAAACTTTGGAAAGTACACCCCTCAAGTTATTCAAAATTGATGTTACAAACGTTTTAACCCTTTAGGTGCTCCACAAGAATTAAAGGAAAATGGAGATGAAATTTCAAAATTTTTCGCAGATTTTCCATTTTAATCATTTTTTTCCTGTAACACAGCAAGGGTTAACAGCCAAACTAAACTTAATATCTATTACCCTGATTCTTCAGTTTAGAGTAACACCCCATATGTGGTTGTCGACTGCTATATGGGCGCATGGCAGACATTAGAATAGATGGAGCACAATATGTCTTTTGGAGGGCAGATTTCACTGGAATAATTTTCAGGCGCTGTGTTGCATTTGAAGGTACCCTGAGGTACCCCACAGTGGAAACTCCCAAAAAGTGACCCCATTTTGGAAACTACACCCCCAAAGGAATGTTTCAAGAGGTGTAGTGAGCACTTTGGCCCAATATGCTTTTCAAAGAATTTAGAAACCCTTGGCTGTAAAAAAAAAAAAAAAGCATATTTTACTGAAAAATTTCACTTTAGACCCAAGTTTTTCATCGTCATAAGGGGTAACAGTAGAAAGTCACCACAAAATTTGTTACCCATTTTCTCCTAAATATGGCAACACCACATATGTGGTTGTCGACTGCTGTATGGGCGTACGGCAGAGCACAATATGGCTTTTGGAGGACAGATTTCGCTGAAATAATTTTCAGGCGCTGTGTCGCATTTAAAGGTTCCCTGAGGTACCCCACAGTGGAAACCCCCAAAAAGTGACCCCATTTTGGAAACTACACCCCCCCAAGGAAATTTTTAAGGGGTGTAGTGAGCACTTTTGCCCAATATGCTTTTCATAGAATTTAGAAACCCTGGCTGTAAAAAAGAAAAATTACATATTTTACTGAACAATTTCACTTTAGGCCCAAGTTTTTCATTGTCACAAGGGGTAACAGGAGAAAGTCACCACAAAATGTGTTATACATTTTCTCCTGAATACGGCAACACCCCATATGTGGTTGTCGACTGCGTACGGCAGAGCACAATATGGCTTTCACTGGAATAATTTTCAGGCGCTGTGTCGCATTTGAAGTTACACTGAGGTACCCCAAAATGTTACCCCATTTTGGAAACTACACCCCCTGAAGTATTAATTTAGGGATTTAGTGAGCATTTTATTATTTTACGGTATTCATCTAGGGGTATAATGAGAATTTATTATTACATTTTGGAGTTTGTCTAATTTTCCAAATTATAATTGGCTAATAATATAATTAAATGTGGAGTGTTAAAAAACAGTGGATTGCATAATAAATAAAAAATGGGCAAAAGTTCATAAAAGAAGTAAACTAGGGAAGTATGGTAAATGCGGAAACACTTAATGCAAAGTCCAGGCTTATCTGGACAGTTGTCACATATATGGTATCCCGTCGTATCCCATTCTTGTAACAGACCCTACATCTTTTTTGGGCCCTGCTTTTTTCCGCAGTAGGGGGCGCCTCTGATGGGAAATGTTGCCCTGGTATAATTCTGCTGGCATGACTAGATGACGCTATGCCACTGCTCTCCAAATATTGCATTTTTAATTATTTGTTCTTGAAAATCAAGATATGTTCCTTGGTTCCCTGCTTTCTGGAACATGACAAACAAATTACTGTATTTTTCGCTTTATAAGACGCACTCTCAGATTTTAGAGTAGGAAAATGAGAAAATTTTTTTCTTCAGACCTCTTATCAGCCCACTCAGACCCCCATCAGACCTCATATCAGCCCACCTCGAGCCTTATCAGACCTCAGATTAGCCCATCAGATCTCATACTAGTCCATCAGACCCCCATCAGACCTCATATTAGTCCATCAGACCTCATATTAGCCCATCAGACCTCAGATTAGCCCATCAGTACCCCCAATCAGACCTCAGATTAGCCTATCAGACCTCAGATTAGACCATTAGTACCCCCAATCAGACCTCAGATTAGCCCATCAGTACCCCCAGACCTCAGATTAGCCCATCACTACCCCCAGACCTCAGATTAGCCCATTAGTACCCCCAATCAGACCTCAGATTAGCCAATCAGTACCCCCAGACCTCAGATCAGCCCATCAGTACTCGCGAGACCTCAGATCTGCCCATCAGTACCCCCAGACCTCAGAATAGCCCATCAGTATCCCCATCAGACCTCAGAATAGCCCATCAGTACCAATATCAGACCTCAGATCAGACTAAAATAAAAATCATCTTACCTGTTCTGCGACGCGGCTCCTCTTCAGCAGTCACGCTCCCATCTTCTAGGTCTGCATGGTCACATGACTGCGTGCATGCACTACGTCCTAATGCTGTACGGGGTCAGGATGAGCAACGGCACAGAGGGTAAGTATTACCTGCGCTTGCGGCGCTTCGCTCCCAGCTCCTAATACATACTAGTGAGCGCTTCCATTATGAGGACATCTTTTTTGTCTCGATATTTTACAAGTAAAATGTCCCCATTGCAAAGGCACTTTATTTCCCCAGACTTCAATTTTTGGTTGACTGAAGGCTTGGGCAGGCCTCTTTGATTGGGGCGTATGGTGCCACATGCCACTGTTTTTCTGACTGAAAGGCACCTGAAAAGGGGTACACTGGTGTAATCATTGTGGACGTATAAGTAGTACCCCTTATCTTAAAGGGGGTGCAAAAGATCTCACACTATTTTACCTGCCACATTGAGGGAAGGGGGGTATTCAGGAGGGCAAAACTGGGTATCTTTGCCTTCATACACTCTAAATTTATAGGTGTAGCCAAATCCGCTGTCACAGGCACCCCCTCGCTCAACACTAGTGTAGGCCTTTTTAAACTTTTCATTTAAATAATTTATAAAGGGCCTAATTTTATAAATAGTCAAAAGAACGTGGTAGGACAATTAAAACATAACTTTTACTCAAAAGCTTAAAAAATTCACAATCCCTTTGATAAAATACAAAAACCAATGGCACAAATGGCTGCCAATAATATAAAGGACAATAACAACAGTACCTCTTAAAGATCAAAAAGGGTGCACGGCGGCACCATAGAAATACGTATAACAACCGTTGGTCCTACCTTATAGATGTCAGCAGGATGTTGCAAGGAGTATATAGGCAGGACCGGACGGGGTAGATGGAGGGGAACAGAAAAAAGAGACAGGGGTACAGGATGTTAATACAAGACCCTAGACGTCCCTACGATAAAAGGGCTACTCTGTCCCCTATAGTCCTAACCACAGGGCAACCGCCCTGAAAAGAATGACCCCGTCCGGAACCTTTCCCTCAACGGTTAAGGACCCTGTAGCACCCTAGTGCAGCTAGAACCTACATGCATGTTTCATCAGGTAGAATCATCAGGGGACTAATGTACACAGGGAGAAACAGAAAGAGATATGAAAGACACAGGCAGCATATAAACATATAGATAATATAGAGCATACCAGGGGGTGCCTATATATCACCCTTGAATTGACATTCAGGTTAAGGTCACCAAGATGATAGCAAAGTGGCCTACAGGTGAATAGTCAGGGTCAAAGAAATAGGGGGTGCCCCAAAGATAAGGGCTACCAATAGAGGACGTACATTGATGATATTTTCATCATCTGGAATGATTCCAAGACAACATTTCAAACCTTGGTGAACCAATTGGATCAAAATCATATTGGTTTGAGATTTACCTTTGAAACTGGGGGTGATGCTCTTCCATTTTTGGACAACCAGATTTGTAAGAATGATTCGGGGTCCCTTACGATCAATATTTACCGCAAGCCAACTGCTACTAATTCAGTGCTACACTGGAGCAGCAGTCATCCCCTACCTTTGAAAAGAGGGATCCCACATGGCCAATATTTGCGCCTCAGACGGGTCTGTTCTGAGGATGAAACATTCATTGAACAGGCGCAGATCCAGAGGATAAGATTTCTATCTAGGGGCTACCCTGATTCAACCCTTAAACCAGCATATCAGTATGCCATGTCATCTTCACAGACTGAACTTTTAGTCCCTAGAAAGACACCTGATCTCCCACAGAAGGTCAGACTGATTGCCCCCTTTGATGAAGCATCACATAAAGTGCGGGCAATCCTGAATAAGCATTGGCCAATTTTGTTAATGGACCCGGACATTAGAGACACCATTCATGACTACCCACAGGTGACATTTGGGCAGCGGAAAAGCCTTAAGGACTTGCTGGTACACAGCCACTACAAACCTGAGCCCACCGGTTGCTCCTGGTTACAACGCAGACCTGTGAGTTCATTTAAATGTAGTGGTTGTGTAGCCTGTGCCTCTATTCAAACTGGAAGGACATTTTTCAGTAAAATTCTGAATAAGTCTTTTCAAATAAAAGATTTTATCAACTGCCGCACAAAAGGAGTCATTTACAAAATTACTTGTACTTGCCGACTGGAGTATATCGGCAAAACAAAAAGGGAACTACGGAGGCATGTTGGTGAACACCTTTGCGATATCTCCAGCAAAAGAGATACAACAGTGTCCCGTCACATACATGAGGTCCACTCTGGGGACGTCACCTGTATCAGATTCATGGGGATTGCTACTATATCCCCTCCAGTGTGATGAGGTGACTGGGATAGATCCCTTCTCCAACTGGAGGCACGCTGGATCCACACCCTCCGTACAGTGTACCCTTCAGGGCTAAATGAACAGCTCAATTTTGCATGCTTCCTCTAAATATCTGGCAGTGACTCTGCGGTCTTACTAGCGCTCAAATATATTTGTAATGACTAGCGGAGTCTCTGTGGTTTGAATAATGCTTATATATGGTTCATCAAATCTACCACTATTCAATATTTTATCGATATCAATGTATTCCTGCCTGTTAAAGGTAGATGTAAGCCATTCTTGATATATCGTCTTGCCGCCTTGCCAATTTTGCTTCAATTATCTAACGCCATTTAAATGCCCTTTATAGATGGCTTCGTTCCAGCCCGCACCATTGCTAGTGTGGGCTTTGTTATCTCCCCTGACAGCTTTCACTCCGGTTGCCAGGTGACGGAATAACAATCATATCCGTGCGTATCGCGTTATTGGAAGACGCATTGCGCAGCTATGTGCAGGTGATTAGTCACATGACTGTGATATCATCACGCCCTATGTTGTTTCATACATGCGGATCTGCCGGCGCGCGTATGACGATCGCGCGCTGACCGATGACGTCACTGCGTGCCGACATCCGGCGTTTCCTGCACACATGTGGGTATAAAGGTTCATTTTGGGTGCACACTTTTGCAGGACATCAACTGCCCCAGTATTAGTGGTCCATCAGCTGGTAGGACGGCCCTCCAGTCCATCATATACTGGAGTGCGTCCTCTATTGGTAGCCCTTATCTTTGGGGCACCCCCTATTTCTTTGACCCTGACTATTCACCTGTAGGCCACTTTGCTATCATCTTGGTGACCTTAACCTGAATGTCAATTCAAGGGTGATATATAGGCACCCCCTGGTATGCTCTATATTATCTATATGTTTATATGCTGCCTGTGCCTGTCATATCTCTTTCTGTTTCTCCCTGTGTACATTAGCTACCTGATGAAACATGCATGTAGGGTCTAGTTGCACTAGGGTGCTACAGGGTCCTTAACCGTTGAGGGAAAGGTTCCGGACGGGGTCATTCTTTTCAGGGCGGTTGCCCTGTGGTTAGGACTATAGGGGACAGAGTAGCCCTTTTATCGTAGGGACGTCTAGGGTCTTGTATTAACATCCTGTACCCCTGTCTCTTTTTTCTGTTCCCCTCCATCTACCCCGTCCGGTCCTGCCTATATACTCCTTGCAACATCCTGCTGACATCTATAAGGTAGGACCAACAGTTGTTATACGTATTTCTATGGTGCCGCCGTGCACCCTTTTTGATCTTCAAGAGGTACTCTTGTTATTGTCCTTTATTTATATTATTGGCAGCCATTTGTGCTATTGGTTTTTGTATTTCATCAAAGGGATTGTGTATTTTTTATAAGCATTTGAGTAAAAGTTATGTTTTAATTGTCCTACCACCTTCTTTTGACTATGCTTTAAACCCCTCGTGGTCAATCAAGCCTCCAGAAGCATATTCTGGCTATTGTGTTTTTTCACCTAATTTTATAAAGCCTGTCATGGCTGGGGTCATCACGTGGGGGACACTGTGTGTTGTCAGCGAAATGAAGAAATTTAAGGATTCTCTCAAATCACTGTCCATATATGGAGTCAGTGCTTGGGGACACCCAGTGTATTTAAATGTAATTTAGTCTGTATTTCAGAAAAGTTTCTGCTGGGTTTTGAACTCATACAACCCAATGATAAACTATACTGGAAAAACCGCATAGTAGTTTCTACGTAGACATAGAGGCTAAATTAGATTTAAATACACTGACTCGAGCATCGCGCTCAAGCACACGAAAGGGCTAGAGGGCTGCAAAAGGAAGCAAAATGTGCTTAAGAGCATGGCAAGTGCTCTGCAAACAAATGTGGATAGGGAGATAACTTAAAATAAAATAAATAAAAATGTTAAATAACAATCTTGAACTAGGAGGAGGAGGTGGATGTGGAGTAGGGGGTTGAGGAGGCAACGACCGTGGCGGTGTAGGTAGAAGCGAGGGTGGAGGTGGAGGAGGTAGGCAACACAGTTTTTTTTATAAAAAAATAAAAGAAAGAATAAGTGCACTTGAGTACAAGAATGGATAGTTGAGGCCGTTATAAATGTACAGACAAGTCCTGTGAGATCTATGCCTGGTTCATTTTAATGAACGTGAGCTTGTCCACATTAGCATTGCACAGGCGGCTGTGCTTTTCTGTGATAACGCCCCCTGTCGTGTTAAATACACGTTCAGACAATACACTGGTTGCAGGGCAGGCCAGCACCTCCAAGGCGCAAAGGGCAAGCTCAGGCCATGTGCCCAATTTGGAGACCCAGAAGTTGAATGGGGCAGACCCATCAGTCAGTACGTGTAGGTATGTGCACACATACTGCTCCACCATGTTGCTGAAATGCTGCTTCCTGCTAAGATGTGGCATATCAGCTGGTGGTGCTGGTAGTTGTGGCGTAGTGACAAAGCTTTTCCACATTTCGCCCATGCTAACCCTGCCTTCTAAGGTGCTGGAGGTCCCCCGGCTGCGTTAGCGACCTCTTCCTCCTCCCCTGCCTTCGTCATTGTGCTTCCACTGAGGCCCCGCTGTCAGGTGGGAATGCCATCAGCAGCGCGTGCGATTGTACTCGCGCATCTTCCGATCACGCTCCAGTGAGGGAATTAAGGGCGGCACGTTGTCCTTGTAACAGTGATCCAGCAAAGTCGCCACCCAGTAATCAGCACAAGTTAGAATTGGGAAATTCGGCACAGGCACTGCAGCATGTAGTCGCTCATGTGTGCCAGGCTGCCCAGAGGCAACGACAAGCTGTGCTCTGTGGGAGGTGTATCAGCTGTGTCCTCGGTATTCCCCCAGCCACAATGCAGTAATGGGCCTGAGCTGCTTTGGGTGCCATCCTGCTGTTAACACTGTTCCTCCTCATCTTCCCCTTCCTCCTCATCCTCCAGAACTGTGCCCTGGCTGGACAATTGTGTACCTGACCTATATTAGTGCAAAAACCCACCCTCTGAGCCACTTGTGAATGACTAGCCTGATAACCGTGGAAATGATCATTCTTACTCCTCCTCTTCCTCCTGTGCCACATCCTCTTCCATCATCGCCCGAAGTGTTTTTTCAAGGAGACATAGAAGTGGCATAGTAACGCTGAGAGCGGCGTCATCGGCACTGGCCATGTTGGTGGAGTAGTTGAAACAGCGCAACAATGCACACAGGTCTCGAATGGAGGCCCACTCAGTGGCGGTGAAGTGGTGCTGTTCCGCGGAGCGACTCACCCGTGCGTGCTGCAGTGGAAACTCCACTATCGCCTGCTGCTGCTTGCACAGTCTCTCCAGCATGTGGAAGGTGGAGTTCCACCTTGTGGGCACGTCGCATATGAGGTGGTGAGCGGTGAGGCCGAAGTTACGCTGCAGCGCAGACAGGTGAGCAGCAGCAGGGTGAGAACGCCAAAAGTGCGCACAGACGGCCCGCACTTTCTCTAGCAGCTCTGACTAGTGATGAGCGAGCATTCTTGGCCGAGTATTGGTTCAGCACGAGCATCACTATGCTCGGTGCTCAGCTTTACTCGGCCAAGCACCACGTGTATTTGTCGCATTGCTCGAGTCTGCTCCCCACACGTTTGGCACCTTCTAAGCAGCCAATAAAGGTCCAGGTAAGTAATTCCCCTCAGTGTAAGGCCATAGCAATGTTAGCTGTAAGCCTTACACTGATTGGCTGGCCGGAACACGTGATACCATTTCATATAGGAGCTGAGGTCTGGCGCTCGACTCATTTAGCGTCAGGGAGAGCAGACAGTAGGCAAGTACAAATAGCGTTTTGCTCTAAACTTACTGATTTCACTCCAAAAATCTTATTGAAAGACCTAACAGTCCTTTTAAGAACTAGAGTGTGTGTTTGACAGCAGTGCAGCACCTTTTATTTTATTTTTTAAGAAGGGGTTTGCTTCATCACTATCAGCGACAGGCGTCACCAGGAAGGGACAGATAGTGCAGAGCTTGAAAATCGCTTTTTTAACTTCTTAAAAAAAGATTTCCGATTAGTGACATCTACAATACGCCATTATTAAGCAGTGTGTTGGGCAGATATTTTAAAAAGGGGCTTATTCACTACAGTGTTCCTTGGTACTGAGATATACGCTGCACCATCACAAAGCAGTGTGTTGTGCAGACATTATAAAAAGAGGCTTACTCACTATAGTGTTCCTTGGTACTGAGATATACACTGCACCATCATAAAGCAGTGTGCTGGGCAGACATTATAAAAAGGGGCTTATTCACTACAGTGTTCCTTGGTACTGAGATATACACTGCACCATCATAAAGCAGTGTGTTGGGCAGACATTATAAAAAGAGGCTTATTCACTACAGTGTTCCTTGGTACTGAGATATACACTGCACCATCATAAAGCAGTGTGTTGTGCAGACATTATAAAAAGGAGCTTATTCACTATATCCTTGGTACTATGATATACACTGTATATCACTATATCCTTGGTACTATGATATACACTGCACCATCATAAAGCAGTGTGTTGGGCAGACATTATAAAAAGGGGCTTATTCACAACAGTGTTCCTGCTACCGAGATATACACTGCACCATCAGAGAAATTATTTGTTCTGGGGAAATTAACCTAATTTGTGCCACATCTGTGTGTGCTTTCAATCCGCAACCGTTATATGAATTACTCCAGCAGGGAGTGATTTATATTTTGGCCATAGTTAACTAGTTTTGGGCACATCTGTGTTTGTGCGTTTAGGCCGCAACCGTATATACAGTATTCCCGCAGAGAGTACATTTTATTTGGGACAAATTTGTATCCAATATAGAACTACATCCGAATACAGTGTGTATTGTCAAAATTACATTATCTCTGGCCTAGTGTAGTGTCGAAAATCAGCATTTTTCTGTATCCAGTACATTACAGAAAGCCAATACAGTGGGTATTGTAAAAATTACATTATCTGTGGCCTACTGTAGTGCCGAAAATTTGTATTTCTCTGTATCCAGTACATTATAGCAAGCCAATACAGTGTGTATTGTAAACATTTCATTATCTGTGGCCTACTGTAGTGGTGAAAATTTTGTATTTCTCTGTCTCCAGTACATTACAGCAAGCCAATACAGTGTATATTGTAAAAATTACATTATCTCTGAGCTAGTGTAGTGCCAAAAATCGGTATGTCTCTGTCTCCAGTACATTAAAGCAAGCCAATACAGTGTGTATATTATAAAAAATGTAATTATCTGTAGCCTACTGTACTTCCGAAAACTTGTATTTCTCTGTCTCCAGTACATTACAGCAAGCCAATACAGTGTGTATATTATAAAAATTTCTTTATCTGCGGCCTACTGTAGTGCCAAAAATTTGTATTTTTCTGTATTCAGTACATTACAGCAAGCCAATACAATGTGTACTATAAAAAATTCATTATCTGTGGCCTAGTGTAGTGCCGAAAATTTGTATTTCTCTTTCTCCAGTACATTATAGCAAGCCAATACAATGTGTACTGTAAAAATTTTATTATCTGTTGCCTACTGTAGTGCCGAAAATTTGTATTTCTCTGTCTTCAGTACATTACAGCAAGCCAATACAATGTGTACTGTAAAAATTACATTATCTCTGGGCTAGTGTAGTGCCAAAAATCTGTATTTTTCTGTATCCAGTACTGGATCAGAAAACTGTCTCTTTAGCGGACAGTAAAACAATCTGCGCCACATCTACAGACAAAACCATTAATATGAAGAAGGTGAGAACAAAGGGAGGGGGAAGTGGGCGTGATGCTGATGGTGGAAGCAGAGGCCGTGGCACTGGGCGTGATGCTGATGGTGCAAGCAGAGGCCGTGGCCCTGGGCGTGATGCAGATGGTGCAAGCAGAGTCCGTAAGCCCTGGGCGTGATATTGTGTCCTGATTTCCATCCTCTTGAGCCTTCACAGTCTCAAGAAGATGACGGTGGTGAACCGCAATCATTCGTTTGCGAGGTGGATGATGATGAGACACAGTTGCCAATCACTGAGGTGGTGGTTAGGTGAAGTCAGGAGGATGAGCAGAGTGAGGAAGTGGAAGAGGAGGTGGTGGACGATGAGGTCACTGACCCAACATGGTTAGGTGAAAAGCCGAGCGAGGACAGCAGTACAGAGGGGGAGGGATCCGTACCACCGCAACAGTCTGGAAGAGGCAATGAGGTTGCAAAAGGGAGATGTCGGCCCACACCAAACAGGCCCGGAATTATTACACCGAGCACCCCCATGCGTAAATCCACAGTTTGGCATTTTTTGAGGAAAGCGCAGACGAAAAAAGAGTGGTAATTTGCAACCTGTGCCGGACCAAAATGAGTCTAGGCGTGAACACTAGCAACCTCACCACCACATGGCATCCAAGCACCCTAATAAGTGGACTGGTCCCACCACTGCCTCTACTTCCCCTGTGTTAGGCACTGCTGGCCAATCCCCTAACGAAGGCGCAGATGCCCTTCTCCCTGGACCTGGACCTTTGCATGAACCGTCAACAACAACATCCACTTCCCTGTCCCAGCGCAGCGTCCAAATGCCAAACACAGGCATTTGAACGCAAGCACAAATACCCAGATACCCACCCACCAACAGGCCCTAGCACTAAATGCGCAACTTTCAAAATTACTGGCCCTTGAAATGTTGCCATTTAGGCTTGTGGAGACTGAGGCCTTTCGCAGCCTGATGTCGGCGGCCGTCCCTCGGTACGCAGTCCCCAGCTGCCACTATTTTTCATGGTGTGCCATGCCCACCTTACACCAGGATGTGTCCCACAACATCACCTGTGCACTGACCGACGCACTTACTGGGAAGGTCCACGGACACATGGACAAGTGCTGGTGGCCAGGGATGCTACATTTCGCTGACCGCACACTGGATGAATGTTGTGGAGGCTGGGAGTGAGTCGGACCCTGGGATGGCACAGGTGCTATCCACGCCCAGGATTGCGGGCCTTACATCCATCAGGGTCTCCGCCAGCAGCTATTATACTGGCTCCAACCCCCACTTCTCCTTCCCTGCCGCCTCCTCCTCCACTTCCACTTCCAACAGCAGTCAGCCATCAGTCGCTTGCTGGAAGCAGTGTAGCACTGCTGTGGGTAAGCGTCAACAGGCCATGCTGAAGCTGATCTGTTTATGGGACAAACAGCACACCGCCGCAGAGCTGTGGCAGGGTATAAGGGACCAGACCGAGCTGTGGCTCTCGCCACTCAACCTAGAAACAGGCATGGTTGTGTCTGACAATGGCCGTAACTTGGTGGCGGCTTTGGAGTTCGGCAACCTGACACATATTCCATGCCTAGCCCACGTCTTAAACTTAGCGGTTCAGCGGTTTATCAAAACCTACCCCAATTTGTAGGAAGGCGCGCTGCTTGTGTGTTCATTTCTGCAAGTCGTCAACAGCTTCAGTCGGCCTGTGAACGCTGCAGCAGCACTTGTGGTTTCCAGTTCACCGACTGTTGTGCGACGTGAGCACGCGGTGGAACTCTACGCTTTGTGAGCAGCAGAGGGCAGTTGTGGAATACAAGCTGCAACATGGCCGTCGCCTTTCCAGTCAACTGCCACTATTAACAAGCAAGGAGTGGGCATTGATGTCAAACCTATGTGAGGTTTTAAAAAACTTTGATGAATCCACACAGATGGTTAGTGGCGATAACGCTATTATTATTATCAGTGTAACCATCCCACTGCTGTGTCTACTAAAACGATTGCTGCTCACAATTAAGGAGGATGCTTTAAATGTGGCAGACGAGGTAATGGGGGAGGAGATGACACAGGGTGACAGCCAGACCTCCCCCAGTTCGTCTTCTCAGAGCGATTTGGGCCATGAAGAGCAGGAGGAGGTGGAGCTGGAGACACTTGCCTCTGCTACAGAGGCTAGTACCCATGGAACCTTACTTCCATCTGTTCAGCGTGGATGGGCAGAAGAGTTGGAGGAGGAGGATGAGGGTATGGAGAGTCATCCCTAAGTTGACATCGACATATTGCCCATTGGTACTCTGGCACACATGGCTGACTTCATGTTAAGCTGCCTTTCCCACGACCCTCACGTTATACGCATTTTAGGCAACACAGATTACTGGGTGTTCACCCTTCTCGACTCCCGCTACAAAGAGACTTTTTCATCGCTTACTCCTGTGGTGGAGAGGACGAGTAAAACCGTGCAATACCAGAAGGTACTTGTTGACTTGTTGACAGATTGCTCCAAATTATTCCATCTGACAATGCGGCCGTCTGAGTTCGTACTTCCTTAGGCAACCGAGGAAGGGAGACAAGGGGAAAACACAGTAGTTCCAACAGAGGCAGGGCAACACTTTCCAAGGCATGGCACACTTTCATGACACCCCGCCAGCAACCTCACCCTGAATGTGGCCTAGTGCTACAAGGAAGGAAAAGTTTTGGAAGATGGTGAAGGAATACATTGCAGACCCTGTCAGTGTCCTAAATGATCCCTCAGTGCCTTACAACTACTGGGTGTCCTAGCTGGACACGTGGCACGAACTTGCGCTCTACGCCTTGGAGGTGCTGGCCTGCACTGTTGCCAGTGTATTGTCTGAGCGTGTATTTAGTGCTGCTGTTGGCATCATAACAGATAAGCATATCCGCTTGTCCACTAACAATGCTGACAGGTTGACTCAGATAAAAATAAACAAAGCCTGGATTGCCCCTAACTTCTCCACTCCACCAGAGGAAATCTGAGCTAATGAGGAACAAAAACGCAATTTAAATGTATGATTTAAAATGTACTCAATCCACAAGATTCACCCTTTTCACTGCATAAAAAAGGGTATATGTTTGAATCTTGTTTTCTCATCCGCCTCCTCCTATGCCTCCTCTTCCATACAGAATATATATGCCCTCACTACAATGTTTTGTAGGGTTCGCTCGGCTTCATGCCCTTACTTCCAATGCTTTATACGGTCTGCTCACTTGTAGGCCATCACTGTAATGTTTTATCGGGTTCGCTAGGCTTCAGGCCCTCACCTTCAATGCTTTATACGGTCTGCTCACCTGTGGGCCATTACTGCAATTTTTTATGGGGTTCGCAAGGCCTCTTGATGAGTTATCCATTTGATGAATTGTTTGTTTATCTGCTGCGCTATATCGGATATATATATATTTTAGACATCAGTTTTTTTTGTGGACCAACATTTGTTTTGTCCTAGTGAATTTGTTTTTGTTTTCTTCACATCACTCCACTGTGTGGTGAAACGCGTTGGGACGAATTAGGGAGAAGTAAGGGTAAGGTAGGTTAGATACGGGACCAGGGGCCATACACCTCCAGGGTGTTCCCCTGGGTTAAGGGATTAGGCAGGGCATTGTAGGGAATAGATATTCCCCTTCTCTGACCCCCTCTGGCATCATTGCATAACTAACCTCCTCCTTGACTTTATCTTTATATAGAGGATTTAATTTGCTATGGTTTGGTTTTGTTCCTTTTGATAAGGAATAACTCACATCTATGAGAATTTATAAAGTATTTTTCATTTTAAATATTATTTAATAAAAGTTATATTTTGGTAGTTCGTGCTCTCTGTGATTCACAATGTAATGCAGCAGGAACGAGTGTTTAAATACACCCAACAGTATTTCAGTAGTTTGCCTCTGGCCCTTACCTCCAATGCTTTATAAGGTCTGCTCACCTGTAGGCCATCCCTGCAATGTTTTATGGGGTTCACTCACCTTCAGTCCCTCACCTCCAATGCTTTATACAGTCTGCTCACCTGTAGGCCATTACTGCAATGTTTTATGGGGTTCGCTAGGCTTCAGTCCCTCACCGCCAATGCTTTATATGGTCTGCTCACCTGTAGGCCATTACTGCAATGTTTTATGGGGTTCGCTAGGCTTCAGTCCCTCACCGCCAATGCTTTATATGGTCTGCTCACCTGTAGGCCATTACTGCAATGTTTTATGGTGTTTGCTAGGCTTCAGTCTGTCACCTCCAATGCTTTATACCAGGCATGCTCAACCTGCGACCCTCCAGCTATTGCAAAACTACAACTCCCAGCATGCCAGAACAGCCTACGCAAAAACGCAATTTAAATGTATGATTTAAAATGTACTCAATCCACAAGATTCACCCTTTTCACTGCATAAAAAAGGGTATATGTTTGAATCTTGTTTTCTCATCCGCCTCCTCCTATGCCTCCTCTTCCATACAGAATATATATACCCTCACTACAATGTTTTGTAGGGTTCGACTCAGCCACTTCACCCTGCCACTTCCACATGTCCTAGGTAGCTTTATATGGTCTGCTCACCTGTAGGCCATTACTGCAATGTTTTATGGTGTTTGCTAGGCTTCAGTCCGTCACCTCCAATGCTTTATACCAGGCATGCTCAACCTGCGACCCTCCAGCTGTTGCAAAACTACAACTCCCAGCATGCCTGAACAGCCTACGCAAAAACGCAATTTAAATGTATGATTTAAAATGTACTCAATCCACAAGGGGTTCGCTAGGTTTATGGGGTTCGCTAGGCTTCAGTCCCTCACCGCCAATGCTTTGTATGGTCTGCTCACCCGTAGGCCATCACTGCAATGTTTTATGGGGTTCTCTCACCTTCAGTCCCTCACCGCCAATGCTATATATGGTCTGCTCACCTGTAGGCAATTACTGCAATGTTTTATGGTGTTTGCTAGGCTTCAGTCCGTCACCTCCAATGCTTTATACCAGGCATGCTCAACCTGCGACCCTCCAGCTGTTGCAAAACTACAACTCCCAGCATGCCCGAACAGCCCCCATAAGGTTTTTAAAACTCTGTCTCAACCAGATGGAATGACAGCATTTTAAAAGCCAGGAATTTTTAAATGCTGCCATTCAGGGCCAGGGATCGTGGGTGGGTAGGTGGGTACTTCCTCTTTCGCTCCATTGTTTTGAAGATGGACAGCAGAACGCTGCCATGGGACATTGTGGTGCTGCTTGTCGAAGGTGGCGGACGTGATGGCGTTGCTGACACATCCTCTGTTTGCGGGGTGGCTGGTGCCACTGTCACACCAGAGGTGGAGGAAGAGGCCGAGACTGCAGTAGAAAAGGGAGCAGGAGGAGCCTGAGACCTTTCTTGGTTTTGGAGGTGTTTACTCCAATGCAGCTCGTGCTTTGCACTTATATGCCTGGGCATGCATGTTGTGCTCAGGTTTAGAAAGTTTATGAGTCGCTTCAGGCTCTGATTGAAAAGCGTGCAAACTCGTGTCTTGTCATCTGCACATTGTCTGAAAAACTGCCACGCCAGGGAACTCAGGTGTACTGTCTAGGGGGTGGCCGTTCTGCTTTTGCACCCTGCTAACTCTGTGCGACCACCGCCTCTCCCTCTGAACTGCACAGGTTACTCGCATGACCTTGATTCCATGTGGGGTCTAGGACCTCATCGTCCTCCACATCATCTTTTACCCAGTCTCTTCACCCCTGCCCTCCTTGTCGGTTTGCACAATGCAGAAAGCCGCAGCAGTTGGCACCTGTGTTTTGTCATCATCAGAGATGTACTGCGGTGGTCTTCCCATGTCCTCATCCTCAAACATAAGTGGTTGGGCATCGGTGCACTCAATCTCTTCCACTTCTGGGGCAGGGCTATATGGATGGCCCACAGAAACCCTGCCAGCAGACTCATCAAAAAGCATAAGAGACTGCTGCATGACTTGGGGCTCAGACTGCATGGCTGATTTGCAAGGGGGTGAGCTGCTAGATAGATGCCCATGGCCTGCAGGTGCCAACTCTGAGCTTTCAGCAGTACTGGGTGGGAGACAATGTGAAGATACTGGATGCACTGTCAGCCAGCCAATCTATCAGTGGCTGTACTTGTTCTGGCCTCACCATTCGTAGAGGGGCATTCGGGCCTACTAAATAAAGTTGAAGGCTCTGTTGTCTATGCTCACTTGAGTAAGGTGTTTCATTTGGGTGAGTAACTGGCACAGATCGACCACGTCCACTCCCTGCAACAGGAGCTCCACTAGCACCAGCAGCACCACGACCAGGGCCACGTCCCTTATTTGACGCTCTCCTCATTTTTTGCAGTCACCCATCGAAGTAACAGACGTTTTTACTAAATTTAGTTACCTGTCAGCAATGCAGAGCAGGGGTTTTCACCAGCAAGACTGGTTTAATGTCACCCAAGAATGTAACAGACGATTTTTAGAAATTTACCTCCCTGTCACCTATGCAGAGCAGGGGTTTGTATACAGCAAAACTGGCAAAATGTCACCCACCAATGTAACAGATGCTTTATACAAATTTACGTCCCTGTCACCTATGCAGAGCAGGGGTTTGTATATGGCAAAACTGGCAAAATGTCACCCACCAATGTAACAGATTTTTTTCTAGAAATTTACCTCCCTGTCACCTATGCAGGAAATTTGTCCTCCACTGTGCTACTAGAACAGAATTAAAGTAATGTCCCTGGCACACATGCAGTTGCAAGGGCACTGCACTTGCAAAAGTGGCCGCTGACGCCCACCGAACTAGCAGATGGATTAAAACTTATTTTTTAGTGTCACTGGGCTCAGGGCTGGGTACAAAAATGTAGCATAGCGCCCTCAATAATCGCTGTAGTTTGAAGATTGATTCTTCCCTAATCTCTCCCTTACAGCAGCAGCAGCATCCTATCCCTACACTGAGAAGGGCAGAGTGGCGTGCGGCGCTACGTGACTCCAGCCTATATAGAGGCTGGGTCACATACTGCTCTTGGCCAATCACAGCCATGCCATTAGTAGGCATGGCTGTGATGGCTTCTAAGGGCAGACTAGTGAAACACTTGTAGATTGGCTGCCCTGCAGCCTTTCAAAAAGCGCCAAGAAATCTCCGAACACCGAACTCGAACCCTAACTTTTATGGAAATGTCCGGGTTCGGGTACCAAAAACAAACTGTATGAATTATTCAGGCTTGGACTGGCCCACATGAGAACAGGTGAATCCTCTGGCAGGCCCCAATTCTACCACCCCTGCAGAAGTGGTGCATGGCACAGTACACTAACTTTACTACATACAGATAGGCAGTGTACAGTATTTCAAGCAGCCTATGTGTCCATATTAAAGATTTTCTAACAAACTAACCAGTTTATTATTAATGATGCATTGAGTGGCTAAGACAACTTCTAGGCACAGAGGCAGGCCAACCATTACCCCTTTTCCCCAGGAACCTATCTTCTCGAAGTCACTGCAGGGACCCCCATTTTCAATCATCTTGCTTCATTTTGTTAGTTAACATAGTTAAGAGAGCTCTAGTCCAAGAGCCAGTCACCATAAAACTGACAGAGTTGCCAGCGCAGCCTTCCCTTCATTGTCGATGTCGAGTAGGTAAACAATAAAGGGAAGGCTGCGCTGGCATGGTGTGCAGCCTTTTCCTCGACCAGGTCCTAAGGATAGTTCATCAATAAAAATATCTCAGAAAACCCTGTTAACAATACAGAAAAATAAGTTAACGGTAATGATGAACAGGTACAGTTATGTTACTAGTAAATGTTTGTCACAATATTATTTAAACATGCCAGATATATTGGTGGTTGTCTGGTGGGATTACATTTTGTATATATGGGGCAGAAAAAAAGTATTACTCACCTTACTGATTACCTACCACTGCTGTTCTGATACTTACCAGGTCCCTGTTAACTTCCACTTCCTGCACCAGCTCTACTCCCCAGAAATCAGCCAGTCCCTGACATCACATGCCATTTCCTCTGTGTTAAGCCAGAACCAAGAAGTGGATTGCACAGGGAGCCCAATAAGATTTGGAAAGGCAGGGGCAGGGACTGGTGAGGTAAGTAATGCTACTTCTTCTTTTAACCCATTGTGCCCAAGACCATAAAAAAATGTAATCCCTCTAACATTAAATGGAACTGCATACAAAGTTGTTGTAGGAGAATTTCTCTGGCGCTGGGCTGTTTATGCATTGACCAGGTTTGGGGTGGCCCCAATGCTATGCTGGGTCCCCCGAACAGTGACGAGGTGTCACCATGTATTGCTGCTCTCTGGAAGAGATGGTAAGGCGTGGTGCACCCCAATGGGAAATGAATCCAGAGAGCTAGGGTCTGCTTTACTGGAGGAATTCAGGTACAAAACAATACAGGTAAGGCATTGGGTTGGCTTCACCAGTCTTCCCCCTGGCAGAAGAAGGGTTTGATGCTAAGGAAATGACTGAGGTAGCTATCCCTCTTCATCTTCAGAAGGCTGGTACACTGGTCCAAGGCTGGTGATCCAGGGTCTGTAGCAGCGTATCCCCGTCTTCTTCTGGTCACTCAATAGTCTGGCAGAGTCTCATCTTCCAAGCACTGTTCCCTAACTGCAGCACACTAGGGGCTCTAACTGCTCTCCTTATATACAGTTTCTAGCTAGACTAGAACCTTCTAGTGGGAGGGGTGGAGTGGAGTAATGTTGAGTAGAGATGGCCTTGCGGTTCGCCCGGCGGTCGTTTTGTGGCAAACTTTGTGCGTTCGCAATTCACGGAACATGCGAACATATGGCGATGTCCGCCGGTGCCATATTCTTTTGCATTGCGCTGAACTTTGACCCATAACACATCCATTAGGTGGGACAGGACAGCCAATTGAGACGTTTCAGCACATGCACACCCCCCCACCCTATAAAAGAACCTGATCTGACAGCCATTTTACATTTACATTGTTTTGCCAGTGTAAGAAGTTGCTTTGTGGAGCAGGGGCAGACTGTTAGGGACACCAATAGGGCCATAAAAGTCCTTTAAGGCTGGGAACACACCTAAGCGGTTTTGCAGTGTGCGTTTTCTCTAGCGTTTTTACGCGCGACAAACGCGCATTTCAAGGGGCGTTTTGGTCTTTTACAAACACGTGTTTTTCAGGCGTTTTCAGGCGTTTTTATGATTGACAGCTGCTAGATCCTCTCAAAATCAAGGGCGAGCTATATGAAGGGTGTGGAGTGTTGGCCAAATTGAGGTGTTAAGTGGTTTGGAGTGTTGGAGAGTGTTGGAGAGTGTTGGAGAGTGTTGGAGAGTGTTGGAGAGTGTTGGAGAGTGTTGGAGAGTGTTGAGAGTGTTGGAGTTTGTTGTTTGGAACTATGGAGAATCCGATGGAGTATAGGAGGCAAAGGCAAGTGTCCGCAATAGTGTGTGGAGTCTTGCTGCTGCGGATGCGTTGTCGGAGAGGGACCCGGAGACGTTTCTGGATCCATCCCTTGATTTGGAACCGCGATAGTCGGGGTCAGTTCTGGGCTCTGTATCAGAACCTGCGTGAGCATGAGGAGCGTTTCATGAACTACACACGGATGTCCATATCCAGGTTAGTACCCATATATGTGTCTTATGTTTACTACATTTATTTTGTGTTTCTATCCTTTTCGTTTATGTGTATGTTACTGTTCATAAATATGACTTTTTTTCTTCACAGTTTTGATGTCAGTCCATTTGCACTGCTGGGTTTGATGTCAGTCCATTTGCAACGCCAGGACACGTTCATGCGTGACAGCTTTTTAAATTAACTATGGTCAAAATATGACCACAAAAAAAAAAAAAAAAACGTTTCCAACACAAAGAAACATAATGTGCTATTGTCCAAATGTGGACAACCCCCTGAGGTGATAACCTAAATTAACACAAACTCTTGTAGACTTTACAAGTTGGTGTAATGTGGTTGGGCAAATTTTGGATCAGGGCCCATTCTTGACTCGCACATGTGCGACCCTTGGCCTCCTGGTGCCATTTGTGTAGATGTGCTTGGCCCCATACTTGTCGACCCATACTGATAATGCATTGGTGGTCATGGAGGCCATGCTTGAGGTGCGCTATGGCTCGGTGCGCTATTGCTTTGTGGTTGTGGAGGTGCTATTGGCTGGGGTGGCACCGGGATATTGCTTGGTGGTTGTGGAGGTGCTATTGGCTGGGGTGGCACGGGGATATTGCTTGGTGGTTGGAGAGGTGCTATTGGCTGGGGTGGCACGTCTTCTGCGGGTAGGTATGATTGTAAGTACCGCATGAGACCGTGCCTTGCCTCTCGCTGTCGGTTTTTAGGGACCATCTTGAGGTCCTCCTCCAAACTGAGGAGGAAATGCGCCTCACTGCTCATTTTTGGGGCAGGATGAGCCAGGGCATCCAGACAATCAATGAGGCGATCCTCCTGTCTTGCGGTCCTTGTTTTGCGTGTAGCTTTTTTGGGTTGTGGTGCAGGATCTGCCTCTTCGGTTTGTGGCGGGGTACTTGAGGCAAGGGGTGGCTCAAAACTTGGCCCTGGTGAACTGGTTGACACCATGGATGGGCCCGCATCAGTCTCCATGGTGGCCTCCTCCTCTTCATCCTCCTGCCTCTCAGTAGTATCCCAGCTACTGTCAGTGCTGTAAACAAGAATGTGGACAGAATGAGTTTTAGACATTTGTTTGGTGGCCTGTGATGTTTAAACGGTCCATATGGGATGTCATTTTTTTAAGCCAGATGTGGGCTATATAGCTGAGGACATGGTGTTTGAGCTGGACGCAGACACATCCGCATTACCTATGTCCCATTTGATGACAGTTTTTTCTGTGTCTTCACTAATGAATTGTGCATATATGGCCCTGTAGCCCGATAGTACAAACATGGTTGAAGTATTTTGATTGACCATGTTTTTCACGTAATTACCTTCTCATTTCTGTACATGGGATAAGGAACGCCATCTGCTCGGCATGGACATAGGAGGTACTGCCACTTGCCCCGGATCCGCTCCTTAGTTCGCGTTCCTTCCGTCTGTGTCTGACGAAAGCATCTTTGAGACTCTTCCATTTGCTCTTGAGCATATTGACTGTAAAATAAAAAGTGACACATATTAATTTTACCTTTCTTTTTGCTTTTCAGGTATTTGGCTACTGGCCAGTCTTTGGCCAGTCTCCATTATGCATTCCTCATAGGCAAATCTACAGCCAGCCTCATCATCCGTGAAACCTGTGTGGCCCTGTGGGACATTCTCAACTCTGCTGTCATGTCCCAACCTACTACAGCCGAGTGGAGGGATATCGCTGAAGTTTTTGGGCAGACCTGCCATTTTCCCAACTGCGTGGGTGCCATTGATGGCAAGCATGTTCGTGTGCTCAAGCCAATCCGGAGTGGGAGCCGCTTTTACAATTATAAGAAGTTCTTTTCGGTGGTGTTGCTGGCAGTTTCTGATGCCAGTACTGCTTCCGATATATAGATGTGGGAGCTTATGGCAGCAGCTCCGACTCAGCAGTATTTGGCCACTCCCACTTCGGCAGACTGCTGGCCAGTAATGCTCTGGAGCTGCCCGCACCCCAAAATCTGCCGGGCACTACTTATCCGGCAATGCCCTATGTTTTTGTGGGGGACGAGGCCTTCGCCCTGGGGGTTAATTTGATGCGGCCCTTCTCCAGCAGAGGACTATCTGTGGAGAGGAGGGTATTTAATTACCGGCTGACTCGAGCCAGAAGGGTGGTGGAATGCGCCTTTGGCATTCTGGCTAACAAATGGCGTTTTTTACATACACCCATTCTTTTTAAATTAGATACCGCAATCAATGCGGTGAAGGCGGCATGTGTTCTCCACAACTTTGTGCGCCAGAGAGATGGATACAATTTTGAGGACACCCTCAGCCATGCTCTGGGCCGTACCCAGCTCACAGGGGTCCGTGGCACCGCACATGGTGCACATGTCCGGGAGCATTTCTGCCGCTATTTTATGTCACCAGAGGGTGCACTTCGGTGGCAAATGGAAGCTATTGAAAATTAAATGTACCTTGGCGACATTATTTGATTTTCGGCTGCAAAGTGTTTTGTTTATTTAATTTTTGTCTTCTCACATGTGAGAATAAAATTTTTATGTTTAAACATGCGCAACTCCTATTGTCCTTATTTCATAGGGCCAATACACACAAGGCACATGGTGGGTGTACTTTTTTCCAAATATGTTTAAGAAAAAAACAAAAAGTCTAAGTTGAGAGGGAGATAAACAGTGACACAGATATAGTCCGAGTGACATGCCCACAAACACACAAACACATAACGTGTTTGAGAAAAAAAAATGGTATGAGCAAGAGGGAACCCCATTGATGTCCCCTTTAAGAAAATTACATACCCAACATTCACTATAATGTGCATGGAGTTCACTCACAAAATAATATGATAATTTTACAGTGTATGTATGTTTCACACACCATAAAATTTAAAAATGGGTAGCGCAAGAACGTGGCATCAGAGCATGCTGGGAGTGCTACATACACAGCCGCATTCAAACCCCCAGCTTGCTAAGCCATAGACTAGGCCAAACATACAAAGCAAATAGACATCTAAAAGATGTGTAACTAGGCCCAAAGTAAAAAAGGTCACAAACATAACCATACGGTTTAAAAGACAGGTAGTTTCGGCAAACAGGGGTTGAAATGTGGGCTCAGAGGAAGCACACAGCCGTGTCACAAGGATATGCATGGACCGTGTTAAACATGGCCAGGCATTTGTATGGCAGCAGCAGCACACAGGCGTCCATGTTTGCAAGTACACCGTTTAACATCATGCGTTAAACACCTGCACACATGGACATGTGTACACCCTGCCCTCCTGCTGCTGCACACGTGCCTGCCATGATACACACGCTCCAGGCACAGCCGTGCAACACTGCCATGTGCATGAGGCTTTGGCCAGACAACAAATTTGTGTTTTACACACAACAGGGGAGGGGGCAGCATTTAACATTGCCTAAACCGCCCCCACGAGCTTAAAAAAACACCATGACATAGGAAGCACATATAGAAATCACACCAGGGCACATACTGATTTAGCTGGGACATGTTAGCAAACACAATTTGCATTACCTTTTGCGGTTTTGCCAGCTTTTGGCATTTGCGGCCACTCTTGCCATATGCTTTTCCCAATGTCTTCCCAAGCCTGCTGTCTGCTCCTTCTGTTCTTGTACTTGGGATCTTTGGTGTCGTAGATGCATCGTTTCGGCCGCACGAGCCTGATCAATGTCTCGGCTTCACAGCCTGCTTCGACCATGCTGCTGGCTTGCTGAGCTGTGTTTTGCAAGTAGGAAGTGAACTTTTTTTTAAACAGGTTGCTAGGTGAAAAACGCGCGTTAAACGCGCGTTTGGTGCACAGAAAACGCGCATTGGCGCTTCTAGGCGCGTTCTAATGTAATCCAATGGAGCAAAACGCCTGCTGAATCGCCCCAAAGAAGCTCAAGCACAAGCGACAGCGTTTGGCGTTTTTAGGCGCGTTCGAACGCGCTGCAAAACGCCCAAATGTGAACCAGGCTCATAGGAAAGCATGGATTTTTACATGTAGGGCGTTTTACAGCGCGTACGAACGCGCTGAAAAACGCCCAGGTGTGTTCCCAGGGTTAAGGACTGGTATAGGTGTGCTATCGATAGGTGTGATATACTGAGGGGTGTGATATACTTATAATATACTTTCTAACATAGAAAGTATATTATAGTGCATTTGTATTGTGCAGCAGTTGTGTACGGTTCTGCTGCGATACCGCAGCTATTACAGAGACAAGCGCTATAGGAACAACTATTTGCAATGGTTGTGTGACGAGACCAATCTCGCCACATTGCATTGGAGAAACCTGGTTGCTCGCCTGCTGCCTTTGGACTATGGCCCCCTGTTAAAAGACATCTTTTTTTACCTGCAGAAAAGCTTAATTCGTGCTTTTCTGCCTGGGGTTCGGTAGTTTTGGTTGAATGTGGTATACCCCAGATAGGAATCCCATGGAGCCCATTCGTATGAAACTGACTGTAAAGACTTTGGCTCCATGGCGATTAAACTGTATTCGTGTGGTCTGAGCGCCATTCACTTAATAATGTGCGCTCAGACCTGAGCTATCTGGGGATATGTTAAATGTATAGTTTTAATGTAATGTGTCTTACCTGGTGTATTTTAACAGTAATGCTTGTTCTGTGTCCCCATGTGCATAATGGAGTCTTGTCTGTGAAATGTCTGAGTGTATTGTAAAGGGTGGGACATTGTGTATTGAATAGTGATGTCTGTCCTATTGTCCCCACATGTGTATTGGCGATTTCCCTTTGTCCTGAGAGATAATTGAATGACTCCTCAATTGTCTCCAGGACAGAAGACATTAGTGTATTCTCCTGCCTGTGGTGATTGCATTACCCATGTAGGGTGATTGTATCACAGGCAGAGGGAGGGATATGCTGGGGGTGTCTGTATTGTCCCAATGTGTGTGATTGGCTGCTGTATCCCGTGTCGCAGTCTTCCTTCTGGTCCTCTAGGGAGTGTCCACCAGGTGGGAGATCTGGATAAATACCGGGCAGGTAGCCCTTAATAAAATATAGAATTCCTGTTTACCATCAATACGGAGCCTCGTCTCGTTCTTGGGGGATTCACTGTATGCTGTTAGAGACTGATTGCCAGGAGTGTAAGCTGATTGTCTGCTTTTCCTGTTCGTCTGCTAGCAGCTATTTGGGAAGGTTCCAGTACGGGAGTTGGAGTGCTATTTTGTATCCAGTTCGGGAGTTTGGTGTTCTGCAGTAGCTGTGCCTATATCTCTGTAAAGGGGCCGATCGCCTAAACGGTTTTTACCCCTTGTCTGCAGCAACGGTCCGTTACAATTGGTGGCGAGCAGCGGGATCGTTCCTACAGCCAGAAGGACAGCTACAGGAGACACCATTTCCTTGGATTTACAAGTGGGGGCAACGCATGTCCCAGTACAGCGACCTAAAAGCACCAGAATGGAACCAGCAGTGTCATACGAGGAGGAGGACCTGGATGGCCGGGATGCATTAAGGAAAGGCATCTGGTACCAGGCCCTGGACAATGTACAATACCAGCGGGGTGAGAGTCTCCCAGTGAAGAGCAGCGGTGGCAGAAGCAAGTGGCTCTGCGGCTGCCCTTTCTGGGAGAGCAGCCCCTGGATGAATGGGTGAAGGAACTAGAGCACCGGGTATGGCAGGAGCTATGGCTGGAGGATGCCTACCAGGCGCTCTGGTGGTATATGGCACAGTATATACCCTGGACAGCCGAGCATGACAAGCCAGAGGGAGAGGAGTTTGATGGTTCTGGCTTGTTATGGGAGTCCTTTGCAGAGCCTGACTCGGGAGTCCTGCGCAGAACAGACTTCAGGACATTTTCTACGAGAGGGAGGCTAGGCATGACGGGGATGACCCCCATGAGGTAGAGCAAGACCTGGCTCACCTAGCAACCCTGGAGTGGGAACTGGAGCAGGACTACCGAGATCTCTTCCACTCCATTGGGAAGGCTCAGCAGGACAGCAAGGTGACAGATCCAGTTCCAGACCCATGCCGCTGGGAAGATATTATGAAATTTACTGGGAGGAACCCCAGGCGGCAGGTGGAGATGGGACCGAGGTCTCTCCACCGGTATTGCAGGGATTGGGAGCCTGAGCTCCATTCCCCAGCCGGGAGATATTGCAGGAGTGGGAGCCTGAGCTCCATTCCCCAGCGGGAGATATTGCAGGGAATTGGGGGCCTGAGCTCCATTCCCAGCGAGGAGATATTGCAGGAATTGGAGCCTGAGCTCCATTCCCCAGCGGGAGATATTACAGGGATTGGGAGCCTGAGCTCCATTCCCCAGCGGCAGGCTGAGCTACAGGGGGCAGAGGTAGTTGTTCCTGCCCCACAGCAGCAGCGTGATTTTTCGGGAGTGGGAGCCCGGTCTCCATTCCCCAGCGGCAGTATTATTTGTTGGGATTGGGAGCCTGGTCTCCAGTCCCCAGCGGCAGAGTAACCAGCAGGGAATAGAGAGCCCAGTCTCCTTTCTCCAGCAGCAGGACTCTGTATTGGGAGGAGAGACAGTCGGTCTCCCTCCACTGAGGAGGAAGGTATGTATGGGAGAGGAGCTTACTACCACCTCTCCCCAGCGGCGGATCATTAATGGGCAGGGAATAGAGAGCTCAGTCTCCTTTCCCCAGCAGCAGAGCTGTGTAACCAAAGGGGAGACAGTCGGTCTCCAGCAGCAGAGCTGTGTAACCAAAGGGGAGACAGTCGGTCTCCAGCAGCAGGACTGTATATCTAAAGGGGAGACAGTCGGTCTCCCCTTCCAACAACCAGGCTTCAACCAGGCTACCCTCCCAGTAGCGCTGGCAACAGGGCAGAGTGACGCGGTCTCTGCCCATGCAGCACCCCACCAAGTCAGCGTACCCGTACCCAGCACAGCCGTGGTGAGGCACCTGGACATGGACAAGCTTCTCCTCTACCCAGTTGCAGTAACTATTTATTGTGGGTGGGCTGTGCTGTTGATTGTGTTTTGTGGGTGGGCTGCTGGACTAACAAGGGCACTGACCGGCAGGAGGTCAGATACCCTGTTAGTCTGTTTGGAAAAGGGAGAGATGTGACGAGACCAATCTCGCCACATTGCATTGGAGAAACCTGGTTGCTCGCCTGCTGCCTTTGGACTATGGCCCCCTGTTAAAGACATCTTTTTACCTGCAGAAAAGCTTAATTCGTGCTTTTCTGCCTGGGGTTCGGTAGTTTTGGTTGAATGTGTTATACCCCAGATAGGAATCCCATGGAGCCCATTCAGTATGAAACTGACTGTAAAGACTTTGGCTCCATGGCGATTAAACTGTATTCGTGTGGTCTGAGCGCCATTCACTTAATAATGTGCGCTCAGACCTGAGCTATCTGGGGATATGTTAAATGTATAGTTTTAATGTAATGTGTCTTACCTGGTGTATTTTAACAGTAATGCTTGTTCTGTGTCCCCATGTGCATAATGGAGTCTTGTCTGTGAAATGTCTGAGTGTATTGTAAAGGGTGGGACATTGTGTATTGAATAGTGATGTCTGTCCTATTGTCCCCACATGTGTATTGGCGATTTCCCTTTGTCCTGAGAGATAATTGAATGACTCCTCAATTGTCTCCAGGACAGAAGACATTAGTGTATTCTCCTGCCTGTGGTGATTGCATTACCCATGTAGGGTGATTGTATCACAGGCAGAGGGGAGAGATATGCTGGGGTGTCTGTATTGTCCCAATGTGTGTGATTGGCTGCTGTATCCCGTGTCGCAGTCTTCCTTCTGGTCCTCTAGGGAGTGTCCACCAGGTGGGAGATCTGGATAAATACCGGGCAGGTAGCCCTTAATAAAATATAGAATTCCTGTTTACCATCAATACGGAGCCTCGTCTCGTTCTTGGGGGGATTCACTGTATGCTGTTAGAGACTGATTGCCAGGAGTGTAAGCTGATTGTCTGCTTTTCCTGTTCGTCTGCTAGCAGCTATTTGGGAGGTTCCAGTACGGGAGTTGGAGTGCTATTTTGTATCCAGTTCGGGAGTTTGGTGTTCTGCAGTAGCTGTGCCTATATCTCTGTAAAGGGGGCCGATCGCCTAAACGGTTTTTACCCCTTGTCTGCAGCAACGGTCCGTTACAGGTTGCAATATACCTGTTGTCCCCAAAAAAAGAAAAATTGAGGGGTGTGATATACCTTCTTCCACAAAATACTGATTGAGGGCTGCGATATACCTTTTGCCCCAAATAAACAGGGTGGTGTAATATAACCGTTGTGGCAAAAAAAAAATATTGAGGGGTGTGATATACCTACTTCCACAAACTACTGATTAAGGGGTTCGATATACCTGCTTCCACCACATATTGAATGAGGCCTGCGATATACCTGCTTCAACAAAATACTGATTAAGAGGTTCTATATGCCTGTTTCCACCAAATATTGATTGAGGCCTGTGATATACCTGCTTCCACAAAATACTGATTAAGGGGTTCGATATACCTTCTTCCACAAAATACTGATTGAGGGCTGCGATATACCTGCTTCCACAAAATACTGATTAAGGGGTTCAATATACCTGCTTCCACCAAATATTGATTGAGGCCTGCGGTATACCTACTTCGACAAATACTGCTCTTCTCTAGGGACTTAGGCACAGGGTCATTTTGCAAATGACAGCAGAGGAAGAGGCAGGCCGTTCCGCTGGGGTGGTAGGGGTCGGGCAGGTGCACCAGGCCAGAGCCTAAGTTGGAGGTTGGAGAAGGCACGTGCGATTACTTCAAAGGGCGCACTAGAGTTGGTTGAGTGGCTCACTCAGTTCCGCTTCTGCACCCTCCTTATCCTCTGTATCTGCACCCTCCTCACTCTGTGCTGTGTGCTCCCCCAAACACACAACCACCACCACCATAGCCCGTCCACTCGAGTCAGAGGAATTATTTTCCCATCCATTACCAGACCTTACCGATGCGCAGCCATTCTTGACTTTAGATGAGGAAGAGAAGGTAGCAACGGCCGCCACCCAGCGGTCTGACGAGAATACCCAGATCAGCCCAAGTAGGGAGGTCCCCGCTGTTGCTGCCTACTCCGAGATCTCAAATGTCAGTGGTGGTGAAGGTGACGATGATGACCTGTCGATGGACTTCACGTGGGTGCCCACAAGAGAGGAAGAGGAGAGTTCAGAGGGAGAGACGGAGCAGCAGAGAGGGAGGAGAAGGAGGAGAAGCAGGCAGAGCTCTCAGGGCACAGGAGGCAAAAAGCAGACTGAAAATGTATCTGGAGAGCGCCATCCACCATGCACGGTCACTTCTGGCGCTCCCAATACGCCGGCACATGGCTCCGCAGTGTGGGCTTTTTTAAAAGTGTCAGCTGCTGACAATAGTGTTGCCATCTGCAGCCTGTACTGTCAGCGCATAAGTCACGGTAAGCTCAACACTCACCTAGGGACGACAGCCTTAGGAAGGCACCTGGCCTCCCATCACCGAGCCTAGTGGGAGCAATGCCATCAGAACCCACAAAGCCACACTCCCAGCGCTCCAAGTCCTGCCTCTTCTCCCTTTTCTCTCTCCTCCTTTTTCCTTCACTCCACCTTCCACAGTGCCATCGTCATGTTCATCTGGCAGAAGGCAGGCTTCTGTGGCCCAAATGCTCGAGCGTAAAAAGTTGATGGCACCGGATAACCCTCTTGACCAATGGCTGACCGCTGGCTTGTCGGAACTGCTAGCCTGCAAACTACTGCCATATAAACTGGTGGACTCAGAGGCCTTTAGAATTTGTGGCCATTGGCACACCGCAATGGAAGGTCCCCGGAAGGAAATATTTCTCCCAGAAGGGCATCTCGGAGCTATATGGCCACGTTCAGCGGCAAGTGAATATATCTCTGGCACACAGTGTCGGTGCCAAGATACATCTGACCACAGACACGTGGTATAGCAAACATGGGCAGGGAAGGTACAAAACTTTTACTGCCCACTGGGTGAACCTTCTGACGTCTGTCAAGCATGTAACCCGTGGCTCCAGTGTGGATTTGGTGTAAAAGCCAAGGATTGCATGCAGGCCTGCCTCTTCTTCTCCTCCTCCTCAGCTGACTCCTTCTTTTCCACTGCTACCGCCTCTTCCACTGCCCCCCACCCCCAAGCTCCCCAGAACCTATTCGACGTCTCAGCTGAGACGTTGCCATGCTGTGCTGCAGCTGTTGAGCCTGGAAGCCAAAAGCCACACTGGTCCTGCACTGCTTTCAGCTCTGCAGTCACATGACAATAAGTGGCTAACCACGTTCAATTTGACAGTTGGTAAAGTGGTGTAACAGGGCAAAATGACACACATCCTGAATTTAGTCGTGCAGCGATTCATTGCCAAATACCCCGGGGTCCAGGACATCTTGCAGCAGGCCAGGAAAATCTCTGGCCATTTTAGAAGATCTTACACAGCCATGGCTCGCCTTGCTGACGTTCAGCAGGGACAACACTTGCCTGTCAGACATCTGAGTTGTGATAGCCCGACGCGCTGGAACTCCACCATGTGTATGCTTGATATGCTGCTCCGGCAGCAACGTGCCGTTAAGGACTACCTGTACAAACTCTGCAGCAGGACAGGTTCTGGGGAGCTTGGTTTCTTTTCACCACGCCAGTGGCTGCCCATGCGAGATGTATGCAGACTTCTGCGGCCATTTGATGAGATCACCAAACTGGTCAGTCGCAGCCAGGGCGCCATCAGTCATACCTTACACCTTCTTTCTGGAGTGTGTATTACATCGTGTCATTGATCAAGCCGTCGAGGAGCAGGAGCTGGAAGATGAGGAAGTTGCAATGCTGAATGAATTCCCAGGGGGGCTACTCCATCTGAGACAGCAGGAGTCTGAAAAGGAGTCAGAGGAGGATGATTGCTGGGGAGAGGAGGAGGAGCAAGAAGACCAGGCTTTGAGGGAGACTTTAAACTTTTTGGGGATTCCTGGTGTTTTCTGTGGCTGGGGGGAGGAAACCAAGGATGACATTCTTCTGGGTGATGAGCAGGAGCCAAGGCGCTCCACGCTTCCAATTTAGTGCAAATAGGGGCCTTCATGCTCCAGTGTTTGAAGAGGGACCACCGTACAAAAAGGACAAAGGGCAAGGACCAGTACTGGGTGGCAACGTACTTAGACCCCCGGTACAAACATAAAATGTCGGAATGTTTCCAGCTTCACAGAGGGCTGCCAGAATCCATCATTTACAGGCCTTGCTGCGAGAGATGCTGCATTCTGCTCTTGCGGGCACTGGCAGAGGAATTTCCACCCACAGCGAAACAGGTGCTGGTACCAATCCTACCGCACCTGCAAGAAGAGGGCAGTTTGAAGATGTGTTGGTCACTTCGGATATGAGATCATTCTTGCATCCAACCCATCGACAGCCGCCCTCCGGATCCAACCTCAGGGAACGCCTAGACCGAAAGTTGTCCAATTACATTGGGTTAACGGCCGATCTGGACGGTCTGAGAAGCGAGAAACCCCTGGACTGCTGGGTGTGCAGGCTTGACCTGTGGCCAGAGCTAGCACAATTTGCCATGGAACTCTTGGCTTGCCCCTCATCGAGTGTCCTGTCTGAAAGGACGTTCAGCGCAGCAGGGGGGATCGTGACCTATAAACGCACTCGCCTAGCTCACAAGAGTGTGGACTACCTTACATTTCTAAAAATGAATGAGGCATGGATCTCGGAGTAATTTAGCACCTGTGACGACCACGTGTAATTGAATTTCCTCATGCCAGTTATCCGCCACCAATCAGAACAGAGAATGGTCCTTGTCTTATGTATATACAGCGGCATAAAAGGCCTTTTCTGTCAGGTGAATGCCTAATTTTTGGGGCCTGTACTCCAGTGGCCTACAGTGAAATTTTTATCCAGTGACCGCCTAATATACCTCCAGCCACATAATCACAAGTTCTTTTCAGTCAGATTAATGCCTAATTTTTGGGTCCTGTACTGGCCTACAGTAAAATTTTTATCCAGTGACCGCCTAATATACCTCCAGCCACATAATCACATGTTCTTTTCTGTCAGATGAATGCCTAATCTTTGGGGCCTATACTCCCGTGGCCTAAAGTCTTTTTTAGTGTTAAACCTCATCTGCCATTTTTCTGCCCAAGCCTCCAATCTATCCAGATCCTCTGTAGCAGAAAACTGTCCTCTTCAGTGTTAATTACTTTACACAGTTTAGTGTCATCTGCAAAAATAGATATTTTACTGTGCAGGCCTTCTACAAGATCATTAATAAATATATTGAAGAGAATAGGGCCCAATACTGACCCCTGAGGTACCCCACTAGTTACAGTGACCCAATCTGAGTATCTACCGTTAATAACCACCCTCTGTTTTCTGTCACTCAGCCAGTTACTTACCCACATACAGACATTTTCTCCCAGTCCGAGCATCCTCATTTTATATACTAACCTTTATGAGGTACGGTGTCAAATGCTTTGGAGAAGTCCAGATATACGACATCCATTGATTCACCGCTGTCAAGTCTAGAACTTACCTCCTCATAGAAGCTGATTAAATTTGTTTGGCATGACCGATCACTCATGAAGCCATGCTGATATGGCGTTATTTGCTTATTTTCATTGAGATACTCCAAAATAGCATCTCTTAGAAACCCTTCAAACAGTTTACCAAAAATAGATGTTAAACTTACCGGCCTATAATTTCCAGGCTCTGTTTTTGGACCCTTTTGAATATTGGCACCACATTTGCTATGCGCCAATCCTGTGGAACATTCCCTGTTATTATAGAGTCCGTAGAATATCAGAAATAATGGTCTGGCTATGACATCACTTAATTCCCTTAGGATACGGGGTGTATGCCATCCGGTCCTGGCGATTTGTCTATTTTAATCTTTTTAAGTCGCTGTTGTACTTCTTCCTGGGTCAGACAGGGCACTTTTAATGGGGGATTTACTTTTACATTCTGCATTTCATCTGACAGTTTATTTTCCTCAGTGAATATAGTGGAGAAAAAAATATTTAATAGTTTTGCTTTATCCTCGTCGCTTCTCTGCAACACCCCTCATTGCTATGTAGAGGGCCGACTTCTTCAGATTTATATTTTTTACTATTTATATAATTGAAGAACATTTTAGGGTTAGTTTTACTCTCTTTGGCAATTAATCTCTCGGTCTCTAGTTTGGCAAATTTTATTCGTTTTTTACATATTCTATTTTTTTCCTTATAGTTTATTAGTGCTTCCTGACTCCCCTCCTGTTTTAGAAATAATTTTTTTAGACAGGGCACATTTTTGAGAGTTTCCCTTTAAGGTGCATAAAAATGGCCCCTGATTATAATACATATTTCTTGTGGGAATTTTTGCCAATGATCCCCCTCTGGTATATCACTGTCCATGTCGTGGGACTATTTGTGCACTTCTAGTAAGTATTTGGTGGCTGCATATATGACCTGAAGGTTTTTCAGGTTCGCCTGCCATTAAAGTCAATATGGCCTGCCGTGAATGGGCGGTTCACGAACATTTGATCGCGAACGCACATTTGCAAACCGTCCCGGCCGATGTTCGTCCATCACTAGTGTTGGGTGCGAACATTTGAATCACAAATTTTTATCGTGAATATCACCACTTTAAGAATTCGCAAATATTTAGAATATAGTGCTATATGTTCGTTTATATTCGTATTTGCAAATATTCTAGATTTATTTTCCTCTGAACCCATGATCCCTCTCTGTATCTTGCTTGTGGGCCAATGAAAAGGCAGCAATGTCTTTGTATGAGCTTAGCACCATCCCTAGCAACCAATAGGAAAGTTGCCTACCCCTTTACTATAAAAGAACCTCTCCAGCAGCCATTTTCTGCTGTTTTTAGTTAGATTTTGATATAGCGTAGCTAATAGGTTCCAGTGCAGGGTGTTAGGTTGTGTGATAAGTTCTGTCCATACATACATTCTACAGGCATGTTCACAACAGTACTTAGTGCAGCAATCACTAATATGTAGTCAGACCTGCTAAAATGTGAAGTTGCATGTCTTGCGCAAAAATATGCGCATCATTAATTGCCGATTTGCTCAATCGCAAATATATCGGAGCACTCTATCTGCATATAAAGCTATTTTAATGTTCTGCCATGCCAACCATTTTCTCCAGTCTCAGGAAACTTCTAGCAGCTTGAAAATGTAGCAATAGTGACGCACGCCTGTACTGTGCATGCAGTACACGAATATTAGTACATTGTCGATTTTCGCAATCAAGAAAATAATCGCAAATTCTCGTATTCTCGAATTTATGACGAATATCGAATTCGAATATTGCTCCTGCCGCTCATTACTAGAGTGGAGAAACTCAGAACAAACAAATACATTGTTTCAACTCCCATCTGGTATGGACTTACATTAGAGCTTCAATGATATTTAATGGCAATGACAGAGCAGTTTTTTCAGACAAAAACAAGTTTCCAGACATAACAACATAGCTAAAACCAGACATTTAAAAGGTCTGACTGTCTGCTTTTGGTGGTAAACAAATCTGGATTTTTCCCTCCAAAACAGGGTGGTAAACAAGTCTGGGTTTTTTGCTCCAAAACATGGTCTTCTTTAAACCCTATGGCAGCTATGGAAAATTACCAGCTCCTCAATCAAAGTCCTAACAGTCTCTCAGTATTCATTAACCCTTTCTACAGAGCCATATAAATACAGTGATAATGAACATATATATATAATGCAGTAACAGTAATAAACAGTATAAGTTAACCCTTTCAAGAGAAATAAAGTAAGAAGCTTTAACTTTGCATAGGGGATATAGGCAAATGTCCACAAATGTCCAAATGTCAAAGTACTACCTGCTTCATTTACACATACAAAGTTACAAACCATCTTAGAAATCATGCTGTCACCATTCTGTTATGGCGGCTGTCCATACTCGCTGCCACTCCACTCTCCATAGCAAGCATAGCCACCACTCTTCTCACCTGTTCCGAGCTGGTCTGAGCTGGCCTCCCTCGGCCTTTCTGGCCTGGCTGCAAGAGTAGCTTTCTGTTTCCCCCACTGCTCACTGGCTGAGTGGCTAGCTACCTTGGGGTACTTAATGCACCTTCCACTGTGAGAAGGTGTCTGAGTATTAGGTTCTAGTTTGCTAGTGTCCTGCAGAGAGATACTGTTTCTAGATTTGTCTGCTTGTGTACCAAATTTTGCCTGTTTCCTGGATTTTACCATTCACTGTCTGAACTAACCTCTGCCTAATCTCCATTCTGACCCTGAGCTGCCCACCCTGACTGTTTACCAGTTTGCACAAATTCTGCCAGCCTTGTGAGGGACTATTTCAAGATGCAGCAGTCTGGTGGTTCCCCTGCAGCAGAGTCCAGATCCCTGTATAGAGATTAAGGCTACGTTCACACGACGACATTTGTCACGCGACAAAAAGTCACACTATTGTCGGGCTACAATTTTTATAATAGGAGTCTATGGTGTCGCATTGCAACATGCAACATGCTGCGACTGCGACGTGACAGTCGCAAAAAATCCATTCAAGATGGGTTTTTCTGTGACAATAGTGCGACAAATGTTGCAGTGAAGTTGTGTGAACGTAGCCTAAAGGAGAAGACCATGCATGGGATACTTAGATAATGCCCTTAGGACTAGCCTCAAGGCAAATCTATACAAGTAACACAGCAAATCTACACCTGATTCATATCAAATTAATTCTAAGGAAAAATACTATACCTCTTAAGTCTAACAAGACCATGGCTGAACAAAGTAATAAAAGAGAAGGAAGAGGAGGCAAGTGTACACAACCAGTAAATAAAGCCACTGTTAGGAGAGTAGCACCACTGGACCAAGATAAGTAACAATTAAGCAATAATAGCTATAAATGTGGGTATCTTGAATGTGTCTTCAGATCGGAGTGTCCTATTAAATTTCAATACTGCCTATAACATCTAAAATAATTTTGGGTTTGAAATGGGAAAAGCAGTCAGCTACTTACTATTTGCATTATGTTTGTCGCTGAGAACCCTGAGTGGGTGCTATTAGGTCCACAGAATTCGAGGTCCTACTTATCACTAGTCTCTAATATCCAGTAGTATTATTTATTGCTCGACATGCTCTATTGCCAGTAGGTGTATATTTTCCTTTAATATACTGTCTATTATTTCCTTATTATTCTCCTTATGGACCTCTGTATTGGGAGCTAAATGAATTGGGATGGGATGTTGCAAGAACTGGCGTACATCCCTTGCACTGCAGTTATCACTTGATCTTTTGTACCCTTTTTGGCAACATCCAACAAGGTGGCATGGTTTAGGGGAAAGGAGTGTGCTTTGAGGGTAAAGGTTATGGCTTTCAGCAAAACGGGCATGGCTTAAATATGTCTCCATGTGCCAACTTACAAGCAGTGTAAACTTAGACTAGACAGTCCAAAGGTTTACCAGATTTTTATTCAAGCATCAGTAAATATGATAAATCTTGTGCAGTTCACAACTGTCTCAGTTTACACTGTCTTGATTTTAGATAATATTAGTAAATCTGCCTTACTGTCTTAAGGCCGCTGTCTCACTTCAGCAAATGGCACTTATCAAGTAGAGAAAGTTAATACAATTGTCCATATTGTCTATGTTGCGCCGTTTGTTAGCTTGAGTCATTTTTCTATCACATTATACACTGCTCGTTTCCAGGGGTTATGACCACCATGCAATCCAGCAGCTGTGGTGGTGCTTGCACAGCTGTAGGAAAAAGCGATGGCCTCTCTGGTGGCTGGGACCGTGGGAGAGTACATAGACATGCATGCGCAGCAGATCCCATTCAGGGCGAATTCATCATCAATAATTACCTAATATAATGTAAATTTGACATATTTACCGTTCAGTAGTAATAAAAGTAGTTTTCTTCCTCTGCTACCCACTGTGTTTTCTCATAAATTACCATGGCATTGACCTGTAGTTCTGAGCCTTTGTTAGGTCGAGCATGCTCAGTGTGTTGCTATCAATTCTCTAGTTAGGGCTTCTGTCACCCCCCATTTAGCAATTTTCATTAGCAGACATTAGCTATTTGCTAATGTCAGATGAGTCCAAACATATCATTCTTACCTTTCTCTATGCTGTAATTTCTGTAAAAATTGTACTTTTATATTATGCAAATCACTTCACTACTAGCAACTTGGGCGGTTAGTTGTTGGTACCTGCTGCATCCTCAGTACCACGCCCCTTCTCCACTTGATAGACAGGGCCAGGGAGCGCCCTCCTCCTCTCGCTAGCCCTGTAATCCCACGCCTGCGCCGTAACATTCCTCATTCGGCGCAGGCGTTCTGACTGAGGGACACACGCTTGCCAGCTCTTTCCTCAGTGTGCCTGCGCCGATGACATCATCAGATTTAGTCTGACGTCATTGGCGCAGGTGCACTGAGGAAGGAGATGGCAAGCGCACGTCCTTCACTCAGAATGCCTGCACCGAATGAGGAACGTTACTGCGCAGGCACGGGATGTCATGGGCAGACAGGGCCAGCGGGAGGAGGAGAGCGCTCGCTGGCCCTGTCTATCAAGTGGAGAGGGGGCGTGTTTACAGTCTGAGGATGCGATGGCTACCAGCAACCAACCGCCTAATTTGCTGGTAGTGAAGTAATTTGCATAATATAAAAGTACGATTTTTACAGAACTTTGGACTCAGCTGACATCAGCAAATAGCTAATTTCCGCTACTGAAAATTGCTAAATGGGGGGTGACAGAAGCCCTTTAAATTTATTGTGAAACAAAGAGAGTGTTAGTGTGCTAGTGAGTAGAGGGGGCATGACTGGACTGTATATTAGGCAGCCAATCAGTAAACATTAATAGGGATTGTGGGGATTGTAGTCTTTGAAGTCTTATGAGGGAAGATCAGGCGCCATGATACTCTGTGTGTTGCAAGCTCACATATGAGCTAGACAAATGGTAGATTGAAACTCTGGTTACATGTATAGTTATGGGTTCTGGTTGGGTCACAGCTTATAGCCTTAATGCCGTTTTTCAAAAATTAAGTTACTTTACCAGAATACCCCTTTAAGTCAAGAGTTCAAGATTTAGCAAATTAACGGATGAAACAGTGAGGTATCCAGGACAAACAGGTAAGGCTTAGCAGAGCCAAGTATGTAACAATGGTATAGCAGAGTTGAGTTCCTTACTGTGGAGTGGAAGACTGCAGCAGAAGAGCACAAAAGCGCAGACCTAAGGCACAGACGTTAACTGGAACCAGGAACATGGGCACCAGATACTAAAGTGTAGTGATGAGCGGCAGGGGCTATATTCGAATTTGCGATATTTAGTGAATATATGGGTGAATATTCGCCATATATTCGCAAATTTACGGTTATTTTCTTGATTGCAAAAAATCGCCAATGTAATATTCAAGTAATGCGCGCGCAATACAGGCGTGGGTCACTTTGGGTACATTTTTCAAGCTGCTAGAAGTTTACTGAGACTGGAGATAATGGTTTGCACGGCAGAACATTACAATAGCTTTATATGCAGGTAGAGTGCTCAAATATATATATATATTCGCGATTGCGAAAATCGGCAATCAATGATGCGCATATTTTTGTGCAGTACGTGCAACTGGGTGACATCACAGTATTATGTATGTATGGACAGCCGAACCTACCACACTACCTAACACCCTGTACTCGAACCTATCAGCTACACTATAAATCAATGTAACCTACACTGACTATCTCCCCCTAACTATCTGAATTATATACCTAAGTTAACTGTCTAATTATACAGCAAAGCACAGAGCACAGCAATCACACTGAAAATGGCTGCTGGCGAGGTTCTTATATAGTAAGGGGTAGGCAACTTTCCTATTGGTTGCTAGGGATGTTTCTAAGCTCAGACAAAAACATTGCAGCCTTCTCATTGGCAACACAAGCAAGAGGGAGGTTACTGATAAAAAAAAAATCGAATATTCGAAGTTACGAATATTTAGCACTAAATTCTAAGTGACAGATATTCGCAATAAATATTTGTGATTCGAATATTCGCACCCAACACTACCAAAGTGTAGACACAGGAGTTGGTGTGTAGAGAGCAAGATGAAGTCTAGATTGTAGCTGTCACCAGGAGAGCAGGAACCAAAGGAACCAAGGGACAAGGTAGAGAGCAATCACGAATGCTCACCAGCAGTGCCACAAATAACAGAAATAACATGGAACTAGAAACAAACTTGGAACAAGGTGGCTTGAAAAATCCACTATAGACAATTAGAATCAGATTCAAATCATATCAAAATCAGTTCAAATTTTTTATTCTATTTCCTGAATATGATTGTGGGGGCTGTCATCTTGCCTGAGCGGTTCTTAACAGCATTTAGAAAGCATTACGAAAATTGCTTTATGACAGCCCCATGGGCCATAGACACAATGGTCAAGAAGGGACCCTATTGACTTATATGGGAGAGTTTTCTAGGTATGCTCTGTGACCTGTGCAGAGGTCACTGTACAAGGGAAGAATAGAGAGGTCTGACAGTCACCTATTGTGAATGGTGGATCCTGTCTTATCTATATTACAGGCAGGATTAGGGTACTTTCACACTAGCGTTTTGGATTCCGTTTGTGAGATCCGTTTCAGGGCTCTCACAAACGGTCCAAACTGGATCAGTTAAGCCCCAATGCATTCTGAATGGATAAGGATCCGTTCCACCTCTATTCCGTTTTGGAGGCGGACACCAAAATGCAGCATGCAGCATTTTGGTGTCCATTTAAAGAGGCGGAGCCTAACGGATCCGTTTTTAATTACAATGTAAGTCAATGGGGACGGATCCGTTTTCAATGACACAATATGGTGCATTTGAAAACGGATTCGTTTCCCATTGACTTTCAATGTAATTCAAAACGGATCCGTTTTGGACTTTGCATTAGGTTTAAAGAAAAATGACAAACGGATCTGTTCTGAACGGATACAAACGTTTGCATTTTAGGTGCGGATCCGTCTGTGCAAATAAACAGACGGATCCGCACCATCGCAAGTGTGAAAGTACCCTTAGAATGAGTTAACTGCAGTAAAGTGGTCTGTAGTGGTCTTGTGCAGTAAACTTTTTGTGCAAATATTTGGAATACATGAAGAATTAAAAACATCATCAAAAATTCTTTAAAAAAAATGTTAAACATAAAAAAGTGATTTAAACAGCAGGCCATTTTCTGATGACAGATTTCTTTTAATGCTGGAATACTTTTGTAAAATATAAATAGAACTTCAAGGCCTGAAAAAGGGAACCGCCTGGATATTTAAACGTTATGGACTCCTTCGGGGGGCTATTTTTTTTATAATTGTATCCTACTTAGGGTACTTTCACACTTGCATTGGTGCGGATCCGTCTGTTCATTTGCACAGACGGATGCGCACCTATAATGCAAACATTTGTATCCGTTCAGAACGGATCCATTTGCATTAGTTTTAAAGAAAAATGACAAAGTCCAAAATGGATCCGTTTTGAATTACATTGAAAGTCAATGGGGAATGGATCCGTTTTCAAATGCACCATATTGTGTCATTGAAAACTGATCCATTCCCATTGACTTACATTGTAATTCAAAACGGATCCGTTAGGCTCCGCCTCTTCAGACGGACACCAAAATACAGCAAGCTGCGTTTTGGTGTCCGCCTCCAAAACAGAATAGAAGCGGAACGGAGCCTAACTGATGCATTCTGAAGGCATCATTATCAATTCAGAATGCATTGGGGCTTAACTGATCCGTTTTGGACTGTTTGTGAGAGCCCTGAAACGGATCTCACAAATGGAATCCAAAACGCTAGAGTGAAAGTACCCTTATTTTGGGCCAAAAGTCATTTTTTCAATTGGTCTTTATTAAACATTTTCAGCCATTTTACCAGTATAACCATGTAAGGCTTAGCTCACATCAGCGTTATTAGTCTCGGCAGGCTGTTCTTGCAGAAGACAGCCTGCCAGAGTTCTCTGGGTCTGGCCTTGCAGGAAGTTGCTGCATTATTTGGCCGTACATAAAACGCTGTGTGCAGCAAATAGTATTTATCATGTAGACAAAGTTAACACAAGGCACTTATTAATGTATTGTGATTGTCCATATAAGGCATCAGACAACACTTTTTCCTATACTGCATTGTAGGGTGGTCATAACCCCTGAATACAAGCAGGGTATAATGTGATGAAAAAATAAATCAAGCCAGCAAAGGAACTTTGGTGCAATACAATGGTTGTAAAATAGTCGTAGTAAGGGCTGGAGGGCTGCAAAAGAAAGCAAAATGGGGGTAAGAGCAGGAAAATTGACCTGCAAACAAATGTGGATAGGAAAATAACTTAAAATAACAGAATAGAAAATAATAAAATAATCTTGAACTAGAAGGTGGAGGTCAAAGTGGAGAAGGAGGTTGAGGAGGCGGTGGGCATGGCGGTCTAGGTGGAAGCAGCGGAGAAGGAGGAGGTAGCCAACACTGTTTTTGTCTTTTTTCCCTTTATTTATTATTATTTTTTATTAATTTAGGAAGGAATTTGGGGAATTTTCCCCAAAACATTGGGAAATGGAAAAGAGAATGCAAAGAGAAAGTACGCTGGAGTATAACAATGGCTGGGTTCGGCTGGTATATTTGTCTACTCAGCACAAGGTACTGACGAGTCCTGTGGGATCCATACCTGGTTTATTTTAATGAACGTGAGCTTGTCCACGTTGGCTGTGGACAGGCAACTTCGCTTGTCTGTGATCACCCCCCTCCGTCCTTAACACACGTTCGGACAATACACTGGCCGCAGGGCAGGCCAACACCTCCAAGGCGTAAAGGGCAAGCTCAGACCATGTGCCCAATTTGGAGATCCAGAAGTTTAATGGGACATACCCATCAGTCAGTACGTGTAGGCGTGTGCACACGTACTGTTCCACTGTGTTGCTGAAATGCTACCTCCTGCTAAGACGTTCCGTATCAGCTGGTGGTGCTGGTTGTTGTGGTGCTGACAAAGCTTTTCCACATTTCGGCCATGATAACCAAACCTTTTGAGGTGCTGCGGTGCCCCAGCTGCGTTGGTGACTTCTTCCTCCTCCTCCTCTGCCTTCGCCTTGTGCTTCCACTGAGCTCCCGCTGTCAGATAGGAATGCCATCAGCAGCGCATCTACCAGCGTGCACTTGTTCTTGCACATCTTCTGATCACGCTCCAGTGACTGAACTAAGGACGTTGTCCTTGTAGTGGGGATTCTCCAGGGTGGCCTCCCAGTAATCAGCACTGGTTAGAATATGGGAAACTTGGCGGTCGTTGCACAGGCACTGCAGCATGTAGTCGCTCATGTGTGCCAGGCTGCCCAGATGCAACGACAAACTGTCCTCTGTGGGAGGTGTATCGTCTGTGTCCTCTGTATCCCCCCAGCCACGCTCCAGTGATGCCCATGAGCTGCTTTGGGTGCCACCCTGGTGTGAACACGTTTTTTCCTCCTTATCATCCTCCTCCTCATCCTGCAGAACTGTGCTGTGGCTGAACAGTTGTGGACCTGGCCTCTGTTGGTGCAGGAACCCACCCTCTGAGCCAATTGTGAATGACTGGCCTGATAACCATGGAAATGATCCCTCTACCTCCTCCTTTTACTCTTGTGCCACATCCTTTTCCATCATCGCCCGAAGCTGTCTTTTCAAGAAGACATAGAAGTGGGATAGTAACGCTAAGGACAGCGTTATCGGCACTGGCCATGATAGTGGAGTACTGAAACAGCGCAACACGGCACACACGTCCCGCATGGAGGCCCACTTGTTGGTGGTGAAGTGGTGCTGTTGCACAGAGCGACTCACCCGTGCGTGCTGCAGCTGTCTCCACTATCGCCTGCTTCTGCTTACACAGTCTCTCCAGCATGTGTAAAGTGGAGTTCCAACTTGTGGGTACGTCGCATATGAGGCGGTGAGCGGGAAGGCCGAAGTTACGCTGCAGCGCAGACAGGCGAGCAGCAGCAGGGTGAGAATGCAGAAAGTGCGCACACACTTTCTACAGCAGCTCTGACATATCAGGCTAATTTTTCATGAACCTCTGCACCACCAAATTCAGCCCATGCGCCAGGCAAGGGATGTGCGTCAAACTGGCTAGGCCCAGAGCTGCTACGAGATTTCGGCCATTATTGCACACCACCAGGTCGGGCCTGAGGCTCAGCGGCACCAACCACTTATCAGTCTGTTGTTCCATACCCGTCCACAGCTTCTGCACAGTGTGTTTTTTTTCCCCCAAACAGATAAGTTTCAAGCCTGCTGTCATTTCCCCCTGGCTGTGCTGAAGTTGGTGGTGCAGGTGTTACGCTGACCAGATGAGGAGGTGGTAGAGGAAGCAGAGTAGGAGGCAACAAGAGGCAACGAGAAACGTCCTTCAATCCTCGGTGGCAGTAGGACATGCGCCAAACTGCTATCCGCCTCAGGCCTAGCTGCCACTGCATTTACCCAGTGTGCAGTTAGGGAGATATAACATCCCTGCCCGTGCTTACTGGTCCACGTATTGGTGGTTATGTGGACCTTGCCACAAATGGCATTGCACAGTGCAAACCTGATTTTGTCTGCCACTTGGTTAGGCAGGGCAGGGGTGACTCGCCTGGAAAAGTAGGACAGCCACCCCCATAAGGTTTTTAAAAATCTCTGTCTCCACCAGACGGAATGACAGCATTTCAAAGGCCGGGAATTTTGAAATGCTGGCATTCAGGGCCACGGATCTCGGGTGTAGGGGGGTACTTCCTCTTTTTCTCCAGTGTTTGGGGGATGGACAACTGAACGCTTCCATGGGACAGTGTGGAGATGCTTGGTGACAGTGACTATGGTGGAATTGCTGCCACATCCTCTGTTTGAGGGGTGGGAGGTGCCACTGTCACTCCAGAGGGGGAGGAAGAGGCCGAGACGGCAGCAGAGGAGGGAGCAGGAGGAGCCTGAGATCTTTCGTGGTTTTTCAGGTGTGTACTCAAATGCAGTACATGCTTTGCATTTACATGCTTGGTCATGCAGGTGGTCCTCAGGTTTAGAACATTTATGCCTCTCTTCAGGCTCTGATTGCACAGCATGCAAACCACTCGCATCTTGTCATCATCACATTGTCTGAAGAACTGCCATGCAGGGAACTCCTTGGAGCTGGCTTTGGTGTGATCAGTCCCTGGGTGCGGTGGGCAGTAACAGGCATACTGGCTAGGGGACGGCCACTCTGCTTTTGCACCCTGCTCCCTCTTTTGCTGTGCGGCTGGCGCTGTGTGACCACCAAACTAATAGACAGATTAACTATATTAATTTCCCTGTCATGTATGTAGTGCAGGTGTACCTCACACCAAAAATGTGTATATGTCACCCACAGATCTAACAGGCAGATTAACTATATTAATTTCCCTGTCACTTATGCAGTGCAGGTGTACCTCACACCAAAAAAAGGCATATGTCACCCACTGAACTAACAGACGGATTAGCTATATTAATTTCCCTCTCATGTATGCAGTGCAGGTGTACCTCACAGCAACAATCTGTATATGTCACCCATTGAACTAATAGACAGATTAAGTATATTAATTTCCCTGTCAAGTATGCAGTGTAGGTGTACCTCATACCAAAAATGTGTATATGTCACCCACCAAACTAACAGACAAATTAAGTATATTAACTTCACTGTCACATATGCAGTGCAGGTGTACCGCACATCAAAAATGGGTATATACCCACCGAACTAACAGATAGATTAACTATTATATTTTTGTCTCATAAAAAATCTCTAGAGGTCACCCAAAGTATTAACAGCCAGATTATTAAACTTCTGTGTCAGGGATGCAAAACTGGTGTATTGCACCCACAAAAAAAACACTCTCCCTCACTTCAGCTGCCTGCTTCCTGTCCCTGCACTACTCAAAGCTGATGGACAGAGCTACACATGATCCAACTTGTATAGAGGCTGGGTCACGTGATGCACTGGCCAATCACAGCCATGCCATTGCTAGGCATGGCTGTGATGGCTTCTAAGTGCCCACAGCTTAAAAGCTTGTTGATTGGCTGCCCTGCAGCCTTTCATCAAGCTTTATTAAATGCCCAAACACCGAACTCGAACCCAAACTTTTGCGGCAAAGTTCAGGTTTGGGTGTGGGTAGAATCAGGGGGAGGCAGGGACCCCATGTATAGCTATGTTGGTGATAGTGGTAGTATTGGCACCTGTAGCCACATTAATGGTGGTAGATATAGTGGAAGTGAAAGTTGCACTTCAAGCAAATACACAGCAGTGAATTGAGAGGGAGCCCAAGGAGTCCACAATGACATATCACAGTCTGATAAAAGTGGCAGGGAGGATGAGGATTATGATGATGATTGAGTGTTGGATAGGACCTGGGAGCCGGATCAGGGTGCTGAGGAGATGGTAACATCAGAGGAGGAGGGTGGTGGCAGCAGTAGCAATAAAGTGCAGAGGCAACATCCAGTCAGAATCTCCCAAAAAACTAGCAGTACCAAATCTGCTTCTATTATGGTCATCTTGAGAACTGGTGATACCACTGATACTGTGTGTCCAGGCTCAAAACATGTCAGACCTAAGCCAAGTTTGGCTGCTGCTAGCTATTTGCGAGTATCTCCTGTCTGGCAGTTTTTCTCCACAGTACCAGAAGACAAAAGCATTGCAATATCTGTAGAATAAAATAAGCCATGGGTGTCCAAACACAAATATAGGCACCACGGTTCTATTGAACCATATTAAGCAGTATCACCAGTAACTGTAGGAAAACAGAAGTATCCGCCAGTTAGTGCAACAAATTTCCTCCTTATCCCATTCTGCTTTGCAGCAGCCAGGCCGCATCCATGTGCGGTACAATGTCCTTCTCATCATCACTTAGTGCTTCTCCCGCTCAGACTACTCCTACTCTGCTCTGTTGCCAGCTATCGATAAAAGAATGTGTGGACAAGAAACAACTCTACGTACCCAGCACTCTGCTGATACACAAGCTAATCTCCCACCTGGCCAAGTTGCTGGCGGTTAAGTTTCTTCCATACCACTAATTGGATTCTGCTGTCTTTAGAGACCTGATATAGTGTGCTCAGCCTCTCCCTGGAAAATATCTAGCGGGTGCTATTTCTCCCAAAAAGCCATCACATGTCCAGAAGCCTGCCCTCCTCACATTTCAGCCATTCTTATGTGACAACGAACACCCTCCTGGACTTGAAGTGACAAAACGGTCTGCCAAGACACTGTTTAATACACAACGTTTCACATTGCAAATGAGCATCTGTACGAGCAGCGTAAAGCCGTGAATGATTTTGTCATGCACCAGACCACTTTAGCAGGGAGCATGTATTGTTTCGGGGTCAGGCAGTGGCAGCTCATCAGAGACGACTGTTGCATAATGAAGGAAGCCCTTCAAAGAGGCCACACAATTTGCCCAGCTTCCAGTGTCATCTCAGAGAGGGTTTTTAGCATTGTAGGGGGCATTATGCCACCCTAATGGATTAAGTTGTCTTCCACCAGTATATCAAACATCAATGAACAAGCTATGATTTTCAACCTCCTCCAGCTGAGGCCGATGAATACATCTTCCCTTGTTGACGGTGCCTCATCACGCATAACTGTATGGCTACTGCTGCTTCAACCATCATGCCGTTGCCACTGTCTGCCTACTGTCATGTTCTGTACCATATGGCTGCTGATGCTACCACAGATGCTACTCCCTGCTACTACCCCCCCCCCCCCACCGAGGCATAATTTTTAAATGCTTGGTCCCAACAAGTCACTGTTTTTTGCCCATAACACTGTGTATGTTTAAACACAATCTGCCCCTCATAATGTCACTCTGACATTTTTTCATTGTGTGCAAAAACTTAAAGGGAACTTGTACTGTTGAACATGGTGTGTCAGCTGTAGGCAGCATGGTACAGAGCAGTAGGGTCTGAGCAGCTCATTCTAAAATGTGAAGTGAAGGAGGCAGTCTTATTAGTGATTGGCAGACTTTCCTCTATGATAGCACTGCCTTCTTGAATTAAAAAATGCTCAGGAATTTAAATCTTTTCCACAGAACAAGATGTCAGTCTCCTCAGCTTCTCCTGCTCTATTATAAGCTACCTTCAAATTACATTGCAGTTTCATGGTGACAGGTATGGGGGAGAGAAAAAGCAAAAACTTATAGGCCCCTTTCACACGGGCGAGTTTTCCGCCCGGGTGCAATGCGTGAGGTGGACGCATTGCACCCGCACTGAATCCGGACCCATTCATTTCTATGGGGCTGTGCACATGAGCGGTGATTTTCACGCATCACTTCTGCGTTGCGTGAAAATCGCAGCATGCTCTATATTTTGCGTTTTTCACGCAACGCAGGCCCCATAGAAGTGAATGGGGCTGCGGGAAAATCGCAAGCATCCGTAAACTAGTGCAGATGCGGTGCGATTTTCCCGCATGGTTGCTAAGCAATGGGACCCGATCTTCATTATTTTCCCTTATAACATGGTTATAAGGGACCATGTGATGTGACGTCATCACAGGTCCTTTAGCTGGTAGCTAAAGCTTGAAGAGAGAAGACAGATCGCCAACTACGCGATCAAGTGGCTAAGTTTAAAAACTTTAAAAAGTTTTAAAAGTTTTAAAACTAAGTAACATAGTAACATAGTAACATAGTATATAAGACCGAAAAAAGACATTTGTCCATCCAGTTTGGCCTGTTTCCTACAAATTGATCCAGAGGAAGGCAAAAAACCCCTGTGAGGCAGAAGCCAATTTTCCCCACTTAAGGGGAAAAAAATTCCTTCCCGACTCCAATCAGGCAATCAGAATAACTCCCTGGATCAACGACCCCTCTCTAGTAGCTGTAGCCTGTAATATTATTACACTCCAGAAATAAATCCAGTCACCTCTTGAATTCCTTTATTGTACTCACCATCACCACCTCCTCAGGCAGAGAGTTCCATAGTCTCACTGCTCTTACAGTGAAGAATCCTATTCTATGTTTGTGTACAAACCTTCTTTCCTCCAGACACAGAGGATGTCCCCTTGTCACAGTCACAGTCCTGGGGATAAATAGATGATGGGACAGATCTCTGTACTGACCCCTGATACCCCGGACTCGAACATTTTCAAAAAGGTTCGGGTTCGTTATTCTGCGATTTTTCCCGCTTTCTGAAGGGCTGCACAGCAGCTAATCAGCTAGCGTTTTACTTCTTGCCCTAAGAAGCCATCACAGCCATGCCTACTAATGGCATGGCTGTGATTGGCCAAGTGCAGCATGTGACCCAGCCTCTATTTAAGCTGGAGTCACGTAGCGCCGCACGTCACTCTGCTCTGATTAGTGTAGGGATAGGACGCAGCTGCTGTGAGGGCGAGATTAGGCAGGGAAAACTCAGCAAAAACACCTAATGAAGTGATCGATCTACAGCTGTGAATCATTCAACTTCTGCTAGTTAATTGCTCACTGGTTTTTAGGCTGCACAGAGTGTTTTTCTGTCACTTTTTTCTGGGGTGATCGGCTGCCACTTTGTGTCTTGTCTTGCACCAGCACAAGCTGCCACCAAGTCCATCAATCCATCAATACTAGTTTTTTTTTTTTGCTATATCCTACATCAGGGGCTTGGCTGTGCTTATTGTCACCCCTAGAAACTCAGGATAGAAATTTATATATTTTTTTGAGGGGTTAAATTCAATTGCCAAAATAGCAATCCCCCAAATCTGGTGTTCCAGCTGTGGCTAGCCAAGTGTAATACTGTCTGCTGTCTGGCAAAGGATAGATTTTTTTCTGTGGGGAAATTCAATTGCCAAAATAGCAATCCCCTAAATCTGGTGTCCCAGCAGTGGCTGGCCAAGTTTAATAGTGTCCGGCAAAGGATAGATAATTTTCTGGGGTGAAATTCAATTGCCACAATAGCAATCCCCTAAATTTGGTGTCCCAGCAGTGGCTGGCCAACTTTAATAGTATCCGGCAAAGGATAGATTTTGTTCTGGGGTTAAATTCAATTGGCAAAATAGCAATCCCCTTAATCTGGTGTTCCAGCAGTGGCTGGCCAAGTTTAATAGTGTCCGGCAAAAGATAGATTTTGTTCGGGGGTGAAATTCAAGTACCAAAATAGCAATACCGTAAATACGTGGTTTCAGCTGTGGCTGGCCAAGTTCAATAGTGTCCGGCAAAGGATATATTTTTTTTCTGGGGTGAAATTCAGTTGCAAAAATAGAAATACCGTAAATCTGTTGTTCCAGCAGTGGCTGGCCAAGTTTAATAGTGTCCGGCAAAGGATATATTTTGTTCTGGGGTGAAATTCAATAGCCAAAATAGCAATCCCCTAAATCTGGTGTCCCAGCAGTGGCTGGCCAAGTTTAATAGTGTCTGGCAAAGGATATATTTTGTTCTGGGGTGAAGTTCAATTACCAAAATAGCAATACCGTAAATCAGTGGTTTCCGCTGTGGCTGGCAAAGTTTAATAGTGTCCGGCAAAGGATATATTTTGTTCTGGGGTGAAATTCAATTGCCAAAATAGCAATACCGTAAATCAGTGGTTTCAGCTGTGGCTGGCCAAGTTTAATAGTGTCCGGCAAAGGATAGATTTTTTTCTGGGGTGAAATTCAATTGCCAAAATAGCAATCCCCTAAATCTGGTGTCCCAGCAGTGGCTGGCCAAGTTTAATAGTGTCCGGCAAAGGATAGATAATTTTCTGGGGTGAGATTCAGTTGCAAAAATAGAAATACAGTAAATCTGGTGTTCCAGCTGTGGCTGGCCAAGTTTAATAGTGCCCGGCAAAGGATATATTTTTTTGGGGGGTGAAATTCAGTTGCTAAAATAGTAATACCATAAATCTGGTGTTCCAGCTGTGACTGGACAAGTTTCATAGTGTCCGTCAAAGGATATATTTTGTTCTGGGGTGAAATACAATAGCCAAAATAGCAATCCCCTAAATCTGGTGTCCCAGCAGTGGCTGGCCAAGTTTAATAGTGTCCGGCAAAAGATAGATAATTTTCTGGGGTGAAATTCAATTGCCACAATAGCAATCCCCTAAATCTGGTGTCCCAGCAGTGGCTGGCCAAGTTTAATTGTTTCCGGCAAAGGATATATTTTGTTCTGGGGTGAAATTCAATTGCCAAAATAGCAATCCCCTAAATCTGGTGTCCCAGCAGTGGCTGGCCAAGTTTGATTGTTTCCGGCAAAGGATATATTTTGTTCTGGGGTGAAATTCAGTTGCAAAAATAGAAATACCGTAAATCTAGTGTTCCAGCTGTTGCAGGCCAAGTGTAAATCTGTCCGTAAAAGGGTATACTACACTCAGCATCTCCAAGTGCATTTCTTTCTGTTAAAGGGTATATTACAGTAAGTGTTAACATACAGCATAATCTTCTAGATTTGCACACACTGTTTTGCATCTCTAAGTGTATTTCTTTCCGTTAAGGGGTATATTACACAAAGAGTTAAAATACTTGTACTGAAAGCATAATCCTTTATATTTTTTCACACGCTACTGTGCATCTCCAAGTGTAAATACTAGGCCTACAATTGATATTCCCCTAAATCTGTGGTTACTGCTGTGCCTGGATTAATGAAATACTGTACATAAATAGATAGCCAGATAGTGTTAGGTGCCGTAAAAAAAGGCCTGAATTTGAATTCAATACATTGGGCCAAATAATTTTTTTCTTACTGTGGTGAACGGTAACAATGAGGAAAACATCTATTAAGGGACGCGGACATGGTCGTGGTGTTGTTAGTGGACCCTCTGGTGCTGGGAGAGGACGTGGCCGTTCTGCCATAGCCACACGTCCTAGTGAACCAACTACCTCAGGTTCCAGTACCCACCAGAATTTACAGCGATTTTTGGTGGGGTCCAATCCTGTTCTAAGGATGGTAAGGCCTGAGCAAGTACAGGCGCTAGTTAATTGGGTGGCCGACAGTGGATCCAGCACGTTCACAACATTATCTCCCACCCAGTCTTCTGCAGAAAGCCCACAGGTGGAGCCTGAAAACCAAGCCCATCAGTCTGTCACATCACCCCCATGCATATCAGGGAAACTGTCTGAGCCTCAAGTTATGTAGCAGTCTCTTATGCTGTTTGAAGACTCTGCTGGCAGGGTTTCCAAAGGGAATCCACCTAGCCCTTCCCCAGTAGTGGAAGACATAGAATGCAGTGACGCACAACCACTTATGTTTCCTGATGATGAGGACATGGGAATACCACCTCATCAGAGTCCGCGCGTCTCTACTGATGATGACGAAACACAGGTGCCAACTGCTGCGTCTTTTTGCAGTGTGCATACTGAACAGGAGGTCAGGGAGGAAGACTGTGTTGAAGACGATGCAGGGGACGATGAGGTCCTAGACCCCACATGGAATGAAGATCTTGCCACTGACTTTCATAGTTCAGAGGAAGAGGCAGTGGTGAGACCGAGCCAACAGCGTAGCAAAAGAGGGAGCAGGGGGCAAAAGCAAAACAGCCGCCGCCAAGAGAGTTCGCCTGCTACTGGCCACCGCCACCAAGGACCGAGCACCCCAAAGGCAGCTTCAAGGAGTTTCCTGGCATGCCTCTTCTTCAAACAATGTGCTGATGACAAGACCCGAGTGGTTTGCATGCTGTGCCATCAAAGCCTGAAGCGAGGCATTAACGTTCTGAACCTTAGCACAACCTGCATGACCAGGCATCTGCATGCAAAGCATGAACTGAAGTGGAGTAAACACCTTAAAAACAAGGAACTCACTCTGGCTCCCCATGCTCCCTCTTCTGCTGCTGCCTCGGCCTCTTCCTCCGCCTCGGGAGGAATGTTGGCACCTGCCGCCCACCAAACAGAGGATGTGCCACCGACAACACCACCTGCGTCACCAAGCCTCTCCACCATGTCACACGGCAGCGCTCAGCTCTCCATCTCACAAACCTTGGAGAGAAAGCGTAAATTCCCACCTACCCACCCTTGAGCTCTGGGCCTGAATGCCAGCATTTCTAAACTACTGGCCTTTGAAATGCTGTCATTCAGGCTGGTGGACACAGACAGCTTCAAACAGCTGATGGCGATGGCTGTCCCACAGTATGTTGTTCCCAGCCGCTACTACTTCTCCAAGAGAGCCTTGCCTTCCCTGCACAATCAAGTATCCGATAAAATCAAGTGTGCACTGCACAACGCCATCTGTGGCAAGGTCCACCTAACCACAGATACGTGGACCAGTAAGCACGGCCAGGGACGCTATATCTCCCTAACTGCACACTGAGTAAATGTAGTGGCGACTGGGCCCCAGGCGGAGAGTTCTTTGGCGCACGTCCTCTCGCCGCGAAGGATCACAGGGCATCATTCTTTGCCTCCTGTAGCCTCCTCTTCTTCCACCTGCTCGGCTTTCTCCTCCTCTTCTTCCACCTGCTCATCCAATCAGCCACACACCTTCACTGCCAACTTCAACACAACCCGGGGTAAACGTCAGCAGGCCATTCTGAAACTCATATGTTTGGGGGACAGGCCCCACACTGCGCAGGAGTTGTGGCGGGGTATTGAACAACAGACCAATGAGTGGTTGCTGTCGGTGGGCCTCAAGCCCGGCCTGGTGGTGTGCGATAATGGGCGAAATCTCGTCACTAGCAGCTCTGGCACTAGCCGGTTTGACGCACATCCCTTGCCTGGCACATGTGCTGAATTTGGTGGTGCAGAAGTTCATTCACAACTACCCCGACATGTCAGAGCTGCTGCATAAAGTGCGGGCCATCCGTGCGCACTTCCGGCGTTCACATCCTGCCGCTGCTCGCCTGTCTGCGCTACAGCGTAACTTCGGCCTTCCTGCTCACCGCCTCATATGCGACGTGCCCACCAGGGGGAACTCCACCTTGCACATGCTGGAGAGACTGTGCGAGCAGCAGCAGGCCATAGTGGAGTTTCAGCTGCAGCACGCACGGGTCGGTCGCACTGCGGAACAGCACCACTTCATCACCAATGACTGGGCCTCCATGCGAGACCTGTGTGCCCTGTTGCGCTGTTTTGAGTACTCCACCAACATGGCCAGTAGCGATGACGCCGTTATCAGCGCTACAATACCAATTCTATGTCTCCTTGAGAAAACACTTAGGGTGATGATGGAAGAGGAGGTGGCCCGGGAGGAGGAGTAGGAGGAAGAGGGGTCATTTTTAGCACTTTCAGGCCGGACTCTTAGAAGTGGCTCAGAGGGAGTTTTTTTGCAAAAGCAGAGGCCAGGTACAAATGTGGCCAGCCAGGGCCCACTACTGGAGGACGAGAAGGAGGAGGTGGAGGAGGATGAGGATGAAGCATGTTCACAGAGGGATGGCACCCAACGCAGCTCGGGCCCATCACTGGTACGTGGCTGGGGGGGAAACGGAGGACGATGACGATACGCCTCCCACAGAGGACAGCTTGTCCTTACCTTTGGGCAGCCTGGCACACATGAGCGACTACATGCTGCAGTGCCTGCGCAACGACAGCAGAGTTGCCCACATTTTAACGTGTGCGGACTACTGGGTTGCCACCCTGCTGGATCCCCCAGGCATGAATCCTTTTTGGCTGTGATGAGAACATCAACTCCCATAGTATTCCCACCTGATGCCACTCCAACCTCCTATTCCACCTCCTCCTCCTCCAAGTTGCCAATTGATATTGGTTAATTTTTATTTATTTTATTTTAAGTCATTTCCCTATCCACATTTGTTTGCTGGGGATTTACCTACATTTTGCAGCCCTCTAGCCCTTTCCTGGGCTATTTTACAGCCTTTTAGTGCCCAAAATTTCGGGTTCCCATTGACTTCAATGGGGTTTGGGGTGAAGTTCGGCTTGAGTTCGGATCCCGAACCCAAACATTTTCGGGAAGTTCGGCCGAACTTCTCGAACCCGAACATCCAGGTGTTCTCTCAACTCTATTCATCAGCTAACACATCAGCACCCCGTGATCACATTTGCAGAGTGCTGATGGGTGACAGAGGGATTCCACTCCCTCCGTCCCTGCTTTACATGCGGAGGGCCCGGCATGTAAAGCGTTAAACAGCCCAGATCAGCACTCCTGCCACATCAGGCTGGGAGAGCGGGGTCCACGCTCCCCACTGCACGGGGGACCCGTGCAGCGCTTAGACTCGGCCGCAGTAAAAATGCGGCAGCCCAGCCTAATGCCACTTAGTGACTGCCGTAAAAACACGTATGGGTGGTCACTAAAGGTTTAATGGGGGGAAAATGTGTGCCCTTATTTATACATGCATAAGTGTCAATTGTCAGAATAAAGACTGACTTGTTCTGCACAAGCGTCCAAAAAGTATGCCTTAACGGGATCAGAATGCTTGCCCATATTTATACATGCACGAGTGTTCATTTTCCCTTCAGAGTCCTATAACAAGAAAAAAGTAGCAGCACTCACCACTCATTGATCCTTGTGAAAATCCTCAAGGATCCATGACTCTGCCTCATGCCAGAGGACACAGTTCTTTTTTTTCTCCACCACCCACTTAGATCAGGGGTCCTCAAACTTTTTAAACAGGGGGCCAGTTTACGGTCCCTCAGACCGTTGGAGGGCCGGACTATAGTTTAACTATGAGTAATTATATATATATTTACCAGTATTTCAATGGGAATCATCCCCCCTCCCTTGTCACTCTCTTTCTCACCCCCCTCCCTTGTCACTCTCATTCCCCCCTCCCTCCCTTGTCACTCTCATTTCTCAGACCATCCCTCGTCACTCTCATTCCCCCCTCCCTTGTCACTCTGATTTCTCAGGCCCCCTCCCTTTTCACTCTCATTTCTCAGCCCCCTTCCCTTGTCACTCTCATTTCTCAGCCCCCCTCCCTTGTCACTCTCACTTCTCAGACCCTCCCTCCCTTGTGGCTCTCATTCCCTCCCTCCGTTGTCACTCTGATTTCTCAGGCCCTCCCTGGTCACTCTTATTTCTCAGGCCCCCTCCCTCCCTTGTCACTCTCATTTCTCAGGACCCCTCCCTCCCTTGTCACTCTCATTTCTCAGGCCCCCTCCATTGTCACTCCCCCTTTTTGTCACTATTTTTCTCAGCTCCCCTCCCTCATCACCTTGTCACACTGCTCATTCACTACTCATCCCCTCCCCTAGTGTAGCGTGGCCGAGCTCTGTGAGGTCCGCGGTACAGGAGCATTTGTTTCCTGTACCCGGCCGGACTGATAGGAAGCGCACACTAAGTGAGCACTTCTTGTCAGTCTGGCCGGGTACAGGATACAGGAAACAAGTTACTGTACCGTGGACCAGACAGAGCTCGGCCACTCTACACTGTCAGTTCCTCTCTTCTTCCGCCACAGCCCCCTCGCGTCTCCACTGGGAGGAGGTGGCGGCACCCCGCTGAGCCGTGAGAAACGGCAAAAACACCCGGAGGGCCGGATCAGTTTCCTCGGCGGGCCGTCGTTTGAAGACCCCTGACTTAGATGATTGATCATCATGGCTGGTGTTGTCATTATGATCCTCCTGCTAGTCCACCATCTACGCCTCCTCCTCTTCCGGTGGCAACCGCTCATCCTCCTCTTTCATGGGACTTTCTCCATGTGGGTCCCTAACAGCTATAGAGCAGCCAACAAAATGCGTAAGCTGTTCTTCTTCCGTCATCCCTTGTTGCATCAGTGTGAGTGTCTGCTGTAAGTTAAATATCAGGGTGATGACATCTTACCTGCAAATTTTGTGGCTTCTTCAAAGAGCTTCAGTGCGTCACAGGCTTTCTGATGAGGTGCCACTGCCTAACCTCAAAACAACACATGCTCCCTGCTGACATGGTCTGGTGCATGACAAAATCATTCACGGCTTTACGCCGCTCATACAGACGCTCTAGCATCTACAAGGTGGAATTCCAGTGACTTGCATCGCATAAGAATGGGTGATATGCGAGGATAGTCTCCTGGACATAGCCAGCACCTTCTGTAGGCCAGTATACTTTTTCAAGAAGCATTTCACGACTAAATTTATCACATATGTCATGCAGGGAGCATGTGTTATTTCTCCCAAATACAGTGTTGCAATTGTTATGGACTACCTTGCCCAGTTAGTTTGCTGCTTGATGCACTTTAGCAAGTGATCGGCTGTGTGGCTACTTTTGCCTAGGCCGATTAGCTCTAACAACTTATGGCAATGCTTCACTTTATACATATGATAGGAGTGAAACCAACACTCTGCCTTTCTGCCACTGGGCATGGGAGGATGTCCATGGAGGAGGAGGTGGATAAGCGGCTTGTATGGGAACTAGACGGAGGCAAATAAGGTGTCAATAGGACCTGGCCTTTTTGTTGCAGTGCTGCCTCCCTGTGAAAAATATTGACCGAGTGGGCCATGAAAGACATACTGTTCCTGACCAAAACAGCTGCTCCAGGTGTCCAACGTGGTGTACACATTGCCACACAGCGGGAATTGCAAGGAGAGGTCCACACTTTTCCCCATGTGAGAGTACAAGGCGGGTCCCCCTTCTCCCTCATGGCAGTTCTAACACTGTTCTCACACAACTCGAGGTAGACTCTCTTGAGTATCTTCTGTAGTCTGTGGTGTTTTGTTGCCTCTTCTTAGGAAAAAAAAAAAGAAGGTACCCCACTAGGAGGGGAAGCGTTGAAGACAGAGAAGAAGCAACTGAAACTGAAAGGCTTCTCTGGAGTTGCATGGAGGAAGACCAGGAGCAATGCTGTTACTCCTGGCTCCAAGGCACGGAATCAGACTCAGAGGTCATCTTGCTGTGACTGACATGAGGATTTGTTTGGTAGACACATTTTTGTGAAGTTCAGATCGAATCTGATTCGTATTGAATCAATTCGCTCATCCTCACGTTACACCAGTGTTGACAAAGTTCCCCCAATGTTTTTGTAGCATTTTTTCAAGTGTTTGCCCATATAATGTTTTAACAACTGGAGTTTTTTTTTTTTTTTTTTAATGAAGTCTATTTTCTTATAGAAAAGTCTATTGGAAAATCCCTTAAAAAAACTCCAGAACATGCAGCTACTTAAAAAATGGCAAGCGACTAAAAAAAATTGCTAGGATAGGATCTTAAAATGGAACTACAAAAATGCCTTGTTTGTAATTCTACATTAACATCTGGCCACAGTGTTTTTTTATTTAAAACCCTTTTACACTGGGTGATTCTCTAGGATCAGGAACAAAGCGTTTGTTCCAGATAACAGTGATCCCGAGCAGAGGAGAGACCTGCATTTACATGCAGGAATCATCTTCTCTGTATGGGAAGAGCAACTGTTACTCTGATCGTTTGTCCCCATACAAACCAGGTGCAAATCTCTCCATTATACCTCATCTCTGTATAGGCTGCACTCCTAATTTTGGCTTAGGTACTGCTGGAAATCACGGACGAGTGAATAAGGCCTCAGACAGCTTTCACATGGCAGGATTTTGTAATGGGTGATGTCTCCATAAAAAGCCATATTTTTTGCAAACAGGGTGTTGGCCGACAGACATCTTTTCTAATGGAGTTTTTCTCCTATAGAGATTTCCTGAAAAAACACAGAGCTACAGCATGCTTCAGGGCATGTACAGCACGTCCAGTTTTTAAATATGGTGCCCGCTTGCAAGTGCCATAGCTGCTGGCTTTCTACTTTCTACACACCAGAGTTACGGGGCTTATGTCTGTGATCACAGATAATGGCAACTGCATACATTTAACCCCTTAGATGATGGGGTCAAAAGTGACCACGGCATATGAGCAGTAAAAATGCGCGAGCCATGTGAGGATCCGTCCCCAGACAGGAAACCTGTAGCATAAAAAGTCAGAGGTTCTCCTCCCACTTCAGTATGTCTTTCTAAGGATGAGAGGAACTCTGCCAACGTTTATTAGTAATTTTAATAATATATATATATATTTATTTATACTTTTTTTTATATGCAACATCCATGAAAAGCACCCCCAAAAACCCAAAAGAGAAGGGAAAGGGAACAAGGGTGCTGTTGTGGGTTCTGGAAAATCCAATTACTGGTAAGAGCAATCTTCATTTTTCCTTCACCCACAACAGCACCATGAGAGTGAGTGAACAAGGAATTAATTAGGGTGGGTCAATAGCATAAAGTACCTTAGTACCGAAAGATAAGTCAGAAGTCGAGTTTAACTCCAAACGGTAATGTTTAAAGTAGTAGGAGAAGACCAGGTTGCAGCCTTACCATTGCCTTCAATAGATACAGAAGCTCTATCTGCCCAAGAGGTGGATATTTCTCTAGTAGAATGAGCTTGAAGACCTTCAGGAGGAGAGCCTCCCAAAGATGTATAGGCCAGGGAAACAGTCGGGGTAATACACCTTGCCAAAAAGTTCTTAGAGGCTGCTTGTCCCTCATTTCTTCCCTAAAAAGAGGACAAACATTGAGGAAAACTTCCTCCAGTCCTGAAGTTAAAGCCACCAAAAGGCATAATTTAAAGGATAAACACTTAATGGGTATAGCTCCAATAGGTTCAAAGGGAGATTTAGTCAAGGAGTTTAGCACTAAATTCAGGTCCCGTGGGGAACTTTAGAGGTAATTACCTGAGAAGGTCTGCTGATTGATCCAAAAAATCTAGCAACCCATGTATTAGGCCTTTTTCACACTTGCGTTGTGAGGATCCGGCGGATCCGTCACAATGCAAGACAACTGAAAGCATTTGAAGACTGATCAGTCTTCAAAATGCTTTCAGTGTTACTGTGGCAGCCAGGACGCTACTAAAGTCCTAGTTGCCATAGTAAGTAGTGGGGAGCAGATACTTACAGTCCGTGCGGCTCCCGGGGCGCTCCACAATGACGTGAGAGCGCCTCACGCGCATGGATCATGTGATCCATGCTCATGGGGCACTCTGAGGTCATTGTGGAGTGCCCGGGACTCGGGAGCCGCACGGATGGTAAGTATTCTTCTCCCCTGCCTCCCCACTACACTTTACCATGGCAGCCGGGACTTTAGCGTCCTGGCTGCCATGGTAACCATTCACAAAAGCTAAATGTTGGATCCGGCGATGCACCGAAACTACGTTTAGCTTAATGCCGGATTAATGCACTTAGCTTTAGTACTTCTATTTTTACAGCCCCTTGGTTTAATCTCTGGAGCTTTGTAACTATGAACCTTGATGGAGGGGAAAATTGAAATTCTAGCTTTAGGCCCTGTCCTATTGTGTCCAACACCCAAGTACATGTAGATATCTGCTCCCATGCAGGAAGATTTTTTTATTCTTCCCCCCCTACATGTTCCCTGGCATCACTGCTGGTCAGACTTATTTTCATCCCCAAAGCATCTCTTCCATCTGAGGATGCCTCCACCACCCTACGGCCCATTAGACTCTCTAACATCAGCACTCCGCTATCAATCCGGTGGATACGCAAGTATCTGGAGACCGTTGTCTCATTGCATATCGGCAATAGTGACGCTTTTGCCTCTTCTGTTAATTATACATAGTCATGTTTTTGAGGGAGTGAAAACATGTGATCATTTTTTACACATGGTGCGATGTGATTGTGGCTGTATAAGAGATTACCCTATACCATCTTGAATGTGTACATTGTTAAATTTGTATCCTCATTTAAGCATATGGTCCATCTATATTTCCCATTAATTGGGATGTTATATTTTCTTATTTTTATTTATTTAAAAGGAGAATTCTCTCGAGTACTGTCCACTGATGAGCCATTACCTTTGATAGGGCAAAACGCGTTTGGCACTTTCATTTCATGGGATTATCCTTATTTTTCTTGGATACATATTAATTATACAATAACATTCGGGACTTGCGTAGACTCAGAGATATCCATGATATAGCTTATCTTTTGTGTTGTATAATATAGGGTATTGACATACTGTGGCACCTAAGGTCCCATTAGTTATTTATTATTTTTGTAAAATCCCTAATCTTTTGCATATACAGTGGGGGTTATATATCTTTGTGTCAGGGACAGCCTACGGCGTACAGGAAGTTCCTGACACGGAATCATCCCTATTGGGGCGAGCATTCCATTCTAGGCAGGGCATACAGTACAGGGAAAAGATGGGATCAGACATTTTCTCTTTTCTTCCCAGTGCCCTTATTTTGCTACCTGGCACATAATGTAGGCACTTATAGAACGATAGAGACTCTTTGTGTTAAGCTGCATTTACAAAGGTTACATTCTTTATTCCTTCTTTTGGTTACAGCTTTTTCTTGGCCTTTCCCTGTAAATATATACTTGCAACCCATCAGTAAACATATACATACAACTGGTCAGAGGCTGCTCACCACCCCCTTCTCAAATGGTACCAGGGCCGGCAAGGATGCAAAATACTCCACATTGTCCCTCCTTTATGCTCCAGTTGCAGGCAGCACACTCTTTAAAACACAAAAAAAGGGTCCTTGGTTCTCCAACCTCCCCATACACTTTGCCGGGGCACCGCAATACTCACATGCGCGCCTCTGACATCATACGCTAAGGGTAGTGACATTTCCTTACAATGCTTACCTTTCCTTACCCGTACATCTCACTTTCTGCTTCACCGCTCCGGAAGCTCCTGCCCCTCCCCCCGAGAAAGCAATTTGTACTAGCACCTATAGCACAAACTGACACCACCAGGTACCCTGCCCCGCCCTGCACAATGATGGATTAAAAAAAAAAAAAATACAATTAAAAAATGTGTAGAAGCATACATAGCATGCCACAATGGTAAGCTCTGTATAAACTGCACAAGCTGAAGAAATCTTTACATACTACCTTAAAACATGCTCACTACAGAATACATGGCTAGATAAAAGCTTTTGCTAGACTTTGGGAATATCCTTTAAGCCATAAGCATGAGGAATTGTCTAATCTCAGACAATGGGGGCATATTGCTAGACTCTGGGACCTGCACCTATCTCATACAGAATTTGCGCGGCCACCACTTCCATTTACTTCAATAGGGCCAATGGAAATATTTGGTTGCCCAATAGAAATGAATGGAGAGAAGACACACATGCACACTCCTTCACTTTTGTCTGCTCAGTTTACAAGATGATAGGTGGGACCGACACCTATCATATTCTTTGTCTGAGATGGGAACACCCTTTAATCATCCCACATTTTAAGCCGTACCCACTTTTCTAGACACTAGTGAGTTGGTAAGAGCCTGAATATATAAATCTGGTGCAAGGCAGTTAAGCTATTTTTCTGCAAATTGGAAAACATTTTTAGAATAGCAAGGCTTCCCCTACATGCTAGAATCAGCTACTAATGAAATATGCACGCTAACTTAAGAACCATGAAATAATTTCTGATTACAAAACACTGCATATACTCTTTATTCCCTTTATTGCTGTGTACATCTACGACTACATTCATATTTTACATTTATACCTTGGGTTAAGAAATACCCACAGAGCACTTTCAGATTTGAACATGTTCTATAATAGACTGGATAGCTAGAGCCTGGATTTTTTTTTTTTCTTTCGGAATAAGTAACAGAGAACTTTAAAACAAGAAAGCTGAAAAGAAGACGACAAGATATGCTTGAAAAGTATGTGCTGGAAAGATGTTTATTTCACGGATTTCTGTCCAGTTGACGAGGGTGGCCTCCAATGCCTGCGGCCAACATCAGGCTTTGAATCGCGACACTTGATGAAAGTCAAGGATAAATGTCCAGTACAAAAAAGGAATCACACCGCTTACTTTGTGAGTAGAATCGAGCACTTAAAACTGGTCAATTGTATTTACCACATGGAATTAAATGTCGATGAAAGACATGTTAACCTCTCCGCTGCTGGACATGCAAGCAGTGAAGGGGTTAAAAAATCATTGCATTTCCCCCATAGGAAACTAGGCTAATAATCAAAAATGGAAGATCAAAGTTTATTTTTTTGTGTCTTTTTTTTTGTTTTACTACCTGCATACAAAAAAAAAACATATTGCACATCAAACAACCAAAAACGAAAATAAAAAATACCATACTAAGGACTAACATATGCAGTTTTTATACAGGAGAAACATTCTGGAAATTGATCTTTTCAGTAGTTCGGATTCTGCCTTGGTGGACATGACTACGTTCGGTTTTAGTGTTTCTAGCAATGTTTGATTTTAAATACTGTACAGTTTAATAAATAAACCAAACAAAGCTCCAATGAAGAACAGTCCCTGCCAATAGCTGCAGATGAGTTTTTGTGTTCCAGTGGTCTGCAGTTTTTCCTCCATACAGCTTTTTTTTTTTAAATTTTTAATAAAAAACAAAAAAACAAAAAAAAACAAACAACATGTATTAAAACGACCAGTTTCCAGACCTAACCAATGGAGAAGTTACAGTTCAGTGCAAAATACTTTTAGACTGCATTTTCTAGTTTTCCTCAGGTGAAGAAGTGGTTGCATATTATTAAAAATGTAACAAAAGCAGCTAACGCTTTCAGAACAAATATTATGCAGGATCCCCCCCATTCAATGCCATATTTGAAACAAAACATTTCCTATAGCCAGCACTTTTTTTAGTTTTTTTGTTTTTCTTTAATGTTTCGTATACTATCTCAAGGCACATCTGATGATGTATTTAGAACACAGTAGGTATCAACTTATGTTTAACATGTTTATCAGGATCCCTCCCCTTTCTTTATTCCAAATGGAGGAACTGAAAGTGTGGTGTAAAGACTGGCGATCCTTAATCTATCTTTGGCAAGCTTGTACAAGCACTATTGTAAAATGTAATGTAAAGGAACTGTAAACTAGGACACTCCATTTAGGACACCCCATTCAGTATGGCTTCTTGTTTGCTCACGTCTTGACAGCTTGCAGCGTTCCTTTCGGGGGTGGTTGTCAGTGATTTTGAAGAACTGTCACCATTAGACCCTCGTGGTCCATTTGTGACCTTTTCAGAAGGTCCGTGTTCTTCAATGACATCCTTTACCTGTATGATAGGAGGCTTAGTTAGAAGAGAAGTTATAACATATACAAACAATTTAATAAGGGTTTTCGGATGGTAACTTATTAAAATTAGGGGGGGGGGGGGGTTTAGTCAAAATGAACTCGCCAATCCCCTGCAGCTCTTGCTCCAATGCTTCATAGGTCCCTGCTCTCTACTTCTTGGTCCCTCTTGACATACAGGAAATAACAATTAGCCAATTACTGGCCACAGAGGTGACTGTCGGACCAGAGGTTTCCTATGTGTAGAGAGGAAGGAGCCAAGAAGTAGAGACCAAGAGCGATTAATGTGCTGATGGAGTGTTTAACTGTACCCTCAAACAAATTTATGCATGACTGAATACCTCACCATCTGACAGCACATCCCATACCAGTCTTATATTTTTCGTTTTCAATTCTAGTCAGAATAAATGCAGTCGTTTTACTTGAAGACTCGGCAAGTCTAGAAAAATTGATTTTTGTACTTACTGTAAGATCTAGTGTTGATCAAGCACTAAAGTGCTTGGTTGCTCTGGTGCTCGAGTAGAACACTTTGTGCTCGGGAACTCTGTAGAGCACCTGAGCATCCCAATGAAAGTCAATGAAAGAACCCGAGCATTAAACCAGGCACCCCCTGCTCTGAAGAGGGGAAGGTGTCTGGTTCACAGGAAAAACGTCAGAAATTGATGGAAACACCACTGAAATGGTTCGGGAACAGCATGGGGGGGGGGATGGATGTCTAGATACATCTTGGACTCCCAGGTCACTGCTGGGAACGATGTTGTCCGAGTAGTAGGCCACTTTTACAGACTGAGAATAATACGCACAAAACCGAAGATAAAATCGATTTTAGAAGAAAAATGGTTGGGAAATATTCTTTCCTGTATATTTACTTGTATATAAAGTGTAAGTGCTGCCAAAAATTACAAGGAAGAAGCACTCAGATACAACCTGTATATCACATGTGGTACAATTGTTCAGGTAGAGGGACTCCTACACTTAAAGCCTATGCACTAAGTGAAAGGGCTGCCAAAAGTTACAATGAATCGGCACTACAATACACCCTTTATTACACATAAAGAAGGGCATCATACACACCCTTGAAAAATTATGATTGATGGCCTGCTGGTGACCCTCAAAAACATTAGGAGTAAGGGCCTGCTGGTGACCCTCTAAAACATTATGGGTAAGGGCCTGCTGCTGAGCTGACCATCTAAAACATTATGGGCGATGGCCTGCTGCTAATCTGACCAGGGGCTCGCTCTGACCAAGTCCAAACCGAACCACGTGTCCTCGATGATGCGTTCCGGCCAATCACTGTAATGCCAGTAACCAACATGGCTACGGCATTACAGTGAGTGGCAGTACTTCCCCGCACGTTTATTGGCTGTGTAGCAGCCAAAAAACGTGTGCGGAGGAGACTCAAGCATCGCGCTCGAGCACACGCGGTATTCTCGTTTGATGCATTGGGGACACAACATCATGGGTATATGCCCAGCTGCCACTAGGAGGCTGACACTAGAAAGGAAAAGTGTTGCTCCACCCAGATGGGCTATATCCTCTGAACAGACACTAAACTAACCAGTTGATACTGAAGCACTAGGAACACCAAAATCCAGCGCGAAAAGTGAAAGAGGACCAATATCGAAGAGTCCCGGGAAACCCGAACAAAGAAAAAAACAAGGGTGTCCCTCAATGCATCCGATGAGAAAAGGATTTTACGGTAAGTACAAAACAAAAATCAATTTTTCTTGTGAATGCCATTGGGGGACACAGCACCATGGGACGTCCCAAACCAATTCCCGAGGGTGGGAAGAAACAGCCATGCGAAAAACCTAATGTACGGCCGCTTGCAGAACCTTGCAACCCAAACTGGCATCAGCAGAGGCCAAGGAATGGATGTGGTAAAACCTGAAGGTGTGAACTGAGGCCCAGGTAGCGGCCTTGCAGACCTGGGAGGTAGAGGCCAGATGCCGGACCGCCCAGTGGAGTGAGCAGTCAACCGGAAAGGGGAACCACGACCCTTCGCCACATAGGCTACCTTGACAGCCGACCGAATCGGGTCAGGAGATGGTGGCTTTGGAGGCTTGTAAATAGAGATGAGCGAACATTTAAAAAAAGTCCGTTGTTCGGGTGGTGGTAAGTCACGCATCCCGTTATGGATTCCACTATAGCAGCATATGGAATCCATAAGGGGCGGCTGCCACCTACCCGAACTGTTGCACAGCCGAAGGACCTGGGGTGACGTCACTGTCATGTGATCAGTGCAGGGGGCGTGGCTCAGCATGGGATTTGATCCCGGGAGGGGCAGAGGCGGCCGTAAGTTGGCCAGGCAAGTGGTCCAGTGACTCCACCATGGATTGGGAGAGTGGGATAGGGAAGAGGCCCATTCAGGAGGGACCGACACAGAAGTGGTGGACAGGGAGTCCTGAGAGGGCCTGGGAACAGGGCACTGCCCACAGACAGGGTCAGGCTGACTGCATGGCAACTTTTTATTGCAACAGGCACATTTAAAATACGTGGCGACCCTGAGGGGGGAGGCTGGGAATTAGTCTTCTCTGGAAGAGGACATGAGGGCTGAGTGGGACCCTGAAAAAAAGTAGAAAAGCAGCCAGCTAGAGGCTCTCCTACTGAACCCCAGGTGCTGTAGCAGCTGCAGAAGAGTGCAGGAAGGCTGCAGGAGAGATCCACAAGTGCTGACAAGATGGAGGTCCAGAAGCAGAAGCTAAGAGCAAACTCTGCCCACAGGGCAAAAGCTCTCGCTTATCTGGGATAGGAGGGGAGGAGAACCCTCCCAAGAGCAGAGATGAGCCAAGAATAAAGCCTTGGAAGCAAGAAAAGGGAGGAGTTTTAAGGATGCAACCTAGCCGAGGAAAAAGCTGGCGCCTCGATTAAAGAAGCGGCTGGAAAAGGTGCGTCGGGTGCCTCTGGCAGGCAAAGAAAGGACCAGTTTGTGGGGGGGGGGGGATTTGGACGCCTTCCTAGAGCAAGCGACACCCAGGGAGGGGAAAAACGGGGTAAAAGGTGCACCTGGGAGGCCGGAGAAGATGTGGCCTAGTCCCAGCAGAAGCTGGGGACTAAAGTAGAAGGGAAGGCCGGGCAGAGGTATGGGTGGCCAGGGAGGAGAAGGGAGCCCAGGGAGGGAAGAAAAGCCCCCCCACAAGTGGAGAAAGGGCAAACTTCCCAGGCCTCCTGAATATCCCACCCCCTGGCCAGAGGGGAACTAACCCAGGAGACCCCATGGGGCAGGGACGCAGGGGAGAGTACTTACATCTGACGTCTTCAGGCTCCGCAGGGTCACCCCTTCAGCAAACTCGCACTTACGTGGGATTGCTGGCATGCCACCGCAGATGCAGTAATGGGGACTGGGTGACCGGCGAGGTGCAATAATACGCGCCCGCAGAGGGTGCGCTACTAAAGTGGAGTCCACGATAAAGCCCCATCCTGCAGCAGGCAAAGGCCTGCGGAAGATAAAAAAAAAAAAAGCAGCAAGACCTGCAATAAAACAGAGCAGGTCATGTCTGCCTCCTACGGACACTAGACTAAAACTGGTTAGTTTAGTGTCTGTGAAGAGGGCAGCCCATCTGGGTGTAGCCAACACTTTTCCTTTCTAGTGTTAGCCTCTTAGTGGCAGCTGGGCATATACGCATGGTGCTGTCCCCCCAATGCCAGTCACAAGAAAAAGGGAGTTTGCAATGAGTTACCACTTTTCATTAGCCATCAGCAGGGACCTGCAGCTCTTGGCAGTCTCTTAGCTGTGCGATGGTTGCAATGCTGCCAGGAATATGTAAGTTTACCCTTTGTGAGATGACTCAAAAGAAAAACACGAGTGACTAATAATTAAAAGTAGTGAATAATGGACATGACTGGTTTCAGTGAAATCACAGCTCACCTTTTCCTTTTTGCCTTTAGCAAGTGCTTCTTTAGGGAGGTTTCTCTGCCGGCTCTGAGACTCTGCCCTTGAGATATAGTCTGCCACTGTCACTGGAAACAGAAAGCATTATGTAGGATGGATCAGAAATTTAAAAGGGAAAAGGCATCTTATGTGTAGAGAGCACTCAAGTACGTGATCGTGCAGAGTTAAAACCATTTCCAGAAACTTCTCTATACAGCAGCATTACAAATACATCTACTGGGTCACACTCGAATACATCCAGTAAAGCACACTGCATAGGGGTGATTTGTGTATTGTTAACATATATTAGTAATAATGACAGCTGAATGGTATTCTCAGGTAAAAAAACCATATCGCTGGTCTAGATTTAGTAGTTGGAAAGGAGCTAGCAAGATGCCATCATAATCCATATGTTAGAGAAGGCACAACATCGCACAAGTACCTGAAAACAGTGCATTTCTCAAGCAGATTAGTTATCAAAAACTCCACCCAAACTAGTTACCTGGCTGTCTATCTTCTGCCTGACCCCTGAAGCGACGCCTGCGGCTACGATTGCGTCGCTGGGGTTTTTGTTCACTATCATCTGTAACAGTAAAGCGCATCAAAATTTTGACTAGTCTGGAAGGGCTCTATGGCTTGTATTACACAATTATTTTTTGGTACTAAATAAAGTAGGAAAGAGGAAACGTGGCAAAACAGTACTAAATTGAAAAAAAAAAAAGAAAACATGGATTAGCAGTACTTTCAGAATAATATATAATTTATATGATATAATGCCCTTTCCTAAAATAATCCTCTAAAATGACTACAAAGCATTTTATGACTTATATGTAGAAATAGATGTAGCGACAGGGTCAATGGCCTGGAATACAATCTGATTAAAATGTTTGCACGTGTTTTTTTTTTTTTTATGTTCCTACCTCTTCCTCTCCTAACAGTTACACGAAAAGAGTCTATAATCAAGACTTCATGATCAGATTATTCCTATAAAAACATACCCAAGCCGTTTTCATTGACAGAGGCATTATCAGATTCAGTCATTCCATCCATTAGAGAAGCATCTTCATCGGTCCTCCTCCTCCTTGACCGCCTTCGGCGGTTAGCGCTGTGGTGAGATTCGCTTGCATCTGTATCCACTGTCTGGTCTGACTCAGTGTTATCAAGCAAACTGTAGGGGTTACTGTCTGGATCCTTCAGCACTGTGAATAAATACCCAAAATAAGGAAAAAAACAAACAAAAAAAACACAAACTTAGTTTGTATGTCCATTTATGTTACAATATACGGCTACAATCTTTGGGACTAGAGAGGATTTTCATGTCCTCGCGTTGACCACACAAGTTAAGCATAACCTATTCTGGAATGCAGTGCCAGACTTCAGAATTACAGTGTTTTAATCAGGTGAACCACAGCTATGTGTCTCACCAGGGACCTCCTCAAACTGTTTGCATAGATTCCCATTAATAGGTCTACAATTGTTCCGACCAAAATGCTGTAGAGGAGCTCAGAGCTTATTTCCTGCGTAGAAGTTCTGGGTGAATGTGCAACACTAAAAGAGGCGAGGCACATGTGTAACATTTGGCACAGGACATGAGCTTGGGTGACACAAGAGCAACTCATTGTGCCAAAGGTCTAATTTGCATATGAAGAAAAAGTATCATTTAGGAATGGAGCTTCAGAACAAAAGAAAAACAGCACTGTAATCAGGTAAGCCACAGCTACATGTCTATGCAAACAGTGGTATACGAGGGTTGTTGGTGAAAGACTCCCTTTAATCACTTAAGGACCCGCGCCCGCCATACATGTACGGCTCTGGTGGACGTGACTTAAGGACCAGCGCCGTCCATGTACGGCGGGCTGATCGGGCGGGTGCAGGAGCAGCGCCCGCCCGCTCAGCGGCAGGGGTCCAGCAGTCACTGATATTCGGACCCCTGCTGTATGCGCCAGCATCGATGAAAACACCGATGCCGGCACATTAACCCTCGCAATGCCGCGGTCAGCGCTGACCGTGGCACGTGCGGCATCGTACCGGGTGCAGTATAACCATCGGGTCCCCGCACTGCTGTGACGGGGATCCGATGGCAGCCCGATGCCTTCCTTAGGCATCATGGCTGCCTTCAGTGATCGCCTCTGAGATCCAGCCCCCTGGATCTCACGGGCAGGAAGCTGTAAGTGTATATACAATACAGAAGTATTGTAATGCATTGTAAAGGGGACCAGACCCCCAAAAGTTGAAGTCCCAGAGTGGGACAAAAAATAAAGTGAAAAAAAATATAAAAATAGTTCTTAGACTATGGAGACACAATAAAAGCATTTTTCAAACAAAAAATAAATAAATCTGTTTTAGTGTTAAATGTAAAAAAAAAAAAAAAAATTTGTAGATATATTAGTTAACAACCTGCTCTATAAAAATACCACATGCCCTAACCCCTGTCACCGTACATCACACCAATCAGCTCCTTACATTTCTCACGCCACATGACCTCCCCCCTGTCCTGGTACCGTAGATTGCTGCCCAAGTCCCCAGCTCAGGGGCAATATACGGTACCATGATGAAAAATGTGTGCCAAATATGACTATAACCCGCCTCCATCCATAGGAATCCACCCCATGTACTGCAGTATATGAGTGGATTCCTCAGGATGAGGAGGGTTATAGTCATATTTAATGTAGGCATAGGCCAATTTCAGAACAGTTCCTGAACAGTGTTTATTTTAAATAGGACTATAACCTCCCTCAACCATAGGAATGCACCCATGTACTATAGTATATGGGTGGATTCCTATGGATGAGGGAGGTTATAGTCATAATTAAAATAAACACTGTCCAGGAAATGTTCTGAAATTGGCATGTGTATATTAAATATGACTATATCCCACCTTATCCATAAGAATCCACCCATATACCTCAGTATATGGATGGATTCCTATGGATGAGGGGGGTTATCTGGTAGTCATATCAGTTACCGTAAACTAAAACTGGTACAGTCCCTGGACAGTGTTTATATTTATTGCAACTAACTCCCCTCATCCGTAAGAATACACCAATGCACAGTATATCAGTGTATTCTTTAGGATGATGGGGGTTATAATCACAGTGTGCAGCCACAGATGTCCCCCCCACAACAGTGTGCAGCCACAGATTCCCCCCCCCCCACAACAGTGTGCATCCACAGATTTCCCCCCACAACAGTGTGCATCCACAGATTCCCCCCACAACAGTGTGCATCCACTAATATTCTCAGCTAGTGTCCCCATGACTATGAAGGACACAATGCTGACGGTTCTCTTATTACTGTATTTTGCTGTAGAATACTACTGTGCTGTAGTCTCCTGCTGCGTCCAAATTTAGAAAGATGTCAAAGCAGAAAAGGCTTTTATATAAAAGATCCCTTTTAAACAGGAGGTGATAAAACACGCGAAAGAACATTGAAACAGGGCTGCTGAGAGACATTTTGGGCCTCCCCCAACAGAAAAAAAATGATACGGGAGTGGAGGAAACAGGAGGATCAGCTGCAAAAAGCAGATAAAAGCAAAGACTTTTCGTGGACGTACTGCAAAATGGCCACAGATTGATGTGGAATTTAAAGAGTGGATCACACGTCACAAAAACGATGGCTTCTCAGTATCTACAAAAATGATCATACATGAAGCCAGACGTCTAGCTGCAGAGAAAGCAGGGCCGGTGCAAGGATTTTTGCCGCCCTAGGCAAAAGAAAAGTTTGCCGCCCCCCCCCCCCTCATGTGACATCACAATGCCCCACCCATATAATCTGCCATAATAACTAACGCGAGTGTATAGGGATAGCAGTGTGTGTGCAGTGGATGCATGGTGTGTGCAGTGGATGCAGTGTGTGTGTAGTCGATGCAGTGTATGTGTGTGTGGAGTGTATAGGGAGACCAGTGTGTAGGTGATGCAGTGTGGGTGTGTGCAAGGGATAGAAAGAAGTTCCGTGTTTGTGTATAAGGTTTGTGTTGTGTGTTTCTGAATGTGTGTACAGAGTGCGTTCTGTGAATCTGTGTTTGCATGTGTAGGCTCTATTCATACATCCAAAATTCTGTTCCGCATTTTGCGGAGCAGAATTGCGGACCAATTTATTTCTATCCACACTCCCGGGTCCACACTACCATCCCGCAAAAAAATAGAACATGTCCTATTCTTGTCTGCAATTGCGGACAAGAAAAGGCATTTTCTATGCGAGTGCCGGCAATGTGCGGTCCGCAAAATGCGGAGCACATTGCCGGTGATCCATGTTTTGCGGATCCGCAAAACACACTTGGATGTGTGAATGGAGCCTAAGAGATGCATTGTGTTTCAGTGTGTGTAAGGGATGCAGTGTGTGTGTGTGATGGATGTCAAACTCCCCCAGTCACTCTCTTTCTTACCCCCTCCCTTGTGTCACTCTTTTCCCCTTCTTGTCACTCTCATTACCCCATCATTACTCTTATTCCCCTAGTCACTCTATTTCTTGCCCCTTGTGTCACTCTGTTCCCTCCTGTCAGTCCCTCTGGTGTGGTGTGGTGTGGCCGCCCCTTCTTGTCACTCTCAGCCCCATCCTCTCATTCCCTCCCCCTCTTGTGTCACTCTGTCCCTCCTGTCAGTACCTGTGGAGTAGGGCGCAGGATTAAGGCAGGCAGTGTGAGAACTTCCCTGGTGTCAGTCCATGTGGAGTAGCGTGGCTGAGCTCTGTCGGTTCCGCGGGTACAGGAGCTTTTGTTCCTTGTACCCGGCCGGACTGAGAGGAAGTGCACACTAAGTGAGCACTTCCTGTCAGTCCGGACAGGTACAGGAAACAAAAGCTCCTGTACCCGCGGACTGTACAGAGCTACGTTACTCCACAGGGACTGAGTCTGACACTAGGGAAGCGCTCACACTATCTGCCTTAATACTGCGCCCGGGCGGTGCGCGTCAGCCCGGGCGGGAGCCGGCGCCCCCAGCAAGAGTGCGCTCTACGCGGTGGCGTACTCTGCTTATGGGTGGCGCCGGCCCTGAGAGAAAGGCATTGATGAGTTTACTGGATCCCCATCATGGTGCTACAGATTCATGAGGAGATGTGGCCTTGCTATGCGCACCAAAACCATAATTGCGCAAAAAATGCCAAAAGAATACAAGTCCAAGATTCTCACTTGTCACAAATATGTGCTGGACGCAAGAAAGAAAAATGGCTATGAAATAGGCCAGAATAGGAATATGGATGAAAGTTCCATTAACCTTTGATGTCCCATCGAACAGGACTGTTGATGCGAGAGGCGCAAAAACCCATAATAGTGAAGACCTCAGGACACGAGAAAACCCATTATACGGTTGTGTTGTCCTGCTGCGCAGACGGGACCAAACTGCAACCAATGTTCATTTTCAAGAGGAAGAACATGCCAAAAGAGGCGATTCCAAGAGACGCCATTGTGCATGTACAAGACAAAGGGTGGATGGACGAGAAAGGCATGAGAATATGGGTCGACAAAGTGTGGTTCAAAGGTCCTGGAGGGCTTCTGAAGAAACCGCCCCTACTTGTGTTTGACCACATATCAGTGAACCCACAAAAAAAATGAGGACGTGAACACTCAACTAGCGGTGATTCCTTACCAGCCAGCTGCAACCTCTGGATAGGTCACTAAACAAGCCATTTAAGGTTTTCATGTGAGATGAGTGGAATAAATGGATGGCTGCTGGGAATCACGATCTTAGACCCAGTGGACGGATGAAAAGGCCAGCTATCGCCCAAGTCTGCGAGTGGGTGAAGTCAGTGAAGGATGAAACGGTTCTAAAATCCTTCAAAAAATGTGGCATCAGTAATGCCCTGGACGATTCTGAGGATGGTGTTCTGTATGAAGACAACAGTGACCGTGATACCACTGATAGTGAGCCACTGATCTTGAGTTCAGACAGTAGTGAGGACTTTTTGGGGTTTCGAGATGACTAGAGGTGTACTGTTCTAAATCTTTTCTCATTTGTTACCATTACCCTAATAATGTTTCCTAATGTTGCTGTTGGGTGTTTGGTAATGTCTACACATTACATGTTATTTTATCAAAATGTTTTGGCCCACCTTTTAGTTCAAATTATTTCTTTTCCTCATTTTACTCTTTGAAAACTAGGCAAGTCTCATAATGCGAAAATTACGGTAAATAAATAAAAAAAGTATACATATTCGGTATCGTCACGTCTAAGTACCTGCTGTAAAAAATATCACATGACCTAACCCCTCAGGTGAACACCATACAAAAATAAAATAAGTGTCAAAAAAGCCATTTTTGTCACCTTAGGGTACTTTCACACTAGCGTTTTGGATTCCGTTTGTGAGATCCGTTTCAGGGCTCTCACGAACAGTCCAAAACGGATCAGTTAAGCCCTAATGCATTCTGAATGGATAAGGATCCGTTCAGAATGCATCAGTTCGGCTCCGTTCCGCCTCTATTCCGTTTTGGAGACGGACACCAAAACGCAGCATGCAGCATTTTGGTGTCCGTCTGAAGAGGCGGAGCCTAACGGATCCGTTTTGAATTACAATGTAAGTCAATGGGGACGGTTCAGTTTTAAATAACACAATATGGTGCATTTGTAAAACGGATCCGTTCCCCATTGACTTTCAATGTAATTAAAAACTGATCCGTTTTGGACTTTGTCATTTTTCTTTAAAACTAATGCAAACGGATCCGTTCTGAACGGATATAAACGTTTGCATTATAGGTGCGGATCCGTCTGTGCAAATAAACTGACGGATCCGCACCAACGCAAGTGTGAAAGTACCCTTACATCACAAAAAGTGAAAAACCGAGAGATCAAAGTCATATGCACCCTAAAATACCAGTCATCTCATACCAAAAAACTAAAAAAAAAAAAAAAAAAAACTTTCCGAATATGGAGAAACTAAAAAAATTTATAACAAAAAAATGCTTTATTATGTAAAACAACCAACCAAAAACAGTAGTCTTATTTGGTATGGTCACGTCCGTAACAACCTGCTATCTAAAAATCTAACCTGTCAGATGAACACTGTAAATAAAAAAATAAAAAATAAAAAACGGTGCCAAAACAGCCTTTTTTGTTACCTTGCCTCACAAAAAGTGTAATATAGAGCAACCAAAAAACTGCCACCTTATCCCGTAGTTTCCAAAATGGGGTCATTTTTTTGGAGTTTCTACTCCAGGGGTGCATCAGGGGGTCTTCAAAATGGGATATGGCAACTTAAAATTATCCCAGTGAAATCTGCCCGCCAAAAAACATATGGCGTTTCTTTACTTCTGCGCCCTGCCGTGTGCCCGTACAGCAGTTTATGACCACATACGGGGTAAACTACAGAATCAGGGCAATAAATATTGAGTTTTGTTTGGCTGTTAACCCTTGCTTTGTTTGCGGAAAAATCTGTTAAAAAAGTGAAAATCGGAAATTTCATCTACATTTTCCTTTCATTCTTGTGGAACACCTAAAGGGTTAAAAAAGTTTGTAAAATCAGTTTTGAATACCTTGAGGGGTGTAGTTTCTAAAATGGGGTCATTTATGGGTGGTTTCTATTATGTAAGCCTCACAAAGTGACTTCAGACCTGAACTGGTCCTTAAAAAGTGGGTTTTGGAAATTTTCAGAAAAATTTTAAGATTTGCTTCTAAACTTCTAAGCCTCCTAACGTCATAAAAAAAGAAAATTTAATTTAAAAATGATCCAAACAAGGAGAAAGACGCCCCCTAAGAAACATGCCTATCTCCTTCTCCCTGTACCAATGATGCCAATTAGCATACAGGGCAGCAAAAGAGAAGGAGGTGGCACAGCGCCCCAACGGAGGGACATCCACTGATCATGCCCTACACTGCCAGGTACTAGTAGGTCAGGAATAGTGCAAGGTCCCCCCCTTTAAGTATGTATGCACATACACCGAATTCAGCGCCAAGTAATTATAAAACTATTACATTTTATAAAAAAACATACCAGAGCTGATGGAAGATTTGCCACCCCTAGATCCGCCACGCCCTCGTCCTGTAGATCCACTACGGCCTCTTCCACCCGGGCGCCTTCGGCTGTCTCTCAGTTGGCGATTTTCTCTATCATCTTCACCAGCTAGAGACCAGTCACTCAATTCATCTTTCCTTTCTGATTCGGTCTCTGAGGGATTGGACAGTTCAGAATTTGTACCTAAAAACAAACAAAAAAAAATTACAACCAAAGCATTGCTTAAAAGACTTTTCAGAGATTTTTATACTGACGACCTATCCTCAGAATAGGTCATCAGTATCAGATTGGTGGGGGACTGACAGCCAGGCCCCCCTGCCAATCAGCCGTTTTGAGAAGGCAACAACGCTCCTGTGAGTGCCGTGGCCTTCTCGCAGCTTACCAAACACAACGCGCCATACATTGTATAGTGGCTGTGCTTGGTATCGCAGCTCAGCCCAATTCACTTCTGAGATTGAGCTACTCCTAGGTCAGGTGAATGATGAACATGACGTCACTGACAAAGGATAAGTAACTAAAAAGCCACAGTGCTCACTGGAGCTCAGCTGCCTTCTCAAACAGCTGATCAGCAGGGATCCTGGGTGTCAGACCCCTGCTGATCAGATACTGATCCCAAGGAAAAGTTATCAGTACAAATATCTCGGAAAACCTTAAAATGAATGAGCGAAGTTAAGAGATACATTTGCTTATACTCTTAGTATGCAAATTTATGTTTTTGAAAACAAACTTCTAGAAATCCAGCAGAAGACAGTTTTTTTCCTTTCCGATCTGCTCCATTTTCAGATGGGAAACAGCTGAGGGGGCTGGTCAAGCAATGGGGCAGAGAGTAACCATCAGCGTCCTACTGAAGATAGGGCACAGGCTCTTGCTATGCAGTGCTAGACAGAATACAATCAAAGGAAATGAGCGGATAAAGGAAGTTCCCTAAAACTACTGGCACACAGCAGGAAGCATTGAATTCACTACAAAGTCCTTGAACTTGTGCAGCTCAACCCAAACCATTAGGCCTCTTTCACACAGGCGTCACGTTTGACGCCCGGACAAGAGGCGGGTGAGTTGCGGGAAAATGCGCGATTTTTCCGCGCGAGTGCAAAGCGTTTTAATGCGTTTTGCACGCGCATGGGAAACATCTGCATGTTTGGTACCCAGACTTCATCACTGAAGTTCGGGTTGAGTATTCTGTAGATTGTTATTTTCCCTTATAACATGGTTATAAGGGAAAATGGCATTCTCAATACAGAATGCTTAGTAAAATGTGGATTAAGGGGTTAAAAATAAAAAAAAATAACTCACCTTATCCACTTGATCGCGTAGTTGCGATCTCTTCTGTCTTCAAGCATTAGCTGCCGGCTAAAGGACCAGTGATGACATCACCGAGCTCATCACATGGTCCATCACCATGGTGATGAACCATGTGATGCGAGGTCACCACAGGTCCTTTAGATGGCAGCTAATTCTTGAAGAGAGAAGAGATCGGCAACTACGCGATCAAGTGGATAAGGTGATTTAATTTTTTTTATTTTTAACCCCTTAATCCACATTTTACTAAGCATTCTGTATTGAGAATGCTATTATTTCCCCTTATAACCATGTTATAAGGGAAAATAATAAAGATTGGGTCCCGTCTCTTAGCAACCTTGCGGGAAAATCGCACTGCATCCGCACTTGCTTGCGGATGCTTGCGATTTTCCCGCAGCCCCATTCACTTCTATGGGGCCTGCGTTGCGTGAAAAACGCACAATATAGAGCATGCTGCGATTTTCACGCAACTCAGAAGTGATGTGTAAAAATCACCGCTATGTGCATAGCCCCACAGAAATGAATGGGTTCAGATATAGTGCGGGTGCAATGCGTTCACTTCACGCATTGCACCCGCGCGGAAATCACGCCCGTGTGAAAGCGGCCTTAGAGCTTTACATCATTATGTATGCTCCAAACTTAATAGCTAGAATTATTAATTTGGGCAGGGAGCATTTGCCAAACTCAAGTTTAATTTCTCAGAATGCAAGATGATGAAGCATGATTCATTACTGCTGAGAACTTGCTTCTACTGCTTCAGAGTCCAATGACCGTAAACAGTACTCCAGCTCATTAGGTGATCGCAGTCTTCTATACAAACCAAGACCATGGGCTGACAATGCTATTGGAAGTGGTTTGGAATTTGGTAGTGCTTGCTGCAAAATACTGCTAATGTTTGCATAGTTGCAGGAGTAATTTCTCATAATAAGTGTTGCTGAAACTGAGGAATCTACATAGTGGCAATTTTTTTTTTTTTTTTTAACAAAATTCTAAAAGCAAACTACACATCGTTACCGACTAAAACGTCTACAACCCACATACCATAACCAGATGTGTAATTGGGTCCTCTACGACCTCGGCCTCGTCCACTGTAGGATCTGCTTCCACGGACAGAAGAGGCAGTACTTTCATCAGTTGCATAACCCTTTTCCTTCTCTGTGCCTCGGTTTGAAGTTGGTCGGAAACCCATACCAATCTGACGTAGCTGTTCATCGATTTGAAGTCTTTCAAGTCTTAACTGCTCTACTTCCTAAACATTTAAACAAGATTGTAACATGTTATCCTTCCGAAGATGTTACATCCACACTGCTATAATGTGTACTTAAATAGACAAGGCTTACTTTTAGGTATGCAATATGATATTCTAGAAGAACCTGGACATTTCCAATGCTTTCCTTCGTTCCGACAAAGACAAATGGAACCATACCCTGTACAAATAGAACAAAATATTTCTATGCATAAAACAAAAAGCACTCCACCTTAGGAAAAGGTGTAAGGGACAAAACGACTCTCACCCACCCAAAAACAAAATAAAAAATTACACCAGCTTTATGTGGCAATATGGCTACTCACATCTTCGCGGGGTAATTTAGTTTCGTTATCGCCTTCAATTCTCACTCTTACAACTCCAGATTTATCCACAATCTCCTGAATGACTTTGCCATTTTTGCCAATAACTTTCCCTGCACAAAAATGTCAAACAAGTGAATAAAAAGTGGAGCGTGCAGACCTTTGACAAAGGTCATCAACACCCCAAATGCTGACAGCTCAGCAAAATCCCTACAGTAAGCAAATCTTACCAACAAGATTTCTGGGCACCTGAATGAAATCCTCTACAAATTCCAAGTAACTTCGTGCTTTCTTGACTGCCTCAGCACTCTAAAAAGAAACACAAAAGGTAATAATTCTAATTCTCTATAAATATGAGCAACTGCATGTGGGTTAAAAAAAATAAAAAATTGTCATACAAGATGTAGCATATCTTTTGCAGATATAAAATGCACTGTGCTGCAGGCCATGCATCCATGAATCTGGAGCGATACATTAGGTGTTGCTAGGCTGGACTCGTCTCAGTCCTTGCTAGGATTAATGACTTAATGTTTTGTATAAAATATTGCCAGTGTTCATCTTGTTAAGAGGATTGGATGGATACAGTTATAGGAGTATCCTCAAAACATAGAGGGTGTCATTTATTATCCAGAAATATGCCTATATTAAAGCGCGTTTCTGGCGCAGATTGCAACACAATGGTTAGCTGCAATTTTTCCCCGGTCACGCCAGGTCTAAAAAAAGTGGATGTGGCGTGGGTGGAGAAAGGGACAGGCCGACAGGCCCGTCTCATTCATCATTTTCTACACCTGTTTTTGGCATAGAAAATGGTCTAACTGTAAGACAGCGATGAAGCTGTATTGCATTTAGACTGGCACTGGATGCGCTGAAGTTATGCAGGATCCTGCGCCTTTTCATAACGTCGGATCCACCACCAGATATAGGGGTTATTAAGACCGATGTCTAAAACGCCAGTCTTAATAAATGACCCCCATAGAGTAGGTCAAATTTTCTATGAAGGAGACTGTCATAGAACAGGGGTGGAAAACAGCCTGCATGTATTGTGATATAAAAATAGTATTCACCATCTTCAATGAAGTGGTTGAAAAGTGCCAATCAGCACTTCTAGTCCCAGTGAAAAGAAACACGGTGGCCAGGACTGTACTGTATCCCCCCCCCCCCCACCCTTCTCTAAAAAGGTAACATAGTAACATAGTATATAAGGCTGAAAAAAGACTTTTGTCCATCCAGTTCGAAATGTCTGGGCAAGGAAGAGTCAATGGGGTTATATGGGAACTTAACGCTGATGACCTGTCCTCAGAATAGGTTATTAATATCAGAGCAGCTGTTTGAATAGGCCACTTCACTTAGACCTCTTCATTAGCCAGTGAAGTCACCGTGCATCAGTCACGTGGCCCAGACCCATTCAAATGAATAGGGCTGAGCTGCAATAACAAGCACGGCCGATCTACAACGTACAGCGCCCGTGCTTAGTAAGCTTGGCAGTGGCTTCATCAAACAGATGCTCTGTGGGAGAGCCAGGAGTTGGACCCCTACGGACCTTATACTGCTGACCTATCCTGAAGAGAGGCCATCGATATCAAATTCCTGGATAACCCCTTCAAAGACTGTTCTTTCTACTGCTAAGGTATTTCAGTTATGTGATTAAATAGGTTGTCTCATCTGGAATGGCAAAGCAGGCAGCCTCCTGAACCAGAGCTGCTACCTAGTATTGATTTGAATTGCCAGCATTTAATACAGGTCACAGAAAAGAAATGTTTATCAGGCGTTTTATGAGTTGGCTTTCATATTAAAGGTGTTTCTGTAATACTGTTATAGTATTTTGCATACTAGATATACTTTACAAGTCTTAGGGCCCATGCACACAACTGCATTTTTCTTCAGTGTGCTATCCTCTTTTCCAGGATAGCACCCTGACCTATTCATTTCTATGGCGCCATGCACATTCATTTTTGCATAGACGTGTCTGTTCGGCAAATCTCAACATATCCTATTCTTGTCTGCATTTGCAGATGAGAATAGCCCTTTCTATTGATGAGTGAGAGAAACATGGAATGAGGACAGAAGGCTATTCATATTTTGTGGATCCTTTTCCCCCCAGAAATATGGACACGGCTAGGATACATCTGCATTGATGACTATACGGATGCAGCAACAGACTAACCTCTCCGTAGATTCGAAATGTTCCACTGTCTTCTTCTAATTCGATAGCTGTAATACCCGGAACTTTCCTGGCTTGCTGGATGTTATTTCCATGTGTACCTATTGCGAGCCCCATTAAATCTTCTCTGACGACAAATTCTTCATGAAATGCTGCAGCAAGCTGCTTTGTACACTGAAAACAAAGGATTGTAAATGGTATTGTTTTATTACTTTGCACAAGAACTTTCATAGGACAGGTGGACTTCACAGTATATTCACATCTCCACAGACTCGATAAATAATGCTGCAAAATGACAGAGCTTGTAAAAAGCCAATGGATCCACTGGAAGTCAATGGGACCTGTCACTTAAATCCAGCAACGTGTGGTGTTTGCTATTAGTGATGCGCGAACTTGAGTTTTTCAAGTTTAGCGTACAAGGTTTGGGTGATCTAACTTATGATTCGTGGTAGCGGAATCCATAACGGAATTCTAAGATAACCCGAACCTTGTACGCTGAACTTGAAAAACACAACTTCGCTCATCCTTATTTTATACATGAACAGAAAGCATAAAACACGTATGCTTAGGCCTCTTTCACACAAGCAAGTTTTCGATTTCAGTGCAATGTGTGAAACAAATGTATAGCATCTGGACGGAATTCTGACCCATTCTTTTTAATGGGTCTGTGTACCCGTTTTTCAAGCATTATGTCTGCGCTCAGGAAAAATATTCTGTAAATGTTCTATATTCTGCGTTTTTTTTCACGCAGCTCTGGTCCCATAGAAGTAAATTGTGTCTGCGTGAAAAACACATTGCATCTGGATACAATTCTGTTCACTGATGGTTGCTAGGAGGTGTAGATTGTTATTCTTCCGTTATTTCTTTCCATGTGTGTGAAAAACGCATCCAAAACATATTGCACCCGCGAGGAAAAAAACAAAACACTAAATACAACTGCAGACAAGACTGACTGAAATTGCGTGCAATACCATCAGTTTTTTCATGAACAGATCCTGACAATCTATCGTTTGTGTGAAAGAGGCCTAAGTAAATACTTGGATTCTAGAGAATCTTTTCTTAGGACTTGGTGTTGCACCATTTTTCACTCCCAGCCTTCCCAGAGCCATAACTATATTTTCGATCATATAAGCCCGTATGAGGCCTTTTTTTTGTACAATTAGTTGTTCATTCTAATGGCAGCATTTAATATTGCATACGATGTAGTGGAAAGTTGGAAAAAAAAATCCAAATTGGGTGGAATTGAAAATTGTACAGGTTTTGTTTTTATTACCTTCATTGTCTGGGTCAGTACAATTACAGCGATAAAACATTTAGTTTTTCTTGCGTTTTAATCGTCATATTGTGACCCCCATAACGTTATAGTTAGGTCTACGGAGCTGTGTGAGGGCTTGAATTTTGCGGGCTGATCTGTAGTTTCTATTGATCCCATATTGTCACATATGACTTTTTAATCACTTTGTATAAAAATTTTGGGGGGCGGTGAAGTGATGAAAAAATGGCAAATTGATCATTTTCATTTTTTACACTTTATGGGATAACTTATTTTTATAGTAGAGGTGTTTTTGGACACAGTTAATGCCGGTTTATTTTTTGATTGTCTATTCTTATTTTAATGAGGGGGGTGAATTAAATTTTGATATTCTCCCCCCGCAGAGCTTACTGCAAATATCAGATTGCAGTGCCTCCATAGGAACATAGCTGAGGCAGCCTAAAACCATTCAGCAGGCTGTAGCACAGAATGGACAGCAACCCCAACCACCACTAGGGGGAGCCGTTCATTTTCAGTCTTGAGATGTCGTGATCACATTTGACCAAGCCAGCTGAACGTCTAAATGTCTGTGATTGTCATTATTGTCAATTTCAGACATTAGCCTCAGGCCTCTGCAGTTTGAATCAGCAGAAACCCAGTAGCTATCGCACCACGAGTGGGTGCCATATTTAAAAAGACGACATCTGTTGTATATGTGCGGTGGCGGTCATCTAGAGGTTAAACTATATGTATCTGTATAACCTCTCCATAGATTACTTGCCATTGGTTTCAGGTTTTGTGCACTACTAACAATTGTAACTTCAGTGGACAAGTATCCGTCCAATGATAAATACTCTAAGGAGAGAACATACTATAAGAAATTGCAACCAATGTTTTTCATATCTCAAGTAACTGAAAGCAAGCCAAGGGACGAAGATATGACTGATTATAAACGATACAAAAAGACTGGGTTTATGTGAAACATTAAAAATTGACATACTTCTAAATGCTTGGTGGCTTCTTCATTCCTTGACATCAGCATCAGCTTTGTGCGAATACTTCTTAAGTGCATGTCACTCAGTATATTTACCCGCTTCACTGTTGCTTCGCTTGCAGACTTTAAAAAGAGGAAAAAAGGCCACATTAGCTTAAAACTCATACGAAGATATACCAACTTTCTAAACTGACAAAAGTTTGCATACATCAGTAATACAGGATTATTATATAACGAACTGTCATATCTCATCAGAGAAATGTGCCTTTTTCTGAGGACCGTGTGTCGATCTCTCTCACTGCAGGTCACTCCTCACCCCACCCCTCCCTTCTCCATAGTCTTAAATGGGCAGCATGTAACTTGATCCGTCAGTGAGCCGACAGCAGTCTTGTCTCTCAAGACAGACATAGCAGAAAACGTTAGTTTAGGAAAGGTGGTTGTAGCGTTCTCTTAGCTGGACACTACTGCTATAATACACAGCAGAGGGGAGGGCCTATGATATGGCTCATACATGAAGCATGAAAGGGGGTGGCCCAACTTTTTTGTTAACAGTCTCCTCTCTGCTGGACCTGTAGAGGGAAGTATACTTAGCTGCTTTCCACCAAGCAGACCCAGCTCCGTCATTTCACCGCTAGGTTTTCTGTGCTCTGGTCCCCACTTGTAAACTTCCATCATGGACAGGGGTCATATATGCTGCTGCAGCCTGACAGGCCGCAGTGGCGTTGTGTCCCCAAGCAGCAATTCACTGGGCCACGTGCCACTTGGGGGACAAATTAATTCTGTGGTTGGTCATTAGCTGCAGAGGCACACCTGACCCTCTCACACCTGTGCCGAAAGTTTACAAATGGGGGACTGGAGCACAGCGAACATATCGGTGGACCAAAGAAGAGCAAGAGGGCGCAAATCTAATTGGTGTGGGGTAGGGTTATCAAAAAAAAAGTGTTAATCTGGACAACCCCTTTTTTTTAATATAAAACTGCCAACAGATTCCCTTTAAAAGCATTTTCCACGCTTTTAGGGTCCATTCACTCGTCCGTGGTGTATTGCGCATCCGCAATACACCGGGCCGCACATGGCCAGCACTAAATAGAGAAGAATAGGACATGCTCTATTTTCTTGCAGAGATGCGGACCGGAAGTTTGGGGGCGTGCTCTGGAAATGCGGATGCGGAGAGCACATAGTGTGTTCTCTGCATCCATTCCGTCCCAATAGAGAATGAATGGGTCCACTCCTGTTCCGCAAAATTGAGGAACGGGTGCGGGCGTGTGAATGGAGCCTAAATGTACCTCAACCAGCTTTTTTCCCCTCCCTTTTTTTTTTCTTTTAGTACATCTCTTTTTAGAAACAAGTCAAACTAATTGCTGTTTTAAGCTGCTGATTTGGGTACAGAACAAGAAACCCTTCCTATGCTGCTGCTTACTTATCATAAGCACATACTTACCAGTATAATTAATTGATTAGTCTCTGAGCTAAAATACACTCTACACGCTCCTACGGCTTTCTTGAATTCTTTATGCACATTTTCGCTGGCACACCTGCATAAAACACAATAGCTGCATTATTACGGATCCCACTTTATGGCTTTCTGCTATTACAACCTTGTGGTCAAGTAGTATGTTACAAGGCCAACGGTATAAACGAATCATTGCCACCTACATCTAAAATCAAAGCAAGAAAAGAGCTAATTTAGCATGCCATAGTACTATAACATTCAATTATGACAATTATGGTCCAGGACTCAGGATAATCTTGCATTGAATAGAAACAGCACTATAACAATGCCTGAAAGGCATATAGATACAAACCACTAAGCACTGCCATTAGTCCACAAAATCTACATCAATATGAAAATACTCGTGATCATTCATGTCAAGCTGAATTCTGGTCAGTATTTTGCACAAGCATCTGTAAGCCAAAACGAGAAGCAGGTCCCAAATGCAGAAGTGGTTCACCATATCCAATACTGTGTTATCATAGTGGCCTTAGAATGCTAACGCCGATTTGTATCCAATTATACTAAATGGAGGCTCTTACACTTCTTTGGTAACAACGTAAAATATTTTTTGTGGCACAACAACTTCATCGGGTTAAACGTTTAGCCCAGAAAGTTCAGGGTTACTTTAAATTCTATTAAGACAACTCACGCTTCTCTTAGATCTTCTGGAACATCCACCATGCATTTAAAGAAGGAATTCTTTGTCACAGGCTTGTTTACATTGACAGGTCGAAGCCGCTCAAATGTCACTATTTCATTGTAGGTAGCATCACAAGCAGCATATTCAATAACGTAAAACTAAGGAATAAAAAACAATTTTACTTTAAAATAAATCAGTGTGTAAATCATTCCAGTCTGTCACATTACTGCACTCATCATTAGGATTTCAAATCATATGTGGATTTAAATGCTGGCCCGTCCCCTTCCTCGCCCACAACTTTAGACCTGGCGTGAGCAGGGTGAAGTCGCAGATAGCAGAGCAGCTTACCGCTGTGCCTGAAATACACCCGATTGAGGTGCATTTCAGAATAGTAAATGATTCCCAAAGTGGTTAAGGCCTCATGCGCAAGACTTTGGTCTGATCCAAAAATTTGTTTTTGCAGAACGCACGTGGACCCGTTCATTTCTATGGAGCAGCAAACATCACAAGGATGCCACCTGTGTGCTGTCCTCCTCCATGTGCCCGTCCCACGAAAATAAATATAACTATTCTTGTCCGTTTTGCTGAAGAGAATAGGCATGCAGATTTGCAGATTGCAAACAGATATGGTTGTGTGCATGAGGCCAAAAAGGTTTTTATCTACTCAGGCTATGAGCTGGCACAGACTTCAGGTGTTACTTGCACCAGAAAACTGGGTAAGTAATCTCTGTCAAGTTGCACAGGTTCATCCCCGCCCACCTTTGGCAACCATGACAAGTGTGTTGTAAACGGGTAGCAAAGTTTGGTGCGAACAGGCCAAATCTCCCCTAGTCTTTATTATTCTCATTCTACATCAGCTTATCTGTACATTAGCTGCAGTGCCACCACCCCAATGTAGGAGTCACTGTTTTAACCACTTGCCGCCACGCTAACGCCGATGGGCGTCAGCGCGGCGGCTCTCTCAGGTCTCAGTCACGCCTATCGGCGTCATCTCGTGAGACCTGAGATTTCACATGAACGCGCGCGCGGCGTGCGTTCATGTGATCGGAGCCGGGACAACTGAAACTACAGCCTGCCAGCGCTGATCATGCGCTGGCAGGCTGTAGATGCAGAAAAAAACGCATTTAAATCGCATATCAGACGCTGTTTTGTAAACAGCGTCTGATATGCCTGCTGTCTGCTCGTCTGGTGGTCCCTTTGTTTGGGACCACCAGAGGAAACAAAGGTAAAGTGCACCAATCACTACACACACACCCCCCCACCCCCCATCACTGATTAACCCCTGATCACCCATGTCACCCCCTGATCACCCCCTGATCACCCCCACCCCCTGTCACTAATCACCCCCTACAGGCTCATTCAGACGTCCGTATGTGTTTTGCGGATCCATGGATCTGCGGATCCATGGATCTACGGATCCGCAAAATACGGACACCGGCAATGTGCTTTCCGCATTTTGCAGATCCGCACAGAACTATATAGAAAATGCTTTTCTTGTCCGCAATTGCGGACAAGAATAGGACATGTTCTATATTTTTGCGGAACGGAAGTGCAGACTCGAAGCGCGGATCCGTAATTCCGGATCCGAGCGGGACAAAGTCTGTCCCCATAGAAATGAATGGGTCCGCAATTCCGTTCCGCAAACAGAATTGGGCGGACGTGTGAATGGGGCATAAGGGTCCCTTATCACCGCCAGTTAGCTAGCTACTTGTTAGGTAGCTAGCGCCCAGCCCACCGCACCGCAGTCACTGATTTGGCAGAGATTTTTTCATCCACATTGATCGATGCGAATGAAAAATCTGCGCCGTTCATTTTTATATTCTTTTTCAGCCCAGAGGCTGAACGGAAAAAAATCTCATTACCCGTATGCTCAATATAAGGAGAATCGCAGAAACTCCTAATGCTGGCCATACGTGTAATGATTGCGGAGACCCTCAAATGCCAGGACAGTATAAATACCTCACATGTGACCCCATTTTAGAAAGAAGACACCCCAAGGTATTCCGTGAGGGGTATGGTGAGTTCATGCAAAATTTTATTTTTGTCACAAGTTAGTGGAATATGAGACTTTGTAAAAAAAATATATATATATCAATTTCCGCTAACTTGTGCCAAAATTTTTTTTTCTGTGAACTCGCCATGCCCCTCACGGAATACCTTGGGGTGTCTTCTTTCCAAAATGGGGTCACATGTGGGGTATTTATACTGTCCTGGCATTTTAGGGGTCCTAAAGCGTGAGAATCCAAATGTGTAAAAATGGCCTGTGAAATCCTAAAGGTACTCATTGGTTTAGGGTCCCTTTGCGCATCTTGGCTGCAAAAGTGTACACATGTGGTATCGCCGTACTCAGGAGAGTAGGGCAATGTGTTTGGGGTGTATTTTTACATATACCCATACTTTGTGTGAGAAATATCGCTGTAAACGACAACTTTTTAATTTTTTTAATACAAAGTTGTCAATTTACAGAGATATTACTCACTCCAACATGGGTATATGTAAAAATACACCCCAAAACACATTGCCCTACTTCTCCTGAGTACTGACGATACCACATGAGTGACACTTTTTGCAGCCTGGGTGCAAAGGGGCCCAAATTCCAACGAGTACCTTTAGCTTTTACATGGCTGCTCACAATTTAGCTCCTGCCCAAAATGCCAGAACAGTACAAACACCCCACAAATGACCCCATTTTGGAAAGAAGACACCCAAGGTATTCGCTGAGGGGTATGGTGAGTCCATGAAAATTTTAACTTTTTGTCAAAAGTTAGCGGAAAGGAGACTTTGTGAGAAAAAACAATAAAAATCAATTTCCGCTAACTTGTGCCAAAAAAATCTTCTGTGAACTCGCCATGCCCCTCACGGAATACCTTGGGGTGTCTTCTTTCCAAAATGGGGTCACATGTGGGTATTTCTACTGCCCTGGCATTTTAGGGGCCCTAAAGCGTGAGAAGAAAAATGCGTAAAAATGCCCTCCTAAAAGGTACTCATTAGAATTAGGGCCCCTTTGCGCATCTAGGCAGCAAAAAGTGTCACTCATGTGGTATCGCCGTACTCAGGAGAAGTAGGGCAATGTGTTTTGGGGTGTATTTTTACATATACCCATGCTGGGTGAGAAATATCTCTGTAAACTGACAACTTTGTATAATTTTTTTAAAAGTTGTCATTTACAGAGATATTTCTCTCACCCAGCATGGGTATATGTAAAAATACACCCCAAAACACATTGCCCTACTTCTCCTGAGTACGACGATACCACATGAGTGACACTTTTGCAGCCAAGATGCGCAAAGGGGCCCTAATTCCAATGAGTACCTTTAGCATTTCACAGGGCATTTTCACAATTCTCACGCCCTAGGCCCTAAAATGCCAGAACAGTACAAATACCCCACAAGTGACCCATTTTGGAAAGAAGACACCCCAAGGTATTCCGTGAGGGTCATGGTGAGTTCACAAAAATTTAATTTTTGGCACAAGTTAGCGGAAAGTGATACTTTATGTGTATTACAATACAAAGTCTCATATTCCACTAACTTGTGACAAAAATAAAATCTTACATGAACTCACCATGCCCCTCACGGAATACCTTGGGGTGTCTTCTTTCCAAAATGGGGTCACATGTGGGGTATTTATACTGCCCTGGCATTTTAGGGGCCCTAAAGCGTGAGAAGAAGTCTGAACCAAATGCGTAAAAATGGCCTGCGAAATCCTAAAGGTACTCATTGGATTTAGGGCCCCTTTGCGCAGCCAGGCTGCAAAAAGTGTCACTCATGTGAGTATCGCCGTACTCAGGAGAAGTAGGGCAATGTGCTTTAGGGTGTATTTTACATATACCCATGCTTGGTGTGAGAAATATCTCTGTAAACTGACAACTTTGTATAATTTTTTCACAAAGTTGTCATTTACAGAGATATTTCTCTCACCCAGCATGGGTATATGTAAAAATACACCCCAAAACACATTGCCCTACTTCTCCTGAGTACGGCGATACCACATGAGTGACACTTTTGCAGCCAAGATGCGCAAAGGGCCCTAATTCCAATGAGTACCTTTAGGATTTCACAGGGCATTTTTCCATTTTCTTCACGCTTAGGGCCCCTAAAATGCCAGGGCAGTAAAATACCCCACAAGTGACCCCATTTTGGAAAGAAGACACCCCAAGGTATTCCGTGAGGGTCATGGCGAGTTCACAGAAATTTTTTTTTTGGCACAAGTTAGCGGAAATTGAAATTTATTTTTTTTTTTACAAAGTCTCATATTCCACTAACTTGTGACAAAAATAAAATTTTACATGAACTCACCATACCCTCACGGAATACCTTGGGGTGTCTTCTTTCTAAAATGGGGTCACATGTGGGGTATTTATACTGCCCTGGCATTTTAGGGGCCCCTAAAGCGTGAGAAGAAGTCTGGAATCCAAATGCGTAAAAATGGCTCTGTGAAATCCTAAAGGTACTCATTGGTTTTAGGGCCCTTTGCGCACTCAGGCTGCAAAAAGTGTCACTATGTGGTATCGCCGTACTCAGAGAAGTAGGCAATGTGTTTGGGGTGTATTTTATATATACCCATACTTTGTGTGAGAAATATCTCTGTAAACGACAACTTTTAAATTTTTTTACACAAAGTTGACAATTTACAGAGATATTTCTCTCACCCAGCATAGGTATATGTAAAAATACACCCCAAAACACATTGCCCTACTTCTCCTGAGTACGGCGATACCACATGAGTGACACTTTTTGCAGCTAAGATGCGCAAAGGGGCCCAAATTCCAACGAGTACCTTTAGGTTTTACATGGCTGCTCACAATTTAGCCCCGCCCAAAATGCCAGAGCAGTAAACACACCTCACAAATGACCCCATTTCGAAAGTAGACACCCCAAGGTATTCACTGAGGGGCATAGTGAGTCCGTCTGAGATTTTATTTTTTTTGCCAGAAGTTAGCAGAAATGGAAACTTTATTATTTTTTTTTTCCTCAGAAAGTGTCATTTTCCGCTAACTTGTGAAAAAAATGAAATGATACATGAACTCACCATGCCCCTCCGTGAATACTTTGGGGTGTCTTCTATCTAAAATGGTGTGATTTGGGGGTATTTATACTATCCTGGCATTCTAGCACCTGAAGAAACATGACAGGTGCTCAGAAAGTCAGAGCTGCTTCAAAATGCAGAAATTCACTTTTGCACCATAGTTTGTAAACGCTATAACTTTTACCCAAACCAATAAATATACACTTATTGGATTTTTTTATCAAAGACATGTAGAACAACAAATTTTGTGAAAAATTTATATAGAAATGTAGTTTTTTTGAAAAATTTTACAACAGAAAGTGAAAAATGTCATTTTTTTGCAAAAATGTCGTTACATTTTTATTAATAGCAAAAAAAGTAAAAATGTCAGCAGCAATGAAATACCACCAAATGAAAGCTCTATTAGTGAGAAGAAAAGGAGGTAAAATTCATTTGGGTGGTAAGTTGTATGACCGAGCAATAAACGGTGAAAGTAGTGTAGTGCGGATTTGTAAAAAAGGGCCTGGTCACTAGGGGGGTGTAAACCTGTGGTCTTCAAGTGGTTAAAGGCCATGTACACCTTCAGGGGGCAATTTTTTTTTATGGTTGCATTTTACTTATTTTGGGCTAAAAGTAAATTTCTGACTGGTCTTAATTAAAAATATTGAGCCGTTCAGTCACAAAGAGTCAACTGTGTGAATGTACTTTTACTTTGCGCCAATAACCCTTAACTCTAATTTACTAGGAGGTCATAAACACTTATTTAAGGCTACTTTCAGAGTCGCGTTTGGTGCGGATCAGTCATGGATCTGCACAAACGCATCCGTTCAGATAATATAACCGTCTGCATCAGTTCAGAACGGATCCGTTTGCATTATCTTTAACATAGCCAAAACTGGACCCCATTGACTTACATTGTGTGTGGCAGGACGGATCCGTTTGGCTCAGTTTCGTCAGACGGTGTCCGCCTCCAAAGCGGAATGGAGACTGAACAGAGCCAAATTGATGCATTCTGAGCGGATCCTTACCCATTCAGAATGCATTAAGGGCAAAACTGATCCGTTTTGGACCACTTGTTAGATCCCTGAACGGATCTCACAAACTGAAACCAAAACGCCAGTGTGAAAGTAGCCTTAGACACATTCTTATCAGTAAAATAAGGATTGAGCTTTGATGAGTGTTTAGGAGGTCTGAGAGCAGAGATAAGGAGCCCATTAGCTAGCTGTCTGACAGCAGACAGAAAATACATATCCTGCTAAGAGCATCCCAGTTCTGTATTTTTAATAAAGACCAATTGAAAAATGATTTTTACCTCATAAGTACAATGAAAAAAAAAAAAAGAAAAAAAAAAAAAAAGGTGTACATAGCCTTTTAAGACCAAGCCATTTTTCACCTTCGTGACCAGGCTTTATTTTGCAAATCTCACATGTGTCACTTTATGTGGTGATAATTTTTGAATGTTTTTTTTTATCCAAGCCATTCAGAGATTTTTTTATTGTGACATGTCGTACTTGAAGTTAGGGGTAAATTTGGGTTGATAAATTACCTTTATATTATAAAAAAAAATCTAAAATGTACAGAAAATTTGGAAAAAATTTAATTTTCTAAATTAGAATTTCTACACATTAAAGGCAGATAGTGATACCTCATTAGATTGTTTTAAATTAAAATTCCCTATGTCCACTTAATGTTGGCATCATTTTAAAAATTACAATTTATTTTTTTAGGACGTTAGAAGGCTTAGAATCATCCGGTGAACAGACAAGGTGGGAGGCAGAGATGGGGCCGTTAGAGGAAACTCAGTGGCAGGAGATTTTGGAGAGGATCCCGCAGCTGTCTCTTAGCGAGGCCTACAGGTTGCCGCACTTATACCTAATCCATAGGGTTTACAGAAATCCTCAGTTTCTGTTTAATATTGGACTCCGGTTGGAATCCAAGTGCCCACGATATGTGTGCGTGTGTAATGATGCGGGTATGTTACATATACTGTGGTCATGCTCGGCCCTGGAGGGCTTTTGGCGCGCTGTGCTGCATCTCATTAATTCTCTGTATAAAGTTACACTGGATGTGACCCCATTTGTCTGTGTATTGGGATATGTGGAGGACCTGCCAATCACTGAGCCCAGGAAGATAGCAGTGGCCAGAATGTTATACATGGCTCGTAAACTGATTGCTTAGCACTGGTTGGATGAGGGTAGTCCTAGTAGAACGGAATTTATAGCCAAGATTAATTGGCTACTTAATTTGGAATGAGGGGTTTATAAGAAGAGGGGTGCTATGGCTAAATTTGAAAAGCTCTGGACTCCTTGGATTAATGCCCCCGGGCTGGCGTCCAGGGAACTTCAGAGATACCGTCTGGGATTAGTGTGAGGGTACTATTGCCTGCTGTACATATCTGGCTGTGTGGTTGGCGGTCTCCTGCAGGATATATGGAGTGTTTCTGTGCTATGTACTGTAAGGTGGGGAAGTTCTGGCTGATAACAAATGTATATTCCTTTATAAGATCGCGGTTCTGATGATATTGTTCGGTGGGGAATGCTGTAGGCAAAGGGCATGTGCCTTAGTAATTAATATGCGGTGGTCATGGGGTAGCCGAATGTTGGAAGTAATGGAAGATGGAGGGCATCATAAAGATGGTTTGTGGGGGGAGGGTATGTGGGTGTTGGGATTTATGTTTGTATTATTAAAATGCTAATAAAAATTACGTAATAAAAAAAAAATGCTTAGAATTTAAGAAGCAATTTTTCAAAACTGACTTTCAAGGACCAGTTCAGTTCTGAAGTCACTTTGAGGTCCTTACATAATAGAAAGACCCATAAATGACCCCGTTTTAGAAACTACACCCCTCAAATTACTCAAAACTGGTTTCACAAACTATGTTAATCAATTCAGTTTTTGTGCAGATTTTAAATTTTAATCCAATTTTTCCTATAACAGCAAGGGTTAACAGCAAAACGAACCTCAATATCTATTACCCTAATTCTGCAGTTTACAAAAACACCCCATTTAGGTTTGTGAACTGCTGTATGGGCACACTGCAGGATGCAAAAGGAAAGGAGCATCATGGTTTTTGGAGAGCAGATTTTGCTGGAATGGCTTTTGTGTGTTGTGTCATATTTAAAGGCACACTAAGGCACCCCTACAGAAGAAAGCCCCCAAAAGTGACACTATTTTGGAAACTACACCCCTCAAATAATTTAGGTTTACTGACCACTGTGACGTCACAGGGGTTTTTATAATATTTAGAAACACGTGGTTGTGAAATTGAAAAATTACTCATTTTCTCCTGAATACGGCAACACCCCACACGTGGTCGTAAACTGCTGTATGAGCAGACGGCAGAATTCAAAAGAAAAGGAGAGCATCTGCATTTTCTAACATGGAATTTGCTGAAATAGATTTTAGGGTACTTTCACACTTGCAGCAGGATGGATCCGGCAGCCTGCCGGATCTGTCCTGTTGCGCTGTCCCCATTGACTATAATGGGGCGGAGCTACGGCGCAGCACGACAAAGATCGCCGGACTGAAAAGTCGGACATGCAGGACTTTTAGTCCGGCGATCTCCGGCTGCGCACTGCTGTGCCGTAGCTCCGCCCCCCGCCCCATTATAGTCAATGGGGACGGAGTGGCAGCACGGCAGTGCATGGGCACTTGCGGCAGGCTGAATAGCCTGCCGGATCCGTCCTGCCGCAAGTGTGAAAGTACTCTTTAAGGGCCATAGGGAGGGGATCATTTTTTGCGTGATGGGCTGTAGTTTTTAATGGTACAATTTTTGGCAGCCCGATGGTTGAGAGAGGGAGCCCCATCCCTCTATTAATCCCATTGCTGCTGCATCTAAGGGGCTATGGCAGAGTGTCAGCAACAGGGGGGGGGGGGGGGGGGCAGAGGACACAGAACGGCGATATTCGGCAAGGGACCTCTCTAATTGGTCCCTTGCCAGCATTACTGGACAGTACGGCAATACAAGGGCTTTGCAGCACTTTGATTTAAGAGCTGCCATGACGTTTATATACGTGCTAGCTGCACTGGGTATGTTCACATAGCACGTATATAGCCGTATGGCAGTCGTGAAGGGGTTAAGCAATGAAGCGACACCCCCTCCTCCCAACAAAAACAATGAGCCTACACCAAGAACCCATTCCTCACAAAAGGAAATACAGGTACATCAACTGGATAGCACAGAAACTGTGCCTACACCATCCGCATCGGATGTAGACTAATATGCAGCCAGGCACCTGCTGCAAAGCCAGAAAGCTCTGATCACGGCTTTTAACCCTTATATGTTGCAGTTGTCCGCAGTGTCCCCTGCTATTGACTTTTTTTTTTTAGAATAAAAGAAATGTTCAGATGTTTAAGATTATTTCTATCACTTCCATCTTTAAACTGCTGTGATACTAATCAAACTATAATAGGTAAGGCTTGTGCCGAAACACGCGTCGGGGTTGGCGCCATCCCGGAGGAGAGACACAGTATGGGTATGATGTTACCATTTCTTTGATTGTATGCACTTGCACTTTGTACAACTGACTTGTTTATCAAACCTTCTCCCCTCCGTCTCTCCTCTTGGATGCCGCCCATCTATGCACCCCCCTTATGTATTTTAATTGTATGTGCTATATGCACCTTTTTAATATGGCAATAAAGATGTTTTTGCAATGATACGCGGTCTGGTATCTTCTATCTAGGTTGTTTTGATTTATATACCACAGGCGTTGTGTTATACAGTTGTGGTACTTGGGCTCATGGTGGCCCAGTATTGGCTATAACCTTTGGTGATTTACAGTATATAAAAAGTGCAAAAAAAAAAAAGTTAGACAGGTTAAAGAGGACCTTTCATCAGTGTAAAAAATGTGTACCAAGTATGCTAACATGTAGAGTGGCACCCAGGGATCTCCCTGCACCTTCTATTATCCCTTAGCGCGGCTCATTTCGCTCGGTATAGGCTCCGGTATCTTCTGGAACTTGGTTATACTAGGAGGAGCCTAGTACACTTGGTTATAGTAGGCGTATCCCAGGCTGTAGCGCTGCTGCCAATCGCAGAGCACAGCTCATATCCTGGGAGGGTTTTTTTCTCCCAGGCTTATGAGCTGAGTGCTGCGATTGGCCAGCGCTACAGCCTGGGATACGCCTACTATAACCAAGTGTACTAGGCTCCGCCTAGTATAACCAAGTCCCAGAAGATACCGGAGCCTATACCGGGCATACGGAACCGCGCCCAGGGATAATAGTAAGTGCAGGGAGATCCCTGGCGCCGCTCTACATGTCAGCACACTTAGTACACATTTTTTACCCTGATGAAAGGTCCTCTTTAAGGCTACATGCACACGACAGTGTTTTTTTGCTGTCTGCAAATCACGGATCCGTCTTCCTTTTTTTTTTATTAACATCCACATCCGTTCCGTGTGCCGCAAATTTTGTGGGTTCTGTAAGTCTTCCGGATCCGCAAAAAAAACTGAAGGCTTGAAGCAGTTTCTTAAAGTACCTGTACAAGTGCCCTGGTTTCCAAGCAACCATCCGCAAAAAAAAAAAACGGATGCGGATGACAAACGGATGTCTTCCGTTGGTCATCTGCATTTTTTGCGGACCCATTGACTTCTATGGGTCTGCAAACCGTTTTTTGCGGACAAGAATAGGACATGCCATTTTTTTTTGCGGAAGTGAAATGTGGACACGGACAGGCAACAGAAGAGGCATCCGCATTTTTAACGGATCTATAGAAATGAATGGGAAACCATCGGATCCGCAAAAAAAACGGAACGGAGGCCACAAAAAAACACTTCCGTGTGCATGTTGGCTAAGTTAGACAGGTGCCATCCGACATTGGAGTTCCATTAAAAAAAAAAAAAAAATAAATAAAATGTATACATTAATGTATACTTTTTGCTGGAAAAGCGTGGTACAATGCACTTTTCCATCCTGTGATGCATAAACTTTTTTTTTTTTAACAATGACATTTTGGTGACTGATTGCACTGTATAGCATCTGTCTGAGGCATCCGTTAATGTATATTTTTTTGGATACATAAAACGTATGACAAAAGTGTGATGTGAACCAAGCCTAAAAACCACATCCTTAACTCTTATTCTGGATAAAGTATTAAAAGATATTTGCTGGAGATAATACTGAAGTAGCTGAACGTAGATGATGCAAATAAAACAGTATTAATGTCCTTAGTTACCATAAATCTCATAATCACAATGCAGATAGAAACATACCTCTCCTTTCATCATTCGGACTTTTGCAAGCCACCATCCACAAGGCTCTTGGTCATTAGCTCTGGAGTAAACCTATGAGTATCAAAAATGTGCAGATAAATATCGGACATCATTTTAAATCATGCAAGCTAGTTGAGTTATTAGAAAAAAAAAAAAATCTAAAAAGGTACTTTCAACATTTTGAAATTCACGGCAGTTTTATATTAAATTTTTTTTTTACAAACCGTTTTGGTCATGTTTTTGTTATTAAAAACATGTTTTATTTCCCAGCATGTAAAAACTTCCATAAAAAAATGCCACCACTAATGTTATGTTTTGAAAAATGCCATGAACCCCAAAAATGTTGCGCACATTGATTTTTCGATAATTTACTGTAGCCAAAGTAACAAACGACCACAGCATTTTTTAAAGAAAAAGAGGCCATTACATAAACACTGCAAAACACGAGCTTGTAAATCCACCCCAAGGCCTTATTGAACACAACCATATCCGTTTTGCAGTCTGAAAACCATGGATCCACAAAATATGGATGTGGTCCTTGTGCAGTCTTTTCTTTTTGCAGACCCATTGACTTCAATGGGTACGTCATATGCATTTTGTGGAATGCACATACGGATGCAGAAAGCCCACGGATCACCCATGTGCTTTCTGAATCCATATGTCCTAGACAACAAAATGCAAACCACAGACCCAATTAAGTAAATGTGTATGCAAACCTGACGGTGTCCGTATTTTGCAGACCACAAAACGGATATGTCTGCGTGCATGATGCCTTTTTGTGGTACAGACACCAGCTCCAGAAATTTACTTGAAATGCCATCCATTGAAGCAATGGCTTTTTTTCTCCATCTCTACAGAAAAAAATAAAAAGTGATGACAGTGGGGGGTTCCGTGCTGAATCCACATCCAAAATTTCCTCTTAAATGGGCAGCATCAAAATCAACCAAATAAAAAAAAAATAATAATATACACCAGAAAAAAAAAAAAAAAAAAAAAAAACATACATACCATACGGCTCTTAAGTAAGCAGAAAGTACGGAAAACGCTGTGTGTGTAAGTACTGGGTTATTCTCTGGTGCCTACAGCTTCCAGCAGCAAATTAAAAGTCATATACAAGGGTGGAGCGGATTTTATGCCTAAGGCTGACATAGTGTTATCAGTGTTATCTCATACATTCCAGAACTGTAAGGGTTACATCATAAATCAGCATAATGCTATGGGACCCAGTCAGTGCTGGAAGGACAGGACGGGAGCTGTCTCATACTCATGCTGCAAGCTTGGAGTGTGGAACTCGCTCATGTGAAAGGGGCCTAAATTGTGACGAAATCCGCTGACATTCAGTTGGTATTTCATCTATATTAACAGGGAACCAGCTAGAAAATGGGTGGCTGCTATCCGTGTACCAGTCTAAAAAATCCACTGTGGATTTGCAAACTGAACATACCAAGGTGTAACTATGCCATCGATGTCATTCGAGTGCATGGAGCAGACTTACAAGCTGAGCCCTCCTATCGCTACATCGGAAAATATATGAAGTATTACAATTTCCAATAGGGAATTTTTATCCCGTAGGGTAGTAAAAGAAATATAACAATCCGGTACTACTGTTATTGTACTGATCCACAGAACGTTACTGTACAGAGCACGCATTTCATAAAATGAATTGGTCGATGCTTTACAGTTTCGCAGTGTACTACCTGTGACAGTGCATAGTGCTATTAAAAAAAAAAAAACTTGACCTGCAAAAAAAAAAAAAGACCTCATATAGCTATGTTAACTGATACACACAACATGGCGCTTGTGAGGTGTGGAGAGTGGAAAAAAATAAAAAATAAAAACAGAGCCAAAATTTTCTGTGTCCTGAAAGAGTTAAAGGGGGTCGCCTCCCTTCAGCAAATAGCAATTATATAGAGAAAGTGAATACAAGGCACTTACTAATGTAATGTGATTATCCATATTGCCTCCTTTGCTGGCTGGATTCATTTTTCATCACATTATACACTGCTTGTTTCTTTGGTTACGACCACCCTGCAATCCAGCAGTGGTGATCTTGCTTGCACACTATAGGAAAAAGCGCAGGTCTCTCCGGTGGATGGGACTGCAGGAGTGCGCAGAGGCTGGTGCCTTTTCCTATAGTGCGCAAGCACGACCACTGCTGCTGGATGACATGCTGGTCGTAACCATGGAAACAAGAAGTGTACAAAGTGATGGAAAAAATGAATCCAGCAATATGGTCACAGTACATTAGTGTCTTGTATTAACTTTCTGTACGTAATAAATGCTATATACTGAAGCGAGACAATACCTCTAAAGGGGGTTTGGACTTTCCGTTCACATGCATTTTACCACACTTTGGAACAAATTCACATTACAAGTCTTACATGTATATTTTTAGTGTGCAATTTATTGTAACATGAAAATTTACAGGAAAAGACAAAATCAGCGAGACGCGAAGTTCATCTACTTAGTGTTATTTACTTACTTCAACCTCATCCCCTTCGGTTATTTCCTTTTTGATGTCAGGTAGGGGTGGCATCCGAACTTCATGGAATGGAACCTGACGTTCAGGCTGCCAGCTAGAGATTAGAAAGCAATGGCACATTAGAATAAAGCACGCAGACACACAAGAGACGGCCGCATGTAGATTAGAAAAGGGCATAGTTACTTGTTTTCAAAAACAACTGTGAGCGAATCTTCATGGACATCTTTGATGAATCCCTGAAAGCAGAAAAAAATGGATTTAAAATACGGATCCGCAATACACCCGGCTGGCACCCCCAAAGAACAGCGTATACTTGTCCCCAGCTGCGGACAAGAATAGGACATGCTCTATTTTCTTGCAGAGCTGCGCCCCGGAAGTTTTGGGCCGCGAGATGGAAATGCCGCAACTTTTCTGTCCCCATAGAGAATGAATGGGTCCGCACCCGTTCCGCAAAATTGCATAATGGATGCAGACCTCACCATGATAAATGAAAAATCAGACATCATATAGTATATAACCATCTCTTTCTAAGGGCCTATTCAGACGGCCGCAGCGCTTTGCAGATCCGCAAAAAACACTGATACCAGCCTCAACCATAATAGAAAATGCTTATTCTTGTCCGCGATTACGGACAAGAACAGGACTTGTTCTATCTGTTCAGCGGAGCAGAAGCACAGATGCAAAATTGCGAAAAAGATGCGGCTGTCTGAATTAGCCCTAACAAGCTAGAACCAGCCTTGTACATCAATGGAACTAGACATCGTATATTCAGTCTAAACAGTGATCTACTGCCCAGAAACAATGCAGCCATATGAGGACAAGCTATAGCAATAGCGATCCCTCATCCTCATACTGTGGAGAAGATCACTGCATGTAAATGCAACGCTTCATCTCCACTTTCCTTCCCGACAATCTCCAGCTCATCTGCCCATCTAAAGCCACCTTAAAGGGGTTCTGCAGTTTGATACAACTGATGATCTATCCTCAGGATAGATCATCAGCATCTGATCGGCCGGGGTCTGACACCCGGGACCCCCGCCGATCAGCTGTTTGAGAAGGCAGCGGCGCTGCAGCAGCGCCGTGGCCTTCTCACTGTTTTCCTCTGCTAGAGCCCCGCCCAGTGACGTCACGACTTGTATCCAAGTGGCGTGGGCGAGGCTAAGCTCTGTTCACTGAACATCAGTTGTATCAAACTGCAAAACCCCTTTAAGTCTAGTTTAAAATGAGCGTGTTCATTCCGGGAAACACGCTCCGTGTGCGAGCATTATTTCCCAGCCTGGACGCTACTCTTGTGACAGGGATTCACAGCATTATAATGCTGTGTGTCCCTGCCCGACCTCCACTGTAATGAACTGCGCTGAAGGCTTTACATGAGTGCAATTCAGTACAGCAGAGGTCTGGCAGGAACACACAGCACTATAAATCATTATAATGTTGTGGAGTCCCCGTCACATGGGGCTGCATTCAGGCCGGGAAATACGGCTCACATACAGCCTTTATCCAGGAATGAACACGCTTGCCTGAAACTAACCCTAGGGTATGACTACACAGTGCGGTCATGGCTCTAATTTAAGGGGTTGTGTCACTTCAGCAAACAGCATTTATTATGTAAAGAAAGTTAAAGGGTTTCTGTCACCAGAATTAACCCTCAAACTGGCTGACATTAGTGATGCTCTAATGTCATTAGAATCTAACTCTGCTATTATGTTCATGGATGCCCCCCTTACTGCACAATTCTTACTTTTTTAATATACAAATTAGCCTCTAGGAGCTTGGAAGGGGTGAAGGATGGGGAGAGCGTTGCTCCTGCTCCTAGAGGCTCCGTTCTCCCTCTGTGTGCTGAGTAAATCTCGCTCCTGCGCCGTGCCATTTACCCAGCACACAAGGTCGGCAGAGAAGACAAACGGTGGCCTGTCAATGAAAGACGGCAAGGCGTGGAATGAACTGGGAAAACGGAGCTTCGAGGAGCCGGGACAACCCCCCCACCCTGCTTCTAGAGGCTAAGTTGCATATTACAAAAGTAAGAATTGTACAGTAAGGGGGCATCAATAAAAATAACAGTTAGATTCTGCTGACATTAGCACATTACTAATGTCATTCAGTTTAAGAGGGTTAATTCTGGTGACAGAAACCCTTTAATATAAGACACTTATGTATAGCCATATTGCTTGTTTTAACTTTCTCTACATGGTAAATGCCACTTGCTTAAGTGACAACCTCTTTAGGGTCCATTCACACGTCTGTAGAATAGATCCATATCGGTTCCGCAACATTGCGGAACAGATCCAGACCCATTCCGCAATTCATCTTCAATGGGGCCGGAAGAGATGCAGACAGCACACAGTGTGGCATTGCTGGCCAGTGCTCCGCGCCCCCCCCCCCTCTAGTATTAAAACATTGGTGGGCAGTGTGCCCCCCTGTCCCCAGTAATAAATACAGTATTGGTGGCCAGTGCGCCCTCCCCCATGCCCCCCCTTCCCCCCAGTAATAAAATCATTGGTGGCAGTGGCCACAGGGTCCCCTCACCTCCTCCTCATTGGTGGCAGTGGCAGTGATCGGAGCCCCAGCAGTGTAATGCTGGGGCTCCGATCGGTTACCATGGTAACCAGGACGCTCCTGAAGTCCTGGCTGCCATAGTCTGCTCCCTGCTGCTGTGTGCACTGGGCAGCAGGGAGAGGGTGAGATCCTATTCACCCTGATAGAGCTCTATTAGGGTGAATAGGATGAAAAGATCCCAGGTTCTAGCCCCTAAGGGGGAAATAGTAAAAAAAAACTGTAAAAAAAAAAAAAAAGTTAACAAAGTACACCAAAATATTAATTATAAATCACCCCCTTTCCCAATTTTACATATAAAATATATAAACAATACATAAATAAAATATTACATATCGCCGCGTCTCAAAAGTCCAAACTATTAAAAAATCCACTTTTATGCGGTGAACGCCGTAAAAGAAAAAAAAAAAAAAGAAAAAATGCACGATTCGCCATTTTCTTTTAGTCGCCTTGTCCCCACAAAAAAGTAGGATAGGACTGTTGTATTATAAGCCGGCGGTTTCATAAAATGTGGAATGCACGCGGATTTTTTGGGCGTTTATTTTTTTTGCATGGTATCGAATATCGCAATACTTTTTTATGGTATCGATACTGAATCAAAATTTTGGTACCGAAACAACTGTACCCCATAGTGCTCCCCCCACTTCTCCATAGAGCCCCCCCAATAATGCATGCCAGTACATAGGGCCCCCACAGTGTTTCTTCCCCTGTTCTCCATAGTGCCCCCCATAATGTGCGAGTATATAGGGTCCCCCATAATGCTTCCCCTCTTCAATAGGTTATATGACACGTCAGACGCTGGCAGCGTCTAAGTGATCGCCACTTGCGGCCGCCATGACATGTGGAAACCCTTACAAGGATCTATATACAGTCACTATAACGCCCAGCTCTTTCCCCCCCCCCCCCCTTGTCATTCACTTTCTCTCCTCTCCCCCCCCCATCATTAGCTTTCCCCCCTCTTGTCATTTTCTCCCACCCTCCCTCCGCTACCTCTAGTGTATCGTGGCCGAGCTCTGTATGGTCCCACGGGTACAGGAGCTTTAGTTTCCTGTACCCGGGTGGACTGACAGGAAGTGCACACTGTGTGCGCACTTCTTGTCAGTCCGGCCGGGTACAGGAGACAGATGCTCCTGTACCACGGACCATACAGAGCTCGGCCACGCTACAATGAGGGACTGACAGGAGGGAGCGCTGAGCGTTTCCCTCCTGTCAGTCCCTCTCTTTATGCTGCGCCCGGGAGGTGCGCTCTCATGGACGTGCCAGCCCGGGCAGTGCTGCAGCCGTCTGAGACTCTATATAGAGCGCCCGGCCACCTTTGCAAACAGGCTGACAAATACCCAATTCCTGGTCGCCATAGCGACCTGGCGCCTGGGATTTGTCGAACCCTGGGTTAGGTCATGTTATATTTTTATAGAGCAGGTATATACGGACGCGGCGATAATTAACATGTATACCTTTTTTTTTTTTTGGTTTTACACAATATCCTTTTCGAAACAAAAAAAACACAACATGTTTTAGTATCTCCATAGTCAGAGCCATATATTTTTCAGTTTTTGGGCAATTGTCTCAGGTTGGGTATAATTTTTGCGGGATGAGGTGACGGTTAGATTGGCACTTTTTTTTGGGGGGGTCATATGACTTTTTGATCGCTTGCTATTAACCCTTTTTGTGATGTAAGGTGACAAAAAAATGGCTTTTGGACAAAGTTTTTATTTAATTTTTTTTACAGTGTTTACTTGAGGGGTTAGGTCATGTGATATTTTTAGAGAGAAGATTCTTACGGACATGGAGATACCCAATATGTCTACTTTTTATGTGTTTTTTTTACATTTAACACTTAAAAACCATGTTTTAGTCTGAGGCATAGTTTTTTTTATTTTTTGGCCAATTGTTTTAGGTAGGGGCTCATGTTTTTGCAGGATGAGATGGCGGTTTGATTGGTACTATTTTGGGAGGCAGACGCCTTTTTGATCGCTTTGATTTACACTTTTTTTTTTATGGCATTCACCCGAGGAGTTCAGTCATGTGATATTTTTATAGAGAAGGTTTTTACGGATGCGGCGATACATATGTGTAGTGTATTTAATTTTTTTTTATTTTTATTTAGTGATGTGTTTTTTTTCATTTTTTTACATTTTTTTTGACCCAGACCAACTTGGTTCTTGTAGATCCAGTTGATCTGGTGTCTGTATAATACAGTACACTATATAGTGCACTGTGCTGAATTTTTTACTTTACAAAGTCTGAATAGACCTTTAGCAGGTCTATTCAGACTTTCAGTATCATGGAGAGCAGGATGCTTCTGAAAGCAGCAGGTGATGGATGGGGAGGGGGGCTCCCTCCCTCTGCGATCCCATCCTGTCGGGGGGCTGCAAAGGCACAGCAGCCCCCTGATGGGAGAGGGAGCTCCCTCCGTTAACCCTTCCATACAGCGGTCCGTACGGACCGCGGTATGGAAGGGGTTAAACGGCTGGCATCTGATCAAGAACAGATGCCAGCCGTTTCTATCAGAGTGTCAGCAATGAATATTACACCAGGGAATATTACAGAGGAAGCGGGCGGGGGATCACAATCGCGATCCCGCCTGCCCGCAACCACCCCCCCTCGCACCCCCAATATGATTGGGGGCTGCAGGGGGGGGGGTTAAAGTTTACAACTTTGGGGGCATTAACTCTCTGATCCCTGATCAGAGATCGCAAAAAGAGCTGCAAACCGCAGGTCCGAATTGACCTGCGGTTTGCAGCGATCGCCGATACGGGGGGCATTGTAACAAGGTACCTGCTGAATGATTTCAGCAGGTACCTTGTTCCGATCGGAACTACTCATGACGTACCGGGACGTTGGGTGTCCTTAAGGACTCGGGGAAACATGCCGTAACGGTACGTCATGTGTCCTGAAGGGGTTAAAGGGGTTCTCCAGGAAACTAAATTAAATAAAAAAAATATATATATGTCATAGTAAAAACATTGTTAAATACCTTTATCAAAAGAACTTTGTTTCCCCTAGGGCAGTGATGGGCAACGTGCGGCTCTCCAGCTGTTGCTAAACTACAACTCCCACCATGCAGTAGGCTGATAGCTATAGACAGGCTTTGCATGCTGGTAGTTGTAGTTCTGCAACAGCTGGAGAGCCGCACGTTGCCCATCACTGCCCTAGGGAGTCATCATTGTGGGACCCTGCAATGGCTGTGATCAAGTCATAGCAGGAGAAAGACGTCCTAGGACAGGCTGCGTCACCAGCAGCTCCAGACACTGTTCAGAGTTAGGTTACAGCCTATTCCTAGGTCAGCTGTGAGATGTGCACATGAAGGAAGACGGGAGAAAAGAGCCGCGCTCCATGCAAGTACAGCTTTCCCTTCATTGTTCAATGCAAGTGTATAGAAGGCAGCCGTGAATGGGACGGCTTGTAATTACACCTGCTTGTGATGTAGACGGCAAGCAGGTATACAATGAAGGGAAGGCTGCGCTTGCACAGAGCACAGCATCGTCTTCAACCAGCTGATCGCGGGAGTGCTTGATGTCAGACCCCCTCCGATATGATATTAATGAGCTATCCTGAGGATAGGTGATCAATATTAAAGGGTTTCTGTCACCAGATTTAACCCTATTAAACTAGCTGACATTAGCGATGTGCTAATAATCAGCAGACCCCAAGGCCTCTTTCACACGAGCGTGAAGGATTGGCTCCGGATGCATTCAGTGAAAAGCGCACCATTTTGCAAGCAAGTTCAGTCAGTTTTGTCTGAAATTTCGTTCAGTTTTTCCGCACGGGTGCAATGCGTTTTAATGCGTTTTTCACACGCGTGATAAACTGAAGGTTTACAAACATCTCTTAGAAACCATCAGTGAAAAATGCATTGCATCCGCACTTGCTTGCGGACGCATTTTCCACTGAAGCCCCATTCACTTCTATAGGGCCAGGGATACGTGAAAAACGCAGAATATAGAACATGCTGCGTTTTTCACGCAATGCAGAACTGATGCGTGAATAAAAACGCTCATACACAGAACCATTGAAATGAATGGGTCAGGATTCAGTGCGGGTGCTATGCGTTCATGTCACATTGCACCTGCGCGGGAAAACTCGTGTTCCTAGGAGCTCCGTTCGGCCAACTCGAGTCACGCCCTGCCTACCTTGATTGACAGGGCCAGGCAGCGCTCATCTCCACCTGCCGGTCCTGTATGATGGGACCGCGCATGCGCAAGATTTATCCAGCATACAGGGCCAGCCGGAGAAGACGAACGCTGGCCCTGTCAATCAAGGACGGCAGGGCGTGACTTGAAGTGGGCGAACGGAACCTCTTGGAGCAGGAGCAAAGCCCCCCCCCACCGCTCCTAGAGGCTAATTAGCATATCATAAAAGTTCAAATTGTGCAGTTATGGGGGCATCCAGAAGCATAAGATTAGGAGAGCTAGGGTCTGCTGACATTAGTACATCACTAATGTCAGACAGTTTAATAGGGTTAAATCTGGTGACAGAAACCCTTTAAAATTCTGGAAGACCCCCCTTAAGGACCAATTCAGTTCTGAAGTGACTGAGGGGCTTACACAATAGAAACCACTCATGAATGACATTTTAGAAACGACACCCTTCAAATTATTCAAAACTGATTCTAGAAGCGTTGTTAACACTTTAGGTTATCAACAGGAATTAAAGCAAAATGGAGGTTAACTTTAAAAATTTCTTTTACTTTTGCAGAATTACCATTTTAACCCTTTTTTCCTCTAAACACAGCTCTGGTAATAGCAAAACAAACCTTAATATGTATTACCTATTCTGCAATTCACAAAAACACCCCATATGGCTGTAAAGTGGTGTATAGGCACACAGAAGGGAAGAAGCGCCATACAGTTTTTGGAAGGTAAATTTTGCTACAATGGTTTTTTGGGGGCCACATCACTTTTGAGGAGATCCCAAAGTAACCCCTACAGTGGAAACCCCCAAAAAGCAACCCTATTTTGAAAATGACACCCCTCCAGAAATTTATTGAGAAGTGCTCAAGACCCCACAGGCATGTCAAAGAATTTAGAAACACTTGGCTGTAAAAATGAAACATTTCAGCTCTTCCAATAACATATTGCTTTAGCTCCAGATTTTTCATTTTCACAAGTGGTAATAGCAGAAAACACACATCAAATTTAGTTTCATCATTTTTTCCCAAGTACGACAATATCCCCTATGTGATCATAAACTGCTGTTTGGGCAGGCTGCAGAAGAAAGAGCACCAGATGTATTCAAGGCCTAGTTTGGTGATTTATACAGCACTGGTCAACAATTATAGAGGCTGTACGGTGAAGTAAAAGAAATAAAAAAACAATATGTCGCGACCCCATTTTACAAAACACAACTCTCTCCGAATTTTCCAAGGTGTGTAGTGAGCATTTTGCCCCCACAGGTGTCTTTCAAATATGAATGCAAAGCAGATCGTGGAAAGTGCAAATTGCAAGTTTTAGGGCTCTTTTTTTGTTTTCCGGCATAGAGTTCCGTCGTTGGGGCTCTATGTCGGAAAAATCTTGATCAGGATTATCCCAATGCATTCTGAATGGAGAGAAATCCGTTCAGGATGCATCAGGATGTCTTCAGTTCAGTACCGGAACAATTTTTGACCGGAGAAAATACCGCAGTATGCTGCGCTTTTTGCTCCGGCCAAAAATCCTGAACACTTGCCACAAGGCCGGATCCGGAATTAATGCCCATTGAAAGGCATTAATCCGGATCTGGCCTTAAGCTAAATGTCGTTTCGGTGCATTGCCGGATCCGACATTTAGCTTTTTCTGACTGGTTACCATGGCAGCCAGGACGCTAAAGTCCTGGTTGCCATGGTAAAGTGTAGTGGGGAGCGGGGGAGGCGAATACTTACCTTCCATGCGGCTCCCGGGGCGCTCCAGAGTGACGTCAGGGCGCCCCGGATCACTTAATCCATGCGCATGGGGCGCTCTGACGTCATTCTGGAGCGCCCCGGGAGCCGCACGGACTGTAAGTATACTGCTCCCCACTACTACTATGGCAACCAGGACTTTAATAGCATCCTGGCTGCCATGGTAACCTCAAAGCATTTCGAAAACTGATCAGGATCCTGATCAGTCTTCTAATGCTTTCAGGAGACTTGCGTTCTGATGGATCAGGCGGGACGAAAGTGCCTGCCGGATCCTCAGAACACAAGGGTGAAAGAGGCCTTACACAGATATGTAATCTCAGTGCCCAGTGTGAAAAGTCAGTCCTCTCATTATACCGTGATTCCTGGTTTTATAACCACCCTACATATGGCCCTAATCTTTTGACTGGACATACAAGAAGAGTGCTTAGGAGTGAAAGAGGTGTGGTGACTGTAAATTATTTGGGGTGAAATAATAACTGGAACAACCGAGAAGTGACCCCATTTGGCAAAATTAAGCCCCTCAAGGTATTTAGGGATGGAATCAGCATTTTGATGCCATAGGTATTTTGCAGAAATTAATAGGATGGTTTTCGGGTGCTGCATCCCATTTGCAGAGCCCCTGAGGTAGACGTACAGTGGAAACCCCCAATAAGTGACGCCAGGAGTGGAGTGACACCACAGGTATTTTCCAGAAATAAATGAGCAGTGGACCGTGCAAAATGAAAATGGCAAGTTTTCCACAGATATGGAATCTCACTGATGCTTTCGATCAGCCTCTGGGGTACCAGTACAGTTTTCTCTCAGAGCAGTGTGAGCTTATTTTTAAGGAATAAGTAGCCATTATCATTGTTTCTGCCTTGAGGTACCTCGCCACCATAGCACTGTGTGGTCATACCATAAGCAAGAAAGAACAGACACGAACCTGCCTTCCAAAGTTCAGGTGGCTCTCCTACATGCCACCTGAACAACTTAAGCTGGCCAAACAAGACTAAAGTTAGCCAAATTGCACAAATATTGTTTAAAAAAAACTAGCTCAAAGTGTCGTTCGTGTTTGCTGACAGCATTACCTGAAAATGTAGTCATCCACACTGGAAAATTTCAGCTGTTTTAGGCCGAACCTGCCCATTATTTGCCATTGAGCTAAAGGAACAGGGAGCTAGTTTAGTCTGGCTTGTTGCCGGTGGTATTGATAGTATGAACAATCCCACAGATGACTGACCGCACCGCGGCCGATGATTACCTCACGTGTAAGGGCCAGCTATCGTCAGACACATAGCCTTTGAATAAGGACTCATGGACACAACCGTTTCAGTTTTTGAAGTTCGCAAAATGCAAATCTGCAGAACAAGGATAACGGCTGTGTGAATCCCACATTTCCCCTTTCGCAGGTCCCACAATATATTACAAATGCCTATTCTTGTCTAAAAAAACGTACAAGAACAGGACATGTCTTTTTTGTAGGGCTATAGAACAGGTACCCATTCAATCTGCAAAAATATGGGCGTGTGCATGAGACCCAAGTGTCAGCGTTCATGCTCGACCACATTCTAAAGTGTGGACACATGACTGCTGTCTGTGGGGACTCCAGCAATCAGACAGCTACCCCCTACCCAATCATGATTTTGGGAAAACCCCTTTAAAAAGGTGTTATCCCATGACTAATGTAAAAAAAAAAATGAAAATCAGACATCATACAGTACATGACGATCTCTTTCTAACAAAGCTAGAACCAGCCCTGTACCTCACATGGGTCCAGACAACTCCCGATTCATTGCTCTGCTAGATTTATATCAAGCTGACAGTTTAGGGGAGTACCTTATGCTGCAGCTAAGGGGGCGTGTCCATGCTGTCCCTTTCACAGCTCAGGAGGCAGTTGAAGGATGAAACTGAGAATGTGCGGCCATCTCAGTGAGCAGGACAAAGATAAAAAAGAACAAACAGCAGGTGGCGCTGTACAGATAGTTTATTGAATAACACAGTGGCTATGCAAAATTTTTTATTACATGCAATTACAAAAGTGTTCGGATTCAGGTGCTGGTTTGAAAACTGCAGAATATTTTTCGTGGGACAACCTCTTTAAGGGTACTTTCACACTAGAGTTTTTTTTTTCCAGCATTGAGTTCCGCCGTCGGGGCTGAATACCGGAAAAAAACTCTTCAGTTTTATCCTAATGCATTCTGAATGGAGAGAAATCCGTTCAGGATGCATCAGGATGTCTTCAGTTCAGTCACTGAACGGCGTTTTGGACAGAGATAATACTGCAGCATGCTGTGGTTTTATCACCGTCCAAAATGCAGAAACACTTGCCTTAATGGCGATCCGGCATTAATTTCCATAGGAATGTATTCGTGCCGGATACGGCATTAAAAATACCGCATTGACAGATCTGTTCTTCCCTTAAAAAAGTAAAAAAAAAAAAAAAAAAACACAACGGATCAGTCTTTCCGGATGACAACCGGATAGACGGATCCGTTATTGCAATGCATTTGTGAGACGGATCCGCATCAGTTTACAAATGCTGTCCGTTTCAATACAAATTGGCGGATTCCTCTGCCGCAAGTGTGAAAGTAGTCTAAGCCTGTTCACAGCGACATCATAGCTTACATTATTACTAAAGTCATGACTTATGAAGAATCAGTTCTGTGTCATGGACACAAATCTGATGTATTGCAGCAGGCTATACTATTCTGTCCATGATGGAGCAACAAAACCCTCACAGATCTGATCCCCAACCAGTGTGCACAGAAACTACTATCCTATGAAAAGGAGAACGCTGCCATAGACTAGTGAAGGGTCTTGACAGGGAAAACCTCAGATTCTTTATGTAGACATTCCTGGAAGCACCTGTTTTACCAGCTGTAGCTAAATGTCCGATCAATTGTTGGCTGCACCTGTGACCGCTCGTCCAGCGCAGAGACTATCCTCTGCCATATTTATACCACTTGTATACGACTTCCTGCTCACTTACAAGATCTGTTACATTCCAATTCACAAACGTAAGTGAGAGCCCAACTTCTTTCATGGAGATGAAATTTAAATGGAAAGAAACTAAGTGGTTGTCAGAGCCAAAGATATTGATGAGCTATCTTTAGGACATGTCATCAATATCTGATCAGTGGGGGTCTGACTCTCGGCACCTCCGATGGTCAGATGTTAGAAGGGGTTACAGCGCCCATGCTGTGTCCTTTTCAATGTTTACCTTCATGCAGTCTCCATTGTAGATACGGTGTAGGGTAATTACAGCTGAGGTCCCATTCAAGTGAATAGGGGGAATCTGTAATTACACTGCACGGCTACAATGTGATGTAAACACTGAAAAGGACACAACACAAACGCCATGGCCCCTTTAACCCCTTAAGGACCCGGCCATTTTTTGCAAATCTGACATGTGTCACTTTATGTGGGGATAACTTTAAAACGCTTTTACTTATCCAGGCCATTCTGAGATTGTTTTCTCATTACATATTGTACTTCATGACAGTGGCAACTGAGTCAAAATATTTCATTTTTATTTATAAAAAAAATATAAAATTTACTGACAAAAAAATTACAAAAATTAGCAGTTTTCAAAATTTCTATTTCTCTGCTTTTAAAACAGATAGCGATACCTCATATACTAGTTATTACTTTACATTTCCCATATGTCTACTTCATGTTTGGATCATTTTGTATATTACATTCTCTTTTTTTGGGACGTTAGATAGCTTAGAAGCAAATCTTGAAATTTTTCAGAAAATTTCCAAAACCCACTTTTTAGGGACCAGTTCAGGTCTGAAGTTACTTTGTGAGGCTTACATAATAGAAACCACCCAAACATGGCCCCATTTTACAAACTACACCCCTCAAGGTATTCAAAACTGAGTTTACAAACTTTCTTAACCCTTTAGGCTCCTTTCACACGAGCGAGTTTTCCGGCGCGGGTGCAATGCGTGATGCATGGGTCTGTGAATATGAGCGTTTTTCACGCATAACTTGTGCGTTGCGTGAAAATCGCAGCATGATCTATATTCTGTTTTTTCACGCAATGCTGCCCCCATAGAAGCGAATGGGGCTGCATGCGTTTTTCACTGATGGTTGCTAAGAGATTTTATTTGTAAACCTTCGGTTTTTTTATCACGAGCCTGAAAAAGGCATCAATGCGCATTGCACCCGCAAAAAAAAAAAAAAAAAAACCTGAACGCAATCGCATACAAGACTGAATGAACTTGCTACTACTCTTGATTGACAGTGCCAGGCCAGCGTTTGTCTCCACCAGCCGGCCCTTTCTGCCAGGGAAATCTCACGCCTGAGCCGCCCCGCTCAGTATTCGGCGCAGTGAGGAAGCCGGCGAGCTTCCTTCACTCACTCATTATGCCTGTGCCGAGTACTGAACGGCACGCCTCAGGAGCTAGATTTCCCAGGCAGACAGGGCCAGCAGGCAAGAGTAGAAGGGCATGGAATGAGGTGGGCAAACAGAGCCTCTAGGAGTAGGTGAAACGCCCCCACTGCTCCTAGAGGCTAATTTGCATATAATTAAAGTTATAATTGCACAAAAACGGAAGCATACTTAAAAAAAATAGCAGTATTAAGTTCAGAAAACAAAGAGCAGCAGTAGCACAGCAAATGTGAAAGATGGGTGCAACCCCCCATGGACTGTAAGCGCCAAAGTCCATAGACAATCTCCAGAATACAAATGATGAGGCAACACTCCAACGTGGATAAAGGGTGTCAGACCCGTTTATTACCCCTGTAGCAACATTTCAGCCCAGCTCAATGGGGCCTTTGTTGAGCAAACAAATGATGTCCAGTAAATACTTAAATACCCGTAGTGATTAACCCCTCAAGGACCCGCGCCTTACATACAGGCTGATTGGGTGGGCGCCCGCCCAGTCAGCAGCAGGGGCCCGGCAGTCACTGATAGCCAGACCACTGCTGTATGAGTCCGCATCGGTGAAAACGTCCATCTCGACTGGCTCTATAAAAATATTACATGAACTAACCTAGGGGTGGGCGATATGGCCTAAAATTCATATTGCGATATGTTATGAATCATGTGCGATATATATTGTCTATATGGGGGGGGGGGGGTTTAAACTTTCTTTTTTTCAACTTTTTATTTACAATTAGCCCCCTTAGGGGCTAGAACCCTTGTCCTATTCACCCTGATAGAGCTCTATTAGGGTGAATAGGACTTCACACTGTCCCTGCTGCCCTGTGCACACAGCAGCAGGGAGCCGACTATGGCAGCCAGGACATCAGTAGCGTCCTGGCTGCCATAGTAACCGATCGGTGCCCCAGCATTACACTGCTGGGACTCCGATCACTGCCGCCAATGATCGGGGGGCAGTCGTATAGGACCTTTCAATAGTTTGAACTTTATTACTTAAGTAGCAGCATATAGGGGATATATGGGGCACCTACTATTATATCTGTGCGGGGCTCCGTTCGCCCGCTCGGGCCACCGTTACATGGTGGGAACACCAGGGAGGAGACATCAGCCTCTGTCCCTGGGCATTCCCCTTCTCCCTTCAGAGCGGCGCATACCATGTTCTACCGCGATATGGACGAAATCGATATCGTGGCACAAATTCATATCGCATATATCGACCATATCGCCCACCCCTAACCCAACCCCTCAGATGAACACCGTCCCAAAAAAAAAAAATTTTTTTTATAAATTATCTATCTATCTATCTATCTATCTATCTATCTATCTATCTATCTAAAACTTGTCACCTTACATCACTAAAAGTGCAACACCAAGCGATCAAAAAGATGTATGTCCCCCAAAATAGTACCAATCTACCTAAGACAAGCTCCCAAAAAATAAAAAAACTATGGAGACACTAAAACATTATTTTTTGTTTAAATTATTTTGTGTTAAATGTAAAAAAATATTAAAGGTAGATATTATGTATTGCCACGTCCGTAACGACCTGAAATATAAAAATATCACATTACCTAACCCCTCAGGTAAACACTGTAAAAAATAAAATAAAAAGTGTCAAAAAAGCCATTTTTTGTCACCTTACCTCACAAAAGTGTAATATCAAGCTATCAAAAAGTCATACACACCCCAAAATCATACCAAATAGTCATCTTATCCTGCAAAAAATGACACCCTACCGAGAACAATCGACCAAAACATTTAAAAAAACTATGGCTCTCGGAATATGGAGACAAAAAAAAAAACATTTTTTTCAAAAATGCTTTATTATGTAAAATGGAAACAAACCAAAAAAGTAGTCATATTTGGCAGTCGCATCCGTGACAACATGCTCTATAAAAATACTACATGATCTAGCCTGTAAGAAGAACATGGTAAATAAAAAAAAAAAAAAAACACTCCCAACGGTGCTATTTTTTGTTACCTTGCCTCACATATGGGGCGTTTCTGCAAACTACAGAATTAGGGCAATAAATATAGAGTTTTGTTTGGCTGTTAACCCTTGCTTTGTTACTGGAAAAAAAATTGAAAACCTTGAGGGGGTTTACATTATGTAAGCCTCACAAATTAACCTCAGACCTGAACTGGTCCTTAAAAAGGGGGTTTTGGAAACTTTCAGGAAAATTTCAATATTTGCTTCTAAACTTCTAATGTCTCACAAAAAGAAAATGTCATTTACAAAACGATCCAAGCTTGAAGTAGACATATGGGAAATGTAAAGTAATAACTACTTTAGGAGGTATCACTTTCTGTTTTAAAAGCAGAGAAACAGAAATTTTGAAAATTGCCAATTTTTCGGGTGTTTACACTATAAATCAATTTCTGAAATCTGCAAAATCTCGCAAGACATAGCGAAGTAACAACTTCGGCTCATCGGAGCCAATACATTCCTAATACTGTCATCCTGTCACCACTACAGCTTGATGGTTCCGTCTTGTCTCTTAACGTTACAACATGCACAGCTTCGCTGGTCTGGCCTTCTAGGAATTGCTATAAGAACAATGTCTATATCATTGGTTAGAATGAAGCAATTTTGAGCCATGTCTGTTATACATTTACATTTTTTCATAATTGGGTTCCAATTTGTGTTAATACCTCACATTTGTGAGTTTATCAGGTTTTAGTTGGAGCGTTTGGGATTGGAATTTGGTCTCTTGTTGATGGACATTGACTGGTGCCCTTTATCATGGGACCATAATACGTGTTGCTAATTTGGCCATGTATAATGGGTAATTTTCGCCCCCAATCCCAATACCTCCGAGGTATTACACTAAGGGGAGCAGCTTGGCCATGGACAATGGTCAGTAACCCTCTTTACAGTCACTTGCGCTTCCTGATTCTAGTATACAAGTGTAATGGAACTCATATTTAAATCTGTGTTGGTACATAGTAAAGATATTTTTTCCTTTTTCTGATTGTTTTCCAGTTTTTACTTTGTTTTTCTAGGTCCTGTTGGTGCCACACCAGCTTTAAACATATTTCGTTTTTTAATGACCATTCGTGTTTATTTGTATATGCCTCGATCATGTGACTGACGGTCAGGTGATCCTGTGTGTTTCCCTCCTCCATCCCCCGGACGCGTTTCCGTGGGAGCGCTCACGTGATGATGCCCCTGGGTCATGTGACGCGCGTTCTGGTGAGTGTTGGATGGCTACAGCACGGACGCCGAGAAATTCGCAATAGCGGGTCAGGGACGCTATGACTTACACTGGAACCACCAATGAAGTAGTAGGTGTTTGAAGTTTATCTTATTTAGCTGTTGCCGTTTATAAATTGCACTTGGCACTTTTACGAAATCTGATTAAGGTGCACATCAGAAATTATTTAGAATGAAATGTCTGATATATCAATCATGTTGTAACACTGCAGAAAAGTTTTTATAAATTTCCAATAATATTTTGTACAAATTTTTACTTCACTTACTATATTGATAATCAATTATGATGCTCTTAATCACTGTGGATATTTAAGTATGTACTGGACATCATTTGTTTGCTTGACAAAGGCCCCATTGAGCTGGGCTGAAACGTTGTTACAGCGGTAATAAGCGGGTCTGACACCCTTTATCCACGTTGGAGTGCTGCCTCATCATTTGCTTTCTAGAGTTAAATTCAGGTGCCATTTGCACATGTATAATGTCAGCCTGTTTAATAGCGAAAAATGTGGTAACAAAAAACCCTTTACCCTAGGTCAGGCATCAGCAACCTTCGGCTCCCAGCTGTTGTGAAACTACAATTCCCTGCATGCTCCATTCATTTCTATGTAAGTTCTTAGAAGAGCAGAGCAACTATGCATGCTGGGAGTTGTAGTTTCACAACAGCTGGGAGCCAAAAGGTTGCCTACCCCTGCCCTAGGTACACACCTAAGCGTTTTTCAGCGCGTTCAAACGCGCTGTAAAACGCACAACATGTGGAAAGCCATGCTTCCCTATGGGCATGGTTCACATTTGGGCGTTTTACAGCGCGTTTGAACGCGCTGAAAAACGCCAAACGCTGTCGCTTTAGCATGAGCTTCTTTTGGGCATTTTAATGCGCCTATGGACCATGCTGAAATAGGGGAGAATCACTATCACGCGTATGATGCGCGTTTCTTAGTTACATAAACGCACATCCTAAAACGCGTGTCATACGCGCAATTCAGAAACGCTTAGGTGTGTTCCCAGCCTTAATAATACTGTCTAAAAGTAAGAGTGTAAACTTTAAGTATATCTGTCAGCAGATTAGTACCTATGAAACTGGATGACCTGTTACATGTGTGCTTGGCAGCTAAAGGAATCCGTGTTGGTCCCATGTTCATATGTGCCCTCATTACTAAGAAAGAAAAAAAAAGTTTAATATATGCAAATGAGCCTCTAGGAGCAACTGGGGCGTGGCCGTTACGCCTAGAGGCTCTGCTCTCTCTCTCTTTACAGTGGCGTTGTGGAGGCTACAGGAAATCAAAATTATCGGTAAGAGTAATTGTCATCTTTTCCTAATGCCTCCATACCGGCACTGGTAGGAGATTTTCAGAGAAGAGATTGCTTAGGGAGGGACCACAGCCCAAAGGACTTTATGTCCAAACGGCAGATCCTGGGAAGACATAACATCAAGTTTATAATGCCTGAAGAAGGTCATGGGGTTAGACCATGTGGCAGCCTTACATATCTGATCCCCCGAGGCCATCCCCTTTCAGCCCAAGAGGTGGGCAAAGACCCTTGTGGGATGGGTCTTCAACCCCAAGGGAGGAGAGACTTTTTCTTTATAACAAAGGATGATGGTCAATTTTATCCAGCGGGCTATTGCAGCCTTAGAAAGCACCAAGATCCCTGTTTTTCCCTGAAATTGGACAGGGAGATTGTCTGACTTCCTAAAGGAATCTGTCGCCCTAAGGTACGCTAGAAGACACCTCCTGACGTCTAAATGGTGAAACATTTTTTCCTGATCTGAAGATGGGGATGCACAAAAGGATGGTAACAATTTCCTGCTGGCAGTGAAACTTAAAAAATTTTTGGCCAGAAAAGCAGGGGAGTACCTAATAATCACCCTATCATCCAGAATAGGGAGGTATGGTTGTTTACAGGAGAAGGCATGGATCCCCCCCACCCTCCTGGCCTTAGTTATAGCAAAAAGAAAGGTGGTCTTTAGAGTCAACATTCTTAGGGATAGATCTGAAAGAGGCTCAAAGGGCAAGGACATGAGAGCTGAAAGGACCAAGTTTAGATCCCCAAAGGGGGACTTTCACAAAAAAAAAGAAGAATGTAATCTGCTTGTACCTTTTAGGAATCTACCAACTAGGGGAATCTCAGCCACTTTGATAACCAGAAAGGCACTAACACTCAGTTCACACTTTCGCGTAAAACGCCGCGTTCGAACGCGCAAAAAAAAACGCACAACAGTACAGGAACCATGCATTCCAATGGGGGTGGTTCACACTTGCGTGTTTTTATGCGCGTTCGAACGCGCCTAAAAACGTCCGACGCATAAGCAAGTATGTTCGCGTTAATTCGGGCGTTTTTCGAGCGTTTGGTGCCAATATACTTCAATGGGAAACGCGATACGCGTGTTGTTCGGGCGTTTGTGCAGCGTAAAACGCGCCTATGGACGCGCGTTTTTCAAAGTTTGCAACATGCTGGATCAGCCACCATGGAATTTCACACCTCTAAAGCACTCAGATTGGCCAAACTATATATAGCGAGGGCTGTTTGGTCATTGGCCAACTATGCAGTCAATCACATAAACGCGCGTCAAACGCGCCTACACTATTTACCAAAACGCTAGAAAAAAACGCGCGTTAACGCCCGTCTTGAACGCTCAGAAAACGCTAGGCTTCAAAACGCTCAGGTCTGAACCCAGTGTAAGAGCCGAAATCTGAACATTTAAGCAGGGCTGTGGAGTCGGAGTCGGAGTCGAGGAGTCGGAGGCAATTTTGGGTACCTGGAGTCGGAGTCGGAGTCGGCAAAAAATGGACCGACTCCGACTCCTACTAGATTTAAATTGGAATAAAAAAAAATTGGAATAAAAAAAAAGCAAGTTTAAATGTCCCAATTCAGATAAAGTTATAATTAATTACTTCTCTACTGTAAGAATAAAGGCCAGTGCATGCAGTGCGTCACGTTACCGCTAAACAAAGACGTTAAGTGACCGTGAAGAAGCATGCTTTTCATATGCTTTACTATGCAGTTAAAGGGACACTGACAGGCTGATATATCTGCTGGTATTCATCAGAGGATTAGGAATACAACTAGGCGACTGTTACCCCAGTTGAGGTTTACTTGTGTTTAAAAACGTTTTAATCAATATGCAAATTCTCTACCTTTGTGCCCAAGGGGCAGGCGCACATGTAGAGTACTGGCAGCACTAGACAGGACTAGGTAGCGAGGAGGAAGAGAGAAGCTGGCACAGCCTCAGCATAGCCAGACGAGGCTGCTGCCAGCACTCTACACGTGCGCCTGCGCAGGAATTCAGCGTTCGGCTAGCCTGAAAAAAAGGCCAGTGCAGTGAATAATAACGAGGGAACAGCGCTGGGAAGCTGTACTTCGGGCGCGGCTGGGCACAAAGCCGCAGGAGACGCTGCCCCATTGGGCACAAAGATAGTGAATTTGCATACAGATTAAAATGTTTTTAAACACAAGTACAGCTTAACTGGGGGTAACATTAGTATAGTTTTATTCCTAATTCTCTGATGAATACCAGTATATATATATATCTTTAGCTGGAAAATCAGCCTGTCAGTGTCCCTTTAAGGAGCGGCAATACTTACACTTTCCATTGTCTTGTGGTCTGCTGTTACAGGGAACCCATGGTTATCCTCGCCTCTCACTGATAACTGATTAAGGACTGGAGACACTTGTATAAGTGAAGGGAATGGATAGTCAATAGTTCAAGACTGAAGCTGTAAACCATTTGAAAAACTGCTATCATTCAGCTAAGGCTATAAAACATGTAAACTCAGATTGTTAGCTTAAATTTTAAACATGACTATGGGATTCTACTAGGAAAATCATGTTTTAAAATAAATGCCCCTTCCCCTGCCCCTTCCTGGATCCTCCCACTGCTCTATCTTCAGAAGAAAGATCAGCACACAAAGGAGAAGGCAGCAGCTTCTGCTCAACTACCTCTCTGTGCTAGAGGAGATTAGAAGAACTTGGTGGAACAGCTTCGTATTTGCATATTAAATACAGAGGAGTCGGAGTCGAGGAGTCGGAGTCGGAAGTTTCAAAATCTGAGGAGTCGGAGTCGGACAATTTATCTACCGACTCCACAGCCCTGCATTTAAGGTACTGGTTCTAAGCCCCTGATTGCAAGAATTCTAAAATTAGGCCTACATCCAAACTACTGTGGATCCCAATGGTCACCTGCAAATAACAAAAAGGCATTCCAGGTCCGCAGATAAATCTTCAAAGTAATCTGCTTTCTACTATGTAGTAGGGTAGATATAACAGCCTCAGAAAACTTTCTTTAACAAGCCCCATTCAACTTCCAGGCTGCTAAATGTAGCTGCTGCACGTTGGGATGAAGGGCAGGACCATGGTGGAGGTGTGGAACCTGAGGCAGAATCCAGGGTTCCCTTGCCATGAGCTTTTGAAGTAGTGGGAACCAAGACCTCCTCGGCCAAAACGGGGCAATCACTATGACATGTGCCTCTTCTCATATCTTCATCAGCATCCTTGAGATTAGAGAGAAAGGTGAAAATGCATAGAGGAGACCCTTAGGCCATGGTAACGAGAAAGCGTCTATTTGATTTAGATTCTCCTAGGGGCAGATGGAATAGAAATTTTCTACCTACCGTCCTGTCCTGCCTTGACTCAGAGATCCCAGACTGGAAGCTCCCACTTCTGTAGGATTTGATTGAATATGTCCTGATTCAATGACCATTCTCCTTCTCTGAGAGACTGCCTGCTCAGAAAATCCGCTAAGGTACTTTCTTCTCCTTTTAAATGAACCGCCAAGATGGACTTTAGTTTCTCCTCTCCCCACTTGAATATCATCCTTGAGACAGCCGCCAAGGACTTGCTCCTCATCCCCCCCCTTGACGATTTAGGTATGCCACAGTCGTCGCATTGTCTGAAAGAACCTTGACATGGTGGTGGATAGTTGGTTTAAGACTTAGGAAGGCTCGGAAGACAACTGTCAATTCCCTCAAGTTTGAGGATGCTGAAGATATTTGGAGACTCCATGTCCCTTGTACCAGTTCTTGTAGAGCATGGGCACCCCAACCCTTACGTCGGTGGTCCCTAATCTGGTCTTTTGGCAGCCACTGCACTCCTGTTTGTAGATGTTTCTCCACCGTCCACCAGGTTAGTGATTTTTCCACTTGGTGAGGGACCTTTATTTTCTTTTCCAAGGACCTCTGTGTCTTGTCCCAAGATGGAAGAGGGAAAGACTGCAGGATCCTGGTGTGGGCCTAAACCCAATTCACAGAGGGTGTTGTTGACAATAGAAGTCCCAGCAAATGCATGATGTCTCTTATCGATGCTGTTCTTTTGGAACAGAAGATTTTTACCTGAGATACCAGGTTGATCTGTTTTTCTTGGGGCATAAAGGAAGATAGATGCTGGGTATCCAGAAGTACTCCCAGAAATAACCTCTGCTGGCTTGGGATTAGTCTTCACTTCTCCTGGTTGATGATCCATCCTAAGGAACCAAGGGTTTCTTTCACAATTCTGAGATGGTCGAAAAGACAATAGGAATCTGAGGCTATCAGAAGGTTGTCCAGATAGGGGACCACAATTATTCCTTTCAGATGCAAGTAGCCTACCACATCTGCCATGATCTTTGTGAAAAGACATGGCGCACTGGAGAGGCCGAAGGGTAAAGCCTGATACTGGAAGTGACAGAGCTCTCCTTTTATGTAGACAGCAAATCTGAGAAAATTTTAACTTTTGCTGTGGATAGGAACATGATAATAGGCATCTGTCAGATCGATTGGTACTATGTAATAATCCTAAAAAAGGAGATTTACTGCAGACCTTATTGATTCCATTTAGAATTCTTTGAAAATAACAAACTGATTTAGGTATTTCAGATTAAAGATTGCTCTAAATTTCCCATTTGGCACTTTTTTTTTTAAATCAGGAACAAGGGAGAGTAGACGCCCTGACCCTGCTGGTCTATCGAAACCTTTGTAATTACGCATTTTTTTTTTTAAAAGGGAAGAGACTTCTGATTTCAGAGCCTTCTGTTTGACAAGATCTGAAATTACCTTGTTTGTAAGGAACCTTACGGCGCCCCTCTCTGGTAGGGAACAGAACTCTAATTTGTGACCTGCTCTTATTAGTTCTAATACCCAGGGAGATGCTCCTATAGAATCCTCGGCTTGGCCAAATTTTAAAAGCCTACCCCCTACCGACTTCTGGTGTCATTGGGACTTCTTGGAAGAGGAATCGGGATTGAATAAAAATCCCTTCCCCCAGCCTCTGGAGTATTGCCATCTACCTGATGACTTTCTTGTTCCGACTTCGTTTAAAACCTGGCTTTGGAACGAAAAAATTTTCTTTGATGAAAAAAAACGGGATTCAGCTAGCAATCTGCAACAGATTTTTCAGCCGCCGATTTTGCCATGTGAACTTAAGGGCTCTTTACATGGGCAGAGCATCCCTTAAATAATCACTAACAAGCGTTTATAGAAACTTGTAAAAATGCCGCCGATTACCTAATGAACGAGAGAAACGCTCATCATTCATGCACAAACAAAAACATTTGTATCCTTTATTTTGGGTTCTACAGCAGGGAGATTATTTTTCTTTGCCTGTATCGCGCAGGAAATAATTAGAGGCTCTTGTGAATACCTGTTTTATTTGATGTGTAATATGTGGGTTGTTAGCCATCTTGATTCCTCAGATATGGTTTTCCTAATTAATCCTACATTTCCCATCATGCTTGGCTTTGCAGAGACAGAGGGGGTGGGGAACCACCGCATTTCTGTGTCCTCTGAGGGCAGCCACGTCAGATTAGTGACAAAGCGGCTGTCCTATTCAATCACAACAGAAGCTCTAAGGCTAAGTACCCTGCTTGACCCAGATAATTGTACCCCATAAAACATAACTTAACAACAAATTTCCAGTTAATTCACTGGCACCATATAGCACTGTTAGGGTCCATTCACACTTCCGTAAGTGTTTTGCGGATAGGACACGTTCTATTTTTTTTCGGGAACGGAATTTGCGGATCCGAAGTGCGTATGCACATAGTGTCCGTTCAGGCCTCACTGAAATTGAATCAAAATTGTGGAATAGATGCGGACCCTTAACCAGTTAATTCACTGGCTTTTCATGTCTCACTCATTGTGCTGCAATGCCTAAAGTGATATTACTACTGGCACCTAGGTAGACAATCTAGAATCAGACATCCAATACCTAGAAACTGCCCCCAACATGTTTCACCAGCCAAACTGGCTTCATCAGGGGTATTGGGCAGCATTGAGAAATGAACGCTACAAATGTAGTATAAATGACCTGTCAATAATTGACAGAGCTCTAACCAATCAGCTGGAAAAACGTCCTACATGCAAACTAACTACACAGGGAAATATACACCCATAATTGTGCTCCGACTCCATGATTCATCCAACGTCAATGCGTGAGAGGGATGTTCTCTGTGACGTGATGCGCATCAATATAGGTCTATAACCACTGCGGCTGCGCTAGGACTTCTCACAATCTAATATACTTGAACTGTACTGCACAAGCGCTGCGGGTCGATGCGCACAGACATGGTCTAGTGGTGCTGCTGTGCACCGCACATGTCTTGCGCAGCTGTCTGATTTGCCCGGACCGCCAAACTTGCTAAAGTGGCTAGATCTCTGGAATGGACAACCTAAGAGATATTAATACTAAAAGGAAGAAATTAATACCAAAAGGAGAACATCCCTCGCCCATACCGACGTAAACCATTATGCTACTAGCCACCGAAAGTAGCACCTAATGACTGGATTAGAGTTGTTTCAATACCAAAATTCTGATTCGGTATCGATACCATAAAAAAAAAAAAAGTATTGCGATACTCAATACCAGGCATGCTCAACCTGCGGCCCTCCAGCTGTTGTAAAACTACAACTCCCACAATGCTCTTCTGCAGGATGATAGCTGTAGGTTGTCAGGGAATGATGGGAGTTGTAGTTTTGCAACAGCTGGAGGGCCGCAGGTTGAGCATGCCTGCTCGATACCATTCGAAAAAAATAAAACGCCAAACAAAGCCGCGTGCATTCCACATTTTATGGAACCACCGGCTCATAATACAACAGTCCTATCCTATTTTTTGGGGGGACAAGGCGACTAAAAGAAAATGGCAAATCGTGCATTTTTTTCTTTTTTTTTTTCTTTTACGGCGTTCACCGCATAGAGGATTTTTTGATAGTGTGGACTTTTGAGACGCGGTGATATGTAATGTTTTATTTATTTATTGTTTTTATATTTTATATGTAAAATTGGTAAACGGGGTGATTTATACTTAATATTTTGGTGTACTTTTTTTAAACTTTTTTATTTTAATTTTTTTTACAGTTTATTTATTAACTTGGGGGGCTAGAACCTGGGATCTTTTCATCCTATTCACCCTAATAGAGATCTATTAGGGTGAATAGGATCTCACACTCTCCCAGCTGCCCTGTGCACAGTACACACAGCAGCAGGGTGCTTACCATGGCAGCCAGGACTTCAGTACCGTCCTGGTTGCCATGGTAACCGATCGGAGCCCCAGCATTACACTGCTGGGGCTCCGATCAGAAGAGAGGAGGTGAGGGGACGCTGTGGCCCTGCTACCAATGATATTAATACCGATGTGTGTGGGGGGAGGGGGGAATGGGAGGACGCACTGGCCACCAATAATGTATTTTAATACTGGGGACAGGGGGGGCACACTGGCCACCAATGTTTTAATACTGGGGAGGGAGGTGGGGGCGGGCAGACTGGCCACCAATGACTAGTAATGTTTCATATATAAACACAGGCAGAAGAAACACGCTGCCGGCACCTGCCTGTGACAGAGCGTTGCGATCCGCGGCAGTTAACCCCTCAGGTGCGGCACCTGAGGGGTTAATTGCCGCGGACCGGGGCCTTAATTGCCGCGGATCGCAGCGCTGGGTTACAGGCAGGTGCCGGCAGCGTGTTTCTTCTGCCTGCGTTTATATATGAAACGTTACTCCTCATTGGTGGCCAGTGACCCCGCCCCTCCTCCTACCATCTCTCTTCATTGGCAGCGCGGCACAGGGGGAGGGAGAGACTGCCTCCTTCTCCCCATGCTGCCGAGGAGAATATGGCCGCGCTGAGAGCGGCGCAGCCACGTTCTCTGATACTGGGCTGTGCAGTAGCGCAGCCCAGTATCGATAAAATACTAATCCTGGTATCGAGCTCGATACCAGAGAAAAGTATCGATCGGGTATCGAAACTTCGATACCCGAAACAACCCTAGACTGGATAGTGATCATACAAGCTAGATCCTACTGGATATATACCAACACTTACAACCCATATGCTAGTTTATATGTAGTGAATTGTATAGGCACATATAAACAAGTAGATTAGATGAGCACAAAGAGGCACAGTAAGTTGTATAAATACAAAAAATCAAGACAGGAAGAGGACCTTAAAGGGGTTCAGCAGTTTGTTTAAACTGATGATCTATCCCCTGGATCAGGCATCCTCAAACTGAGGCCCTCCAGCTGTTGCAAAACTACAACTCCCAGCATGCCCAAACAGCCTACAGGTATCAGCCTACAGCAGGGCATTGTGGAAGTTGTAGTTTTACAACAGCTGGAGGGCCACAGTTTGAGGATGCCTGCTCTGGATAGATCATCAGCATCTGATCGGAGGCAGTCCGGCACCCCCGCCGATCAGCTGTTTGAAAGGCAGCGGCGCTCCTGGAGCGCCGCGGCCTTCTCACTATTTACCGCAGTCCCAGTGACGTCACGACTTGTATCAACTGGCCTGGGCGCGGCTAAGCTCCATTCAAGTGAACACACCTTAGCCCTGCCCAGTTGATACAAGATGTGACGTCCAGCAGTAAACCAGCAGTAAACAGTGAGAAGGCCGCGGCACCCCAGGAACACCGCTGGCTTCTCAAACAGCTGATCGGCAGAACCCCTTTAAGGTAAGTATATCCTATAGCAAGGAGCCACTAGGCATCATTATGGTAGGAAATGATTGTGGAACTGTAGGAGAGAATGATAGTGTGTTAAAACGACTTAGTTGTAACGTTCATATTGCTTACATATGGAACTGTGCTGTGACATTTTCGAGAACAGTCTTCAGTGTTTACAAGAAAGATGAATATGTAAAACCTTCATTCAGGCCTTTGGGACTAAGACTGTCCGGTCTATAAATCCACTTGGTTTCTTCTTGTAATAGGACTCTTTCCAAATTGCCTTTCCTTACCCCAAGAGTCTTTTTGCAGATGTCCCAAAATTTCAAACAGCTGAGATTGCCATCATGGAAATGTCTAACATGCCTTGAAATTGCAGTGTCCGCCTTGGTATTAATGCTGCTAATGTGTTGGCATATCCGGCGCCTAAATTCTTGTATTGTTTTGCCCACATAGATTTTCGGACAGGGACATTGGGCAATATAGATAATGCCTGTCGCCTGACAATTGATAAAATCTTGGATATGGCATCTGAGAGTTTACCAAATTCTGAATCCTGGCATATCCTTCAGGCTGAATGACCCGCGGGACGTAATAACCACACGTCCCAGTATTAACTATCGCAGGGGCAAGAATCTTAAAGATACTCTTGTCCACAGGCTTTTCAGGCATTATCTATATTGCCCAATGTCCCTGTCCAAAAATCTATGTGGGCAAAACAATACAAGAATTTAGGCGCTGGATATGCCAACACATTAGCAGCATTAATACCAAGGCGGACACTGCCATTTCAAGGCATGTTAGACATTTCCATGATGGCAATCTCAGCTGTTTGAAATGTTGGGGCATCTGCAAAAAGACTCTTGGGGTAAGGAAAGGAAATTTGGACAGTCATATAGTCATAACAATTACAGAACACTCCCTGGACTGTGTTTATATTAAATATGACTAACTCCCCTCATCCTTGAGAATACACCAATGTACAGTACCTATAGTAGCTCAGTGTATTCTTTAGGATGATGGGCATTATAATCACATAACAGTATCATCCACAGATCCCCCATAACAGTGTCTTCCACAGATCCCCCATAACAGTGCGTCATCCACAGATCCCCCATAACAGTGCGTCATCCACAGATCCCCCATAACAGTGTCATCCTCAGATAAAATGTTTTGGCCCACCTTTTAGTTCAAATTATTTTTTTCCCCTTTTCCTCCTCTGAAAACTAGGTGCGTCTTATGAGGTGCGTCTTATAAAGCGAAAAATACGGTACTTACCTTAAGGTCCTCTTCCTGTCTGGATTTTTTGTATTTATACAACTTACTGTGCCTCTTTGTGCTCATCTAATCTACTTGTTTATATGTGCCTATACAATTCACTACATATGAACTAGCATATGGGTTGTAAGTGTTGGTATATATCCAGTAGGGACTAGCTTGTATGATCACTATCCAGTCATTAGGCGCTACTTTCGGTGGTGGCTAGTAGCATAAGGGTTTAGGGCGGTATGGGTGAGGTGTTCTCCTTTTGGTATTAATATTTCTTCCTTTAAGTATTAATCTCTCTTAGTTGGCCATTCCAGAGATCAAGCCCCTTTAGTCCGCATCAGACAGCTGCGCAGGACATGCACAGTAGCACCATGAGACCATGTCTGTGCGCATCGACCCGCGGCGCAGAACAGTTCAGGTATTGTAGATTGCAAGAAGTCCTAGCGCAGCTGCAGGGGTTATATTGAGGTGGGTATAGACCTATGCTGATGCGCATGGACCGGATGCACATCACGTCACAGAACGTCCCTCTTGCGCATTGACATTGGATATATCATGGAGTCGGAGCACAATGATGGGTAGATTTCGCTGTGTAGTTAGTTTGCATGTTTTTTAAGCGGATTGGTTAGAGCTCTGTCAATTATTGCGCTTATTTCTCAATGCTGCCCAATACCCCCGATGAAGCCAGTTTAGCTGGTGAAACATGTTGGGGGGCAGTTTGTAGGTATTAGATGTCTGATCCTAGATTAAGTCTACCTGGGTGCCAGTTGTAATATCACTTTAGGCATTGCAGCACAATGAGTTAGACATGAAAAGCCAGTGAATTAACTGGTTAACAGTGATATACGGTGCCAGTGAATGAACTGGCATTGCGGATGCAATGCGTTTTTCACTGAAGCCCCATTACCCTTCTATAGGGCCAGGGTTGAGTGAAAAACGCAGACTATAGAACATGCTGCATTTTTCACACAACACAGAACTGATGCCTAAAAAATAACACTCATGTACATAGACCCATTGAAATGACTGGGTCTGGATTCAGTGCGGGTGCGATGCGTTCACGTCACACATTGCACCCGTGTGGAAAACTACTGGAGGTGAGTTAGTAATATGTCAAATAAAAACTGGAGTGCTTCTCTAATGCTTGGAGCATTCTCCCCATGCTGCTAATCTGGCACGGTGATAGTCGTACAGATGCTGGAAATCCTCCCGTGGTACGTCATTTCAAGATTTTCCAGCCAAGGTGGTAATAGGATGGGAGATCCATCACCCCATCCCACTCTGGCGGATCAGGAGAGCTGCTGGATACTCTCAAGAGCATGTTGAGAGAGTGGGCAGTGTGTAGGAAGGCGTCATCTTGTTACCCTCCTGTAAATTCTGATGCAGCCATCTTTAGGACCAAGGCATAACCCGCTTTCATCACTGAACACTACTGTTTGCCACATCAGATTTCTCTGGAGGCTGGAGAGTGCCTACTGGCATCACGCAAAGTGCGGAGACACAGGATCAACACCAGGTGTCATGGTGTGAGGCTCCATTAGCTACAAGAGCACCCCAGGAATGCGATCGCAGGATCACATGTTAAACATGTAGTGAAATTAAAAGGGTTTCCCAGGATTTTAATATTAACAGGTGATCAATATCAGATCAGCGGGAGTCCTGTGCGCGTCACGGCCTTCTCCCTGCTCACCAAGCATGTCTGTGCTTGGTACTACAGCTCAGCCCTATTCACATAAATGGGGCCAAGCTTCACCTAGGCCATGTGACGGCACTGGCCTAGGAAAAGCAAAGAGAAGGCCGCGGTACCCACAGGAGTGCTGTTGCCTTCTCATGAAAAATACTTCCTTGGTCACGAGACACCAATCAGGCCGTCACTATGGGCTGAACGCCAGAAGGATGTGCACCAGAAAGCTTTTGTTTAAATACACATTGCCCAAACAGGTCTTCATATGGACATATATACAGGCCAATAAGCCGAATGTACATTGAGGTCATTGTTTGCCGCAGCGTTCTCCTTTGGCTATTTAAAGGGGGCGTCCTGAATGGTGGACCAACGCTATATGCTCCAGTGGAGTATATTTAATGGTGGTGGCCAAAGTGGATGAATAAAGGTACTTTCACACTTGCGTTGGTGCGGATCCGTCTGTTTATTTGCACAGACGGATCTGCACCTATAATGCAAACGTTTGTATCCGTTCAGAACGGATCCGTTTGCATTAGTTAAAAGAAAAATGACAGTCCAAAACGGATCAGTTTTGAATTGCATTGAAAGTTAATGGGGAACGGATCAGTTTTCAAATGCACAATATTGTGTCATTGAAAACGGAACCGTCCCCATTGACTTACATTGTAATTAAAAACGGATCCGTTAGTATCAGCCTCTTCAGACGGACACCAAAATGCTGCGTTTTGGTGTCCGCCTCCAGAACGGAATAGAGGCGGAACGGAGCCGAACTGATACATTCTGAACGGATCCTTATCCATTCAGAATGCATTGGGGCTTAACTGATCCGTTTTGGACCGTTTGTGAGAGCCTTGAAACGAATCTCACAAACGGAATCCAAAACGCTAGTGTGAAAGTACCCTAACTGGGAAAATATTTGCAGATGACCAAGTCCAGCAGAAACGTGCAAATACTTCTATTAATGTAAAACCTCTCACTGAGGGAAGCCTGCTTATAAATAGAAAGGCCAACGCGTTTCAAATAGCTGACAATGTGCCTCAGGACGGGAGAGTGACAGGGACAGCTGAAATACCCAGCGCTGAAGCTTTCACCTCCCTGGCAGCTTTACTTGGGGTCTGTCTTGTTACATGGAAGCAGTGCCGCCTTCCACATTATTGTACTTTTTTTTATATCTGTGCAAAATTAACTGATGATTACGTTGGTGCAGTCCATCAACGTAACGGTCTGTTCACAAGTGGGACAAAGTGAACCGCATGGACGCATGCTTATAATGGGAGGCAATGACTGACGGACGCCACTGTAGGCCTACACTACAGGGAATATTCCGGATTTGGGAGGACTTGTCTCCTTAGGAACAGAATAGTGTTCCCCAACAGTATGTGTTACTGCCCCTCTGTATAGGAAAATACAACCAACGCTGCTACGGGAGCTTTCGTGGCACATATGCTGCATGCATGGAAACAAAATGCAAACAGATCGCCATAACCAAGTGAACCATACAACACGCTCCACAGACACCTATGTATCTGTACCTAGTGGTTGGTTCCAACTGTGAGGTGCGCTAAAAGTCCTGCACAAGTGCACGCTTACACGGCTTAAATTGTCATTGTTACCAAAGAGAATCTGCCCTGTCGTCCGTATGGTCGCCTTTTCTGAGCGGATTTTTAAGCCGAATCAAGAAGGAACTTGTCCCTTAAAGGGGTTGGATCATCTCAAAACTAATAACATATCGCTAAGATACGCCATCAATGTCAGGTAGGAGCTGGACCCAGAGGTGGGACCAGCACCTATGTCCAGAACAGGGCCCCCAAGGTGAAGGCGAGCACAGAGATTCTGCAGCAAACGCATGGTCGATTCTCCAAAGCTTTACTCAAAACTAATGACTTATGCTCTGAATAGGTCGTCATTATCTGATTGCTGGGGTCCAACACGGATCAGATGTTGGAGAAGGCACTGGCGCACACAGTAACACCACGGCCTTCTCACATATTACCAAGCACAGCGCCACGCGTTGTTTAGCGGCTGTGCTTGGTATTGCAGCTCAGCCCTATTCACTTCTAAGGAGCTGGGCTGTGCCTAGACCTGTGGCACTCCAGCTGTGGCAAAACTACAACTCCCAAGATGACTTCTTGCTTGGCTGTTCTCAGATCTCCACAGAAATGAATGAAGCATGCTGGGTGTGGTAGTTTCCCCACAGCTGGAGTGCTGGAGGTTAACCATCACTGGCCTAGGCCATGTGACCAATGAACATGTCGTCACTGGAGTACGAAAAGCTGAGAGAAGGGCGCAAAACTCCTGCCTTATCAAACAGCTGATCAGCAGGGGCCCCGGAAAACCGCTCTCAACATCCTACTAGTTGTTACTGGGACAAAAAGTGGACAAAAAAAAATGTTTCCAACTTAAAGAGGAGCTGTCCCCTCTCCTGACCTGCCTGTTATAATAGCTTCGTGCATTCCCCATGTAATAATTCTGGAGCATCTATTCTTAGGTCTGTATGTCGTGGCATTCCTTTATATTATTTCTACTAGAAATTGTGAGGAATTGCTATTAGCCTTCAGTAAGGGTACAGAGGGGAGGTAACCAGTTGGGGGTGTGTCCCTGCACAGACTCACTCTATCCAATCAGTGCTGCCATATTCAGACTGTGCCGGGACACACCCCCAACTGGTTACCACCCCTCTGTACCCTTACTGAAGGCTAATAGCAATTATTCATAACTTCTAGTAGAAATAATAAAGGAATTGCACAACATACAGATATAATAGACGCTCCAGAACTGTTATTACATGGAGAATGCAGGAAGCCATTATAACATTCATGTCAGGAGATGGGACAGGTCCTCTAAGTACCCCATTGTGGAGTAACAAACGCCATGAGACCTGAGGAGCCGTCCATAGGACAACCACGCCTGCGAACCTGTTGAGTGGCTTGTAAACAAGACATGTGTCAGTGGGTAACAATCCTGTACTGCTGCAGGGGCCACAGGTGACCCCACTGGTTCTCCACGTCTCGAGTGACAACCAACGTGGTCACCTGCTGTGGTAGAGAAGTGCTGGAAGGTATGTGTCCTGCGGGTGCAGAGCCGATCACAGGGGGATGTAGGAATGTGTCACAGAGATCATGTTCTCCGCTTTCTATTTGTTTCGTTTTTTAGCCAGATAGAACAGCGCAGGCTATACAAGCGGAAAGCAGGTGAAACGGAGTCCAAAGATGCGTCCTCTGAACCTGTCAGGGCTTACGTCTGAATATAGTTTTGGGATATCTAAACGTATTCCCTTGACAGAAAGACCAGCCTTTTTAAAGGGGTTTTTTGAGATATTTTAAATGATCGCTTGGGACCCCGCCGAACAGATGTTTGAGAAGGCACTGGCGGCCTTCTAGCAGCTCACCAAGCACTGCGCCGTACAGTGTATAGCGGTTGTACTCGGTATCGTGCTAAGCCCCATTCACTTTTATGGGGCTGAGCTGCGCCTAGGCCACGTGACCGAAGAACGCAACGTCAATGGCCTACAAAAAGGTGTGAGAAGGCCGCGGCTGCTGATCGGCGGGGGTCCCATGCGTGCCCCCTGAGGATAGGTCATCAGTTATAGAGTCTCAGAAAAGCCCTGTAACAGGACAGTGGAAAAGCCGCCACACGGCAATTAAAAAGAATGACAGCCTATGTGTGTTCGCAGCTGTTTAAAAGACTGAATACTGGCTGTTAAATTACGTAACACGCCCTATTTTACTAGTTTTCACAGCCCCTACAAGTCAAGGGGGGCGATAACAGCCATCTCTCAGAAAGGACACCTAAGGCTACTTTCAGACTAGCGTTTTGGTTTCCGTTTGCGAGATTCGTTCGGGCTCTCAAAAGCGTCCAAAACGGATCAGTTTTGCCCTAATGCATTCTGAATGGATAAGGATCCGCTCAGAATGCATCAGTTTGCCTCCGTTCAGTCTCCATTCCGCTTTGGAGGCGGACACCAAAACGCTGCCTGCAACGTTTTGCTGTCCGTCTGACGAAGCGGAACCAAACGGACTCGTCCTGACACACAATGTAAGTCAATGGGGAAGGATCCGTTTTCTCTGGCACAATAGAAAACGGATCCGTCCACCATTGACTTTCAATGGTGTTCAAGGCGGTTCCGTCATGGCTATAAAAGACATACAACCGGATCCGTTCATGACGAATGCATGCGGTTGTATTATTGTAATGGAAGCGTTTTTTGCAGATCCATGACAGATCCGCAAAAACCGATCGTGTGAAAGTAGCCCTAACTGGTTTACTGGTTTTGATGGCCGATTTTTCTTCTGACGTGTGAACGTGGTCTTAGAATCCTGGCGCACGCGCCTTCTCGCCACAATCCATGAGCGCTGTCCTCCGAGGAACAGAACTCGAGCAGTACAAGGTATTGTAAAACCATAAGGAAAAGCCGGAGTTTACACACAGAACGGTTTCCTAGCAAAGCCGAGTCCACCAACAAAACCGACTATGCGCACACAAAGGGCGAGGAGCCGGAAAATGACACCGAGATAACCTGGTAATGGATGGGTGAGGATTTAGTCTACTCCTACACCCAGGGGTATGTCTGCGCAATAACTGCCCCATATGAACACTGGTGTAAGCAGTGCCCGGCTTCTCATTACTACTTACAGCAGCACACCCATCAATGGACATAGGTAGATCAGGGACAGCACAGAACTGATTACTTCGATTTACTTGGGGTGTACATAAGCAGATATAGCAGCACCGAGTTTGTCATATGCACAACTCATACTACAACACGGTTTCAGGTTGTGTGGCGGGGCATCCTGCTTCGTCAGCATCATCCAGAGCAAATGAAAGCGACAAATGGCAGCCTGAGCTCTGCTACATGGGTATTACACGGGGCCATGTCGAGCCATAGGAATGTATTGGAGAAGGCAGTGGTACCCATGATGCTCCGCCAGTTATCTGCTCAGCTGATGCCCGAGCATATCGCCCACAATCCGCGACTGGCTGGTGGCCAGCGGATAAAGGGCCTGGCCGATACCTCCCTCTCGCCCCATGGTGAAGCCCCCCGACCTCTGCACGACAATGCCCCCGCTACACTGCAGAGCAGTCGCCCCCGCGGCCTCCTCCGGCCGCCATCCCCGCACACAGACGCCGCGCACCCGCAGCCGCCGCCTCTTCCCTATGCCGCGGTGTGCCCGACCAGAGCCTGCACTCCGCTCCCGCCATTCCGGGCACTGGCCTGTACATTCCAGTTACCTTGTAGAAAGCTCCGTTAGAGCCGCGCACTTCCACCGTCAGGTCCTCCATGTTGGAAACGCAAAGGGCGATGGGAAGGATTTCTAGAAAGTTTCTGCGTCACCCAAGGAGGGAGGGAGAGAGTCTGGGGGAGGGGAAAGGGAGAGGAAGAGGAGGAGACGATGGAGTGTAGTGCTGTGCTATGGGCACAGTGTAAAGAGAACAGGGCAGGTGGCTGAGGTACACTTTATTGTAATGGCGGGAACTAGCGCGACTGTGCGGGGTGCACAAGTGAAGCCGGATGACGAGAGTATAGGAGGCCCTAGAGTGGAGGAGGGGTCCTGCCCAACATGGACTACGAAGGCGGGAAGCCTGTCCCCATCAAGACCCCTGCATGTGTTATTTCTAAATATAGCCCCCTGCTGTCTTAGCCCTAAATAGAAGTAGTGTCACTTATCCGAGAAGCCTGGCTGTGGTAAAAAAGGCCATTTTGTTACGTATAGCTCCTTAATAGATGCTCCATTACTCAGTAGTATGTCATGAGGAGCTGTGTGGTGACAGAGCAGTTGGCAGCCCCCTACCACTTTCTACTGCAGCCAGTTACCTCACAACTTTAGGGTGCGTTCACACGACCGTATGTATCTTGTGGTCTGCAAAAAAACGCATTCTCCAGAAATACTGGTGATGTCTGGGTTGCATCCTTTTTTTTTTTTTCAGTACATGTTCTATATTTTTGGCTGGGCAGCAGAACGGACGTACTGATGCGGACAGCACTCAGTCTTCTGTCTGTGTTTTTTGCGGCTCCGTTAAAAAGGAATGGGTCTGCAAAAAAATGCGGAGCCAAAGTATGGTGGTGTGAATGGGACTTTACTGTAGGTTTTACCATAGTGACATAATCCTGCTCTTTGTGTATGCTGAGCAGCCTGATGTATTAGGGTATGACCACACTTGCGTTTTTATTTTCCGGCATGGAGTTCCGTCATCGGGGCTCTATGCCGTAAAAAAACTGATCAGTCATATCCTCATGCATTCTGAATGGAGAGAAATCCGTTCAGGATGTCTTCAGTTAAGTCTTTTTGAAATGCCATTCCCATTGACTTACATTAGTGCCGGATCTGGCATTAAGAAATACCCGAAGGACGAATTCGTCCTTCCGGTCTGCACATTCGCAGACCTTTAAAACTGTAAAAAAAAATACAAGACGGATCCGTGTATCCGAGTGACAAGCGGAGAAACTGATCCGTTATTGCAATGCATTTGTAAGACGGATCCGTCTTACAAATTGCCGGATCACTCTGCCACAAGTGTGAAAGTAGCCTTAGGGTGTGACCGCACTGCACTCAAGTACTATGCGGCCACGCGGTCCACGGTGGGCTCTATTTAACTAGTTAGGATAGCACCATTAAGGCTAGGGCTACACGGGGACTATTTGTCACAGTAATTGTAGGTGCGACATTTTTTGTAATAATAGTCTATGGCAGTGATGCCCAACCTACGGCCTGTGCAGTAACAGCCCTTTATCAGCGCAGGGCGCGCTGCAAACGACACGGGCAGCAAAGTGACGCTGCCTGTGCCTGCAATAACCAATAGCAAAGCTCCAGACAGCAAGGAGCTTTGCTATTGGTAAGATTTGGCGGGCGCTGGAGCGATAGAGCGCCCTGCAGTAGGAGAAGCAGCGGGAGATGAGAGGAGGAGGGGCCGGCTCCTGGTGGTGTCAGGCACACTGCGCAAGCATGGCAGTAGAAGATCTGACTGAAGCCTAAAGACCAGACATCAAGGTAGACCTGCAGAAGAAGGTGACAGCGCAGTATGTTATGTATTCATGTGTGTAATGTATGTAGTACAGTGTGTGATCATCACATACTGCACTACATACACTACACACCAGTATACATCACATGCCACCTCAGAGTAATAAGCCAAGATATTTGCCCTCTTCACAGCCTGTGCCCCCTCACAGTAATAATGCCCAGATATGTGCCCTCTTCACAGCTGTAATGCTCACACGTGCCCCCTCACAGTAATAATGGCCAGATATATGCCCTCTTCACAGCCATAATGCTCACATGTGCCCCCTCGTTGTAATAATGATATTTGTTCCTTCACAGTAGTAATACTCACATGTGCCCCCTCACAGCTATTGCATTTCTTTCTGGCGAAGCTACCTGGTTCCGGCCCGCGAAATTTATACCAAGTCTAGTGCGGCCCTCAGACAAAAAATGGTTGGGCACCACTGGTCTATGGTGTCGCGACTGCAACTTAAGTTGGATTTTTGTGCAACTGTTGTGTTGCAGCATGTAGTAGTGTGATGTCATAGACCAGTGTTGGTGAACTTTTTAGAGACCGAGTGCCCAAACTGCAACCCAAAACCCACTGTATTTATCGCAGTGCCAACACAGAAATTTAACCTGAATACCAATATAATATATCTTCCATGTACTTTATCAGTTAGCTATAATAGCCTGCCTACATTCAGTGTGCTGCCTGTACCATTCATAGCGTGTCCTGCACTGCTGAATAGCAGGAAAAGTCTAAAACATATTGGTACACCATAGACTTTTTCCAGGTTGTGGTTTCCCACAGAGAGGGCTCTAAGTGCCACCTCTGGCACCCGTGCCATAGGTTCGCGACCAGTGCCATAGACTATTATTACACAAAATGTCACTCTGGCTTGGCTATTTCTGTTGGCCACATAGAAATCTATAGGAGCGCACCACGCTTGCGTGGCCATCGCTTCCATTAACTTCACTGGGGCCGACAGAAATAGCTGGCTACTTTCAGCAGCCCAATAGAAATTATTGGAGGTTGGCTGCGCATTTGCAGTGTGCCCTCCTTCACTTTGCCGACTCGGTTTCCTAGATAGGTGCGTGTCCCAGAGGTAGTACTCGCACCTATCAGACAATAGGGGCGTATACTAGCGATATGACCCCATTGTCTTAGATTTGAATACCCCTTTAAGCCTTAGGCCCCTTTCAGACGAGCTCCTGTCCTGACCTCCCTAGCATTATAGTGATTTATGATGCTATGTAACCCTCACAGTTCTTGAATGTATGGGATTACACTGACAGCATTATGTCAGTGTTATACAATACATTCCAGACCTCTAAGGGTTACATAGCATCATAAATCACTATAATGCTATGGGACCCATCAGGACTAGTGCTCTGGCTGACACATGAGTCCGATGCGTGGAACTCGCTTGTCTGAAAGGGGCCTTAGGCTAGTTTCACATCACCTTTTTTTTTCCATTCTTATGATCCGTCAGAAAAACAGAAAAAAAAAAACAGGATCTGGTAAAAAAAAAACAAAAAAAAAAACAGATCTTGTTTCTTCAGATTTCCATCTGAGATCAGTTTTTTCCTGCACTTGAATGGGTCTGCAATCAGGAAGGTGCTGTGCGGCATGGAAGCACTACAGAGTGCTTCTGTGGGGTTTTCTCTCCATCCCTCCGCACTGCAAAAAAATAGATGTTATATTTTTTTTGCAGTGCGGACGGATCATGGACCCATTCAAGTTGAATGGGTCTGGATCCGTCGTGGCAGCCGCACTGATAGTGCCCGTGCATTGGGGACCACAAAATGCAGTCCCCAATGCATGAAACGGCCGTGTGTATGAGTCCTTACTCTGTAGGTTTCAAATGAATGAGACGGAGGAGCTGTAATTACACTGCTCCAATGTCGACAGGGAGCATGTAAACATTAGAGGGCAACGCTCAGGCTCTAAGTTCTCTTCAAACAGCTGATCGGCTGGGATAAGACCGACTAAACAGTGTAGTCCTAATTAGCAGCCGCTCGATCAGCAGCAGGGGCCCGGCTGCATCCGCCTGAATCTGTGAAAACACTGATCTTGGCACATTAACCCTTCTTACGCCGCTGTCAACGCTGACGGTGGCATGCAGAGAATTTGCGGAGGGAGGGAGCTCTCTGACCCCATCGGGTCCCTGTGCTGTGGTGGTGAGGGTTGGCTGGTATGGCAGCTCAATGCTTTCCACAGGTATCACAGCCTGCCAGCAAGGGAAGCCTATGAGACCCATACCCCTGTTAGTGTATTACACCGACAGGCAATGCATTACAATTCACAATGTACTGTAATAAATTGTAGAGGGGATCAGATCCCCAAAAGTTGAAGTCCCAATGTGGGGAAAAAATAAAATGTAAAAAAAAAAAGTATTTTAAAAAAATTAAAAGTCTCAAGCAAAATAAAAAAGCATCCTTTCCCTTCATCAAGCCATATACAATAAAAATACAAATATTATGTATCGCAGCGTCCGTAATGACTGGATCTGTAAAAATATCACATGATCTACCCTGTCAAATGGACTACGTAAAAAACATATAGTGCCGTTGCTTTACAAAAAGTGTAGTATACTAGCGAGCAATCAAAAAGTACTATGTACTCCAAAATGATACCACTGAAAACGTCACTGCATCCTGCAAAAAATGAGCCCCTACACAAGACAATTGGTAGAATCATAAAAAAATATGGCTCTCAAAAAATAGCAAGACAAAAACGGGACTTTTCCCCGCGCCTCCACAACCGCATAGCAGGAGGGCGTCCCCGCCTCCTTGGGACAGGAAACAACGTAGAAGCACAACTTTAAAAGGCCCCCTCCCAGTACCTGCTTCAATTGTTGTTTCCTGTCCTCAAGGGATCGCATGGAAGCTGCTCCTGCTATGCCAGGACTTCAATGTGCTGCACGGTCTTCACATCTGCCCCTCTTCGGGAGGGCCGTGCAGGGGACGCCGTCCCTTAGGCGTAAGCCCTTTCATGAAGGCAGCCCCGGACGTCCGTTCCCAGCTGCATTCATGGCAGGGACGAGGGATCGCGCGCACAGGCCGGATATGATGCTTGCCAGGCCTCTGCGTCACTTCCGGTAGCGGGTGATGTTAGAGGCCTGGCGGATATGGGAAGCAGCATGTCGCATACTGCGGCGTCCATTCCGCACATGCCGAACGCCGTCATGTCTGCTTCAGAAGAGAATCCAGAGCGCAAACCGGTGGATCCTGCTGCCTTGAGTCCGGTAAGCCTTCTCCCATGTCACACATGTATGCACTGTAGACACTATATAGGGTTGAACTGACACTGGTGGGTGCTGGTATCTAAAACACAGGTTCTCTGTAGTGCCCTAATAGCATTTTTTTAATTTCTAGGGCAGAGATACCAACACCAAGAAAGTGAAGGACTCTGTGATACTCAAAAAATGTGTAGGAAGTCCCTTCCCGCAAAGACCAAAAAAACTCTTTGTCCAAAATGCACGGACAAAGTGGTTTCCGAAGAGTCTCCCTCTCTGCTAGAATCATTTTGATCTATGATTAAAAAATAGGTGCAGTCTGCAGTTGAAACCAAACTTCCGCCATGTTCTCCTCAGCTCTCCACATCGCAAAGGTCCCAGACCTCTGACCCTCAGCTTGACCCCGAATCAGATGAAGGGGAAATATTTTCTGTTAAAGACTCTGACTCCTCAGAGGACAAGTCAGGAAAACCGCTCTGTGGGCCTGAAGATACTGAAAAGTTGCTCAGAACCATCAGAGCCACAATGAAAATAGAAGACATAAAAGAACCCAGTCCATTCAGGATAGAATATTCCAGGGGTTGGGGGAGCAAAAGAGGAAGGTCTTTCCGTTGCATAACAGTATTAAATTGTTAATAAACAGAGAGTAGAGGGACCCAGAGAAAAAGTCTGTAATCTCCACCTCATTTAAGAGAAAGTGTCCGTTCGCCGAGGATGATACTAAATTCTGGGATAAAACCCCAAAGATACATGCTCCTGTAGCACGTATATCAAAAAAGACCTCCCTCCCCTTCGAAGATATGGGCCTTTTAAAAGACCCGATGGACAAAAAATGAAATATCTGCTTAGACGTGCCAGGAAAACAAATATGGCAATGCTGAGACCCAGTATAGTGGCGACTTGCACATCTAGATCACTGTCCGTCTGGTTCTCCCAGCTGGAAGAACACTTAGCAGCTGGAACACCAAGGGAAGAAATCCTAGCATCTATCCCTATTCTAAAGAATGCGTGTAATTTCCTGTCGGACGCATCTGTGAATCTAGTAAAGCTTTCCGCTAGGTCTTCAGCCCTATCAAATTCCACTAGGAGAGCTATTTGGCTCAGATCATGGTCGGGTGATGCCAGTTCTAAGGGTCGTCTCTGCTCAATTCCGTGTGAGGGAGACAAATTATTCAGCTCAGTCCTTTAAGACATCCTGGATAAGGCGTTGGATAAGAAAAAAGGTTTCCCGACAGAATCCCGCTTTTACCAACAGCGGAGATCCTTTTGGAATAAAGGAAAAATAGATCCGATCAGTGAAAGATAACACAGGAAAATGGCAGGCCCCCAAAGGAAGAGGCAAGGGGTTTCTCTTTAACCCTGAAGCCTCCTTGGGTTGGGAAGACCTCACAACATCTCCATGGATAATAAATGCCATCGTCATAGGCTACAAATTAGAGTTTAGCACACTGCCGTCAGACAACTATACCAACAACAAGCCGAAAAAAGGTTCAGAAAGATACCAAGCCCTAAAGGCCGAGATATCTGCTCTCCAACAAAAGAAGGTGATCGTGCCTGTTCTGAAACACCAGGAAAAACGGGGATTCTATTCCCCTATATTCTTAATCCAAAAACCAAATCAGTCTTTCAAACTAATCTTCAATCTCAGGGAGTCTACAAAAAATTCACTATGGAGTCAGACAAATCCACTGTAAATCTCCTACCTCGCAATTGCTACATGGTAACGATGGATCTTTCCGATGCATATTACCATGTACCCATTCACAGAGCATACCAAAGATACCTCAGGTTTGCAATCCTATTGAAAGAACAAGAATACCACTTCCAATTCCAGGCCCTACCTTTTGGGCTGTCTTCAGCCCCCAGAATATTCTCGAAAATTATGGCAGAAGTGGCAGGACACTTACACCTCCCGGGGATCCTGGTCATACCTTATTTGGACGACCTACTAATAGTGGGCAGATCCCTCCAAATTCTACAATCACACTTACAGATTGTCTAGGAAAAAATGATCAGCCTAGGTTGGATAATCAATTTCCAAAAATCAGACCTGACTCCCAGCGGACGCAAAAAATTTCTCGGCATCCTCCTAGACTCTCACTGTCTTATGTCTTTTCTAACACCAGAAAAACAGGAAAATATGGGACTGAGGATTTCAGGATTCTGCTCGCGCAAAAAAGCGACCATCGGAGAGATTATGAGACTATTGGGGCACCTAACCTCCACCATACCTGCGGTGCGGTGGGCGCATCACCATACCAGAACCTTGCAAAAATTCCTGTTGGAATCCTGGCATGGCAACCAGACCTCCCTAAAGACATGGGTAAAAACTCCGAACAAAGTAAAACTATCTCTAATGTGGTGAAGATTAAAGAAAAATCTCCAAACCGTTGTCGCGGATATAAAGCGCAAAAAGGCTTTATATACAAAAACAAAAGAAAGGGTCAAAGGAAAAAATATCAAAGTTATTGATCCTACTGAGGAGAGGGCGACATAATAACCTCTCAGCTTGTTGACGAGAGCCTTAATTATTTTGTGCAACTAGAAAGAAAACAAGGTACCATTGTCTATGCAAAATATATGTGAGTTTATTATACATAAGTGCTAAATACAAAATCGATAATACAACCTGTACAATAATAGACAATGAAATATAATACCACTACTTTCAATCAATACTGAATATCGCCAATCAATGCAATGATATGCAACAATTTGAATTAAACAAGAGTAGGAGTATCAACCTCTTCCTATAACCTTTTTACCAATTGAGGTATATGGCAGCACTATAAATTTACCAGCTCGGTATCAGGCTAGGGAATATCAAAGTTCCCAAGGACTAGGTACCAATGTCTGATCCTCAATTAGCAATATGCATCTTTGCTAAGAGAATGATCAAAATTGATCAGGAGCCTTATCAATTACAGATCCACAATTGGGGATCTTTGACTATATACCGCAAGCAATAAACAAGATATACGTTACCAAGGGTCAAAAGGTGAGTAGGGCTCCGGAGGGATGGTCAGCTCTCCAGAGGGTTCCCCGTGATCCAGGATAAAATCCAAAGCTTTACCACGTTCTGTTTTAGTCCTTTGTTTGTAGAACTTTTTTTTTTTTTCTTTCCTTTTGGAATCCCTCTCTCATCCCGTCTATGATTAATATTCACAGACTTATCAAAAGAATACACCCCTTTAGATAACGGTCTTCCAACCAAACCAGAGGGTGTGCACATATGGTAATGGTACTGTGAGATCATACATTACCCAAAATGCTTTGTGGTGAATGGTGTAGTGTTACCTGCCGATACCTAGGCGGCAATGTTGTGTAACCTAAAAATGTGAAGCTTTTAAGAGTAAAATTTAAATAATGTGACTTCATGTTAAGTGGTAAACATCCACCACCTGGGACATACATCAAAAAGGGAGGCATACCCCCTGACACTTGAAGCAAATAAAAACCTAGATTCCCAGAAACTAGTATAACTGTTCTCACGTTATTAAGCTAAAATGTGGACAACAAATGTGTGGGTTTTGAATTTCACAGGTTCCTTATCTTTTGAAAATAACACAACTTTTCTGAGCAAATTCTCATTAAGTCAAACTGAGCATGCTTTCCCACATACCTCAGGAATATACGCTTCTGGTGATACACACACAGGATATATATATATATATATATATATATATGTTAGTATATGATTATAACATGTAACAAAATAAAACCAATATATGAAATATAAAACAACTCATGTGATATATTGATTAACTTATGTCAAAACTAAATACGATCCACTATATGAACAAACAGACATTATATGTTTGTCTCATTAATAAATCTCATTATAAAGAGATGACAGACGTGTCCCAGGAAGAACCTTATCTTGGCTCATAGTATAGTGATGAGGTAAAATCACTCCCTTAGATAGGCCCACATCTGCCAGGAAGAACCTTTCCTTGAACCCATTTTTCTCATTTTTATATACTTATGAAAAGGCATGACACCGTGGTATTCTGGCATCTAGAAAATCAAATCATCGTAACAACAGACACAAGCAGCCGGGGCTGGGGAGGCCACACCTCCAGTCAAATAGTCCAAGGGACTTGGGATTCCCATGTGACAGTAGTATCCTCAAGCAGAAGAGAGCTGGCTGTGGTACTAGAGGTGTTGACAAATCTTCAAGAAGTACTTCAGTCCCAACATCTAAAAGTTCTGTCCGACAACGCCACCACAGTGGCCTATTTAAATCGGCAGGGAGGCACAAGATGCAAAGAACCAGAGGGGCTAGTCTACAAAAACGTTGCTTGGGCAGAAAGGAACGTAGAGTTCCTAGTGGCAGTCCACCTGGAAGGCGAAAAAAATCAAGTGCCGGATTACCTCAGCCTGAAGGATCTAAAGGTAGGAGAATGGTCCCTAGATCCAGCAATGTTCACAGAAATATCCCTCAGATGGGGTCTACCAAAAATAGACCTCTTTGAGAGAACCAAAGAGATCCACTTGCACATTTCTTTGGTTCTCTCTCCGGCAGCGATCATCCGTTAATATTAGACACCTTGTCGTGCCCTTGGCCAGAAGGGCTCCTGTATGCTTTTCCCCCCTACAGTCTCATCCCAAGAATGTTGACGAAGGCTATGGAGGAACAGGCTCAACTAATTTTGATTACACCCTACTGGCTGTAAAGGTCCTGGTTTTCGCTCCTCTACAACCTGTCCAGAGGTCAATTCTGGAAGCTCCCTTTATATCTGGGACTACTTCGCCAAGGTCCAGTTTTCCACCCAGATGTACCAAAATTGCAGTTGACAGCTTGGAAGGTGAACGCAGCCTCCTAAAACAAAGAGGTCTTTTAGAAGCCATAATTTCTAAAACTAAACTTTGCAGTAAGAAGGAGGTAACATGCCGTATTTACAGGCGAACCTGGAAAGCCTTCTTGAACTTTGCGGGTGACAAAATATTCACCTCCTACAGTCCGGACATTCCCCTTATTCTAGACTTTCTCCAATCGGGTCTGGACAAAGGGCTTAGGCCTAACACATTAAAGGTACAGGTTTTTGCCTTAACCACTTCCAGACCGGGCCATTTACCCCCTCCCTGACCAGGCCTAGTTTTGCAAATCTGACATGTCACTTTATGAGGTAATAACTTTGGAACACTTTTATTTATCCAAACCGCCCTGAGACTGTTTTCTCGTGACACATTGTACTTCATGATAGTCATTAATTTGAGTCAATATATTTCACCTTTATTTATGAAAAAATCCCAAATTTACCAAAAATTTTGAAAAATTTCAATTTCTCTGCTTTTAAAACAGAAAGTGATACCTCATAAAATATTTATTACTTAACATTCCCCATATGTCTACTTTATGTTGGCATCGTTTTGTATATGTCATTTTATTTTTCTAGGACGTTAAAAGGCTTAGAAGTTTAGATGAAATTCTTAAAATGTTTAAGAAAATTTCCAAAACCCACTTTTTAAGGACCAGTTCAGGTCTGAAGTCCTTTGTGGGGCTTACATAGTGAAAACCCCCATAAACGGCCCCATTGTAGAAACTACACCCGTCAAGTTACTCAAAACTGATTTTACAAACTTTGTTAACCCTTTAGGCGTTCCACAAGAATTAAAGGTAAATGGAGATGACATTTCTAAATTGCACTATTTTGGCAGATTTTCCTTTTTAATCCATTTTTTTCTTTAAAACATCGAGGGTTAACAGCCAAACAAAACACAATATTTATAACCCTGATTCTGCGGTTTACCTAAACACCCCACATGTGGTCGTAAACTGCTGTAAGAGCGGACAGCAGGGCGCAGAAGAAAAGTAACACCATATGGTTTTTGGAAGGCAGATTTTGCTGGACTGGTTTTTAGATACCTTGTCCCATTTGAAGCCCCCCTGATGCGCACTGACAGTAGAAACTCCCAAAAATTGACCCCATTTTAGAAACTGGGGGATAAGGTGCTAGTTTTATTGGTACTATTTTGGGGTGCATATGATTTTTGATTGCTCCACATTACGTTTTTTGTGAGGCAAGGTAACAAAAAAATGGCTGCTTTGGCACTGTTTTTACTTTTTAACCCCTTAAAGACTTATGACGTCATGGTTCCCGAGTCCTTAAGGACCCATGACGTACCGGTACGTCATATCTTTAAAACAACAGTGCGGCGGGTGTTAATAGGTACAGGATGTCCGCTGAAATCATTCAGCGGGCATCCTTTCACAACCTGGGGGGGTCATGTGACCCCCCCGTTTTAGCGATCGCAGCAAACCGCAGGTCAATTCAGACCTGCGGTTTGCTGTGTTTCTGGTCCATTCGGGTCTCCAGTGACCCGATGAACCAGAAGAGGACGGTGATCGGTGGTGTGATAACACACCACCAATCACCGTCCTTGCATTGGGGACGGTGATGGCGGCGCTGACTTGTGATTGGTGCGGGGAAAGAGGCGGGAGATTCAAACTCTTCAGATTTAGCACTGCTGTGCTGTGAACATCGTGCAGCTCCAGCGACCCCCATCATCCTCCTGCACCCATCAGGTAGGTTAGGGTCAGTGAGGGAGAGGTACCATTAGGAAGGGATAGAGTTAGAGGGAGAGTTAGTTTTAGAGAGAAAAAACACACACTAACAGATTCAGCACTGTCTGTGGTGGTTGGGGTCCACAGCACTTAGCTATGAGACCCTAGACCCACCCAGGGGTGCTGCCACTTGACCCCCACAGCCCCCCTAAACCACTTTTTTGGGATTTTTTTTTTGCGTGCGATGACCATCGCCGACACTCTTAGCGTCCGGCCACTGTTAGCGCATAGCCCGCCCCACCGCTGATCAGCAAGTTTGAACTTTTCTTTTTTTTTCGAACACTTGTCCATTTTTTTTTTTAGTACGTGAACACCCGTGCCCCCACACACACGCACATAGGAGAGGAGACTCAGTTTCCGCCAATACATTCCCACTAAGCGGGCGAGGTATGGCGTGAAAATGTACAAAATTTTTGAGAGTACCTAGGGGACACTTACAAATGTCATGTTTACGAGGGGCGAGATTCCCGTATTGAACCCCCAGAATGTCACCCCACTCTGGCTGTTAGGGGGAAACTCGTGTGGGACCTTATGCACCCACTGCTAGATAAGGGTTACCACTTGTACGTGGATAACATTTATACTAGCATTCCCTTGTTCATGTCTCTTGCCGCCAGATCCACGTCCGCTTGTGGGACCGTGTGGAAAAATCAGCGCGAGCTCCCTACCTCCCCCTTTCAGGTACCTATTCCCAGGGGTGAGACCTGTGCCCTTACCAGTGACAACCTGTTGCTGGTCAGATATTAGGACAAGAGGGATGTCCTTATGCTGACCACAATTCATGGTAACGGCACCACCCCCGTCTCTGTGCGAGGTACCACGGCAACGGTCCTCAAGCGCGATTGTATCGTCGACTACAATCGGTATATGGGAGGAGTTGATCTATCTGATCAAGTCCTCAAACCATATAATATCATGCGGAAAACCCAGGTATGGTACAAAAAAGTTGCGGTCTACTTGGTACAGGTTGCCTTGTACAACGCTTTTGTACTATCCCGAAGCGCTGGCAGCACAGGGACATTCCTCCAATTCTATGAGGCAGTCCTCAAGGACCTGATCTTTTCAGACCGGGAAGAGCAGGTCGGAGTACCTCGGGAATTGGAGGCGCCCGAATCGTCCCTGACCAACACTTTCCAGGTGTGGTCCCCCATACTGGAAAGAAGGGACAAACCCCAAAAAGATGCAGAGTGTGTCAGAAGAGGGGGATACGGAAGGACACCACCACTCAATGTGACACTTGCCCCGATCATCTAGGCCTCTGCGTTATCAGTTGCTTCAGGGAGTATCACACTTCCATGGAGTACAAAATTTTTATAATCCCCAACAGTCCCCTAGAGAACATAAAAAATATAGCTCTCAGACTTTGGAGACACGGAAACAATTTTTTCCCCAAAAAATATTAGTTTTAGTGCAAGCATCCTCAAACTGCAGCCCTCCAGATGTAGTAAAACTACAACTCCCAGCATGCCCAGACAACCTACAGCTATCAGCAGGGCATGGTGGGAATTGTAGTTTTACAACATCAGGAGCGCCGCAGTTTGAGGATGCCTGCTTAGTGTCTCCAAAGTCTGAGACCCATACATATTGGGCATCGCCGCGTACGTAAAAATCTTCTCTCTAAAAATACCCCATAAACTAGCCATTTTTATTGTCCCAAAAAGTGTAATAAAAAGCCATATGCACCCCCAAATTGTGCCAATAAAACCGCCATCTCATCCTGCAAAAAGTAAGCCCCTATATTAGACAGTCACCCAACCAAAAAAAAAACTAGCTCCCAGGCTATGGAGATACTAAAATTATTTAATTTTTGATACTCAAATGATAATATAGTGTAAAATCTAAACAAATTATATAAAGTAGACATATTAGGCTGTATCGCCACGTCCGTAACAATCTGCCCTAAAAAAATAACATTTGACCCAACCCCTCGGATGAACAGCGTAAAAAAAAAAAAAAAACGTGTAAAAACACCCATTTTTCCCCACGCCTCCACAACGGCACTACCTGGTGGGTTACCGCCTTTTCAGGGACAGGAAAACGACGAGGATCGAACATAAAAGCCCCCTCCCCTATACCTTTGTCAGTCTTTTTCCTGTCCCTCAAGAGGCAGGTGAGGATCGACGTTCGCGGGGACCTTTTGGTAAGTTCTCCCGGTTGTTTGCCGGAGGGTCCCTGCAGGAGGCTAGGATCCCGGAGCTCCGTTCCTGCTCCTCCTCCCCTTGGCGTTAGTCCGGCGTATGCTGGCTGCCCCGGGCTGCTTCCCTTCATGAAAGGGAGAAATCAGGGAGGTCGGCGGTACCGCTCGCATGGGGACCCAACTTCCGGTTTTTCGGCAGCGCCTGCGTTCCACGGTGGAACGCAGGCGGAAGTCACGTAGGCGCGCATCCAGGAAGCAGTGGCACGGCTCAAAAAGGACTCGGCGTTCTGGCCTTCCTGAGTGCTAGCAGACGGAGTTCCTACCACCATGTCCAGCCCTGCTGATTTGGATCCCCCAAAGAGAGCTACTGACCCCAGACCCTCCAGCCTGGTAAACATCCTCACCCGGGGGATATTTGAGTTTTTGCTATACCTCACTGGGTGCCTCATATAGTTTGGGTGACGGTTCACTCAAGATTGAAGTTTATTCAGTTAGAAGGGTAATATTAGTTTCTCATATTCCCTAGGGGGAAGTGCAAAGATCTAGAAACTGAAGCCACTATTGACGCCAGACTTGCAGTAGCCGCCCCTGGTCCCTCATCTGCCAGCATGAATCCTCCTGATACTCTGGAACAGACATCTGACTTGGACTCACAAGTTATCTCCTCAGAGGGAGCATCAAGCGATGAAGAGGACTCATCGGGTCGCCCATTGTGCTCTATTGAATAGACCGAAAGTTTTCTTAAGAACATTAGAGCAACAATAAACCTAGAAGATCACAAGGAACCACTGACTGTCCAGGATCAGTTGTTTGTGGGCCTAGGCGAGAAGAAAAAGAGAGTCTTTCCAGTTCATGAAAATATAAAGAGACATGCAGCATCAAGGATGTTTAAGAGGAAATATCCCTTTTCAGAAGAAGAATCGGCAATGTGGGACAAGGCACCTAGAGTAGATGCTCCCGTAGCAAAGATCTCAAAGAAAGCGGCTCTCCCATTTGAAGATCTGGGAACGCTAAAGGATCCTATGGACAAGAAATGTGAATAACTGATGAAAAAATCCTGGGAATCTTCAATGGCTACCTTGCGGCCAGGGATATCAGCAACATATACTGCTAAAACCCTTTCTTTATGGTTATCACAGCTAGAAGAACATCTTCAATCAGGTACACCTAGAGAGGAGATTCTAGCCTCTATCCCGGCTTTAAAGCAGGCTTCAAATTTTTTTGCAGATGCCTCTGCGGACGTAGTTAAACTATCTGCAAAGACGGCGGCCCTGACAAACGCTTCTCGCAGGGCTATCTGGTTAAGGTCCTGGAGTGGGGATGCTGCCTCAAAAAATAGACTTTGTTCCATACCTTGTGAAGGGGATCGTCTATGTGGTAAGAAGGCTTCCGACAGAAAAAAAGGTTTCCCTACGGAATAGAAATTTTTTCATCAAAGGAAAAACTTTCGTGGCAAAAGACCTCTTACAGTTGACCAGAAGATGAAATATCAAGGAGCTCCGTGGCAGTCCGCAAATAAAAACAAGGGATTCCTCTTTTCAAACAAATCAAATCGACAGACCTCCACACAATGACGCCAGAGGTCCAGTAGGGGGAAGACTAAAGCGCTTCAGTCAGGCTTGGAGTCAAATCCAAGCTTCCCCCTGGGTACTATCAATTATAGACTCGGGATACAAACTGGAGCTTTCAAACACTCCCCCAGAAAAATATATGGAGAATCCAATTTTAGAAGTAGAAAAACAAAGAGCTCTGGAAACCCAGATTGTAAAACTATTGGAAAAGGAGGCAATCGTTCAAGTTCCTCTTTTAGAAGACAAGAAAGGATTTTACTCCTCTGTCTTCCCTGTCAGAAAATTAGACAATTCCTTCCGTCTGATAATCAACCTAAAGAACCTCAACAAGTTCATAACATACAAAAGGTTGAAGATGGAAACAATCAGGTCTACAATCAATCTGATTTCCAAAGACTGGATGATGGCAACGTTGGATTTATCCGATGCCTATTATCATGTTCCAATTCATGGTGCTTACCAAAGGTTGGAACGAATGGCGGTATGGTGTCAGGGAAGGCTAAAGCATTTCCAATTTCAGGTCCTCCCGATCGGTCTCTCTTTAGCTTTGAGAGTATTTACAAAGATCATGTCAGATGTGTCAAGCTTCCTCCACAGAGCAAATATAACCCTGATCCCATATCTGGACGACTTCTTGATCCTGGCTTCCACAAAAGATTCTCTCTGTCTTTATTTAGAGACAGTAATGCAGACATTATCCCAACTAGGATGGTTGGTGAACTCGGAAAAGTCAGATTTAATACCAGGCCGACAGAAGATTTTCTTAGGAGTACTTCTAGACTCCCAGCAGATGTCTTCCTTTCTTCCAGAGGTGAAAAAAGTGGATCTAGTTCAGAGGTTCTCAAAGTTCAAGAGGTCACACAGATCCTCAATAAGGGAAATCATGATAATTCTAGGTCTCATGACGTCCACCATCCTGGGACCTGGGACAAGAAGCAGACCCTGAACAAGAGAGTTGTGATTCCCTCGCGTGTAAAAAACCCACTTACTTGGTGGCAGAAAAAGAGGAATCTATCCAAGGGAGTAGAATGGCGTCAAAAAGATCAAAAAGTGATTACTACGGATGCCAACAGGTATGGCTGGGGAGCCCACATGGACGGCAAAACATGTCAGGAAATCTGGCATCAAGATCTAGCCAACTCTTCTTCCAACATGAGGGAACTTCAGGCAGTTTGGTTGGCGGTCTCCCACTTCTCTCCGAGTCTGTCCCAGGTTCATGTCAAGAAAGATACTCTCAGACAACGCTACCACAGTAGCGTATATAAACAAACAGGGAGGGACAAGAAGTCGGTCCCTTTCAACGATAGCAGAGAAAATCTTTTGTTGGACAGAGTCAACCCTGAAGTCCATCACAGCGGTACACATAAAGGGGAAAGACAATCACCTAGCAGACTTCCTAAGCTGACAGAAGCTGAGACAGGGGGAGTGGAGCTTGAACCAAACCATCTTTGATCAGATCAAGGCAAGATGGGGAACTCCTTTGATAGATTTATTTGCAACAAGAAGGAATACAAAGGTGAACAAATTATATTCGCTATCCTGCAGAGACAACCCTCTACAAGTGGACGCTCTAGCCCACAGGTGGCCAACACAGCTTCTATATGCATTTCCCCCCTTCTCCTTTATCCCCAAGGTCTTAACAAAGGTGATAGAGGAGGATGCCTCAGTGATCCTGATAGCACCGTACTGGCCCAGAAGATCCTGGTTCCCGATTCTAAAACTGTTGGCAGGGGAGGAATTCTTTATCCTTCCTTCGCTTCCGGATCTTCTATGCCAGGGCCCAGTGTGCCATCCCAGCATTCCACAGCTCGATTTGACGGCTTGGAGACTGAGAGGTGCCTGTTAAAAAACAAAGGTCTATCTGAAAAGGTAATAGACACTTTATTACATAGTAGAAAGCCAATTACTTCCAGGATTTATGTAAGATACTGGAAAGCCTTCCTAAAATTTTCTAAAGACAGTTGGAATCCCCTTAGGCCTATAGACCAGGGTCTGATTCTTAATTTCCTACTGGTCTAGACAGTGGTCTTAGAATAAGCACTTTAAAAGTACAGGTCTCTGCCTTAAGTGGCTTTATGGGGGAGAGACTAGCCGATTTGGATCTGATTAAGAGATTCTTCAAGGGGGCTAGTCGGTTGCATCCCAGGTTTAGACCTTCAGTCCCTCCTTGGGATCTAAACTTAATTCTCTCAGTCCTTTCAGAGGTCTCCTTTGAGCCTATTCAGGACTTACCTATGAAATTGTTAACTCTAAAAACTGTCTTCTTATTAGCTATTACCACGGCTAGAAGGATTGGAGAGATCCAGGCCTTCTCTATCCAGTCTCCTTATCTCATTGTTCTAGAGGACAGGATTATACTGAAAGATTCTCCTGAATTTCTCCCTAAGGTGGTGTCAAGATTCCATTGCCGTCAGGAGGTATCTCTCCCTTCATTTTGTTCTTAGGCTTCATCGGAGGGCGAGAAAAGATTCAGTAGCCTAGATGTGAGAAGATGTGTTCTACAATACCTAGAGGGGACAAAGGCCTTCAGGAAGAAAAATCAACTTCTGGTCCAGTACCTCGGTCCAAATCAAGGGAAGGCAGCCAGTAAAACATCTATAGCTCGCTGGATCAAAACCTGTGATAATTACTTACCGGTAATTGAATTTTCCCTTAGCCTCCACAACGGCATGGAGTCCCCCCCAAAAAAATGTTTTATATATATATATATATATATATATATATGTATATGTAGCTATTGCATATAATGCTCTGTATATTTGACAATGGCAAATAATTGTCGGAAATCCTCTTGGAGTATTTATATATCCTTATTAAACCCCTCTTGTGCATCCACTTAAGTTCTAGGTTATTGACTGACGAAGGTATAGGGGAGGGGGCTTTTATGTTTGATCCTCGTCGTTTTCCTGTCCCTGAAGAGGCAGTAACCCCCCAGGTAGTGCCGTTGTAGAGGTTAAGGGAAAATCCAATAACCGGTAAGTAATTATCATCTTTTTGGCAAATTTTCCATTTGAATCAAATTTTTCCGTTAATAAAGCAAGGGTTAACAGCCAAACAAAACTAAAAATGTATTGCCCTGATTCTGTAGTTTGCAGAAACATCCCATATGTGGTCGTAAATGGCTATATAGCCACATGGCAGGGCATAGAACAAAGGGAATGCAATATGGTTTCTGCAAGGCAGATTTTGATGGACTGGTTTGTTTACACCATGTCCCATTAGAAGCCCCCCTGATGTAGCCTAGACTAGAAACTCCAAGAAAGTGACCCCATCTAAGAAACTACACCCCTCAAGGTATTCAAAAATTACTTTACAAGCTTTGTTAACCCTTTAGGTGTTCCACAAAACTTAATGGTGAATGTAGAAACAATTTTAGAATTTAATTTTTTTGTTAGCTTGCCTCAAAAAAGTGTAATATAGAGCAACCAAAAATCATATTTACCCTAAAATAGTCCCAAAACAACAACCACCTTATCCCGTAGTTTCCTAGATGGGGTCACTTTTATAGAGTTTCTACTCAAGGGGTGCAGCAGGGGGCTTGAAAGAGTACATGGTGTAAATAAACCAGTCCAGCAAAATCTGCCTTCCAAAAGCCATATGGCGTTCCCCTTCTTCTATGTCCTGCCATTTAGCCAAATAGTAGTTTAGGACCACATATGGGGTGTTTCTGCAAACTACAGAATCAGGGCAACCCATATTGAGTTTTGTTTGGCATTTAACCCTTGCTTTGTTCCTGGAAAAAATGGATTATATTGGAAAATTTTCCAAAAAATCGAAATTCTTAAATTTTATGTCCATTTGCCATGAACTCTTGTGGAAGACCTAAAGGGTTAACGACATTTGAAAAACCAGTTTTGAATACCTTGAGGGGTTGTAGTTTCTAAAATGGGGTAATTTTGGGTTGTTTCTATTACGTAAGCCTCACAAAGTGACTTTAGACCTGGACTGGTCCATAAAAAGTGTGATTTGTAAAATTTCTAAAAAATTTGCTTTTAAACTTCTAAGCTATGTAACATCCCCAAAAAATAAAATGGCATTCCCAAAATGATACAAACATGAAGTAGACATACGGGGAATGTAAAGTCATCACAATTTTTGGGGGTATTACTATGTATTACAGAATTAGAGAACGGAAACTTTGAAATTTCAAAATTTTTGGTAAATTTGGTATTTTTTTATGCAAAAAAATTAACTTTTTTTACCCAATTTTAGCAGTGTCATTAAGTACAATATGTGACGAAAAAACAGTCTGAGAACGGCCTGGGTAAGTAAAGGTGTTTTAAAGTTATTCACACAAAGTGACACTGGTCAGATTTTCAAAAAATGGCCAATTACTTAACCACTACCCGATCGCCTAACGCAGGGATGCGTCCTGCGTGCAGCCTGGTTATTCCTCATTGGCGCGTCATCTCGCGAAAGGCGAGATTTCCTGTGAACGCGCGTGCGTTCACGGGATTGCATCGGGTGGAAGTTAGACTACAGCCTGCCAGCGCTGATCATGCGCCGGCAGTCTGTAGTAGTTAAAAAAAAATCGCATATCAGACGCTGTTTTGTTAACAGCGTCTGATATGCCTGCTGCCTGCTCCTCTGGTGGTCCCTTTTGCTTGGGACCACCAGAGGAAACATATGTAAGTGCACCAATCACCACACTGAGTTCATGTAAAATTTAATTTTTGTCACAAGTTAGTGGAATATGAGACTTTGTAAGAAAAAAAAAAGTCGATTTCCGCTAACTTGTGCCAAAAAAAAAATCTTTTATGAACTCGCCATGCCCCTCACGGAATACCTTGGGGTGTCTTCTTTCCAAAATGGGGTCACATGTGGGGTATTTATACTGCCCTGGCATTTTAGAGGTCCTAAAGCGTGAGAAGAAGTCTGGAATCCAAATGTGTAAAAATGCCCTCCTAAAAGGTACTCATTTGAATTTGGGCCCCTTTGCGCACCCAGGCTGCAAAAAAGTGTCACACATGTGGTATCGCCGTACTCAGGAGAAGTAGGGCAATTTGTTTTGGGGTGTATTTTTACACATACCCATGCTGGGTGAGAGAAATATCTTTGTAAACGACAACTTTTTAATTTTTTTTATACAAAGTTGTCAATTTACAGCGATATTTCTCACACAAAGTATGGGTATACAGTCATGTGAAAAAATTAGGACACCCTTTGAAAGCATGTGGTTTTTTGTAACATTTTTAATAAATGGTTATTTCATCTCCGTTTCAACAATACAGAGAGATTAAAGTAATCCGACTAAACAAAGAAAACTGAAGAAAAGTCTTTTCAAGATCTTCTGTAAATGTCATTCTACAAAAATGCCTATTCTAACTGAGGAAAAAGATAGGACACCCTCACATGTATTCCCTCTTAAATTGGCTCAGATCTCACACAGGTATATCACACCAGGTGCACATAATTAGTAGATCGTTACTCTGCATGTTGAATGAGGCTTGCCCTATTTAAACCTCAGACATTTAGTTTGGTGTGCTCCTGACTGTTGAAGTGAGTGAGCACCATGGTGAGAGCAAAAGAGCTGTCAGAGGACTTCAGAAAAAAGATTGTTGCAGCCTATGAGTCTGGGAAGGGATTTAAAAAGATCTCCAAAGATTTTGAAATCAGCCATTCCACTGTCCGGAAGATAGTCTACAAGTGGAGGGCTTTCAAAACAACTGCCAACATGCCCAGGACTGGTCGCCCCAGCAAGTTCACCCCAAGAGCAGACCGCAAGATGCTAAAAGAGGTCTCCAAAAACCCTAAAGTGTCATCTCGAGAACTACAGCAGGCTCTGGCTACTGTTGATGTAGAAGTACATGCCTCTACAATCAGAAAGAGACTGTACAAGTTTAACTTGCATGGGAGGTGTGCAAGGAGGAAACCTTTGCTTTCCAAGAGAAACATCGAGGCCAGACTGACATTTGCCAGAGATAAAGTTGACAAAGACCAGGACTTCTGGAATAATGTTCTTTGGACAGATGAGTCCAAAATTGAATTATTTGGACACAACAGCAGAGGACATGTTTGGCGTAAACCAAACACAGCATTCCAAGAAAAGAACCTCATACCAACTGTGAAGCATGGAGGTGGAAGTGTCATGGTTTGGGGCTGCTTTGCTGCAGCAGGACCTGGTCAGCTCACCATCATAGAATCCACGATGAATTCTACTGTGTATCAGAAGGTGCTTGAAGAACATGTGAGACCATCAGTTAGAAAATTAAAGCTGAAGCGGAACTGGACCATGCAACATGACAATGACCCAAAACATACTAGTAAATCAACCAAAGATTGGCTGAAAAAGAAGAAATGGAGAGTCCTGGAATGGCCAAGTCAAAGTCCAGATTTGAATCCCATTGAGATGCTGTGGGGTGACTTGAAAAGGGCTGTACGTGCAAGAAACCCCTCAAACATCTCACAGCTGAAAAAGTTCTGCATTGAGGAGTGGGGTAAAATTTCCTCAGACCGATGTCGAAGACTGGTAGATGGCTACAAGAACCGTCTCACTGCAGTTATTTCAGCCAAAGGAGGTAACACTCGCTATTAGGGGCAAGGGTGTCCTATCTTTTTCCTCAGTTAGAATAGGCATTTTTGTAGAATGACATTTACAGAAGATCTTGAAAAGACTTTTCTTCAGTTTTCTTTGTTTAGTTGGATTACTTTAATCTCTCTGTATTGTTGAAACGGAGATGAAATAACCATTTATTAAAAATGTTACAAAAAACCACATGCTTTCAAAGGGTGTCCTAATTTTTTCACATGACTGTATATAAAAATACACCCCAAAACACATTGCCCTACTTGTTCTGAGTACGGCGATACCACCTGTGTGCCACTTTTTTACATCCTAGGTGCGTAAAGGGGCCTAAAGTCAAACGAGTACCTTTAGGTTTTACAGGGTTGCTCACAATTTAGCCCCGTCCAAAATGCCAGAACAGTAAACACACCCCACAAATGACCCCATTTCGGAAAGTAGACACTCCAAGGTATTCACTGAGGGGCATAGCGAGTCCGTCGGAGATTTTTTTTTTGTTTGCCAGAAGTTAGCAGAAATGGAAACTTTATTATTTTTTTTTCCTCAGAAAGTGTCATTTTCCGCTAACTTGTGAAAAAAAATGAAATTATACATGAACTCACCTTGCCCCTCCGTGAATACTTTGGGGTGACTTCTTTCTAAAATGGTGTCATTTGGGGGGTATTTATACTATCCTGGCATTCTAGCACCTCAAGAAACATGACAGGTGCTCAGAAAGTCAGAGCTGCTTCAAAATGCTGAAATATACTTTTTTGCACCATAGTTTGTAAACGCTATAACTTTTACCCAAACCAATAAATATACACTTATTGGATTTTTTTTATTTATCAAAGACAGGGCTGTGGAGTCGGAGTCGGAGGCAATTTTGGGTACCTGGAGTCGGAGTCGGCAAAAATGGACCGACTCCGACTCCTACTAGATTTAAATTGGAATAAAAAAAAATTGGAATAAAAAAAAAGCAAGTTTAAATGTCCCAATTCAGATAAAGTTATAATTAATTACTTCTCTACTGTAAGAATAAAGGCCAATGCATGCAGTGCGTCACGTTACCGCTAAACAAAGACGTTAAGTGACCGTGAAGAAGCATGCTTTTCATATGCTTTACTATGCAGTTAAAGGGACACTGACAGGCTGATTTACCGGCTAAAGATATATCTGCTGGTATTCATCAGAGGATTAGGAATACAACTAGACGACTGTTACCCCCAGTTGAGGTTTACTTGTGTTTAAAAACGTTTTAATCAATATGCAAATTCTCTACCTTTGTGCCCAAGGGGGCAGGCGCACATGTAGAGTACTGGCAGCACTAGACAGGACTAGGTAGCGAGGAGGAAGAGAGAAAGTTGGCACAGCCTCAGCATAGCCAGACGAGGCTGTTGCCAGCACTCTACACGTGCGCCTGCGCAGGAATTCAGCGTTCGGCTAGCCTGAAAAAAAAGGCCAGTGCAGTGAATAATAACGAGGGGAACAGCGCTGGGAAGCTGTACTCGGGCGCGGCTGGGCACAAAGCCGCAGGAGACGCTGCCCCATTGGGCACAAAGATAGTGAATTTGCATACAGATTAAAATGTTTTTTAAACACAAGTACAGCTTAACTGGGGTAACATTAGTATAGTTTTATTCCTAATTCTCTGATGAATACCAGTATATATATATCTTTAGCTGGAAAATCAGCCTGTCAGTGTCCCTTTAAGGAGCGGCAATACTTACACTTTCCATTGTCTTGTGGTCTGCTGTTACAGGGAACCCATGGTTATCCTAGCCTCTCACTGATAACTGATTAAGGACTGGAGACACTTGTATAAGTGAAGGGAATGGATAGTCAATAGTTCAAGACTGAAGCTGTAAACCATTTGAAAAACTGCTATCATTCAGCTAAGGCTATAAAACATGTAAACTCAGATTGTTAGCTTAAATTTTAAACATGACTATGGGATTCTACTAGGAAAATCATGTTTTAAAAAAAATGCCCCTTCCCCTGCCCCTTCCTGGATCCTCCCACTGCTCTATCTTCAGCAGAAGATCAGCACACAAAGGAGAAGGCAGCAGCTTCTGCTCAACTACCTCTCTGTGCTAGAGGAGATTAGAAGAACTAGGTGGAACAGCTTCGTATTTGCATATTAAATACAGAGGAGTCGGAGTCGAGGAGTCAAAGTCGGAGTCGGAAGTTTCAAAATCTGAGGAGTCGGAGTCGGACAATTTATCTACCGACTCCACAGCCCTGATCAAAGATATGTAGAACAATAAATTTAGAGAAAAATTTATATAGAAATGTAGTTTTTTTGAAAAAAATTTACAACAGAAAGTGAAAAATTTCATTTTTTTGAAAAAATTTCAGTCATTTTTGATTAATATCAAAAAAAGTAAAAATGTCAGCAGCAATGAAATGCCACCAAATGAAAGCTCTATTAGTGAGAAGAAAAGGAGGTAAAATTCATTTGGGTGGTAAGTTGCATGACCGAGCAATAAACCGTGAAAGTAGTGTAGTGCAGAATTGTAAAAAGTGGTCTGGTCATTAAGGGTGTTTAAGCTAGGGGGGCTGAGGTGGTTAAGGTGAAATAAGGCCAAGTCCTTAAGGGGTGAAAACATTCATCTGACAGGGTAGATCATGTACTATTTATATAGAGCAGGTTGTTACGGACAAAATGATATAAAAAAAATGTCTATTTTTTTGTTTGTTTCAGTTTTACATAAAGTATTTTTGAAAAAAAATGTTTTTGTGTCTCCATTTTCTGAACACCATATTTTTTTAATTTTTCTGCCTATCTTCTTGTGCAGGGGCTCGTTTTTTGCAGGAAGAGTTGATGCTTTTATTGGTTCCATTTTTGGGTACATATGATTTTTTGATCATTTATTATTACACTTTATGTGGCAAGGTGACCAAAAATTGTTTTAGCACAGTTTTTATTTATTTATTTTTACAGCTTCATGTGAGGGGTTAAGTCATCTGATATCTTTATAGAGCAGGTTGTTATGGACGCGGCAATACATAATATGTATACTTTTTCTAATTTATTTAAGTTTTACACAATAATGGCTTTTTTTAACCAAAAAATGTATGTTTTAGTGTCTCCATAGTCTGGTAGCCATAGCTTTTTTACTTTTTGACCGATTGTCTTAGTTAGGATCTAATTTTTTGTGGGATGAGGTGATGGTTTGATTGGTACTATTTTGGGGGGAATATGCCATTTTGATCGCTTGGTGTTGCACTTTATGTGATGTTAGTTGACACGTTTTTATTTTTATTACGGTGTTCATGTGAGGGGTTAGGTCGTGATATTTTTATAGAGCTGGTTTTTACGAATGCGGCGATACCTGATTAAACAAAAAATTATGTTTTAATGTCTCCATGTTCTGAGAGATATATTTTTTTTATTTTTTGAGCGATTTTCTTATGTAGGGGCTCATTTTTTGCTGGTTGAGATGATGGTTTTATTGGTTTCATTTTGTGGGACATACGCGTTTTTGATCACTAGTTGCACTTTTTGTGATATAAGATGATATTTTTGTGATATTTTTTATGGTGTTTATCGGATGGGGTGGATCATGTGATATATTTATAGAGCCGACCGCCACGGACGCGGCAATACTAAATGTGTCAAATTTTTTTTTTTTTTTAATTAATTGGGGATTTTTTTTTTTACATGTAAAACCATTTTTTTAATTTTATTTTTTTTAAACACTTTATTTTTACTTTGAGTCCCCCATAAGGTCATACAAGACCTCTGGGGGACATTTAACTTAATTTTTTTTTTCACTTTTGATTTCTCCTGTAACTGGGGCTGAGATAGTAGCCCCAGTTACAGGGGAAATACACCTACCAGAGAGGCTGTACAGCCTCAGTGCAGGGCTGATCGAGGTTTGTGAAAGACCCGACAGCTCCTGCACTTATTCGGTCCCGGCGGTCACTTGACCAGCGGGCCGGGACAGGAAGCGCAGGCAACTCGCTCGGCAGCTGCATGATTAGCGTGCAGCTGCCGTCTCTGAATGGACGTTAAGAAACGTCCATTCAGAGATAGACAACCGCCCGTAGGACATTATATCCTATGGGCGGTCGTCAAGTGGTTAAGCAGCTTTCTTGAAGTTAGGCTCGCCGAGTTACCATTGATAAAACCCTTCATGAAAGGGACCTTCAGAAAATCTCTGTTTATCCATTCCACTGTTCCCCCTGGGGATTTAGTTTCAATTTTTTTTATTGATTTTAGTAAAAGGGGTGAGCAAAACATTTGTTTGTGGACGCAGCCACGTGAGTGAACATTCTTAAGTAGACTTATTAAAACAGAGATCATAACCATAGTATAGAGCTCATCGCAAAGACAGGTGTTGGCGTGGTTACAATGAAATATACAGAATTATGAAATATACAGAATTATATCACCTATACGTCCAGGCTGGTGTTATTTCCTGAGTGTCATCCTAAATTGGTTGCCTTAGACAAAAATCGTTGTCTATGTAAGATATTTCACGCCCACTCAGCAGCAGAATATAAAAAACAAAAACTAGTTTTCAAAAAATATAAAACCTTCATAATAAACAATAGAAATTACTAAACATCCCAGCTGGATGTAACAAGTATTGCCCTCAAAAGGCAAAATCATTTATGCAGTATTCAGGTATAATAAGGGGAAACAGGGAAGAAGAAGGAGGTTAGGGGAAAATGATGGGGATTATCACCAGCAATACTGGAGGATTCTATTGCACTGTCGCTCCCTATCCGCCCGATCCAGCATTGTGTCCGGAATCAGGGAGAAAAGTGGCGACTAAGAATCCACGGTCTCCAGGTGGCATTTCTGCATGTTAAAGATATGATCGTGTGTGGTAGGTTGTGTTCGTATCTACACGTCGAGTTAACTTCTTGGATAACTTCCGACATAGACGGAGGGGTATTTTGTTTCCAGTGACGTGTAAGTATTAGTTTCGCACTGAGGAGGATATGTCCTGTCACGCTACGGTAAGTAGGGTCGATATTATGAATGCCAAGAAAAAGCAGTGCTAACTCCGGAAGCGAGTCTATTGGTTGTGTAGTTAGGTCTGATATTAGCTCGAAAATAGCTCTCCAATATGGAGCGATAATTGGGCAGGACCACAAAATGGGAAGTAACGAGCCTATATGGCCACATTCCCTCCAGCATAAAGGGGAGGTTGAAGGGTATATTACATGTAATTTCTGGGGAGTAAAGTACCAGCGCAAGAGCGTCTTTAATCCCGCTTCGTAGTGGGTTACACATTTGAAGTTTGAGACTAGAAACCCAATAGCAGTAATCCATGTTTCGTCGGGGAAAGATTTCCCCAGTTCTTTCTCCCACTTCACATATGTGGGGGATTTGACGAAGGTAGTCTTATCCCCCAGAAGATCATATATATATATATCGTGGTGTGTCTTTTGAATGAGGAAGGGAATTTAAATAGTCTCATTAAATCTGAGTTGATCTGGGGTGGGGAAAGGATGAATTTCGCTAACAAAGTATGGATACGCAGATAATTAAAATATTCCGTCGCTGGCAATTCAAAGAGTTGTTGAATTGATGTAAAGGGGAGGAGGTCTTGGTCAGCTGTAATTTGTGATAGAGTAGTTATTCCCTTATCCCTCCAAGCTTTGAGATTTAGATCAGAAACCCCTAGTTCAATAGTGCGGGTTGTGGCATGATTTAATAGGTGTGAGTTTGAGTCACCGCGTGTTTTATGAACGTGGGTCCATAGGGTACTGGCATGGGCTATGGTCAGGAAACTTTTATTTACAGAAGATGGATTCCATAAGGTGTGGATCAAGTAGTCTTTAAAAGATGCGTGTTTGAGCATATGTGATTCATGATTTAGTATATTTTAAGGTCCACCACTCCCGAGTGAATGATAAGCTTATCGCCGTATGGTAGTCTTTAATAACTGGGAGGCCCACTCCACCAGCCTGTTTCTTTCTAGTCATTAATGAATGTGCGACTCTGGGCCTTGTAGACTCCCAAACATATTTACTCAGCAGGGACTGTGCCTTCTTAAAGAAACTATTGGGATTGGGAGAGCCCTAAAAATGTAAATGATTTTGGGAAGGGTCATCATTTGAAAAGATGCGACTCTGCCTATCCATGATACAGCTTTCATGGCGAAGCTCTCGAAGGCATTGGGCATAGTTGTGAGAAGAGGAATATAGTTTTTGGTAAATAGCAAAGAACAAGGGGATGTTAATTAAATTCCTAGGTTGGGAATGTCAGTGGTTTGCCAGTCTAAATCGTACAATGAGGCCAGAGCAGCCACGTCCGCTGCTGGGATATTTATGGGAAGGGCCTGTGATTTCATGTTGTTAATTTTATAATATGAGATTGATCCATAGTGGGTTATTATACGAAGAGCGGTTTCAAGGGATTTGTGTGGGTTGGTTAATGTGAGTATAATGTCATCCTCATAAAGTGTGATTTTATGCGATTGGTCTCCTACCACGACACCAGATATGGCAGATGAACATCTAATGTGTTGCACCATAGGTTCTAATGCCAATATAAACAATAGGGGTGAGAGGGTGCATCTCTGTCTTGAGCCGTTGGTGATGATAAAGGGGTTTGATACTATTCCGTTAACCCACACTCTTGCAGAAGGAGTGGAGTATAAGCTATGGATAGCTTGCAATATTTGTCCCGAAAAACCCATGTGACGGAGCGTGGCAAAAGTGCAGTCCCAGTGTAGGCGGTCGAACGCTTTTTCTGCGTCTAGCATCACCGCAACCATTCGGAGCCCCTGTATTTCTTCAAAATTGAAAGGGTCCATGTCACGTCTGGTGTTATCAGATGCTTGGCGACCAGCTACAAATCCCGCCTGGTCAGAGTGGATTAGGGAAGGGAGTAATGGGGACAATCTGTGAGCGGGAAGTTTAGCGAACAATTTGACATCTGAATGAAGTAATGAGATAGGTCGGAAATTTTGGGGCACGTCGGGAGTTTTGCCCGGCTTCGGTAAAGTAACTATAAAAGCCTCCAACATGTCTGATGGAAAGGGGCTTCCCTCCAACACCTGGTTGAACATAGTTTGAAGGTGAGGTGTGAGGATAGCTTGGAAATGGCGTAAATATTCGTTTGAAAACCCATCGGATTTGCCTAAAGGGAGTGTCAAGATTACTTTATTTACTTCTTGGACTGAAAATGGGATATTTAGGAGTTGCAGTTGTGTGGGGCTTAGGGTTGGAAGCGAAGCCTGCACAAGGAAGTCCGCCACTAAGGTGGGGTAATTATCTGGTAGTGGGATTTGGTCCCTAAGATTGTATAATGTCTGATAATATTGTTTAAATTGATCAGCTCTGTCTCTAGGGTCTATTAATTTCGCTTTTGTGGAGGGATGTAAGATATGTGGTATCTTGGATTTGGCCTGTCACCTTTTGAGTTGTTGCGCTAATAGTCGCCCTGCCTTATTGCCTTGCGAGTACTGCCTGGATTTGAGTCTGAGGAGGGCGTTATGGTAATTTTGAAGCAGTAGACTGCTAAGTTTGTTTCTCACAATGCGTAGTTTGTTGGACAAGTGGGGTGTTGGGGTGTTTTTGTTAAGAGTTTCTAACCTGGTTATTTCCTTTAGCAGTAGCGTTACTTCTCTTTCTCTTTGTTTTTTGACAATGTGGCCAAGTTTAATCAGGGTACCTCGCATCAATGCCTTATGAGATTGCCATAGGACAAATGGGTCTGAAACAGAGCCAGTATTGAAATGAAAGAATTCCTGTAGGTGAGTGGAGAGATCAGTTAGATGTTTTGGATTACTAAAAAGAAGGTGTTATTTCTCCATACCGGGGATTTGTGTGTCTGGTAATGTTCGTCTAAGACGATTGAGATAGAAGCATGGTCGGACCATTTTATGATACCAATGTCAGTGGCGAGAGTGTGGAGTAAGGAAGTATGGTCTACCATGAACATATTCATGCGTGAATAGGACATATGTAGTGGGGAGAAGAAGGTGTAGTCCTTTTCAGAGCTGTGTTGTGCTCTCCACGCATCACTGAGGCCTTCTGACTGTAGAAATGTGTCCAAACCTGTGTCTGATCTTCTCGTTGGGGGTGAGGAGTCTAGTGATGGTTGTAATACTGAGTTAAAGTCACCGCAGAGGATCACTTTACCCTGTTTAAGTTTGTTTACTTAACGCATAAGTTTGTGCCTGAAAGCTAGTTGGTGGGAGTTAGGTGCGTATAGGGTGACTAGTGTATATATGACGTTGTTAATAGAACATACCAGAATGATGAATCTGCCACCTGGATCCGCTGTAATGGGGGAGAATGCGACCGTATTTCTGACCGCAATCAGAATCCCCCTCTTTTTCTTGCTGAAATGAGAATGAAAGATGTTAGGGAATAGACGATGTTGAATTTTAGGAGCATCGGTATTTAGCAGGTGAGTCTCCTGAATACACAGGACATCTGCCCTAGCTTGTAGCACTTCCCTCCATAGGTAGGATCTTTTCTGGGGGCTATTGAGCCCTTTAACATTGAGGGATAGAATTTTTAGACCCATATTGGTGGAACCAAGGCGGGCCGGCAGGAGAGAGAACAACAGCGGGCATCCCACCTACAATCTAACAGACAAAGCAGCAGTGATGGCAGGATCACAATTGGGGGATAGGAGGGGGGAAGGGAAGGTAAAGGGTAAAGAGGGGAAGGGAGTATTAGAAAATAAGAAAAGGATAAATTAAATAAGATGGGGTAAACCGTCTGTGTCGGTGCAGAGGGCTAAAGTCCAGTGCTAGGGCTGGTATAACAAACTAATACAAGGAGATATTAGCAGAGGAGCTGCAACTATCTTAAAGAGGGTGTATGGAACGCCCTAGTGAAGTCATGCAACAGGCACGTATTTAAGCACCGAAGAAAATACGGAGTAGGCGATTCTAGGAGCATCATTCTTTCCTGGGGTTTATTTATTCTTCAACCATCTGGTGGCTGCGGGTAGGTGAGGATAACTCGTTTTTTCCTCTCTCTGAAGATAGTGGAATTCGCCATAATTAAAGGAGATGTTGTCCATCTTCAAGTGAATTAATCACATGGGTCTGTCCGTTTTTGCGGATCAATAATATTCGTCGGGTAACCCCACTTGTATGGGATTTCATGGTCATGCAATGTCGTCCTGATAGGTAGTAAGGCTCTGCGTTGGCGGAGAGTGACCATGGATAGATCAGTAAAGAGCATGACAGTATGGTAGGGAGCGGGGAGTGAGCCCTTTTTCTGCGCCCCTGCCATCATTGCTTCTTTAGTATGGAAAAAGTGGATGCGTGCAAGAGTGTCACGCGTTATGTTAGGACCCAAATGTGGGGGTTTCGGGATCCTGTGTGCTCTGTCAATAATCATGTCAGGAGCTGGGATTTGGGGTGTGAGCACTTTCATGAGTCCCTTTATGAACAGTTGTAGATCTTGATGGGGGACATCTTCAGGTATACCCCTAAACTTCACATTATTTCGCCTTGAGTGATCTTCCAAATCCGCCATTTTTAGTTTGACAACCTCTGGCTCAACTGCAAGATCATTATGTGCGTCTATGACAGCATTTTGGGAAGAAGGAGAAGTCACTCATTTTCGCCCCCATATGAGAGATTTTTTCCTCTGCTGTTTGCAATCTGGTGGTGAGTGGGTTGATCAGCTCTACAATGCCAGGGTGAATAGAGGACTTTAGGGCTAGTAGCATTGATTTGAGGGAGTCCTCTGTTACTGGTTTTAAAGTAGGGATGGAGTAGAAGGGTCAGAGGATTGGGGACCCCCCTGTTGAGGATGGCTGTACTCACAGTTCTGCGATTGGGCCGACATGTCTGATGCTGCAGTGTGAGGGAGCAAAGCTCTTGATGGTGAGTCACCTTGTGTGCGCTTGCAGGCGCCATCTTGGATCGGCCGAGTGGCGTGGTCTGGGCCTTTTGCATCCTCTGGAGTTGGAGGGAAGGATGGAGGAGACGAATTCAGCAGGTCAGTGAGGGCTGGAGGGGTCCATGGCAACGGCGTGCGGGCCGGCGGTGCGGGCGATAAGGCTTCAACGGAGGCGGCCACTGAGGACGAGCCATCTTAGCCTCGTGCTCTATCGAAGTAGGTCGTTAGGGTGCCGTCCTGTAGCTGATGCGGCAGCTTCTTCACCTTCCCCATGATGACTGCGGGGTATTCCGGTATCTGCTTAGGTGCTGTTGGTGCTTTTAGCCGGTATAATTACGCGGGCAAGCTGGTTTGCAGTCGCAAGGGTGCCGGAGCTCTCTTCCTAAGCGGCCATTTCTCTCGGCAGCCTAGCCCCCACACACACCCACCCCCCGGGGATTTGAACCTTGTGTTGGAAGTATTAATGAATGCCCCGTTTGAGCCGCTGCATATCTCTCAAGTAGTTCACACTAAAAACCACCTTCTTGTTGGCAATTACATCTGCCAGAAGGATTGGAGAAATCCAGGCCTTCTCCTGCAAGCCACCGTACCTCACCATATTGGAAGACAGCATCGTTCTCAGACACACCCCGTTATTACTTCCCAAAGTCGCCTCAGAGTTTCAACGTCAGCAGGAAGTATCCATTCCCTCCTTCTGCAAAAATCCAGTTACAGAACTACGTTGTCGTTTGAAACGCATAGACTGACAAGGGCATTACTGGTTATGAATCATTCTGTACCATATATATCGCATGACCAAATAAAGGAACCTACAACTTCATCAATTCTGAGTGCCGGATTTCCTTCCTTTCAACTTAGGAAATACCATAATCTGGACATGAGGAGATGTCTGTTAACTTACCTGGAAGTCTCCATCTTCTAGTGCAATACCAGGGCTCGCATAAGGGAGCAGCAGCAAGCAAAAGTACGGTGGCAAGGTGGATCCGAAATACTATCTGTGTTATCTCCATAAAGAACTAACCCCTCATAGGGGAATTTAAGCTCACTCTACCAGGGCTATCTCTGCCTCTTGGGCAGAAAATGCCTCAGCCTCGGTAGAACAGATTTGCAAAGCCGCAACTTAGAAAAATCCAAACATTTTCTTTAAGCATTATAAATTAGATGTCATACAAAATGTTGATTTATCCTACGGCAGGAAGGTCCTGTCTGCAGTTGTCCCACCCTAAATTTTTATTCCTCTTGTAATCCTCCTGCTATGCCGTTGTGGAGGGGCCGGGGGAAAGAGTCAATTACTCTTACCGGTAATTGGATTTTCCAATAGCCTCCACAACGGCATGGTATTCCCTACCAATGTTATATTTCTTTTACTGTGGGACATGTTATGTTATACCCTTTTCATGCTGTAATGTCTTTACTTTTTTCAATACAATTTGTTCATATATATTGTCGAGTCCTATCTCATTAACTGAAGCAGGTACTGGGAGGGGGCCTTTTAAAGTCGTGCTTCTATGTTGTTTCCTGTCCCAAGGAGGCGGGGATGCCCTCCTGCTATGCCGTTGTGGAGGCTATTGGAAAATCCGATTACTGGTAAGAGTTTTTTTTTTTTTTCAAAAATGTATTGTGTAAGATTGCAAATAAACAATAGACATATTGGATATTATCGCGTCTGTAATAGCCTGCTTTATAAAAATATCATATGATCTACCCCGTTACATGAATACCGTAAAAAAAACTGTGCAAAAGTAATTTTTTGTCACCTTGCCATACAAAACCTAATAGCGAGTGATCAAAAAGTGCCCCAAGATGGTACCAATGAAAACATCAACTCATCTTGCACACAAGACGATTGGCAGAAAACTTTTTAAAATATGTCTCTCAGAAAATGGCCACACAAAAACTGGATTTTTTTAAAAAAAATCTAAAATTGGTATCCCTGTAAGGACGCATGCACACAAACGTATTTTCTTTCCGTGTCCGTTCCGTTTTTCTTGTGGACTGTATTTGGAAGCATTCATTTCAATGGGTCAGCAAAAAAAACTGAAGTTACTCCGTGTGCATTCCGTTTCTATATGTGTCGGATGTCCGTTCCACAAAAAAATAGAACATGTCCTATTATTGTCCACATTACGGACAAGGATAGTACTGTTCTATTAGGGACCAGCTGTTCCGTTCTGCAAAATATGGAATGCACACGGGCGTCATCCGTGTTTTTTGCGGACTGCAATATACATACGGTGGTGTGCATGAGCCCTAATTGTACTGACCAGCAGAATAAAGGTAACATCATTTTTCCCACACAGTGTTCACCGTCATAACAAAACCCAAAAAGCAATGGCAGAGTTGCCACCTTTTCTTTATCCCTCTTCCAAAAAAGTTAAATAAAAAGCAATCAAAAGTGGTATGTATCCCAAAATAGAACCAATGATAAAGCTCCGTTGAGAGAAAAATAAAATGTATGGTGGTCAGAAAATGGCTGTAATTGGTCTCCAAAAGCTGATCAATAGCAGCATGGCGCCCGTAAACCATTCCACCTAAATCTGGCCTCCAAAAACCATATGGCGCTCCTTCTTTTCTGATACCTGCTGTGTGCCCAAACAGCAATTTACAACCACATGGAGTATTGCCGTGTCAGGATGGAAGAAATGCACTGTAAATCTGATGGACAGCAATATCTAACTAATCTAAGCAAGTTTTAGGCAAAAAAAAAAAATTGTATTTCATAATTTCCCTGGTTCTCTTCTGGCCCTTTGTTTACCTGCAATAACAACAATCTCTGCCCCTCCTCCTGATCTGCAAAGGGATTGAATACAAGTGCTGCCCTGAGTGATGTGTGCCTACTGGGATACTCAGCAGCATGTTATATGTGTAGGACTACAAGTCCCAGCTGTACAATGAAACTGCTGATACACACAGGATCTTCTCCCTACATGTTCTTGTGCAATGCTTTGCAGAACTCCTCTAGTCTGTGAGTTCCTGTGCCCGGCATTTGTCTCCTCACTGCCTGCAGCTACTTAGTAAAGCCTTCAGCCCTGAGTCTGTGTTCCTGAAGGGGTTAATCTTTCCTGAAGAATCCAGGGAGAGAGTAGACAGCTGCAGAAGCCAGTGCAGGGGGTGGGACCAGCACAGTGAGGTCTGGTGTACAGATACATATCTGCTCTCTCAAGCTTGTTAACCAAACATCATCAGAGCAGGGAGAGAAGCTGACATCACAGGTCATGTGACCTTCAGTGAAATCTGAAAAATCAGCAATTGGAGATGCAGTAAGTCCATGATAAAGCCCTTGCATTTGATTAATTAGAAACATACACAGAACAAAAATATAACTAAGACAACCCCTTTAACAAAATTTGAGAAATTTAAGGTTCTCCTGTTACCCCTTGTGAAAATGAAATATGGGTGGCTTATGCAACATTTTATTGGAAAAAATTAAAATTTTCATTTACATAGCCAAGTGTTTCTAAATTCTATGAAACGTCTGTGGGGTCAAAGTTTTCAGTGCACCCCTCAATAAATTCCGTTGGTAGTTTCTACTGTAGGGGTACTTTAGTGTGCCTTCAATTGTGACAGGGTACCCAAAAACCATTCCAGCAAAATTTGCCCTCCAAAAACCATATGTTGCTCCTTCCCGTCTGAGCCCTGCTGTGTGCCCATAGAGCATTTTACGACCACATATGGGGTATTTATGTAACCACAGAATCAGGGTAATAAATATTGAGGGTTGTTTTGCTGTTAACCCTTTCTGCCTTACAGGGAAAAAATTGTTTAAATTTAAAACCTGCAAAAAAACAAGTGAAATTTTGAAATTTCACCTCCATTTTCCTGTTTGCAACATCAGTTTTGAATATCTTAAGGGGTGTAGTTTCTAAAACGGGGTTATTTATGAATGGTTTCTACTACGTAAGCCCCACAAAGTGACTTCAAAACTAATTTGTCCTTTTTAAAAAATTGCTTCTAAAACTCTAAGCCTTCTAACATCCTAAAAAGTAAAATGACATTCACAAAATGCTGCAAATATAAAGTAGACACATGGGGAATGATAATAAGCAGAGAAATTTAAATTTACAAAATAGCAAATTTTTCTGTATTCTCCATACAATTCATTTTGGATTTTTTAAAATAAATAAAGGTAAAACATATCGACTCAAATTGACCTTTACCATAAAGTACGTGTCATGAAAAAACAATCTCAGAATGGCTTGTATAGGTAAAAGTGTTTCAAACTTATTACCACATAAAGTGACTAAATGGCTGTGTCCTGAAGGGGTTAAAGAGGCACTCCCAGAATAAATGTTTTGCCCCCGCCCTGCACGTGTAAATGTTCTGAGATATATAATAATAAATGTATGTATCGATTTATTGATGTCCATTCAACCATGGTTACATGTGGATTAGAGGTCATTTTCTCTTCCCTTTGATGCGGACATTGATTCTTTCATATGAATAAACTGACTCCCATAGTGGGTCACGTCATGTAACCGAGGCTGAATATACATCAGTTCCTTGACACGTAAGGTTGTTAAATGATTATGGATACCAGCACAATTACAAACTGATGAGCCTAAAAATATTTTCTGCGAGCACCTATGGCCGCTTTCACACGAGAGTACTGAAATCTGTCAGTATTCTGGCTCTGCTGATACACAATCAGTATTGCTTGAGTATTTCATCCGAATTTTTATGTATATTCCTTCCTGCATTTTTGATTTACTCCCATAGACTGTAATGTGCATATTTGGAAACAATTACGTACAAAACATCGACATGCAGCGGATTTCAAATAGGGACAGAGATTATACGCTCATCTGAATAGCCCTATTCATTAATATAAGCAGCAGATTCTAGTATATAAAATCTGGGCCATATATGGATTGCAAATACGCAACATCATATTTAAAAAATTGGCGGTGGGGTCTCGATATTACATCCTGTGGTGTGACGGTTGCAAGAAATGCAACACTATTTTTTACATGGCTGTGACTTTTTTGCGATTTGTCAAGTTACACCTCTAAAATAGTCAGTTATAGAAAAGTCACACAAATGTTTTTTGGTAGCGTAACTTTTCTGAGACTTGCTGTCACATGACATGTAGCCCCAGCCTTAGGCCTCGTTCACACTTCAGTGTTTGGTCAGTGATTTCCATTAGTAATTTGTGAGTCAAAACTACAGAGCAGGTGCAGATCTTTCCACTATGCCTTATCTTTGTACAGGCTTCACTTCTGGTTTTAGCTGACAAATCATTGATGGAATTCACTGACCAAACGCTGAAGTGTGAACTCATTTGTCCAGCATCCTGAGTTTTTCATTTTTCAATCAAAATACTTGTCTGGAATAAGGTGAAAAGACGGCACTAGATTAGGGTTGTTTCGGATATCGAAGTTTCGATACCCAATCGATACTTTTCTCTGGTATCGAGCTCGATACCAGGATTAGTATTTTATCGATACTGGGCTGCGCTACTGCACAGCCCAGTATCAGAGAACGTGGCTGCGCCAGTCTCAGCGCGGCCATGTTCTCCTCGGCAGCACAGGGAAAAGGAGGCAGTCTCTCCCGCCCCCTGTGCTGCTTCCACCAATAGAGCGAGAGGGGGGCGGGGTCACTGGCCACCAATGATGAGTGACGCTTACTATACAGATGCAGGCAGAAGCAGCTCATTGCCAGCACCTGCCTGTGACCGAGAGCTGCGATCCGCGGCAATTAACCCCTTAGGTGCCGCACCTGAGGGGTTAACTGCCGCGGATCGCAGCGCCCGGTCACAGGCAGGTGCCGGCAATGAGCTGCTTCTGCCTGCATCTGTATAGTAAAAGACACTCCTCATTGGTGGCCAGTGCGCCCCTTCCCCAGTATTAGACATTGGCCAATGTCCCCCTTTTCCCATTATGAAATACATTGGTGGCCAGTGCACCCCCCCATTCCTCCCTCCCCCCAGTAATAAAAGCATTGGTGGCAGTGGCCACAGGGTCCCCTCACCTCCTCCTCATTGGTGGTAGTGGCAGTGATCAGAGCCCCAGCAGTGTATTGCAGGGCCTCCGATCGGTTACCATGGCAACCAGGACACTACAGAAGTCCTGGCTGCCATAGTCTGCTCCCTGCTGCTGTGTGCACAAAGCACAGGGCAGCAGGGAGAGGGTGAGATCCTATTCACCCTGATAGATCTCTATCAGGGTGAATAGGATGAAAAGATCCCAGGTTCTAGCCCCTAAGGGGGAAATAGTTAATAAATAAACTGTAAAAAAAAAAAAAAAAGTTAAAAAAGTACACCAAAATATTAAGTATAAATCACCCCCTTTCCCAATTTTACATATAAAAAATATAAACAATAAATAAAATATTACATATCGCTACGTCTCAAGTCCAAACTATTAAAAAAAATCCTCTTAAGCGGTGAACGCCCATAAAAGAAAAAAAAATGAAAAGAAAAACTGCACAATTCACCATTTTATTTTAGTCGCCTTGTCCCCCCAAAAAATAGGATCGGACTGTTGTATTATTGGCCGGACATCCATAAAATGAGGAATGCATGCAGCTTTTTTTGGCATTTTTTTTTTATTTTTTTTGCGTGGTATCGAGTATCGCAATACTTTTTTATGGTATCGATACCGAATCAAAATTTTGGTACCGATACAACTCTACACTAGATAAGTCAGAATCGATCAATGACCTGATATATATAGCAGTCACCTGACTTGCATATTGCGAAATATGGTTCACCTGAAATGGCAACTCCTACAACGCTATAAAGAAGTATCATCTCCGGTTCTGCAGCGCGTTGACAAAGACTGGATTGAAAGTCTAACTATGTGCATCTGGCAGAATGGTAGACACACAGAACACAATATTTAAAGTACATTAGTAAACTTTGACCCCGCTTAACTCATAAATAGAGATGGCCTGAACTATTCGCCGGCGAACGCGTCCGCCGCGGCGGGCGAACATATTCGATGTTCGCGTTCGCCCCTATACTTTATTATTGAGCAAACTTTGACCCTGTACCTCACAGTCAGCAAATACATTCCAGCGAATCAGCATACCCTCCCTCCCAGACCCTCCCACCTCCTATCTAAACGCAAGGACAGCATCCATCTTAGATTCATTCTAAAGCTGCAGTAATAGTAATTGTAAATCGCAATGCAATTAATATAACCTGTATTATTCGCATTGCGATTACAACTTAGATCTGAGTTCCTAACGGTTGTATTGCTAGAATATAACGAAGGTAACGAATATAGCGCTATATTCTCAATCTTCGTTATATTCTAGCAATACAACAACCATTAGGAACTCAGATCTAAGTTGAATTCTCAATGCGATTAATATAACCTGCATTAATCACATTGCGAATTCAACTTAGAGCTGAATTCCTAATGGTTGTTGTATTGCTAGAATATATGTTATATTCTAGCAATACAACCATAAGGAACTCAGCTCTAAGTTGTAATCGCAATGCGAATAATACTTACAATTATTAATCACTTTGCGAATCCATTTGATGCCTCTATTTGATTGTATATGACGGTTGACTATGACTACCACCAACGTTCTGCTGCCTCCAAAGAAAGATATCTGAACCCCCCAGGGGCCATTTGGGCGTTTTTGATAGAAAACGCATCAAAAACGCATAGGCGTTTTTATAATTTTTTCATTTTTTATTTTATTTTTTTGTGTATTTTGCCACATTTGGTTGCATATTTACATTTGGTATAGGCAAATATGGTAGTCTAGATCATTACTCTGCCCAAATCTATATTCAGCTACATGGCTTAGAAAATATGCTGTCAAACAATGATCCTAGGCAGGGGCGTAGCTAATGGCTCATGAGCCCTGGTGCAAGAGTTCAGCTTGGGCCCCCCTTCCTTCTGTGCTTTGTGTCTCTTCCTATGCGGCACAAGGGTCTTTGGGCCCCCTTAGGCTCCTGGGCCCGGTAGCGACTGCTACCTCTGCACCCCCTATAGCTACGCCCATGATCCTAGGTTTTGGTATAGACACATGATCTAGACTACCATATTTGCCTATACCAAATGTAAATATGCAACCAAATGTGGCAAAATACACAAAAAAATAAACTAAAAAATTATAAAAACGCAGATGCGTTTTTGATGCGTTTTTTTTAATCAAAAACGCCCAAATGGCCCCTGTGGGGTTCAGATATCTTGCTTTGGAGGCAGCAGAACGTTGGTGGTAGTCATAGTCAACCGTCATATACAATCAAATAGAGGCATCAAATGGATTCTCAAAGCGATTAATAATTGTAAGTATTATTCGCATTGCGATTACAACTTAGAGCTGAGTTCCTAATGGTTGTATTGCTATATTATAATGTATATTCTAGCAATACAACAACCATTAGGAACTCAGCAATGCGATTAATGCAGGTTATATTAATCGCATTGAGAATTCAACTTAGATTTGAGTTCCTAATGGTTGTTGTATTGCTAGAATATAACGAAGATTGAGAATATAGCGCTAAATTCTCAATCTTCGTTATATTCTAGCAATACAACCTTTAGGAACCCATCTCTAAGTTGAATTCGCAAATAAGATGTCCCAAACTATTCAGCGGCGAATAGTTCCCGACGAACATAGCTTGTGCGCGTTCGTCGCGGCGGGCGAACATATGCAATGTTAGGTCCACCCCCTATCATTGAGAAAACTTTGATCCTGTACTTCACAGTCAGCAGACACATTCCAGCCAATTAGCATACCCTCCCTCCCAGACCCTCCCATCTCCTGGACAGCATCCATTTTAGATTCATTCGGAACAGTGGCGTAACTAGAAATGACTGGGCCCCACAGCAAATTTTTGAATGGGGCCCCCTCCCCCAGAATTTTTTTTACAACCCCTTTCTTTCATGCCGTCCCCTTTCCTGTGGCTAGTAAAGATCGCTCTCTCAGACCAGGCCCGGCAGCTGTTCCATCCGTTTTCTACACTGTCTATCCTGCCACTGTATTTAATTTCATTGTGTAATAATGTTGAGGGGCCCTGACAAAATCTTTTCAGTACTTCTCCTCCTCTTGGATGGGCCCATTCTGGGTCAGGGCCCCAAAGCAACCGCTTCCCCTATAGTTATGCCCCTGATTCGGAAGCTGCAGTCTTAGTGAGAGGAGGAAGAGTGTAGTTGCTGCTGATTTAATAGGGAAATCGATAGCTAGGTGTCACGACCGCTATTCCAGCAGCGGTCGTGTCGCACCAGACGGAGGGGAAGGGGGACCCTTATCTACGGATGGGAAATAGAACGGCCACCCTTGACAAACCCTAAGCTGGCACCTGTCTGCCCTGATACCCTAGACGGGGTGTGAACCCGTGCAGCGAGCAGGATGCCTAAACCCTAAGTCACCCTCAGAAGACTAGACTGGGGAATGGCAGATGGGAGCACTAGTCACCATCACTCATGTCTAGGAGAACAACAGGGGAAGACCGCAACAAACAAACAATCTCCAGCAGAGATAGACTTATCCAGTCACGAGCAGAGAAGATTATCCCAATAACGACAGTCCACGCCAGACAAAGGCTCCACAGCAATACCGTCAAACGATCTCCTTCAAAGGTCAGAATAGCACTGGAAGTAAGGACTATATCTGGCAATGACTGCAAGTGAAACTGAAACTAATATAGTAGCTGGGAGTGGCAGACAGCACTCACCTGAGAAGAATGCCTACAAACTCCCAGTCAGGACAAAAAGGTTCACAAGGCAAAACCCGGATGACATACCCTGAACCACGGAGCAAACTCACAAGCTATCGCGAGTAGCAAGTCGCTGCGACCTTCTCTTCCCAGACCTATCTGGATCAGTCACAGTCGTGACAGTACCCCCTTTCTACGAGGGCCACCGGACCCTCAAGACCAGGCCTCTCCGGGTGGGACCTATGAAAATCCCGAATGAGTCTGTCCGCCTTTATCTCTGATGCTGGCACCCACATTCTCTCTTTGGAACCATAACCTTTCCAGTGCACCAGGTACTGAAGAGAGCGGCGAACATATCGTGAATCAACAATCTTTTCTACCTGAAACTCAAGACTGCCATCAACAACCACCGGTGGAGGCGGTAGTGGCAATGGTTCAGGAGGTTCTACATATCTCTTAAGCAGAGATCTGTGGAAGACATTATGGATCCTTAGAGTCTGAGGTTGCTCCAGACGGAAAGCCACCGGGTTAATGATCTTAATTACCCTATAAGGACCAATAAATCTCGGACCTAATTTCCATGAGGGAACCTTCAACTTGATATTTCTGGTAGACAACCACACCAAGTCATTCACCCCAAGGTTTGTATCTACCACCAATTCTCTTCAAACTTTCTTGCACACTCTGCCACACTGATGAAAGTGAAGACGCAAATCATTCCTCCTCGGGAATCCCAGACGGCCCCCCCTCACTAAACGTACAAAACTGAGGATGGAAACCATACGCACCAAAAAATGGTGACTTATCGGTGGATTCTTGACGACGATTAATGGCAAACTCGGCTAACGGTAAATAAGATGACCATTCCTCCTGATTTTCGGAAACAAAGCATCTCAAATATGTCTCTAGGTTTTGATTGGTACGTTCAGTCTGACCGTTGGACTGAGGATGGAAAGATGAAGAAAACGACAGATGAACCCCTAAACGAGAACAAAAAGCTTTCCAAAATTTAGAAACAAATTTGGTACCACGATCCGAAACAATATCGGAAGGGACCCCGTGAAGCTTCACGATGTGGTCAATAAAAACCTGAGCCAGTGTGTTAGCATTAGGCAATGCGGTCAGAGCAATAAAGTGCACCATTTTACTGAATCTGTCAACAACAACAAGAATAACAGTCTTCCCCGCTGATACTGGTAGATCAGTAATGAAATCCATTGATAGGTGCGTCCAAGGCCTGTTGGGGATGGCCAGAGGTAAAAGACGCCCTGCCGGACGAGTATGATCCACCTTAGAACGAGCACAGGTAGGACATGCAGACACAAAATTCAACACCTCCTGGCGCCACTTAGGCCACCAGAACCGACGAGACACTAATTCCGAGATTGCCTTACTACCTCGGTGTCCTGCCAGTGTGGAGTTATGGTGTTCTTTTAGTATCTCCAGGCGTAAATTTTCTGGCACAAACAGTTTACCCGAGGGGCAGGAGGCCGGGGCGTCCCCCTGAGCTTCCAACACCCTTCCCTTTTAAACCTGAGTGTAATGCAGAGACCACCACCCCCCTTTGCAAAATAGGCTCTGGAACATCATCATCACCCCCTCCAGGAAAACTTCGAGACAATGCATCCGCTTTAGTATTTTTTGCCACCGGGCGATAGGATATTACAAAATTAAACCAAGTAAAAAATAACAACCACCGAGCCTGTCTAGGGGTGAGACATTTAGCAGACTCCAGATATACTAAGTTTTTGTGATCAGTAATCACTGTGACGGAATGAACCGCCCCCTCCAAAAAATGACGCCACTCCTCTAAGGCCAACTTAATAGCCAAAATTTCCCTGTTGCCAATGTCATAGTTCCTTTCTGCAGTAGACAATTTCTTCGAAAAGAAAGCACACGGACGCCATTCACCAGGGGACGAGCCCTGAGATAGTACCGCTCCCACCCCCACCTCTGATGCGTCAACCTTTACAATAAAAGGAAGCGAGACATCTGGCTGTACGAGAATAGGAGCCGAGGTAAATCTTTCCTTCAGAGATGTAAAGGCAGTTTTGGCTGCATGTGACCATTTGGAAAAATCAGATCCCTTTCGGGTCATGTCCGTCAGTGGTTTGACCACCAAGGAATAGTTCTTTATAAACTTTCTATAAAAATTGGCAAACCCCAGGAAGCGTTGCAATGCCTTCAGGTTCTCAGGCAGATCCCAGTCCATAATTGCACGGACTTTCTCTGGATCCATGCGGAAACCTGAATCTGACAACACATACCCCAGAAATGGCAGTTCTTTTACGGCGAACACACATTTCTCTAATTTGGCAAACAATTTGTTGGCCCTTAATATCTGCAGCACTTGTCTCACATGGATCTTATGTGTATCCAGATCCGGAGAATAGACCAGGATGTCATCAAGATATATCACAAGAAATCTCCCGATAAGGTGACTAAAAATATCGTTGACAAAATGTTGGAACACCGCAGGCGCATTAGTAAGACCAAATGGCATGACCAGATTTTCATAATGCCCTTCCGGAGTATTAAAAGCCGTCTTCCACTCATCCCCCTCTTTGATGCGAACCAGGTTATAGGCTCCTCTGAGATCCATTTTGGAGAACCATTTAGCACCAGCAACCTGATTAAAGAGGTCGGGAATGAGAGGAACAGGATAGGGGTCTCGGATAGTTATCCGGTTTAATTCCCGGAAATCCAGGCAAGGACGCAGGCCCCCATCTTTCTTTTTAACGAAAAAGAACCCTGCAGCCACTGGTGAAGAAGAGGGTCTGATGTGTCCCTTAGCCAAACTCTCCGAAATATAGTCTTTCATAGCCTTCCTCTCCGTGCCGGAAAGATTGTATAACCGGGTTTTAGGTAGTTTTGCCCCAGGTAACAGATTAATTGGGCAATCATATGGACGATGAGGTGGTAACCCCTGACAACCCTTCTCAGAGAACACATCCATAAAATCTGACAGAAAGGAAGGTAGAGATGTTACAGAGAGTGTTGAGCACCTACTACTCAAGCAGTTGTCCTTACAATGTTCACTCCACTCCACAATCTCCCCGGCCTGCCAATCCACCACTGGATTGCGAGTCACCAGCCAGGGAAGCCCCAATACCATAGGAGCCGGAAGACCGTCCAGGACATAACAAGAGATATGCTCTTTATGGAGGTCCCCTACCTGCAGATGGATATTATGGATGACCTGAGTTAACTCTCTCTGAGTAAGAGGGGAGGAGTCGATGGCAAAAACAGGAATAGTTCTGCTTACCGGTTCCAGAGTAAAACCCAGAGCCTGAGCAAACTGTGAATCCACCAAGTTGACCCCCGCCCCACTGTCCAAAAAGACGGAACAGATCTCGGTCTTATTGCCCGCCACAACGGTAGCGGACAACAAAAACTGAGACATGCGTATGGAGGAAACGAATACGCCCAGACTGTTATCCTCCGCACAGTCTGGGGACTCTAGTTTTCCGGCGGCTCCTTTGTTTGTGATCTCTTGGGTTCTGAGGGACATACCTTTACAAAATGACCCCTCCCCCCACAACGAAAACAAACCTCTGACCTATGGCGGACCTTAGGAGGATTCACCCGTCTAGTGGCGCCCCCTATTTGCATTGGTTCGACTGGATCACAACAAACCGATCCCTGCCCTATAGAGGCCTCTGTAGAACTTAATAGTCTCTCCCTGAGTCGTCTGTCGATTCTTATGGACAGAGACATAGCAGCCTCAAGAGACCCAGGGACCTCGTATACCGCCAGCGCGTCTTTTAATTTTTCAGACAACCCCTGGCAGAACTGACTCCTAAGGGCCGAGTCGTTCCATAATGTATCAGTAGCCCACCTACGGAATTCGGAACAATATAGTTCAGCTGACCGGTTCTCTTGCCGAAGTCTACGTAGCTTAGATTCAGCCAGTGAGACCCTGTCCGGGTCATCATAAAACTCCTCCACAGATCGTAAGGCTGGAGAGTCTGATGGTAAGGAGAAAGCCCAAGCCTGCGGATCTCCTTGCAGGAGAGAAATTACAATGCCCACCCGTTGTTCCTCACCGCCGGAGGATCTAGGGCGTAACCTGAAGAACAATTTACAAGCTTCTCTAGGTTACAAATTGGTCTCTCCCTCCTGAGAGCCTGTCAGGAAAAGCCACTTTTGGCTCAGGAGTACCTTGGTTTCCCGTAGCAACGGTGGAACCCAAGGATTGCTGCTGCTGCTGCAGCACTGTTGCTTTTAATCCTGCCACTTCAAGGGATAACCCCTGTAATTGTTTCGCCAAAACCGTAACCGGATCCATAGTGGAACAGAAAAATACAAAGCAAAACAGCAAGCAAAAAAAAAGGAAATGTCACTTTTTTTTTTTTTTTTTAAAAGGCCAGATATACTGTCACAACCGCTATCTCAGCAGCGGTCGTGTCGCACCATACTGAGGGGAAGGGGGACCCTTATCTACGGATGGGAAATAGAACGGCCACCCTTGACAAACCCTAAGCTGGCACCTGTCTGCCCTGATACCCTAGACGGGGTGTGAACCCGTGCGGCGAGCAGGATGCCTAAACCCTAAGTCACCCTCAGAAGACTAGACTGGGGAATGGCAGATGGGAGCACTAGTCACCATCACTCATGTCTAGGAGAACAACAGGGGAAGACAGCAACAAACAAACAATCTCCAGCAGAGATAGACTTATCCAGTCACGAGCAGAGAAGATGATCCCAATAACGACAGTCCACGCCAGACAAAGGCTCCACAGCAATACCGTCAAACGATCTCCTTCAAAGGTCCGAATAGCACTGGAAGTAAGGACTATATCTGGCAATGACTGCAAGTGAAACTGAAACTAATATAGTAGCTGGGAGTGGCAGACAGCACTCACCTGAGAAGAATGCCTACAAACTCCCAGTCAGGACAAAAAGGTTCACAAGGCAAAACCCGGATGACATACCCTGAACCACGGAGCAAACTCACAAGCTATCGCGAGTAGCAAGTCGCTGCGACCTTCTCTTCCCAGACCTATCTGGATCAGTCACAGTCGTGACACTAGGCTAGTGTATTCAGTGTCCACTCCAGTCCTAAAAGACTCATCAGATCTCTGCTGTAAGGACAGCGTCCTGACAGCACCCCAAAAAGCCCTTTTTAGGGCTAGTACATCAGTTTCCCTCCCAGACCCTTCCACCTCCTATCAAAAACCAAGGACGGCATCCATCTTAGATTCATTCTGAAGCTGCAGTGTTAGTAGTTGTAATCGCAATGCGATTAATATAACCTGTATTGATCGCATTGGGATTACAACTTAGATCTGTTCCTAATGGTTGTATTGCTAAAATATTGTGAATATAGCGCTATATTCTCAATCTTCGTTATATTCTAGCAATACAACCATTAGGAACTCAGCTCTAAGTTGTAATCGCAATGCGATTAATACAGGTTATATTAATCGCATTGCGAATTAAACTTAGAGCTGGGTTCCTAATGGTTGTATTGCTAGAATATAACGAAGATTGAGAATATAGCGCTATATTCGCAATCTTCGTTATATTCTAGCAATACAACCATTAGGAACAGATCTAAGTTGTAATCCTAATGCGATTAATACAGGTTATATTAATCGCATTGCGAATTCAACTTAGAGCTGGGTTCCTAATGGTTGTATTGCTAGAATTTCTAGCAATACAACCATTAGGAACCCAGCTCTAAGTTTAATTCGCAATGCGATTAATATAACCTGTATTAATCGCATTGCGATTACAACTACCACACTCTGCGTCAACTACGTAATTTTCCATGGGAGTTTTGCCATGGATCCCCCTCTGGCATGCCACAGTCCAGGTGTTAGTCCCCTTGAAACAACTTTTCCATCACTATTGTGGCCAGAAGGAGTCACTTTGGTTTTTAAAATTCGCCTGTCTATTGAAGTCTATGGCGGTTCGCACGTTCGCGAACATTTGCAGAACTTCGCGTTCGCTGTTGGCGAACGGAAAATTTAATGTTTGCGACATCACTACTCATAAACAGTACAGGTAAAAAAATAAGTAAACTATGATATATAACATGACCCCCTTCCCATTGAAAAAACCTGAACGGACTTCAATATGGCAAATTTTCAAAAGGCGACCCAAAACATTTCCTCCACCAAATAATGCAACCTCCCTCCTAATTAATGCTTTCACAGTTTGGAAGTAAATATTCTACAATTACATTGGTTTAAATGGTGCATCCAGACTTTTGCCCCACCCTGTACAGTGGGAATTATTGCACATGCATTTCCTCTTCTGTACTTCTACTACTCTCAGAAGCAAGTAAGCAATATGATTGTAGCATTTACTACAAACTTCAAAAATAATAATTACATAGTACTGCAGATAAGGAGTCCAGATTGTTATTTTTTTCCTACTCCCCCCCCCCCCCCCCCAAAAAAAAAAAAAAACAAGACACCAAGAAGGAGAACTTAATGAAACTTTCTGTGTGTGACTGTAATGATGATCTATGTAATTGGTTACAATATTAGAGCCAAAGGATAAGTTTATTGGGGAAACCGGTACAATTCACTGTTCAGCCACCTCTACCCTGGATACAAGATAATATACGGTTGGACATGAAGGTAAAAAGGTTCTGTATGGTATCCTACGGTGCCTTTGCCCACAGGTGTTGCAGCTGGGCCTGCAGATCCTGCTCATTTGTAGGCTACCTAACCTGGTGTCCTAGCTGGTCCCATAAATTCTTGATTGCTGGTAAATATGGCAAAAGGGCAGGCAAAGGAAGTGTTGAAGTGGAGACATTCCTGGAAAACCCTTGTTGTGTGTGTGGACGAGCATTAGCCTGCTGAAAAATTCTAGTTGGAATTCCTGAGAGGCAAAACTTGGCCAGAGGACGTCCTGCTTGTATTGCTGAGTTGTAAGTGTCCCTCTTATTGTGTGTGGCTCCCCACTTCATCACACCAGCATTTGGGCCAGTGTGTCTCTCCACAGCAAAGGCAGGACTGAATCTTTCATCATGAGGCCTCCATACTCAAACACAACTGATGTGGGGTCCCAAACAGAACATGGATTCTTTGCTGAAGACAATAGTCCGTAGCAGTCCAGGTTTCTTCTTCACAACACCACAACAAACAAAGGCGATGATAGCTGCCTGTCAATGGCAGGACACGTAATGGGCACCCTGACACCAAATGTCCTTCTGCTAAGCACCTGGAAATGGTCTGGGCAGGGGTGTGAAATGAAGGTGCCACCTGTGTCTGGATGGTGAACAACAATATTGTGGAGCTGCACATGCTTGTTGGCGGATCAAGCCGTATTCTCTGTTGGTGGTCTGTCTGCGCCATCCGGAGCCTGTTTGCCACAGATGCATTCTGTCATGTACACCACTTCTCCCAACACCTCCTACCAGAACAGACTAGATGTCAGGACACTTGTCAAAACAACCATCCTGCTTCTCTTAGTTCAATGATGTACCCTTCTCAAAGTCTGTCTGTCGACGCACAAAATGTCTTCAAGTGCGTTGTAATGGCATGTCTAGCAGTTAATGATTTCTCAGAAGAGATACACTACCCAAAAGTAGCCACCAAGAGCATTTTTATAGAGCAGTGGGGGAAGCACTTTTACACCCTTTTGTTTCCAGACCCAGTGTCTTATCCAGGGGCGTTGCTAGGTTAAAACATTCAGGGCCTGGGCCCCTGATGTTTTGTCTCATGCCCCGAATTTGATAGCGATGTGGACTTCATTCTTTGAATCATCTAAGAAAGCTCCCATATACTCCAGCTCTCAGACAAACTTATCTTCTCCAGAGCAGGAAGGTTCCATCCTACCGAAGAGAACACACCTCTTTGCTACGTCATATATGCTATTTTGCTGCTAGTGAAGACTTAGTTACAAGATAGTGATTATAGTTAGATATTTACATAGTTCATATACCAGGGTTAGTAAAACAAAGCACAGATGTCAAGTGTTATCTCTTTTCATATTCTAGCCATTGTAACAATGCCTCAGAGAGAATGCCCCTCTGGTGTCTTTATAAAATGCTGTACTTCCTGAAATAAATGAGAATTTGCTTTGACCCCATTGTGTGTCACTGTTATTTTCTTCCATGCACATAAAACCCTTGGGTTACTATTAATTTGGAGCAGTACAGCAAATATAATCAGCCCTAATTGAGGGCATCTTACACAGTTGGCGCCCAATGTGGGGCTCAGGAGAAGTAGCGTCGCTAGCCGAAGTTTGGGGTTCCCAGAGCGCGGTGGACCACCCTTGAGGACGAGGACTGCAGCCTCAGAGACAAGGTGAGAAAACACTGGTCATCTCACCTGCCTCTTGCTGTACTCCACTGTGATGTGGTAATCTGTTCTGCTGTTGATGTTATGTTGTGGATAGTAGCAACTTCGGTTGATGTAAAATCCTGAGTTCCTAGATCCTTTTGAGTTTGCTCTACTGTGTGTTTGTCTGTGTGGTTTGTGTCAGGCACCTTCACAGTTAATGGTTAAGCAGAGCAAGAGATTTCCCCTGGCAGGGGGGCTGAGCCGCTTTAGGGGCTACTAAATTATCTGTCCTGTCCAGACAGAGGGAGTAATTAACTGCCTGAATAAAGTACGTTTAAAAATTACCTTTTATTAATGCTATATGTTAAAATTGGTTCTCCACCAATAGTTTCTGAGGGCTAATTATAGGGCCCACATATAAGGTGAGACAAAGTAACCAGATCACTCCAGTATACTGACACCCACTACATGTAAATCCCAATAGTTATTGGAATGTAGGTGCAGTCACTTGACGGTCTAGTTATAGGTAAATCTCCATTTATTTACACATATTGATTTATGCCGTCAGATTGATCGGCTCAACATAGATGTACATAACATAGGTGGCGCTCAGCGCTGTTCAAATAAACTGTGTGTCACTGATAGGAGCGCTCTCATTCGCTCAACGCGTTTTTTTACTGCAATAATGCGGTTGATCATCAGGAGCAGTTGAAGAACACTACTCGATTAAAACCACACACCTAGTGATGAATGTGTGGTTAATGAACATGGCGCTGCACACCTCTGATGACGTGCGTGCAGCAACAATGTTGGTAGTGTGTTTGGTTAGTTATAGCGCTGCACACCTCTGATATCGTGCGTGCAGCATATTGAAGCCTCCGGCATATGATAGCCAGACAGAGGGAGTAGCCCCGGGGTGCTCTGGGATGGGGCTTGATTTAGGGGTCACTGATTTATCTGTCTTAGTGATGGAGGGTATGGTCCCAGGAGGACTTTAAATTATCTATCTGGAGTGGTGGAGGGTTATTCCTGTATTGGCAGACCAGATGTGGTAGCTAGCGAAGAAACAGTTAAAATCCTGCACGGGGGTGAGTCCTGCTTGAGAGTGTGAAGGAGAAGGTGCCTGCTTCTGACTTGGTTGTAAGTGAATAAATCCATGGGACACACACTCTCTTCCCGAGGGCGAATATACAGCCTATCAGCTGGTGGCCCGTGAAGAGGGTAGCAAGCATGTGAAGTATTGTGTAAAGTTGAGTGATGATGCAGTGCAGTGCTGAGGAAGTATTGTGTTTTGTCTTTGTGCCCCTCACCGTGCGTGTCTCTGTTGTCCGGGGATTATGGCTGAGGACCGAAGGGAGACGGGGGGGGGGGGTGCAGCTTGGAATGTAAGAACAGTACAATACTAAGATATATTGGATATAATCATGTTATTTGTTAATAAGTTCGAAGATCTGTGTGTATAAAAGTATGAGGAAGGGTTCTATATGTCTTTTTCTATGTCTGTTCAACATTGAATGCATGAATAAAAGAGAAGGAGATGAAGCGGCACTCACCAGCTGTATAAAAGTATACCTTTATTGAATCCTCCAAAAGACAGAAGGCGATGAGGTAGCGGGGGCGGACGCCTTAACATGCGGCTGGACGGGGGCGACGGCCGTTTCGCGCTTCACCTAGCGCATCGTCAGGCCACTGTGTCCCATCCAGCCGCATGTTAAGGCGTCCGCCCCCGCTACCTCATCGCCTTCTGTCTTTTGGAGGATTCAATAAAGGTATACTTTTATACAGCTGGTGAGTGCCGCTTCATCTCCTTCTCTTTTATTCATGCTTGCAAGTCTGCACCCAGTACACCGGAGCAGAGCACCACTATCAGCTGATCAGACACTGGTTTCTGTGCCACCCTTCCAGAGCGTTTGTGAGGAACATTCTTTGTTGAACAGTAGTGCCACCTGAACTGCCTTTTATTTCTCTTCTCTCTACGATGTTCAACATTGAATGTTTTGTCTGTGTGGACTGGGAATCTGACCTTGTGTGTTGCCAACTAGAAAACTGACTAGTAGAGGAAAGTCAAATAGTCAAATAGCCAAGTTTACTGTGAGCAACGTCAGTTCTACGAAGTAAAGGTTAGGTCAAGAATGAAAGAAATCAGCACAGAGTGCTCCAGCAGACTCATCCCCCATCATATCACCAGCCCCCTCGTCCAAAGGGGTGGACCTGGTAAGTATGTCAGTGCCAGAACCATGCCCTAGGCCCACCTCCTTGTATCCAGTTATCACATAAGATGGCACTCCCTATGTCTCAATTTTCTTAGTTACTGGTATTTTTCCTGATAGGACTACGAGCATGGAACAATACACATAGATCCAAGTAGTACCACAAGGAGTACTGACTCAAGTCAATAAGTAAAGAATACACATATACCTTTGATTAATTATGACCGGTAGTATTGTTTTATTCAGATGAAATGCCTTAACTTCTATGTTTTTGTTTTTTAACCTCTTAAGGACGAAGGGCGTACATGTACGCCCTTCGTCCGCACTTTAAAGATGGCGCCCGCTCCCGCACGGAGCGGGCGCCCGAGCTGCGGGTAAAAGCTTGATTCATCAAGCTGACACCCGCAGCTCATGTCCGCGACCGGCAGCGATGCCGATCACGGACATTTAACCCCTCAGATGCCGTGGTCAATCCTGACCACGGCATCTGATCAGCGCAAAAACCGAAAGTTTCACTTTCGGTTTTTGCTCGGGCTCCCCTGATGGCCACAAGGGGAGCCGGAGCATGCATGTAGTACCCTAGGTTTCTGTGAATGAAACCTAGGTTACTACTAAGTATTCCTATGGAGCCTATGACTGTAATAGGCTCCATAGGAAATATCAGTTTTCTCATATATTCCAATGCTATTGCATTGGAATATATGAGAATAACAATCTGATGATTGCATCTTATAGTTCCCTATGGGAACTATAAGAAAGTGGTAAAAAAAAAAAAAAAAAGTTTAAAAAATAAAAATTAAATAAAAAAAATATAAAAATTCAAATCACCCCCCTTTCCCCAAAATGAAAATAAAATAAATAAAAAATAAAAAAATTACACATAATGGGTGTCGCAATGTGCGAAAACGCCCATACTATAATAATATTAAAAATATTCACCATACGGTAAACATAAAAACGGAAAGAAAGCGTCCAAATGGCTAATTCGCCATTTTTGGACGCTTCATTTCCTAAAAAAATGAATAAAAAGTGATCAAAACATCATACGCACCCCATAATGGTATCAATTAAAAGTTCAGATTGCCCGCAAAAATGAGCCCCTACACTGCTCCGTACACATAATTACAAAAAAGTTATAGGGGTCAAAACATGGCGACAAAAAATAAAATAAAAAAATTCCCACTTTTAATTTTTTTCACTATCAAAACATAAGAAAAACTATACATATTAGGTATTGCCGGATTCGTACTGACCTGAAGAATAAAATTAACCAGTCAGTTTTATCGCAAATCGAACGTTGTAATTTAAAAACCCGTAAAACTGTGGTGAAATTGCTTTTTTTTTGCAATTTCACCCCATTTGGAATTTTTTTCCCGTTTCCCACTACATCACATGCAAAAATAAATGGTAGCGTTAAAAAGTACAACTTGTCCCGCAAAAAATAAGCCGTCATATGGCTATGTGAGCAGAAATATAAAAATGTTATGGCTTTTGGAAGGCAGGGAGCGCAAAACAAAAACGCAAAAATCCCAAAACCCCCGGTCCTTAAGGGGTTAAGTTAAGTCAAATGAAGCTCCCCCTTCTGCACATTTGCTAAAATCGCAAAAGGAGGGGATTGTGATGGAGATGGTCTCAACCGTGGTAAACTGTAGCTTTAAGCCTGGACAGATTCTGTTCTTTCTGTCTTTCATATGATGTTGCTGAAGAATGCTAACCTTAAGATAAGATGCTGCAGAAGTGGTAAAGAATGTAGACAGGCAGTGAAAAAAACAAGTAAGCTAATGAAAGGTGTAGACATGCCCCCCCGATCTACGATAGTAAACTAAATGCAGAGCAGTGAGAAAAAAAATGTAGGGAAAATAAAGGGTGGCTAAAAGATAACAAGCACACAGAACAAGTTTTGCTGTGAATAGTGAGGGAAGTGTATAGAAGGACAGAGAAAGTGGAAAGTATCATTATGAATGTTATCATGATAATGTTAAACCACCTCCTCAACAGAAAAAACTTAGGTCTGCCACCCTATATTGGTCCTGGGAGATGGAATTGCATAGTCTGCGGGACCCAGAACCCAGATGGGAGAGAGAATCGTGCTGTTTGTGGCACTCCTCGTCCACACCGCACGAGAGGATTGTATTCTGTGTTGCCTGGATCACTGTCCGTCTACACAGACACCCATGTTTTTGTCATTAGGATGACATATGTGAGTTGGGAAAGTTAGACGAGGATTAGGAAACAGGCAATACAGTACCTTCAGTATCGGCTGTACCTTTAAACATTTAGCAGATTCCAGTCCGGCCCCAATGATATCCCTCTGGGTGATAAAGAAGTATTCCCTTTTTTGATTGATACTGGAGCAGCCAAGACAATTGTGCGCAGCAAATATGTCCTCACCTGGCTTAATCCCCAATAACACCAGTCCTTGAGTAGAAGTGGATGGGAAAGTAGTACACTCCCCTTTTAACAGAACCCATCGTATTAGATTTGCTCTTACCCAATAAGTACTTGCCCGGTTGTTTTATCAGTGATAACTTCCCCTGTTGCCTCCCGGGTACATACTTGCTTGCAAAAGTACGTGCCAGCATTTTATACTAGGAGGATGGTACTGTGAAACTCACAGGTGCCCTCAATGACTGGGAACTTTGTTTAGTAAAAGTAAGCAAGTTGACGGTAGCATATCCAAACGGTTCCAACATGTGCAAAAGTATCTCCAGAAAGTGCAACGTTTTGACCAGCAAGTGGTCTTTGTCAAGCACTGCTGGTCGAAAAGTTGCACTTTCTGGAGATACTTTTGCACATGTTGGAACCACTGTGAATAAAATTTACATTGTGGATATGCTGCCGTCACCTTGCTTACTTTTACTGATCTGAGGACCAAGAAGGATCTAAGGTCATGACAAGGCTGATGCATTCCAAGGACGAGTCCATTTAAACCGGTTTTGAGTGCTGTTCTACACAACTACTATTGGGAACTTTGTTTGTTAGCCGTTAGTGATATAACTTCATGTTTGTGTCTGAACTCCTAGAAGCTGAGGAGGTAGCCCTGCTTGTGGGACCCACGTTTGTTAGCAAGCTCTCAGTTCCTCCTGTGGAAGTGGAGATGAAACCTGGCTCCCCCACTTCCCTGGAAGATGCAGTATATCTTGAGTATAGTCAGATGCACACATGCAATCCACATACCTTGTTGGCTCAGGTTCCCGTTACCTCTACCCCACTACTCCACAGTGATTAATTTTGCAAATGCAATAACAAATGACAAGACAGATGCAGTCTGCGGTCTTACTAAGCCCTCAAACTGATGGTAAAATTGAGGGTTCTAAAGTAGCGCGGAACTTAACACTCACCTAACTGTGCCATATGGGCAATACCAGTGGCCAGTGGGCAAAAATTACAGGAAAGCATAGGCCGGCTCGCAACAAACTCCTCAGTTACCTCCAGCATGTAACCATGCAATGGGAGGAGGGAGAAGGCTGTGAGCCCCACCCAAGACTGGCTGATATGGCCCAGGCCTCACAGGTGCACTTAAATGTAGCCTCTGGATGGAAAACAGGCTACATCTACATAGGAGTTTATACACCTCCAAAAATTACATATACGAAACAACTGAAAGGTGACATTAAGAAGGATGTGCTCAACCCAAAAATGCAGTTGTGCATATATATACAGGGGAGCAGATCCTGCACTTGTCGCCCATTGCTAATGGCGATCCCCAGAAAAAATGCAAATGGTGGAGGATGCCCGCAGTGGACCACAATAGACATCCTACAAAGATGGCAATTGTGTGGATGTGATAAATAATATAACAATATAGCAATAACAAATGACAAGACAGGTGCACTCTGCGGTCTTACTAAGCCCTCAAACTGATGTTAAAATTGAGAGATTAGTTGACATGTTCTGCAGTGGTGGACATGTCTTAAGCCCGAGCACCACGCCAAGGTTTCCTGTCTTGTCATTTGTTATTGCTATATTGGTATATTATTTTTCACATCCACACAATTGCCATCTTGGGTAGGATGTCTATTACGGTACTTTTGGCCTGCTGCGGGCATCCTCCACCGTATGCATTTTTGCTGGGATCGCCATTAGCAACGGGCCACAAGGGCAGGATCTGCTCCCCTGTATATATATGCACAACTGCATTTTTGGGTTGAGCACATCCTGCTTCATGCCACCTTTCAGTTGTTTTGTAATTTTGCAAATGTTTTCTTTTCAGCACCACTATATCCAGACTGTTGGTATCTGTTTGCCTTCACACATGAGGGTAAACAGCATACCTGTGTGTTGCTGCCACAGGGAGCCTAGAACTCATCCAGTATGTATACTGTAGCCATAAGAAAGCTCCCATATACTCCAGCTCTCAGACAACACCTTATCTTCTCCAGAGCATGAAGGTTCCATCCTACCGAAGAGAACACGCCTCCTTGCTACGTCATATATGCTTTTCTGCTGGTAGTGAAGACTCCATTACAAGATTGCGATTATAGTTAGATATTTACATAGTTCACATACCAGAGTTAGTAAAACAATGCGCAGATGCCAAGTGTTATCTCTTTTCATATTCTAGCCAATGTAACAATGCCACATGCCTCAAGGGGAATGCCCCTCTGGTGTCTTTATAAACTTCTGTGCTTCCTGTAATAAATAAGAATTTGCTTTGACCCCATTGTGTGTGTTATTTTCTTCCGTGCACGTAAAACCCATGGGTTACTATTTATTTGGAGCAGTAGAGCAAACATAATCAGCCCTGATTGGGGGCATCTTTCACAAATGTCCTGCCTGCCAGCTAGAAACAACTGTATTGCTGTCCTCAGGATGGCAATACAATTGAATCTAATGCACTGGAAGAGCCGAAGGACCTGTGGTGACATCACAGGTCATGTAACCAGTAAAACAGAAAGTGGTTGAGAAGGACCTGCGATGATGTCACCATCATGTGACCAGTGCAGGAGAGGACGGCAGTGAAGAGAAGTCCTGGGGGAAGAAGATGTGATGTCTGCTAGATGAGGAAAGGTAAGTGAAGGGAGAGGCAGAGCAATGCTGGGAGTTGTGGTTATTTAACTGGGATTGTATGTTAGGGCTTTACATGGAACTGTGTGTTGGAGGTGGCTGGGGAGTGGGGGTCATGTTATTTACATGGGACTGAATGTTACAGGGTTCTGAGGGAGTGATGTTATTTACATGGGACTGAATGTTGAGGGGGTGATGTTATTTATATAGGACTGTATGTTGAAGGTGGCTGGTGGAGAGGGAATGTTGTTTTTTTTACATGGGACTAAATGTTGAGGGGGTGATGTTCACATGGGATTGCATGTTGGAGGCAGCTGGGGAGGGAAGGATATTATTTACTTGGGACTGTATGTTGAAGACAGCTGGGGAGGAGGTAATGTTATTTACATGGGACTGTATTTTGGAGGGGGCTGTAGATAGAAAGGGCTGTTATTTACATGGGACTGTATATTGGAGGGAGTTAGAGAAATGGTGTGATGTTATTTACATGGGATTCTATGGCAGAGGGAGGAATATAACTGCAGGGGGCATTATAAATACTGGGGGCACTTCAGGGTGAGCATTATAACAGTAGGGGCAGTATAAATACTAAGGGCACTGTAGGGGTATTATAATTCGAGGGGACATTAGGTGTTCTTATTACAACTGGCCTGGGGGCTCTATAGGAGTGACTTATAGATCTGTCTTATTTCTACTATGAACACTATAGGGGGCCTTATTACTACTGAAGGGTCTGTAGAGAGCTTTATTACCACTGGGGGAACAATAGGGGGCCTTATTTCTACTGGGGGCTCTGTGAGGGTATTATAAATACCGGAGGGCTCTTCTACTAATTGGGGAACTTTTGGGAAGCGTTATTACGGTTGGGGGCAGTATTACTAATGGGGGCATTTTTGGGGAGCATTATCACTGTAGGGGGCAGTATTACTAATGGGGGCATTTTTGGGGAGCATTATCACTGTAGAGGGCAGTATTACTAATGGGGGCATTCTTGGAGAGCATTATCACTGTAGGGGGCAGTATTACTAATGAGGGCATTCTAGAAGGGAATTACAATTGGTGGGACTATGAGGTGCCTCTGTGAGACTGTATTCTGCCCTAACTGCAGTGTGGCATGTCAAAAGTTTTTTTTCATGGCTTCATACAGAAAATAAACTCCGTATGACTTTGTCACTTATTGGGCAGTTGATATCTATATGTACCCTTTTATGGATCTGTACCAGGGGCGTAGCTATACAGAGTGCAGAGGTAGCAGCCACATAAGGCACTGGAATTATAGAAAGTGCATGATGGTCAAGTTACACCTCTGGCTGGAGGGAAGGGGTTAGGTCATGAATTTGGCATGGGGGGGGGGCGTTTCAATTTTTGCCTCAGGCAGCACCAAATGTGCTTCCCTGGCCACAAAGCACTGATAGAAGGGGGGCCCAAGCTGAACTCTTGAACCAGGGCCCATGAAACTTTAGCTACGCCCCTGATCTGTACACTCTGTACACTCTGTAATAAATTATATACACAGTGAACCATCCCCAAGGGATCCTTCAAACAGATAATTTTTTGCACAGAAACAGCCTCCCGTTGTTATTGGGAGCCCGCTCTCTCATTCAGTTGACTACAGATTTAGTTTATACCTGTCTGTAGATACTTGTTGCCTCTCTGGACAAACAAACTTGTTATGAGAGAGTCTGTTACAACATGGTAAAAATCACTTAAGAATACTGAAATAACCAACTCTTCTGTAGCCCATATGTAGATCCTGTGGATAGATGATGTCGCTGTCATGGGACAACCGCTTTAAAGCATAAAGGCTGGGAGATTCTTTCATTATTGGATTCAGATGCTAAACATTAATTTCTGATGATGCTTGAGTATCCAGATCTCCTGGTTCACAAATGGAAACTGGTTCTTTTATGTAACCAATACTCACCAATGGAATTATAATAACTGCAATGCCTGTCCACATCCAGAACTAATTGAAGAATTGGAGGCAAATACTAATTGCCTACAGACAGATTTACTAAACAACTGACAACTAAAGAAAACTTCTGCAGTTCTTGTAAAATGAAGATCTATCCTCTGGATAGATCTTCAGCATCTAATCGGCGGGGTCTGTTCGCTTTCCCTCAGGCCTAGTGACATCACGACTAGTATCACTGGCCTAGGCGGGTCTAAGCTCTTTTCACTTGAATGGAGCTTAGCCACGTCCAGGCCAGTGATACTAGTTGGGGCCTGCGGCGCTACTGCCAGCGCAGCTGCCTTCCCAAAGAGCTGATGATCTATCTAGAGGATAGATCATCAGTTTCAAGCCTCATGCACAAGTATTTTGCGGTCCGCAAAGAATGGATCTGCAAAAAATAGGGATGATGTCCGTGTGCATTCTGTCGCGGATATAAAGCGCAAAAATGCTTTATATACAAGAAAACAAAAGAAAGGATCAAAGGAAAAAAAAAACAAAGTTATTGATCCTATTGAGGAGAGGGCGACATAATAACCTCTCAGCTCGTTGACGAGAACCTTAATTATTTTGTGCAACTAGAAAGAAAACGAGGTACCATCATCTATGCAAAAATATATGTGAGTTTATTATACATAAGTGCTAAATACAAAATCGATAATACAACCTGTACAATGATAAACAATGCAATATAATACCACTACTTTCAATCAATACTGAATATCGCCAATCAATGCAATGATATGCAACAATCCAAATTAAAGAAAAGTACCCCTTTCTATCACCTTTTAACCAATTGAGGTATATGGCGGTACTATAAATTTACCAGCTCGGTATCAGGCTAGGGAATAACAAAGTTCCCAAGGTCTAGGTACCAATGTCTGATGCTCAATTAGCAATATGCATCTTTGCTAAGAGAATGATCAAACTTGATCAGGAGCCTTATCAATTACAGATCCACAATTGGGGATCTTTGACTATATACCCGGCTGAGTAACTTATCAATACCGCAAGTAATAAGCAAGATATACGTTACCAAAGGTCAAAAGGTGAGTAGGGCTCCGGAGGGACGGTCAGTTCTCCAGAGGGTTCCCCGTGGTCCAGGATAAAATCCAAAGTTTTGCCACGTTCTGTTTTGGTCCTTTCTTTGTAGAACTTTTTTTTTCTTTCTTTTGGAATCCCTTCTCTCATCCTGTCTATGATTAATATTCACAGACTTATTAAAAGAATACACCCCTTTAGATAACGGTCTTCCAACCAAACCAGAGGGTGTGCACATATGGTAATGGAACTGTGAGATCATACATTACCCAAAATGCTTTGCGGTGAACGTGTTATGCTACCTGCCGATACCTAGGCAGCAATGTTGTATAAGCTATAAATGTGAAGCTTTTAGGAGTTAAATTTATATAATGTGACTTCATGTTAAGTGGTAAATATCCACCACCTGGGACATACATAAAAAAGGGAGGCATACCCCCTGACACTTGAAGCAATTAAAAACCTAGATTCCCAGAAACTAGTATAACTGTTCTCATGTCATAAAGATAAAATGTAGACAACAAATTTGTGGGTTTTGGATTTCACAGGTGCCTTATCTTATGAAAATAACACAACTTTCTCATCAACAACTTCTCATTAAGAGAAGTCCAACTGAGCATGCTTTCCCACATACCTCAGGAATACACGCTTCTGGTGATACACACACAGGATATATAGACGTTAGTATATGATTATAACATGTAAAAAAATAAAACCAATATATGAAATAATATAAAACAACACATATGTGATATATTGATCCACTATATGAACAAACAGACATTATATGTTTGTCTCATTAATACATCTCATTATAAAAAGATGACAGACGAGCGCCAGGAAGAACCTTATCTCGACTCCTAGCCTAGTGATGAGGTAAAATTACTCTCTTACATAGGCCCACATCTGCCAGGAAGGACCTTTCCTTGAACCCATTTTTAACTTTTACAATGAAGGTTCATACAGGAGGGTGAATATAAGTACAACATGGCTGCTTATAGGCCATGAATACACGTTATAACAATAATAATGTATAAATGTTTATATACTTATGAAAAGGCATGACAATTCCGTATTCTACAGAACAGAACAGCTGGCCCCTAATAGAACAGTACTTATCCTTTAAGAACAAGAGGGAGCATGTATATCCTATAGGCAGAGGAGAAGCAGGCCGCAGCCAGCATAGAGGAGCATAGCAACTACAGAGCGGAGCACCAGTAGCCACGTACTGCTACTGTAACAGCAACCCCCACTCTCTGTTTTCTTTGATCCAAATTGCTGCAAGAATTGTTTCAGAATACCAGGAGCATTAATATTTTCAACATGCTCCCAATACCTTTGCTCTGATCCAAAACCTTTCTAATCCACCAGGATTAAGGTTTTACTTCTCATTTTTTTCATGCCCAGAATATTCTTTATTATATGTACATTTTCCATGTTCACAGGAGTAGTAGTAGGAGCAGAACTTCTGGAGAAAATATTAAACACAACTGGTTTGAGGAAGGAAAAATAATTAAGAATACTTAAAGAGGCAGGAAGACGCAACTATCTCAACACCTCAAAAGTACCAATAAAGAGGGGTGCCAACTTGTACGAGGGAACCTTGAGTCTGATGTTTTTTGAGGAAAGCCAGACCTTGTCTCCAGGAGAAAACGAAGGTGGAGTGCTGTGCTTGCGATCAGTGGATTTCTTCCTGTGAACAGAGGCCTGTGGTAGAAAAGCTTTAGGTTCTTGCCAGATCTGAGCATAGTTATTGACAGTAGACTCGCTGCTGGAACTCTGGAGGAGACAGTTACTGTAAGAGAAATCCGCAATTGGCAATCATAGACTATGAATAAGGGGGTTTTACTATAACCCTCACTAGGAGGGTTATTGTAGGAAACTCTGCCTAGAGGAGCGAAGCAACCCAGTCGTCATGACAGGTAAAAGTGAAGTGTCGCAAATAGTTGTTCAAGACCTGATTGATATGTTCGACCTGCCCATTAGTGGGCAGATATTAAGCAGAAGAAAAGTCCAATTTGACGCCCAGCAAAGATCGCTTTCCAGAACTTAGATTTGAACTGCACTCTTCGATCAGACATGATGTGAAGGGGCACGCCATACAGATGAAAAATGTGTTTCAGGAACGAGTTGGTGAAAAGACCAACAGAAGGAAGACCAGACTGAGGTACGAATAAACCATTTTAGAAAACCAGGTCAGCCACTATCCAGATAACAGGGCATCCAAAGTGAGGTCAGTTATAAAAATCCATAGCTATGTGCTTCTGTGGGGAATCAGGCACTATCAGAGGAAGCAAAAGACTTGCAGGTTTTTGTCTCAAAGTCTTGTTCTGTGCACAGGTGGTACAAGAGGCTACATTATCCCAGATATCTTGAAAAATTGTAGGCCACCAATAATGTTGGCAGTGGGGCTCTGGCAACCAAACAGATTTAACTTGTGTTTACTCCTAAGGCCGTTATTATACACTGGTTTTAATCCTTTAACCCATGTACAGGTCTGGACTTTGCCACAGAGGAACCACCAGGCCACTACCACTTAGACTATTCTCTGGTTGACAGCTGACCCACAGGAGGAAGACATACCGGTCCAGAGCACCGAGGGATCGGGCAAAACCATAGTCAGGGATAGACCAAATTCATGGCATGCAGAGTACGTGCAATCTGATAAACAGTCTGACATCAGGGCAGCAGCTCTGAGTAAGTACGGAGGTCAGGCAGTGATAAGTGAAAGCCAGTAAACAGGCAGAAATCGGTACATGGGTAAACAAACATAAAACAGCACACCTAGACAGGATACTAGCAGATCAGAACCTTTTGCTCAGGCACTGAGTGCCATTGGTTGGTGTGAATTAGGGTGCACACACCTTATTAGCAGAGGACGAGCGCTCTTGCTGGCAAGAAGCAGGCCGCAACCTGCATGGAGGGGCAGAAATACCCCTCCATAAAGAAGAGGAGAGCCGAAAGTGAGTTCACGCCACTGGGAAAAAAGCAGGTAAGCAGTGGCAGTCACAGGCCACTGCTTGAACAGTCAGATGATCAGGCTAGAAGTCTTATGGAGACCTGGGTGACCAGCAATTTTAGAATGATGTCCTTAAGCCACAACCCATCTCCTCTTGTCCATGGGAACATATGTCTTGCCAAACGGAATGTCCTTAAGCCGAACAAGAGCAACAGAGATGATGTCAGCTTAGTCAATTACATACTGAGGCACCTTCACCCGGTCAGATGGGTCAGATGAACGAGAGAGAATTAGCCTTGGTATTTTTCTCAGCCGCTCAGAAATGGTGGACACAATTAAATCAAGTAAAAAATAATGATCACCGGGCCTGATGGGGATTTAGATATCGAGCAGTGTTCAGATACGTCAGGTTCTTATGGTCCGTATAGATGACCACAGGATGATAGGTGCCCCCTAGGAGATGTCTCCAGTGCTGTCTGCATCTTTTGCGACCCCGTAGAAATTAATAGATTAAAAGATTGCGGATTGCGGAACGGATGCGGACTCATTCATACGGTTGTGTGAATGTAGCCTCAAAGTGATATTCCGGTTGTTTGAAGTTATCCCTTATCCACAGTGGACAGTGGTATTTTGTCTGACAGAATTGCAGACACCTGATGGACCCATTATAGTTAGTGGAATCTGTTGGGCAAGTTTGGTATCTGGCATATACTGGATCTAGTGCTTCTGTTTTTTTTTTTTTTTATTTCTTTTTCTATATTGGAACTGAAAAGTGCCACAGATGTCAATCTGACCTTAAAAGTCAAATTAATGAACTTCGATAATGTCAGAGGTTGATACACATACATAGCTGCATTAAAGTGTTCTCCTCTTTCATAACAAAAATGTTCTTATCTGTGCCCCAAACACTTCACATTTATGCCCAAAGTACCCTGCGCCCACCACATGTAAGCAGTGACAGAGGGAGCGAACTCCCTCTGTCTCCCATCGGCACCCCGCAAATACGATTTTAGGGTGCTGATGTGTGTAAAGTCTGGCTGGGCCCTGGTATAGGCCCCAAGCCAGCCTTGAGTGTTTTTTTTTAGCAGGAATGAAAAATAAAATCTCCCCCACATGTTTTAAGACAATTGGATGATTTATTGTAATGAATTGCCACAGCTTTATATACCACTCTTGTAACACATGTCTGTATAGCTTGAGAAAGACCGCAACAAGTGGTTAAAAAGTCGCTGCTATTTGACACCGAGTGAATAAACCACGATCACATTTTGATTATATTGGAGTGCTGCTGGCTTTTTTCCTCTTCTACTGAATTGAACCCTGGTGCCGGTTCGTGTTGGCCTGATTTTGCACCCAAACGCTAGTGTGCTGCGCTCTCTCTTTCCATATTGTGTGTGTATATATATATATATATATCCATTTAACGTATATAAGTTATATATACATTAAATAGGTGCTTCAGATGGATGCTATATAGTGGCTATAGGGATATATAGGGTTCAATAAAAAAATATATATCAGTTTAACATATACGTATTCTTTGCTGGACTCAGGATAAAATAAAGTAGTGTACTACACTTTGGTATGCTTTTAGATCCCAACGTATCTGTTAAACATGGGACAAAAACGTGACATGAACACAGCCTAAAATGTATCCGTGTAAAAGAATTTGTATGTTCACGCATAAAAAAAAGATGGAAGAATTCCATATGTATGAAGAGCTCTCAGTATGTTTCAGGAAGAAAGCATGATTTCTGGAAGAAATCATGTGCAGCTCCTATGAGTGCAGAGACCCACCCCAGTGTAACCTGTACGAAGACCTTTGGTTCTTTCCCTAATTACTGAAGCCCAATCTTAAAGTAGCTACGGATCCTGTAGACCCGGTTATAAAGCAACAAGTGCGAAGGGTGAAAAGGGCTCAACTCGGGGTTTGTCATTTGGTCTTCAAGAGTTAGGAATTTCAACCCTGGTTACAGAGTTCAGGACAGGTCTTAGAAGAAGTACTGTAGTACTGTGGACACGCTGGAATGCTAGACTTATTTGATGTGTACAGTGTACCATTATGCACTATGTGCCTCTATATATTAGACTGTCAGGAGTGTGTACTGTGATATGTTTATATGGAGGAATGTAAAGCATGAAGGCATTTGAAATGTTAGAATCAGAAATATAGCATGCAGTTGCTGAAACTACAGATCCTGTCCAATGAAAAGCTAACTAAGCAATCAAGCAGAATTGTGAGGGTCATGCCATTTAATTTTATCATACATACAGGCTCATGAACATTAGGAACTTCATAGCTAGAGCAGCCAACACCTTTATTGTATAGAGAGCATTACATGTAATAAGGGCTGCTGTTTTGAACTTGTCTTTTTGTCATCAGTGGTAGAAATATTAGAACATCGGGTTTCTATTTTTGTATTTGGTAGAATAGCATAGCACTCAGTTCTATTCTGCCCACCAAAAAAAGGAAATGTTTCTGCAAATTATTGCAATTGCCATCCAAAAATCTTGGAGTAAAATCAATAATCCATTAATGGAAATGGAAATTTCTATATAAAGTAACAGAGCCTGTCCAGTCAAAAGTACAGTATATTCTGGTATGTAATAGATACTGTACATGTAACAAGACCACATTGCTAAAGTCTGTAATATTGGACCACTAGTGATTTCCAGAATGAAAAAGCTCTGTGCAACGTGTGGTGGCAATGCTCAGAGATTTCTGTTTACTGAACACTAGACTACAGAAGGAAGGGTCATTCTACTCAATAGCACATTGCTTAAAATGTTTAGTAGCTAATATCGGAGGCATGCCAAAGGCTCACACCATTTCCCTCCCAGAGATTTTTGGTTGTTCAGGTGGCTTAAGATCTATTTATTTCCTTTCATTGAGGAATGCAGAAAACCGTGAGTATAAGCTGCTGCCACTAAGAAGCAGATGCTAAGCCAAAAGTTTTAGCTCGTCTTATACAAGCTGTACAAGACCTGCAGACAAGGAGACAGTTCACTTAGTACCTCCATGCACTTGCATTCTGCATTTATTATTTGAGTTTGTTATTTTTTTCCTCATTTCCCTTCTAAGTGGGACTCACCCAGTCACAGAAAATTATAAGCTAAATAGGTAGTTAAAAAGGCAGAGCACTCACATTCGGACAAACATATAGGATTAAATGTTACATCAAATAAAATTTAATAGATAAACAGTATAAACAAGTAAATAAAAATGTACAATATACCCTTAAAAACACTGGGAATATTCCATAGGTCTAAATGATAGCCTGTGGGTCCTATATCTGATAGTTGGTCAAGTCTGCTATTATATAAAGGCACCTAGAGGGTTAAAAAGTCAGTCAAAAACACCAAGGTGGGCTATACAGGTAGAAAAGAACAAAGTCCAGCAACAGAATATGTTATATTGTAGAAATGGGCTTCAAATAAACTTCCATAAAGTGAGCAATTAGTCAGAAATTAGTCACAATCAGATTGCTTTTAGTAGTATTAATGTCCTTTCCAATGATGCTAAAAACTCCAACGGCATTACTGTTTCCAATAGAATTGGTCGCAATATTGTTAGTCTCGATATTTACCTCAGCAGAGTAGATAACAAAAAAGTATATATAATTTGATGTAATAGCAGTGGGTTCGGCTCTATAGCCGTGGTGTTCCACGTGGCTATGAAACAGAGGTCCCAATATCACAATATAACAATAATAAAAGAACAAATAGGCGCACTCTGCAGTCTTACTTACCCTCATTCTGATGTTAAAATTGAGAATTAGCCAACATATCCTGCTGTGGAGGACATGTCTGAGCCCGAGCACCTTGCCAAGGTTTCTCAAGTAGCTCGGGTCCTAACACTCACCTACCTGTGCCGTATGGGCAATACCAGGGGCCAGTGGGCTAAATTACAGGAGTGTAAAGGCCGACTCGCAGAAAACTCCCCAGTTACCTCCAGCATTTAGCTATGCCTGCAATGGGAGGAGGGAGAAGGCTGTGATCCCCACCCAAGACAGGCTGAGTGTTAGGACCCGAGCCACTTGAGAAACCTTGGCGTGGTGCTCGGGCTCAGATATGTCCTCCACAGCAGGATATGTTGGCTAATTCTCAATTTTAACATCAGAATGAGCATTAGTATGACCGCAGAGTGCACCTGTTTGTTCTATTATTATTGTTATATTGTTTATCACATCCACACAACTGCCACCGTGTGTAGGATGTCTATTGTGGTACTTGTGGTCTGCTGCAGGCATCCTCCATTGTATGCATTTTAGCTGGGGATCGCCATTAGCAATGGGCCACAAGTGCAGGATCTGCTTCCCTGTTTATATATGCACAACTGCATTTGGGTTTGAGCATTTACTGCCTGTTTAACACCATGCCATTTTTTAAGTCGTTTTGTATATTGAGTTGTCTCGAGGTGTATAAACTCCTAGGTAAATGTGCCTTATGTCCATTCACAGGCTACATTTTGGTGCACCTGTGAGGCCTGGGCCATATCAGCCAGTCTTGGGTGGGGCTCACAGCCTTCTTCCTCCTCCCATTGCAGGCATGGCTACATGCTGGAGTTAACTGGGGAGTTTGCTGCGAGTCAGCCTTTACACTCCTGTAATTTAGCCCACTGGCCTCAGGTATTGCCCATACGGCACAGGTAGGTAAGTGTTAGGACCCGAGCTACTTGAGAAACCTTGGTGCGGTACTTGGGCTATATATGCACAACTGCATTTGGGTTTGAGCATTTCCTGCCTGTTTAACACCACGCCATTTTTTCAGTCATTTTAATACAGAGGTCCCACACCGCCGTTTCATTGTTTTCTGGTAATGAATAGACTCGGCTGGACACGTTGTGTTTGGCGTCTAGTTGATCATTGTAGCCGCTCCAGTAGGTGAATTGGACGGAAGCGGCTAGTACTCCGTGATGTTTGCAGTAGGACCTGGGGAGCCGATCATGTGATAGTGACGTCGCTCCTTAGAAGGCTGGTCACGTGTCTTCAGCGTAGATAGTAATGTCCCAATTGATGGGTTCCCGTGTCAAGGGGAAAAGTAGTTCTAAAAGGAAGCGTTCCCAGTTAACCAGTTAAAATCAAATTCACATTTAATTGCAATGGTGTGCGGGTATCGCTAGATGAGTTTCGAGGTCCAATCCTGACCCCTTTCTTTTTTTTTTTTTATCTTTATTTAATATTTTATAAAAATTTACAATTTACATGTTTCCATATTCAATCCCGGAGAGTAATCATTTTATTATCTGATAATATGAAACAATACAATACTAAGAAATATCAAGTCTTTAACCGCCCCCCCGCCCCCCCTCACAACTGTCTGTGTGCCATATTTAATATCCCACCGTTATAGGCATCAAGCCTTATCATCATGTGGGGACTATACTCTTTTCCCATTCGGCCCAGGTCAACTTCCATCTATTCATCTGCCTAGTACCTGAACAACCATAGTATTCGTACTTTTTAATTAAGTCCATACGGGACTTCTATTCCTTATAATTAGGACTCTGTGCCGAACCCCAATGTTGAACAATAAAAGCCTTAGCAACAGTGATTCCCTTCCTCCAAAATCTTACAGTATCCTTGGTTTCCTTTATTACTCTCGGTACTAGCCCGAATATAACAAACTTCGGAGTTATAATAAACTGCTTCTCTTTTAATCCCAGCCTATCGAATACCAAATTCCAGAAGTGTTCGATATTGGGACAGCTTAGCAAAACGTGCGAATAATCTGCCTCACCACCGTTACACCTTTTGCAGTTAAAGATAGATCCTTTTCCCTCATACATCTTTGTTAACATTTTAGGAGTATAATACAACCTGTGAGTAATTTTAAATTGTATCAAATTATGTGAACTTGAGCTATAAGTCGCGTGTGAGTTTCTGTATATAGTCTTCCAGTCAATATCTCGCTTTCCCAATTCTACTTCCCATTTCTTCTCACTCTTAAACTTTTTCAATTTACCAATCTCCCCTAACAATTTCTTATAAATTAGTGACATTTTAACATACACCCTACCACTAATCTTAGTGACCTGGAAGCAATAATCTAACAGGGACTGTTCCCTAACTATTAACTTATCCCTATTTCTAGTAGATTTTGTGGCGTGTGCTAATTGTGCAAATCTAAACAAGTCCATCTTTCCAGTTCCACAGTGTATAATTTCCATTTGGGACTTTAGACACCCTTCTGTGAACACCTGTGATACTTTAGTGATGCCTTTTTTTCCCAATATTTAAAATCTTTTATTTTATTAAATTCTTCCAGAGACAGGTTATTCCATATTGGGGAGAAATGGAGCGAAGTCCGGAATTCTAAAATATTCCTTAAGTTATTCCACACCTTTTTGCAACATTTTGCCTATTGGACACTTTGAGTCGCCCTGTCCCATTTGACCTGACTCCAACATGGAACAAATGTTGCCCCACTTCACCTTATAAACGAGGTGTAAATACCAATCAAGCCCATTACCAGAGGAATTAAGGCACCATTGGATCTGGGCGCTCAAAAAATATCCCATACAATGTGGTAACACTAACCCCCCTTCTGCCTCTGACAAGCAAAGGTATCCATATTTAATTCACACTCTCTTTCTTCCCCAGATCAGATAATTAAACTCACTCCCTATATCAGAGAAGGTACCTTCCCCTATCCAGATGGGAGCCACCATCAGCACATGTAAAATTGATGGTAAAAGTACCATTTTCACCAAGGCAATTCTGTCGACCTGGGAGATCGGCATTTTCTGCCATGCCCTTACTTTATCCATTATTTTGGCCAATACGGGCTTGATATTATTTTGGATATAATCCTCCAGATTGACCCCTATCTTAATACCTAGATAATCCAGATGTTCTTTTTTCCCAAGTATCTTTAATTGTGATGAGCCATCCCTCTAATTGATCTCCCCCAGAGCCAATAATTTCGATTTAGCCCCATTAATGTCAAACCCGGATAGCTAGCCATACACTTTCAACAGCTGCATTACATACGGGGCATCCTTCCTTGTGTCTTTCAAAAAAAACAGAATATCATCCGCGTATAGACTCAATTTATCCCCAGCCGAGGTCCCTCCCAATCCCTCCAGGCTCGCCTCAGCTCTCACTTTACATGCTAAAGGTTCTAAATAGATCGCAAACAGTAGAGGGGATAGGGGGCACCCCTGTCTGGTCCCCCTCCTCAGCGGAATAATTCCCGACTCCATCCCATTAATCTTAACTTTGGCTCTGGCGTTCATATATAGTAATTTAGTCAACTCAATAAAATGAGCCCCAAGATCCATCCGTTTCATTACCTTCCATAGGAAGGGCCATTCCACCCTGTCAAACGCCTTTGTAGCGTCCAGAGACAGGATGGAGCCTTGCCCTCCCCTACTACACTGGACATTTAAAAAGGCCCTCCTTATATTGTTTTGAATTGTTCTGCCTGGGATGAATCCGGACTGGTCCGGGTGGACCAACCTTTGAATAACCCCTTTCAAACAGTTAGATAAAGCCCGTGCGATAATTTTATAATCAGTGTTGAGGAGCGAGATCGGCCGGTAAGAGCCGATCTTCTCCATATTCGCACCTTTTTTTGGGATTAAACTGATAATCGCTTCTCTGAGGGAAGATGGCAGTCAGCCTACGACCAAGGAATCTTAAATAACCTGGCTTAATGTTGGGAATAAGACACACCCATATATTCTATAGACCTCAAATGGCAGGCCGTCCGACCCTGGCGATGAGTTACCCGATATATCATTAGTAGCTCTATGCAGCTACTTATGGGGGCGTTAATATCCAGACTATCTTGTTGGGACAACTCTGGGAGCTCAGCTTGATCTAAATAGCTATCAATATCATCCTCTTTCCCTAGATATTCTGAGCAGTACAGGGCAGCAAAGTAATTCTCAATAGCTCTCGTTATTTCCCCCAGGTCTTCCGTACTACCATCCCCTGTTCTTATCCGTTTAATATAATATTTCTCTATTTGGTTGGCTACTAACATTGCCAAAAGATTACTTGGTTTTCCCCCTTCTTTATATCTCTTGAAACCCCTAAAAAATAACTTCTGTTGGGCCTTCTCTTTTAAGTATCCGTTATAAGCTTCTCTAGCCTCCTTCAGAGTATTTCTAGATTCTTTATCTGGGTTTCCCATATACTTCTGTTCTGCCGTTCTGATTTCCTTCTGTAAACACTGTTCTCTCTAAAAAAAAAGCAGACTGCTTCCTCTTTATCTTACTAAAATACAGTCCCCTCAAATGTGCTTTCAGTGAGTCCCAGACATAATTTATATGGGTACTATTCTGATTAAACTGCCAAAACTCGGTATGCTCTCGGCGATGGAATCCTGATCTCCTACTATCTTAATCCAATGCGTGTTAAGAGTAAACCTCTTAACCCTACTAAGCCCTTCATTACTCTTAAAGGATATTACAATAGGGGTATGATCCGATACTCCCTGCGCCGCATACTCCATCTTAGCTATCTGTGTTGCCGTCAGCGGGTCTGTCATAACCAAGTCTATTCTGGACATTGTTCCACGTGCGGAGCCATAGCACGAAAACGCCTTCTTCTCCCCATACAAGTACCTCCAAACATCAATTAAACCAAGTTCCCTGCATAGGCTCCCCAACGTGGAGCAGCATCCTATTTCCTACTTCGCCCTTCGAGAAGTCGATATTCTATCCATTGTCTCATTGAACACAGCATTAAAATCTCCCGCGATGATGGTTTGACATTTTTCCCTAGCCGCTATAAATGTCACAAATTGCGTAAGAACAGAAGGTGTAAAGGGAGGGGGAATATAAATAAATGCTATTATCACCAGGATCCCCGTCCATCGTCCAAATATAAAGACAAAATCCACTCCTCTGTGTATATACACACTGACACCCCTTGAGTAGGATGTATAATATGAGTGGAATTCATATTTAGCCCATTTCTTTTTAAATATCTTGCCACCTTCTGAGCTCGCATGAGTCTCCATAAGTCCAACTATAGCAGGCAAATACCTAGCCAGCTGATCAAAAACCATAATTCGCTTCATTCTGTCCCCCAACCCACGGACATTCCAGGAAATTAATTTCCGCCCCATGCTATCATCTTAGATCAGAACCTCCATAATAATGTACATCTTTAACAATGCACTCCTTATTAGATACTATTGTATGGAACACAGACAGTCGTGATACCCTTCCCCCCCCACCCAAAAAAAACCCCAACCCCCCTTCGCTCCTCCTTGATTCATGATGGTGCTGTACCTCATAAACCTCTCCCAATCCGTCCCCCCACCCCCCAACCCCTGTCATGCACCCTATTACTTTTTACCTTCCTATTAAATCTGTCTCTCCTCCTTCTCCTCTCCACCCGCTCCCCCTCTCCCCTATAGGCCCACTGAATCTGCCCACTCCATGGCTTACCTCGGGGTGTGATAAAAAGAGATCTTATCATTGTAAATAACTCGTAAGGTAGCTGGGTATAACATAGAGTATTGTATATTCCCTCTTTGAAGTCTCTTTTTGATGTCCTGATATTCCCTTCTCTTGTTTTGGGTTTCCCTAGAAAAATCGGGATAGAACTGGATCTTATAGCCATTATACCCAACTTCCTTTAACTCTCTCTTTTTTCTCAGTATCCAGTCTCTATCTCTTTCACTCAACATCCTAATTAGGATAGCTCTAGGTAGACTACCAACTGATGGCTTTTTAAAGGGAATCCTATGAGCTCTCTCTACCCTAAATAAATTGGAGTTATGATCAGTACCCAGAACTTTTTCCAGCCACTCTTGGATAAAACCCGTTGCATCAGAGTGCTCAACAACCTCTGGGAAGCCCACTATCCTGATATTATGCCTTCGGGATCTGTCTTCCAGATCTGTTACTTTATTGCGCAATGATTTATGGCCCTGATCTAGTTCCACCATTTTCCTTTCCTTTACCGTGACCACCTGTCTTATTGACTGAACCTCTGCCATAGTTTCCTTTACTTTTTCACGCATTTTCTTCACATCCTCCCTAATAAAGGAAGTATTAGTTTGTAATGCTGCCAACCTTGTGGTTACATCTGTGACTGAGGTGTTTGTTATTTTGACCAACTCCAAAATGTCCATCATTTTTTTTCCCCAGTACACTAAGCCGATCCTCTTTGGCCGGTCCCCGGGGGCATGACTCAGCATCCACCAACAATGGGGTGCCCGTTTCCTCCACCGGCTCTCTCTGGGGCCTCTGTTCTTGGCGGTGGGGGATTTCAGAAATTTTTCCATCTTAGATTGTGGACTGGACACACCCACCCTTCTTTGAGGAGATAGCCCCGTAGATTTTCTGCTACTTTTTGGAGGCATTATTTTTCCTTTTTTTTTCCCCCTCTTAGCTCTTTATTTTACTCCTGCAGCTGCCCACAACTCACTTTTTGCCCCCTCTTTCTTTTTCCCACATCTGAGCTCCCTCCACTCTTCAGGTCCTTATTATTGGCATTATGCAATTTACACTTTGAGATTCAATGCAATCTTAACAGTTCGAGTGTAAGTAAATAGGGATAACTGACAGATATATAAACAAATATAAAGACAGTAAAACTTCATAGAAAGGCAACAGCCCTCAACGAAATCAAATCAGTCTCAGATCATCAGCGTCCTGTTCCCAAATAAACATATACAACCGAATTACAGTTCAGCAGTCCCCACTCCGCGTCGGCAGATGAAGGCAGATGTATTAAATCAGTTCCTTTTTCTCCGATTACTGCTTCACCAGTCTAGTTGCATGATTACTGATTAGGGATTATCAAAGTTCCACTTCACTCCAGACACTGTAAAAAAAAGGAGCTCGCAAAAGAACAGTAGCTTTATAGTAAAGTAAAGTCAGCGGAGTTTCAGAGAGGTTTTTCTTTTTTTTTTTTTTCCTTTACCCCCAAACAATGAAATCTGAAGTTTCAGAGAGGGTTTTTTTTTTCTTCCCAATTCTGGGGTCCCTTTCCACTCCCTCACTCCATTTTCCACCAAGTTTCTAACGCTCTTGCAGCCGAGTCTATAATCTCTCCCTTTAACTCTCCTTGCACATTATCTCCACAAGGTAGATAGGAATGAAGAGGAATAGTTATCAATGCAGGTCAGCTGCATACAGTCAAGTTCTCCATTCAGGCCTCCACTTACTCCATCGTCACCATTGCTACCACCACATACTTCACATGCGGACACTAGCTCTCCCTCCTGGCATCCCCAGGTGAAGATCCACCCGTTACCGGTACGTTGAGGACAGCGTGCCTGCTGTTTCTTTGCTGCTGGCTGCTGACGCTGTTCGCATCTCCTCCTCAGCGACGGCGGTAAGGTAGCTCGTGCAGTCCAGATTCGGCCTCTCTGGAAGGGCAGACTGTGAAGGCTGTGAGGTCCTGTCGTGGCGTGGTGAGCCGCTGCTCCGGTCACGCACTAACGCCGGGCACAGGAAGTGCCCCTTTCTCAGTAGCAGCCCGCAATGTGTAAGTCCTCCCCTATTTAAGTGATACTGGGTTGTATTCAAACTGTGGAGTGGATACATCCCGGACATTCTCCAAGGGGATATGTGGTCAATGAATTCCATGTAAATAGTCCAAGTTAATCTTCCAGAAAACAATACGCTTGTTACATAATGGTTGAGAAGTTAAAAACTATGTATATAAAAAAAAGGAAGGTAAAAAGGATAGATTAAATGCTATATTATTACATTAATCCCAAAAAAGTAAATTGCAAAGTAATATATAGGCCTAAAAATAGTATACAGGTCTATAAAGTGTAGATTATGAGCCATAGATTGATAGAAGATGGGGTGGGGGCCTAAGAGGAACCTACAAGTTGAAGATAGAACAATGACCGATACTTTTAGGGAAATAGAAACTATACACAAACAGTTAAAACAAAGGTGGGAAAGCAAAACCCTTTCCCAGTATATAGATAACGGTATTATACCTAAAGGCCTCAGTTTTTCTACGGTCCCAGCACATGATTTATGTGATGACAATTTTTTGAAAGAATGGGATTCCCTCCTTTTTGACCAATCCTTGGCATTGATCCAGCTTATTATCAGAAAAAGAACACAGATGTTGGATGAAATAACCAGTAAGATAAACGGATTGAGAGAAGTAATCGAGAAATTCACGAAAACCAAGGAGTTTAATGATTGGCAGGTGAGACTGTGTAAGAGCCTTGACAAAACTGAACAGGAGATTATTAATAAAACAAATTAAGAAATTTAAAAATAATAAGGATAAAACACAAACACGAGGAACACATCTCACTGAACCCACACAGACACAAGAGGTTCCTAGATATGAGAATTCAAATATTCAAAACAGTGTTAGTACACAGTCCAAATATAATATTCCTGTGACTAAGGCCTAATTCACACGCCCGCAAAATGGATCCGCATCCCATCCACAATTTTGCGGAAGGGTTGCAGACCCATTCATTTCAAAGGGGACAGGACAGCACACAATGTGATGACCGCATCCGTGTTTCCACATCCGCGTTTCCGTTTCCGCAAAAAAATAGAACATGTCCTATTCTTGTCCGCAATTGCGGACAAGAAAAGGCATTCTCTATATAGTGCCAGCAATGTGCGGTCCGCAAAATGCGGAATGCACATTGCAGCCATCCGTGTTTTGCGGATCCGTGTTTCTGTGTTTCCGCAAAACACACTACGGACGTGTGAATTAGGCCTAATAGATACAAAACCCTCACTGAAGACCGTTTTTTAGATTATACACCACGCCATCACAGACCTTGCACCAGATCCCGCAACGCATCATGGTACTCTCCCAACAGGACACTTCGTTCACCTTTCCCAGTACCACACACATACAATCTGAGGAACAGATCGGATCCTCGCGATTGGTCACACAAAATTCCTCTCCATATGCCCTCCCAAAAACACAATCACTATCAAGGAACCAATCGATCATTGGAGCAGACACAGGAACAGAAATATCCAAACGATACACAGCAAAGAGGAAGAGAGAAACATGGAGAAATAAAAGGAAGAAAACCCGATCACAACAGGAATTAGAATCCCTGACCACTCTGGATGCTATAATCAACTTAAGTCAGAGCACTTTGACTTATTCTCAAATTAGACTTTTAAATAAGGGTCTAAAATTTGCCCCTACCAAAAATATGGATAAGTTCGACACCCATATTGGAGTCGAAAAATTTATTAGGAAATTGTGCCTAAAAAAATATTATTTACAAAACCCTGGTGCAATAAGTATAAATGATAGACCAGAGTTTGTACATATGGAACTTAAACCCAAATCAACTAAATTCCCAAGACAGGAGATAAGCCCAGAGATACAAACATTTCGTACATGTGTTAATAAAGTCAAAAATAATATCTCCAATCAAGAAATCAATTAGACTAAAAAATTATAAACTATTGAGAATATCACAATATGCCCTGCTGATAAGGGAGGCACAATTGTGGAACAGGATACAGACAAATATAATCAAGAATGTAGGAGGCAGCCGGCAGACGCAAACACTTATGTTAAAATATCAAAAGATCCCACAGATGAATATTTTATAAAATTAAAAGATCTATGTAAAAAGGGCCTGCAGAACAACATCTTATTGGAACAAGAGGCTAATTTCATATTATTTAAATACACAGTGCAGACTACCAGTATTCTATTGTCTGCCAAAAATGCACAAGTGTGCTGAAAATCCACCAGGCCGCCCTATTATTTCAGGGGTGGGCTCTTTACCAGCCAATCTTTCCCAGTACAGGGATAGACTACTTCTAGCCATGGTCAAGAAAATCAGATCGTACATAAAGGGATACCACTTATATTGTAAAAACTCTTGAACAACTAGTTTTTGATCCCCAGTGGATACTGGGAACTCTGGATGTTCAATCATTATATACAGTAATAGATCATCAACAGGGAATAGAGGCCATGAAGACAAAGTTGACAAAAAGTACACTATTCCAGACTATACAGATTGATTATATAGCAGAAGGAGCTGAATTAATCCTAAAACATAATTTTTTTTTTTTTTACTCAGATTATTTTCTCAAAACCAGTGGTACTGCCATGGGCACCAGGTTCACCCTCAGCTATGCTAATCTGTTCATGTCCCAGTGGGAGGATTTGTACATCAACCATAGACTGGGGATGGACCTGGTGCTATGGAAATGTTATATCGATACCATTATATTTATATGGAGAGGAGGAGGAGACACCAATTAATTTAATTTACAATTTATGGCTAATACAAATAGTACACAGAGTTCCTGGACCTATTGATCAAGGTAGAATTAAATAAACTCACATGTTGTACGTATCACAAACCAACAGCAAGGAACAGTTTTATCCGACATTCAAGTTGTCATCTACCCATGGCTCATTATCATACCCAGTGGCCAATTTAGACGTCTGAAGCGAAATTGCACGACCAATGAGACTTTTGAACTCAAAGCTAATGTGATGAAACAACAATTTATAGAGAAATAATATCTTTAATCCACATACAGAGAAATCATTGAACAAAGTAAAACAATTAGACAGAAAATCCTTCTTTGAGGAGAGGAACCCCAACTTTACAACTAGTGAACAACAGCTGGAAACAATTCATTTAGTATTACCATTTAATTCAATATAAGAGAATTTAAAAAATCATTAATAAACATTGGCATTTCCTACAAAAAGATAAAACAATAGGCCCTCTCATAATGATCAATCCGACCATAGTATATACTAAAGCAGAAAATCTAGGGCTAAAAGTTGCCCAATGGTTAAATTAGATAGAAGATCTTTTGATTACCCTTTAACCAATTGGTTGAAATTGAAAGAATTTTTTTTTAATGCAACAGCTGCCCTGGTTGTAAGAATACGCCAGTCCCTAAAAAAATCATTAAATTTGAATCTACTATCAACTCTTTCTCACATGAGATACATGATTTTTTGACCTGTAACAGCAAGGGCGTCATTTATATATTACAGTGACCATGCAAAAAACAATATATTGGTCGCACTAACAGGACACTAAAGAAACGCATCTCGGAACATCTAGCGAACATAAGGAAGGGCTTTGAGAATCATACTGTCTCAAAACATTTCAAAACATATCACAATCAGAATCCAAAAGGCCTATTGTTTGCCGCCATACAAAGAGTAAAACCACATTGGAGAGGAGGTGACTTCATAAAAAAGATGTCACGGATAGAATCTAGATTTATTTTAGATTTTGACACTCTGCTGCCTAAGGGTATGAATGCAGAACTAGAACTCTTTGATTTCTTATAAAAAGGATGAATGTTTTGGGAATGACCAGAGGTGGTTTGGATTTACCCACTCTGGTTTCCCACTTTGTGACTGCTATCATCTTTTATACTTTATATTTTGGGGCGAAGTACTTGTACCTTTGTATGTTTATATAACACGCAGATATTGACGTGAGGAGACATCTCCTTCGCTCATAATTGACCAGAGGTGGCTTGTGTTTACCCACTCTAGGCCTATCCTTTGCCACGGACATCCTACACCCAAAATTGACATCACATTCACGTCAAAAAGCATTATGCTACTTTCGCACACTAGGTCTGGGGGAATTCATGAACAATAATCGAGATAACTCTGTGGATCTATGGGTGGGCGCCCCCCCACGGACGATGGACCAGAGGTGGTCGTTTCTTTCCCACTCTGGCCTTTCCTTCGCAAGTGGCCCCCACCCCATCTTCTATCAATCTAAGGCACATAATCTATACTTCATAGACCTGTATACAATTTTTTAGGCCTATATATTACTTTGCAATTTACTTTTTTGGGATTAATGTAATAATATTGCATTTAATCTATCCTTTTTACCTTCCTTGCATTTTTTGATTATATACATAGTTTTTAACTTCTCAACCATTATGTAACAAGCGTATTGTTTTCTGGAAGATTAACTTGGACTATTTACATGGAATTCATTGACCACATATCCCCTTGGAGAATGTCCGGGATGTATCCACTCCACAGTTTGAATACAACCCAGTATCACTTAAATAGGGTAGGACTTACACATTACGGGCTGCTACTGAGGAAGGGGTCAGGATAGGACCCCGAAACGCGTCTAGTGATACCCGCACACCATTGCAATTATATGTGATACCTCTGAATTTGATTTTAACTGGGAGCACTTCCTTTTAGAACTACTTTTCCCCTTGACATAGGAACCCATCACATGGGACATTACTATCTACGCTGAAGACACGTGACCGGCCTTCTAAGGAGCGACGTCCCTATCACATGATATAGGACCCACAGACTATCATTTAGACCTATTGAATATTCCCAGTGTTTTTAAGGGTATATTGTACATTTTTATTTACTTGTTTATACTGTTTATCTATTAAATTTTATTTTATGTAACATTTAATCCTATATGTTTGTCTGAATGTGAGTGCTCTGCCTTTTTATCTACCTATTGTCTTCCTTTTGTCCCCTAGTGTGGAAGGCGGCCAGTGTAAATGGTATCACTTACACCCACCAAGAATACGTTCTGCTCCTATTATCAGGCCTTTTGTACTGGGGAGGTGGCTTTTTTCCTCCCAGGGCTGTTTCACTTTGTTAACTGGGCTCTTACTCTTTTGTCTTGTATCTTCAGATTTATTTTCCTGGTCTGCCTATCCCACGTCTTCCCTTGCCTGTTGGGGCTGGTCCTGTGCTAAGTGATTGCATTGTATGGCCTGACTGTGGCATCTAATATAGGCCCTGGTTTAAGAATATTGTTCTTTTTTGTTTCTCTCCTTCCTATCCCAGAGCACCGTCTATATAACATCTGGATTTGTGTACAGCCATTCAGATCTACGGTATCTTCCCAGATGGTCTCTTTTGTCTTCCAAAATGTTCTAGTGGATCCACTTGTCTCCTGAAGAGTCATATCACATAAAGGTCAAAGGAACATCTGAGTCACAACATATTCTACAAGTACTGTGGATGCCTCTTAGACAGTGCACTATTGGACCCCTGCTCTGCAGGTGTGCAAGACTGCTTGCTATCTGGTCTTCTCTTTACACCTTCCCAATGTTTTCCAGGGCACACACTTTTGCTTCCTGAGCTGCCCCTCTTGGTTGAAAGTTATTGCTAGCATCATACACCAAACAGTTTTCTGGGTCCCCCAATAAGATGAACTAGAAATGTATTTTTATTACTCATCATAAAATCCTCTTCTTTTATATTTTATTGGGAGACTCAACATTCACCCAGTTACATTATTCTCAGTTTTATCCCTATGTCATGGCAACAGTAAAGCATCTTCTCATCCAAGAGAGTGGGCTCACTTACAATTTTGCCTAAGAATACTACTGTCAAACCAAAATAGTGATCCAAATGATAAACCATAACTTTTAATTATAGAAAAATAAAAAGATAGGCCTATAGATAAACATAAACAACTAACAATTCCTGTAAAAAATATGTACCCACAGAAAAAAGTACATGGATACGTGAGAACTATAGTGCACGGCAGCACTCAATATAATAAACCATAGTCCTACCATCGTCTTTCAACAGGTTCCCAGAAGCAGTTGTAATTCAGTCAAACGGAGATGAATTGCCGTTAAGATGAACATCACTAGACCATCAGTTGCTGTGAACAGAAGGTAGAGTAAAGATATAAGTTCCTATTAAGGCCCTATAGAGACCCTGTGGTGCAGATAGAATGATAGACTACAGCACCTACCTTTATATGTAGACCTTTATTCATATTTTAATATAGCAAATTACAATAAAGATTTTTTGTTTTTTGTTCTTAACGTCCCTTCAGTTTATTTGTTATCGATATTATAGGGGACGTGTACCTTCCTATAGTTTGACTTATTTCCACTGTTTGTATTTATTTAGTCTTGATACACTTGGGAATGGCAGGCTTTCTCTCTGGGGCAATTAACACTGAATCATGGATGGGTGATCCCAATGAGGTATTCTCTGAGAAGGAGTTACCAGCGTCATCTCAGAGTTTGAGTTTATCATCCACATTCAAACAGGTCACTAGGATTTACAAAAATTATGTGAGGTCATGGTGGGAAGTTCAGTCGTTGGACACATATATTAAAAACAAAATAGTGCCAAGGGGCCTTCGTAATCCCATCATACCGGCAGCTCATCTTAGATCCAGTGATTTCCTACAAAAATGGGAGAAGGAGTCTATTGAGTCTTCACTCAGACTCATGAAACTCCTGCTGGATGAGGAGAAACTGACACTCCTTACACTTGAGGTTGATTTAAAATCCGCTATTGAACAGGTTAAAAAATTCAATTCTCATGTTGAGTTCAATAAGAAAGAAAGCAATTTACAACTTACAGTGGAGAAACACACAGCTCAATTGAAAGAAAAGAAACATTTATTGTACAACAGAGACATCAGGGATTTTAGAGAAGGAAAGATCTTTGATTATAGTGTCAAACACACAGATGCTCTGGAGCTAGACACTGAAGCTTCTTCTTCTGAATGTGATACTGAACCTGAGGGTAACAGAAGCGGAGCTAAATCCCATACTGCCAGAAAACCATACCCTGGTAGGGGGAGAGGGCGAGGCAAACGTGGAAGGGGTGGAAGAGGTCAATCGGGGGGTTTTTTAGACAACACTCCCCCGGTTTCCCAGTATATGTTGAGGAACAAAAACTAGTCCCCACTGACTTTAGGGATAAACGAGTGACTTCTGAACACACTGACGATTTGCAGATAATTAATTTATCCCCACGCACTTTTTCCAAGGCAGAAATGCAAATTCTACGCAAGGGATTATCCTTTGTACCCCTCCGTAATTTTGACCTGTTTGAATGGGTCAAGGACATCAATCTTTTCGCCCGAAAGTTAAAATGGCGGAAATTCTTTAAAATACATGACCGCCGTAAATGTGAGGAACTCGGTATCACGGTAGAAGATCTCCCAGATGTACAGATTCTAGCTGATCTTTTTGTGGAAGGTCAACGAGAAGTGGGTGAGGGTCCATTCACCAATCTAAGGCTCCCATCCACCAAGATGCCCCCGATGGGGGACAATACACCGATTGATACATTTGTGACCATTGTCACTAAACGGTTACGTGCAGTGGCAGACTGCCAGTACAATTATGATAATCTCAAACCGGAAGAGAGAGGAGCTTTGAGAGATCTGCAGCAGGAAAAAGGGATCATAATTAAACCATCTGACAAAGGTGGCAATATTGTCATTCTGGACAATGAGCAATACATCAGCATGTGCCAGAGGATTTTAAATGACAAAGATACCTATAGAATGTTACCCACTGACCCCACACCTATTTTCTATAGGGAATTACAGGGGATCCTGTCAGATGCTCTTGACAAGAAACTTATCAGTAAAACTGAATTCTCCTTTCTTCTTCCTGAATATCCACTGATGGCAGTCTTCTATGCACTTCCAAAGCTGCATAAAGGTTTGGATCCACTCAAAGGCAGACCAATAGTCTCAGGGATGGGTAGCCTTACGGCCAATATCAGTTCATATGTGGACACTATCCTGAGACCATTTGTTACTAGTCTGCCGTCGCACATCCGGGACACCATGGATGTGTTGAGCCGTTTACATGACATACAATGTGATCCCGGCACACATCTAGCTAGTCTAGATGTTGAGGCCCTTTACAGCTCAATTCCTCATGAATTGGGCTGTAAAGCGGTCCTCACATATCTGTGGCAAAGAGGTAAACATTATAATCGACACAATGAGTTTGTGATGGAACTGCTACAGTTCATCCTCACTCACAATGTTTTCCTTTTTGATGACCATTTCTTCCACCAGCTCAGGGGGGTGGCGATGGGGAGCCCGTGTGCCCCCACTTTCGCTAACCTCTACCTGGGCTGGTGGGAGAGAGAATGTGTTTTCAGTGATGACCTGGCACGCTTTACCACATCCATACCTCTATGGATCAGATTCATAGATGATATTCTGATTCTATGGACTGATGAGGAGGAACGTTTCAATGAGATGGTCACCGCATTGAACAATAACTCTCTTGGTTTGTTTTTTACCTCTGAGATCAGTAACAGCAGGATCTCCTTCCTTGATCTGTCAATCTCCTTGGGTACCTCTGGCCAAATTATCACAAAAAATTTTAGGAAACCAACTGCCACTAATAATCTCCTTAAATGGGACAGTGGCCACCCAGTGGCATTGAAGAGAGGCATCCCCAAAGGCCAATATTTGAGAATTAGGAGGAATTGCTCCCAAATGACAGATTTTAGGAAAGATGCAAAGGAACTCAAACAGAGGTTTCTTAATCGAGGATATCCTGAAAATGCTTTAAAACAAGCGTACCACCACTCTGTGAGTACCAATAGAGAGTCACTCCTACCCCTAAACCAAGATCTAAGGAGGGAGAGAACCTACGTATTATTGGCACGCTTGATAAGGCACATACGGCAGTGAGACAGGTGTTAGAAGATAATTGGGATATTCTACTATCTGACCCTGACATTGGGAAAATGATCTCCCAAAAACCTGCAGTTACTTATAGGAGAAGTCAAAATCTCAGAGATCAATTGGTACACAGCTTTTATCATAAACCATCACAGCAATCTTGGCTACGTAACACCTTGACTGGCACATATCCATGTGGATCCTGCAAATTCTGTCAATATATACTCAAAGGTAAAAACTTTAAGGACAGCAACCAAGAGAAAGAATTTTTATTCGATCATACATCAATTGTAAATCAGAAGGAGTGATATACTTGATGACCTGTTCATGCGGCATGAAATATGTTGGAAAGACGACGCGTGAATTGAGACGTCGTATTGGAGAACACATTCTAGATATTCGCAAAATGAAAGATACCCCTGTGGCACGACATGTAGCTGAAGCACATGAAGGGAGGACAAATTCAGTAAAATTTCAAGGCATACAATTGGTTAAAGCATCACCAAGAGGTGGCAATGTGGACCGCATACTATTGCAGAAGGAAGCCAGATGGATATTCATGCTAAATACCATGAAACCATTTGGCCTCAATGAAGCTATGTCATATACTCCCTTCATTTGACTTATCATACGGATATCTAGTTTTGATGAGTGCTATCCAACAACTAGTTCCCCTCCAGGTTATGGCTTACTACCTGTGTGATGATATAGAACCAACACCTCATAAGTGAACACCTCCGTTATTACATGTATTATCTTGTCCTGTGAATATGAATAAAGCCGCCGACTAATATTCCCTTTATATTTACTATTATGCGCTTTTTAGCGATCCCGCAGTGAACATAGTTAGTCACCGCCCGGTGCAGTCCAGCCAGTGGATACTCACCTATGGACACGGCCGGTTGCGAGACCACTCCCTGTGGGCGGGGCTTCTACCTTCAAAGTGAGGCGCGCGAGCGGCCGCTTTGCGGCCACACTAGTGCCGAGACTCTATACCTGAGCTCCTCCACGTGTTACCTCACGCCGACCCTCTGACTGGGGGTGTTCGGCAAAAGTGTCTCTGCTGCTCCTGATGAAATGTGGTGTTACAACACACAGAAACGCTGCCGAGCATGAGATGTAGCACTTAGCTTTAGTGAGGAAGATTGATACATAGGGTAACCCTGCTATACCTAGGGTATCTCTACTGTTAGCCGGAGAGATCATTACGAATATAGAGCGGTACACTAACCGTTCGTGATCATGTACGGCTATTACATAACACTACCACACACATCAAGGGGGTGCTATTGAGTATCCTCTTGCTGTAGTTAGTTCCTCTTTACCTTAGAGGGAGCTATCTGTTGGTGGCGATCTATTATTATCATGATACTGATGAGACACAACCCTTGTCACAATTTGAGTATCTGTTAGCCCAGCCAACAATCATGTGTGGATAGTTGTTATATAGGTTTTGGCCAGTCTGATGTACTGGCATTTATCTGGTTGATACCAGCAGTATAGTGCACATATCCTGCACACCTAACCATCTGTGTGCAGTACACTACTGCACTGTATTGCCAGTTTAGACTACAGCACCTACCTTTATATGTAGACCTTTATTCATATTTTAATATAGCAAATTACAATAAAGATTTTTTGTTTTTTGTTCTTAACGTCCCTTCAGTTTATTTGTTATCGATATTATAGGGGACGTGTACCTTCCTATAGTTTGACTTATTTCCACAGATAGAATGCTAGCCCTAAACAACTAAGTATAAGAGCAGCATGAAACGCTCACGTAGGGACTAGGATAGGGGCTTTAACAGGGCCAGTATTCTTAGTTGTTTATGTTTATCTAAATGCCTATCTTTTTATTTTTCTATGATTAAAAGTTATGTTTTATAATTTGGATCACTATTTTGGATTGACGATTTGAGCTTTCAGTGACCCACTGACTAGACAATTCATCATCTGTATTGGTATTTTTCCTTGACTAATAATCTCTATTGGCATGGCGAGTTTCCTGGCTGGGGGCCTTAACACAGACACATGGTTGGCTGAGGCGAAAGAAGTGTTCTCAGAGAGAATTTACACACAAAAAAAGTTTACTCCATCCTTCAAAGCAGCCTGTAAAAAACTGTATAAACTTTATAAAGAACATCACACCTGCTGGTGGTAAGTCCAAAGTTTGGACAAATTACATTAAACATGGCATTGTCCCGAGGTGCCTCAGGATCACTCTGACCCCGGTACCAAAAAATAAAAGCCCAGGGTTTCATGGCAGATGGGAGGACCTAGCGACTAAGAGTTCACTCCAATTTATGATTTTGTTGTTGGAGGAAGAAAGCGTTAATCTTGAAAACCTCAGTACCTAATTAAAAGCTCAAATTGAGGTGACCAAGTCTTTTTCGCAGGATCCTGAATTTAATAACAAAGAGCTCCAGTTACAGACATCAGTTGAGAAATTTCAATACTTCATTTGAGAAAGGAAGCATAGACAATTCAATAAGGACCTCCTGAAGTTCAAATAAAACAAGGCATACTTAGTTTTGAAAGAAAAACCTCCAACTAGGGAAGTTAGTTCGGACCCGTCTACTACCGAAACGGACCTATTGGACAGCGACCGGGGGCAGACCGGTTCCTCTTTCACAAAAAACAAGAACTCTTCAAAGCGAGGTAAAGGGAAAGGTGGACGCGGTAGAGGTTAACCCCCCTCCTCTCACAATACTTTTTTAGATCAGGGAGTGACGTATCACCTAAGAAATCGCCCCAATACCCAGATCATTGGAAAGTTAAATAAATATGCTGACAATGCACTGCCAATGACTAAACTATCTAACACAAACAAAAAAAATCAAAAGAGTATAACACCAATTTCATTACCACTTACAATCAGTCTCACACTCAGAAGAGTTATGGGGAAATATTACCCCTTTTTACTTAATGACTCTGTTCTGAAAGACTCCATTCTAGTTTAACAAAAAAATCACCAATAAGAGAGCAAGGAAGATTAAAAGTCACCTGGCCCCTAGTAGGTTGAAACAGCCGAACCGAAGTAGACCAGAACATCGGGACTCATTCTTTTCTGAGATAAGAGGCATCTTCAAGTGTAATCACCCTAAATGTAATGGTGGGTTTACATGGGAAGTGTTCCATTCCGACAACTGGTTGCCCATTCAGTAGGGGTGAAGCACTGCATTGACATGCAGTGATCACCTCCACAATATGAGAATGAGGGATCACTACTGAGATTGCTCGTCCTCATACAGTTGCATTGTTTTTGGGCAGCAGAGTGCTGCCCAGAAACGATCATTTACTTGCCTGCATGAACGAGCGACATGACCTCACCGGGCAGAATATCAGGAACGAGCATTCATAGGAAAGTTAATCTCCAATAACCTCTTTAAAGGCTATGGATACGGATACCTTTGGGGGCATTTTTTTAAATTATTGCATTCTACTTGTTTTTGGCTAAAATCATTTTTTAATTGGTCGTTTTTAAAAACTTTCAACGTTTTTTCTTCTGCAGCTTTCTGTTTCAGTACATTTGCAGACTAGACGACTATCCACTTCATTCTACCATCAGGGAATGACTCTGATGGCTGGATCTGTATAGCCGTTATCTCTGAACTCTTGACAACTCATAAATAGTGTTGAGCGGACAGTTCGAGCATCGTTCGGGTTCGTACCGAATTTTGGGGTGTCCGGGACACGGACCCGAACCCGGACATTTTCAAAAAAGTTTGGGTTCGGGTTCGTTGTTCGTCGATTACTTCCCGCTTTCTGAAGGGCTGCACAGCAGCCAATCAGCTAGCATTTTACTTCTTGCCCTAAGAGCCCATCACAGCCATGCCTACTAATGGCATGGCTGTGATTGGCCAAGTACAGCATGTGACCCAGCCTCTATTTAAGCTGGAGTCACGTAGCGCCGCACGTCACACTGCTCTGATTAGTGTAGGGAGAGGACGCAGCTTTTGTCAGTGCGAGATTAGGCAAGGTAAAGTCAGCAACAGCACCTAATGAACGGATCGATCTACAGCTGTGAATGATTGAACTTCTGCTAGTTACTTGCTCACTGGTTTTTAGGCTGCACAGAGCGTTTTTCTGTCACTTATTTTCTGGGTTGATTGGCGGCCATTTTGTGACTTGTGGTGCACCAGAACAAGCTGCCACCAAGTCCATCAATCCATCAATACTAGTTTTTTTTTTTTGCTATATCCTACATCAGGGGCTTGGCTGTGCTAATTGTCACCCCTAGAAACTCAGGATAGCAATTTCTATATTTTATTAAGGGGTTAAATACAATTGCCCAAATACCAATCCACTAAATCTGGTGTTCCAGCTTTGGCTATACAAGTATTATACTGTCTGCTGCCTGGCAAAGGATAGATTATTTTCTGTGGTGAAATTCAATTGCCAAAATATCAATACCCTGAATCTGGTGTCCCAGCTGTTGCAGGCAAAGTTTCATAGTGTCCGCCAAAACATATATTTTGTTCTGGGGTGAAATTAATTTGCCAAAATAGCAATACCCTGAATCTGGTGTCCCAGCTGTTGCAGGCCAGGTTTCATAGTGTCCGCCAAAACATATATTTTGTTCTGGGGTGAAATTAATCTGCCAAAATAGCAATACCCTGAATCTGGTGTCCCAGCTGTTGCAGGCCAGGTTTCATAGTGTCCGCCAAAACATATATTTTGTTCTGGGGTGAAATTAATTTGCCAAAATAGCAATACCCTGAATCTGGTGTCCCAGCTGTTGCAGGCCAGGTTTCATAGTGTCCGCCAAAACATATATTTTGTTCTGGGGTGAAATTAATTTGCCAAAATAGCAATACCCTGAATCTGGTGTCCCAGCTGTTGCAGGCCAGGTTTCATAGTGTCCGCCAAAACATATATTTTGTTCTGGGTGAAATTAATTTGCCAAAATAGCAATACCCTGAATCTGGTGTCCCAGCTGTTGCAGGCCAGGTTTCATAGTGTCCGCCAAAACATATATTTTGTTCTGGGGTGAAATTAATTTGCCAAAATAGCAATACCCTGAATCTGGTGTCCCAGCTGTTGCAGGCCAAGTTTCATAGTGTCCGCCAAAACATATATTTTGTTCTGGGGTGAAATTAATCTGCCAAAATAGCAATACCCTGAATCTGGTGTCCCAGCTGTTGCAGGCCAGGTTTCATAGTGTCCGCCAAAACATATATTTTGTTCTGGGGTAAAATTAATCTGCCAAAATGGCAATACCCTGAATCTGGTGTCCCAGCTGTTGCAGGCCAGGTTTCATAGTGTCCGCCAAAACATATATTTTGTTCTGGGGTGAAATTAATCTGCCAAAATAGCAGTACCCTGAATCTGGTGTCCCAGCTGTTGCAGGCCAGGTTTCATAGTGTCCGCCAAAACATATATTTTGTTCTGGGGTGAAATTAATCTGCCAAAATAGCAATACGCTGAATCTGGTGTCCCAGCTGTTGCAGGCCAGGTTTCATAGTGTCCGCCAAAACATATATGTTGTTCTGGGGTGTAATTCACTTGCCAAAATAGCAATACCCTGAATCTGGTGTCCCAGCTGTTGCAGGCCAGATTTCATAGTGTCCGCCAAAACATATATTTTGTTCTGGGGTGAAATTAATCTGCCAAAATAGCAATACCCTGAATCTGGTGTCCCAGCTGTTGCAGGCCAGGTTTCATAGTGTCCGCCAAAACATATATTTTGTTCTGGGGTGTAATTCACTTGCCAAAATAGCAATACCCTGAATCTGGTGTCCCAGCTGTTGCAGGCCAGGTTTCATAGTGTCCGCCAAAACATATATTTTGTTCTGGGGTGAAATTAATTTGCCAAAATAGCAATACCCTGAATCTGGTGTCCCAGCTGTTGCAGGCCAGGTTTCATAGTGTCCACCAAAACATATATTTTGTTCTGGGGTGAAATTAATCTGCCAAAATAGCAATACCCTGAATCTGGTGTCCCAGCTGTTGCAGGCCAGGTTTCATAGTGTCCGCCAAAACATATATTTTGTTCTGGGGTGAAATTAATTTGCCAAAATAGCAATACCCTCAATCTAGTGTCCCAGCTGTTGCAGGTCAAGTGTAAATCTGTCCATAAAAGGATACCTTTCATCCAGGGCCTAAATACTAGCCCTAAAAGAGATATTCCTCTAAATCAGTGGTTACTGCTGTGCCTGGATTAGTGTAATATGCTACATAAACAAATAGGCAGATAGTGTTAGGTGCCTGTAAAAAAAGGCCTGAATTTGAAATCAATACATTGGGCCAAATATGTTTTTCCTTATTGTGGTGCTTGGTGAACGGTATCAATGAGGAAAACATCTAGTAAGGGACGCGGACGCGGTCGTGGTGGTGTTAGTGTACCCTCTGGTGCTGGGAGAGGACGTGGCCATTCTGCCACAGCCACACGTCCTAGTGAACCAACTACCTCAGGTTCCAGTATCCGCCAGAATTTACAGCGATATTTGGTGGGGCCCAATGCCGTTCTAAGGATGGTAAGGCCTGATCAGGTACAGGCGCTAGTCAATTGGGTGGCCGACAGTGGATCCAGCATGTTCACAACATTATCTCCCACCCAGTCTTCTGCAGAAAGCGCACAGGTGGCACCTGAAAACCAAGCCCATCAGTCTGTCACATCACCCCCATGCATATCAGGGAAACTGTCAAAGCCTCAAGTTATGCAGCAGTCTCTTATGCTGTTTGAAGACTCTGCTGGCAGGGTTTCCCAAGGGAATCCACCTAGCCCTTCCCCAGTGGTGGAAGACATAGAATGCACTGATGCACAACCACTGATGTTTCCTGATGATGAGGACATGCGAATACCACCACATCGGAGTCTGCACGTCTCTGATGATGACGAAACACAGGTGCCAACTGCTGCGTCTTTCTGCAGTGTGCAGAACGAACAGGAGGTCAGGGAGGAAGACTGTGTGGAAGACGATGCAGGGGACGATGAGGTCCTAGACCCCACATGGAATGAAGGTCGTGCCACTGACTTTCATAGTTCAGAGGAAGAGGCAGTGGTGAGACCGAGCCAACAGCGTAGCAAAAGAGGGAGCAGGGGGCAAAAGCAGACCAGCCGCCACCAAGAGAGTTCACCTGCTACTGGCCACCGCCACCAAGGACTGAGCACCCCAAAGGAAGCTTCAAGGAGTTCCCTGGCATGGCACTTCTTTAAAAAATGTGCTGACGACAAGACCCGAGTGGTTTGCACGCTGTGCCATCAGATCCTGAAGCGAGGCATTAACGTTGTGAACCTTAGCACAACCTGCATGACCAGGCATCTACATGCAAAGCATGAACTGCAGTGGAATAAACACCTTAAAAGCAAGGTACTCACTCTGGCTCCCCCTGCTCCCTCTTCTGCTGCTGCCTCGGCCTCTTCCTCCGCCTCGGGAGGAACGTTGGCACCTGCCGCCCACCAAACAGAGGATGTGCCACCGACACCACCACCTGCGTCACCAAGCATCTCCACCATGTCACACGGCAGCGTTCAGCTCTCCATCTCACAAACCTTGGAGAGAAAGCGTAAATTCCCACCTAGCCACCCTCCTGAATGCCAGCATTTCTAAACTACTGGCCTTTGAAATGCTGTCATTCAGGCTGGTGGACACAGACAGCTTCAAACAGCTGATGTCCATGGCTGTCCCACAGTATGTTGTTCCCAGCTGCCACTACTTCTCCAAGACAGCCGTGCCTTCCCTGCACAACCAAGTATCCGATAAAATCAAGTGTGCACTGCGCAACGCCATCTGTGGCAAGGTCCACCTAACCACAGATACGTGGACCAGTAAGCACGGCCAGGGACGCTATATCTCCCTAACTGCACACTGGGTAAATGTAGTGGCGGCTGGGCCGCAGGCGGAGAGTTCCTTGGCGCACGTCCTTCCGCCACCAAGGATCGCAGGGCATCATTCTTTGCCTCCTGTAGCTTCCTCCTCCTACTCGGCTTCCTCCTCCTCTGCTTCCACCAGCTCATCCAGTCAGCCACACACCTTCACCACCAACTTCAGCACAGCCTGGGGTAAACGTCAGCAGGCCGTTCTGTAACTCATATGTTTGGGGGACAGGCCCCACACCGCGCAGGAGTTGTGGCGGGGTATTGAACAACAGACCGACCAGTGGTTTCTGCCGGTGGGCCTCAAGCCCGGCCTGGTGGTGTGCGATAATGGGTGAAATCTCGTCGCAGCTCTGGGACTAGTCGGTTTGACGCACATCCCTTGCCTGGCGCATGTGCTGAATTTGATGGTGCAGAAGTTCATTCACAACTACCCCAACATGTCAGAGCTGCTGCATAAAGTGAGGGCCGTCTGTGCGCGCTTCCGGCGTTCACATCCTGCCGCTGCTCGCCTGTCTGCGGTACAGCGGAACTTCGGCCTTCCCGCTCACCGCCTCATATGCGACGTGCCCACCAGGTGGAACTCCACCTTGCACATGCTGGAGAGACTGTGCCAGCAGCAGCAGGCCATAGTGGAGTTTCAGCTGCAGCACGCACGCGTCAGTCGCACTGCAGAACAGCACCACTTCACCACCAATGATTGGGCCTCCATGCGAGACCTGTGTGCCCTGTTGCGCTGTTTCGAGTACTCCACCAACATGGCCAGTGGCGATGACACCGTTATCAGCGTTACAATACCACTTCTATGTCTCCTTGAGAAAACGCTTAGAGCGATGATGGAAGAGGAGGTGGCCGAGGAGGAGGAGGAGGAGGATGAGAGGTCATTTTTAGCACTTTCAGGCCAGTCTGTTAGAAGTGGCTCAGAGGGAGGTTTTTTGCAACAGCAGAGGCCAGGTACAAATGTGGCCAGCCAGGACCCACTACTGGAGGACGAGGAGGATAAGGAGGAGGAGGAGGATGAGGATGAAGCAGGTTCACAGCGAGGTGGCACCCGACACAGCTCAGGCCCATCACTGGTGCGTGGCTGGGGGGATACGGAGGACGATGACGATACGCCTCCCACAGAGGACAGTTTGTCCTTTCCTCTGGGGAGCCTGGCACACATGAGCGACTACATGCTGCAGTGCCTGCGCAACGACAGCAGAGCTGCCCACGTGTGCTGACTACTGGGTTGCCACCCTGCTGGATCCCCGGTACAAAGACAATGTGCCCACCTTACTTCCTGCCCTGGAGCGTGATAGGAAGATGCGCGAGTACAAGCGCACGCTGGTAGAGGTGCTCCTGAGAGCATTCCCAAATGTCACAGGGGAACAGGTGGAAGCCCAAGGCGAAGGTAGAGGAGGAGCAAGAGGTCGCCAACGCAGCTGTGTCACGGCCAGCTCCTCTGAGGGCAGGGTTAGCATGGCAGAAATGTGGAAAAGTTTTGTCTCCACGCCACAGCTAACTGCACCACCACCTGATACAGAACGTGTTAGCAGGAGGCAGCATTTCACTAACATGGTTGAACAGTACGTCTGCACACCCCTCCACGTATTGACTGATGGTTCGGCCCCATTCAACTTCTGGGTCTCCAAATTGTCCACGTGGCCAGAGTTAGCATTTTATGCCTTGGAGGTGCTGGCCTGCCAGGCGGCCAGCGTTTTGCCTGCCCGGCGGCCAGCGTTTTGTCTGAACGTGTATTCAGCACGCCAGGGGGCGTCATTACTGACAAACGCAGCCGCCTGTCCACAGCCAACGTGGACAAGCTGACGTTCATAAAAATGAACCAGGCATGGATCCCACAGGACCTGTGCCTCCCTTGTGCAGAATAGACATTTATAACTGCCTCCCCCTCAACCATGTATTCTTGTACTCCGGGGCACTTCTTTATTGAATCCTCATTTTTTTAACTTTACCATGATCTTGCAGTGCAACCCAAAGTTGAATGAACCTCTCCTCTGTCTGGGTGGTGGGGCCGAAATAGCTGAGAGTGGCCTTCTCCGGTGGTGGTTGATATGATGCATGATTCCCTGCTGTGGGACCTCTCTCCTCTGTCTGGGTGCTGGGCCGAAATAACTGAGAGTGGCCTTCTCCGGTGGTGGTTGATATGAAGCATGATTCCTTGCTGTGGAACCTCTCTCCTCTGTCTGGGTGCTGGGCCGAAATAACTGAGAGTGGCCTTCTCCGGTGGTGGTTGATATGACGCATGATTCCTTGCTGTGGGACCTCTCTCCTCTGTCTGGGTGCTGGGCCGAAATAACTGAGAGTGGCCTTCTCCAGTGGTGGGTGATAGGACGCATGATTCCTTGCTGTGGGACCTGTATCCTCGGTCTGGGTGCTGGGCCGAAATAACTGAAAGTGGCCTTCTACAGTGGTGGGTGATATGACGCATGATTCCTTGCTGTGGGACCTCTCTCCTCTGTCTGGGTGCTGGGGCCAAAATAACTGAAAGTGGCCTTCTCCAGTGTTGGGTGATATGACGCATGATTCCTTGCAGTGGGACCTCTCTTCAATTGATATTGGTTAAATTTTATTTATTTTATTTTAATTAATTTCCCTATCCACATTTGTTTGCAGGGGATTTACCTACATTTTGCTGCCTTTGGCAGCCCTCTAGCCCGTTCCTGGACTATTTTACAGCCTTTTTAGTGCCTAAAAGTTCGGGTCCCCATTGACTTCAATGGGGTTCGGGATAAAGTTCGGGTCGAGTTCGGATCCCGAACCCGAACATTTTCGGGAAGTTCGGCTGAACTTCTCGAACCCGAACATCCAGGTGTTCGCTCATCTCTACTCATAAACACTCATTTAGGTTACATTCTTATCAAAATGATACGAATATAGCTGTAATGAGTGTTTATGAGCTGTTGGGAATGTACTGATAAGGGCTACAAATCCATCCCGCAAAGCAGTTCTCTGAGTCATTGTGAAGTGGAGAGCATTCAAGCCTGCAAACTATTGAAAAAACTGTTGAAAATTTTAATAAAGACCAATTGAAAAAATGATTCTTAGCCAACAATTAGTATAATGCAACTTTTTTTTTTAAATGTCCCCAAAGTTGATCCTTCACACAAGTCAATGATCAGGCAATTATTGGGAAGGAGAGCGTTCCTAAGAACGGCAATTGCCATGTGTAAAGCTGCCACCAATCACCCAATGAATGAGCAAACACTTGTTCATCATGTGAAAACATCACTGATGTGTACACCAAAATCATTTTTTTCTGGGCAGCAGATCATCCTGACTAAACAGGGATCTGCCCAGAAACGATGATTCTGTATGGGGATGATTCTCTACAGGGATGAGCAATCACAGCAGCGATTACATGTCCTCATACAGAGGAGATAACTGCTACATGTAAATGCAGCTTTTACTTCCTCTAATGTGCAGACAATTATAGTGAATTAATGGTTCATTCCTGAGAATTGCCTGCTGAGTTGCTGCATGTAAACGGTCCTTAAATCAAAAAATGCTAAGTTAGAGGTTTATCTCTGTGATAAATGTGCTAACCAGCCAGGCTTCCACCAAATTGTGTGTTGAAATATTAGTTGTATCATTCAGGAGTGTAGTAAAATATGTAACCAGTTCAATTGAGCCAGTATTCAGTAGTATTTTTGTTCCCCAGCAGCACTTTTCCCAACTAATTTGGAATTATTAGGGCATTTGTAAGATATGGGAATCTGTATAGACTGGTTGCTAGTAAATCCAAGTTATTTATGCTGATTGAAGCAGGATAATGATGTCTTTTGACTTGTAGCAACATATATTGTCTGAGGAATGCTATTCATTCTCATTTAAAGAGTACTATTTTAATATATACTGGCATGCAAATAATGGATTTTAAAAAAATATTAAGTCCAAATACAAAATTACAAACAGAACCAGATCAGATAGCATACATCAATATACTGCTAATGTATTCTTGTCAAACAAGAAAATAGTTTGTAGGTCATTAGGCAAAACAGAGTGAAAATGTGTCAGCACAATCATTAAATATTATTATAGTATCCCTCTATTCAGAAGTGGCACAGTGATTGACATGATAAATAGTTAAATAGCGCAAGGAAGACAGATGGATGAATTACCAACCACTCATTGCTCAGCAGGGAGCTGTGAAATAAATAAATATCTAGGTAAATAATTTGAAAGGCACTTAAGAATACGTGAAAATGTAAATTAGAATTGCAGGCAAGATGTAACTCTGTAAAACTGAAACATTTCCTCGGACTACTCTATTTTTCTGTAATGTCCTGCTTTAAAATTATAGACCCTTAGTTTTTGGTTAAGAATTCCCAATTCTTGCTTCTTCAGTGGGAAATCTTTCCATGGTGTTGGGAAAAAAAGAACAAAAATGTAAAATGTGAATTTATTTTATTACCTTTATTCTTTTAAAAGTTACTGAACTGGCAGCTCTATGTGATGTTATTAGAACCAAGGTCTTTTTTAAGCTTGTAAAAGAAGATATATTTATGGTTCTGAAAGGTGTGTTTTAATAAAATGATCCATGAAAAATATCTTTCTTTATTGATGCTTATTACAGGAAAAGGCTAGTACATCAGATATTCAAAAATATCTTTTTTTTTTCGAGGTGGATTTTTTTGTCTTTGTATTAGAGTTAAATTGAAACTTTCAGGGTCATTTGCCCAGCATGCTACAGAGATTTCCTGCCCAATATAATCCAATTAGGATAGACGTTTCCAGGTTTAATGCCTCCGATGATGTTGAATCGTTCTGTACATTTTTTTTTCTACCCTGTGCTCTCCATGTGCATGCACCTTCTGAGACAAAAGCCTCTATGAGAGACACTTTCATTATTATTTAACACAGAAGTCTGCTGGAGATAAAATAAAAAAAAGAAATCACAAGCGTAAAAGTAACACTTGAAAGAACAATGTGTCTTCTTTATGGCCTTCAATATCAGCCAGTGAAAAGAATTGTATGTATGTGCCAGTATGTCAAGGCTTCATTTTAAAACTTGTCTAGTATTAACTTTAGCCAGCCATGGTTCATATCAGCAAGATTCTAATTACTTCCCACAACATTTGTGCATAAAGGTTAATTGTAGTGTTATCAAACCTGCTAAAAAGTATTCGTTTTTATGAAGTGTCATGTATTAAAGGTTGTTGTACATTACTTACAAAATTTCACATGTTTTATTAACTTTTTTATTTTGTGCTGATGAAAGCATTTTCTTCAGCCCATCAACAGTTTGATATCTAGCCTGCACTCCTTATTATTTGTCTGTTTATGCTTCAAAAAGTCCAAACTAAGGGGGTCATTTACTTAGCTGAAATACGCTTAAACTAGGCACATTTCCGGCATTTATGGAGGCGCAACAGTTAGTAGCGCCACTATCTGCGACTTAGCCCCACTCATGCCAGTTCTAAAAGTGTGGTCGGGGTATGGGACGGGCCGGGAGGCCCATCTCATTCACCATTTTCCACGCCTGTTTTTTGCATCAGAGGCTGCCTCACATTTAGAACTGGCGCTGGCTGCCGCGAAGTTATGAAGAGCCCTGCGCCTCTTTATAACTTTGGGGGATCCTCCGCCAGCTATCGACCTTTTTTAAGACTGGCGTCTAAAACACTGGTCTAAATAAATGTGCCCCTAAGTTCGAATAAAGGAATTAAAGCCTTAGAAACAGGCTATGTGATACTTGAAAATTTATCATTTTCACAATTTTGGGTCTTAATATGTCAAAATCCTGGAGATGGCGAGAGGAAAAAAATGTATGTTTCTTATTGTGCAGTATACTTCCTGAACTTAATTCCAACTTCTCATGGACCCTCCTGGACAACCAGGTACAATTTGTTCCTCTGGCGACTGGTGTAATTGTGACCATTACAACTGATGCTCAGATGCGTCATGACCACGTGTATTCAACTGTAGTACAGAGTGCTTTTTCTTGATGTGACAATTGACAGATAGATTCATAGGACAGCTCATACCAGTGTCCCAAGAGCTGCATTTTTACAGTCTCATACAATTTCTACCAGTACTGAATTGTCAGTTGAGCACTATATGTTAACACACCCTAAGACCTCTAGTGCTCCAGGGCTTAGGGTGAGTTCACATCACGTTTTTGTCATCCATTTAATGTGTACAAAAAAAAGTATACATCATACGGATGCCTCAGACTTATGCCATACATCCTTCATCATTGAGTTCCATTGTAAAAAAAACGTATACGTTAACATAAAGTTTTTTTTTTTTTACCGAACTCTGCAGCGTGGTGTGCTATGCTCTAATATCCTTTTTAATTCCAACGTATACATTAAACCAGTCATGTCCAAAGTCCGGCCCGCGGGCCAATTGCGGCCCGCGTTCCAGACTGAAATGGCCCCCTAGAGGTTTCCTCAAATGCTGGTAATCCGGCCCCCGGCTTCTCTCACTGCAGTCACCGCCGGCTAATGCAGGAAAGGACAAATCTCTCGGTGACGTCCGAGATCTCGTGAGATTTGGCCTTTGCCGTACAGAGAAGGAAAGCCGAGATCTCGCGACGTCCGAGATCTCATGAGATATGGGTTCAGGGAGAAGGACAGCCCAAATCTCCCGTCCCATACCCTGACCACACTTTTAGAACTGGCATGAGTGGGGCTAAGTCGCAGATAGTGGCGCTACTAACTGTTGTGCCTCCATAAATGCCGGAAATATGCCTAGTTTAAGCGTATTTCAGCTAAGTAAATGACCCCCTTAGTTTGGACTTTTTGAAGCATAAACAGACGTCACGAGATTTGGGCTTTCCTTCTCCCTGAGCCCAAATCTGACAAGATTTTGGACGTCACGAGATCTCGGCTTTCTTTCTCTGTGAGGTCAGAATAGCGGCGCCATTGTGGTTGACAGGGCTGTAAATTATCTGGGATACCCTGTTCCCATCTACAGTGATTATTTATAGTGGTATACTCCTGGCTGAGGGTTGTTAGGGGCAGCGTCAGTCCCACACATAAAAATAGTGGGCAAAGTGTGAACCTGTCGTATCACTATCACTCACAACCATAAGTGAGTGTGCAGGACTAATTGTTTGCCGTTCCCTACATACAGTTGGACAAGTGGTTTCCTATAATGTATTAAAAGATGTCATATCGCACATAAAATAGAATTGTGATACCTTAAACAACGTAAGTAGGAGTTTGTTGAGGTCTCCTACCCAGTGGTGTATCTTGGTTTTGTGCTGCCCTAGGCGAGACTAAACTCGGGCACCCCCTAATATAAATTTGACCCGCCCCTTCCTGTCAAGGCCAAACCCCTTTCTCTGTAAACCCCGCCCTTCCTTTTAGGCTCCATCCTTTCCTGTATTCCTGTATTTAAAAGTGAATAACGACAGCCACACCTCACACCCCTCCCTTGATCCCACTAAGTGTCATCCACAGATCCCCCCCTTAAGTGCCATCCACAGACAGATCCACCCCTTAAGTGCCATCCACAGATCCCCCTCCTTAAGTGCCATCCACAGATCCCCCCTCAGTGTCATCCACAGATTCCCCCTCTTTAGTGTCATCCACATATTCCCCCTTAGTGTCATCCACAGATTCCCCCTCAGTGTCATCCACAGATTCCCCCCTCAGTGTCATCCACAGATTCCCCCCTCAGTGTCATCCACAGATTCCCCCTTAGTGTCATCCACATATTCCCCCCTTAGTGTCATCCACAGATTCTCCCCCCTCAGTGTCATCCACAGATTCTCCCCCTCAGTGTCATCCACATATTCCCTCCCCCTCAGTGTCATCCACAGATTCCCCCCTCTTTAGTGTCATCCACATATTCCCCCCTCAGTGTCATCCATAGATTCCCCCTCAGTGTCATCCACAGATTCCCCCTCAGTGTCATCCACAGATTCCCCCTCTTTAGTGTCATCCACAGATTCCCCCTCTTTAGTGTCATCCACAGATTCCCCCTCAGTGTCATCCACAGATTCCCCCCTCAGTGTCATCCACAGATTCCCCCCTCTTTAGTGTCATCCATCCACAGATTCCCCCTCTTTAGTGTCATCCACAGATCCCCCTCAGTGTCATCCACAGATTCTCCCCCCTCAGTGTCATCCACAGATTCTCCCCCCTCAGTGTCATCCACAGATTCTCCCCCCTCAGTGTCATCCACAGATTCTCCCCCCAGTGTCATCCGATTCCACAGACATTTCCTACCTGCCCAGCGCCGTTGTAGGTAATTTATTCACTCCACTTGCCTGAGAGAAGCGCCGGAAGACTCACACAGGCGCACTGGCAGGCGCATGCGCACTTCAATGCCTCTGCCAGTGCGCCTGTGTGAGTCTTCCGGCGCTTCTCTCAGGCAAGTGGAGTGAATAAATTACCTACAACGGCGCTGGGTGGGGAGGAGCGGCGCCGGAGCAGCCCGGACAAAAAAAAAAATCTATCACTGAGGCAAACAAGGCATCTTGCCGCGCGGCGCCGCCCCATTGGAAGTGCTGCCCTAGGCAAATGCCTTGTTTGCCTCGTGATAGATACGCCACTGCTCCTACCCCCATGCATCACATTACCTCCAGAGGACATTTATACAGTGTGACCACGTGGATCAAGAAACATTGTGGGGATCATAAAACTTTGTAAAACAAATTTATTAAAACGTTCCAGGCTGCATTGTAGCGCTGAGTTCCAGGTCCAATTAGTACCCTGAACATCATAATCAAAGTCATCACCAATTAACATCGCCACGAGATTTGGCCTTTCCTTCTCCCTGCGCCTCCAAACATACAGCCACAAGGCCAGGGCAACTATAAGGGCTATTGAGCCTATTTGAGTCTATTGAGGAAAAAAAAACACACTGGCAGGCAGGGCGGTGAACTCAGTTTTAAAATAAAGCAGAAAAGGGAGCTTAATCCGAATCTGTGGTATCAAGCTGTCATACCCTTCATTAACCCCTCAATGTACGTCACTGTGCTATAATTTGATTATCTGATCGTGTTCCTAGTTCTCTCTACAAATAACTTCTCCCCTTCTGGCCAATTTTTATAATGGCAACTACAAATAAGAAACGAAAAGTTGACAGTGAGGGACGCCACTTCCAGGACAGATGGAAAGTGGAATATTTTTTCACCGAAATACGGAATCACTGTGTTTGTCTGATATGCCAAGAGACTGTGACTGTTAATAAGGAATTTAATATCAAGAGACACTACCAGTCGAGACATGGCACATACGAAAAGCTAACAGGGCACGATCGCAGTGAAAAGTTGAAGCAACTTGAAGCTGTTTTAATGTCACAACAGCGATTTTTTACCATCGTAAAATAGTCGGCCCTCGCACATGTTCACTTCATCAAATCTGGCCCTTCTCGAAAAAAGTTTGGACACCCCTGCATTAAACGGATATCAAAAACGTAATCTGAACCCAGCTTTAAAGGGGTTATTCCATGACTAATGTAAAAACTGAAAATCAGACATAATATAGTACATGCCAGTCTCTCTCTAACAAACCTGTAACCAGCCCTGTACCGCACATGGATCCAGAGATCTCCCCATTCATTGCTCTGCTAGATTGATATCAAGCTGACAACTGAAGGGGAGTGTCTTTTCTGCTGCAGCTCAGGGGGCGTGTCCATGCTCTCCCTATCACCAACTCAGGAGGCAGTTGAAAGATGAAACTGAGCATGTGTGACCATCTCAGTGAGCCGGACAAAGAAATAATAAGAAAACAGCAGTTGGCACTATATAGATACATTTAATTGAATATCTCAGTGGCTATACAAATTTTTAATTACATGCAGTTACAAAAGAATTCAGATCCAGGTGCTGGTTTGAAAACTGTAGAATATTTTTCATGGAACAACCCTTTCAGGGTTACAACATCATAAGTTATTTCTTCCTATCCAACAGGAAGAAACCTGTACAGGAAGAAGCCGCGGTGCAGGACCAGGAGAGGCACAGGGAGCGGGGTAAGTATATTCCCTCTGAGGGGCCCGGGACGTGGGGGGGGGGCTGTTGTATGATGTTGAATAACCCCTTCAAGTCTTCAGAGGGAGTCATGCTGTGTATATATCTGGTACAGTCTCTCCAACATTCTTAAGTGGGACTATTATGGAGGAGATGGTATTGGATGTGCACCCAACACACAGCCACAATGAACTGTCACAGTGGAAAAATGTCTTGTGGGATGTGAACTACCTTGTTCAGAAGCTCAAGATGGCATTAGTGCAGGATGAGACCCCTTATTACAAGCACTGCTATGTGCCAGCCCATTGTACTGCACATGCTGCTATAGGAGGGATCACACTATCTTTCTATACTGACCTCAGTTGTGCAGATACTATAAATACTAAGATACTATAAATTGATGCGGCCAACGTTGGCAAACAGTAATGTTCCGTCATGAAAGCAGTTTCTGCTTTGGTACTAATCGTAGCATTTCATAGGAGTGCTGCAGAGTGTCTACTGCCATAATGCATAGCGCAGAGACACACAGACCCAAAACAGGAGTCATGTGTTATGCTGTTACCTGCCATGGCCGATCCCATCTAGTATTTGTGAAAGGAACATTCATCAGCCTTTTTTGACCTAGCAGATGTGGTGTTCCAACAAGATAACACCCACCTACACACTGCCCAAGCTATACAATGCGCTTCAGAGTATCCAGCAGCTCCCCTGGCCAGCTTGGTTGCCAGATCTCTCCCTCATAGAGAACGTCTGGGACTGTATGAGGCGATGTATCTCCCATTTACAGAAGCCAACAACCACCTTGGCTGAATGGTGGGTTTAAGTTGAAAGAGCTTGGAATGACATACCACAGGAAGATATTCAGTATCTGTATGACTGTTTTAATGCCAGAGTGGCAGCCTGTATCTCAGCAAGGGGAGACGCAACCCAGTATTAATGTGACCCTGACTCAGCATATACCCTGCTGCAGAACCCAATATAAAGGCTGTACCACCCTGGTTGTGTGATCATCGACCAAGCACCACTAGCAGTTTATACTTTGTCAGTCTCAAGTCAATCACATTTAGTTGTATTTCAGTAGTACATGTATATACAGTATATATATACCATATGTTTTTTTTTATTAAGGCTTGTCCACACAACCATGCCGTGTTTTACGGTCCACAAATTGTGGATCCACAAAACACGGATGCCGCCGGTGTGCCTTCCGCAATTTGCGGAACAGAACGGACGGCCCTTTATAGAAATGCCTATTCTTGTCTGCAAAACGGACAAGAAAAGGACATGGCTCATAACTTTTGCGGGGCCACGGAACCGAGCAACGGATGCGGACAGCACACGAAGTGCTGTCTGCATCTTTTGCGGCCCCATAGGAGTGAATGGGTCCGCACCAAAGCTGCAAAAAATGCGGCTCGGATGTGGACCAAAACTACGGTCGTGTGAACGCGCACTAAGACACATTTTTTATCCCCAAAGTGGTGAATAAAGCGAATGTACCAAAAATCACGGTGGCCAACACATTGTTTAAGTTAGCCTGAAACTTGAAGTGTGGGGTGGGTGGCAGTATTGAGGCATTCAGTGAAGCTGAATGCTACTAACCCGCATATTGTCGCTCTGTAGCCGAGGAGAGAGGAAAGCCATTCTCCTTCTCCTTTGCTAGCCTGCATGGTGTGCCGGTTCGTGGCGCACTCCTGCCAGGCCACACTCGTTGCTGCTAAAGGAAGGAGGTAGTAAATGCAGTGCTGAGTGCAATCCCCTGGACTGTCTACCGTAGTTCCTGAGTGAGTGACAGGCAAGACATGAAGGGGAGCTCATCGGTCGACCTGGACATTAAATATGAATCCCCCTCAGGTAGTACATGGATGTATTCTTAAGCATGAGGGGGGTTATAGTCACATTTAATATAAACACTCTCAGAGACTGTACTGTAATTGGTCAAAGTGTTTACAATAAATGTGACTATAACCCCCTTCATCCTTAAGGATACACCCATATACTACAGTACTTGGGTGCATTGCTACAAATGGGGTGGGGTTATAGTTATATCTAATATAAACACAATATAAACACATTTTTACAATACAGTCTCTGGACAGAGTTTATATTAAATTGACTATTACCCCCCCTCATCCTTAAGAATGCATCAAGGCCCTGCAGTACATGGATGCATTCTTAAGAATGAGGGGGTTTATAGGAGGGGGGGAGGGGGGGGTTGTAGTCACATAACATAACAGTGCATCATCATCCACAGGTCGCCAATAATAGTGCATAATCCATAGATCCCCCCATAACAGTGCATCATCCACAGCTCTCCCATAACAGTGCATCATCCACAGATCTCCCATAACAGTGTGTCATCCACAGATCCCCCATAACAGTGTGTCATCCACAGATCCCCCATAACAGTGCATCATCCACAGCTCTCCCATAACAGTGCATCATCCACAGATCTCCCATAACAGTGTGTCATTCACAGATCCCCCATAACAGTGTGTCATCCACAGATCCCCCATAACAGTGCATCATCCACAGATCCCACATAGCAGTGTGTCATCCACAGATCCCCCATAACAGTGCATCATCCACAGATCTCCCATAACAGTGTCACCCGCAGATCCCCTATGACAGTGTGTCATTCACAGATCCCCCATAACAGTGTTTTATCCACGGATCTAAAATAACAGTGCGTCCTCCACAGATCCCTCATAACAATGTGTCATCCACAGATCCCCCCATTACAGTGTATCATCCACAGATCCCTCATAATAGTGTGTCATCCACAGATCCCTCATAACAGCATTATACATAGATCTCCGTTGGTTCAAAACTCGCCAAAGCCAGACCATTTGGTTCAAAATATTTTTTTTCTTATTTTCCTCCTCTAAAACCTAGGTGTGTCTTATAAAGCGAAAAGTAAGGTATATACCCTGAAATTTTGTCCAGGAGAGGCAAGTCTTTTAGTGTAGGTCCTATCTGTTAGAAGCCATCTTGTCATGGGCCCGACACAATTTTGATCAACAAGAGCTTCTAAGTGCGCAAAGAGCTTCTAATTTCCATATAGTAAGTAATTTAGTTTACATTTATTCATGTTTCTAGTGTTTGCATGTGTTTTTGCGCATGACAGTGTGACATGACAGTGTGACATGACAGTGTGAGGAAAAATAGCTGCCCTCTCCTTTGTCTCGCTTAATGGAGGCAAGGACCATAAACCCGGATCATGCAAGATTAAAGTTAAAAAAAGGTGAAAAAAGTCCAGCTTCCAATAAATAGTGTTGCATCCTTATTCTTTAAAAATCATGAACAATAAAATCCAATTGTGACATCATACAGACAGGATAGTGTTATAGTCTATATGTTTCGGATACCAAAATACGATCCTAACTCATGACATGAAAAATAAATATGCAACGATTTTTATTATAAGCTGGACTTTTTTCACTTTCTTTGTTAATTATATATATAGTATATATATATATATATATATATATATATATATATATATATGTATATATATATATAAGAAAGAGGGAGTAATAAGAAAATAGATCATTGAATGCCATAGTCGCATAGAATACTTTTGAGAGCAGTATTTGACAAAAGATAATAAACGGATAGCTGCTAAATAAGATCTTTGCAAAAATACAAATTTACACAGAGACACAGACAGACGAGGGCAAAACTCTCTTAATCTCCGTTTGACATAAGAAAATGTCCAGATACAAGTCACGAGACTATTGGCTAATATTGGTATTTTTGACACTTGATGTAATGCATGTGCAGCAGTAAGATAAGGTGTTTGCTGTGACATTAATTAGCCATCATTAATGCCATTCCCCCCCTACATCAACGCTGTAAATCATTAACAGTTTACAACAATTGTAGAAGACATCCATCAGAAACATTCCGGATTTGATCCACTGCTGCCACCTGGAGTTATAAAACTGCACCCATTTAAGGGTTTCCAGCAGAAATCATTTTGACAATTTAATGCAGACTGTAACTATCTCAGTACAAATGGTGTGAGCATTTTATGCAGACTCAGGGAATCCATTTAAAGTATGTTCCCCTGCATTATGCAAAAATAATTGAATAAATAATTGCCAAAGACGCATGCCAGATAGTTTACTGAGAAAATCTCTACAACAGATACAATAACCAATGATTTTTCTGCCCAATTTCCTTTTAATGATCATGCTAAGTGTTTTTTCTTTTAATTTGCAGCAGCAAGCCCATCTCCAAATAAATATCTATTTTAATCATTGCATATGTTTTTATGAAAATAATATATATTTTAGGCACTTTTGACTTTCTGCACGTCTTCCTTCTTCACCACACTTTTTCTTTGTCACTTCATTTTTATCACTAATGTACTGCACATGAATAATTATCTTCATTAGTACTTAATTGGGCTTTTAGATTATTTGAATTAGTCTATTGCGGCAATTGGCTATTATTATATGATCATATTTAGTCACATAGGGAAATTTTGCTTTATATACCACGTGGTATCGGGATGGTTAAGGTCTGTGTTTGACTTTACTACTGAGACATATATGCAGCAACAATCCATTAATATATACACACCTGTCCTTTATTAATATGTCTGCTGTGGCACAGTACAGTTGTCCCTCAAGTTACAATATTAATTGGTTCCTGGACAACCATTGTATGTTGAAACCATTGTAACTCAAATCCAATACTCTATGGAAAACCAGCAACTGGTTCCAAAGCCCAAAAATCTCATCCCAGAATAAGAAAAGGTGAAGTTTTAAGAAAAATAAGCAGATAACCAAGACATATAAAGGAAGTCCTTAAGTAAAACAGACAGGAATAGATGCTGGAAGCTGTAGATGACTTTCTGCGGTGAGGGCAGGAATTTCTTCAGGGTCTTATGTAGTACTCACTGTAACCAGAAAAATAAAATGGAGCCGCCACTCACCTGGTGTCCAAAGGAGCAGTTCATCCTGGCCCAGACATGTACATTTAGTGTACATAATATGATCTGCTGTAATTTGGTATTTGACCTAACTTAAAGGAGTACTGTGGGAATTGTGTAATATGCCCGCAAGCAACCTGTCCTACAATTTAAATAGGAGGGGTTTTATAAAATAAGGCCTCATTAGCTATTTCACTGTGGCTCATATAAAGATTGGTGAACTTTGATGTCAGGTTGTGTAGCCTGACTGCATACAGCACACAGGATCACTCCATTATTATTTATTGTAAATCAGAGTTCCTGCTTCTTAATAGATAGTAATATATATGATCCTGCCAATTATATGCCGTCATAGCTCAGCAGCCTGACAGGAAAGAGGGTCAGTTCCTTCTCTACAATAGACAGTGATGGAGCGATCTCTTGTGCAGTAAGCAGTCTGGCTGAGTAGCCTGACATCAAAGTTGGAATATATGCAGCTACCAGAGTTCAAATCAGAGTTCCTGCTTCTTAATAGATAGTAATATATATGATCCTGCCAATTATATGCCGTCATAGCTCAGCAGCCTGACAGGAAAGAGGGTCAGTTCCTTCTCTACAATAGACAGTGATGGAGCGATCTCTTGTGCAGTAAGCAGTCTGGCTGAGTAGCCTGACATCAAAGTTGGAATATATGCAGCTACCAGAGTTCAGTTTGTAGTGGGGGCCCCCCGCCTCTTCTTAGTTCCCCCTATTCAGCTCTGCAAGTGGAGGCAACCTGTACTATTTTATTCACAGGAGAACCCCTTTTATATGCCTACCGCATTGTGGTCCCTTTCTCTGGACATAACTATGGTGGTATATGTAGGGGGTCTGGTGACATGAAATACCTGCAAATTGTAATTTACTTTAAGTCTGTAAATAGTCATTTTATGTTTTGGTTTTACTGCATTCCAATGGCTATATATATTTTTTTTTCTATTTAAGGGGTTTTCCAGGAGTAAAGTCGTGGCCAAAGGTTTTGAGAATTACATAAATATTGGAATTTGGAAAAGTTGCTGCTTAAGTTTTTATAATAGCAATTTGCATATACTCCAGAATGTTATGAAGAGTGATCAGATGAATTGCATAGTCCTTCTTTGCCATGAAAATTAACTTAATCCCTAAAAAACCTTTCCACTGTATTTCATTGCTGTCATTAAAGGACCTGCAGAGATCATTTTAGTAATCGTCTTGTTAACTCAGGTGAGAATGCTGACGAGCACAAGGCTGGAGATCATTATGTCAGGCTGATTGGGTTAAAATGGCAGACTTGACATGTTAAAGGGTAATGCTTGAAATCATTGTTCTTCCACTGTTAACCATGGTGACCTGCAAAAAAACGCGTGCGGCTATCATTACGTTGCATAAAAATGGCTTCACAGGCAAGGATATTGTGGCTACTAAGATTGCACCTCAATCAACAATTTATAGGATCATCAAGAACTTCAAGGAAAGAGGTTCAATTCTTGTTAAGAAGGCTTCAGGGCGTCCAAGAAAGTCCAGCAAGAGCCAGGATCCAGGTCAACTAAAGAGGATTCAGCTGCGGGATCGGAGAGCCACCAGTGCAGAGCTTGCTTAGGAATGGCAGCAGGCAGGTGTGAGCGCATCTGCACGCACAGTGAGGCTAAGACTTTTGATTGGCTGGTGTCAAGAAGGGCAGCAAAGAAGCCACTTCTCTCCAAAAAAACTTCAGGGACAGATTGATCTTTTGCAGAAAGTATGGCGAATGGACTGCTGAGGACTGGGGCAAAGTCATATTCTCCGATGAAGCCTCTTTCCGATTGTTTGGGGCATCTGGAAAAAGGCTTGTCCGGAGAAGAAAAGATGAGCGCTACCATCAGTCCTGTGTCATGCCAACAGTAAAGCATCCTGAGACCATTCATGTGTGGGGTTGTTTCTCATCCAAGGGAGTGGGCTCACTCACAATTTTGCCCAAAAACACAGCCATGAATAAAGAATGGTACCAAAACACCCTCCAACAGCAACTTCTTTCAACAATCCAACAACAGTTTGGTGAAGAATAATGCATTTTCCAGCACGATGGAGCACCGTGCCATAAGGCAAAAGTGATAACTAAGTGGCTCAGGGACCAAAACGTTGACATTTTGAGTCCATGGCCTGGAAACTCCCCAGATCTTAATCCCATTGAGAACTTGTGGTCAATCCTCAAGAGGCGGGTGGACAAACAAAAACCCACAAATTCTGACAAACTCCAAGAAGTGATTATGAAAGAATGGGTTGCTATAAGTCAGGAATTGGCCCAGAAGTTGATTGAGAGCATGCCCAGTCGAATTGCAGAGGTCCTGAAAAAGAAGGGCCAACACTGCAAATATTGACTCTTTGCATAAATATCATGTAATTGTCGATAAAAGTCTTTGAAACGTATGAAGTGCGTGTAATTATATTTTAGTACATCACAGAAACAACTTAAACAAAGATCTAAAAGTAGTTTAGCAGCAAACTTTGTGAAAACTAATATTTGTATCATTCTCAAAACTTTTGGCCACATCTGTACAATATTGATAGCCTATCCTCAAAGTCATCAGTATCAGACTCCCAGCACCCCACCTATCAGCTGTTTTAAAGGGACAGCCTCTCCATAGCATATTGGGCACAGCTACATATAAGTGATGTGGCTGATGAGAGCCACAGCCTTTTCAAACAGCCGATCGTGGGGGTAATGACCTGTCCTGAGTATAAGTCATCAACATTTTACTCCTGAAAAGCAGCTTTAATGTTTTTGTAGTATGAGTTTTATTTTTTAAAAATTTTTTCATAGTACTTTGTCAAATGCAAAATAATAGCTAATGCATAATGTAAAAAATGGATATATGTTTTTAAATGTATTTCTTTTATTTACTAAAAACTGTCTTTATGACAACATGAGTTTGTATATTAATATATGGAGGAATACCGGATTAAGGGTACTTTCACACTTGCGTTGTGAAATCTGTATGCAGACAGACAGCATTTGTAGACGGATCCGGATCTGTCTCACAAATGCATTGCAATAACGGATCCATCTCTCCGATTGTCATCCAGAAGAACGGATCTGTTATTTATTTTTTAAACATTTTTAAAGGTCAGCGCATGTGCAGACCGGAAGAACGGATCCGTCAATGCGGTATTTTTAATGCCGGATCTGGCAATAATACATTATAATGTAAATTAATGCCGGATCCGGCATTCCGGCAAGTGTTCTGGAATTTTGGACGGAGATAATACCGCAGCATGATCATCCTGATGCATCCTGAACGTATTTCTCTCCATTCAGAATGCATTAGGATAAATCTGATCAGTTCTTTTCCGGTATTGAGCCCCTAGGATGGAAGCCAATGCCGGAAAAGAATAATGCTAGTGTGAAAGTACCCTAACCCCTTTTGCAACTTCGTGACCAGGCCGATTTTTCTAATCTGACATGTGTCACTTTATGTGGTAATAACTTTGGAATACTTTCATTTATCTAAGCCATTCTGAGATTGTTTTCTTGTGGCATATCATACTTCATGTTAGTGGTTAATTTGAGTCAATATGGTTTTTCTTTCTTTATAAAAAAAAAAAAGTAAAAATTTACAGAAAATTCTGGAAAAAATAGCAATTTTTGAAATGTGAATTTCTCTGCTTTTAATACAGATAGTGATACCTTATAAAAAAGAGTTATCACTTAACATTCACCATATGTCTACCTTATGTTGCTATCATTTTGTAAATCTAATTTTATTTTTTTAGGATGTTAGAAGGCTTAAAATTTTAAAGGAATTTTGAACATTTTCAAGATATTTCAAAAATCCACCTTTTAACCACTTCAGCCCCCCTAGCTTAAACACCCTTAATAACCAGAACACTTTTTACAATTCTGCACTACACTACTTTCATACAACTTACCACCCAAATGAATTTTACCTCCTTTTCTTCTCACTAATAGAGCTTTCATTTGGTGGTATTTCATTGTTACTGACAATTTTACTTTTTTTGATATTAATAAAAAATGTCCGAAATTTTTGCAAAAAAATGTCATTTTTCGCTTTCTGTTGTAAATTTAAAAATTTATAAATTTTTTTCGAAATTTATTGTTCTACATGTCTTTGATAAAAAAAAATGTGTAAGTGTATATTTATTGGTTTGGGTAAAAGTTATAGCGTTTACAAACTATGGTGCAAAAAAGTGAATTTCCGCATTTTGAAGCAGCTCTGACTTTCTGAGCACCTGTCATGTTTCTTCAGGTGCTAGAATGCCAAGATGCGCAAAGGGGCCCTAATTCCAATGAGTATCTTTTAGAAGGGCATTTTTACGCATTTGGATTCCAGACTTCTTCTCACGCTTTAGGGCCCCTAAAATGCCAGGGCAGTATAAATACCCCACATGTGACCCCATTTTGGAAAGAAGATACCCCAAGGTATTCCGTGAGGGGCATGGCGAGTTCATAGAAGATTTTTTTTTTGGCACAAAATTGACTTTTCTTTTTTTTCTCACAGTCTCCCTTTCCGCTAACTTGTGACAAAAAGTTCTTTCATGGACTCAGCGAATGCCCCTCAGCGAATACCTTGGGGTGTCTTCTTTCCAAAATGGGGTCACATGTGAGGTGTTTGCACCGCCCTGGCATTTGAGGGTCTCCGCAATCATTACATGTATGGCCAGCATTAGGAGTTTCTGCTATTCTCCTTATATTGAGCATATGGGTAATGAGATTTTTTTTTCCAATCAGCCTCTGGGCTGAAAAAAAAAATGAACAGCACAGTTTTCTTCACTCACATCGATCAATGTGGATCAAAAAAAATCTCTGCCAAAATATGTGCAAAAAAAAAAAGGGGAAAGGACATAGGAATGCTTGCGAAGTATAGCCCCATTCACACGTCGCAAAAATGTCAGCATCTATTCCGCAATTCTGCAGAATAGATGCAGACCTATTCAGTGTGAATGGGGCCGGCGGTGATGCGGAGAGCACACTATGTGCTCTCCGCATCAGCATTTGCGGAGCTGCGGCCGCGAACATCCGGCTCCGCAAAAGATAGATCATGTCCTATTCTTGTCCGTAATTGCAGACAAGAAAAGGCATTTTCTATATAGTTCTGGCAATGTGTGGATCTGCAAAATGCGGAAAGCACATTGCCAGTGTCCATGTTTTGCGGATCTGCGGATCCCTGGATCCCTGGAGCGGGCGCATGAGCTGCGGGTAAACGCTTGATTCATCAAGCTGACACCCGCAGCTCATGTCTGTGACCGGCAGCGATGCCGATCGCGGACATTTAACCCCTCAGATGCCGTGGTCAATCCTGACCACGGCATCTGATCGCGCAAAAAACGAAAGTTTCACTTTCGGTTTGTGCTCCGGCTCCCCTGATGGCCACAAGGGGGAGCCGGAGCATGCATGTAGTAGCCTAGGTTTCTGTGAATGAAACCTAGGTGACTACATAGTATTCCTATGGAGCCTATGACTGTAATAGTCTCCATAGGAAATATGCGATTTTCTTATATATTCCAATGCTATTGCATTGGAATATATGAGAATAGCAATCTGATGATTGCATCTTATAGTTCCCTATGGGAACTATAAGAAAGTGGTAAAAAAAAAAAAAAAGTTTAAAAATAAAAATAAAATAAAAAAATATAAAAATTCAAATCACCCCCTTTCCCCAAAATGAAAATAAAATAAATAAAAAAATAAAAAATTACACATAATGGGTGTCGCAATGTGTGAAAACGCCCATACTATAATAATATTAAAAAATATTCACCATACGGTAAACATAAAACGAAAAAAGCGTCCAAATGGCTAATTCGCCATTTTGGACGCTTCATTTCCTAAAAAAATGAATAAAAAGTGATCAAAACATCATACGCACCCCATAATGGTATCAATTAAAAGTTCAGATTGCCCCGCAAAAAATGAGCCCCTACACTGCTCCGTACGCATAAGTACAAAAAAGTTATAGGGGTCAAAACATGGCGACAAAAAAATAAAATAAAAAAATTCCCATTTTTAATTTTTTTTTCACTATCAAAACGCAATAAAAACTATACATATTAGGTATTGCCGGATTCGTACTGACCTGAAGAATAAAATTAACCAGTCAGTTTTATCGCAAATCGAACGTTATAATTTAAAAACCCGTAAAACTGTGGTGAAATTGCTTTTTTTTTGCAATTTCACCCCATTTGGAATTTTTTTCCCGTTTCCCACTACATCACATGCAAAAATAAATGGTAGCGTTAAAAAGTACAACTTGTCCCGCAAAAAACAAGCCGTCATATGGCTATGTGAGCGGAAATATAAAAATGTTATGGCTTTTGGAAGGCAGGGAGCGCAAAACAAAAACGCAAAAATCCCAAAACCCCCGGTCCTTAAGGGGTTAATATATCAGGTCGTTAAAGACGCGGTAATGTTTTTTTCATTTTTAACCAATTATATGTGTGCGAATATAGAAAAAAGCTATATTTTTTATTGATATTTTTATTTTTTTTATTTACTTTTTTCACTTAAAAAAAAAAAACAGACCCACTTGGTTCTTGAAGATCCAGTGAGTCTTTTAGCTGTAGAATGCACTGCAATAGTGTATTGTCAGTGACACTAAGGCTGTCAGACTTAGGTAGATGGCAAGCCTCCTTTTGTAAAGCCTCCGTTTGCCATGGTAACCATTGGGATGCTACCATGGCAGTGCAGTGGCCCACTCAGCTTTCCGTGACACCCGTTTACATGCTGGTGTCACGGCATGCATACAGGAGGTGACGCTTGTAGTTCATGACGCACTGTGTCTGTCATGATGCGGGAGCAAGCACCAGATCATGATGTACACAGTCATTAAGGGGTTAAAGTACAGACCGATAGGAGGCCATGGGAGCTCTGCTTGAGGTCTGTCTGATATGCATGAAGCCTTTTGGTAATAAAACTTAAAGAAATTATCCGAATTTAAATTTTTAATGGTTCCCCCCATACATGTGATTAAGCACTTTAACAGTGTTAAAATGATAATGTTGAATATATATCTACTGCTCCAGCACTGCACTCCCAGCGCTTCTCAGTGTAGTTATGTTGCGGCACTTCCTGGATCACGTACACGAAAATTCATGGAGAGCGCATTGCACATGCACAGCCCCCTCTCCATTTACCTCTATGGGACTGCTGGAAATAGCCAAGCAAGCGCTTGACTATTTTCTGGATTCCCATAGAAAAAATGGAGGGAGGCCACTCTTGCGCAGTTCACTCTCATTCACTTTGTGGGCCCCATTCTAGAGATAGGTGTGGGTACCAGTGGAGGACTCAGACCTATATGACACCTATATGTCTCAGATGAGACAACCCCTTTCATGTACTGCAAGAAATTATGCACTTCCATGTGACACTGGCAGGGATGCAAAGCAGTGCATGCACAGTGCGTAATGCCATCCAGCCTGGCAGTTCCACTAGTTTGGATTTCCAGCTGGCTTGGCAATTGGGAGGCTCATCCAGTGGACCAATCAGAGGGCAGATGGGAGGAACAATCAGAGTACTCTGCATTCTATTTCGCTTCAGAAAATGGCATTTATCATGGAGACAAAGTTATTACAAGGCACTTACTAATGTATTGCTTATTTCTGGGGGTTATAACCACCATGTAATCCAGCAGCGGTGGCCGTGCTTGCACACTATTTGAAAAAGCACCGGACTCTCTGGTGGCTGGGACTGTGAGAGTGTGTATAGGTACTCATGCGCAGCAACCTGGCCATCTCATATCTGTGCTGCAGCAGTTGCCATAACCCCGGTTAACTGTATAAAAAATGATGAACTTCACGGCACATCCAAAAACAACATACAGCAACGTTTCAATCCGCTCAGTGGGATCTTTCTCAAGCAGTGATGATAACAAAATGTTGCTCACATACAGAGGTATATATACACACCCACATAATAATCAATCAATAAAAGTATTTAATATAAAACAGTGTATACCAACATTAAAATTGTAATAGTGCACATACATGACTTCAAGATACGTGTATACTAGATAAAGTGGAAACTTATAAAGACGAATCACAATATTCAAATATCCAGATAACATAATAAAATCAGGATCCATCATAAAGTTTGCTAATTGTATAATTATAAACATGTGTGGATACCCAAATATAATCACTTAAAAACAATGTTGGACGATAGGGACAAGCTGTAAACACTGACCAGCGTGGGAACATCTTGATTGCCTGAGCATCTTCCAATGTAAACTGTGCATGTCAGAGAAACGTGTCCGTGCTGACGTGACCACCCGACGTCAGCAGGTATAGGTCACGTGATCCACTGGACACAATAGACGCCCGCCTCCACAGGTCCTCGAAGCTACAGTGAAAGAAACAATGCCCAGTGGGGACCACACTGCTTTACAGTAAGGACACCACACGGCAGAGTGTTTGTCCAAATACATGTTAAAGACCCACACTATAAAAATTGTGAAAAGGGCCACACGGACCTCTAAACAAGACTAAAGTAAACATAATGTGCAATACGCCACATCCTCATTTTATTAACAGTGTGGGGAAAGTTAGAGAATCACAGGCACACCCCCATATACAGTATATGTTATATTACATGTCACTTATATACAAAACCAAGGTTACAAAGCTAAAACCAGTCATGTTGATAGGCTGTAGATGATCACAACCTGGCCGGTCTATTCACTTGTCCTCTGTTCGCCAACTGTAGATAAAAACAAAAATATTGAGAAAAAATTTGTTTATTCATAATGTAGTACATAAGAGCACCCAAGTGATGAGTAAGAAAGAGTCATGGTGGCCTCCAAGGGGGATAGGAGGGGGGGGGGGGTGAAGAAAAAAGGAAAAAAGGGAAGGGGAGAGAAGAGAAAAAAAAGAGGAAGGAAAGGGGGTGGGGAAGGGAAAGGACGAGAAGGAGGGGGGAGGAAAGATGAAAAAGGGAGGGGATGGGGGAAGGGAAACGGGGAGGGGGGGGAGAGGAAAAAGGAAAGAAAGGGGAAACAGGGATTAGTTAAGAATCCACGGTCTATATTCAACATTTAAACCATAAGGTCTTAATGTATTGAATTCAGTAATCCAGTATAGTTCTCGTTTTTTCAATACCAGATTTCTATTGCCTCCTCTCTGGGGAGAAGGAAAATGGTCTAATAGCATACATCTTAAATCGCTTTCTTTGTGGTCACAATCTGTAAAGTGTTTAGAAAGAGGAAGGTCCATTCGCTTTTTCCGGATGGTATATCTGTGCTGAATACATCTAGTTTTAAAATCCAAAGATGTTTCGCCCACATACAAAAGATTGCAGGGACACCATAATACATAAATAACAAAAGTGGAGTCACAAGTTAAAAAGTGTCTAATCTTATACTTCTTAGAGGTGAAAGGATGAACAAACGAATCCCCTTTATATATGTATCGACTCTTGACACACTTGCGACAGGGAAAACATCCCATCTTTTGCACCCGTAAGAAGCTTTGCATGTTCTTTTTTTGTGAACCTACATCAATGTGTACCACTTTGTCCCTTATATTACTCGGTCTCCTGTATGATAATAAGGGAGGGGATTTAAATTCCTCAATGTTAGTGTATTCACTCCTGAGGACCGGCCAATGTTTAACAATAATATCTATAATTGGATGACTATCCTCTGTGAACGTAGTAACCAATGGGATCATATGGGCAGATACCTTCTTATGTTTCTTACCCAATAGATCGGTTCTATCACGAGTGCGAACAGTAGCTAGATGTGAATCTAGGATGGTGTCTGGGAAACCTCTTGTTTGAAATGACTTTTTCATCTTATTTAATGTTATTTCCAACCGTTGTTCATCACTCACTATTCGCCTAGCCCGTAGAAACTGGCTTAGGGGAAGTGATTTAACGATTGCTTGGGGATGGGAACTATTAAACCTTAAAAGTGTATTTTTATCTGTGGGTTTGACATGTACATCCGTCTCAAAGTGTCCCTCGCTTATCATGACATTAACATCCAGAAAGCTGATAGCTTCACTGGAGTTATTCAAAGTGAATTTAATATCATTGTCAATGAGAAAAGAAAAAAATGAAAGTAATTGTTCTTCTGTACCTGTCCAGAGTACAAAAATGTCATTCCTGTGTAAAGTGGGGCGACACATAGATGACCGTGTCCTCAAGGAATGCGAACGCCATGTTGGCATAAGTCGGGGCCACATTGGACCCCATAGCGGTCCCTTTGAGTTGCAAATAAAAATGATCCCCAAATAAAAAATAATTAGATATTAATACAAGATGCAAAAGTGTCAAGACAAAATCTTGGCATCCAAATGAAAGGTCAGAACATCTAAGGGCCCTCTTGACTACATCAATCCCAAAGTCATGACTAATCATTTTTATTTGCAACTCAAAGGGACCGCTATGGGGTCCAATGTGGCCCCGACTTATGCCAACATGGCGTTCGCATTCCTTGAGGACACGGTCGCCCCACTTTACACAGGAATGACATTTTTGTACTCTTGACAGGTACGGAAGAACAATTACTTTCATTTTTTTCATTGACGATGATATTAAATTCACTTTGAATAACTCCAGTGAAGCTATCAGCTTTCTGGATGTTAATGTCATGATACGCGAGGGACACTTTGAGACGGATGTACATGTCAAACCCACAGATAAAAATACACTTTTAAGGTTTAATAGTTCCCATCCCCAAGCAATCGTTAAATCACTTCCCCTGAGCCAGTTTCTACGGGCTAGGCGAATAGTGAGTGATGAACAACGGTTGGAAATAACATTAAATAAGATGAAAAAGTCATTTCAAACAAGAGGTTTCCCAGACACCATCCTAGATTCACATCGAGCTACTGTTCGCACTCGTGATAGAACCGATCTATTGGGTAAGAAACATAAGAAGGTATCCGCCCATAGGATCCCATTGGTTACTACGTTCACAGAGGATAGTCATCAAATTATAGATATTATTGTTAAACATTGGCCGGTCCTCAGGAGTGAATACACTAACATTGAGGAATTTAAATCCCCTCCCTTATTATCATACAGGAGACCGAGTAATATAAGGGACAAAGTGGTACACACTGATGTAGGTTCACAAAAAAAAGAACATGCAAAGCTTCTTACGGGTGCAAAAGATGAGATGTTTCCCCTGTCGCAAGTGTGTCAATTGTCAATACATATGTAAAGGGCATTCCTTTGTACATCCATTTGATAGTGATCCCTCTACTTGTTTTTTTACATATATACTTTATATATTCTATACATATAGCCGCAGACGACACATATGTCCAAACTCCGTGACAAGAGGTTGGACGTTGTTATCTGTGAAATCGGGATCTATCGTGGCCGTTGACGCCAAACAGGTTGGTCCTGCGTATTTAGGATGTCATGTCATGTCTGCTTTCTGCCACTCTAGTTTGCCCATACTATCTTTATTTATTATTAAAGAAGGGAATCACTGCTCTTGACAACCATCTATACATATTGTTTATGACGTGCCACTATACCAAGGCATTTTCAATCGCCACATTTCGGTTGTTACATTATGTATAGTATTCCCAGTCTGCTTTCACTTGTCTGATCATATGACCATTACAGCTGGTCACATGGATGTGCGCGCCTCCAGGATCTCTTGATGCACTTTGTTTCTTTCACTGTAGCTTCGAGGACCTGTGGAGACGGGCGCCTATTGTGTCCAGTGGATCACGTGACCTATACCTGCTGACGTCAGGTGGTCACGTGACCGGACACTTTTCTCTGATATGCACAGTTTACATTGGAAGACGCTCAGGCAATCGAGATGTTCCCACGCTGGTCAGTGTTTACAGCTTGTCCCTGTCGTCCAACATTGTTTTTAATTGATTATATATGGCTATCCACACATGTTTATAATTATACAATTAGCACACTTTATGATGGATCCTGATTTTATAATGATATCTGGATATTTGAATATTGTGACTCGTCTTTATAAGTTTCCACTTTATCTAGTATACACGTATCTTGAAGTCATGTATGTGCACTATTACGATTTTAATGTTGTTATACACTGTTTTATATTAATAACTGGTTTTGATTGATTATTATGTGGGTGTGTTCTGTGCCGTCCTAGACCACGGGCGGATCAGGCAGCATCATCGACACAGCGTATCTTCCCTCTAGGACCATTTTTATCTGGATGCCCCTCTTTATCAGTCGTCTAAGCTGTAATTTCATTAGAAACCGCAAGTACTATCTAAGTCTCACTTCTATGTAATTTCCCCCTGATGAACCAATAAGACCTTCTTGGGGAAACGCGTCGGGGTACAGGTGCCAGGTCGACCATACGTGGTGCTACCTGGCAATGTGTTTAGAGGTTTTGTTTATATTATTATTGGTGGAGGGCCTAGTAGGGTCTGACCAGGCCTAGGCACGAGGACGGTGGGTCCCCACCATTAGGGGGTCTCCTCCGGGCTGAGATATATAAGTAGGGATTTATCAGGGTCAGTATAGAGATACACATACCCCCTGTGGTCCCCCAGCTTACCCGGCTGAGTATCCCCTAGGTGTCTAATGTTGTATGATAGGGGCACCCTATAATTATGTGAGTGGTCAACCATATCTGGTATTGTGAACTTCTTTGAGTTCAGTTTCAATAATTGAAGTAAAAGTTATCTTTTAGAGCCTATATATTCTTTTTCCCTAATATACCTCTGTATGTGAGCTCCATTTTGTTATTATCACCAGGGCTGCCATCAGAAATTTTGGGGCCCCTTACACAGCTCAAGGCCTGGGCCCCCCCCCCCCCCCCGACACTGCCCCAGTGGCGGATCCAGAGCCTGGTCTTTGGAGGGGCACTTCCCCCAAGAATAGGAGATCATGGGGCCCCTGTGTCCCCGTCCACCTTCAAGCCACACCCACACACAGCCCCACCCATATATCGCGCCCATACCTCTTACATCCAAGGACGTCTCCCACACGGCCCTCCACTATGTAGTTCGCCCGCCACACTGCGCCCCACTGAGTAATTTGCCCCCCCAAGTTAATTTTGCCCCCACACAAGTTCATTTTGCCCCCAGACAGCCCTGAATTATGTAATTTGCCCCACACGGTCCTCCATTATATAGTTTGCCCGCCACACTGACCCCCTACTGACTAATTTCCCCCTCCCTTCACAAGTTAATTTTGCCCCAGACAGCCCTGCATTATGCAAGTTGCCCCCACTAAGTAATTTGCCCCCACATGCCCCTCCATTATGTAGCTTGCCCGCCACACTGACCCCCACTGAGTAATTTGCCCCTCCCCCACAAGTTAATTTTACCCCCAGACAGCCCTGCATTATGTAATTTGCCCCCACACTAAGTAATTTTGCCCCCACATGGCCCTCCATGTAGTTTGCCTGCCACACTGACCTCCCACTAAGTAATTTGCCCCCACACAAGTTAATTTTGCCCCCAGACAGCCCTCCATTATTGACCCCCCACCCCCTGTACTTGTGTCGCTGATTCCGGCCAGCTCGCTCCCCAGCACCGGCTGGAGGTACCCTTTCCTTAAATCCAGCCTCTGTGCATGGGCGTCCGCAGAAATCCATGCTCTGCTTGTTTCTGAGAATGTAAAGGGGAAGGGCAACGTGATGGAAAAACTTAAATGTATATTAGAAGTGCCATAACAGGAACATATTGAAAGTATTTATTTTTTGTGAACAACAGAAAACTGGTCGATTAAATAAAGGCTTTGAACCCAGGGGCTGGGCCAAGAGTAGATGGATGGGGTGTGAATTAATATAAATTAAATTTAAATTTCATAACATTAAAGGTTTAGTTTATTTCAAGATAGAAAAGCATAAAAAGACGCACCTAGGTTTTTGAGGAGAAAAATAAGAAAAAAATTATTTTTAACCATAAGGTGAGCATTTGGTGGGATTTGAACTAATGGTGGACTGTGGATGGCACTGTTTTTGGGGGGATCTGTGGATGGCACTGTTTTTTTGGGGGGGATCTGTGGATGGCACTGTTTTGGGGGATCTGTGGATGGCACTGTTTTGGGGGATCTGTGGATGGCACTGTTTTGGGGGATCTGTGGATGGCACTGTTTTGGGGGGACCTGTGGATGGCACTGTTTTGGGGGATCTGTGGATGGCACTGTTTTGGGGAGGGATCTGTGGATGGCACTGTTTTTGGGGGATCTGTGGATGGCACTGTTTTGGGGGGATCTGTGGATGGCACTGTTTTAGGGGGATCTGTGGATGGCACATATATGGCATCTTATGCTATATATATGTCATCCACAGATCCCCCCTAAGTGCCATCCACACTGATCCCCCATAAGTGACCCCTAACACTCAGAATTAATAGTGGTATAATAAAGCAAAGACCTTTTTTTCTTCAGAATCGCGCCACACTCCGGAGCCCAGTGCCGCCTCCTAGTTAATTTATTACATAATATAGATTACAGCGCTTCTCTTCAATTATGTCAGCGCCAGTGAGTTGAGTAAATTAGCTAGTTTGCACGTCAGACAGACACACACGCAGGGACAGACAGACACACACGCAGGGACAGACAGACACACACGCAGGGACAGACAGACACACACGCAGGGAGAGACAGAGACACAGACACACACGCAGGGACAGACAGACACAGACACACACGCAGGGACAGACAGACACAGACACACACGCCGGGACAGACAGACACAGACACACATGCAGGGACAGACAGACACACACGCAGGGACAGACAGACACACACGCAGGGACAGACAGACACACACGCAGGGACAGACAGACACAGAAACACACAGGGACAGACACACATACACCATGGCCCTCAGAATGCACCTGGATCTGTGCTATAAACCTCCTTAATTGCACCAGATTCCACTCCACTTAAACCCCACTGCTCCTGAGTGCTCCACCTACCCCCTCATATATGAGCTGCCCTTCACCTGCTCTCCATGAAGCTCTGTGGACTCCAGGACTGCAGCACATCCTCCCTCACTGAGCAGCCTGCAGGCACACAGCCCCTCCTCCCTCTACAAGCTGCTGCTGCTGTCGGGGTTTTTCCATGTGACTATTAAGGAGCATGTGACCAGTGATGTCACAGACCTCCTTCTAGCAACTACATTCTACCCATGGATCTGCCGAGACTCCAGCTATCTTGTTCTCAGAACAAGATAGCTGGGCCCTGGGGCCCCGGGAGATAAGGGACGGGCTGCAGAAGGAAGAGGGGGAGGAGCACTGGGCCTCAGAGCTGGCTGCCACAATAAAAAATAAAAAATAAAAAAAAGTTTCAGAACTGGCCGGGCCCCCCCAGGGTCTGGGCCCCTTACTGGAGTATGGGCTGTACCCCCCCTGATGGCGGCCCTGATTATCACTGCTTGAGAAAGATCCCACTAAGCAGATTGAAATGTTGCTGTATGTCTGGTGAATAAACTTACGTTATTTTTGGATGTGCCGTGGAGTTCATCAATTTTTGTAACTAACGTGGGTGGATCGCCCCCACAGCTGCTGGCACCCGATCACCAGGGCTGGGACAAGGTGCACCACCAACAGAGGCTGAGCTGCCCAAGTGCGCCCCCCCCACCCCCACCCCCTCCAACTTGTGGATGACACTGCTATGGGGGATCTGTGATGGATGACACTGTTATTGGGGAATCTGTGGATGACAAATATGTGTCATCCACAGATTCTCCCCATAACAGGGTTCATTTAGTGTCCCCCACACAGTAATGTCCGCCACACTGCCCCCCACACAGTAATGTCCGCCACACTACCCCCCACACTGCCCCACACAGTAATGTCCGCCACACTGCCCCACACACAGTAATATCCGCCACACTGCCCCCACACAGTAATGTGTCCGCCACACTGCCCCCCACACAGTAATGTCCCCAAACCTCCCTCAACCACACAGCAGTGCCCCCACATAGTAATTTGTCATGCTCTCCCCCTCTTGTCATTCTCCCCCCCTCTTGTCATAATCCCCTTTTCTTGTCATGCTCTTTCTGCCCCCTGTCATTCTCCCCCATCTTTTCATGCTCTTTATACCCCCCCATGTTGTCATGCTCTTTCTTCTCCCCCCCCCATGTTGTCATGCTTTCTGCCCCCCCCCTCCCATGTTGTCATGCTCCTTCTTCTCCCCCTCCTCCCCTCCTACCTCTGCTGTAGCGTGGCCGAGCTCTGCATGGTCTGCGCCTTCGCGGGTACAGGAGAAGGAGCTTTTGTCTCCTGTACCGAGTCGACTGACTTGAAGTGCAAACTGTGTGCGCACTTCCTGTCAGTCCGGCCGGGTACAGGAGACTAATGCTCTCTGAACCTGCGGACCAGACAGAGCTCAGTCACGCTACAATCAGGGAATGACAGGAGGGAGCGCTGAGCGGTTCACCCCTGTCAGTCCCTCTCCCTCTGGCCGGCCCCTGCCTGCGCCCTGAGGCTGGAGCGCCCTGAGGCTGGAGCCTCCCCAGCCTCTGTGTTGGCCCGGCCCTGCGGATCACATTATTTTTTGTTTTGCTGAGCTGCCCTTGTTTTACATTTCCCTGTTATCTGTATGTTATGGCAAAATGAATCACGCCAGGAGGCAATATGGACAATCACAATACATTAGTAAGTGCCTTGTATTCTCTATATAATAAATGCCATTTGCTGAAGTGACACAACCCCCTCAAAGCTGTGTCAGTTATTATATCATACAAGCTGATGTGCTTATTCTTATTCCTGCTTTATGACACAACTTCCCTCGACTACTCCTGTGAAATAACCCTTTCTTAACGCAACTGGTACTGAGAACTGTTTGACTGACCTTTTGCATGCCATTCTGTCACCTGTAATTCCCAGTTAGTTGTGACTCTCTAGGCCTCCTGACTCTGTATTTGGACTCTGTCTAGCTTTCATATACTCTCTGTTGTGTCCCCTTAGCAATCCATGGATATGTTTGGTTAGACTCTTTCTTGTTTGTTCAACCAGTCAGTGACTACACTGCAGATGAAAACTAGGGCGAAAACCTGTGTTCCTTTAGATTTTTTTAACTAGTGTGGCTGTGGACACTCTGGCCCTGATTTATCAAGACTGGCGTGTGCTATGCCAGTCTTTTGGGCCCTGTGCTGCCTGAGCAGGCATTTGATTTATGACAAGGCACAGGCCTTATCATAAATTTTAGGCCTCCTCTGGCAGTCCACACATCAGACTGAAATCTACTCCAGCTGATGTGTGGACTGATGTGATGAATATGCTGGGTTTCGCTAAATCGTCTCAGTCAGTAAGTGAAAACACTTGTCGTTCTGAAGGGTCCTAATAAAGAAGCTGCACTTTATTTGGAGTGCTGCATCTTTATTTGTATACGTTGAATTGAAGGTTTTTGGAGCCCAGCCTCCTGAGGCTTGTGCTCTATTTTTATGTCGGATTTTGCTTTTTTGATGTAGGCAAAATTTACCAGCTCAAATTTCAGCATAGGAGAGAAATTTATGCTGCCATGTTTCACTGAGAAAAGATTGTCTAAACTAAGCTTAGGCCTCTTTCCCACTTGCGCTGTTAGGATCCGGCGTGCACTTCCATCGCTGGAAATGCCCGCCGGAGCCGTAACAACGCAAGTGAACTGAAAGCATTTGAAGACTGATCAGTCTTCAAAATGCTTTCAGTGTTACTATGGAAGCCAGGACGCTATTAAAGTCCTGGTTGCCATAGTAGTAGTGGGGAGCAGGGGAGCAGTATACTTACCGCCCGTGCGGCTCCCGGGGCTCTCGAATGATGTCAGAGCGCCCCATGCGCATGGATCACGTGATCTATGCGATCACGTGATCCATGCGCGTTGGCCGCCCTGACGTCACTCTGAAGCGCCCCGGGAGCCGCACGGGCGGTAAGTATACTGCTCCCCCGCTCCCCACTACACTTTACCATGGCAACCAGGACTTTAGCGTCCTGGCTGCCATGGTAACCATTCAGAAAAAGCTAAATGCCTTTAAATTGGCATTAATTCCGGATCCGGCCTTGCGGCAAGTGTTCAGGATTTTTGCCCGGAGCAAAAAGCGCAGCATGCTGCGGTATTTTCTCCGGCCAAAAAACGTTCCGGTCCTGAACTGAAGACATCCTGATGCATCCTGAACGGATTTCTCTCCATTCCGAATGTATTGGGATAATCCTGATCAGGATTTTCCCGGCATAGAGCCCCGACGACGGAACTCTATGCCGGAAAAGAAATACGCAAGTGTGAAAGAGCCCTAAGAAATGATAATAACAAACTATCATATTACAAATATGAGATTAAATACAAATCTCATACAACTGCTGGAACCCCATAAGATCGACCTTTAAAAGGGTTGTCCTATCTGGAACATTTATGGCATACTCACAGGATATGCCATTTATGTCAGATAGGTGCGTGCCTCACTTCTGGAACCCAATCCTATCTCCAGAATAAGACCCCATTGCAGCCAGCTGGGAATAGAGAGGTGGGTATGCATGCATGGCTCTCTCAATTCACTTCAATAGCACTTACAAAAAAAGCCAAGTGGCGCAACTATTTTCAGTAGTGCTATTGAACGGAATAGAGAGAGTTGCACATGCATGGCCAATACTCCATTCTGGGCGGGGTGCGATGTTGTCCAATTATGGGACCTGTACCTATAAAACATTCATGGTATATCATGTGGATATGTCATAAATGTCCCAGATGAGAATACAAAGGTTCTCATCTCTCCTGCAGTGATGCTGCTGGAGTAAGAAAGCAATACATGCCTCCCTATTTAATTATAGATCACCCTGCAGCAAAGAGCCACTGTCCTCTCAAGGAGAATCCCTCTTACAACTGTATGGCCTATACAGATCTCTTTAAGAGAGATCCCTGGGCGCCACTCTAAATGTCGGTATACTTAGTTTATATTTTTTATTCTATTGAAAGGTCCTCTTTAAAGGCTATGTACACCTTCGGAGACAAATTTTTTTAAATGATTGCATTTTACTCATTTTGGGCTAAAAATCATTTTTCAATTGGTCTTTATTAAAAATATAGAGCCGTTTTGTCACAAGGGTTAACTGTTTATCTAGCTGTGTGAATTTACTTTTTACTTTCACTTTGTGGGTCATCTAATAACCCTTATCTCTAATTTACTAAGAGGTCATAAACACTTATTTAAGCCACATTCTTATCAGTAAGATTAGAACTGAGCTGTAATAAGTGTTTATAATGTCAGAAAGCAGAGATAAAGAGCCCGTCAGATTAGCTGGCTGACAGAACATAGAAAAAAATTCTGATTCCTCTTAGTCTTAGAGCATCTTAGCTATGTACAGAAAAGAGGGTTCCATACATGAAAAGGCCAATAAAAAAAAACTATTTTTAGTTCACAATGGGTAAAATTCAATCATAAAACAAAATTGTCCCCAAGGTGTACATAGCCTGTAACTTTGTGGTATTTAGAGCTGTTTTACCTCTTAATTGTCTGACCAATTATCAATTTTGTTTGGTTTAATCAGACATAACTTTCCATTCTCATGGTCTAAGATAGGTATAGACAATTGAGATAAGTTAAATGTTATATCAGGTTTTCACTAAATAATTTACATTCATTAAGCCAGTAGACTGTTTTAGCAATTTTTGGTCTGATAGGAAAGGCAAGCAGAAATAATCACAGCTATAACTCCTTCCTGACCCACATTATATGCAGCACCAAAGGGGCCCTTGAAATGTCTGAACATTAGCATCTATCTACAAAAATAGTGGAGAACAGCAAAATTGCCAGTCCTCATCCCCCTTTCTTTTAACTGGGTTTAGAGAATGTTCTCACAATCAGTGGGGGGCCCAGTGATGGAACCCCCCACCAATCATAGAATTATTGCATACCCTATAGATATGCTAGAAATGTCAAATGCTGCTCACTAATGACATTTTACAATATTTCACCATTTGTGCTGAAAGGTTAAAAGGGTTTTTTCATGACTAGAAAAGATGGCTGATTTTTTTTTCCCAAAAACAGCACCAGAGCTGCCAGCAGGTTGTGTATGGTACAACTCACCCCCTCAGCTGTAGTGTCCATCACAACCCATGGACAGATGTGATGCTATTTTTGGAATAAAGCTACCATGTTTTTCTAATGTTGGACAACCCCTTTACATTTTGTAAATATTTTTCTTTAATTATCATTATCTTGTGCTGATTTGTAATTACATTAATCATCCATTTACTGAAAAAGGTAAATTCAGATTTTTTTGGGGGGATTCTTGTTAGAAAAGAGCAGTACATTGCGGCAGCTACAATGACCACCTATGCTGTACAGTGATGTCGCGAACATAAAATTTTCAGTTCGCGAACAGCGAACGCGAACTTCCGCAAATGTTCGCGAACGAGCGAACCGGGCGAACCGCCATAGACTTCAATTGGCAGGCGAATTTTAAAACCCACAGGGACTCTTTCTGGCCACAATAGTGATGGGAAAGTTGTTTCAAGGGGTCTAACACCTGGACTGTGGCATGCTGGAGGGGGATCTATGGCAAAACTCCCATGGAAAATTACGTAGTGGACGCAGAGTCGGGTTTTAATCCATAAAGGGCATAAATCAACTAACATTCCTAAATTGTTTGGAATAACGTGCTTTAAAACATCCAGTGTGTGTATACGATCAGGTATGATGTTGTATCGATCAGGTAGTGTAAGGGTTACGCCCGCTTCACAGACATTGACAGACCACACTCCCCTTTTAATGCACCACAAACAACCGCAAACAGTTCATTTGCACAACTGCAAACTCCCCATTTGCACAAGGTTGGATACCAAGCTAGCCACGTCCCGGTGATGTCATTGAAGGTTTCTTCCTCCACCCAGCCACGTACAACACCAAGGGTCCCCAAAAGGTGAACTGAATTGATTTTTCGAACAGGGAGATGGTTAAAAAAAACGCTGGCTCCCTCCCCTTTGTTTTTATCCACGGTGACTGCGTCTGCGCCGTGCAATTTACTGTCACACCCGATATGAGTATAATTTTCTGTAGTACTATTCTCATCAGTTTAATCCCTCTAACGTCCCCAATCTGGGGGCCATTTATTGAATAGATTTTTCGAACGGGGAGATGGTTAAAAAACGCTGGCTCCCTCCACTCTGTTTTAATCCACGGTCACTGCGTCTGCGCCGTGCAATTTACTGTCACACCCGATATGAGTGGTATTTTCTGTAGTACTATTCTCATCAGTTTAATCCTCTAACGTCCCCGACTCCCCAATCTGGGGGCCATTTATTAAATAGATTTTTCGAACGGGGAGATGGTTAAAAAAACGCTGGCTCCCTCCACTCTGTTTTAAACCACGGTCACTGCGTCTGCGCCGTGCAATTTACTGTCACACCCGATATGAGTGGTATTTTCTGTAGTACTATTCTCATCAGTTTAATCCCTGTTACGTCCCATATCAGGGATTGCCTTTTGTGAAAAAAAATGCCACACTGCTGAGCTTTGCAATGACGGCATTCTGGTGGTGGCAACAGCATGCGTTGACTGGCGTGCTGTCTAGCTGACCCCAGGTGCCGATACATGCTGTCTGACTGTGCCACTAACTCCTTGCGACGACCTCCCCCTGCTTCCAACTCGTCTCCTCATTCTCTCTGCAAAGGAAGCAGCAGCGGGTACAACATCATCATCATCACACTGTACGTCCATGTGTGTAATCCTGCCTGACTGAGACATATCCCCGTAATCTACATCATCTGGCAATAATGGTTGCGCATCACTAATTACATACAACTGATGTGTAAATAACTCCTCTGACGGATCAAGTGAAGCGGCTGTGGTGGCTGTGGTGGTAGTGGTGGTGGTGGCGACGGGCGGGTGCGTAGTAACTTGAGAGCAGGTGACCGAAGCTGAGCTGGAGGAGGATGGTGCGTCAAGGTTCTTAGCGGAAGCTGTTGAAGATTGGGTGTCCTGTCTAAGCCAGTCAACTACGTCCTCTGAATTTTTCGGGTTCAGGGTACGTGGCCTCTGAAAACTGGGCATTATTCCAGGGCCAGTGGAAATCACAGCACCACGACCACGACGGCCCCTGCGGGGTGGCCTGCCTCTGCCTGTCATTTTTTTTTTTGATAAGTGGTACTACGCGTGCTAGGTACTGTGCCACCCGGTATGAGTGGTTGGCACTGGCAGTGGGCACACTACAGTCTGTGGAAGTGGGCCTGACACACACTGGCAGCAGGCAAGCAACTGAAATTAGACTACTGTCTAAAAATTAAATGCCTTATTTATCGGCAAGCTACTGTGCCACCCGGTATGAGTGGTTGGCACTGGCAGTGGGCACACTACAGTCAGTGGAAGAGGGCCTGACACACACTGGCAGCAGGCAAGCAACTGAATTTAGACTACTGTCTAAAAATTAAATGCCTTATTTATCGGCAAGCTACTGTGCCACCCGGTATCAGTGGTTGGCACTGGCAGTGGGCACACTACAGTCAGTGGAAGTGGGCCTGACACACACTAGCAGCAGGCAAGCAGCTGAAATTACACTAAAGTGTAAAAATTAAATGCCTTTTTATGCAAAGTCCTGTGCCAGCCGGTATGAGTGGTGGACACTGGCAGTGGGCACACTACAGTCAGTGGAAGTCAGCCTGACACACACTGGCAGGCAACTAACCTTAGATTAAAGTGTAAAAATTAAGTGCCTTTTTTTAAGCAAAGTACTGTGCCACACGGGATGACAGGGGTGGGCACTGGCAGTGGGCACACTACAGTCAGTTGAAGTCGGCCTGACACACACTAGCAGCAGGCAAGCAGCTGAAATTACACTAAAGTGTAAAAATTAAATGCCTTTTTATGCAAAGTCCTGTGCCAGCCGGTATGAGTGGTGGACACTGGCAGTGGGCACACTACAGTCAGTGGAAGTCAGCCTGACACACACTGGCAGGCAACTAACCTTAGATTAAAGTGTAAAAATTAAGTGCCTTTTTTTAAGCAAAGTCCTGTGCCACACGGGATGACAGGGGTGGGCACTGGCAGTGGGCACACTACAGTCAGTTGAAGTCGGCCTGACACACACTAGCAGCAGGCAAGCAGCTGAAATTACACTAAAGTGTAAAAATTAAATGCCTTTTTATGCAAAGTCCTGTGCCAGCCGGTATGAGTGGTGGACACTGGCAGTGGGCACACTACAGTCAGTGGAAGTCAGCCTGACACACACTGGCAGGCAACTAACCTTAGATTAAAGTGTAAAAATTAAATGCCTTTTTTTAAGCAAAGTCCTGTGCCACATGGGATGACAGGGGTGGGCACTGGCAGTGGGCACACTACAGTCAGTTGAAGTCGGCCTGACACACACTAGCAGCAGGCAAGCAGCTGAAATTACACTAAAGTGTAAAAATTAAATGCCTTTTTATGCAAAGTCCTGTGCCAGCCGGTATGAGTGGTGGGCACTGGCAGTGGGCACACTACAGTCAGTGGAAGTCAGCCTGACACACACTGGCAGGCAACTAACCTTAGATTAAAGTGTAAAAATTAAATGCCTTTTTTTGATGCAAAGTCCTGTGCCACACGGGATGACAGGGGTGGGCACTGGCAGTGGGCACAATACAGTCTGTGGGCCTGCAGCTCCTCACACACGGGCAGGCCAGGCAACTGCAATATGTATATAAAGGGGAAAAAAAAGCAGACTAATGTTGCAGCCCTAAAAAGGGCTTTTTGGGGTGCTGTCAGGACGCTGTCCTTACAGCAGAGATCAGATGAGTCTTTCAGGACTGGAGTGGACACTGAATTCACTAGCCTAGCTATCAATTTCCCAATTAAATCAGCAGCAATTACACTCTCCCTCCTCTCACTAAGACTGCAGCTTCAGAATGAATCTAAAATGGATGCTGTTCAGGAGGTGGGAGGGTCTGGGAGGGAGGGTATGCTGCTGATTGGCTGGAATGTGTCTGCTGACTGTGAGGTACAGGGTCAAAGTTTGCTCAATGATGATGTATAGGGGGCGGACCGAACATCGCATATGTTCGCCTGGCAGAGGCGAACGCGAACAAGCTATGTTCGCCGGGAACTGTTCGCCGGCGGATAGTTCGGGCCATCTCTATGCTGTAGTTGCATGTCTGATATTAGAGGGGCACTAAAGTGGTCTTATTGCAGTCGGGAACATATAAAGAAGCTATGTATATTAAAGTGATTATCTCTTGCAAGACAACCCCATTTAGTATGCTAGCATATATTCAAAGTCTATGGGACCGACGGAGATCACTGAGTACAGCACTTATCTATCAGTCCCATAGACTTTGCATGGAGCCGCAGTGTATGTACTTAACTGTCACTCCTTTCAAACAGAGAACATGGGACCTGTGTTCTGGTGATCGGAGGGGGTCTTATCAGACCAATAAAACCCATCCCGCTATTAAAGGATGTTTGCCCATTTTTAAAGTTAGACTAATAGGTTCTTTTTGTTTTATTTTACTGTCCTATCTAGGCAGTGAATGCAATCATCCCGAAACAGCTGTCTGCAGATGAGGTGTTGGCTTATTTATTATCTGAGTCATGTCTCAAGGCCTAGCGAAAGGGTCGATCGTTGACTTAGGCCCCTTTCACTCAGGCGAGTATTCCGCGTGGGTGCAATGCAAGACGTGAATGCATTGCACCCGCACTGAATCCTGACCCAATTATTTCAATGGGGCTGTGTACATGAGTGATGTTTTTTACGCATCACTTGTGCGTTGCGTGAAAATCGCAGCATGTTCTATATTCTGCATTTTTCACACCAAGTAGGCTCCATAGAAATGAATGGGGCTGCGTGAAAACTGCATTGCATCTGCAAGAAAGTGCGGATGCGGTGCGATTTTCACCCATGGTTGCTAGGAGATGAGGATACTAAATAGTGATGAGCAACCCTGGTAAATTTACTGTATTATTTTCCTTTCTAACATGGTTATAAGGGAAAATGATAGCATTCTTACTACAGACTGGTAACTAAAATGTCCATTGAGGGGTTAAAAAATAAAAAAAAATTAACTCACCTCATCCACTTGATCGCGCAGCCGGGTAGGGTCTTCTTTCTTCTTCCAGCAGGGCCTGTAAAAGGACCAGCGCTGACGTCATCGCGCTCACCACGTGGTGAATGAGATGACAACAGCGCAGGTCCTTTTGCAGGTCCTGCTGGAAGAAGAAAGAAGAAGAAGGGAAAATAATACAATCAACAGAACCCCTAACCCAAACCCGAACTTCAGTGAAGAAGTCAAGGTTTGGGTCTGGGTACCACATTCAGTTTTTTCTCATGCAAAAGCATTGCACTTGCGCGGAAAAAAATGATTAACGGAACGCAATCGCATCCGGACCTCACCCGTGACACCCGTTTGAAAGAGGCCTAATAAGATAGCTGCCTAACATCTGGTGGCATTAGAGGCAGATCTTGTTAAGAGCTCATTTGCATCCCTTCTTCCTTCAATATAACCCATTATGATCCAATTTACCCCAATAAGAATATACCCCAATATACCCCATTAAATTGTTCGTTCACAGTGAGTTAACAAACTCATGAGATATTATTTATTCTTATAGATTTTATAATAAAGTTTCTGTTTACTGAGAGCTGAAGTACTCTTCCATCTAATTATGGTAATTATGATTTTTTACCCACAATAATGAACATCAATTACTCAAATTATGTGGTTGACCGCTTATTGTAATAAATAAAAAACTTAGATGTAGGAGAAGTGGTAAACTGAATGAGCATAATCCGAGTCATTAAAGAGTAACTACGTTTCAGAAAAACTTTTCGTATGTCATAGCGGCATGTCAAAGGTGTTGATTGGTGTATGTCGAGTGTCGAGACCCCTGCTGATCACTAAAACTCTGAGCTGTGACTCTCCTCGCTGCTGAGGACTGAAATGACTGAAACAGGCTCAATAAAAAGTCTATGAGGCAGTTGTCATCTCTGTCTTCAGCAGCGAGGAGAGACAGCACTCAACTAAGTGCTTCTAGCTCCTTGTTTTTGCAATCAACGGGATTATCAACACTCAGACCCACACCGATCAAAACCTTTGATATGTCACTATGATGTATGAAAGGTTTTCATTTGGTTAACCCTTTTTATATGGTGCCCCCTTAGTAACTCCTCTCACAATATGATGCCTCTTTAGTGCCTCCGCTCACAGTATTATGCCCCCTTAGTGCCCCCCACAGAGTATGATGCCCTGTTAGCGACTCCTCTTACAATATGATGCTCCATTAGTGCCTCCTCTCATAATGTGATGTCCTTTTAGTGCCGCCTCTCACAGTATTATGTTCTTTAGTTTTTCCTCTCACGATATAATGCCCCCTTAGTGACTCCTTAGTGTAAACGTGATCACAGCTGCCTGGTCATATGAATCAAAGTGCAGAAGGCTCAATGGTTGCAGAGAAAGCAGAGCCTCTGCATGAAACAGCAACGTCCCATGGCTCCTAGAGGCTCATTTTCATATATTTAAACATAATTATTTCAATGTGTGCAAATATGAACATGGGACCAACACGGATGCCTTCAGCTTCCAAGCGCACATGCAACAGGTCAGCCAGTTTCATAGGTACAAATCTGCTGACAGATGTCCTTTTACTCCCTCATCAGCAGAGAACCTGTCCTGGAGATTTGCCTTCGACACATCACATTTATTTAAATGCATCAGTTGTGACATCTAATAACTCAGACTTTATTAGGGAAGATATATTAAGAGTAGAGATGATCGAAGTTTTAAAAAAAAATCGATTTGGCAGCTTTCCGAATTTTGACAAGAAACTCAATTTGTTACGAATTACTTTATCACAAATCGCTTTCCATTGTATGCAGTAGGCGCAATGACAGGGAATGGCAATCACGCCACATATCCCCTTAGATGCCACGTTCCACGCTGATTGTGGCATCTGTGGCTCACATTCAGCTGCTCAAGAGTTAATCAGGGGTTTTTAAAAAAATTATACTCACATCATCTACTTGCTCGTGGAGAGACCGTCCGCTCTCATCTTGATTAAAGAAAACCCACCAAAGGACTTGTGGCGAGTGTAGTGACCTCACATTGGGCACATGGTGACGTCATCTGTCATCACTACGCGTGCCCAGCATGATCACGTGGTAAGGTCATCATGTTCACCAAAGGTCCTTTGGTGGCTTGTATTCAATAAAGACAGGAGCAGATGACCTCTCTGCGAGCAAGTGGATGAGGTGAGTATAATTTTTTTTTACTTTCAGCCACCATTGATTAATTACCACGTATGAGGTCATTCAGCTTAGTGGCGAATGGAATTTTTCCTGAAACTCTTACTGAAGGACACTTCGGATACTTCGATTTGCTAAATAAGAAGGTTTATTTTGCAACAGAATATAGTGTCAGCCTAATTTTTTTTTCTAAATCTGGTGACGTTGTTTAGAAAGTGTTACACTACTTTTTATCCCACCTTGGAGCTAGTGTAGTTTTTGTCCAAAACAAAAAAAAACCAGCTACAAAACAAGGATGGGAAATAGGACTACATAAATGTTGGTGCAAACGTTGTCTAATAGAAAACTATTCTATTAACCCCTAAGGGCTTATGGATGTAATTTTACTGATGACAACTTCGTACAGAAACCAATTTCAAACTAAACAAGGTGCCTAAAACATAACTTTTAATGTCAATGATAAAAAAGACTAAAATATATATATATATATCGTGCAATCACAATATGGGACTTGAATTAGCCTGGAGGAGCAACTATGGATAGGGCGGGAAGGAACAAGGGAGGAAAACTGGGACTATAGCCCTCAAATCTTTCCCTATTAGTTAGGTTCCTACACCTATAGCATCTCTATAATATCCTCATACACTCGCCCTGACTGTGCAGGACTGCCCAGTTTCGTCTTGAAATGGGAAGAAGGGGGTGAGGAGGCCCTCTCCTAGGCGGCTTCAATGTTCCCAATAAAAAATCACTGAGTCAGGGTCACTCAGTCTTCAACCACAAACCGGAGAGGCAACTGTACAGTTTTCCTCTCTTTGGTCATCTCAGACCTTACACCCGACGCGTTTCCCTGGCCAGCCGGCCAGTTCATCAGGGGAGATAAGCATCAAATACAGAGCAAAGATAAAGTGCTCAATTTCAGCAGTGCATAATAGCATGAACCAGGTGACTTAACTTGTGTTGAAGCTCCGATCAAGCCTGTCATCTGGTACGTGGGGTCATAAAGTCCATATGACACCCCGCCCGGCAGCATATGGCAGCGGTCCCTAGCATAGAAAACTAGCATATCGTAAATTAGACAAAATTGTGGAACATACACTTCATATATTTAGCATTGCAAGAGCCACGAATTCTGGTGCAAATCAAGGCACTTTCCAAGCTTAATGACATTGATATATCTCCCCCACTGTGAAAATCTTGCACAAAAGTTTCAGAATTAAAGAATACTAATACGCCCCACACTTCCTTTCAATAGTTCAAGTTGAGCAGTAATGTCTGGCCGTTTGCCCTGAAGACTCACCAAACACTTTAATCTATTGCAGTCATTGCCTTCCTGGCTGGGGTTTCTGTGGTTTGTGACTTTAAACATAATTCTACCATAGAACTCATCTTTAACAATCTAAGACTTTGTTCAGTACATATGACCACAATTTTGTAATACTTATCTGCTTACTGTAGGTATTAAAGAGGTAATTCAATAGTATCTTATTGACTCACCACTGCCGATCATTTGTTTGAAGAGACCATGGCTCTTGCTGAGCGTTGCGGCCTAAACCTAGGGTTTGCAATATCACGTTCTTCGCTCACAAAGGCTAAGTGCAGCTCAATCCCATTCAAGTAAATGGAGCTGAACTGTGAGACCAAGCATGGCCACTATCCAATGAATAGCTGTGTACTTGGTAAGCTGCGAGGAGGACACAACCTTATTACTATGTGGGAATTGCTAAGGCTAAGTTAACACTTCAGTAATTTGATCAGTTATTTCCACCACTTATTGTGAGCGAAAACCAGGTGCCGATCTTTCCAATATACCTGATCTCTGAGTAGGCTTTGCTACTAGTTTTGGCTCAACATTACTGATAGAGATAACTGATCTAATTACTGAAGTGTGAACTCAGCCAAAACATGTATCCACACCTAAAGAACCAATATTCACACTCATACCAAAAAAAATATTTTAAAAAAAATGGCATTTTGAATTCTGAATGAGATTCCTTGCCTGTTCCAACACCACACATCTTTGGGCAGGTGAAAATCTAATTTCCATACCTGCTGTAAGAATGAGGGGAACTGATCAGCGGGCCAAGGCTGGAAATCACTGATCTGGGAGAATGAATTTTGACAAGTTTCATTTCTACAGTGTTCATTTTAGGACATGGTCAGATATCATGGCAAAATACTATCTCTGACACCTGACTCTGACATCTGACTTTGATAAATGACTCTGACACCTGACTCTGGTATGGACTAAGGTAAGTGAACCCCTTATTGCACTCTAAAGTAAATTAACCTGTTATTGCACCCTAAAGTAAGTGAATCCCTTTTTGCACCCTAAAGTAAGTGAACCTTTTTGTAACCCAAATTTAAGTGAACCCCCTATTGCAATTCAACATAAGTAAACCCATTTACTTACTTACTTGAGGGTGCAATAAGAGGTTCACTTAAGGATGCAAAGTGTGTTCACTTATTTTAGGTTGCAATAGGGTATACAATTGCTTTAGGGTGCAAAAAGAGGTTCACTTACTGTACTTAAGGCTATGAAGTCCGTTCACTTACTTTAGCGTGCATTAGGAGTTCACATACTTTAGAGTGCAAAGTGGGTTTACTTACGTTAAATCGCAATAGGGATTCACTTACTTTGGGTTGCAAAAAAGAGTTAACTTCCTTTAGGATGCAATAAGGGATTTGCACTTTAGGGTGCAATGACAAGTTAATTATTTTTTAATCAGATTACTTTTTATTACAATAAAAATTGTCACATGAACAATCACAAGGAGTTTGTAGTTTTTGTACAGCTGAGAAAAGTACAATATAATGCACACTAATGCATAGACAGCAGTGTACGCAGACACCGTAGATAATCATGGGACATCAGCAGGCATGTGACCAAAACAGCATTGAAACCATTAACATACCATAACATTTTAATACAAGAACTCCGACCCCCCCACCCCCTCCGTAACCGGAGCAGAGAGACAGTCATATCAGTGCAGTAAAATTAGCCAGAGACCCGAGAGACCGAACAGCGCCATCTAAATAGAGAAATGCAACCCAACAGTTAAAACTCGACATTTAGGTAGAGGCCCTGAAGAAGGCCGTAGTGAGGCCAGTTGTCCCCTCACACAATCCTGAACTAGCGCTTGGGAAGCTAACTGCGGGGACTCAACACAGCCCTGCCACAGGGATAGAAATTTATTTGGGCAGTTTCGTTTGAAATATACCCCCCGTTCAAGTCTCCAGATGGTATTCATCATATTGATAAACTCTTGTCTCGAGGGCGGAGCTTCTCGTATCCAGTGTTTAGCAATTAGGACCCTAGCTTGAAACAGCAATTTATGAGTACATAGTGAGATTCTATCCCCCTGTCCCAGAGGATCTAGCAGCCCTAACACGCAGACTCTAGGGTCATTAGGCAAGTGTATCTGAGTTGCAGTCGCTATAACATTCCTAATATCATCTCAATAGGATCGCATTCGCGGACAACACCACATCATATGGAGCAATGCCGCGTTCGTTTCCCCACATATAGGCAGGGCTGTGGAGTCGGAGTCGAGGAGTCGGAGTCGGAGGCAATTTTGGGTACCTGGAGTCGGAGTCGGCAAAAAATGGACCGACTCCGACTCCAAATCCTACTAGATTTAAATTGGAATAAAAAATAATTGGAATAAAAAAAAAGCAAGTTTAAATTTCCCAATTCAGATAAAGTTATAATTAATTACTTCTCTACTGTAAGAATAAAGGCCAATGCATGCAGTGCATCACGTTACCGCTAAACAAAGACGTTAAGTGACCGTGAAGAAGCATGCTTTTCATATGCTTTACTATGCAGTTAAAGGGACACTGACAGGCTGATTTACCGGCTAAAGATATATCTGCTGGTATTCATCAGAGGATTAGGAATACAACTAGACGACTGTTACCCCCAGTTGAGGTTTACTTTTTGTTTAAAAACGTTTTAATCAATATGCAAATTCTCTACCTTTGTGCCCAAGGGGGCAGGCGCACATGTAGAGTACTGGCAGCACTAGACAGGACTAGGTAGCGAGGAGGAAGAGAGAAAGCTGGCCCAGCCTCAGCATAGCCAGACGAGGCTGCTGCCAGCACTCTACATGTGCACCTGCGCAGGAATTCAGCGTTCGGCTAGCCTGAAAAAAAAGGCCAGTGCAGTGAATAATAACGAGGGGAACAGCGCTGGGAAGCTGTACTTCGGGCGCGGCTGGGCACAAAGCCGCAGGAGACGCTGCCCCATTGGGCACAAAGATAGTGAATTTGCATACAGATTAAAAAGTTTTTTAAACACAAGTACAGCTTAACTGGGGGTAACATTAGTATAGTTTTATTCCTAATTCTCTGATGAATACCAGTATATATATATATCTTTAGCTGGAAAATCAGCCTGTCAGTGTCCCTTTAAGGAGCGGCAATACTTACACTTTCCATTGTCTTGTGGTCTGCTGTTACAGGGAACCCATGGTTATCCTAGCCTCTCACTGATAACTGATTAAGGACTGGAGACACTTGTATAAGTGAAGGGAATGGATAGTCAATAGTTCAAGACTGAAGCTGTAAACCATTTGAAAAACTGCTATCATTCAGCTAAGGCTATAAAATATGTAAACTCAGATTGTTAGCTTAAATTTTAAACATGACTATGGGATTCTACCAGGAAAATCATGTTTTAAAATAAATGCCCCTTCCCCTGCCCCTTCCTGGATCCTCCCACTGCTCTATCTTCAGCAGAAGATCAGGACACAAAGGAGAAGGCAGCAGCTTCTGCTCAACTACCTCTCTGTGCTAGAGGAGATTAGAAGAACTTGGTGGAACAGCTTCATATTTGCATATTAAATACAGAGGAGTCGGAGTCGAGGAGTCGGAGTCGGAGTCGGAAGTTTCAAAATCTGAGGAGTCGGAGTCGGAAAATTTATCTACCGACTCCACAGCCCTGCATATAGGGCATAATAAGTTCGGGCAAGCACAAATATTAAAGAGAAATTTGGGGGTCCTGTATACTCGATGGATAAGGAACAGCTGAGACAAACGTTGAGATTCACTATGGGTCAGAGAGGGAGTAAGAGCCAGAATGTCTGTCCATTGTTCCTGGGTCAGCACTCCAATATATTTTTCCCACTGGGCTTTTGCTCCAATGGTAACAGATGAGGAGGTAGTGTCGAGAATACATCTGTACAGCGAGGATATGAGACCCTTAGTAGAAGAGCCTGTTAACAAATGCTTAATCACAGATGGAGAATTAGCTATCTGAACTCACTTCAGAAATTGCGTCTGATACGCATGTCTCAATTGCAAAAATTGAAAGAACATCGTATTAGGTAAATTAAATTCCTCCTGCAATTGAGTAAAAGATTTAAAAACACCTCCCGATTGGAGCTGTCTCAGGAACAATATTCCTCTCTCCTCCCATGGAGAGAAACCTTTCAAACGAAATGTCTCTGGCAATAGGGGATTGTGCCATAAAGGAGAGACATCGCAAAAAACAGTAATATGGACCAAGTCTTTAAATTTTGACCATACTTTGGTTACTAGGGACAGTGTGGGCAAAGTACAAGGAAACGACCGGGGAGATCCCAATTCCACTGTGGCAATAGGAGCTCTTTGTTTAGCAATTATAGAGGTAATTGCAGCCGTGGAATCCAGCTCACTGGTATAGAGCCACCTTCTAAAATGTTGGAGTTGAGCAGCAATTAAATAAAACCGTGGGTTCGGCAGGGACAAACCTCCCCCTCCTTGCTTTTTTGAAGCATCTTAAGACTTATTCTCGGCTGTTTCTTTTTCAAAATCAGGGACCTAAAAATGCCCTGGACTTTAAAAAACATACGCTGTGGGATCCAGACTGGAGAGTTATGAAGACGGTATAATAGCTGAGGCATAAATACCATTTTTATCATCAGAGTGCAATAACAGGTTTACTTACTTTAGGGTGCATTGGCAGTTGACATACTCACAATAAGGGATTCGATAACTTTAGGGTGCAATAATGGGTTCACTTAGTTTAGGGTGCATTGGCAGTTCATATACTTTAGGTTGCAATGGTGGTTTACTTACGTTAAGGTCCAGTAAGAGGTTAACAATTTAAAGTGCAATAAGGGGTTAATTTATTTTAGAGTGCAATAAGGAGCTCACTTACTTTAGGGTACTCATGTACCTTACAGAGTAACAGGGGGTTTGCTTATTTTAGGGTGCAATGGAGGTTCACTCACTTTAGGCTGCAATAAGGAGTTCATTTACTTTAGGGTGCACGTAATGTGATTTAGCAGCAAATACACACTATATCTGAAATTATTTTGACGCTGATGGGTGAGAAAAGTCAGACATCATTTGCCTCCTAGCTCGGATTAGAATATTCTATTTCTTGTTTTTTAAGGTTTCTATTGGGTCTTGAACCTAAAGACTGTTGTCCTGTAAGCTAGAAGCCTTACCACTATGCTATAGGTGCAGCTCTAAGCAATTGTGGATTTTCTTTCACTATGTGATATAGCAGTCACATGCTCATTAATTCTAAAACTCATTTGACTCTGGAGCTGACCAGTGAGAAAAGTCAGACATCATTTCAATTTGTCTCCTAGCTAGGGTTTAAAAACATAATTTTTTTCTTAAGGTTTCTATTGGGTCTTGAACCTGAAAGCTTCTGGTTTAATAAATCAGAAACTGAACCATTAAGCTATAGGCACAGTTCAAAGTAATTATGGATTTTCTTTAGCTATGAGATTTAGATGACAAATACACTGTAACTCAAACTCATTTTGCTTCTGACGCTGACTAGTGAGGAAAGTCAAACATCAAAGTCAAACATCATTTCAATTTGTCTCCTAGCTAGGATTTAAAAATATATTTTTTGTTATTAAGGTTTCTATTGGGTCTTGAACCTAAAAACTTTTGGCTCACAAATCTTTCTATGGAGCTATGAGCTCTTCTACAGCTTTATCAGCTAATGAGTAAAATGACCATGTTTTCCTCAGCCTTACAGAGAAGTAAAATGTATTTTTGCAGCATACCACAGAGCTATATGCTCAGCTATAGTCAGCTATGGACTTTCCTTGGCTGTTGGATTTAGCATACAAATAAACAGCAAATCTATAACTCATTCTGACTTTGACGCTGACCTATAAAAAACATCAGACATCAAAGTCAAACTCAGATGTCAGAGTGAGAGATCAAAGTTAGGTGTCAGATGTCATTTATCAAAGTCAGGTGTCAGAGATAGTATTTTGCCTTGCACTGACATTATTCTAAAACTTGACTATGATATCTGACCATGTCCTAAAATGAACAATGTACATTGCATTATTGTAACTGTGCTGCCAAAGTAACCATCTAGTGATGTTAATCCGTTATATTTTAAATGTTATGCTACGAAGGTCTCATATCATCCCAATAATTTACTCTCTTTTAGTAGATTTATCTTCCTTCTCTTCCTCAGTAGATGTCATTAGGAATTGTGTTTGTAAAATGCATTTATTCTATACTCATTGTAACTAGATGGATTTTTGTTCAAAATGTTTTATCAGTGGGCTGTTTGATAAGTGCACCTATTAATATCTGAAAATAATATTGTTCCTAATAAGCAGCAAAGACCCAATTAGAATGCGTAATGGATCCTCCTTTGGTGCTTGCCCCTGGCACTGTACACTGGCAGCTCCTCAAACAAGAAGTACCTCTAGACAGATCAGTCACTTGTGGCAGGTAGCATGGAAATTTCAATAAAGTAAACTCTTAGTAGTATCAAAATTATACATTTTTGGCTGTTAGCATGGCCTAGAAAAAGATGAGGACAGGCTCATCTCATTAAAAGAGAAGAAATAGTGGAATTAGCTTGAATCTAATTACAAACCACACTATCTAATGTAAAAACATGACTGTTTTTTTCACTCCCATTCATTTTGACTAGTAATTAGTTTTGGCCTCTAAAATGCCACCCTTTAATCATCCAAACACAGATGTGATTTGCCATGCAATTTAATCTTGCTTTAATGAAGAACTAATGGACGCATCGCAAATTACTTTCCCTGTTGGAGAAAAATTCTATTTCCTGCTTTTCAAAAGATCAAGAGTATCTTGTGATAATAGCCCGAGCAGTCCTGGCAGCCTGGCTGTACAGAGCAAACAAGCTCTTTTACTCAACTCCCAATTCAATAGAGAAAAAGAGGCTACAATTAGCAACAAAGCAGGGGAAACGCAGTATTGCAGCCGAATCACTTTCTGTAGCTCAACCCCCAGCAACCACTGCCTTGTTAGAGCCAGGGCTAAAGTGTCAGGAGTGAACAATGTGCCATGATAAATTACTCTCTTCAAACAGCTGCACTGCTAATTTTCAATTATACTCACAAATGGCTCTCAGATTGGAAGAAAATGGAGTGCATGGGGAGAACAGTAGCAGATTTTCATGTTTGTTTGGTGCGGAGTTTGGAGGTGTGAGAATGACATATTGGAGAGGAAGCTGCGTTATGTGGGGTGAGGGATTTAACACATGTGGTGCTCACCCCTTACTTACTTACAACAGTCACTGGACTCGCATTAGCAGTAACCTGCCATCTACCTACCTGGACATAGAATTTTAAAAATATGCTTCGAAGGCTATGTTCACATGGCATAAAACAGAGCTGAAAAATCTGTGGCAGATCGGAATGGAAATCTGCCTCTCAGAATAGCTCATTTTTTGATATTATACGCACTGGGGAAAAAATCTACATACATCTGCTACTCATGAATTTATTTTACCCCTCTCCATTTGACTCAATGAGAAGGACAGCTGTGTAAAAGAAAAGGCAACCATGAGCACTAGGATGTGTATTTACCAGTGAAACCAATGGGAAGCTGTTGGCATTTTTGATGTGTATTACGCCATGTAAAAACCTGTTTTCCACCCATGTGAACATGGCTAACAATGCACCTTCTTATAGGAAGTGTGTGACACTGGGTATACTAGAGAAGGGGTAATCCCTCTGGACTCCTTATAGTTTTATTGCTTTCAAGGGGGAAAAATGAACAAATACACATGAAAATCCACTGGTACAAATTTTAGTTACACTGGAATGAGGAGTAAAATTATGCAATCATGAGCTAGGTATCCTTCAGCTGGGTGAAGATTTACATATTTTTATATCATAAAACCACAATGTTTCAGTTTATTAAAGGAACATCCTGTTTTTGTAAGCTAGGCTTAAAGGGGGTTCTGAGATTAATTGAAACATTAATTAAATGGGACCAATTTGTAGCACCATCACAGATAGCCACCATCAATATTTGATTGGTCGGGGTCTGATTTACTAGAATTAGATGGAGATGTATTTGCTGTGCCCATGTAAGTAAAAAAGGAGACACGGCACTCTCTGGAGCACTGGGTTACTTCATTTTTTATTTTGAGGATCCTGGAGGTTAGAAAAAGGCCCACCATCAATATTTTAATAAAGTTTGTGTTTCAATTCCTCACTGTTTTAAGATTTCTGCTTGCTGCCAGTGGAAATGTTTTTTTTTTAATGAAATCCAAAGGTGAAGTACAGATTGTGGTAGCTCCTGGGCCATTGGGCTTTAGAGGACCCAACAGTCACTAAGTGAGATCAGAGAAAAACAATGTTTATTATCTGTCTGCTGTGGCATAATTATCTTCTTGTTTTATTGCCATTTTGATACCCATGTTCTGTTCATTATTACTATACTGTGAAATCACTTTGTTAATTATGTTTATTCTATGACATCACTGTATTAATCGTTGGCATATGGCATTATTTTTTGCTATATAGTTTCATATCCATGTGATGAGACATTACTGTGGTCATCCGCAATTAACTCCATCACTCTGTTTATTATGCTTCTTGTGTGACATTATTCATATAGTGTGACATCACTCAGCACATTTTTCTCATACTTTGAAATTAATGTGCATAGTAACTAGAGATGCGCGAATTTCTCAAAAATTCGATTTGGCTGGTTCGCCAAATTTTTAGAAAAAATTTTGTTTGATCTAAATTTATTTGTGGCGAATCACGTTAAAAAAATGGCTATTTCCTGGCTGCAGAGAGCCTTTATAGTGGTGTAAAACACTGTGCCTTGCAGCAACACGCATAGGGAGTTTGCTGTGGTAGTGTAATAATACTGTGAATCAGTATGACATGCAGATGACAGGTGTCTCTCTTAGAATCACTGCATACTTTACTTATTTGGGCAGTCACGGGGCCAAAACTGACCAAATAACTATGAACTCAGACTTACAGGTCGATGTTAGCATCAAGAAGAAGCGCACTCCTTTTACACTGTCGTCAACTGATTTCACATAGATGTCTACAGAACCTGTTCTATTAAAAGCTTATACAAGTAGAGCCCCCCGACAGAGTGGAGAGGGTGTCAGCAGTAATTTTGTGTTGACGTCACAGATTTTTTGGCCTTCCTCTGACCTGTCATAAAAATAACCCCCAAAAAATGGATCCTGTCTGTTGAGCATCCACCTTCAATTGGTCAGCATTTGGTCAGTAATCCAACAGTATTGCTAATGCCAAAAAATACAGGAGTGGATCCAAAACAGAGATGACACATGAATGGAATAGTTGCATGTCTTCTGTGTTTTGTACCCACTCCTGCTTTTGGCTACCAAATCATAAGCCAATTCTGATGGGACCATACAGGCCTTAGAGCTGCTACACAGACAGGATCCGTTGTGAGTCTCATTTTTCCTTCCTTCTGACAAATCAGAAGACAGGTCAAATAAATGATAATGCCATCCAGGCCGAAAGGCAAAATAGTGGCCCAGTCATGAAGTGGGGAGGGTGGGAACAGCATGAGAAGTCCACAGAGTGGCCCTATGACATAGTGGTGAGGTAGAAGCAGCATAAGGAGAGCACAGACCCAATGACAAAGTCTGGAGTTGGTGGCAGCATCAGGAGGCAACAGGGTGGCACAATGAAAGAGTATGGAGGTGGTGGAAGCATCAGGAGGCCACAGGGTGGCACAATGACAGTGTGGAGGTGGAAGCAGCAGCATTAGGAGACCACAGAGTGGCATGGTGACATAGTGTGGTGATGACAGCATCAGGATACCACAGAGTGGCAAGGGGACATAGTGTGGAGATGGCAGCAGCATCAGGAGACCACAGAGTGACCCAGTGACAGAGTGGGGAGATGGCAGTAGCATCAGGAGAGCACAGAGTGGTAAGGTGACATATGGTGGAGGTGGCAGCAGCATCAGGAAACCACAGAGTGACCTGGAGACAGAGTGGGAAGGTAGGTGGCAATACCAGTACCAGCCGAAGATGATGGGTGAAAGAAGGAGCACTTGGCATCAGATGTGTTGCATCAGGCGGGTGGCAGCATCAGAATAGTAGATGAGGCAGGTAGCCAGGAGAAACCGCTCTCTTTTGTCAAACTATTGGTGTGGCACCATGGATGATCTAGTCTGATGCATCAGGCATTGGTGTGTGGAAATCCTGTCTGATCCACGCCTCATTCATTTTGACAAAGGTCAGTCTCTCCACATTTTGGGTGGATAGGCGAGTTCTTCTTGGGGTCCCCGCCACACTAAACACCCGCTCTGATACCACACTACTGGCCGGGCAGGACAGTTTTTCCAAGGCAAACTCTGCTAGTTGCTGCCACAAAGCCAGTTTGGCTGCCCAGTAGTCCAGCGAAACTGACCCTCCCCCCCCCCCCCACACACACATTGCCACAGCAGCCATGGCAGAGGAACGTGAGCACAGAGGGCCCCCCCCCAGGCAGACTTGCGAGAGGATGGACTATGGCACAGATAGACAGCGGCCAACTGACTACATAGGATGTCTCTGTAGTAGTTCAGTTTGTCCTCCCATTTTGGACCGGTAGCGAGGGTCCAACAAGGTGGAGAGCCAGAAATCATCCCTCTGCCGAATGGCATCAGGCATTGGTGGGTGGAAATCCTTGCTGATCCACACCTGATTCATCTTGACAGAGGTCAGTCTTTCCACATTTTGGGTGAACAGGTGAGTTCTTCTTGGGGTAACTATGGCCCCCGCCGCACTAAACACCTGCTCTGATGCCAAGATACTGGCCGGGCAGGACAGCTTTTTCAGGGCAAACTCAGCCAGTTGCTGCCACAAATCCAGGTAAACTGCCCAGTAGTCCAGTGGATCTTCAATGTGGAGTGTTAGTGTGCTGTCCAATTATGTCACCACCTGCTGGTTCAGGTCCTGCTCCAGGTCTAGCTGCTGCTGGTGAGTAGTTTCTTCACTAGGCGGGTGAAGAAAGCTGCTAATCAGCGACTTTAGACTCAAGTTGCTGCTGATGAAGCTGGAACTGCTCCTAAAAGCCCCCCCCCCCCCTGCCACAGGAGCCATGGCAGAGGAATGTGAGCGCAGAGGGCCCCTCCGGTCAGATCTGCGAGAGGATGGACTATGACGCAGACAGGAAGCAGCCAACTGACTACATAGGATGTCTCTATAGTAGTTCAGTTTGTTCTCCCTTTCAGGGGGTGTAAAATAGGCCCCCATTTTGGACCGGTAGCGAGGGTCTAACAAGGTGGAGAGCCAGAAGTCATCCCTCTGCCGAAAGGTGACCATTCGGCTGTCACTTCGCAAGCGAGCATGCATCGGGCCATTTGTGCAAGTGACTCAGAGGGACTTCCTGCCTCCATCTCCACTGCATACTGCCACGGTGTGTCTGGGTCCTCTGCCTCGTCTTCCTCATCGCCCTGTAGCTGCTCTGGCTGCTCCTGCTCCTCCTCTCTTGTCACCTGTGTGTAAAAACCACCCATTTCGCTACACATTGCTTGTGCTCAAATTTTCCTCCTCCTCCAGTTCAGCCCCCACAGGGCTCATGTGGCCATGAGATCTAGGCGCCATGTCTCCAGTCCCCTGACCAGCCAGATTTACCAGCATCTGTTCCAGGACATGAAGCAGTGGAATCACATTGTTCATCCCGTAGTCCTGGCAACTGACAAATAACGTGGCTCCCTCAAAGGGCCTGAGCAAATGGCAGGTGTCACGCATGAGCTGCCACTGGATGACATCGAGGTTACACAGGGGAGTAGTCCTGTCTGCTTGGATCATCCAGAAATCGTTTATGGCCTTTCTCTGTTCGTATAGTCGTTCTAACATATGGAGGGTGGAATTCCAACAGGTGGAAACGTCGCATATCAGCCTATATTGAGGAATGCCGTTCTGCCGCTGCAGCTCAAGGAGGGTGTACTTTGCGGTATGAGTGGCTGAAGTGCATGCAAAGTTTCCTGGCCATTTTAAGGATGTCTGTAGATGGGTGGAAGACTTCAGGAACCGCTTGACTACCAGATTGAACATATGTGCCCTGCAGGGCGCATGGCTCAGCCGACACTATGTTGTTCCCGTTGTCGGTCACCATGGTTCCGATTTTGAGTTGTCGCGGAGAGAGCCAGGATTCGATTTCTTGATGAAAGACATGGAGCAATTTTTCCCCTGTGTGACTCTGTTCGCCCAGGCAAACGAGGTGCAGAACAGCATGACACCGATGTGCCCTGCAAATGTGATATGCTGGAGGGGCACGGGGAATTTTCCCTGCAGTGGAGGCTGAGGACACGGTTGAGGATGAGGAGGCAGAGGTGAACATTGTCACAGGACCAACGGCATGATAACGTGGAGGAGGAAGCGGCATCACCTGGCTAAGTTGCTGGTGTGGCTGTACAGGAACCACATTCACCCAGTGGTCTGTAAAGGACATGTATTGTCCCTGACCATAGTTACAGATTCACATGTCGGCGATGCTGTGCACTTTGGCAGACACCGACAGGCTCAAGGACTGGCCCACCTTCTGTTCTACATGTGTGTGCAGGGCTGGTACTGCCATTTTGGCAAAGAAATGACGGTTTCGGACTCTCCACTTCGGCTCGGCACAAGCCATAAGTTCTCTGAAAGGTGCAGAGTCCACCACTTAGAAAGGGAGGGACTGCAGCACCAGCAACTTGGAAAGGAGCACATTCAGATTCTGCACCGTTGGATGAGTGCATGCATACTGTTGTCTCTTGGCGATCGCTTCAGTGATCGAGTGCTGACAGAATGACTGATGAGGAGTAGGAGCAGGAGCATCAGAACCAGCAGATGATGGGAAGGACAGACAGCTCCCTTCAGTGTAGCCTTGACTGCCTGTAACCGGGTGCATGCCACTGGGTAATGCAGCGGTTCCTGCGGCAGGCTAGACCACCACATTGGAGCCACGGTTCTCCCGGGCCACTTTATGGTGATGCTGCATATTTTGATGCAGGGCCGTGGTGCCAACATTGGCACCCTGGCCTCACTTCACCTTATGCCCATGGATTCTACATATGGCCATGTTCCCCTCCTCCGGCGGCTTAACAAAAAACTGCCACACCACCGAGTAGGTGATTTTACCCCCAACACCATGCACTGACTGACTACTACCACCGCTGCTTCCGTGAACCCATGGACCACTACTTTCCGGGCAGGTAGGCTCCTGCGAAGCGGGTGGTCTACCCCGGGCACGTTTGGATACCGACCTCCCACTGCTGCCACCCTGCTGACTCCCGGCCACGCTAGCAACTTGCTGTCCCTGCCGCTGCCTCACGGGCAAGCTGCCACCCTCTTTTCCCAATGATGATGAAGCCCCAAATTCACCTGGCTCCCCAGTGCAATCAGCTACATCACTGAGTACTGTCTGCACGTCACTGATGTCCTCCTCAACAGTCTCTGGGCCAGGAGCCTCAACCCTCGCAACACCAGCTCCCACGCTACTCTCCTCATCATTACTTGCCCGCCAAGCTGAGTAAGTGGCGGATGTCTCCTCCTTATCTTGGCTGGACAGTAGCTGCTGACTCTCCTCTTGTAGCTTTTCCTGGCTGTATAGTGGGGCTGAGCCCACAGCATATAATACTTCTCTGCCTGAGGGAACAGAAAAGGACAGAGGCAGGTTGAGGACAGGTGAAGGCACAGGGCCTGCTCCCGGGCCATGCCAATTAAGGGTTTTGTCTGACAAACCCACCGACTGTTGGCTGGGGGTGTCTGATGTCACTTGGGAGGAAGTGGATGACCGAGTCAACCATTCAAGAACCGCTGAGTTGCTGGTCAAGGCACGACCGCTAGTTGACACAGGGAGCTCAGGCCTCTCGCTGCGACTCCTGCTGCCATGGTCCCTTACATTTAGGCCTCTGCCACTCCCCTGTGTAGGGCCTAGCACTTCTCTGTCTGACATGCTGTTAGATCAGATAAATAAATAAAAAGGAAATTAAAACACCCCAAAAAAGGTTATAATTTTCTTACTTCACCACACAACGGCTAATAAGGCTTTTTTTCCCCCCACTAATACACGGCAAAAAGGGCTGCAATTTTCTCACTTCACCACACAACGGCAAATCCTTTTTTCGTGCCACTAATACATGCAAAAAAGGGCTTAGAATATATAACTGCACCCCTGAACGGCAAATAGGCCATTATTTTTTCCACTTATGCACTCCACAAAAGGCTTTAGAACATATAACTGCACTGCTGAACGGCAAATATATATATATTTTTTTACTTATACCCTCCACAAAAGGATTTAGAACATATAACTGCACTGCTGAACGGCAAATATATTTTTTGTTTTTCCACTTATGCACTCCACAAAAGGCTTTAGAACATATAACTGTACTGCTGAACGGCAAATATATTTTTCTTTTTTCCACTTATGCACTCCACAAAAGGCTTTAGAACATATAACTGCACTGCTGAACAGCAAATATATTTTTCTTTTGGCACTAATACACGACAAAAAGGGCTTTAGAACATATAACTGCACCGCTGAACAGCAAATATATTTTTCTTTTGCCACCAATACATGACAAAACGGTCTTTCGAACATATAGCTGCATTGTTGAACGGCAAATATATATTTTTTTTGCCGCTAATACATGACAAAATAGGGTTTAGAACATATAACTGCGCCGCTGAATGGCAAATATATTTTTCTTTTTCCACTAATGCAAGACAAAAAGGGCTTTAGAACATATAACTGCACCGCTGAACAGCAAAGAGGCCTTTATTTTTTTCACTTATACACTCCACAAAAGGCTTTAGAACATATAACTGCACTGCTTGAACACATAACTGCATTGTTGAACGGCAAATATACTTTTTTTCCCACTTATACACTCCACAAACATCTTTACAACATATAACTGCACCGCTGAATGGCAAATATATTTTTCTTTTTTCCACTTATACACTCCACAAAAGGCTTTAGAACACATAACTGCACCGCTGAATGGCAAATAGGCCTTTATTTTTTTTCTCCCTATCCTTTCCCTACACCTTGAATAATCTTTCCCTGAACTTGTACATTTTTTTAGCACAATGAAGTCTTTCCTAGCACTGTCCCTAGTGCCTGCTGACGTCTCTCCCTGTACTAAGAACACTGGAAAATTGTAGAAACCAAGATGGCTGAGGCTATTTATAGGGCTTTGACATCTCAGGGCATGAATGCATGCATGGCATTATGGGTGATCCCGCATTCCCAGAGTTCCCTGCTCCATGTCCTCATACATGCAACAGCCATTTTATGAAAAAATGCAATTTCGTTACCATGAAGCATGTGAAAATTCAGATTCGGTGCGAATCAAATTTTTCCTGAAATTCGGATAGAATTCCACTTCATCAACTTCGATTCACTCATCTCTAATAGTAACCCTTTCCTTTGATTGTTTAGATTATCCCTATATTGTGATAACAGTGTGAATGTGATTACTGTACTGTGACATCAGTGAGTGCAATATCCCACTCCTGTGATTTCAGCATTTTTTATCCTTCTACTGTGAGATCATTGTGAGTACTATCAGGTGTTGTTACTTCACTTTGGTCATTTCTCATGTCTGTGATATCGTCTTCTTTAATATTCTATGCAGATACAGTTGCAAGAAAAAGTATGTGAACCTTTGGAATTATATGGATTTCTGCACAAATTGGTCATAAAATGTGATCTGATCTTCATCTAAGTCACAACAATAGACAATTACAGTCTGCTTAAACTAATAACACACAAATTATTAAATGTTACCATGTTTTTATTGAACACACCATGTAAACATTCACAGTGCAGGTGGAAAAAGTATGTGAACCCTTGGATTTAATAACTGGTTGAACCGCCTTTGGCAGCAATAACTTCAACGAAACGTTTCCTGTAGTTGCAGATTAGACGTGCACAATGGTCAGGAGTAATTCATGACCATTCCTCTTTACAGAACTGTTTCAGTTCAGCAATATTCTTGGGATGTCTGGTGTGAATCGCTTTCTTGAGGTCATGCCACAGCATCTCAATCGGGTTGAGGTCAGAACTCTGACTGGGCCACTCGAAGAGGCGTATTTTCTTCTGTTTAAGCCATTCTGTTATTGATTTACTTCTATGCTTTGGGTTGTTGTCCTGTTGCAACATCCATCTTCTGTTGAGCTTCAGCTGGTGGACAGATGGCCTTAAGTTCTCCTGCAAAATGTCCTGATAAACTTGGGAATTCATTTTTCCTTCGATGATAGCAATCCGTCCAGGCCCTGATGTAGCAAAGCAGCCCCAAATCATGATGTCCCCACCACCATACTTCACAGTTGGGATGAGGTTTTGATGTTGGTGTGCCGGTCCTCTTTATCTCAAACATAGTGTTGTGTGTTTCTTCCAAACAACTCAACTTTGGTTTTATCTGTCCACAGAATATTTTGCCAGTATTGCTGTGGAACATCCAGGTGCTCTTGTCTTATGCAAACTGTAAACGTGCAGCAATGTTTGAACAGGAGTGGCTTCCTCTGTGGTATCCTCCCATAAAATCCATTCTTGTTTAGTGTTTTACGTATCGTAGATTCGCTAACAGGGATGTTAGCATATGCCATAGACTTTTGTAAGTCTTTAGCTGACACTTCTTCTTAACCTCATTGAGCAGTCTGAGCTGCGCTCTTGCAGTCATCTTTACAGGACAGCCACTCCTAGGGAGAGTAGCAGCAGTGCTTAACTTTCTCCATTTATAGACAATTTGTCTTACCATGGACTGATGAACAGCAAGGCTTTTGGAGATACTTTTATAACCCTTTCCAGCTTTATGCAAGTCAACAATTCTTAACCGTAGGTCTTCTGAGAGCTCTTTTGTGCGAGGCATCATTCACATTAGGCAATGCTTCTTGGGAAAAGCAAACCCATAACTGGTGTGTGTTTTTTATAGGGCAGGGCAGCTGTAACCAACATCTCCAATCTCATCTCATTGATTGGACTCCAGTTGGCTGACACCTCACTCCAATTAGCTCTTGGAGGTGTCATTAGTCTAAAGGTTCACATACTTTTTCCACCTGCACTGTGAATGTTTACATGGTGTGTTCAATAAAAAACATGGTAACATTTAATTCTTTGTGTGTTATTAGTTTAGGCAGACTGTGATCATCTATTGTTGTGACTTAGATGAAGATCAGATCACATTTTATGACCAATTTGTGCAGAAATCCAAATCATTCAAAAGGGTTCACATACTTTTTCTTGCAACTGTATATCACAGTATCCCTAAACTGTAACTTTGATGTGTTTATTATCTCCATGCAGTCACATAATTATGTTCATTATTTTGTGACAAAACTGTAAAATCTATGGGGGAATTTATCTCTCTAAGATATCTCGCTAGCAATTGTAATCTGACCATTGTGGCTCTAATGTCCACTGCAGGGTACAGGCTTTAGAGATATGTTTGGCCAGCATGTGGTTAAGTGTGATGGGTGTCTTAACTGTAGTCCCTTACAAGCAGCAAAGTCTGTCATAGCTGAAGAAGCAGGTTACCTTGCTGACTTCTATGCTTTAGCCATGCAGAGTCCAAATTCTTGTCTTTCTTTCTTTGTTTCTTTTTTGCTCTTTAGCAGAAGCAGTAACTCACAAAGATGTATTAGGCTACTTTCACATTAGCGTTAATATTTTCTGGTATTGAGATCCGTCATAGGGTCTCAATACCGGAAAAAACGCTTCTGTTTTGTCCCCATTCATTCTCAATGGGGACAAAACTTAATTGAACAGAATGGAATGCTCCAAAATGCATTCCGTTCTGTTCTCATAACGGAGAGCAAACCGCGGCATACCAAGCAAGACGGATCCGACATGACCCACAATGCAAGTCAATGGGGACGGATCCCTTTTCTCTGACACAATCTGACACAATAGAAAATTGATCCGTCCCTCGTTGACTTTCAATGGATTTCATGTTGGATCCGTCTTGGCAATGTTAAAGATAATACAACCTGATCCGTTCATAATGGATGCAAATGGTTATATTATCAGTAACGGATTCATTTTTGCGGAACCCTGCCGGATCCAGCAAAGTGTAAAAGTAGTCTAAGTCTCTGAACCCTGAGGCTTAGGAAGTAGTAGCATATGCAATTGCTTCCACACTCACTAGACTAGAATACCATCTCTGGACAGGAAGAAGGACCAGCCCACTCCTACCAAGAGGAGAGGAACAGGGTGGTTAACCCTGTCCCTGTCAATCACACCATGTCATGCTGTGTGAACATAAACATAGCATAATATTACAATGAGAACAAACCAGTTGCAGATACCCCCTGGGTTCCGCATATCACTCTGCTTAGCTCCTCCTGTTCTGTAACATGCTGCCTGCAGATTACACTGCATTTTCATGGTAACAGGTTCTCTTTAAATGTGTTTGCACATTTTCTGCACAAATGCTTTTGTAAATCATGTACATGGAATACATTATTTTAATTTTTGCACATGGCATAAATGTATTCCTTCTCATTCCATCTCACACATCATTGATGTCTACTGTATACAAAAGTAAAGCACCATCCATAATTCTCTAGCCCCAGTCCTAACACTCAACTTGAACTATTTATCGGTGCCTATGACAGAAGTCAAATGATGTCATATCTTCATACAGTATGTAGTTATGTTAATCAAATGTCATATCTTCATATGTAGTTATGTTAATCTAAAAGATTTTTATCTTTGAATGAAGATATAATTTCAGTGAATAAGGTGAGATGTGGTGCAGTTGGGGAAGGGACTCCAATGGCTGGCTTTTCTTCTTTATATTGTGCTAATTTTACATATATGGGTTTCTCTGGCATTTCCCATTCATTTTAATAGATTATACATATCAACGTAATTTGGTAATTTTTTGAACCAGCGGTTTTTACCTTTATTTGTTTGTCGGTTTGTTGCATCTGGTTGCGACTGGGCAATCAGGGGTTAAGAACACAGCTGCCAAGTTTAATGTGGACTTGTAAAGTGAGGCACTTTTATTATTTTGCTGAAGTGGGATTTCTTTTTCCTCTGCTTTATAATTGTTGCAGAAATTTAAACCTCAACCCATTTCAGTGCTAGCTTATGCTAAGCTTGTTAGTGGCGTCTGATGGTCCACGTGATAGAGCCGCAGCATTACCATAAATCAGCAGAATTAACGATGATCTTCAGAAACATGCCTGAAAGTGGCTGACAGAAGTCTGCAATTTGGATGCTCTGAATATTATGATAACACTCTATATTAAATGTTTATAATCTACTTAAAGCTCAGCTTAGAGTATATTTTATATTTGTGCCAAACCCATTATGATAAATTCCATGCTATTTATGGTGTGCCTGGAACAACTATCCTGAAAACGAAGAACTGATATGAAGAAGTTTGTCGAGGCATTTTCTTTCCCTCCTTTCCTTTATTGCAGCACCTTCTACTGTCCACGGATGAGACTGGTTTGCCAGCTGCTTACGCTCACCAAACAGATCCAATACATGCAGTACACGTGTGAAATAAGAGACTTAGGAAGGCACGGAATTAGAGGCAAGTAAAGGCCCGTTTACACAAAGCGATTACCACTTATATGGGTACAATATTAGGCAGTTGTAAGTATAATTGCTTTGTGTAAATGAGATGATAATTAAATAAAATGCTAATTATTAGGGCAATTAATAAGCCATACGTGATAATGTGTAATCGCTGGTCAGTTTAGTGAAGTTAATAAGATACTCTACATAGTTACAAAGAAATCTTCTCGTTAACTAGTGATAATATTATATAAGTGCATAAAATATATTATAAATTATTGTAAAAGATCCTTAAAATTGGTGAAAACATTTTCAGACATCTCATTAGGGAATTATCAGGTAATGCTGGAGTGCGAATTCTCCTTTTGGAGCAATAAAATGGGAGGACTCAATGTACTTGTGCAATACACTGACAACTATTTGATTTAAAGACAGTCTCTGAATGAATTTCAATGTTAAACCAGGCACAATGCCTTGCAGAGCTAGCTCAGCTGAACCAGTTAGGTTCACTTAGTGCTCCATTGCTTAGTGATCATTTAGTGCTCTGTTTTTTTTAGTACAGAGGGGGCACAATGGTCGTTGCAATTGTGAAGCGGGCACAATGGACATTTCTACTCTGGAGGGGGCACAATGGGCATTGCTAATGTGAAGGCGACATAATGGGCATTTCTACTCTGGAGGGGGCACAATGGGCATTGCTAATGTGAAGGGGTCACACTCACAATGGGCATTTCTACTCTCAAGGGGGCACAATGAGAAATGCCTAATGTCAAGGGGGCACAATGGGCATTTCTACTATGGAGGGAGCACAATTGGCATTATCACTGTGAAGGGGGTACAATGAGCATTGCTACTATTAAGGGGCATTATTACTGTGAAGGAAGCATAATGGGGATTATTACTCTGAAGGGGGCACAATGGGGATTATTACTGTGAAGGGGGCACAATGGGGATTATTACTGTGAAGGGGGCACAATGGGTAATATTACTGTGTAGGGGGCACAACAGGCATTACTACTGTGAGGGGGCACTTAGGGTATTCATACTCTGTAGGGAGAAACTGAGGAGGCAACACAATGTGTCAGGGGCACTAAGGAGCATCATAATGTGTAGGGGTACCAAGGGATCACCCTGCTGTGAGTGTGCACTTAGGGGTATCATACTCTGTGGAGCACTAAAGAGATATTATACTGTTTGAGGGGCATTAAAGAGGCATCATTATTGTTAGGGGGCACTGAAAGGAAATTCTTACTGTTTGGTCAGCAGAAAGAAGATAAGGTGGGCTTGGAGGTGTGGATTATTGTAAAATAAAAAATAATGCAGCGCTACACGCCAATGGTGTTGTCCCTCCCTATATATTTTTTTGTTTTGCAGCTCGTACCTTCATCCTACAGCAGACTCAGGTATGTGGACCTTTACAAAAAGTACTTGAGTACCCCTGCTCTATTGCTTCATTTTGTAGAAAAACTACTTTTAATCCAAATGCAAATGAGCAGTTAAGTGCATTATGGCCAGGCCCAAGCTACTCTGTGCACCCTTGTTCCTCCTGATTCCTTGGCCAGCCCCTCACTCTCCATGACTGACAGAGCCATAATATTTCATAATCATCTTTTCTGGCCCTGTCATAAGGAGATGGAAGGGCAGGCAGAGGAAGCAGGAGGAGCAAGAGTGACTCAGACCCTCCTTTAGTGCACTTCATTGCTGATTTGTATATGGATTAAAAGTACTTTTTCTTGAGAAGGTATCATTACCTACAGCTGAGCTAGCCCATAAATACAACTGAGCCTCTGGGAGCAATGGGGGAGTTGCTGTTACTCCAAGAGGCTCAGCTCTCTCTGCAACTGCCGCATCCTCTCCACTTTGATTGACAAGGCCAGTCAGTGATAATGTCATTATTCCTGGCCCTGTCAATCAAATTGGAACGGGCGCGGCAGTTGCAGAGAGAGCAGAGCCTCTAGCTGTAATGGCAATACCCCTGTTGCCCCTAGAGGCTTATTTGCATATATTAAAACATTATTTTTCTTAGCAGTGTGGACACATATGAACATGGGACCAACACAAATGCCTTCAGCTGCCAAGTGCACATATAACAGGTCAGTCAGTTTTATAGGTACAAATCTCCTGACAGATGCCCTTTAAATAGGAACTGTGCAATGATTAATTTCCCCTCTGGTGGAGCTGCAGGGACATTGGACACTTGCTGATGGGTTCGCCAAAAGATTATAGCTGATTGCTGGGGTAACATCAGTGAAACATCATGTGAGTAATTGATCATTTAATTTATCATTGCCAAAAATGTGTACAAGGATCGGATGCTTATTATTGTGGCCTATGACATTTACAGAGAACCTCACTAGAGGATGGCACAGTGACTGACACAGACATGACAAGGTGACAAGGTTTAACTTGAAGAGCAGCATAGGACACAAACTTACACGCATAAGGCCTCATGCACACGACAGTTGGTGTTTTGCGTCCACCCAAAAAAATGGATGACGGACCATTTTTTTGGGCAGATTCGTTTTTTTGGCAGATCCATTGTAATAATGCCTATACTTGTCCGCAAACGTGAAAAAAATAGGACATGCTCTATTTTTTTGATAAAATATAAACACGGACCACAGATGCGGAACAAAAACGGTTGACCATCCTCCATTTTTTGACGGACCCTTTGAAATGAATGGGGAAGCATCCTATCCGTGAAAAACAACGGAATGGGCGCGGAAAAAAACAACGGTCGTGTGCATGAGGCCTAAGTATAAGTTCAGTTGCAGGGTTGGTGGTTATCAATAGCAACAGAACAGTCTTTCTCTACTATAAAGTTTGCTTAGTACATCCACAGGCAGTTGCCACAGGTAGCAGGACAGTCTTTATTCTCCACAAGCGGTATCCACTGGCAGCAGGACAGACTCTGTCCTTCCCAGACAGGTTCCATTGATAACAGCACTTCTACCAGACAGCTGCAACATGGCATCTATCAGTACTCACAGTGTACAAGTTTAACAGGTAGTGGCTAGGACAGTCTCTTTATACAGGCTACATGTCATGGTACATATTAGCCAGTATTTACAATCCTCTGCAGTTGCCTACCAGGCTGACTGGGTAACAAAGTCCAGTTACTACTCTTTTCAGAGCATCAACTTCAAGCTTACCACTTTACAGTCTACAGGGTGGAAGTAGTCCAAAACCACTGGCATTATCCAGGGGAGTTGTCTCCAAGGGTCAAGCGCTCACTCAAATGGCCCAATCAGTGCCAGCAGCCTAGAGCAGACTCAGGTCTCAGGGTCCCTACTAATTCTTAGCAGGCACAGCTACAACCACAGATCTTCCTCAGTGCTAACAGTAGGTGTGATTGGGCTCAACCACACTCTACACACTCTACAGTAAACACACCAACTGTCTGATCACAAGAATTTCTAAGTTCCTTCTATTTATAACCTGTACCACCTAGATTGCAACCTATACAATTACAAACCAAATACTGTGCCTGCAATAAAATGTACGTTGAAATTTGCGAACAATCTCCTGTCTAGCGTAACTTGTTCAGCATGGCATATTACTACATACAAACCATAACACAGCAAACCATGGTGGTCACCAGTTACTTTTTGGTGGTTACAGTTCAGTTGAGTGATCAGACAATCCTAATTTTTTTAGGCTTTTTTATTTTTATTATTCCTTAATGTTCAAACTGGGACAGGTGGCAAGTAACTCTGGGAAGGCAGGATCACCCATACTGACATGCATGCAGCCAATTAGCAGCCAGTCAGCCCTGTGATGTCACAGCCCTATAAATACGGCGGCCATCTTAGATTCTGCCATTCACCAGCGTGCTTAGTGCAGGGAGAGAGGAGTCTGCAGGCACTAGGGACAGTGATAGGAAAGACTTGATTGTGGTGAAACAAAACGATTTACATGAGCAGGGAAAGATTACTGAAGGTGTAGGGAAAGGATCGGGAGGAATCATTCCACCAGCATTTGTGTTGAACAGGGTTCAGTCGGGGAGGTGAAAGCCTGGGTAATAGGAACAATCCAATTACACCTTGCTGCACTGACTGAGGATCCAAATTGCCATAATACAGCTCTGTAATTCCAGCAAACCTGTCTTATTAGGGTGCAAGTGTTGTTTGATACAGACACTAACAGGGTTTATTACAAGGAAATATTTCTACGTTTTATTTGCCCTTGTGCGTTGCAGTTATATGTTCTAAAGCATTTTTTGGCTTGTATTAGTGGGAAAAAGGGCTTATTAGCCTTTGTGTGGTGAAGGGCAAAAATTAAAGCCCTTCCTTCCGTGTATTAGTGGAAATAGAAAAGAAAATATTTGCTGCTCAGCGGTGTAGTTTTCTGTTTTAAAGCCTTTTTTTGAGTGTATTAGTGAAAAAAGAAAAAAAATATTTGCCGCTCAGCAGTGCAGTTATCTGTTCTAAAGCCCCTTTTTCTGTGTATTAGTGGAAAAAGAAAAAATATCTTTGCCGCTCAGCAGTGCAGTGATATATTCTGAAGCCCTGTTTGCACTGTATTAGTGGCGAAATAAAAATATATTCGCCGTCCAGCGTTGTACTTCTCTGTTAAAAAGCCTGTTGTGTAAAAGTAGAACAAAATTTGGGCCTAATTGACGTTCTGCGGTGCAATGATATATTCTAGAGCCCTGCTTGCCGTGTATTAGTGGCAAAATAAAAATATCTTAGACGTCCAGCGTTGCATATATCTGTTGAAAAGCCTGTTGTGTAAAAGTAGAAAAATTTTTTGGCCTAACTGACGTTTTGCTGTGCAGTGATATATTCTGAAACCCTGTTTGCAGTGTATTCGTGGCGAAATAAAAATCCAGCATTGCATATATCTGTTGAAAAGCCTGCCTTGTAAAAAGTATAAAAAAATTGGGCCTAATTGACATTCTGCAGTACAGTGATGTTTTCTGAAGCTCTGTTTGCCGTGTATTAGTGAAATTAGAAAAAAAATATTTCATCCAACATTGGATTATTTGTCATACAGAGAAGTGCCAGGCCCTGCACAGGGAAGCGGCAGAGGCGTAAATATTTCTGGCGCAGATAGAGGTCGCAGCAGAGTAAGGGGGCATGGCAGCAGGGTCCCAGCGAGAGGCCTGAGCTCTCAGTGTCATGTAGCGGTCGTATCTTGACCACCAACCCAGCGGTTCTTGCATGGTTGACTTGGTCATCCACTTCGTCCCAAGTGACATCAGACACCCCCAGCCAAGAGTTGGTGGGTTCGTCAGACACAACCCATAGTTGGCATGGCCCGGGAGCAGGTCCTGCGCCCTCACCTGTCCTCAACCTGCCTCTATCCTTTTCTGTTCCCTCAGCCAGAGAAGTATTATATGCTGTGGACTCGGCTCCACTTTCCAGCGAGGACGAGCTACTAGAGGACAGTCAGCAGCTACTACCCAGCAAAGATCTGGAGGAGACATCTGCCGCTTCCTCCACTAGAAGGATGTGAACATGGCCATATGTGGAATATATGAGCAGTAGGTGAAGCGTGGCCAGGGTGCAAATGTTGGCACCACGGCCCTGCATCAACATATGCAGCATCCCCATAAAGTTACCCGGGAGAACCGCAGCTCTGATGTGGTGGTCCAGCCTGCCGCAGCAACCGCTGCATCACCCAGTGGCCCACACCCAGTTTCAGGCAGTCAAGGCTCCACCACCTCAAGCGAAGAGAGCTGTCTGTCCTTCCCATTATCTGCTGGTCCTGATGCTCCTGCTCCTACTCCTCATCAGTTATTCTGTCAGCAATAGATCACCGAAGCGATTGCCAAGAGACAACAGTATGCGTGCTCGCATGCAACGGTGCAGAAGCTGACTGTGCTCCTGTCCAAGTTGCTGGTGCTGCAGTCCCTCCCTTTTCCAAGTGGTGGACTCTGCACCTTTTAGAGAACTGATGGCTTGTGCCGAGCCGAGGTGGAGAGTTCCAAGCCGTCATTTCTTTGCCAAAAAGGCAGTACCAGCCCTGCACACAAATGTAGAACAGAAGGTGGACCAGTCCTTGAGCCTGTCGGTGTCTGTCAAAGTGCACGGCAGCGCCGACCTGTGGAGCTGTAACTACGGGCAGGGACAATACATGTCCTTTACGGCCCACTGGGTGTATGTGGTTCCTGCACAGCCACACCAGCAACTTGGCCAGGTGACGCCGCCTCCGCCTCCACATTGCCATGCCGTTGGTCCTGCGACAATGTCCGACTCTGCCTCCTGATTCTCCACCGTGTCCTCGGCCTCCACTGCAGGGAAAATTCACAGGGGCCCGCCAGCATTCCACATGTGCAGGGCACACGGGTGTCATGCTGTTCTGCACCTTGTTTCCCTGGGCGAACACAGGTGAGGAAGTACTCCGTGTCCTTAGTCAAGAAATCGAATCCTGGCTTTCTCCGCAACAACTCAAAATCAGGACCATGGTGACCGACAATGGCAAAAACATTGTGTCAGCACTGCGTCAAGGAGGGCTGAGCCATGCGCCCTGCATTGCACACGTGTTCAATCTGGTTGTCAAGCAGTTCCTGAAATCTTCAACCCATCTTCAAAATATCCGAAAAATGGCCCGGAACCTTTACATGCACTTCAGCCACTCTTACACAGCAAAGCACACCCTCCTTGAGCTGCAGCGACAGAACGGCATCCCCCAACATAGGCTGATATGCAACGTTTCCACCTGTTGGAATTCCACCCTCCATGTGTTAGGCCGACTATACGGACAGAGAAAGGCCATAAACGATTTCTTAATGATCCAAGTGGACAGGAGTTCTCCCCTGTGTAACTTCGATGTCAGCCAGTGGCAGCTCATGCATGACACCTGCCCTTTGCTCGGGCCTTTTGAGGAGGCCATGTTATTTGTCAGTCACCAGAACTACGGGATGAACAATGTCATTCCACTGCTTCATGTCCTGGAACAGATGCTGGTAAATCTGGCTGGTCAAGGGACTAGAGAGGTGGCGCCTAGATCTCAAGGCCAAATGAGCCCTGTGGGGGCTGAACTGGAGGAGGAGGAGGACATTGGAGCACAAGCAATGTGTAGCAAAACGGGAGTTTATTCTACACAGGTGACAGGAGAGGAGGAGCAGGAACAGCCAGAGGAGCTACAGGGCGATGAGAAAGATGAGGCAGAGGAGACACACCTTGGCAGTATGCAGTGGAGATGGAGGCAGAGAGTCCCTCCGAGTCACTTGCACAAATGGCCCGATACATGCTCACTTGCTTGCGTAGTGACAGCTGAATTGTCACCATTTGGAAGAGGGATGACATCTGGCTCTGCACCTTGTTGGACCCTCACTACCGATCCAAAATGGGGGCCTTTTTTACACCTGCTGAGAGGGAGGACAAAGTGAACTACTATAGAGACATCCTATGTAGTCAGTTGGCCACTGCCTATCTGCGCCATTGTCCATCCTCTCGCAGGTCCGACTGGGGGGGGGGGGGCCTTCTGCACCCACGTTCCACTTCCATGGCCGCTGGGGAGGGATGGTGTGGCAGGAGCAGAACCAGCTCTAGTTACCCCAAGAAGAACTTGCCTGTCCACCCAAAATGTGGAGAGACCTTTGTCAACATGAATCAGGCATGGATCAGACAGGATTTCTACTAACCAATGCCTGATGCATCAGACTAGATCATCCATGCTTCCTCACCCAAACCTTGACAAAAGAGACCGGTTTCTTCTGTCTACCTGCCTCAGCTACTATCCTGATGCTGCCACCCGTCTGATGCCACACATCTGATGTTAAGTGCTCCTTCTTACACCCACCATCGTCAGCAGGTACTGTTATTGACACCCACCTCCACATTCTGTTGTAGTGCCACTCTGTGGCCTCCTCCTGATGCTGCCGCCACCTTCACACTCTGTTGTCGTGCCACTCTGTGGGCTCCTGATGCTGCCGCCACCTCCACACTTTGTCATTGTGGCACTTTGTGACCTCCTGATGCTGCTGCTGCCACCTCCACACTCTGATTGTGCCACCCTGTGGCCTCCTCCTGATGCTGCTGCCACTTCCACACTCTGTCATTGTGACACTCTGTGGTCTCCTGATGCTGCCACCACCTCCTGACTCGGTCATTGTGACACTCTGTGGCCTCCTGATTCCGCTGCCACCTCCACAATCTCTTGTCGTCATGCCACTCTGTGGCCTCCTCATGCTGCTGCCACCTCCAGATTCTGTCATTGTGCTACACTGTGACCTCCTGATGCTGACGCCACCTCAAGACTCTGTCATTGTGCCACTCTGTGGCCTCCTCATGATGTTTTCACCTCACCCCTATGTCATAGGGTCACTCTGTAAACTTCTCATGCTGTTTCCACCCTCCCCACTTCTTGACTGGGCCACTATTTTGACTTTTTGGCTTGGCTGACATCATTTTTCATTTGACCCTTTTTCTGATCTGTCTGTACTTTTTCTCCCGTGAAAAACAACTGAGACCTGACAGAACTGACACAACCTGAGCACAACTGATGGTCACATTACCCATTTAAACAAATGGATAATTTTTTTTCCATGCCTATAATGGAACAGAAATACAGAAAACAATGCTGATGTGAACTCGGCTGTAAAGGGGTTCTACAGGATTTTTATACTGATGGCTTCTGCTCAGGATAGATCATCAATATTGGCGGAGGTCTGACTCCCGATGCACCCGCTGATCTGCTGTATGAGAGGTGCTCCATGAGTGTTAGACTTCATCCTAGGCCAATGATGTAATGTATATTGGTCATATGGCCTAGGCACAGTTGTCCCATTCAAGTAAATACAGCTGAGTTACAATAACACGCACAGTGCTTGGTAAACTATGAGGAGGCCAAAGCACTTTCCGGAACTGATTGGCTGGGTTGCCCTGAGTCGGACCCCCACTAGTCTCTTTTAGAGGAACTGAACTTGATACCCATAGAATACTATGGTCATCTAAGTATGATTCAGCAGAACAATGGGAGATCTATGTGTTATGTCCTTACTACAAATGCTAAAATGCCCCTATATGAAAAGTGTCCCTAGGCACACCAGTTACGAACATAAATAAAGGCATCATACAGATGTAGATATATAAGCTTTTTTTCTTAGCAATTTTTAATATTTAATACCTATGGAATATATTGGATACATTTAATAATAGGGCCCTAACTGCAAACCTGTATATTAGTCTGTTCATATAATCTAAAATATAACGTAGTGTTAAAAATCTTAAATAGTAAAGGGTACAAAAAAAAAGACGAAAACTTAAGATGAAAACCTTTTGCAAGACCTGGCTACCTTAATAAACGGCTCAGATTCTACTTGGGCTGTTCCATTCACTAATGATATTACAGGAGGCTTCCCATCTCATCTAATCGGTTAGTAAAATCCGAAAGTCACTTATGTCAGTCTCCAATGCAAGCCAAATGAGTCTTCCTGTAATAAGAAGATTCAGAGAATTAGTTTTCGTTTTGCAGAAAATTGCCATTGGGGCTGGCACTTTTATCTAAAAATTTCACTCGTGCATAAGCAAAAAACTCATATTATTTGGTTACATTCCATCAGTATGAGAAATAACATTGTGGAAATTCTATGCATGTTAATGATATATAGAAATCCACCTGCTTTCAGATAAAAATGAGTTTAATTTTCTGTTGCCCACTGCCTGGTTGGCCTTTTATAAATTACTTATGCACAGCTATTATTAAAATAGAGGGAAAGCAAATTAGAAAAACCTCCTATCTTTCCAGTGGATTTAGCCAAAGCACGGCTGTGACAGTCAGAGTCAGCATTTTGTACAAATTCAGCTCTCTCGAAAAAATTTTGCATCTCTATACATTTCTATACCACTGTTGTAAATGCTCTGACCTGCCTTCTTACCAAATTAATCTAAATCCTTTCTAGTTTTCGACTTTAATGGAATACTCAAGAGTCCTGCTGATATATATTAATATATATTTATTGGTTCATTTGAATTCTAATATTTTGTACCATGTTTCCAATTCTACTATTCAGCTTTAAAGTGCTAGCTTCGCACAATTATGAGATTAGCAAGAAAAAAAAGTACACATTTCCTTTCGGACGTGACTATATGTTTGCATATTTTAGTAGCCTATAAAGCAGCAAATACTAAAGACTAAGCATTACCGCCAGCAGGAAATATTTAATTGGATTTGACACTTCATTTTTAGGGTCGTTACGGCGCTCTAAGTAACTACCTGACCTCTTGGTTTTACATCCAGGGATTTTATTATTCTTGAGGTCTCAAGTCCTTACTGCCTATAAATGTAGTCTATTGTTGGGGGAATTGTGGTCAGTTTAAGATTAAGTTTCTTTTGATGTATCAGAGGACAATGAAAATCCTATTACTTTAGTGATTAAAGATCAATTATGAAGACACCTTTGTTCATATTATTGATATAGAATACAACAGATCCCTTACAAAGCAGTGGGCACACACTTACGTTATCATATTATTGGGCTGAACTTGGGTGCAAGCTTCAGGCAGTCATTTTCATAGGTAATATATAAACAAACTGCTGTAGCTGCTGGCATTTCTAAACCACTTCACATGAAAATTTTATCACAAGTAAAATAGAACAAATAATGGTGATAAATGGAAATAAATATTCAATGATTCATTGTTTCACTTGTTTTTAGTACAAAATACAATAGTTCTTATTATCATGCTATACCAGGAGGACTCCACTGATTTTAATATTTATTAATATAATAATAATATAATAATTATAATAAATATTTAAATTAAACCCTTAAGGACCCTTCCATTTTTCACCTTAAGGCCCCTTTCACATGGGCGTGATTTCCGCGCGGGTGCAATGCGTGAGGTGGACGCATTGCACCCGCACTGAATCCGGACCCATTCATTTGTGTGGGGCTGTGCACATGAGCTGTGATTTTCACGCATCACTTCTGCATTGCGTGAAAATCGCAGCATGCTCCAGTTTCTGCGTTTTTCACGCAACGCAGGCCCCATAGAAGTGAATGGGGCTGCGGGAAAATCGCAAGCATCCGCAAGCAAGTGCGGATGCAGTGCGATTTTCCCGCATGGTTGCTAAGCGACGGGACCCGATCTTTATTATTTTCCCTTATAACATGGTTATAAGGGAAAATAATAGCATTCTCAATAAAAAATGCTTTGTAGAATGTTGATTAAGTGGTTAAAAATAAAAAACTTAACTTACCTTAGCCACTTGATCGCGTAGTTGGCGATCTCTCTTCTCTTTTTAAGCTTTAGCTGCAGTCTAAAGGACCTGTGATGACATCACATCACATGGTCCAATCACATGGTTTCTTTTTTTGGGGTGAATCATGTGATATTTTTATAGAGCTGGTTGTTACGGACGCGTCAATACCCAATATGTCTGTTTTTCTTTTTTTTCTATTTTTTATGTGTTTTATTTTGGGATTTCTTTTTTTTTTTTACTTGAAACTAAAAAAAAAATTATTTATGAAAAACACTATTTTTTTGCTTATTTTTTTGTCCCACTCTGGGACTTCAACTTCTGGGGTCTGATTCCATCTGCAATACATTACAATACAACCTGTATTGTAATGCATTGGCTGTCAGATTTCTTGTCTTCATTGTTAGGGCTCTTTCACACTAGCGTTTTTGTTTTCCGGCATAGAGGTCCGTCGTCGGGTCTCTATGCCGGAAAAATCCTGATCAGGATTATCCCAATGCATTCTGAATGGAGAGAAATCCGTTCAGGATGCATCAGGATGTCTTCAGTTCAGGACCGGAACGTTTTTTTGGCCGGAGAAAATACCACAGCATGCTGCGCTTTTTGCTCCGGCCAAAAATCCTGAACACTTGCCGCAAGGCCGGATCCGGAATTAATGCCCATTGAAAGGCATTAATCCGGATCCGGCCTTAAGCTAAACGTCGTTTTGGCGCATCGCCGGATCCGACGTTTAGCTTTTTTTCAATAGTTACCATGGCAGCCAGGACGGTAAAGTCCTGGTTGCCATGGTAAAGTGTAGTGGGGAGCGGGAGAGCAGTATACTTACCGTCCGTGCGGCTCCCGGGGTGCTCCAGAGTGACGTCAGGTTATTCTCGTATTGCGAATTGAACTTTGAACGGGGTATAAAGGCAAGATAACGAATATATTGCTATATTCTCTATATTTGTTAATTCGAGCAAGCCAATCAATAGGAAACTTGACTGTACCCAGCTCTAAGTTGGATGCGCAATGCGAGAATATTACTTTGCCTATTTTTTGCAATAAATATAATAATGACTCAGTATTCTATTGATTGCAAAAAATAGGTAGCCATATTTTTGCATTGGGCATCCAACTTAGAGATGCCTATAGGCAACTCTCCTAATGACTTTCTAGAATTAGCGAATATAGAGAATATAGCGCTATATTTGTATTCGTCATATTCGTTAATTCTTTCCAGCCAAACAATAGTAAAGTAAGTTGCATATACCCCGCTCTAAGTTGGATGCGCAATGTGAGTAATATTACTTAATATTCTCGCATTGTGCATCCAACTTAGAGCTGTGTATAGGCAACTTTACTATTGGCTTGCTAGAATTAGCAAAGATAACGAATACGAATATAGCGCTATATTCTCTATCTTCGTTTATTTGAACAAGCCAACCAATAGGAAAGTTATAGCCCGTTCAAAGTTTCATTTGCAGTACGCGAATATTACATTATGTTTGCTTGCTAAAATTAACAAAGATAGAGAATATAGCGCTATATTCGTTATCTTCGTTAAGAACGAAGATAGCGAAATATTCTCTATCTTCGCTATTAACGAAGATAAAGAATATAGCGCTATATTCATATTCGTTATCTTGCCTATACACAGCTCTAAGTAGGATGCGCAATGTAAGAATATTAAGTAATATTCCCGCATTGCGCATCAAACTTAGAGCGGGGTACTTTTCTATCGTTTGGCAGGGTAGAATTAACGAATATGACGAATACGAATATAGCGCTATATTCTCTATATTCGCTAATTCTAGCAAGCCAATAGGAGAGTTGCCTATAGACAGCTCTAAATTGGATGCGCAATGCAAAAATATTACATTTTATTTATTGCAAAAAATAGGCAAAGTTATATTCTCGCATTGCACATCCAACTTAGAGCTGGGTACAGTCAACTTTCCTATTGGTTGACTTGCTCGAATTAACGAATATAGAGAATATAGCGCAATATTCGTATTCGTCATATTTGTTAATTCTACCCAGCCAAACAATAAGTAAGTTGCATATACCCCGCTCTAAGTTAGATCCACAATGCGAGTAATATTACTTAATATTCTTGCATTGTGCATCCAACTTAGAGCTGTGTATAGGCAAGTTTACTTGGCTTGCTAGAATTAAAAAAGATGACGAATACGAATATAACGCTATATTCTCCATCTTCATTAATTCTAGCAAGCCAACCAATAGGAAAGTTATACCCCATTCAAAGTTTCATTCGCAGTACGCGAATATTACATTACGTAATATTCGCGTACTTCGAATGAAACTTTGAATGGGGTATAACTTTCCTATTGGTTGACTTGCTAGAATTAAGGAAGATCGAAAACATAGCGCTATATTCTCTATCATCGTTAACGGTATCTTGGGTTCAGATTGGAAAAAAAAAACTAATATTTTTTATGAATATATAGCACTATATTCTAAACCTTTGCAAATTAGCGAAGTGCCGATAAAAAAAATTCACTATTCGAATAATCGCGCTAAACACTATTAAACAGGGGCTGTTGCTGGTATGGGGTTTGGATGGTTAGGTGGGGGGACAATATGCTGCCATACCCACTTCTTCAACCCCAGTGCTCGTCTGCCCTACTGGAAGGAGCCCTTCTTCTACCATCTGCTTTTCCTCCTTTTCCACGTCACTTAATATCGATGTGACCATCCTGCACATACTAATTGAAAAACAAAGTCCAGCTCCTTCTTGCGGATAAAAAATCTTCAATCTTTATTTCATATCTACAGTATAAAAACTTGACATAGAGGTATTCATATTCGTCTACGCGTTTCGGACCATATCACATCAGGGTCCTTACTCATGACTTTAATATCAGATCAGTAGGGGTCCGACTCCCAGCACCTCCGCCGATCAGCTGTTTAAAGAGAACTCAGCGCTCGTATGAGTGCTGTGTTCTCTTCACTGTTTATCTGTTTGAGTCGACATTGCAGCAGTGAGCAGTGTAATTACAGCTTCTCCATCCCATTCAATTACAATGGCTCCTTCCCATTCAAGTGAATCATATATTTTAGTATCAGTCTGAATAGATAAAGAATAGAGAGCTGTAGTTTGGAAAAAGGACTTCTTAGTTTTTCCAGGTTTTCCCCAAATAAAACAAATAAAAAATAACCTTTTTAAAAACATATTTATAAAGAGCCCTATGGTAGCCCAACAAATAAAAATGTTAGGGTCATTAAGCTACTGTGTGTGTTAAATAGACAACCTTTTTAGGTCGGTACTTGTTTACCATATGAGCCATTCAGTGGTGGAAGAAAATCATTGGACTCAGTGAAGTCATGTACAGCCTCACACTGGCCCAGTAGAGTACCAGATGATCCTCTGGTGGGTCCTGGCTCTGATACAATAGTGGGCTTCAAAGGTCCAGGAGAAATATAAACATTTAGAGCTGCCTTTGGAGCCAGTAACGTGCTGCTAGGGTCTGTTTCTTTGAATCACAATCTATTATCTATACAGTATATTGATGCTATGGGGTTTGGGCCCCAAGAATAATTTCCTCTGGTGGGAAAGGAATCCAAGTCTAACATGTACACGTATCATAGATCAAATCTTGGTAATGCAATGGCAATAAAATGAGACATACGGGCCCACATTTACTAATCCTGGCCAATGATTAGACAGAGTAATTATATTTAGACAGTCTGAAAATGTGCCAATTTTATCACAATAGCTGATGCTTGATTGAAAACCTGGTACATTTTTAGACTGTCTAGTCTAGTTTATACCACCTATTTGTTGTCTTAGGTTGTTCTGAAATGTTTCCACATGCCTCACTACATTGAAATTCTGTCTCTGAGCCTAAAATGTGTCCCAATCTGCCAAAATTTTGTACACCAAAAACAGCCCAACGCTAAGTAAATCTAATCTATACTACTTTTGTGTGCCAGAATTTTGGATTTCAGCTTTATAAATGTATGTAAAATGGGCAAAAGCTAGCCTTTCCCACATTTTACTGTAGTTTAAAACCAGGAAGTTTCAAGGATACATTTGATACATTTGTTTAAAATAGTGTATTCCAACATTTCGGTGCAAACAATGCAGAGAAACTGATGCACTTATCATAGTAAATGTGGGCCACCGAGAGCAAATAATTGTACTACTATAAGTGTACCAAGAAATGTCCTGAACGACAAGGGAAAGTCAATAAAAGGTGATACCTGTAAATTATAATTGCTGCAGTACAATTTGTAGACAAGTGGTGGCAATATTGTGCTGGCCAATGCTCCTAGCAATGGACAGTGAAACCTTAGAGACGCTTTATTAAAACTTCAGAAGTATTAAAGTGGAAATTATAGGCTTATAGGGTGACCAGAAGTCATTTGCTCTGCCTAACTAACATTGAGAGTGATGTCTCCAGACATGGGATCTAAAAAAAAATGTCCAGTAGGACCTTTTAACCACTACAGGACCGCCTAACGCACGGATGCGTCCGGCGGGCGGTCCTGTAGTTCTGGGTTGCGAGACGCTAGACTTCCTGGGAACGCGCGCGCGTTCACAGTGCCGCGCGTCTCAGGAGTTGTACTACAGGCTGCCAGCGATGATCAATCGCTGGCAGGCTGTAGATGCGAAATAAATCGCATCAAACAGGTATATCAGACGCTGTTTTGTTAACAGCGTCTGATATACCTGCTACCTGGTCCTCTGGTGGTCCCATTTGCTGGAATCGACCACCAGAGGACCAGGTAACACAGTAAAGTTGCACCAAACACTACACTAACCCCCCCCCTCACTTATTAACCCCTTGCTAACCCTTTGATCACCCCATCTAGACTCCCTGATCACCCCCCTATCACTGATCACCCCCCTGTCATTGATCACACCCCTTGTAAGGCTCCATTCAGACGTCCATATGTGTTTTGCGGATCCGTGGATCCGCAGATCCTCAAAACACGGACACCGGCAATGTACTTTCCGCATTTTGCAGATCCACACATTGCCAGAGCTATATAGAAAATGCCTTTTCTTGTCCGCAATTGAGGACAAGAATAGGTCATGTTCTATATTTTTGCGGAACGGAAGTGCAGACCCAGAAGCGCGGAAAAAAAAAATCTCATTACCCGTATGCTCAATATAAGGAGAATCGCAGAAACTCCTAATGCTGGCCATACGTGTAATGATTGCGTAGACCCTCAAATGCCAGGGCAGTACAAACACCTCACATGTGACCCCATTTTAGAAAGAAGACACCCCAAGGTATTCCGTGAGGGGTAAGGTGAGTTCATGTAAAATTTTATTTTTTGCACAAGTTAGTGGAATATGAGACTATGAGTTAAAAATATATATATATATATCAATTTCCGCTAACTTGTGCCCAAAATTATTTTTTTCTGTGAACTCGCCATGCCCCTCACAGAATACCTTGGGGTGTCTTCTTTCCAAAATGGGGTCACTTGTGGGGTATTTATACTGCCCTGGCATTTTAGGGGTCCTAAAGCGTGAGAATCCAAAAGCCTCCCTGAAGAAACACTCTTTTGAATGACAATTGGAAGGTTATTACTTTATGTTCACTATTTCCCCGGTGTCCCCCAACCTGCACATCTGTTGTTCTGTTAGGTCTATTGGTTAATATTAAGTCCAGTATGGCCATCGCTCTAGTTGGGTCTTGAACCAGTTGGGAAAGGTAATTGTCTTTGGTTATTGTGTTTCCTTTATGAGATATACAGGTTTCAGTTTCCCAGTCTATATTTGGGTAGTTGAAGTCCCCCATAATAACCACCTCATTATGATCTGCCGCCTCGTCTATCTCGTTCAGTAGCAGATTTTCTGTGGACTCCATGTATTTCTACCCACAGTGACTCCACGTGTTCATGTCACTCACTTTTATCTTCTCGGACTGTGGGCTTTAGACAGGACTTTACATAAAGGCAGACCCCTCCCCTTCTTCAGTTTTGATTATCCTTTTTAAACAGACTGTAACCCTGTACATTAACTGCCCTGTCTTAGCTATCATCCAGCCATGTCTCAGTTATTCCCACTATGTCATAGTCCTTCTCAAACATCACTAATTCTAGTTCCCCAGTTTTATTAGTCAGGCTTCTGGCATTAGTATACATACAATTAAGAGGTTTATTTATATTTTTTACCCTACACCTTTCCTTTTGAAGTTCTAGTCCCTCCTTCCATTCCTCCTCCAGTCCCATAACCTCGCCCCCGGTATCTATCTGCACTATCTTCCCATCCTATAACGTAAATACCCTCCCTCCCAGTTCCTAGTTTAAACACTCATCCAACCTTCTAACCATCTTCTCCCCCAACACAGCTGCCCCTTCCCCATTGAGGTGCAGCCCATCCCTACGATAGAGCCTGTAGCCAACATGATGGATTATTCTCAATTTTCATCTGAAATGATTTAAATGTAGCCTGAAATATTGGTCGGCACATTTAACTAATACTCTTGCATCGCTCTAAGGGCTCATACACACGAATATGTGCCCGCCAGGCCCATGTTGCGGACCGCAAATTGTGGTCCACAATGCACAGGCACTGACCGTAGGGCCGCTGTATGTGGAGGCAGGACCCATTCACTTGAATGTGGTCCACAATCTGCATCCAACGGTCCGCACCTAGAAAAAAGTAGTGCACGCACTACTTTTGTGCGGTGCGGAGGCACGGACAGATGCACTCCGTAGTGCTTCCGTGGGCTTCTAATCTGTGCTCCTGTTCTGGACCACACCGTATCTCCCGGATTACGGACCCATTCAAGTGTTTGCGGGCCACAATACGGGCATGGCCGGGCAACGGTCATGTGCATGAGCCCTAAGAATTTGTGTCACGCAGTCAGACTAACTAATCATGGCAGTCATGTGACAGATATAAAAATGCTGCAGAGGCCTCAGCTAGAATGATCATTTAGCGTCAACTGGCTCAACCTTGTATATTCAAGTTGTGACGTTACATAAATATTTTTCAAAGATTTCAAGGCAAGGAAAACCGCCCAAGGTGTGTGCTTATGTATACCTCAACTTTGTTCCACCTAAGCAGGATAACTTTTCAAGTAAAGGTACACGAATAACCTTAGTATGCTAAGCAAACATTTGTTTTTACAGAACTATACATCAAAAACATCAAAGTTACCAGAAGTCATGACACGGCAAAAGAGGCAAGCTGTTCTGTGTGAGATAAAACTAGATAATTTTATTTGAAGAATATAAAATATGAACACATTTTCATCACTTAGAACATGTATAATACATAGCTAAGTAATTTATAGTTTAGCATTATTAGTTTAGCATTTGACGCCCGGATAAGAGGCGGGTGCGTTGCGGGAATATGCGTGATTTTTCCGCGCAGGTGCAAACATTTGTAATGCGTTTTGCACGCATCACTGAAGTCCGGTTTCGGGTAGAGTATTCTGGAGAATTTATTATTTCCCCTTATAACATGGTTATAAGGAAAAATAATAGCATTCTTAATAAAGAATGCTTAGTAAAATAAAGATGAAGAGGTTAAAAATAATAAAACTTAACTTACCTTAGCCACTTGATCGCGTAGTTGCGATCTGTCTTCTCTCTTCAAGCTTCAGCTTACAGCTAAAGGACCTGTGATGACGTCACATCACATGGTCCAATCACATGGTCCATCTTACCATGGTGATGGACCATGTGATTGGACCATGTGATGTGACGTCATCATCGGTCCTTTAGATCTTAGCTGATGCTGGGAAGAGAGGACAGATCGCAACTACGCGTCAATGACTAAGTAAGTTAACTTTTATTATTTTTAACCCCTTCATCTTCATTTTACTATGCATTCTTTATTAAGAATGCTATTATTTTCCCTTATAACCATGTTATAAGGGAAAATAATAAAGATAGGGTCCCGTCGCTAAGCAACCATGCGGGAAAATCGCACTGCATCCGCACTTGCTTGCGGATGCTTGCAATTCTCCCGCAGCCCCATTCACTTCTATAGGGAATGCGTTGCGTGAAAAACGCACAATATAGAGCATGCTGCGATTTTCACGCAATGCAGAAGTGATGCGTGAAAATCACCGCTCATGTGCACAGCCCCATAGAAATGAATGGGTCCGGATTCAGTGCGGGTGCAATGCGTCTTCCTCACGCATTGCACCCACGCGGAAAACTCGCCCGTGTGAAAGGGGCCTTAGGGTGAATTCACACACTGCAGACTTGTTACAGAAAATTCCTATTAATCTGAATGGGTTTGCATAAGTTCATGCACATGCTGATAAAACAACCCCATCCACTGTATGAAACAGTTGCGGAAATGTCTGAAATAAACCCACTCCATGTGTCACCTACTAAAATGGTCACCTGTAATTTTTTTCTGCCAGGTAAAACCAGATTGTGACAAATCTTTTTTTTCCATCTGTTTGTATTTTCTGACTGTAGACTTTTTTTTAATTCTATCTTCTGAACATAATTATGGGGGCTGCCATCTTGCCTGAGCTGTTCTTAAGAGCATTTAGAAATATGCTTTACAGGAGCCACCAATGGACAGAAGCTGACCGAGTCTGACCCCACTGATTTCTGTAGGAGAATTTTCTAGGAATGCTCTGTGACCTGTGCTGAGGCCGGTAGGAAGATGATAAGCTGTGATATCACCTATTGTGAATGGTGGATCCTGTGTTATCTATATATAGGTGATATCTGTCATTGTAATCATGCTTGTAATGATAACTGCCAGTGTGAACGCAGGATTTTTTTTAAAGTGACATGGGGCATTAACAATAGTGTCACCAAAAATTCTATAAAAATATGTTTAACATAAAAATGGGATTTAAACGATAGGTAATTTTCTGATTACGCATTCCCTTTAAAACAACACTTTGGTTCAGGAAAAAATGAATTCACATTAACTTGGGAGCAAACATAAGCACTTACCTGGTGCTTTACTTTTCATCTTTTCAACTAAAAATTCCCGGGCTCCTGTTTTGTCATCCAAGATGGTCGCACCACTTCCTAGATTATCTGATTTACGCAGTGCACGTCAGTTTTAAGAACAATGCTGGTCTATGGGGTTGTTCATACTGAGATTATTTTTAGAGCCAGTGAATAATGGATGTCAAAAAATAGAACATGTATAATTTTGTTCATTTTCACAGACTGACAGTCCGTGGATTCAAAAATGACATACAAAAAAACTGAACGGGAGAGATTTATGGCATACCAATACACTAGTCTTGATCTACCTGTGCTGGCGTGAGATGCGCCTAATTTATGTAGATGCCTTGTAATAAACTAGGCCCAACTGTGCCCTGCCATGCACCAGGAACTGAAATTTACCCCAACCTGGCTCAGACTTCAGCTATAGCTTAAGGCAGTTTCTGGTGAGAAGCCATAAAGTGCGACTTTTTTAGGCCACAATGGTGGTGTAAGGGGCTTAGTAAATGTCTCTCAATGTGGAAATACACCCTAAGGCCCTGTTCACACGGCGGCTTTTAACTTCAGAAACAAAGCAGGTGGCTTATAACTGTGACCGTGCCAAGAACAGTCCAATGACAGAAGATGTTGTGTGAACAAGACGGAAGCAATTTCGCAGATCAATATTCAGATATAATATTACATAATGCTCCACATGAGACTTTTAACTAGACATTGAGTTAAAAGGAAGAATTTGGACATGCATGTAGAGGTATGTTAAAGTAATGGTACACAGACATTAGGCCTCATGCACACGACAGTTGTTTTCAGCGGTCCGCAAAATGGGGTTCCGTTGTTCCGTGATCCGTGTCCATTTTTGGTTCTGTTGTGTTTCCATGGTCCGCCAGAAAAAAAGGAAGGAAAAAAAAAAGTGTAATTTTAATATCTCCACCCAGGATAATAGAATATATATGCAGGTCACAGACGCGGATGACAGTCGGATGTGCCTCCGCATTTTTTCACGGCCCCATTGACTTGAATTGGTCCGCGAACCTTTTTTCGCAGACAAGAATAGGACAGGTTATATTTTTTTGACGGACAGTAATCATGGACCACGGATGCGGAGGACAAACGGTGCATTTGACGAGTTTTCCATGGACCCATTGAAAACCAATGGGTCTGCAGAAAAGCACGAAAAACGGCATAACGGACACGGAATCAAACAACGGTCGTGTGCATGAGGCCTAAAGGGGTTGTCTCACTTCAGTAAGTGTCATTTATCATGTAGAGAAAGTTAATACAAGGCACTTACTAATGTATTGTGATTGTCCATATGGCATCCTTTGCTGGCTGGATTCATTTTTCCATCACATTTTACACTGCTCATTACCATGGTTCCGCCACCCTGCAATGCAGTAGCGTTGGCCGTGCTTGCATGATATAGACCAACGATCTTCTTACCCTATGAACAAGCATTTCGCTCATTCATTGGGTGATCGGCAACACCTTTACAACGGCAGATTATCAATAATGAGCATTTATGCGATAATCTGCCCGAACATCAGGCAGTCCAAAGGGGCCTTAAAGGGAGTCTGTCAGCCACTTTGAGCGTTTTAGACCGCTCATAAAGCGATTTAGCACAGCTGCCCAACATAAAAATAGTATGTGTATTGTTTCTTTCATTTGTCCACAAACAGAAAAAAAACACTTTATAACGATATGCAAATTAGGACCTGCACCTCTCTGATGTGCCCAATTAACCGCCCCCCCTTGGATTCCTTTGGCCCGCCCTCCTCTCCTTATTCATCCTCCTCATCTGGTTTAGATCTCACGCAAGCACCGGTCACCACCGGGCCTGCGCATGCACACTACCCCACCCACTATGGGCAGAGGCACTGATATTAACAGTGCGCATGCGCCGGCCCGGCAGTGACCGGTGCATGCCGTGTCCGTATGTCTGCATGTCCGTTCTGCAAAAAATGTAGAACCTATCCTATTCTTGTCTATTTTGCGGACAATGACAGGCATTGTTACAATGGATCCACACAAAAACGGATGCAACACGGACGTAATCCTTTTTTTTGCGGATCCATTTTTGCGAACCGCAAAATACATACGGTCGTGGGCATGAGTCCTAAACCTGGAATACACAGCATTATATGCTGCTACCTCTCCTAAACTCTTCTAAATGTTGTCTTTTTTCTAAATAAATCTTTGAAATGTTCTCATCCAACACATCATTACAATTTGTATTCGGTCATTTCTTAGCTATTTAAATTTGTTTTACCAAGGTGACAACAGGAAATGACTTTCATTCACCTAGCTTTCTCAGACTCCTGCATACGGCTAGATTCACACATAACGGGAGCTTTATCAAAGATCTGCGTTTTTCAACAGTCTTTGAAATCTCCTGTGCTACCGGAGTATCTGCCTACTTTATGATGAGGCACAGACCTCGTTATAAATTAAGGGCAACCTTCGGCAGCCCATTTGCCAGAATGAAATCTCCACCAGCTTGGAGCTGCCGTAGAGTTCATTTGCGCCAGAAAACTGGTGTAAATGAAAATACGCCATGCCTCCTTTTCAGGAAGTGTTGAATTGTGTTCAGAATATTTGTTAAGAAAGTGTACAAAGTGGCACAGGAAGATGATCAAACTCCTCCATTGTTTTTTGTTTTTGTTTTGTTAGGTGTTTGACACTTTTTTTTTAGCTGCAAGTTTTCCACCACCTTTTTGCCAAAAAACACCAGCTCCATGGAACACCTGCAGGGAAGTCTACAGCAAACATTAAACATAAAACGAACAAACAATTTTTGTAGTAAGTGTGTAAGTTGCGTTTTTTGGAGATCAGCAGTTTTTTTTTATCGGAGCATGCTCTGGGTCTGGAGTTTTCCCCTCATCTTCTAGTGTTTTTGTTACAGAGATATGAGTTGATTTTTGTTTGCCCTGCTTGAAAAAAATGCAAAAGTAGTAGGCATTTTTAATGTTTTTGCATGCCATTTGTCCCAATAAATTCGTCCCATTCTGCTCTAAGAGTTATTGACATCAGACGATTACTGCTTTCATATACAAAAACCGCAAGAAGAGAAAAAAAAGGCCATTAAAAACACCAGGTGCTGAAACACACTTTGTGACCCAAACCATTAGAACAAAGCCTTAAGGGGACACGCACATGAACATATTTTTTGTCCGTATCCGTTCTGTTTTTTTGTGGTCTGTATGCGGAACCATTCACTTTAATGGGGTGTGGGGAGTCGCTCTGGTAGACAGCGGTGCGGGTGCAGTTTAGAGGCAAAACAAGGAGTCCAGATTGTGCAACAAACAGTGTTTTATTCACACTTGCACACAAAATGAAAAACAGTCTCTTGGTGACAGTTCACACACAACGGAAATAATGTAGCCAAACAAAAACAGTCCAACACAGGTTCAGTCACCTGGGAGGTGTAGGTGCAGGTTCGCACCACGCTGTCGGCCCAGCCGCAGGAGAATCCAGCTTCAGGTAGCCAGGAACAAAATACCTCCTTACTGAGCTCTTTCCTCCTGGACAGAGAACTCCCAGCCCTGTTAGCAGCTCCAGGATAATCACACTCCCCAGACACAGCTGCTGGCTGCGTTTTATATCCAGCCCAAAACATGGACTGGACCGTGAGGAGCAGCCACCCACCCTACTCTTTAGCTGCTCCCAGTAAGAGCCGGCCCGGATCGGCTTTGCAGCCATGCTATTTAACAAAGTCAAACAGCACTAGCTGCTGCAGACAAAAACCCGGCTCTCACCTCACCGAGGCCAGCAACCTCGGTGACACGTACCTGCCATCACATATGACACCTTGCACCTTACCACATACCCCCTTTGTTCAACCCTGAGGGGTGAACACACGTGAGGCAGTGGACGCGGGACAGGGCATCTGCGTTGCCCTGCAAGCGGCCTGCCCTGTGTTCCACGGAAAACTTGAAATTTTGAAGAGATAGGAACCACCTGGTGACCCGAGCATTCCTCTCCTTGGCCTGACTCATCCATTTGAGGGGAATGGTCGGTCACCAGACAGAACCTCCTCCTAACAGGTAGTAGCGGAGAGATTCGAGTGCCCACTTGATAGCCAGGCACTCCCTCTCCACTATACTATACCTGGACTCGGCGGGACTGAGCTTACGGCTCAGGAAGACAACGGGATGTTCTTCCCCGTTGACCTCCTGCGACAGTACCGCACCGAGGCCTACCTCCGAGGCGTCGGTCTGTACGACAAACTCCTTGTTGAAGTCGGGTGTCACCAAAACCGGGGACCCACACAGGGCCGACTTCAACGCGGAGAAAGCCTCCTCCGCCTTCTCACTCCAGCTAACCCTCCCAGACTTTCGCCCCTTCAACAGGTCTGTCAATGGCGCTGCTATTGTGGCAAAGTGGGGCACAAACCTCATGTAGTAACCTACAATCCCCAGGAACGACTTTACCTGCCTGGTGGTGACCGGTCGGGGCCAGTTACGAATGGCCTCTACCTTAGTTACCTGAGGTTTGATGACTCCCGCCCAATTACATATCCCAGATATTTTGTCTCCTCTAACCCTATGGAGCACTTCTTTGGGTTAGCGGTCAGTCCGGCTTTCCTCAGGGCATCCACTACCGCCTGCACCTTGGGTAAATGGCTTTCCCAGTCGGTGCTGTGGATGACTACATCATCCAAGTAGGCCGAGGCGTACCGACGATGTGGTCGCAGCACTATGTCCATTAACCTTTGGAAAGTGGCGGGCGCCATGCAGGCCAAAGGGTAACACCTTGTAGTGATACAGGCCCTGCGGGGTAACAAATGCGGTTTTTCCTTAGCCGACTCCGTTAAGGGTACCTGCCAGTACCCTTTAGTGAGGTCCAGCACAGAAAAATAACGGGCTTGTCCTAAACTTTCAACCAGCTCGTCTACTCGGGGCATGGGATACGCGTCAAACTTGGATACTTCATTTAACTTGCGAAAGTCGTTGCAGAACCGCAGCGTCCCATCCGGCTTAGGTATTAGGACTATGGGACTGGCCCACTCACTTTTCGACTCCTCAATGACCTCGAGCTTCAACATTAACTGTACTTCCTCCGCGATGGCCCGTCGCCGAGCCTCGGGTACCCGGTATGGTTTTAACCGGATCTTGGCCTGAGGCTCAGTGACGATGTCATGTTGGATGAGAGACGTGCGGCCAGGGAGGTCGAGAACACATCCGTGTTCCGACTGATGAACTCCTGACTTCCTGAACTTGTTTGGAAGACAGGCTGTCTGCAATTTTACCGTGGTTACTGCTTCACAGGCCTCGAACTGTGGGGCTGGACCCTTTCACCTAGAAGCCCTGGCCGGGGCTGTGGTCGTCGGCCGTGTCCCTATCTTTCCACGGCTTAAGTAAATTCACGTGGTACACCTGCTCCCGGCTTGCGCCGCCTGGCTGGTGTACTTTGTAATTTACTTCCCCTACTTTCTCGATCACCTCATAGGGGCCCTGCCACCTAGCTAGGAATTTGCTGTCAAGGGTGGGTACCAGAACCAAAACCCGATCTCCCGGATTGAAGTCCCGTACCCGAGCCTGACGATTGTACACCCTACTCTGGGCTTGTTGCGCTGCCTCCATATGCTCCCGGACCAGCGGCAACACCCTTTCTATCCGTTCCTGCATCTGGGTGACATACTCAATGACACTTTTGTGGGGACAGGCTGTTGTTCCCATGCTTCCTTGGCGATATCCAACAGGCCCGAGGGTGTCTGCCATAAAGCAGTTCGAAGGGCGAGAACCCAGTAGAGGCCTGGGGTACCTCTCGCACTGCGAACATGAGATAGGGCAGAAGCAGGTCCCAGTCCTTCCCATCTCTAGACACCACCCTTTTTAACATATTTTTTAGAGTTTGGTTAAACCTCTCAACAAGACCGTCTGTTTGCGGATGGTAAGCGGACGTCCGTAACTGCTTTATACGCAACAATTTACACAGTTCCTTCATTACTTTGGACATAAAAGGGGTCCCTTGGTCTGTCAGAACCTCTTTTGGCAGGCCCACACGGGAAAACATCTCCATTAACTCTTTGGCAATGAGCCTAGCTGAGGTATGTCGCAGGGGCACCGCCTCCCGGATACCGAGTGGCATAGTCGAGAACTACCAGAATGTGTTGGTGGCCCCTGGCAGACTTTGGTACAGGCCCAATTAAATCCATAGCGATTCGCTCAAGCGGTACTTCAATAATTGGCAGAGGTACCAGAGGACTACGGAAATGAGGCTGGGGGCTAGTTATCTGACAGGTTGGACAGGACTTACAATAATTTTCTACCTCCTTGAACACACTGGGCCAATAAAACCGCTGCAGTATGCGGTCCTGGGTTTTCTGCCACCCCAGGTGTCCCCCAAGAACATGTTGGTGGGCAAGCTCCATGACAAGCTTGCGATGCGCTGTGGGCACCACCAACTGTTCAACAGGTTCACCTCGGACTTGGTTCACCCGATACAACATATCCTGTAGAACAATAAATCGTGGGAACATTAATTCAGCCCCTGGTTTCTGGGGTTTACCATCAATTTCCAGCACATTCTCCCAGGCCCTGGTTAGGGTTTGGTCCCGGTGTTGTGCGGTCCCAAAATTTTCCCGGAGACATTGAGGTCTGCCAACTCAGGTCCCGGTGGCAAGTCCTCCGTGTCTCCCACCATTACACTCAGTGGGGTTGTCTCCCCCTCTACCGCTGGAGCAGTGGTCACCCCTACCGCCCGGCCCTTCAGACTCGGGCTCCCAGGGTTCTGGCCTTCCAGCGGTATCAGGCCACTCTACTAGGGTCACCCCTGTCTCGGGTCCCTCAGATACCTTTATTGCCGGCCACAGCGCCGGAAAACCGAGGAAGTCCCTCCCAAGTATTAGTTCATGTGGGAGTTTAGTAGCGACAGCCACCTCGTGGGTCCACCTACCAGCCGCTGTGGACAAAGTCACTAGTGCAGTGGGGTAGTCTTTCAGGTCTCCGTGGATGCACAGGACCCCGACTTTACGGCCAGTATACTCCACAGGCCGTACAAGGGCAGCCCTTACCAGGGAGACTAAACTCCCGGAGTCCAGCAGAGCCACCGCCAGCGAATCTCCCACCTCTACCTGACACAGGTGGTTATGGTCTTGCACCTCACGGGTGCCAGTTGCGCACAGCTTCCGTGCATACAAGGAGTGGCGACCCCCATAGTTCACCTCCATCGGCTCATCCCGATGCGGACAGTCGGCCCTGATGTGGCCTGGCTCCTGACACCTCCAGCATACCACGGGAGGCGGACTCGCAGGGGGTATCTTCCGTACAGGCCGCTCTGTCGCCGGACGTCGGAACTGGGGCAGAGGCCTCCGGGGTTTGACTGACCCCTTCCCAGCAAGACTCCCCTGCAGGTTTCTGGTGGCCTCGTGCCGCTCCACCAGGTCGACCATCTCCAGGGCATTGGTGGGCGATACCTGGCCGACCCAGTGCTGGAGAGGGTAAGGCAAAGCCCTCCAGAAGACATCGGCTAACAGACGGTCGAGCATAGCAGTGGGAGTCAGTATGTCTGGCTGCAGCCATTTTGCAACCGTTGTAGCAAGTCATAGTATTGTGGCCTGGCGGGTTCAGCCACGTTAAAGTCCCACTGGTGGACACGCTGAGCCCGGACCAAAACATTCACCCCAGTCTTGCCAGGATCTCACCTTTCACAGTTGGGTAGTCAGCTGCTTGGTCATCTGGGAGGTCAAAAAATACTTGCTGGGGTCCAGACGCCAGGAACGGAGCGACGACCTCTGCCCACTGTTCTCGGGGTAATTTCTCCCTCACGGCCACCTTCTCGAACACCGCCAGATAGGTCTCCACATCATCCGAGGGGTCATCTTAGGGATCGCGGCACGGACAGCTTTCCGGGCATCATGGACGCGGTGGGACGCTCCTGCCGCTTGCAACGCCATCACGTGCTGTAGCAGTAGCTGGTTGGTCTCCCGCTGCTGCACGTTAGCCTCTATGAGGGCTTTCACAGCCGCCTCCATTTTGTCGGGGATCACAGGCTGCAACTTTGCCGGCTTAATATAGGACATTCACTTTTTCTCAGCAAAAACAAAGTTCGGCGTTCACGCCAGCCTCACTGCGCATGCCCGCATCCTCCACCAAATGTGGGAGTCGCTCTGGTAGACAGCGGTGCGGGTGCAGTTTAGAGGCAAAACAAGGAGTCCAGATTGTGCAACAAACAGTGTTTTATTCACACTTGCACACAAAATGAAAAACAGTCTCTTGGTGACAGTTCACACACAACGGAAATAATGTAGCCAAACAAAAACAGTCCAACACAGGTTCAGTCACCTGGGAGGTGTAGGTGCAGGTTCGCACCACGCTGTCGGCCCAGCCGCAGGAGAATCCAGCTTCAGGTAGCCAGGAACAAAATACCTCCTTACTGAGCTCTTTCCTCCTGGACAGAGAACTCCCAGCCCTGTTAGCAGCTCCAGGATAATCACACTCCCCAGACACAGCTGCTGGCTGCGTTTTATATCCAGCCCAAAACATGGACTGGACCGTGGGGAGCAGCCACCCACCCTACTCTTTAGCTGCTCCCAGTAAGAGCCGGCCCGGATCGGCTTTGCAGCCATGCTATTTAACAAAGTCAAACAGCACTAGCTGCTGCAGACAAAAACCCGGCTCTCACCTCACCGAGGCCAGCAACCTCGGTGACACGTACCTGCCATCACATATGACACCTTGCACCTTACCACAGGGGCTATAAAAAAACTGAAATTACTCGCAAAAAAATAGAACATGTCCTATTATTGTCCACATTATGGACAAGGATAGGGCTGTTCTATTAGGGGCCGGTTGTTCCATTCTGCAAAATGCGGAGTGCACTCAGCTGGTATCTATGTTTTGCTGATCCGCAATTTGCGGACTGCATAACAAGGGCTGTAAAAAGCAGAAATTACTATGGGTGCATTCCGTTTCCGTATGTCTGCATGTCCATTCCGCAAAAAAATAGAACATGTCCTATTATTGTCCACATTATGGACAAGGATAGGGCTGTTCTATTCGGGGCCAGCTGTTCCATTCTTCAAAATGCGGAGTGCACTCAGCTGGTATCCGTGTTTTGCTGATCCGCAATACGGTTGTGTGCATGAGCCCTAAAAATGCTACAAAACACTGCAAATGTCAAGTATTTTTGGTGCCAAAAACCCACCATGACAAAAAGTATGTGTGGAAGCACCTCAACACTAAGGAGGTTTGCCATCAATTCATCTGGAGAAGTGGGGTGACAACCTCTGTTCAGCTGCCATAGTATCTATTAGCCAATGAGGGAAGAAACACATCATAATAGAAAAAAAAAAAAAACAACAGATCAAGATTGTTAATAGTGTTTTTATTATTTTTATTTTAGGTACAAATTTTCGCCAAAGCACCATTTCCTATATGCATCCTATTTACTTGAAGTAAGAATTTCCTTGTGCTTGTCAGAACACTTTCTTCGGCTCTGCAACACATTATGCTATCTGTAATTCTTGTATGCTCAGCTATGAAATGGCTTTTAGGCTTTAAGAAGTGCCGTGAAGCATGAAGGGTCCATTCAGTACAGTGCATGTGGCTCCTGAATTTAGCACATACATTTCCCATCAAATGCTTAGTAATATGTGACATTTACGTGATTATTTTCTTTACGCGCACATGTATAAGTAGTTTATGTGCCATTTTAATTAACACTTACATTCGCATTGTATTTGTTAACAGCTACAATTTATATTTCCAATATTTGACACATTTTATAACGTATCGTCTGATAATATATACATTTATGTCATAAAAATGCTTCTCACATTTCAAGGTATATATAGATACTATATTTTATGGGATTTGTAAGGCTATGTACGTTACTACGCTGCTCCATACCTTGCATACTAGTTTAATAGACTCCCACATGACTTTTAACTTCATTGTTCAAACAGAGAACATTTCCCCAAGTAAAGACATGCTGAAAAGGCTGTTATATCTATTTGATAATGGATTTTACTCAATTGTCATGTACTTCACTCTGCCTAGACAGGCGTATGTTAGCAAAGGAAAAAAACATGCTTTTATGTATCTGGAACAAAGAGAAAAAAATAACAGCAAATTTAAAGTAATTTGCTTTTGTGCAAATAATACTAATCTGCTACTCTGTTTTCTAGTTCAGACCCGTGTTTAAAAACATTAATGGCCCCTTTTTGTTATGTCTGGAAATGGGAGGATACAATGAAAGATCAAAAATCAAAGAAAGCGGATTTTTTTTCTCTCGCCTTATTATGATTAAGAAGCCATGGCTTTCTCTCCGCAGGTCCATATTCTTCTGTTCATCCCTTGTTCAGAAATTACCTTCATGTTTACCTTGGCATAAATAAATGAAATAATGTTACATGCAATGTTCCGCAAACATAATTGAATAGATTGGGTTGGGGCAAGAGATCGCTGTTTGTTAATGGATTATTGTGCCCTCGTCACACCGAGCATCTAAAGGACTTTGAGGTTTTCATACACATATAGAGATATGGAAAGAAAAACATAAATCATTTGACAGGAGAGGACTTTGGGTTCACCTTCTATGGATAGCCTGTGGATGGAGGCCAAGTGTCTTCTCATGAATAAGGTCTTAAGCCATTAAATCTCAGGATAACACAGGATATTGGTCATTACTTTCCACATGAAGAGTTCATTCTGCGACTGTACAATGCGATGTGAAGGAGTTTTTGATCAGTGTCTGTCTTTCAAGGATTGAACCCTGTTTTATGTCTGCATCATTTGCTTCTCCACTCTCCAGCTCATCTCCTCCCCTCATTGTGTTTTGAATGCATCAAATCTAGAGAGGCACTGATGCTCGACTGAGCCTAAGAGCTGGGAACAGCCTGCCCAAGTGAAACACACAGATATTGCCATCCTAAGTGAAGAGGTCACACTTGCCAGGTTTTCACGGGATGTTTCTCAATTCAAATGACATAAATACTAGGTATATTACACCTTGCAATGCTTTTTAGAAGGCCAGGATACAGTTGATTACACATGCAAATAACTACTTATATGTTTGTTGCAACTGACGGACCAGGGCGGCAAAATGTGAGGATTATTTGCTTACCTGTGATTTGGCATAGTTGTGCACACAGCTTGCATGTCGTTTTACCCATGTAATCCTTTTGGTCTATCTATACTAGTCATGATAAAATGTATCTGTCAGCTCAATATGCTGCCCTGTGTAAGGCGGGAAAATCCTCAATGAAATCTGCATGTGCATATTTTTCGGTTTATGCAGAATTTGGTGCATTTTTTGTGCAACTTTTATTGCAGATTTTTGATTACACAGATGCACATATTTTTAGAGCAGACAAATTTAAACTCCATAGGACTACATGGGGAACTATTTTTTCTGCACATACGTTCTACCATGGCCATGTGGGAAGGCAACCTTGCACACGACCGTAATTTCAGTCCGTGTCCATTCCATATTTTCTGCGGATCGCACACAGACCCAATCCTTTCTATGGGTCTGCAGAAAAAAAACAGCACACGGATGTCATCTGCGTGCTGCACCCACGCATCTATACGTCTGGAACGCAAGTTATAGAACCCGTCCCCATTGACTTACCTTGTGTGCCAGGACGGATCCGTTTAGCTCCGCTGCCTGCAGCGATTTGGTGTCCGCCTCCAGAGAGGAATGGTGACTGAACGGAGGCAAACTGATGCATTCTGAGCGGATCCTTTTCCATTCAGAATGCATTAGGGCAAAACTAATCCGTTTTGGACCACTTTTGAGAGCCCTGAACGGATCTCACAAACAGAAAGCCAAAACGCCAGTGTGAAAGTAGCCTAAGGGACAATGCTGTTGAGAAGTACAAGTCAGGGTTAGGTTATAAAAAAATATCCAAATCTGTGATAATCCCCAGGAGCACCATCAAATCTGTCATAACCAAATGGAAAGAACATAGCACAACAGCAAACCTGCCAAGAGACGGCCGCCCACCAAAGCTCACGGACCAGGCAAGGAGGGTATTAATCAGAGAGGCAGCACAGAGACCTAAGGTAACCCTGGAGGAGCTGCAGAGTTCCACAGCAGAGACTGGTGTATCTGTACATAGGACGACAATAAGCCGTACGCTCCATAGAGTTGGGCTTTATGGCAGAGTGGCCCGAAGAAAGCCATTACTTTCAGCTAAAAACAAAAAGGCATGTTGTGAGTTTGCAAAAAGGCATGTGGGAGACTCCCAAAATGTATGGAGGAAGGGGCTCTGGTCTGATGAGACTAAAATTTAACTTTTCGGCCATCAAAGAAAACGCTATGTCTGGCACAAACCCAACACATCACATCACCCAAAGAACACCATCCCCACAGTGAAACATGGTGGGGGGCAGCATCATGCTGTGGGGATGGGACTGGGAAACTGGTCAGTTGAGGGAAAGATGGATGGTGCTAAATACAGGGATATTCTTGAGCAAAACCTGTACCACCCTGTGCGTGATTTGAGGCTAGGACGGAGGTTCACCTTCCAGCAGGACAATGACCCCAAACACACTGATAAAGCAACAATTGAGGGGAAACATGTAAATGTGTTGGAATGGCCTAGTCAAAGCCCAGATCTCAATCCAATAGAAAATCTGTGGTCAGACCTAAAGATTGCTGTTCACAAGCGCAAACCATCCAACCTGAAGGAGCTGGAGCAGTTTTGCAAGGAGGAATGGGCAAAAATCCCAGTGTTAAGATGTCGCAAGCTCATAGAGACTTATCCAAAGCGTCTTGGAACTGTGATTGCCGCAAAAAGTGGCTCTACAAAGTATTGACTTTAGGGGGGTGAATAGTTATGCACATTGACTTTTTCTGTTATTTTGTCCTATTTGTCGTTTGTTTCACAATAAAAAAAAAAAATTCTTCAAAGTTGTGGGCATGTTCTGTAAATTAAATGATGCAAATCCTTATGCAATCCATGTTAATTCCAGGTTATGAGGCACCAAAATACGAAAATAGTCAAGAAGGGGGGCGAATACTTTTGCAAAGCACTGTATATGTGTATAGTGCCAACATATTCCACCGCGCTTTACGATCAGAGGGTACATGAACAAACAAAATCAGACAATACAGTGTTAACAAAACTAGTTACAACCCAAATAATAAGAGTGAAGGTCCTGCTCACAAGAGCTTACAATCTATGAGGAGACAGGCAATGAACCATCAGTAGAAATAAATCCCAAAAGCTCTGTTTGAAAGCACAAATTCACTGTTTAAAAATCAGTGATGACTGTGATAGCTACAGTACGGTGTACTGTACATGTTAGGCTAATTTCACATCTCTTTTTACTTGTTTCGGCAGAGGAACAGCCTGCCTGAGTTCACCGAATTGGTTTCAGCCAGACAAAAACCAGTGCATGCACTGGTTTTTGTCTGGCCACATCCTCCCACTTATACCGGAAACCGCCGGAATCCCATAATAGTCAATGAGATCTGGTGGTGAACGGCAGTATCTCGCTATGCTGGATACAGTGAATTCCGACAGACGGTTCTTCTACCGGAACAGCCTGCCGGATCAGGTAAGCAAAGATGTGAAACAAGTTAAGTCTCCAAATTTTTGGTTAGAGCCACCTCTTCATGTCTTTAATTGGGACTTTAACATCTTCCTTAAAAACTGTAGTATGTGTCCCGATCTATAGCTACACAGGTTGAACCTCAATTAGGGCACGTTCACACAAGGCAGATTTGTTGCAACTGGGTCCACACAGTACATCTGGATGCGGTTTGGTTCACAGTCTATAGTCACCACAACCTCTTACAGATATAAAGTGTCATATGCCTTGGGCACAGAGTATACCCAGAGGCACACTGCCAACCTAAATGTCAAACATATGCCATAAATATAATTGGGAACAGAACACACTTTTTTTTTTTTTTACATTTTTCTCCAAAAACTGGATTTATTTGTCTTTATATCAGTTCAGTTAACTATTTTCAGATTTTTATTTTATTTTACACATTTTTTTTATAAATAGATGTTATCCCATGCAAGCAACCCGTGACAGGGACACTGTATACATTTCCCTGAATAAAAGCATTTGAACTCCAAAATTCAGCAAGCAAATGTCCAGTTATGATCTTAAATATTGTAGACGTAAGGGCTGTATTACACCAGCAGATAATCTGACAGATTTTCTGACCAATCATTGGTCAGATGGCCATTTAAACACACAGATCTTGTTACACACACCAACTATTGGTCTGATTGGACAGAAATTGGTCAGATCTGTTGGTGTAATACAGGCCAAATTCACCCTGTTATCTGCTCGGTATGCTTTTCAGGGTTGATCAGTGGCAGCATTGTTCATATTTGCTTCAAAGTTTAATTTTTAAAAAATCCATGACAAATCTGGCATGTAATGATCCTTATAATGTCAGCTCTTAGGTTTCCATTTATTTTAGAATGGCACAGCAGATTTTTTTCCGGCATAGAGTTCCGTCATCGGGGCTCTATGCCGGAATAAAAACTGATCAGGATTATCCCCATGCATTCTGAATAGAGAGAAATCCGTTCAGTATGCATTAGGATGTCTTCCGTTCAGTATGTGAACGCTTTTTGAACGTTGACAAAACCGCAGCATGCTGCGGGTTTATCTCCATCCTGAAATGCCGGAACACATGACGGAATGCATGCACAGACCTTTAAAACTGTGAAAAAAATACAAGCCGGATCCGTCTACAAATGCTTTCAGTTGTCATGCGGTATGCCAGATCCAGCAGGACCGAACTGCCTGCCGGATCTACACGCCGCAAGTGTGAAAGTACCCTTACTTCAGCAAATAACCGGGACCGTGGGAGCTCACATGGCCACGCATGCGCACCAGCTCCTGTCCAGGCTACTTCGCATCTTCACTGCAGTGGTGGCCATAACCTGTGGAAACGAGCAGTGTATAATGGGATGGAAAAATGAATCCAGCCAGCAAAGGAGGCAATATGGACAATCACAATACATTAGTAAGTGGCTTGTATTAACTTTATCTACATGATAAATGCCTTTTACTGAAGTGAGACAACCCCTATAATTATTCTTCTGTGGGGGGCAATGAAAAGCAGACTGAATAGACACTAGTAGTACCAGAGCCTAAACACCTGAAACCTGCCTTCTGCCACCTCATAGGCTTATTTTATTGCTATGTCTCTCCTCAATGCTTTACACTGCTGATGTGCTCCTCGCCATTCTTTAAACTGCATCTCTCCTTCCTTATATTGACTATTGAAACCCACCACATGAACCTGAGAAATGATGATCATTGTATGCGACTATAGAATGATTTTTACAAATACAAGACACTAAACTAGCAGTGAGAAAATGTAACTGTCACACATATATTGCAGCAAATAAGCCATAATAAGGAGGTATCCTGGAAATCTTTACATTAAAAAAACAATTACCTGGAAATCACATGCACATATAATCTTATACAAAAGATACCTGTGAAAGATTTCCAGAAAACCATTTTTTTCAGTACATACATGTATGCAATGACATTAAACCTGGATATTAGGAAGTTTTTCTAATTTGTCCTTGAACTACAAGATTCCGGGATCTATAGACTCAGATCCATGCCTCCAGATTCAAGTTATGTTATGCAAATTAAACAGATCAAAACCAGATTTATAATGATTTTGTATTACACATTTCTTTCTTTTCCTTTTCAATGTCACTTAAGAAAGACATCTAAAGAGATACTATTCAAGGATTAAAAACATTATGAGTAGGACATACTTGCCCATAGGTTTCATGTAAAATAAATGCACATGCATGCCCAGTTAATAGGCATAATATACATAATCGCCAGCTAGATTGGTCACTTACTATTATACCTTCAGATATTTTACATTTTCTTAAAGAAACACATAACTAGGCAAGACATATTTTACGACGCTTTAGTATTCCTTCATATTTTAAGTGTTCTGGCTCCATCTGCTGGATATACAAATACATTTCCTTATGCATGATTATTCACATAAAGAATCTGGTATTTCCTTCCAAAGCTACTTCAAGCTAGACACATCATCCATGTTATAGCCATCATGTACCTAATCTGCCTTACTTACACCTATCTAATTTGGCACTAAAGTCTAGCACATAGTTACGTTAGAAAAATGTCTGTCCATGCACCAAATTTATTATGCAGCCCCTGAACTAGAACCAAGCCTGCTCTCCCTACCTACTTGCAGTGTAAACTCTAAATGGCGGAACCGTAACTGGACAACAGTCCCTACACTAGAATAGGTGCAGGACAAACAAGACACACAATATGGATAATACAAAGCAGAGTCGTATGAAATGGGTGAGAACCAGTCGGGCTATGCAGTACCAAAACTTCAGACAGTGAGTGGTCAGAAGACAAGCCAGGGTCAGAAACCCTGGGAACAAATAATAATATCAGAAACAGGAACCAGCTAGAGCCAAAGACTATAACTGACAATGGTGGAATACACTAAAAAGTCAGGTCTCCTGATTTGTCCAGTTACCTGGCTCTTCCATAGGTCCAACCAGGAGGCATGAAGGTGACTGAGCAGATGGGCTGTCATTCAGCACAAGCGCAGCCGTTAGAAAGTAGAGCATTGTACTCTCTAAGGGTCCATTCACACATCCGTAAAATGGGTCCGTATCCGTTCCGCAATTTTGCGGAATGGGTAGGGACCCATTCATTTACAATAGGGACGAAAAAGAGAAACATTTCCGCATCCGCACTTCCGTTTCTGTAAAAAAATAGAACATATCCTATTCTTGACCGCAATTGTGGACAAGATTAGGCATTTTATGTTATAGTGCCGGCAATTGCGGAACGCACATTACTAGTGTCCATGTTTTGCGGATCCGCAAAACACTTACGGACGTGTGAATGGACTAGTTTGCATTTTGGATAATAAATCTGTCCCACTACTACTTTTTAGTTGGCATTTGCTATTGCTAGACATTGATGTCAAATACAGTGCCAGGATTATATGACTTTTTCCTATACACACCCTTATTCTTGGCTTGACCATCACATCTTTACACTATAAATTACAGTGGTGCTTGAAAGTTTGTGAACCCTTCAGAATTTTCTATATTTCTGCATAAATTCAACCTAAAGTAAATCAGATTTTCACACAAGTCCTAAAAGTAGATAGATAACCAAATGAGTCAAAATATTACTCATTTATTTATTGAGGAAAATGATCCAATATCACGTCTGTCTGTGAGTGGCAAACGTATGAGAACATTTGCTTTCAATATCTGATTTGACCTCCTTGTGCAGCAATAACTGCAACTAAACGTTTCTAGTAATTGTTGATTAGTCCTGCAAACTGGCTTGGTAGAGTTTTAGCCCATTCCTCTGTACAAAACAGGTTGAACTGTGTTATGTTAGTTGCTTTCCATCCATAAACTGCTTGCTTAAGGTCCTTTCACAACAGGTATCTGATACTGATTACTTATCCTCAGGATAGGTTATTAATATCTGATTGGTGAGACTCTGACAAACCATATCCCCACCAATCAGCTGTTTACTGCAACCTTCAGTGCTGGAACTAGCACTTTAAATGGAACAGGAAGCACTATTTCGTTAAAACCTGTGCTGGGTTACTGCACTGTAGCTTCCATTCACTTCAGTGATGGAAGCAGAGCACGATCACTACACTTTGAACAAAGCTGTGCTGCCGCCCTTGTGAAAAGATGGGGGCGGCAGCAGGAGGGGAGCAGGACTGGAGATGAGTGCTTACATTGTCTATAGTCATCTGTATCTCTGTCCTCAGGACAGTGATACAGATGGATGTGCTGCGGGGCAGGGGAGAGACGTCTCTTTTCCCCGTTCCTCTTATTGATAGGCTGCAGGCACTCGGCCTGCAACCTATCAGAGGATGCTGGTGCAGGCGGCGCGATTTGCGCCGCCTGAGCCGTACAGTGTGGGACACAGGCGGAAGAGGCCTGCATCGTATCGCTGCCAGCTTCATGGACGTAAGTATAAGTGTTTATTTTCTTATATGGCACACAATGCAGAAGAGGAGCACTATGGGGGCACAAAAGTGGTATTTTTTATGGTGGCCACTATGGGAAAGGGGGGGAGAGGAACACTATGGGGGTATCTAGGGACTTCTTATTAGCACATTATTGGGGGGCATCACCTGAGGGGTATAATATATGAGGGGGCACTATGGGAAAGGGGTAGAGTAACACTATGAGGGCATCTACTGAGGGCACAAAGAAGGGGTATTTTATATTGGAGGCTCTGTATAGGGGCATTTTATACTGGGATATATTATAGGGGGTACTATGGGAAAGGGGAAAGAGGAGCACTATGAAGGCATCTACTGGGGGCACTATATAGGGGTATTTTATACTGGCACATTATGGGGGCTCTATGGGGAAGGAGAGAGGGGAGGAGCACTATGAGGCCATATATTGTAGCCATATACAATATATGGCTAAACCCCCATACTGATATTAAAATGAGACTTTCGCCAATATATGCGTATATGAAGAACAAACCGAGCCGCGCACCCCGTCAAGGGCTCTCAAGGTGGCACGGGACCTAACGCTAACCTACCTATCCCATATGGGTAGTTACTGATAGGAGCATAAGGTCTGACACACAGCCAGCAGCTACCCCGGTTATAAATGACCTTGTTTTTATATGCATGCCTAGAGGTGGGGCAACCTCAGGTTTGAATGTGCCTTGATTTTGATTTATGAGTAACATTCAGGTGCAGCTGGGTAGCCTGCGTCACATGAGACAGTTATAGGTGGGACTCACAGCCTCCTCCCTCCTCCCATTGTATGTGGGATTTCACGCTGGAGGTAACTGGGAGCTGCTGGCTGTGTGTTCTTGATATAAGAATATATTTAGGTGAAAGTCTCATTTTAATATCAGTGTGAGGGTTTAGCCATATATTGTCAATTACATTTACTATTGTAGTATTTTATACTGGCACACATTATGAAGCACTATGGGAACATTATCTTAACTGGGGGCATTAAAAGGGGGTATTTTTGCACTGGCACACATTATAAGGGGGCATTTTTTGTACTGGTGCTCATTTTAAGGGGGCATTTTTCTACTGTTACATTATAAGGAGATTTATTACTACTGGGGGGAGATTTTGGCTGGCTTTATTACTACTGGGGGACTGTGGGGAACATATTTACTAGTAAGGGCACTATGGGAGCACTATTAATTCTGGGGCACACTGGGGGCATGTTGGGGGCACTGTAGGGGCAGTATTACTACCAAGTGTGCTCTGGCAGAGAATTATTACTATTGGTGTGACTTTTAGGAGCACTATTATGGTGGGGGCTCCCTGGAATAGTATCAGCTTAGGACAGTTATTTTTGGGGGACACTATGCTTACATTATTGGTGTCAGGGACACTATTTGCTGGGCGTAGTTATTTCAGGACAATGCCTTTTTGATCATATCTATCCACAAAACATTGTTCCAATAGCCTTCTGGCTTGTCCAGGTGCTCTTTAGCAAACTATAGATGGGCATCAATGTTCCTTTTTGAGAGCAGAGGCTTTCTCCTTGCAAACCTGCCATGTACACCATTGTTGTTCATTGTCCTCCTGATGGTGGATTCATGAACATTAACATAGCTAATGTGAGAAAGGCATTTAGTTGCTTAGAGGTTACCTTGGGTTGCTTTGTGACATAACAGAATATTACACGCCTTGCTTTTGGCATGATAATGGCTTTGAATTTCCTCTGTACACAACATTTCTGACTGTGGATTGGTGGAGTCCAACATTTTTTATTAAGTTTTAACCTTTTCCTGCCTAATGAGTATCAACAACTCTTCTTCAAAGTTCCTGAGAAATTTATTTTGTTCTTGCCATGATACACTTCCAATGATAACACTCAAATGTCATCCCATTGATTGAAAATACCAAACTGCTAATCCTAAAGGTTCACATACTTTTGCCATTCACAGACATGTGATATTGGATCATTTTCCTTAAATAAATGACCTTGCTTGTTTAATTTGGTTATCTTTATCTACTTTTAAGACTTCTCTGAAAATCTGATGTCGTTTTAGATCAAATTTATGCAGAAAGATAGATTTTAAAGGGTTTGCAAATTTTGAAGCACCACTGTAGGTCTTTATAACCTTTTTCGGCTTATTTGGGCATAAAATGTGACTGCACCATATTTATCATCCAGCCTGAGTCACTGTGATCAATCTGTTGCATGTCTAGACAGCCTTTCTAAGCTTACGACATTAGTTAACATGTCCCACTATATCTGCAGGACTAAGAAAGAGAAAAAATCCCTCAAGGATCAACATGCTCTAAGATATTGGAAGCTGCTGTCTCACCAGAGACAGCCCTTTTCAATTTGGAGCAACCATAGGCAATCACCTAATCACCAAATCTCCGACAACCCTAGCAAATAGTTGATTTTGCCAAAGAGACGTGTAGTCAGATAATTAGTACACAGTGGCTGTCTCTTTGTGGGACTCCACTTTTTAATGTCTGAATGTCCTGTTATGCCATATGAACAGATGTCATCTTCATCTTGAAAATAACAACCAAAGATGTCCAGGTCGGCATATCATCAATAAAAATCTTTATTCGATTAAAAGGCAATACAGGGTAGTTCAATCAACACGTTTTGGACAATCTCATGACATAACAGAACATAAAATGCACTCCCTTTTTAAAATAGGCACAACTTCCAAAAAAATCCCTCTCTCTGCTTAAATTGCTAATCCCCCTGGTCAGCATTAACCCCTCCTTGTCCTGAAACCGTATCACAAGTTTTGATACCTTAAACACGTTTAGTAAAAATATGTAATATCTGAGTGTAAGTTAAAGCCCTTACAAGTGTCTGGCTTGAGAACCTATTTCAGGGAGAACGAATAGTTGAGCCTTCATATTGTTCGTTGCATACCTACAGTATATGGATTGCTCATGACCCCCTTTCTGTGTATACTACTTAAACTTTGATTCCACCTGGTCAATGACCATATGCTTGGAGGTTTGTTAACCTATATACTGGTGTCCGACATAGACACAATTATGTCTGGGAAAATGGATATACCAGAGAGATTAAATTGAATAGCAGAGATATTCTCTAACATGAGCAAAAGCAATTTGGATGAGGACATAAATATGCAAATATAAGTGAAAGGATTGGAGAAATTACTAACACAAAGGTTAACCATGTGGTGGGAATGCACAACCTTAAAATCATATGGAGAAAAACTAATGATACCAAGGGGATTATGAATACGCAAATTCCCATCCAATGTTTTTGATGATGATTTTGTCTCAAAATGGAATGCTATATTATCAGAATGCTCAGTCAAATGAATGAGCTTAATAATTGAACATCAGGAAACTAAACTAGCAGAAATAGAGATAAAAATCACGGATATTAGACAAACACTTAGTCATCATGCAGACCATGTGCATTTTAAGATCTGGAAAATAAAATAAAAATAAATCTGAAAATGGTGGAGGATACGATCACTCAAAGAGATCTAAGTTCTTGAGAGATTCTCAAGATTACTCTACAGGATATGTATACGAATGGCCAACAGAGACGACCACATTGAAATCAATCCTGAGAAAATCAAGGAATAAAAATAACAAGCAGAGGGGATACAACAAATCTAAACAACACGCCTCCTTCTCATCAACTAAAGCAGAGACCACGGATGCAGTTACAGATGTATCAGATTCTGATAGTTATCCGGACAATACTGTTGGACATAATAAAACTAGAGTGCCATTAAACACTATAAATGTAAAAGAGGTCAAGAAACCACCAATGGGAGGAGGTGCCGTAGAGCCAGGAGGAAGCAAAGGCGGCGCACACAAGAAATACAACACCCGAGGCCGAACACGCAACTACTAGATCCCTTAACGAATGAGGATATTACAGTTCTTAATCTGTCGACCTGTATTTTCAACATCCATTCAGTTAGGAGTTCTCACAAAGGGGTTGAATTTTGTCCCATTGACTAACTTTGATTTTTACAACAGTCTAAGAGACATCAATAAATCTGTCAGACATTGTCGCTGCAATTTAGGACAAGTCCCAAACTAGGGGACTACACTTTGCTTGTCTGTGGGATTCAGATTTGTTAAAGAGGACCTTTCATCTGGAAAAAAAATTCTGAACTAAGTATCATGATATGTAGAGCGGCGCCCAGGGTTCCCACTGCACTTACTTTTATCCCTGGGCACCACTCTGTTCTCCCGCTGTGTCCCCTGGTATGTTCCATGACTTGGTTATACTGGGAGGAGACTGCCCTTGTTCTCCTGGGCGTCTCCTTCTCCCAGGCTATGAGCTCTGCGCTGCGATTGGCCAGCACTACAACTTGGGAGAAGGTGACGCCCAGGAGAACAAGGGCAGTCTCCGCCCAGTATAACCAAGTCCCCAAAGATATCGGAGGACCTAGTGGGAGAATGGAGCGGCGCCCAGGGATAATAGTAAGTGTAGGGAGATCCCTGGGCGCCACTCTATATATCATGATACTTAGTTCAGAATTTTTTCCCAGATGAAAGGTCCTCTTTAAAATGTTTTCCCCATGTGCCAGGGGATGGGATCAACATAAGAATCAAAGACCCAGACACTTTGCTGGTTAAAGGATTCTGTGCCAAGCAACACCTGTAGAGTCAATTTTATTAGTTGTACATTGTGTGTCTAAACAACCCCCCTTTTAGCTATCGATTTTAATATGTCCAATCACAAGTATTTATTAAAGCTACCAATCAGAAGCATATTGGTATGGAAAAATACATGTACACATATAAACATGACTCAGAACACTGCAAAAAGATTATCAGAATTAGGGTTATTCACCTTAGAAAAAAGACGACTGAGGGGAGATCTAATAACTATGTATAAATATATCAGGGGTCAGTACAGAGATCTCTCCTATCATCTATTTATCTACAGGACTGTGACTGTGACGAGGGACATCCTCTGTGTCTGGAGGAAAGAAAGTTTGTACACAAACATAGAAGAGAATTCTTTATGGTAAGAGCAGTGAGACTATGGAACTCTCTGCCTGAGGAGGTGGTGATGGTGAGTACAATAAAGGAATTCAAGAGGGGACTGGATGTATTTCTGGAGTGTAATAATATTACAGGCTACAGCTACTAGAGAGGGGTCGTTGATCCAGGGAGTTATTCTGATTGCCTGATTGGAGTTGGGAAGGAATTTTTTATCCCCTTAAGTGGGGAAAATTGTCTTCTACCTCATAGGATTTTTTTAGCTTCCTCTGGATCAACTTGCAGGATAACAGGCTGAACTGGATGGACAGATGTATTTTTTCGGCCTTATGTACTATGTTACTATGTAAAAAGTCCCTGTATATATTTCATAATGTCAGATGCAAGCAGTTCCCTATTTAACTGAGGCTACTTTCACACTTGTGGCAGAGTGATCCGGCAATCTGCATGCAAACGGAAAGCATTTGAAGACGGATCCAGCTACGGATCCATCTTACAAATGCATTGCAAGAACGGATCCGTCTCTCTGCTTGTCATGTGGATAGACGGATCCGTCTTGTATTTTTTTTACAGTTTTAAAGGTCTACACATACGCAGACTGGAAGGACCCGATCCGTCCTTTAGGTATTTCTTAATGTCGCATCCGGCACTAATGTAAGTCAATGGGACTTTATCCCAGATCCGGCATTCAGGCATGTGTTCCGGCATTTCAGGACGGAGATAATACCTCAGCATGCTATGGTATTATCTCAGTCCTGAAATGTCAAAAAGACTGAACTGAAGACATCCTGATGCATCCTGAACGGATTTCTCTCCATCCAGAATGCATGGGGATGTGACTGATCAGTTTTTTTCCGGCATAGAGACCCGACGACGGAACTTAAAGGGTTTCTATGGGTTATGATCAACAAAAAACATTGTATCATGACATGATGCCAGGTATAACATTTCCTGAACAGGTCATGTTAATAGACATGCAAACACTCCAGAAGGAGTCGAACATGTTTTATCCTATAACAGAACAAGAGGTACAATTTAGGGCTCTTTCACACTAGCGTTTTTGTTTTCCGGCATAGAGTTTCGTCGTCGGAGCTCTATGCCGGAAAAATCCTGATCAGTTTTATCCCCATGCATTCTGAATGGAGAGAAATCCGTTCAGGATGCATCAGGATGTCTTCAGTTCAGGACCGGAACGTTTTTTGGCCGGAGAAAATACCGCAGCATGCTGCGCGTTTTGCTCGGCCAAAAATCCTGAACACTTGCCGCAAGGCCGGATCCGGAATTAATGCCCATTGAAAGGCATTAATCCAGATCCAGCCTTAAGCTAAACGTAGTTTCGGCGCACCACCGGATCCGATGTTTAGCTTTTTCTGACTGGTTACCATGGCAGCCAGGACGCTAAAGTCCTGGTTGCCATGGTAAAGTGTAGTGGGGAGCGGGGGAAGAGTATACTTACCGTCCGTGCGGCTCCAGGGGGGCTCCAGAGTGACGTCAGGGCGCCCTACACGCATGGATCACGTGATCCATGCGCATGGGGCGCTCTGACGTCATTCTGGAGCACCCCGGGAGCCGCACGGACTGTAAGTATACCGCTCCCCTGCTCCCCACTACTACTATGGCAACCAGGACTTTAATAGCGTCCTGGCTGCCATAGTAACCTGAAAGCATTTCGAAGACTGATCAGGATCCTGATCAGTCTTCTAATGCTTTCAGGCGACTTGCGTTCTGACGGATCCGGCGGGACGGAAGAGCCTGCCGGATCCTCAGAACGCAAGTGTGAAAGAGGCCTAAAATGGATTGCCAATCCGGATTTTTATCTGGTGCAAAGCCGTATTCCAAATATGGATGAGTTTCAACAGTTAATGGAACATTATCTCAGGAGGTTAGCAAACAAAAATAAATATGGTCATTTATTAAGAAAAAAAAGACATTGAAAGAAATAAAAGATAATTATTAAGTGGTGGTAAAAGATTTAGACAAGGGGGTCTTTACTTATTCTAGATTGTACCGTATATGAAAAAAGAGGTCATGAAAATGCTAAACAATGAAAAGGTTTACCGCAAATTGAACATGGACCCGACTGAAGTCATACAGAGAAAATACTTATATGTCTTGGAGGAGGACATCAGAATGACATTTTGTCTAGAAACCAAGCTGATGTAAAGAATCCCAGTTTACCTATTATGCCCATTTTTCACGACCTCCCCAAGTGGCTAATATGTGATGTCACCGCTCTTAATAAGAGCATGCTACATCGGAAAGCGGTATAATCACTGGCAAAAGCGATCCAGGAATTCACTAATTATAATCAGGATTTGCAAGAATATATTTTGATTGTTACATATTTTTTGTTACAACACAATTTTGTCATGTTTAATGCGAGATATTGGGTTGGCCAATGACAGCGTCCTTTTCTCCAACTTTGGCCAATATATACATGAGGGCATGGGAAAAACAATTTATATTTGATAGAACCAATCCCTTTTTTGGTAATACTTTTTGGTTTGGGAGCTACATCGATGACCTCCTCCTTATCTGAAGGGGGTCATCGATGTTGGTTCCTGTTTTCATTGAATATATGAATGATAATCAAGATAATTTGAGGTTTACATACTTTGAATGCTAATACCATGCCATTCCTGGATATAGAACTACATGGGTATATCATTACAGGGCGGGTGACTACAAAATTATATAGGAAAGAGATTACTGGCAATTCTGCTGCATGCCTCAAGTTGTCCCCCAGGCCATGTAGTAAAGAACTTACCAATTGGTAAATTTAGAAGGGAAAGATGCAGCTGTAGTGACATGGATAGCTTCCACTTGGAGGCAGCAGGTATCTTCAACAGATTATTGAAAATAGGTTATGACAAAAAAGACATAGCCTGAGCGCATGACATTGCTGTAAGGAGAAGTTGGGATCACTGTTTATATGGCAATAAAAACAAAAATAAGAACAAAAATTATACTAATAAGGGACACCAAAATTTGCCACGGTAGCTTTTAGAATATCATATAGCTAACAATAAAAACAAGTGGTAAATATAGTGAAAAAGTATCTTCCTATGCTACATGGATAATCAATTATATTACATTTTGTCTCCAGGAGTTAGTTTTGTAGCCAAGCGAGCAACTACAGTGGGCAACATGATTTCACTTAGTTTGTGTGCAACACCTAAAATAATAGGAAGCGAGATGACTAATTGGTTGAGGACTACGGACTTCCACAAATGTGGAAACCCTAGATGTAATACATATAAATATGTGACAACAACCAAAGAAACATTAGCTTGCTCCACTAATGAAAGATTTCGGATAAACACTTTTTAAAATTGCGGTTCAGATCATGTAATTTATATTATAAAATGTGGAGTATGCAACAAACAATATGTATGCTCAACTATTTGTTCTCTCCTAAAAAGAATTTCGGAGCATATTAATGATGTTTTGGGGACAGAAATGAGAAATATGTCATCTGTATTACGCCATTTTAGGGATCAACCTAATAGAGATCTGTGTTGTCTACAAGTGTGTGCATGTGAAAAGTTGTCTAGACCTGGGAGAGGTAGAGACTGGACTTCTTTTTTCAATCTAGACTCTCGTTCCCCTAACGGCTTTAACTTACGCTCAGATATTACGGAATTTTTGCTAAATGTGTTTTAGACATCAAAATATGTGATACGGTTTCAGGACCAGGAGGGGTTAATGACCAGGTGGGATTAGCAATTTAGGCAGATGGACGGATTTTTCTGCGAGATGTGTCTCCTGTTTTAAACAGGGAGTGCATTTTATGTTCTATTATGTCATGAGTAAGGACAGAGTGTGACTGTATGAAATGCATTGACTGAACTACCGTGTATTGCCTTTTAATGGAATAAATAAAGATAGGACTTTTTATGGACGATGTGGCAACCTTTGGTTGGTATAACGACTGCAGCTGAAGCAGGTATGCTTGTGCACCGTCCGGACAAGCGTGCAGCAACACATGGACTACAAGTGGTGATTTGAACTAGTTTTCTTATACATATACACTTTTAAGATGTATAATAGCCCCAGCTATAGCGTATAGATATAGTAACAGTAGCAACTACAGTGCATAAATATAGTATCGGTACCTAATGCAGTATATAAATAAACAAATCTTATATATATAAGTTTTCCACAGATATGAAATGCCATATCTGTGGAAAACTTGCAATTTTCATTTCTCACAGTCCCCTTTCACAGTTCATAAATTTCTGCAAAACACCTGTGGTGTTATAATACCCATTCCACCCCTTCATAAATAGCTTGAGGGGTGTAGTTTCCATAACGGGGTCACTTATAGGGAGTTTCCACTGTATGGGTACCTCAGGGGCTCTTTAAATCTAATGTTGCGCCCGAAAACTATTCCACAAAAATATATGCTCCAAAAACCAAATGGTGCTCCTTCCCTTCCCAGCCCTGCTTTGTGCCCCTTCAGAAGCTTACATTCACATTGGCATTACCGGACCCAGTAGAACTCGCATATCAATTCAAGTAGTGTGTTGTGAGTGTCAGATGGCAACAGCTGGGCACTGAAATGTCACGTCTGTGGAAAACTTGCAATTTTCGTTTTGCATGGTCCACAGGGCATTAATATCTGCAAAATACAAATGGCGTTCAAATGTTGCCTGCTTTCTTGCTCTTCTCCTGCACGCCTGTGGTCCGCCTCCTTGCTGCTGGTTTTGCGCCATTGGCCAGGGCATCCGCAGTAGCTACAGTGATGCCCACAATGGGCATCGCAGTGCGCATGCCCCGGCCCAGCGAGGGAGAGCGCAGGCGCGGGATCTCACTGGGAGATAAGGAGGACGCAAGGGAAGAGAAGGGCGGGCAGAGTCAGAGGCTGTGGCGGGGATATGAGCAAAAGAGGCAGAGCAGCCTGGGCTCCAACAAAGTGAACGCCACCGCTGGGCACTTGCGAGCCCTCATTTACATACAAATAAAAGTCCATTGTTGCTTCGGGTGAACCTCACAAGAACACAACAAAGGTGCCATTTGAATCATCTACAGTTATGGTACAGTGCTATGTAAGCGGTCTATAATGTCAGAATGTGGTGACTCCCTTTAATTCTTTGAAAGCCATGTGGAGTCAAAGCACTAACTACACCTCTTGATAAATTCCTTGACAGGTTAAGTTTCCTAAATGGGTAGGGTCTCTTCAAACGTAACTTGTTGCCCAAAAACCATTCCAGCAAAATCTGCCCTCCAAATGTCTATGGTGCTCCTTACCTTCTGAGCTGTTCCGTGTGCACAACCAACAGTTGATGACCACATACAGGGTATTGCCGTATTCAGGAGAAAATGGGTAACAAATTGTGTGTTTTTTTTTCTCCTGTTACCCCTGGGGCTAAAACAACATTTTATTTGAAACTCCTGTCGGGTCAAAGTACTTAGTACACCCTTCAATGAATTCCTTAAGGGGTTTGTTTAGTTTCCAAAAAAGGTAATTTTTGTGTGTTTCCTCTTAGGATTGTCACAAAAATCTGCGTGTATTCCGCATTTTATGCAACATCCGGCCCATATTCGAACAGTCCTGTCCTATTTTTTTCGGGGGAGAAGGTGACTAAAAAATGGCGAATCACGCAGTTTTTATTTATTTTTCTTTCTGTTACAGCGTTCACCGCATAGAAGATATTTTTTATATTTTAGTTTGGACTTTTCGGACGTGGAGATATTTAATATGTTTATGTATTTATTGTTTATATATTTTATATGTAAAATTGGGAAAGGGGGTGAATTATACTTATATATATATATTTTTTAGTTTTTTTAACTTTTTATTTAATAACTATTAGGCCTATTGGGGCTAGAACCTGGGATTTTTTAATCTCTTGTCCTATTCCCCCTAATAGAGATCTATGAGGGTGAATTGGACTTCACACGCTCCCTGTTGCCCTCTGCACACAGCAGCAGGGAGCTTACCATGGCAGCCAGGGCTTCAGTAGCGTCCTGGCTGCCATAATAACCGATCGGAGACCCGCGATTACACTGCTGGAACTCCGATTGTAACTGCCAATGCACCACCAATGAAGGGGGGTTAGCTGCCATCTATGATTTAATATTGGGGGGGGGGAGGTTGGGGGGAGGTTTAATACTGGGAGGGGGGTGCACCACCAATAAATATAACAAACATTTAATACAAATACAGGTGGCGAGTGCTGGCGGCAGAATCACATAGCCGGCACTCGATCTCTATGACAGGAAGCTGCAATCAGCGGCAGTTAACCCCTCAGGTGCAGTAGCTGAGGGGTTAACTGCTGCTGACCGCAGCTTTCTGTCATAGAGGTCGGGTGCCGGCGGCAGAATCACATAGCTGATTAATTAAACGTTAGTTATTTTTATTGGTGGCACAGTGGCCACAGGCCCTCCTCCCCCTCTCTCTCCTCATTGGTGGCAGCAGCAGCACAGGGGGGAGGGAGAGACTGCTTCCTTCTCCACTGTGCTGCTGAGGGAACATGGCGCGCACTGAGAGCAGCGTGTGCCATGTTCTGTGATACTATGTATCATTGGTAAAAGGCAAATCCCGGTATTGAATCGATACCGGTACAAATGTATCGATTGGGTATCGATAATTCGATACCTGGTGCAACCCTATTTTCACTGTAGGGGTACCTTAGGGTCTCTTTAAATGTGACATGGCACCCAAAAACCATTCCAGCAATACCTTCCCTCAAAAAAAAAAAAAGTACTCCTTACCTTCGGAGCCCAGCTTATGACCACATATGAGGTGTGTCTGTAAACTGTCAATTTTGAAATTTTACCCCCATTTTCCTTTACCAAGGGTCAACAAAGTTTTTAAAATCAGTTTTGAATAATTTGAGTGTAGTTTCTAAAATGGGGTTATTTATGGGTGGTCTTTATTATGAATGCATCTTAAAGTAACTTCATAATCGAATTGGTAATTAAAAAAGTGGATTTAAGAAATTTTCTTTAAAATTTGAAAAATAGCTTCTAAAATTGTAAGACTACTAATTTCCTTAACCCCTTAGTGACCACCCATACGTGTTTTTACGGCGGTCACTAAGGGGCCTTAGGCTGGGCCGCCGCGTTTTTACGGCGGCCCAGTCTAATCGCTGCACGGCTCCCCTGTGCAGCGGGGAGCACGGACCCGGCTCTCACAGCCCGAAACGGCAGGAGTGCCGATCCGGGCTGTTTAACACTTTACATGCCAGGCGCAATGGCGCCCGCTGCATGTAAAGTGGTAACAGAGGGAGCGGACTCCCTCTGTCTCCCATCAGCACCCCGCAAATGCGATTGCGGGGTGCTGATGTGCTGGGAAGCTTACCTGGCTTCCGATCAGGGCCCTGAGCCTGTCTTCCGGCATCTCCAGCAGACTGTGCCTCTCTGGCGCAGCCTGCTGGTCAAAGTTGGAATAACATTGCTATTAAAATGTAATGCATTATAGACATAATGCATTACATTTTAAAAGCAATCAAAATACTGTATATTATAGTCCCCTCGTGGGACTATTAAGTAGTAAAAAAAATAGAAAAAAAAATACACATTTATTAAATAAATAAAAAAATATGCTTTTTTTCCATTGAAAATACGCTTTTCAATGAAAAAAATTGCAAAAAGAAAATATCGCCCATATGTTTGGCATTGCCGCGTCCGTAACGACCCAGACTACATAAATATTACGTAAATTATCCCCTATAGTGAACGCCGTAAAAATAAATAAAAAAAAAAAGACAGAATTTCTAATTTATTCTTAGTTTCCACCGAAAAAAAACGTAATAACAAGCGATCAAAAAGCGGCATTTACTCCAAATTGATACCAATGAAAAATACAAGTCTTCCCTAAAAAATAAAGCCCTCAATCAACTCCATAGAATAAAAAATAAAAAAGTTATGGGTCTTGGGAAGTGGCAATGCAAAATAATTTTTTGGGTTAATAAAAGGGGTTTTATTGCAAAAAAAAGTAGTAAAACTTAAAAAATATTATAAGTATTTAGTATCACTGTAATCGTATTGACCCAGAGAATAAAGATATTATGTTATTTGTACCGAAAAATGAACGCCGTAAAATTAATAATGTAAAAACGCAGTGGCAGTATTGCTATTTTTCCCCATCTCCCTCCCAGAAAGAGTTAATAAAAGTTCATCAGAAAGTTACATGTACCCCAAAATGGTGCCATTAAAAACTACATCTTGTCCCGTAAAAAACAAGCCCTCATAAAGCTATATAGACAAAAAAATAAAAAAATTATAGCTCTTGGAACGAGACCATGAAAAAAGGAAGTAAAACGCTTAGTCATAAAGGCCCAAACAGGCTTGGTCACTAAGGGGTTAAAAATTAAAAGCAAAATCATACCAACCTAAAATAGACATATGGTGAATGTTATGTAAATATGAGAAATCACTATCTGTCTTAAGAACAGAGAAATAAAAAAAAGTACTATATCTACTATCATGAAGTACGATATGTCACAAAAAGTCTCAGAATCGGTTGGATACGTAAAAACATTCAAAAGTTATTAACACATAAAGTGACACGTCAAATAAAAAAAAATTGGCTGTGTCAGGAAGGTGAGAAATGTCTGTGTCTGAAAGTGGTTAAAGGGAATGTGTCATCAGAAAATGACCTGTTGTTTAAATCACTTTTTTATTTTTAACATATTTTAAATACTTTCTGATGATGTTATTTTTCATTTTCCATGTCACTTTTTATATTTAACCCCTCGGTGACCAGCCTGTTTTTGGCCTTACTGACCAAGGGTTTTTCTTCCTTCCTTTCTATAACTTTTTTTATTTTTCCATCTATGTAGCCTTATGAGGGCTTGTCTTTTATGGTAGTTGTTAGGCCTAATTCACACGTCCGCAATCTACGTCCGCACCCGTTCCGCAAATTTGCGGAACGGGTGCGGACCCATTAATTTTGAATGGGGACGTGATGGATGCGGAGAGCACACACTGTGCTCTCCGCATCCGCATTTGCGGAGCGCGCCGCCGATTTTCCGGACGGCGGCTCTGCAAAAATATAGAGCATGTCCTATTCTTGCTCGCAATTGCGGACAAGTATAGGCATCTCTATAGGGCTGGTGGCAAGGTGTTTTGCGGATCTGCAAAACACTACGGACGTGTGAATAAGGCCTTAATAGTGTCATTTTGGTTTGGAGTACACATAACTTTCTAATTAACTTTCTGGGAGGGAGATGGGAAAAAACAGCAAAACTGCCATAGAGTTTTTGTGTTATAAATTTTACGTCATTCATTTTTGGTATAAATAACATAATAACTTTATTCTCTGGGTCGGTATGATTACAGCGATACCAAATACATATAGTTTTTTTTTTTTTAACGTTGTACTACTTTTGTGCAATAAAACACCTCTTTTTAAAAGAAAGAACATTTTTTTACATCGTCGCATCCCAAGAGTTGTGTGAGGGCTTGACTTTTGCAGGACAACTTGCAGTTTTCATTGGCATCATTTTGGGGTAAATGGCGCTTTTTGTTTCCGGTGGTGACTAAGAAAAAATGAGCAATTCTGCCATTTTTTTTTTTACGGGGTTACCCTAGGGGATAATTTACAGGATATTTGTGTGGTTCAGGTCATTATCGATGCAGCAATACCAAACATGTTGGGGAGATTTTATTTTTGCAATTTTTTCAAACTGAAAAGCGTATTTTTTACACTTTTTTTTACCACTTAATAGTCCCAGAAGGGGACTATAACAGGCAATATTTTGATTGCTTTTAAAATACAATGCACTATCCCTATAGTGCATTGCACTTGCAGGCTGTGCCAGAGAGGCGCAGCCTGCCGGAAAACACTCACACTCAGTTCACACTTTCGCGTAAAAGCCGCGTTCGAACGCGCAAAAAAACGCACAACAGTACAGGAACCATGCATTCCAATGGGGGTGGTTCACACTTGCGCGTTTTTATGCGCGTTCGAACGTGCCTAAAAACGTCCGACGCATAAGCAAGTATGTTCGCGTTAATTTGGGCGTTTTTCGAGCGTTTGGTGCCAATATACTTCAATGGGAAACGCGATACGCGCGTTGTTCGGGCGTTTGTGCAGCGTAAAACGCGCCTATGGACGCGCGTTTTTCAAAGTTTGCAACTTGCTGGATCAGCCACCATGGAATTTCACACCTCTAAAGCACTCAGATTGGCCAAACTATATATAGCGAGGGCTGTTTGGTCATTGGCCAACTATGCAGTCAATCACATAAACGCGCGTCAAACGCGCCTACACTATTTACCAAAACGCTTGAAAAAAACGCGCGTTAACGCCCGTCTTGAACGCTCAGAAAACGCTAGGCTTCAAAACGCTCAGGTCTGAACCCAGTGTCAAGGCAGGCTTGGGGCCTATACCAGGTCCCAGCCAACCTTTACACACATCGGCACCCCGTGATTGCATTTGTGAGGTGCCGATGGGAGACAGAGGGAGTCCGCTCCCTCTGTCACCGCTTACATGTGACAGGCGCCATTGCTCTGGCTGTTGGAACAGGAGAGTGGCTATCATGTGACAACCAAGCCCCCGCTCTCCTAGACTGAACTGCCGTGAAAAGCTGAAAAAAGGCGTATTGGTGGTCACTAAAGTGTTAAAACCAAAAATCCTGCAGATTTTGCACCGGTCACTATGTCTAATAAATGGCGCCACTTTTTGGTTTATACAGATCACTTTACTGCAGTTAACTTATTCTAAGGGTCCATTCACACGTCCGTTGTGTATTGAGGATCCGCAATAGACCGGGCTGGCACCCCTATAGAAATGCCTATTCTTGTATGCTATTGCGGACAAGAATAGGAAATGCTCTATTTTTTTCGGGAGCAGCGGACCGGAAGATCAGGGACGCGCACTGGAAATGCGGATGCGGACAGCACACAGGAAAATGAATGGGTCCGGATCTGTTCCACAACATTGCGGCACAGATCTGGGCCCATTCTATGGACGTGTGAATGGACCCTTAGGCTACATGCACACGACCGTATGTGTTTTGCGGTCCGCACGTTCCGTTTTTTTGCGGATGCATTGTAATAATGCCTATCCTTGTCTGCAAAACGGACAAGAATAGGACATGCTCTATTTTTTTGCAGGGCTACGGAATGGATATATGGATGCGGAGAGTACACGGTGTGCTGTCAGCATTTTTGCGGACCCATTGAAATGAATGGGTCCACATCCTATCCGCAAAAAGAACGGACACGGAAACAAAATACGTTCGTGTGCATGTAGCCTTATCCTGCCTGTAATGATATCACCTCTGTGTATGGATAAGACAAGATTCACCATTGTCGTATCTTTTTATCTGGGGCAAGTTGGGTAATTTAGCCAAGGGTGGCAAATTTACAGTAATCACTAAAAGTTATGAAATTTGGAGCAAATGCATCAAATAGAATAAGCCACTGCACTTTTTGTTTCATTAGATAGGTCATAAGAAGATGTAATGACTTGGTACAGACTAACAGAAAGTTTAAAGGGGTTGTCCGGTCTTTTAATATTGATTACCTATCTTTAGAATAGGTCATCAATATCAGATCGGCGGGGATCCGACACCTGGCACCCCCGCCGATCAGCGGTATGAAGCAAAAGCTAACTCAGCGCGCGCGTGCCGTCTCCCTTCTCTCTTCCTGCTTTCCATAGACATAGCAGGGGAGGCGGCAAGCGCGCACTGTGCGCCTTCTCTTCACACAGCTGATCGGCGGGGGTGCCAGGTGTCGGATCCCCACCGATCTGATATTCATGACCTATTCTGAGGATAGGTAATCAATATTAAAAGCCCGGAGAGCCCCTTTAATATAAAGACTCCTTGCAAAAAAATTGTTTAGGCAAATCTTGAACATTTCAATAGGCCGTTGGAATGTGACTGCCACCACCTAGTGGCAATGTTAGGTAGCTGCACAATGCTCAGTTTCTGTTCACGGTACTGGCTGTTTTACTTAAAGGGGCTTTCTGACAATAAATATCTACTAACTCTCCACAGGAGGGGTGAAAAATTTTAGATTACGAGACCCCCAAAATCACTAGTCTAGAACACTGTCTTCAGCCCCTCCTCACTGCATGTCCCCATTGAGGAGGAGTTTGAATGGAGCGTCGGCCATCAAACTCTGTGTATGGAGGAATTCTCGCCAGAAAACCTCTGTGAATATCGAACACCATGTGGCTGCATTCTTCAAAGGGATTGTTCCATCTGGGACAATTATGGCTAGGACACTAGGATAGGCCATAAAAGTGATATCTCCAGAACAGGGCCCCTGAGGTGAACCGAGAGAACACTGCGCATGTGCAGCATCCCCTCCATTCACTGCTATGGGACTTCCTCAAATAGATAAGCGAGCATGCTTGGATATTTTTGGAAATCCCGTATCGAAGGACATCTTGCAGAATATGCATGGTTTTTCTAAAAAGATTCCTGTGTGGAAAGACCGCAGCGTAGTACAATACCAGCAAAGTATGCAATCTCATGTACACTTTGCGGATAGTTTCTGTAACCTGCAGTGCAGATTTCTATATTCGCAGTTTTCCAATGAAAGAGGAGATCTGTGGCAAAACCGCATCAAATCTGCACCAAAAGCAACTGTTACAAATTGTGGATTTTGGTGCGGATATCTAGCAAAGGGTACTTTCACAATAGCCTTAATATTTTACGGCATTGACATCCATCATAGGGTCTCAATCACCGGAAAAAAACGCTTCCGTTTTGTCCCCATACATTGTCAACGGGGACAAAGGCGGTTTGCTTTCCATCCTGGGATGCGGAGCAAGACGGATCCGTCATGAACCACACATGGGGACAGATCTGTTTTCTCTGACACAATAGAAAACCGATCCGTCCCCTATTGACTTTCAACGGAGTTCATGACAGATCCGACTTGGGTATGTTAAAGATAATACAACTGGATCCGTTCATAACAGATGCAGACGGTTGAATTATCAGTAACGGAAGCGTTTTTGTGGAACCCTGCCGGATCCAGCAAAAACGCTAGTGTAAGAGTAGCCAAAAATGCACATAAATCCACACGGAAATTTGTGCGGATGTTATGTGTGATCACCTGCATGGTGTTCAGGTGGCCTTATGGGACTTCGGAGACAGCAGAGCGCACTCACTCCGCTATTTCAGTAAGTCCCATAGCGTATATGGAGAGGACGCCAGATACACGGTATATGCTCTGTTCACTTCAGAGGCCCCGTTTTGGAGACAGGAATGGGTCCCAGAGGTGGAACCTATACCTATCTGACATTCAAGGCATATCCTAACTATATGCCATAAATGTCCAATATGGGACAATCCTGTAAAGATAATGGGGAGGTTATCAAAACTGCGGTAAGGGAAAACTGACTTAGCTGTCCACAGCAACCAATCAGATTCCACCTTTCTTTTTCAGCGTTACTTGTTGGAAATTGGAAAATGAAAGGAGGAATCTGATAGGTTGCTATGGACAACTAAATCAGTTTCTGTTGCACCAGTTTTAATAAATCTCGCCCTTATTTTTCGACTAATGACACTGGGCGTCCAGCACAATGCCTGCCGGTGGCCAGTGACGGCCCCCCGCTTCCTGGAGACCGGCCCGGTTGCTAGGGCCGCCGAGCACAACACACTGAGCCCGGAGGAGAGGCCTGCGCCGCTGCGTTCTTCTTCTCCCCGCACTGTAGTATCTGCTGCTCGGGAACATGAGCCGGGAAGTCCTGGCGGAGCTGCACTGGGCCGAGGGCTTCGCCATCCCTGTGGCCAACGCCGAGAATAAAGCCCTGGAGGATGAGGTGAGGACGGCCAGGCTGCCATTGTGCGCTGCCTGCTGCACTACATAGGGAGAAGCCCTGGGCATTCACCGTGCTGCTCCTCCACAGCTCCCAGAATGAGCTAGAGGCATTCACCTGCAGACCCTGCTGGGAGTTGTAGTCTAGTGGTATCGTTCACCTGCAGACCCTGCTGGGAGTTGTAGTCTGGAGGTATTATTCACCTGCAGACCATGCTGGGAGTTGTAGTCTGGAGGTATCGTTCACCTGCAGACCCTACTGGGAGTGGTAGTCTAGAGGTATCATTCACCTGCAGACCCTGCTGGGAGTTGTAGTCTGGAGGTATTGTTCACCTGCAGACCCTGCTGGGAGTTGTAGTCTGGAGGTATTGTTCACCTGCAGACCCTGCTGGAAGTTGTAGTCTCGAGGTATTGTTCACCTGCAGACCCTGCTGGGAGTAGTAGTCTGAAGGTATCGTTCACCTGCAGACAATGCTGGGAGTTGTAGTCTGGAGTTATTGTTCTCCTGCAGACCATGCTGGGAGTTGTAGTCTGGAGGTATTATTCACCTGCAAACCATGCTGGGAGTTGTAGTGTGGAGGTATTATTCACCTGCAGACCCTGCTGGGAGTTGTAGTCTGGAGGTATTATTCACCTGCAGAGCATGCTGGGAGTTGTAGTCTGGAAGTATTATTCACCTGCAGAGCATGCTGGGAGTTGTAGTCTGGAAGTATTATTCACCTGCTGGCCATGCTAGGAGACATTAGTGACTGTAGAGGGGACCCTATGTGCCAAAAACAAGCTACCAACTATGGGTATAGGTGCCCACCAATTTATATGGGCACCTGATGATGATTCTCTCCCGAGGAGGCCGTAATCACAGACCCCACTACCTAGTAACTGACCAGGGGCCACACTCTGGCCCCAGTGATCATGACCCCAGGTCAGTGGTCCACAGTGTTTCGTATCAGAAGAGCTGTCCATCACTATGGTAACGACTAGTGGCCATATTGGTTCTGGGAATGTAGATCCGTAACCTGCATTATCTGGCTGGAGATCTGTAGTGAATGAGCTGAGAACATAAGGGGGAACGTGGGGGTTGCCCAATTATTATGGAAAGTTCCCCTTTGCCAAGGTTTCCTGCTCCCAATGCAGCACGTCTACCGTATCACTTGCTTCCACCCTAAAGTCTGTTGTGTAAGCAGCAAAAAAAAAAGGGCCCATTCACACGACCGTATGGCGGTGGTGCCCGTGTTACGGACCGCAAACAGCGGGACACGTCCTATATTTTGCAGAGGCACCGTTCGGAAGCCCCCTGAAACACTTGGAGGCGCTTCCGTGGGCATTCGGGTCAGTGTGGATCGCGGACCCTTTCAAGTCAGTGGGTTCGCACTGCAGCACGGAGTTCACACGGCTGGTGCCCATGCATTAGAGATCGCTATTTGCGGTCCACAGCACGGGAACGGCGACCATGCAGTCCGGTGAACGAGTCCTTGCCGTTGCCATTTTGCGAATCCGCAAGACACGGATACCGGCCGTGTGTGTTTTGCGGAACGGAACGTCCTGCTCTCTATAGAACTGTCCTATCCTTGTAAAACAGACAAGAATAGGACATGTTCTGTTTTTTTGCAGGGCCGCGGATTGGACATACGGATGTGGACATTGAAGTAAATGGGTCCAAATCCAACCGGCAAAAAATGTGGATCGGATGAGGACATGTGCATGAGCCCTAAATCTCACTCCATGAAGTCTCTTGATTATAATCCACAGACTCTAACCCCCATCAGACAGACAGGCAGATTTTGCTGGATACCCTACCATTGATCTCTATGGTATATGCAAACAAATTATTAAAGGGGCTTTCTGTGAATTTTACACTGATGACATATTTTCTGGATAGGTCATCAGTATCTGCCGATCCCCCGCCGATCAGCTGTTTGAGAAGTCAGCGGCCGCTCTCTGTAGCGCCATGGCCTTCTCCAGCTTTCCCTAGGTCATGTGACTTCACGTTCATCAGTCACGTGGCCTAGGCGCAGCTCAGCTCCATAGTTGTCATTACCAAGTACAGCCACTATACAATGCATGGCGCTGTGCTTGGTTTGCCGAGAGAAGACAGCGGCACTGCTCTGAGCGCAGCCGCCTTCTCAAACAGCAGTTTGGCGGGGTCCCAGTTGTTGGACCCCCGCTGATCAGATACTGATGACCTATCCTGAGAATAGGTCATCAGTATAAAACTCCTGTAAAACTCTTTTAAATGGGTTATGCCATTATAGATGTAAAAAATGAAAATCCGATACCTTACATAACAAAGCCAGAAGCAGCCCTGTACATGAAACCAGAGATCACACAATGTATTGCTCCACTTGTTCTGCTAGATTTATTTCAGGCACACCCTTTCTCAGGAGGCGTGCCCTGTCCGCTGCAGCTCTCTCCATATCACAGCTCAGTGGGCGTGTCTTGTCTGCTGCAGCTCTCGCCATATCACAGCTCAGGGGGCGTGTCTTGTCTGCTGCAGCTCTCTCCATATCACAGCTCAGTGGGCGTGTCTTGTCTGCTGCAGCTCTCGCCATATCACAGCTCAGGGGGCGTGTCTTGTCTGCTGCAGCTCTCTCCCTGTAACTGCCACAAGCAGAACATATGGTTGAAGGTATAAACAGAGCGTGTGCGACCAGGTAGATGGCGAAATATGGATAAAGGCAAACAGAAGGCGTCGCTATACAGCTACATCTCATTGAATAGCTCGGTAGCAATACTCAATTTCATGCAAATTACAAAAATATTCAGACCCAGTTACTGGTTTTATAAATGTTCGCTATTGTTCGTGGCACAACCCCTTCATTCAATGCCCAGTGAAGCATCAGTTGTGTGTGGTTGAAGGCCAGTGTACAAAGACATGCAGACTTAACAGAAAACTCTCCTTTTCTACCCATTTCACAGTTAGAGGGCATCTGTCAGCAGATTTGTACCTATGACACTGGCTGACCTGTTACATGTGCACTTGGCAGCTGAAGGCATCTGTGTTGGTCCCATGTTCATATGTGTCTGCATTGCTGAGAAAAATTATATTTTAATATATGCAAATGAGCCACTAGGAGCAACAGGGGCGTTACCTTTACACCTAGAGGCTCTGCTCTCTCTGCAATTGCCATGGCAGTGTAAATATCCAAATGCCTGGTCCTGTAAAAGCGGAGAGGCCGGGACAGTTTGTGTTCTGGAAAATCTGCTTTATGTTCTATATTGTGCGTTTTTCACGTCGCTCTGGCTCCGTAGAGGTAAATGGGGCTTGCGTGAAAAAAGGTCAGCATCTGAATGCAATAGTGATGCAGTTCATTTTTACTGACGGTTACTAGGAGATGTCAATTGTTATTCTTCAGTTTTTCTTCATGCGCGTCAAAAAATTGCGCAACCTGGACGGAAAAAAACGCACACGCTGAATGCAATTGCATAAAAAGTGACACAGTCCATGTCGGCCTTATTAAACCGTAGGAGCGTTTCACATAGCCCAACGGATGCATCTTTTTTCAGTTGAAATGGGGTGAGGGACATAAAGGAATTCTATGTACCGTGCCTATCTTACCTGTTAGATCCAATGTCCTGCAGTGCAGTCACAATTCTATCATTTCTCTTTTTTTAGTTACAAAAGAAACAGAAGGAGAAGACAAATTTGTCAAACCTGATAAAAGAAATGGAAGACCGTATTCAAGCGATGGCCGACCATCTTAAAAATGTCAGACAAGAGCTGAACTATACACAGGTAATGGGCAATGTTATTATCTGGAACACAAAGGGACATTCCCACCTTCTAATGTTATCGAATATTGCCATTATCTACTTTAACTTTCTGAAATCTGGATCAAGCCCCTTGTCACATCATAGTTTAAGGAGCTATCCAATTCTAAAATGCCCCCCACAATGCCTGGGTGCGTCCTATAGGTCCTACTTACCCCGCTCCCCAGCACCCTGCACTGCCGCTGATGCAGGCCACGACGATGACCAACCCCCTGGCATTCTGGCCAACTCGCCAAAACCAGTCATCTCATAGACAGATTTTGCTGCTCTACTTTAAAGAGAGTCAACAGTTTTGACCTGGAGAAAGGAGACATGGAAACCTATTAGAGCTTTGTGTATGTTTTTAGTATCGGCATCACCGAGGAGACGTTTTAATCTGGCACACGCCGCTGTGGGAAGTGCCCTCCACTCTCTTCAGTAAGCGCACAACATCCACCTCCTTCTCTTCAGTGACCGCGCTAGCTTCCACCCAGAAGAGCAGCAGGGAGCGGTTGTCGAGAGCTTCCTGCAGATTTCCCTATCTCCTATTTAGAGCTGTCAGCAGTTTTGCAGGGTCCCCTTTAAAGGGAATGTGTCGTCAGAAAATAACCTTTTGTCTAAATCACGTTTTTATGTTTAGCATATTTTTAAAGAATGTTTGATGTTATTTTTAATTTTCCATGCCCAAACCTTAAAATTCTGCAGTTTTCACACTGGCCACTATGCCTAATAATTGGCGCCACTTCTTTAGTTTGTACAGATCGTGTTACTGCAGTTACATATTATTCTATGCCTGTTAGCAGGATCCTATGAGCAGCCGGGCTGGTGTATTGGGGGACACTGTTATGGGGGAGATCTGTGGATGACACATATAGCATAAGATGCTATATAGTGTCATCCATAGATCCCCCATAGCAGTATCATCCACATATACCTCTCCCCATAACAGTGCCATCCACAGATCCTCTCCATAACTGTGCCATCCACTAATCCCCTCCCATAATAGTGCCATCCACAGATCCCCCACCCCATAACAGTGCCATCCACTGATCCCCCTCCCCATAACAGTGCCATCCGCAGATCCCCCTCCCCATAACAGTGCCATCCGCAGATCCCCCTCCCCATAACCGTGCCATCCGCAGATCCCCCTCCCCATAACAGTGCCATCCGCAGATCCCCTCCCCATAACAGTGCCATCCGCAGATCCCCTCCCCATAACAGTGCCATCCGCAGATCCCCTCCCCATAACAGTGCCATCCGCAGATCCCCTCCCCATAACAGTGCCATCCGCAGATCCCCTCCCCATAACAGTGCCATCCGCAGATCCCTCCCCATAACAGTGCCATCCGCAGATCCCCTCCCCATAACAGTGCCATCCGCAGATCCCCTCCCCATAACAGTGCCATCCGCAGATCCCTCCCCATAACAGTGCCATCCGCAGATCCCCTCCCCATAACAGTGCCATCCGCAGATCCCCCTCCCCATAACAGTGCCATCCGCAGATCCCCCTCCCCATAACAGTGCCATCCGCAGATCCCCTCCCCATAACAGTGCCATCCGCAGATCCCCTCCCCATAACAGTGCCATCCGCAGATCCCTCCCCATAACAGTGCCATCCGCAGATCCCCCTCCCCATAACAGTGCCATCCGCAGATCCCCCTCCCCATAACAGTGCCATCCACAGATCCCCCTCCCCATATCAGTGCCATTTTTCAAGTAAAATCATATAAACCCCTTTTTTGTCATTTTGGTGTTTTTTCCCGATTAATCGATGAAATTATCGACAACTAATTGACAACTAATACTATCGACAAATAATACTATCGATAAATAATACTATCGATAAATAATCGTTAGCTGCAGCCCTACAATAAATAAATAAACAAACATATTACATTTCGCCACGTCCAAAAAGTCCAAAGTATTAAAATATTTAAAAAATCTCCTACGCGGTGAACGCTGTAACCAGGGGAAAAAAAAACTGCGCGATTTGCCATTTTTTAGTCACCTTGTCTGCCCAAAAAATAGGATAGGACTGGTCGATTATGGGCCGGACGTTTTTTCCGCATGGTATTGAGTATTGCAATACCTTTTTATGGTATCGAAATCTAATCAAAATGTTGGTACAGTGACAACCCTATTTTTTAATGCTTTGTAAATGCTGTTAAGAACAGCTCAGGCAAGATGGCCGCGCCCATAATGGTGTTCAAGAAATAAAATGATAAAAATCTGTAATCAGAAAATTAAAACTGCTTAGAAAAAAGGATGTATGTTACGATCTGGTTTCACCTGGCAGAGGAAATCTTTGGTGACACTTTTCCTTTAAATCCTTATGTACAGTATGCAATTGAAATCGTCCCTTTCCACTTAGATTTTAGAAATGTTGAAGCCCTATGTGAGCAGTAACAGCAGACCTGCTTTGTGAGTCGTAGGTAGCAATGGCGCATTGAGGAAACATTGAAGCTAAACGCACCTTTTCTTTTTATTGTGTTTTTTATAGCAGAATGTTTTGTATGTGCCCGATAACACAGACAGGTGCCTTTAATGTAACTCTTCTTACAGTCTCTTTGTAGGGCTAGAGAAAAAGAAATTGAAAGTGAAGTACACTTTAAGACTCTCGCTGAAAGAGAAATTGGGCGTCTTAAGCAAGAAATCCATCGTCTTGAAAATGAGCTGGTGTCCTTGAGAGAAAAGAAAAATAGTCAAGAAGTAAGAATTATGTGCAGATTTCATTTTTCTTTCCACATGATTATGTATTCAAGGTAATGCTGATGTAAAGGTGTTTTCTTTAGATACAGACATTGTATTTAGTCTGTACAGTGCATTACATTATTGGAATTTAATGCATTCAAATTTGTATAGCTTTTTTTTTGTATAATTGAATAATCTAATGTAAAGAAGAAGGTGGAAAGTATTCAGAGTCCACAATAATAGATGTGTCTAACGGACAATGGTTGTGGAACCACCACAATGGTTGTACAATACCCTCACATACCCCAAGGTGACCAGCCATTGACTGCAAGAGATCGAGGTAATTTAGTACGCACCCTTTAAGAGCTGGGAGATGCATGCACACCTATGGCAGGCATGTCCAAACTCTGGCCCTCCAGGTGTTGCAGAACTACAACTCCCATCATGCTCTTCTGTAGGTTGATAGCTGTAGGTTGTCCAGGAATGATGGGAGTTGCAGTTTTGCAACATCTGGAGGGCCAAAGTTTGGACATGCCTGCCCTATGGGGAACAGAAAGAGGTCTTGCAGTCTGGTGCTGGCTGTGGTCTCCAGAGCGGGACACTTACTGGAAGTCAGAGGAGAGCTTGTGGGGACTCACCGTGAAGATAGGTTAGTGATGTGGCGCCCGTTCCCATCCGGATAGCAGTGGGCACAGAGCAACGCCATGACAACTTGCTTCCTATATGTAAACTGTCTGTATGAGTTCCTGTACTACAAATACAACGACTTTACTTTTATCCAAAATTGAGTAATCTTGAAGTTTTGTCTTGTAAATCTGGGCAAAAACAATTTTTGGTTACTATTCCATTAAGGGTAAGTCCTGTTTTCCTTGAGCCTCTGTACCATTACAAATACATGTTATATACATTTTTATCAGACTTTTAGAATGCCTGATAACTAAGAATGAGCGAACTTGTGTTTCTAAGTTTGGCGTTCGGGTTATCAAGGATCCCGTTATGGCCAGCGTAGACTTCTATTATGATGGAAGGCAATGCGGAATGCCTCTTATAGGCTTCCGTGGTGCATGCCATCATAGAATTCCGTTATGGTGCATAGTAGCGGAATCCATAACGGATTCTTTCATAACTCGAACCTGTACTCCGAACTCGAAAACACAAGTTCGCTCATCCCTACTCATAACCCTGCATCCATTAGGCCCTGTTATTTTCTAGATTAGCAGATACATAGATTATTGTTTGTAAAGTGTCTGCTGTCTTTGACAGCCAAGCATCCGGTAAGAGCACTCGGTAGCCAGTGGTGTTTACTGTATGTATATACACAGTGCTCAATTGTGTATACAATAGAGGGAGAGGCACTACCAGTCTTCATTGGTCCCAACAGACGTCATCACTGGAGCAGCTGTCATGTCACAGAACGGCTGGTTCTAACTAGACCAAGGACGGCTCTGATTGTGACAACCGTTTTCAGGCCTGATTTCCAGTTTAAGGCTGGGGCTAAACTTAGGGCGCATTTACACCAGCAGATAATCTGACAGATTTTCTGATCAATCATTGGTCAGATGGCCGTTTACACACGCAGATCTTTTGTTATATGCTCCAACTATTGGTTTGTTTGGGCAGAAATTGGTCAGATAATATGTTGGTAAGGGTAAATGCACCCTTAGACTTTTTATCATAATATTAAAAAAAAAAGTCTTTAGACCCTTTTCACATTTTGTTATTTTGTGCTAAAGTAAAAAAAAAATTGAGTTTTCCCCCATCATTCTGCACTATATCCATAATGACAAAGTAAAAACAGAATGTTTGATATCTTTGCAAATTTATTAAAAAGGAAAAACTAAAATATTGCATTTAATTAACTATTCAGCCTGGTTGACCATTGGGTTCTTGGTCACCTCTCTTACAAAGGCCCTTCTTCCCCAAATTACTTAGCTTGGTGGGCCAGCCAGCCCTAGGAAGAGTCCTGGTTGTCCCAAACGTCTTCCATTTAACAATTACGGAGGCCACTGTGCTCTTGAGAACTTTCAGTGCAGCAGAAAACTTTTGTACCCTTCACCAGATCTGCACCTCCATACAATCCAGTCTCTGAGCTCTATAGGCAGTTCTTTCCTCCTCATGGTTAGGTTTTTGCTCTGATATGTATTGTCAGCTGTGAGACCTTATATAGACAGGGTCCAAATCCTGTCCAGTCAACTGAATTTACCACAGGTGGACTCCAGTGTAGAAACACTACAAAGATGATCAAGAGAAATCGGAGGCCCCCCGAACTAAATTTCAATTGTTGTAGTAAAGGGTCTAAATACTTATGTCCATGCAAAATTTTAGTTTTTCCTTTTTAATAAATTAGCAAACATGCCTAAAATTCTGTTTTCGCTTTCTTATTATAGGGTATTGAGTGCAGCGTGATGAGGGGAACTTGATTTTGTTTTGTAGCATGGCACAAATCCGTAACATGACAAAAGGTGAAAAAGGGAAAGTGACTGAAGACTTTGTGAATATATCACTGTCCATAGGAGATGCATTGAGAAGCTTGAAAATCGCTGCACACAACTGAGTGGCTGAGACTTTGCTGGAACGATTTAATCACTAGAGATAAAATCACTGTGAAATTGTTGGTTATTTTGAAACAGATTTACATGTTTCTCCATGTATTGAGAAAAACGTTGATATTATCGCTCCAGCAATACTCACTTCACTGCAACGATTGTATTCCCTATGGACAGCAATTTTGCATTTCACAACGATTTTTGCTACTGCGATAAAAGTCTAGATATAGCCTAAGCTCACTGGGGCTTCCCTATTGTATAAAATCATAATATTGCCCCCTAAATGCCTTTTCTGAAATCTAAAGAAATATTGAAATAAAAAGTAAAACTATGTAAAAACCTTAATTACCCCTCTTTTCCCAAACTGCATCTACAGTGCTAGCCACAATGTAATTACCCTAAGGCCTCATGCACACGGCCGTTGTTTTGGTCCACGTCCGAGCCGCATATTTTGCGGGGGCTTGGGCGCGGACCCATTCACTTCAATGGGGCCGCAAAAGATGCGGACAGCACTCTGTGTGCTGTCCGCATCCGTTGCTCCGTTCCGTGGCCTGCAAAAAAAATAGAGCATGTCCTATTCTTGTCCGTTTTGCGGACAAGAATAGGCATTTCTACAATGGGCCGCGTTCCGTTACGCAAATTACAGAACGAAACGCGGAGCAGCTTCCGTGTTTGGCGGATCCACGGTTTGCGGGCCGCAAAACACATATGGTCGTGTGCATGAGGCATTACTGTGGCATGTTATCTATCCAAATAAACAGCAGACAATAGAGGACTTAAATATACATTCTATTGTGATTAGTATTCATATATTAGTATGTTTTATAGACTAAAAAAAGGAGTAAAAAAAAAATCATAATGCCATAAAAAATAAGAGATGTTTAACCAGTACAAGTGAAAATTCCCAAAATATATGCTGTAGTAAAGAGTTAATTGGACAGATCTGGATTAACCTGCGCAATAAAGAATCAGGGCTCGAGACCGTTCAAGTCCACACGTCTATTCTCTGCCTCTTTTATTTTATTTAGAATAACATATTCAAGGCTACACAAAAACTGGAGAACTTGAAATGTCAACTGAATTGGGACCAGCAAGCTCTAGAGGCCTGGCTTGAAGAATCTGCTCGTAAAGATGAAGACACTGTCGCCATTCAGAAATACGCACAGAAGGATGAAGGAAAAATTAAAGTAAGTACATTTATATGATTTTTAAGGGGTTTTGTTGACTAGGATGTGCCGTCACTTTCTGACTGGTTGGGACCTGGCCCATCTATACCCATTCATATATTATAAATGTATCTATAATGCAACTTGTATTTCTTCCTATAGGATATGTCCCTGCAGATTGAACGGTTGACTGGGGAGTCCCACCACAAACGTAAACTTTTAGATAATGAGTTGACAGAGACTTTGACTACACAGGTATTTATTTTTACAAGAATTTCTATCATTTCAATGTTAATAGATGTGCTGTGTACCCAGTGAGGGTCGCCTTACCTTTAGTAAACCCATTTATGTAGCTGCTTTCATCCTAGAGCACATCCATGTGCCACATTCTTAGACACAAGGGGGTCCACGGGAAAGACAGAGGCTTTGTGTGGAATGGGGCATGACCTAAGATGCCACGCCGCACACCAATATTGTGCCAGAATTGTAGTAGAGTCTAAAGATGCGCCAGCATCAGCCAATGTGATACATTTTGTGCAGTTTTATTATGCTGTCTAAAAATAAGGATTTGAAAATCTGCCCCCTATGATTTAAAACATTAAATTGCAATACGGTTATTGCATACTTTTATTATTGAATTCAAATGCAATTCACTAGAGCATAAAAGTTGCAACATATCATTGAAAAAGGCCACACTTGCTGATACAAGGTACCCTAACCTACACTGAACTGTACAGAAACGTACCATGTACACTTATATATCTGTATTGAAAAATTGCTTAGTAAAACGTACATAAAAGCTGGTAAAGTCGTACACAAAATGCAGATAGCACTAAGTCGGGTAGAATATAACAGAGTATACTAGCATACTTATAATGGAGAGAACACATATTGAGCAGAGACTGACAAAGTATAAACTGCCAGTGGCGCCTGGTCCATGATGACGCTGCCAGTGGCGCCTGGTCCATGATGACGCTGCCAGTGGCGCCTGGTCCATGATGACACTGCCAGTGGCGCCTGGTCCATGATGACACTGCCAGTGGCGCCTGGTCCATGATGACACTGCCAGTGGCGCCTGGTCCATGATGACGCTGCCAGTGGCGCCTGGTCCATGATGACGCTGCCAGTGGCGCCTGGTCCATGATGACGCTGCCAGTGGCGCCTGGTCCATGATGACGCTGCCAGTGGCGCCTGGTCCATGATGACGCTGCCAGTGGCGCCTGGTCCATGATGACGCTGCCAGTGGCGCCTGGTCCATGATGACGCTGCCAGTGGCGCCTGGTCCATGATGACGCTGCCAGTGGCGCCTGGTCCATGATGACACTGCCAGTGGCGCCTGGTCCATGATGACACTGCCAGTGGCGCCTGGTCCATGATGACGCTGCCAGTGGCGCCTGGTCCATGATGACGCTGCCAGTGGCGCCTGGTCCATGATGACACCTGCCAGTGGTGCGGTGGTGCACCCATTATTTTGGGTTCTGCAGCAGGGACACAGGTTTACATTAATGCTGTCTTGCATCTCCCCTTGCTGAGATACAGGCTTCCACTCTGGCATGGTAATGGTCATATAGATGCTGCATATCCTCTTGTGGTATGTCATTCCAAGCTCAGCTCATTCACATTTCCAGGTGTTCTTTCTTCATTTCCCGGTAGTGTATATAGATCTATCGTACCATAAACCACACGAGAATAAAACTGGCACTTAGCAATTTCTTGAACTTAGTATAATACTAAACAAGATGGCTGCTTGCTCAACACGCATTGATTTTTCTAGGGCATCTGATATAAGGTTAAAACACTAGCTCAGTGCAGAACTCAGTGGTATGGGTTCAGTGTGTAACATCCTGCTGTAAAAGTGTGTCAGCTCCCTCTAGTGGTGGCTGCAGGTACAAAGAACACTGTGTTTCAAAACTATGTGTATGTAGGGGATTTGGAGCTCTATATCAGAAAACTAAAAGTTCAATTCCCATAAAAATATTTGGAGAAATTTATAATCAAACAATGCTGAATGTATTCTGATTCAGTGGCTCAGTTTAGGTGCGCCTCATTCAGGTTTAAAATGGCTTAGAAATCACAGAAAAAACTATATATAAACCATCCTGCACGATATGGTATTAAATGTGCGCATGTATATGGCTACATAATACAAAATCACAGAAAATAATGCACTCTACAAACATTTTTTTAAATGGCTTAGAAAGATCCTCAGATTTGTACTTAACAAAAGGTCTGAGTCTCGTGACTTAAAGCCTTGCTTTTAAACCCGATAGCCACACAAATGGAGTACTTTGATCATGGGGCTTTCACAGCTCCTAGTCTCCTATTCTCAGACCTTTTCAAGATGCTACCAGTGGACATCATTACTTAGATATGCTGAGCTTCTCTTCAGGGTGGAAAGCCTAACAGGACATAAATTTGCTGCAACTTTGCTATGGATTTGCTGAGGAATCCACCCTACAGTATGTATAGATAGGAAATCTGCAGTATACATTACAGATTTTCTTTGCAGCCTGTTTAAGGGTCCATTCAAGTGTTTTGCGGTCCGCAAATTGCAGATCCGCAAAACACAGACACCGGCCCTGTCCGTGTCAGCAGACAAGAATAGGACATGTTCTATTTATTTACGGAACGGAAGTGCGGATTTGGACAGCACACTGTACTGCTGTCCGCATCTTTTCCGGCCCAATTAAAAATGAATGGGTCCGGATCCGTTTCGCAACGTTGTGGATCGGATCTGGACCCATTCATGCGGACATGTGAATGGACCCTAAATCTCATCCACTTTGCTGCTACTGTAAAATGCTGCAGATTTTCCAAACGTATTTCTGCTGCAGAAGATCCTCAGAGTTACCCCATGTGTGGCCATACCCTAAGGTTAGTTTCGTAGTACCTAGTTTTCAAATGGATTATACTTAGTAAATGAAATAACATGTGACATCTGGTATTAGAAATACTTCTTTATCTATAAATTAGACCTCTCTCTGAATACATCTGGCATGAGCTACACCATAGATGGTTTTGTCTTGCAGATTGAACTGGACAAAGCAGCTGAAGATTTTCGAAAAGCGCACTCAGAGAGACAACAGCTGATCCAACAGTGGGAAAACACCATAGATCAGATGCAGAAAAGGGATAGAGAGATTGATCAGTGTACACTGGTAAGTACAGATGACACCCCTCACAATATTATGCACCAGTCATTTTAGGATCTACATATGGGATATGCAGAGGCAGGTGGCTTTGAAGGGACACTTCAATAAGAGAAATGTCTCATTGAATTGCTGACCTTCCTTGCATCAAAATTGCATTTTAAGGATTTCTTCAGTTGTTTTTGTTATTTTATATATACTGTAGCTACTTTCATTTCTTATGCTCATGGACATCCTCTATAAATTCCAGTTCTGGGGCTGCTTTTTCTCACTGTGTGAAGGATATATCCATACAATGTAAATACCTTCATATTTGGAGGCAACCTGCCTTGATGTGCTTTGGGTCTGAGAAGATTCTCCATAATAAAACCTTGTAGGATGAATCCACCTATTCCTGCTACAGGGTCAGGATGAGAGGACTGATTTATGACGGCTCTTGTGCGTGCTCAGTAAATCGTATAGAGTGTGTCTGACTGAGCATTGCAATTTTTATGGATTTTTTTTTCTTTTTCTTGTAGTAATGTATTTTCTTTCACTTCTTCCTTTACTTTCCTAAAATGGATATGAAATCTAAAGAATTTTCTTTATGTATGTAAGTACAACTGTAGATTTAAAAAAAAAAAAAAATAGAAAAGAAAAAAATAAAAAATAAAAAATTACAAAGTGTAGGTTAGACCGCCTCTTAAATGGTTAGTTTTAGGTTTTAAAAGATATTACACCATAAATGTCTGATAGATGTGGGTCCAAAATCTACATCTACGTATCTATGTCCAGAATGGGGGTCCCTTGACCACATCCTGCCAGGCAGGTAACAAATGGAGAGGGGACCACACATGTCGGCAGGAGTCTAGCATTCTCCATAAAAGAAGCACAACATATATATTTTTTTTTAATTGATTGATCCATTTGTAATCCACATGAGGTAAGTAGCAGCGATTCAGTTTTCTTACTGAGCGCTTCATTTGTGATTTATCAGAGTAAATCTATCCCTTTGTTGTAACATGTGACTTTGACTCTTCGATTTTTACAGGTTTTCTTGTCTGGATTGGAAGTGACTCTATACGCCTTCCTATAAAGCCTCATTCACACCTCAGTGTTCCACAGACGTGTTCTCCACGGACAGCACAAGTCTCTTTTCATTTTAATGTGTGTATTCACACATTATCCCTGGGTCCGTGATTTTAGCACGGATGCATGCTCTATTTTGTCCATATTCACGGATCCATCGCACCCATTATAGTCTATGGGTCCATGAAAACCACGGATGCAATCCGTGTTTCACGGTTCATTAGGAAGAGATGCTTTGAAATTTCAGCTGTGCAGTGTCAGTAAAAAACACGGATAACTCGCGGACAGCAAAAAACTGACACACAGACCACACACTGATCCTTCACGGGCAGCTTCACTGATGCATCACTGACCACCTTTTCACAGATTTTCACAGACACGGATGTGTGAATGAGGCTTTAGACTCTTGTTGAACATTTCATAGGAATGCAAAGAGAGACTGACTTCCAGTACATGCATAATGATATGAGTCAGAGTCACATGGTAAAATGGATGAACGCAGAGCGGAGCTCTCCTTTAACTTCTTTGTAAATTAGGTGGGCAAACATTCTCAGATTTTTTCCCTTACTCAAATATATTAGAGTGGAGAAGGCCGCACACACGCGCAGCAGCTGCCTCACTATGGGGGTCATGTGTTATGGGACCCCTGCACTGGAGGTACTTGCCGGTCCCAGAGGTGGGACTGCATCTATCAGACATTCATTGGATATTTTATTAATCTACCATAATGTCTAAGATGAAAATACCCCTTTTCACGTCCTTCTCTTTTCTGTGGATCATAAACTACTTAATAAGAGTGATGAGACATTCTTTCATTTAATTTAGCAATTGGCTAAGGTGAAACAAGAATTACGAGTAAGAGAAAGTATTATAAAAGAGAAAATCCAATTTCTGAACAGCGAAATAGAGAATAACAAGGAATATGAGAAGAAGATTTCCATGGTAGAAAGAAAGGCTGCCAAACTGAGGCAGGACCTTCAGGAGCAAGAGAGCATTCGGAGTCAACTACAAGATGAGGTATGGTGGAAAGTAAATGTTCTTCATTACCAAAAGCACACAAGATGTTTCAGATATGACTTACCACCTTGGTCAGATTCAGGTGGTATTCATATCTGCATTGAAGGCTCCATCAGGAGTTTACCTTATAACTGCAGTCATTTTTTTAATATAACATGTTATTTATCTTCATACGTAGCTGGATACACTTAAAGGGACTGTTGATAGGACTGCTACTGAATTAGAAGTCATGCGGGTTCAAGTAAACAACCTTAAAAAAGAGGTCCGGAAAAAGGATGAAAGGTACTGCATACATCAGATAAGCAAATATATATAATATCACGCCTTCATGCTTTCTAATGAAGAATTAGTTATCTCTAGTCTGTGCATTAACAGACACAAAGTCTGGATGGGTCATCCATGTTTAGATGTCATGGTGGTGCATATTGATAAATTCAGGTTAGGAACCCCCCACTCCCTGTTCTTCTCATAGATTGAAGTTTCAGAGGTCAGACACCCCCCACCTATCAGACATTTGCACGTAACCTATAGCAGGCATCCATAGCTGTAATGTGGGGATGTACAAGTTCCAATTTAAAGGGAATCTGTCAGCTCCAAAACAAGTGCCCCCCCCCCCAACTAGAGTAAGTGGTGTACGGTGTAAGTGACGCAGAGTTCGATTATGCAAACTTTATTTTCATACTCCCTTGCATTCTGATGCTGTGCTCTCACAAACGGCAGTAAAATGCATTAAGAGGACTTCTAAACTCATGTACATAATTGAGAGGACTTCAAGAAGAGTCCTCTCATTGTATTTTACTGCTGGTTTGTAGGAGCACAGCATCGCAATGCAAGTGAGTATGAAGATACGAATTACTTAACCGGACCCTGTGTCACTTACACTATACCTCACTTATTCTACTAGTTTGGGGGTGTTTTGGAGCTTAAGTAGGTAAAAGTACCAAACGTTTCCTAGTTATGTCTAGTTCAGACCATGACTTGTATTCCCATTGTCATGCACCGATCCCTTAGGCCCTGCACTAGGAATAACACAGATTGCTATGGCTTTCCTATTTAAAATCCTCAGCATATACTGTAAATGTCTCATAGATGACACTCCAGAAAGGAGGAGAGGTGGCCATGCATGTTTGTGGCTCTCTCCATTGTAGTTCATCTGCGTTGTGATACGCTCAGCTGTTTTCCTAACACCCATAAACTATGATGGATTTGTTTGTGGCCACCTTGTCTGCTTTTCTATGGCGTGCAGAACAATGGAGCTTGCTACCACAAGTCTCTTGAAAGATGGGGGTTGTACTTCTGGGATGCTTCCCTATAAGAAATATAGAGCATATCATCTTGATACCTCTAATTTTGGGAGTGACCTTTGGGAGTGGTTCATCCTGACCATGTAGGGATGCAGAAGTGATGCGTGAAAATCACCGCTCATGTGCACAGCCCCATAGAAATGAATGGGTCCGGATTCAGTGCGGGTGCAATGCGTCCTCCTCACGCATTGCACCCGCGCGGAAAACTCGCCCGTGTGAAAGGGGCCTAAATGCTTCAGCTGCCGAGAAGCATCTGCTCTATGACACCATTTCAACCAGTTTGTCCTGCAGAACACGTAAAGGGATTGTCTCATCTGAGAAATTGGTGGCATATTGCTAGGATATGCCACCAATGTCAGGTGGGTGTGGATCCCACCTCTGGACACACACCTGTCTCCAGAACAGGCCCTCAAAATTGAAGGAGAGATTGCCCAGCATGCTCTTCTTCATTTGTATTGGAGTTCCGAAAATAGCCGAGCAAGTGAACATAGCTATTTTCGGAAGTCCCATAGAAGTTAATGGAGAGTGCACCTCTCCATTCACTTCTATGGGACTTGCGGAGATAACCAAACCAGTGCTCAGCTATTTTTAGTAGTCCCGTAGAAATAAATGGAGGGTGGCCATGCATGTGCGGCTGCTCTCTGCTCACTTCAGAGATCTCGTTCTGGAGATGTGTGCAGGTCCCAGAGGTGGGACCCACACCTATTAGTCATTGTGACAGTGATTCAGAAGAGACAACCACTATAAGTGTCATAATTTTACAGTTACATGGTGAGAGTAAATATCTTTCTAATGGAAAAAAAGTTCTGCCGTGATAAACAGGCCGATAATCACACCTGTTATGACTTGTATAAAAAAAGTAATCAAAGATTTGTCTAGAAAAATAGTTAATTTTCAAATTTAATTAGTAGCGAGTGGGGCACAGTGGATGAGAAGCAATTGCATAATATTCATATTAGGGATGCACGATATGGGAACTTTGTGCGATTGCGATTAGGGCCCTAAAAATTGCGATAACGATATGCGATGCGATATTTTAAGGGAATTGTGCTAGAGGTCTATCTGCTTGGATTTTCCAGGCAAAAGCACACACAGATGACTGATAATGTGAAATGTAGTTATGCTGAACTCAAGAACTGAAATGCACAGTGTTTTTCAAAATAAAATACATATTTGCATTACTGCAAAAGTACAAAATACAAAACTTGCCATTTTCTTTATAGCCCTGCACAGAACAGATAAATAAAATAGAATAGATATAAGAACAAGACGTAAATCGTCAGGCATCGCTTTATAAGACACACTGCCATTTTCCACACACTTTTGGGGGGGGGGGGTGCGTCTCATAAAGCGAAAAATACAGTAATATAATTTCAGCATTTTTGGGTCGGGCAATTGGCGATTGCGATATGGTGATTTATCGCGATACCGATTGCTTTGGCGATATATTGTGCAGGCCTAATTCATATTATATATTTAGACTAGGTTGGGCTGAAGAATATAATGAAGGTTTGGGTGAAAAATTGAAGCTTGTGACAAACTCAGCTCTGAGCATGGAAGAAAGGGCCCAACGTATAGAGGAAATGCTGAAGGAGCAGGAGAAAACAGTAAAGGTAAGTTTACTTTAATTCTACCTACATACGTAATACTTAACACAAACATGGAATTGATGGCCTTATTTACATGCAATAACACGTTTTAACTGTATAACCATATTTTGATTAATTTCCCCACAGGAAAAAAAATAGAACATTTAAAAAGTACGGAAGGCTAAAGAAAAATTACTTAAACGCTCGGTTTACACAATTAGGGGGAAGTTCACATCTGCGTTTGAATTTCCGTTCTTCTGTTCAATCTCTGGGACAGAAAAATGGAAAAAAACATTTCCAGTATTACGCCTGTTCAAAAGAATGGGACAAAATGTATATCAGGATGCCTCCATTTGCATCCTTTCCGTTCAACAACGTATTTTTTGCAGGACAAAAAAATGCTGCTTGCACCTTTTTTTTTTTTTTTTTTTTTTCCCTCCAGCATAAAAAGACCGAATAAAACGGAAAGTGATGGTTCCTTTTTGTTTTACATTAAAAAGTCAATGGCACGTATACTTTCAATGGCATCCGTCATTTATTCCGTTTAACGGATCAGTTTTTCTTTTCAAGCATGTGAAATAGAAAAAAAGTGGATGAGTTAAAACAAGATCAAAACGGATGTGTAAATAACACTTTGTTTTGCCAAAATAGGAGAAATTGAGCTTCCGTTTGACGGATCTGTATAAAAATACAGCAAATTTGCTTCCATTTAGACAAAGCTTCCAACGCAGATGTGAACCCGGCCTAACAGGGAGGCCTTATTTGGGAAAGATCTAGATAAGCTGGCAGCATGGGCCAGGAGCAAGGCAAATTAAATTGAATGTTGATAAATGCAGCTAGCCCTTTCCTTCCCCTTTTTCTGTATCATTTCTTCTGGCAGGATGTTTACATGCAGAGCTTCCTTCTGGATTTTCTAGCCAATCCCAGCATGCTTTGCTTTGTCATTTATCACAGGGCTTCCTAGCGAAAATAGATAGGGTGGTGTAGGGGGCTACTGCAGAGGGAACAGGGTAGCAGACTGAGCCAGCCATGAGAAACACTGCAGAGCAAAACATGTTAAGATTGGTTAGAAAACCCTGTAGGATGCAGAGGACAACAGGAAGTTCTGCATGTAAGCATCCTCTCCGGATAAAATGCCTAAATAACGGGATGTAAACGGGGTATAAGGGGTACCCTAAGCAGATTTAAAAAAAATAATTATGAAAACAGAAAACCCACTTCAAATGGAATAAAATGGGCGCAACAGAAGAAAAGAAAGACTTGGGGTATTCAGGTTAAGGGCTCATTCACACAAGCTTAGGCTGTCCCTGCTGCGGAGCACAAATTGCAGTCCACAATGCACTGGCACCGGCCGTGTGAATCCCCTTGTGGTGCACTGACCTGAATGGGTCTGTGATCTGCAATATACAGCAAAAGACATATGACACATGTCCTATCTTTTGCGGGGCGGAGGCATGGATCCAAAAGCCCACAGAAGAGCTTTGTAGTGCTTCCGATCCATGCCTCCGCTCCGCATCTCGCCATATTTAGGGAATTGTGGAGCCATTCAAGTCAGTGTTCCCGTATACTGCGGACCCGTCCTTTGCGGTCCGCAATACAGGCATATATGGCCTATGGTTGTGTGAATGAGCCCTAACAAGTAAGATAAGCAGCAGTACTTATAGTCAATGAGCTGCCAAAGCAAATAAGATTTTATGGTGTATAAAATGGAAATAACAACGCCCTCATAAGATCACATATTGAATATGGGATCAGTTACAGGCTGATCATTGTAAAAAGGTTTAATAAGAGCAGAACAGAGTTCAAAAACAGGCAACTAGATTATTAAATGAGATCGTGTGTCTCGTCTCTGTTATAATGAAAAGCTTAAAAAATCATTCTTGTTCAACTTAAAAAAAAAAAAAGGTGATCTCATTAATGGGGTTTTCCGAGACTTAAATACTGATGACCCATCCTTTGTCTGACACCCTGGGCCCCCACCGATCAGCTGTTTTAGAAGGCAGCGGCGCTCGTTGTAGTGCCACTGCCTTCTTTCAGCTTTCCCTAGGCCGAATGATGACATCGGTCACATGGCCTAGGCACAGCTCAGCCCCATTGAAGTGAATGGAGCTGAGCTGCAATCCAAGCACAGCCGCTATACAATGTACGGCACTGTGCTTGGTGAGCAGAGAGAAGTCCCGGCTGTCTATACATATCAATATAGGAGAGGGTTCTTTACAGTTAGAGTAGTCAAACGATGGAAGGTTCTACCCCAAGAGATAGTAATGGCAGATACTATGTCAGCTTTTAAAAAAAGCATTAAACAATATTCTGTACATAATTTAGCACTGCTCCCATAGAATCTCAGTTACTGAGGCAGAGAGGGAAGAAGAGATTGTGCTAAGTCACATAGTAATTTCCCTTGTATTTAAAAAAAAATTATCTATTAAACTCCTTTATGTGTAATGGGAACGAGCAGGGCCTGGGACATCAGATTCTGTGTGGTGCCATCAACTTGTTTTTTATAATAAGTAAGATATAAGAAAATAAGCCATGACAATACAAGCACTGCAAACACTGAAGAGAGCAGGAATTTGATTTCCCTGTACCTTTACCCTAGTCAAGACAGGTGTTCTGTCTTCATACAGGTTCACACAGTGTGCAGTCTGACATTCAGCATAAACCATTCCTGTCTTCCAAATAATAGGACTGTTCTTTGTAGTCTAACTTGTTTATAGGCCAACAGGATTGTGAATTGGTAAAACTACAAGAATACGAATGGCTTGTGTAAGTAAAACATATAGAATAGCATGTACAGTAATACATTGACCGAGAAAGCACTTGTCCAAAATTGCTGCTTATACATAGGACTGCATGTCTAGCATCTAACAGTTACAACCTCTTCCCTGAGTAACACTACAACTACTAGAACAGCTGTCCCTGAAACAAAGGTAGATGTCACTCACCAGATATACTTGCACAAAGATGGTGGAGTTTAAGAAGAAGATATGCAGGAGACAGCTCTGCCGATGTCCTGTAACATGGAGACTGGGCTTCTCTTTCCCAGGATGCCTAGCACTACCCATAATGCCTTGCACTTACCACAATACGATAATCTTTATTAACAAGAAAACAAAGTGCAGTACATTTCTACCACCGCTAGATGGTGCTGTAACCTAACTAATAACTACAGAAGTTCAGGAATTGCAGCAGAATGAATAAGAGAAGAAATAGACGGGATCTGAAATGATTCTTAAACTTATGATCATTTTCTAGCCCTGCTGGGAAGAACAGCAGGTAAATGGAGTACATTAGGAAATTGCTACAGTATGCATGCAATTTGCTTATAGACAGAGGTTGACAGAGGAGACTTTAGTCTTTAACAGAGAAGTTTAAATGGTCGGCACTGCTTTAGAGTCACGGCAGTGCACATGTCAGCGGGCGGGCGGACGTCCCAGGCTGCTACAGGAAATAGAAAAGACCGGCACTCGCTTGTAGTTTTTCTAATGCTGGTTTATTGTCACATATTATAAAGCATAGTGACGCGTTTCTGCACTGTGCGTGCTTTCTTCAGACATTACATTACCGTCCTACCATTGTACCTTAAATACACTATAGTGCATACAACGGAACTGACGTAACAAGTAAAGCTCCTCCCACTGGGGGGCCGTTACTGAACCTGTTTGGTCCACTTCACTAGATCAAGGTTTTCTACCGCAATTGATGGATAATCAGGAACGCTGTAATGAAGAGAATCAATGGTTACTTTTCATATAATTCACAATCAAATAAGACTTGATACATTATGTTCTCAATTCAATCCTCTTGGCTCCATCATCTGTAGAAAGTCAATGGTTACTGTTCATGTACTTCACAATCAAATAAAGCTTGATACATTGTATTCTCTATTCAATCCTCTTGGCTCCATCGTCTGTAGCCGATGGATCCAGTATGCTTCCCTTTTTAATAGTAGCTTGTTCCTGTCTCCCCCGCGTCGGGGTAATGTTACACTTTCAATGATCTGGTATCTTAATTGGGATATAGCATGTTGTTTCTGATGGAAGTGATGCGGTAAAGGAAGTAGTAGGTTATTAGTACGGATGGTTGATTTATGTTTGGACAGTCTATCTTTTATCCGCATTGAAGTTTCCCCCACATATACCAAGCCACAAGGGCATTTCAGAATGTAGATTACATATCTGCTGTCACATGTGAATGTGCCTCTTATGAGGATTTGTTCACCTGAGAGTGGGTGAGTGAGATAAGAGCCCTTGATAACACTGGAGCAGTTCACACAATTGAGGCATGGGAATGTGCCCTGTCTGGGAGTAGTGAGTGTAGTTTGTCTCAGGCCCGATCTGTTGGTGCCTATATCTGCTCTGATAATTCTATCCCGGAGTTTGTCTGCCCTTTTGAAGCACATCAGTGGTGGATTTGAAAATTCCTCTATCTGAGGATATGACCTGGAGAGGATGTTCCAATATTTCCTGACTATGCCCTTGATCTTTTGTGTCCAGGGGTGGTATTTCACCACCAGTGGGGTGCGTGCGGGTTTGTCCTTCCCTACAGTCTGTGGGCTATCTACTTTCCTTTGTTGTTCTTCCAGTAGATGTCTAGGGTAGCCTCTATCCAGGAATTTTTTTGTCATCTCTTTCATTCTTGTTTCACACAAAGATAGACTGTCCAAACATAAATCAACCATCCATACTAATAACCTACTACTTCCTTTACCGCATCACTTCCATCAGAAACAACATGCTATATCCCAATTACGATACCAGATCATTGAAAGTGTAACATTACCCCGACGCGGGGGAGACAGGAACAAGCTACTATTAAAAAGGGAAGCATACTGGATCCATCGGCTACAGACGATGGAGCCAAGAGGATTGAATAGAGAATACAATGTATCAAGCTTTATTTGATTGTGAAGTACATGAACAGTAACCATTGACTTTCTACAGATGATGGAGCCAAGAGGATTGAATTGAGAACATAATGTATCAAGCCTTATTTAATTGTGAATTATATGAAAAGTAACCATTGATTCTCTTCATTACAGCGTTCCTGATTATCCATCAATTGCGGTAGAAAACCTTGATCTAGTGAAGTGGACCAAACAGGTTCAGTAACGGCCCCCCAGTGGGAGGAGCTTTACTTGTTACGTCAGTTCCGTTGTATGCACTATAGTGTATTTAAGGTACAATGGTAGGACGGTAATGTAATGTCTGAAGAAAGCACGCACAGTGCAGAAACGCGTCACTATGCTTTATAATATGTGACAATAAACCAGCATGAGAAAAACTACAAGCGAGTGCCGGTCTTTTCTATTTCCTTTAGTCTTTAACAGGTTTGTCCAATGAGAATACATATTACATATGGGGCAGAATGGGTTAAAAAAAGAACCATAACTCATAATCCAGCTAAAGACATTCTGATGCTTACAGGGTCTCCGCTGTTATCCATTTCTGGTGCTTGCTTAACACAGAGGTAATGTCTTAAGACGCCTGCTCAGCCGTTGACTGGCTGTCAGCCTCTGTAAGTCAACCCTCTTCATATGTTCTGAGTCCAATCCATCAACTATTTCTGTAGATTTACATTTTCTGTAATGTTCAATGTAAAATGTTAAATCTTACATTACAGAAAATGTAAATCTACAAATGTTGATGGATTGTTGTGACAATCAGATTTTACTCAGAACATACAAAAGGGCCCCATATCGAAAAATTGTGCCCCATTAAACTGAATTATCACAAATGCTCGCCCCAGGACTGTCAGTCAATGCTGGAACGTTTCCCAGAGCATTTTGAAAAAGGAAGCGATAAGTGTCCCATCAGGGAGGTGCATGCTGTTCACATAGACATTCTAAACATACTACATACTAAACAGTAATATGGCGGTTCACAGTTACAGATATTGGTCTTTTGGTTAGGGTCCTAACATGACAAAAAAATGAGGTAGACATTTATACATTAAATTATAAATATAAAATGCAGTCAAAGAAACTCTTGCCTAAAAGGAGAGCTGGAATGAATAAGGCAGACATTTTCTTTTCACATATTGTGTAGAACTACCATCATAATATTGTCATTTATCTCCACAGGATCTGGAAGCCCAGCTAAAACAGATAAGAGAGCAACATTTCAAGAAATCGCAGGAACTGCATGAGCACAAGACAAAAGAAAAGCACATGATATCAGAAATTAATGGAAGCCAAGTCTCGCTGAGAAACCTTAATAGTCAACTGCAAAAACTTGACCTGCATGCTTTAAAGCAACAGGGGATCATTTACAATCAGGTACAAATGCATGCTGGGCTTCAACCATTAAATCCCTTAAATACCATTGCTGTGATTAAGGAAAGCTAACCACATGGAGGACATTTTCTTGCAATTTAAATATTTTCAAATGTAGAAAGACGGCTACGAGAAAGCTTTGCAAGAAAATAACCAAACATCTAAGAATAAGAAAGCGCTGGTATCGTCACAATTAAGAATAGTGTTTTAGATGAATTAGGGCAATTGCTGTGCGTTTGTAGTGATATATACAATGCTTCGGAAGGCCTTCAGACCCTTTCACTTTTTTCACATTTTGTATTGTTGCGGCCTTGTGCTACAATAAAAAAGAAAACGTTTTCCCCCATCAATCTGCACTTAATCACTGTAATGACAAAGTGAAAACAGAATTTTAAAAATTTTAGCAAATTAAGAGGACATTTTTTTTTGCATGATTAAAATTATTCAGACTTGAAATTTAGCTCTTGGGGGGCCTCCTTGATTGGAGCCCACCTGTGGTAAATCCAGTTGACTAGACATGATTTGGAAAGACAAAGCCCAGTCTACATAAGGTCTTACCGCTGACCAGAGGTCACACTACATTTTTTCCAGCAGAGTAAAAATACTCCTCTTACCATTTTTCAGGAGTATTTTTTAACTGAGGAGGAGTACAAAAGTTGCAGTAAGTCAAATAGATAATGTGTAAGCCCACATAATGTTAAGGGCTCGTTCACATCTGCATTGGAGGCTCCGTTCAGGGCCTCTGTTGCAGATTTCTGTCAAAAAGACTGGACAAAAAAGACTTATATGCAGGACTTTTTTGTCTGGTTAAGGCCCCTTTCACACGAGCGAGTTTTCCGCGCGGGTGCAATGCGTGACGTGAACGCATAGCACCCGCACTGAATCCTGACCCATTCATTTCAATGGGTCTGTGTACATGAGCGTTTTTTTTCACGCATCACTTGTGCGTTGCGTGAAAATCGCAGCATGTTCTATATTCTGCGTTTTTCACGCAGCCCTAGCCCCATAGAAGTGAATGGGGCTGCGTGAAAAACGCATTGCATCCGCAAGCAGGTGCGGATGCGTTGCGTTTTTCACTGATGGTTGCTAGGAGATGTTGTTTGTAAACCTTCAGTTTTTTATCACGCGCGTGAAAAACGCATCAAAACGCATTGCACCCGCGCGGAAAAAACTGAACAACTGAACGCAATCGCAGGCAAAACTGAATGGCTTTGCCTGTGAAATCGCACAGTTTTCACTGAACGCATCCGCAACGCATCCGGACCTAATCCGGACACGCTCGTGTGAAAGGGGCCTAAATGACAGGATCCCGAATGGAAACTGAATGGACTCCATCATAGTCAGTGGAGACTGTTCAGCTCTGTTCATGTCAGGTATGTGCCTGATCCGGAACTTCCAAATATTTGTTGTTCTGCTCATCTAACAGAGCAGAACAACAGCAATAAATAGCAATGATGTGAACGTGCGCTAAGAGGTTGGTATTTATGCCGGGGAACCATTACTAGTCTAAATAACATATCTCCTCTCCCGCTAGCTTCTTCAACATACAGTACCATGTAAACATCACCCCCTCCCTCTAGCCCCTCCAAAATACAGTCCCATGTAAATAGCATTGCTCCCCTCTTCCAAGATAAGGTTAATAGGCCCCTGGGAGGGGTCTGGAGTGAATGCTTAGCAAGCTATTATAGCCAACTGATAAAGTATAGTCCAATATATTGTATCTTCTCTGTACTTTTTTACTTGGCTATAATAGTCTTCTGTGCATCCACTTCAGTCCCCTCCCAGGGGCTTAGAAACCCCTTTCAGGCACCCTGACCAGCATTAATGAGTAACTATACTTTTTTTGAAACTTTTGATATGTCATAGTTGAATGGCGGAGACCCCCCGCTGATCTCTACAACGAGGAGTCAAAAGCTCTCAGCCAAGCGCTGCTTCTCCGTACTGCTGAGCACGAAGACGGTCTTAATAGAAAGTCTGTGAGAAAGTCATCACTATCACGGTCAGCCAAGTGCTGCTTCTCCTTTCTGTTTAGCGCAATGCTGAAGACGGTGGGACCCCTGCCGATCAACACTTTTGATATGTCCCTATGACATCTCAAGAGTTTCAAAAACTAAAGGCCACTACCCACCAAGAGGCTGCTTACTCTACCAGGCCCCACCTCATGACGATCACGTGCCGCTGCACGAACCTCCCTCCGCAGCTTCAAAGTGGTGTTCTGAAGGGTCCAGCAGGCCACCCAAACTGACCAATAACAAAGCTCCTTGCTGTAGGTCCAGTAGGTCAACCATCACTGCAGCATTCCACCAATCTGGTCTTTGTGGCAGAGTGGCCAAAAAGAAGCCTCTTAAAGGAGTCTCAGACTGCGAGAAACAAAATTCTCTGGTCTGATAAAACCTGTAGCGGTGTTTTTTAGAGGCTGGCACAGCGCAATTGGCCAAGGTTGAGGAAAAGCTGAGTGCAGCAATGTACAGAGATATATTTATTAAAGCATGATCCAGAGAGCTCTGGACCTTAGATTGGGCTGAAGTTTCACCTTCCAATGAGACAATGACGCTAAACACAAGACAACACAGGAGTGGCTTAGGGGCAACACTGAATGTTCTTCAGTGGCCCAGCCATAGGCCTGAGTTTTACCCAGTTGAATTTCTTGGAGAGACCTGAAAGTGGTTGTCTGCCGACGGTCCCAATGGACCCTGACTGAGCTTGAGAGGATCTGCAGAGAATAGCAGAAATTCCCCAAATTCTGGTGTGCAACACTTGTAGCATCATACCCAAGAAGACTGGAGGCTGTAATCACTGCCAAAGGTGCTTCACCTAAGTCCTGAGTAAAAGGTCTGAATATTTATGTCAATGCAAGATTTTAGTTTTTCCTTTTCAATAAATTAGCAAATATTTTGAACATTTTGTTTTCATTTTGTTATTATGGCATATTGAGTGCAGAATGATGAGGAAAAACATGAATTTTTTTTATTTTAGCACAAGGCCACAACATAAGGCTTAGTTCACACTTCAGTGTATTCATCAGTGATTTTCATCAGTGATTGTGGGCCAAAACCATGGGTATGTTTTAGGGTTATTTATGGCTATTTATTATGTATAAAGGATATGGTTTGTATATATGTATCAGCTGTTGGCGCTATAAATACCCCACCTCCCCCTCTAACTGCACGCATGAGTAAGTGGGTGTGTTCTCTTGAAACGTCGCGTGGAGGGAAGGAGGTGTGAACGATGTCTGTCTCAGCATCCCTCATGATGTACCATTTTATATTGGAATGAAGTAAAGAAATAAAAGAAACAAAAGGTTTTGTACCAGCTACTTGTAAGTATGATTTCTAGGGATGAGCGAACTTCATATTTTGAAGTTCGAGTTCTGGTTGGGGTATATGCAGAATTGCGTTATGGATTCCATTACCACGGACCATAACACAATTCCGTGCCTTTAGAAGCATTTCGTTATTTATTCCGTCATAATAGAAGTCTATGGCCAGCAAAACGGATCTGTCCGGTTGTCGTTATGCTGAATTCCTCTCTTGCATAACGGAAACCGGACCGATCCGTTATGCTGGCCATAGACTTCTATTAAGACAGAATGAATGCCTCTAAAGGCATTCCGTCATGGAATTGCGTTATGGTCTGTGGTAACGGAATCCATAATGCAATTCTGCATATACCCCAACCAGAACACGAACTCGAACTTCAAAATGTGAAGTTCGCTCATCCCTAATGATTTCTATTGCTCATACAATATTGGCACAATGAGGTAAAAAGAACACACAAGTCTGCAAGTTTGAAAGACTGTCAGTGCTGGGTTAGGCCTCATGCACACGACCGTATATATTTTGAGGTCTGCAAAAAAACGGATTCGCAAAAAATGTGGATGACGTCCGTGTGCATTCCGTATTTTGCATAACTGAATAGCTGGCCCCAAATACGGACAATAATAGGACATGGTTTCTATTTTTTTGCGGAATGGAAATAATGGACATACGGAAATGGAATGCACATGGAGTAACTTCAGTTTTTTTGCGGGCCTATTGAAATTAATGGTTCCATATACGGTCCGCAAAAGAAACTCCAGAACAGACACGGAAAGAAAATACGTTCATGTGCATGAGGCCTTAAGCAGAGCTCCTGGTGTGGACTTGTAATTGCTACAGGTGACTGAAGTGCTTCATATTATACTACCATTACACATTGTTACCTGTATTTGATTCTGCATGTTTCTGCGTGGCGCACTGACTGTAGGTTTGCATGTACAGGATTTCCAGATACAACAACTGGAGCGCAGACTAGCAAGGTTGAAAGGAGAAGTCAACACAGATGAAAAACATGAACTGGAAATTAAAGTATCTGAGCTCGGTAAAACATTTGATGACCGCAAAGCTGCCCTTAATGTCCTAAATTCTCAGCACAAGAAACTCCAGGTAAGTCATTAGATAATAGCAGTTAAAGAGGAACTTTCATGGGTCCAGACATTATCTCAAATAAGTAGGGGGAGTGTAGGGCATAGTGAAGGGATGTAAGAGTGCTCATTAGTCTCTGTGCGGCGCTCCGTTCGCCTGCTGTGCCCTCGTTTTACGTTTCCAGCCTGGTATGTAAATTAATATCATCGGTACAGGGAGGAGGAGACATCCCTGTTTCTCAATGAGCATCTCCTTCTCCCTGGTTGTGAGCTGCCCAATCGCAGCCGAGAGCGTCAAAGCCAGGGAGAAAAGAAAAAAAAAAAAGCTAACCTTTTAGCCATTGAGAAACAGGGCCGTCTCCTCCTCCCTGTACCGATGATATAAAAAAAAAAAAAAAAAAAACACCACCTAAAGAAAAACGTGGTACCGTTTAAAGTACCAAAAAATTCCCATAGACTTTCAGCTATCATTTGGTGATGCCATTTTTATGGCAAAATATGCACCAAAAACCGCTGGTGCAAAAAAACGCCACTAAAACCACAAAAGTGTACAAAAACATTACTATAAGGTAATGCCTGTGCTGCAGACTGCAAATTGTGGTCCGCAATGCATGGGCACCGACCGTGTGCCCCCCGTCTCTGGACGTGGACCCATTCACTTGAATGGGGTCTGCGATCTACATCCAATGGGCCAGACCACAAAAAGGTAGTGCATGGACTACTTTTTTGCAGTGCAGAGGCATGGACAGAAAAAAACACAGAAGCACTCCGTAGTGCTTCAGATTCGTGCCTCCGTATCTCCTTGATCGCAAACCCATTTAAGTGTTTGCGGGCTCGCAATACGGGCACGGACCTGCTATGTTAGTGTGAATGAGGCCTTAACTCACGATATGGTTGCTACTGCTAACTAGTTTCCTGTTTAATAGGCTTTATAATCTGTTGAATTTGTCTTTTATATCTTTTGATTTACATTTGCTTATGAACAGGGAGATGTTCGTAACATTAAACGGGACCTTGAAAAAACTGGCCAAGAGAAGGAGAACCTCTTCAGCAAAATGGAAGAACTCAAACTCTTCAATAGTATGTCTGATAAAGAATTAAAAAAGCTTAGGACATACAAACAGGTAATGCGTCTTAAAACCAGTGCTCGTCCTTACCCAGTAGGTCTTTTGGCACGTTACACATTGAATTCTGTATTATTTCCAAGTGCCATCAACAAGTTTTCTACTCCTAATGACTGCAGTGTTTTCTCCTGTCTTGCTTGGGTCTTCAGACTTCTCAATGGTGTGTTTATATTGTAATATCCATTTAGCGGATAGTTGTCCTCCTTGTCTTTTATTCAAATTATCCATACATACGATAATTGTGTCTGGACTTAGTCTTCTCATGATATGTCTAAAATAGGGTGCTTCATTTGTAAGCTTAGGCTTGAGTTTGGTATGTATATCAAGCTCATCACCAACAAAAATGTATGAAGGCATCAGTACTATTGCTTTTCTTTGTTAAAATAAAATATATATACTATAGTACTATACTGCCCCCTGAACAAGAATATTGGTAAAACAATAATGCCCCTATGTACTAGAACAGGAATGCCCAACCTGAGGCCCTCCAGCTGTTGCATCGTGCCTGGGCAGCCTACAGCTATCCGGGCATGCTGGGAGTTGTAGTTTTACAACAGCTGGAGGGCTGCAGGTTGGGCATCCCTGTACTAGAATATAACTACTGTAATAATGTCTCCTATGGCCTGTGGCCATTAGAAGCAGGAAAATGTTTTTATCTATAATTTATTATGTTACTCTTTTTGAATTAGTAGGGTCCCTATAATGGATATTGGGTTTTCTGGGATTTTTATATGGATGGACTGTCCACAGGATAGGCCATAAATATTAGATCGCTGGGGCCTGAGACCCCACACCGCCTTCCAACTAGCTGTTCAGGAGTAAAGGAGAGTTCACATCACTGTTATTCTTCCGTTCTTTTGATCCGTCAGAAAAATAAAGAAAAACGTGGATCCTGTAAAAAGAACAGATCTTGTGCATCAGTTATGCAGATTTGGCATCTGTTTGAGACATTTCCATCTGAGATCCGTTTTTTTTAGATGAAAAAAAAGTAATGCATGCAGGTCTAAAACAAACGGATCTCAGATGGAAATGGCTCAGACAGATGCCAAATCTGCATAACTGATGCATAGAATCCGTTTTTTAAAAGATCTGTATTTTTATTTTTTTGTTCTTCTGATGGATCAGAAGAAAGGAAAAATAACGGCGATGTGAACTCTCCTTTACTCTGGTGCTGAAACTACACCGCTCAATCCATTGTGTAGTGTACGGAGCTAGATATTGCAGTGCTGCTCCCATTGAAGTGGATGAGCGCAGCACTGCAGGAACCAGCTCAGTTCAGTACACGGTGAATGGAGTTTTCTAACTCTGACACCGATTTCCAGTGCTAAAGCTTCTAGCGAACAGCTGATTGGCAGGGTGCAGGTTCTTGACCCCACCAGTCTGATATTGATGGCCTGTCCCAAGAATAGGCCATCAATATAAAAATCCTGGAAAACACCTTAAATAAAAAAAAAATGTTTTCTTTTTAATATGTCAACAGTTTATGATCTTGGGCCAACATAGACCCTGTGTAGTCCTGGTGTATACCTCTCACGGAAAGCTGCAGCTGTTCCTACTGTATAGGCATAAAAAACTATGCTGCTCGGTATACCTTCTTTTACTTTATAGTTTTGTAAAGCTGGTCCTGTGGGGAACGATGATAGAAATACAAGAAATTTTGCAATTCATTCATTAAATTCAGTGGTTGCATAGGCAAATTACATGTGTGTCTGTGACTGCTTTTAATCTAAGGCTAAGAAAGAAAAAAACGGATCCTGTAAAAAAAAAAATGGATCCTATGGCCCCTTTCACACAGAGTGAGTCTTCCGCGCGGGTGCAATGCGGGAGGAGGACGCATTGCACCCGCACTGAATCCGGACCCATTCATTTCTATGGGACTGTGCACATGAATGGTAGATTTTCACGCATCACTTCTGCGTTGCGTGAAAATCGCAGCATGCTCCATATTGTGCGTTTTTCACGCAACGCAGGCCCCATAGAAGTGAATGGGGCTGCGGGAAAATCGCAAGCATCCGCAAGCAAGTGCGGATGCAGTGCGATTTTCCCGCATGGTTGCTTAGCAACGGGACCAGATCTTTATTATTTTCCCTTATAACATGGTTATAAGGGGAAATAATAGCATTCTTAATAAAGAATGCTTAGTAAAATGAAGATGAAGGGGTTAAAAATAATAAAACTTAACTTACCTTAGCCACTTGATCGCGTAGTTGCGATCTGTCCTCTCTTTCCAGCTTCATCTAACAATCTAAAGGACCTGTGATGGCGTCACATCACATGGTCCAATCACATGGTTCATTTCACCATGGTGATGGACCATGTGATTGGACCATGTGATGTGATGTCATCACAGGTCCTTTAGTTGTTAGATGAAGCTGGAAAAGAGAGGACAGATCGCAACTACGCGATCAAGTGGCTAAGGTAAGTTAACTTTTATTATTTTTAACTCCTTATCTTTATTTTACTATGCATTCTTTATTAAGAATGCTAATATTTTCCCTTATAACCATGTTATAAGGCAAAATAATAAAGTCTCCAGAATACTCTACCAGAAACCAGACTTCAGTGATGAAGTCCGGCTTCGGGTCTGGGTACCAAACATGGCGATTTTTACACGCGCATGCAAAACGCATTACAAACGTTTACACCCGCGCAGAAAAATCGCACATATTCCCGCAACGCACCCGCCTCTTATCCGGGCGTCAAACATGACGCCCGTGTGAAAGAGGCCTATGAGATCTGTGTTTATTTTTTTGTTTTGTTTTTTAATAGAAAAAAGTCCTGCATGCAATACTTATTTTTTTTGTCTAAAAAACGGATCTCAGTCAGTAATGTCTTAAACGGATGCCAAATGTGCATAACTTTTCTGTTCTTCTGACGGATTAGAAGACTGGTCATGTGAACTCAGCCTAAGGGCTGTATTAAACTGTCTGATGGTCGGCCAGATCATTGCTAACGAGCGCTCGTAGTAACGGCAGTTAGCGATGATCTGGCTTTGTAATACAGCCCTAAAACGCTTGTGTCATCTCGCAATCAATTGTTGGGGTAGAATGAGCCCTGGGTTGTTGATATGGGATAGAGCTTCCACTAAAAGTGGTTAGATACAGACTACTTTATCGCAATGAACACACCAAGTGTAAGCTTTGAGACAATTTTTTTCTTTTATTTGTATGTGTTATTTGTTTTATATGTTTTTTTATAATTTGCAGGATTTTATGGTTGAAGACAATATCCTGAAACTGGAAATCAAGCGACTGAGAGACATGCTGCACAATAAAGCGGACGATGTGTTCTCTTTGGAAAAACGCAAGTTGCTATTGCAGGCGGCTATGAAAGAGAGGACACAAGAGATTGGTATACACAAAGAGATGCTGAAATCGCAGATACGGCTTGCAGACCAGGAGAGACAGACTATAAGGTACCTGTAGTTTGTAATTGAGATGTATTGAGATATAGTCCGCTATATCATGTGAAAACGACATTTTATCACAGTTCTACAAAAGTGACTGTAGAGTTGAGCTAACGGCTTGAGCCTCTGAGACTTCGAATGACAATGTGGTCAATCTGCTGTCAACATGAAGAGAAACCAGCTAATTTGTGTTCCTTAAAAGAAAAGCCAGTTTGTTTAAAAGCACAGGAACAGCATATGCCGGGCTACGATAACCAGGCATGCTGCCAGATGCTGTGCCTGGCAGTGTAGATTTCCGTGTTCTTTTACGCCAGAAAACTGGCCACGGCTTCACCTCCTCCATTCCCTCATCACTCCCCTTTTCTGGGAAGTTGCGAGGTCAGTGGAGAAACGATGCTTGCGTGTAATATTTTTGCGCCAGTGCAGTTGAAAAAGTAGCACATATGCAATATGCGACTTTTTCATGCCACAAAGTGGTGTATTTTGATGGTAATTGTGGCCCACAGTTATTCGAGATCTCAATGTGTATTGGCTGCAACGGTTATATTCTTTGCTGATGATTAAAAACCCAGATTAAATCTGGGAGGATGATAAAGTTATATGCAGAAAAGAATCCTGTTAGTACAAAATCCAAGTGTCCAATCCAACATAACTATAAAAGGATTGTTCTGCAAACTATTTTATGTGCTCATGATGTATAGTTTGAATTTTTGAGTAACGTTTTTAATGGGAAAACTCTTGCCTCTCTATACAGTCAAGAACTTCATGAGAGACTTGCAAAAGTTGATAAAATGAGAAAAAGATTTGAGATAATTACTGTTGCAATGATGCCACCAGAGGGTGAAGAGGAGAAGTCACAGGCATACTATATCATAAAGGTAATAAACGCCTAAAAGTTCAGCACAGTACTACCTTGCAGCACACTTAAAAATAAATATTCTAGATATCAAAGGAGAATAGTACACATATTGTGAGATGTGTGGTGTGAGAGCTATTCTTGTGAAAATCATAATTTACTTACTAAAATGTTCCTTTAAGGCTGCACAAGAAAAAGAAGAACTTCAACGGGTTGGCGATGAGCTGGATGCTAAAATTCGCAAGGCTGAGAAGGAAATCGGTGCTTTAGAGAACACCCTTCAAGTCATCAATGGCTGTAACAACTCCTTTAGGAAATCATTTAACAAAGTGACTGAAACAAGTACGTTTTCTACGACACTATGTGAAACATGTTGCTAATACATTACTATCAGTGACTGTATGAAAGTTTTAAAGGGAATGTGCCAAAAAAAAAAAATTCTGCCAGGTAAACCAGATAGCAACACATCTGCTTTTTCAAATCTGCTTTTATTTTCTTTTTATATTCTATTTCCTGAGCATGATTATGGTGGTAGCCATCTTGCCGGAGTTGTTCTTAAATAGAACCTGTCACCACAAAATGCAACGCACTCCGAGAGCACCATGTTATAAAGCAGGAGGAGCTGAGCAGATTGATACATAGTTTTGGGGGAAAGGAGTCGATAAAACCTGTAATTTATACATTTTAAATTTTTTCTATTTCTGACTTCATTGGTCACAGGCGAGGTGTCAACAGTGATTGATAGCATTTTATGTGTATCTATCTATCTATCTATCTATCTATCTATCTATCTATCATTCTAACCCTGCCTCTAACTGCGGTAAAGTGATCTGTACAGACCAAGAAGCGGTGTCTGTTATTATTGTTAGTGTCCAGTGCAAAAACTGCTAAATTTTATGTTGTGTTTTTTTTAAATATAGATATTGACATGGAAAATTAAAAATAACCTAAAAAATTATTTACAAATATGTTTAACATAAAAACATGATTTAAACACTACATCATTTTCTGATGACGCATTCCCTTTAAATACTTACTACATACATGATAAACTTAACCGTAGGTGAAGAGTATGAAGAAAAGAGTCAATTAGAAGAGCAAAAGAAAGCCGCTGAGGACAAGTATAGGTACAAGAGGAGACAGATAAGAGAGATTCAGGAAGACATGCAGGTAAGAGTTTTTTGGCAATACTTTAAGGCTACCTGCACACATTGTGGATTATGCACAGGTTTTCATGCAGAAAATCTGCAGCAAAGTGAATGAGATTTGACTCCAAAAAATTTCGTATATTTTCCATGTGTAGATTGACCTGCCATGTCAATGTTAAAACCTGCAGCATGTCAATTGTTTTTACTGATTTTCCATTCAGATTTCACCCTTTGTGATTCAAAAGGTTATATTGGGGTAAAACTGCAACAAAATTGGCTAGTAACATGTGCGGTTTTGTGTTTTGAAATGCAGAGAAATCCAGACAAAAATCCACGCGGAAACTCTGTTTGGAAATCCACACTCGAGGACAGGTTCCTAAAGGGGTTTTATGACATCCTAAACAATTTCACAACGTGAATGAAATGTCATAAACCACCACCAACAACAAAGAAAATTCACTTGTTAAATCCCCTTCTGCTCTAGCTCTGCTGCTTTGGTGGCCCCTGCTGGTCTTTGGCTGCGCAGGTCAAGGTAATGTTAGAAACAATCACTGGCCTCAGCGTTATAAAGCTAATGGACCACTGAGGCCGGTGACTGACTGGCTGCAGTGGGCACATGGGTATATCATGGCTGCAGCAAAATAAAAAAATGACTGGCGAGGACCACCAGAGCACTTTAACAGGTGAGTATAAGGTTTATCGCAATTTTATGCCATGTCTTCCTCTTGGTCAAACCTTTTACGACCTCAGGAAAACCCCTTAAAACATTCTGATCATTAGTTGGGCTAGTTTTAACCTAGCGTTAAAACCATCCAGCAGGTTGTTTCAGCAGATGAACAGCCTGCTGGAGTTCATTGTATCCAGCATAGCTGGAAAAGGCTGGAGGCCCCATTGACTGTTTCCAGCATGAGCGCCGGGATTCGCACAGACAAAAACTGGTGCTTGCTTTGTCCGGCTGAATCCCAGTGCTCATGCTGGATCCCATTATAGTCATGGGCTCCGGCAGGGAAAGTGTCACGGACGTACCAAGACATACGGACTTCCCGGCGACAGTGAGTGGCAGGAGATTTGTGAGACTGGCAACACGTGGTTTGATCTGACAGGTTGTCCTTGTGAATCAATAGGTGTCTGTGTTGCTTCTGGTAATGGCCACACCCCTTGCCTCCAGGTGTTGCTAATGTGGTCATTTAACCTTCCTTATTTATAGTTGCTTATCCCACTATCCTGTGCAGTTTATAGCTTCTGTACCTGTGGATTGTTTGTGGTTGGATCTCGGCTGAGTTCCTGGTGCTTCCATAGCCCCTTTGAAGTTAAGTCTTTCATTTCTCTTTTGTATTTTGTTTGGGTTCTGTTGCATTTCCCTATAGTTTGTATTAGGCCTGAAGTAGATTCCTGTTCATCCTACCTTTTGGAGGAACAGGTAGTCTTGTCCCTGCCATTAGTAACAGGGTCCTTTAGGGCTAGATAGGACTCTAGGTATTCCTGTGTAGGCACTCGCCCACCTTTGGGGTCTGTTCTTACTGGTAGTCAGTCAGGATTTTGGTTAGGTTTTCACTAGGAGGTGCCCATCTTCCTTCCCTAGTTCTCAGGTCTGATTCCCTGTACCCCCCCCCTCCTATGCTCGGTGTAGTGTCCCCCCCCCTCCCACCGATGGCTGGTTTTAATCAGAGTGAGTATAAAACTGAACTTGCATTCATAGTGCCTGCTAGTAGCCATCTGGCTCTAGGAAGAATACACAGTGGGCTCAGCATGCATGTTGGTCCCTGCATCCCTGGATCTCATGGAGGCTGTTATAGCACCAGAAAGGGTTAATAAGCACGGCGGATCCTAGCATGCATGCTGGGCCTGCACTCCCTGGATTTTATGTGGCTGTCATGGCCCATAACAGGTAGGATTTAGCGTTAGGACCACTCATAGAGGCGGCCTTGGCGTGGCGAGTGGCTTATTACCTTTTGATCAAAACGTACACTAACAACCTCTTATAGCTTCTAGCATAGAGGCAGGGCAGAGTGCTGGTTGCAGAGTGCTGTTGCATTTTTGTGTCCCCCACACCCACACCGAAGCGTGACAGAAAGGTAGTATCCAGCCTGCTGAATGATTTTAACGCTAGTGTGAAATAAGCATTACAGCCTGTATTGTTACAGTCCGTTGCTTAATTAAGACTTCCTGAAGTTGCTGTTGGAAAGCAACATTATACTCCTATCTAGCATTAGCTGAGCTCCTATAATGCATTGTGTAAATTAACTTTAATCTACATAAGATTACTTCACAGTGCCTTCTGTAAAGACTATATACAGTATGACTATAGTTTTACTAGTATCATTGCCACATATAAAATGGCTAGCTTACACCCGGATGGTCAAAGAGCCAGGAAGTATTTCAGATCTCAAGCATGCAGAACTGTGAATGCAGCTCTATATGTTATAATGCATTACCAGTAAATGTGGGCAACACAGTGCTTCAGGGTTTCTTGCAGCACTGGGGTCCTAGGTTCAAATCTAACCAAAGATAACATCTGCATGGAGTTTGTATGTTCTCCCTGGGTTTGTGTGGGTTTCCTCCCACACTGAAAAGACATACTGATAGGAGATCTAGATTGTAAGCCACACTTACCACAGCATAAAGTAGTGAAGGAAATCAACTATAGTGGTGTGTCACTTGTTCTCATATTCATGAGCAACATGTTTCCTGCCTTCTGGAGCTTCCCCGATAAACCCAGTGACAGAATTCCTTTATTTCCCTATTTATATGAGAGATGAAAGTGAACGGAGGCACTATGAAGAATTAGGAAGGTTACCACAATGGCGAAAAAAAAGTTTTATTAGTGTGGTTCTGCTAATTTATCAATGAAACCGTTATATAGGACAGAATATAAAAAAATAGGCAAGCACATTAATTGTGAGAATTGTTTGGTTATAGTCTTAAGCCTCCCAGCAATGTCTGGCAGCCTTATTTGTCAAGTGTTCACATACAAGACGGCAAAATATTAATATTGAAGTTTTCTAAATGATACCTGTCGGCATTACCCATTAGCGTTGTATCCAGCTGTACAGACACACTTTCCGATAAAACGTCTTCTTAATGTTGAAAGACAAACCAGACTTTGAAGGCTATGACAACAGGCTCTATATGATCTTTAAAGAAACTGTTACTTTATTCCAGATTATGAAAAACACCTTTGATAGCATGATGAAAGAGGAAGCGTCGTTCCAAGAGAAGGTGAATGAAATGCTTCCCTGCATTACACAGCTTAACAAAGAGACGGAGGATCAAAAGACCAAGTTGGAGAGAGTCATGAAACAGGTTAATATCTGTAATTGTGCAGGAGATACATGTGTTATGCTCTGTACAGAACAGAGATGTGATTTCTTGTAAGGATCAGTTTTGTTTCAAGTGATTTTATGTTCACAAAGGCTCAAACCTGTAATCTTTTCCCTTAGTAACTTTACAGCAATCTTTAGAAAATGCCTTAATCATCCCAAGTAAAACATACAAACGTATCTTCATGTGATGCGGCGATATAAAAGGATTACTTGATGCTGCATTGACCAGCCATTTTCAAAAGCATGTAATTGCAGCAAATAACTGAAGGTATTGAATGTACCTCTTATAGTACAACTATTACAGGGAAGCTCTACCTTTGACTCACCTTGACTGTATATGCTACAGATTTAAAATGTGGCATATCTGTAATGTGTATTAATGAGAACATTAAAAGCAAAATTATTACACTGCATTTCATCTACGGAGCAGGGTGTGTGTGCAGTTCACTGCTTCTCTCTAGAACTGCACGGCCCACATCTACTAATGTGACGGCACTAAATGTGGCGCATCTACTGTAGGTTTAGAGAAATGATGTGCGCCTAGCTCAGAAAAGAGTTGTGGTTTATCAGGAAAGGATGTGTCCTAATATTCAAGATTTTGCTCCACAATTCTGGCATACATTTATGTTGCAAAAATGAAAGTTAGGGTACTTTCACACATTTGCGCTGGTGCGGATCCGTCTGTTTATTTGCACAGACTGATCCGCACATATAATGCAAACGTTTATATCCGTTCAGAACGGATCCGTTTGCATTTGTTTTAAAGAAAAATGTCAAAGTCAAAATGTTTTGAATTACATTGAAAGTCAATGGGGAACGTCTCCAAAACGGAATAGAGGCGGAACGGAGCCGAACTGATGCATTCTGAACGGATCCTTATCCACTCAGAATGCATTGGGGCTTAACTGATCTGTTTGTGAGAGCCCTGAAATGGATCTCACAAACCGAATCCAAAACGCTAGTGTGAAAGTACCCTTAGACAAAAGAGTCTAGGCATGCACCAGCTATATTATCCAACCTGAGATAAGTTTGCCCCACGCGTAGTCTGCCTGAATATACTCCATCTATGGGATTAGTAAATCTACTTCAGTGTGCCTGAAATGCTCCTTTTACTCTTCTTGCTGCCAAGCTTTAAATACAGTTTACGTCCTTCACACTAGTAAATGTATTGGCAGAGTGTGCCGTATAACGATAAGCCATTAAGGCTGTGTACACCTTTTGGAGGTAATTTTTGTTTGATTGCATTTCACTCATTTTTGGCTAATCACATTTTCTATTGGCGTTTATTAAAAATATTGAGCCATTCTGTCACAAAGGGTTAACTATTTTTCTAACTGTGTGACTGGTACTTTCATTTTCACTTTTTGGTGATCATCTAATAACTTCTTCTCAAACAACTAAGAGGTCATAAACACTTATTTAAGCAACATTCTTATCAGTAAGGTAAGGATTGAGCTTTGATGGGTGTTTATAATGTTAGAGAGCAGAGATAAGAACTCTGTCTGCTCCTCAGATGACGGAAAAGACAGAAAATTCACAGGTTGCTACTACAGCATCTCAGCTGTGTACAGAGAAAAAGGATTCCATACTTTTAATAAAGACCAAGTGAAAAAATGATTTTTAGCCCAAAATAAGTCCAATGCAATCATTTAAAAAAAAAATGGCCCTAAAGGTGTACATAGCCTTTACAGAGATGACAGAGAGCTAAAAATCAGCTCCCTGGCACAAAATGCTAAACACAGAGCTCAATGGGAGTCAAATCATTTTTGCTGACATATTTAATTTTATAGTGTTCCAAGCTGGTAAGAGAAATTCGCTCGGCAAAGAAAAGCAAAGATGAAACCCAAGATGAACGTGATATTAACGTTCGTGAGCTGCGAGACTTCAACAAATCTATTAACAAGATGTTGGCCCAAGCAGTGGATGAACACCCAGAGCTCAACATACCCTTACAGATGTACTTTCAGCAGGTCTGTAGGTCTTTGTGAAACAAGTGTGCTTGTAATCTTTATCAAATAGATATTTCATCATACAAGATGAATAAATGAGGAACATTTCACTATTAGGAAGATAAACAGGAAGTCCTCTGATTTAGGGGGCTGTGTTACCAAATTGCATACTAGTATGGCGCTGGCAGGAGTCCTGAGAGGTCCAGCGTCATACTTATCTGCTCAAAAAAATAATGGAACTTGTAAATCACACATTGGATGTCGATGAACAAAAGATTATACTTGAAAACCTTTACTAATTTGAAGATGACGTCCAGGGGGAATCGGTTCCAAGACCTGGATCAGGGCTGGAAGCTAGCGCTCCAGTCTCTTTCTAAGCCTGTGATGTCACGTGGCCTAGATGCAGCTCAGTTCCATTTAAGTAAATGGGGCACACTGATCTGAAATTGATGATCTTTTCTGAGGAGAAGTCCTCAATATTAAACAAGGGAAAACCCTTTTAACTGACTTGTGGTTATACTGTCATGTCTGTGTTCCATTCATTTTTTTGAGTAGTGTATTATCCTTTCTGATCAGTGCACTCACGCAATTAGCAGGAGCACATGGTTGTAACACACAGCCGGGCTCCTGCTGCAACGGCCAGGATGCAGTTAGTAGCAAGTGCGGCATCTATGTGGTTAGACAGAGGGTGGAAGTATTTCCCCTGGATCTGCTGTGTACACATGCCTATAAAATCCTTCCAGGGACAGATAAAATACACTACAACACAAATGTATTGCAGTGCATTATGCAAGCTATCAAGCACCCACTTCAAGTCCAAGTGGGACTGAAATGTAAAAAAAAATGAAATAAAAAGAAAATACAGAAAACCATTTTCCCTGTAAAAATGCTTTGTGGGGAAAAAAGGAAAACATACACAAATTTAGCAGTACATAGTCCTTATGGTGAACACTGTAAAAATTAAAAACAAAAAAGGTAGAATTGGTGTTTTTTACATCCCGCCTCCTAAAATTAGACAGCCAAATGTGTCCCAAAATTAACCTGTGAAAATGTCAACTCATCTGGCAAAAAATAAGCCCTAAGGCAGATCTGTTCGTAAAAAAAAAAATAAAAAAAAATACAAAAGTTACAGCTCAGAATATGGCAACATTAAAACAAACATTTTTAAGCTTTTGTGCAAAAACATATAAAAACTATACATATTTGGTCCTGATCAAACTGACCACAGAATAAAGGTAATGTGTTCTAATGCCATACGATGACATGTCAACTCATCTGGCAAAAAATAAGCCCTAAGGCTGGGTTCAGACTTGAGCATCCCGCTTCGCGCGTACGACGCTCTATCTTTACTTTTATTTTCGCATTGTGAAAATGAAAGTAAAAATTGCGCGTTTGCGCTATATATCCCTATGGGGGACGCGCGACAATACGCCCCAAAGAAGCTCCTGTACTTCTTTGGGCGTAGGGCGTTTTACAGCGCGTTCGTACGCGCTGTAAAACGCTCAGGTGAGAACCACGCCCATTGGGCAACATGGGTTTTCGCCTGTTGAGCGTTTTACAGCGCGTAGGAACACGCTGTAAAACGCTCAAGTCTGAACCCAGCCTAAGGCAGCGCTGTTAATAAATGTTTTTCAATAAATAATATGTCCTGTAGCTCCAAATGGTACCATTAAAAAAATACAACTCATGCAAAAAAAAAAAGCTCTCATTCAGCTACCTAGATAAAAATAAAAAATAAAAATTATCCCTACAACTCTTTATTTCAGTTTGGTTTACAAATACCAACCGGGACTTCAACACCAGGAAGCTCAAGATCGAGTTCCTCGCGAAGTTCAGTATTATCTGTCCGGTAAGTTAATGGTGAATTCCTTCTTTTTGGACCTTCTCCTTGTTACGGCTTGGATTGGAAAATGTATTTATTTTACTTGAATGTGAATAAAAGTCAGGTTTTAAAAAAGACAGCCCTTGCTGTAAAGCGGTCCTTAGAATATGACATATGTGCTCCGAAAATGAACAAGAGCACACCGTGCATGCACGGCAGCCCTCCGTTCATATGTACGGGAGTGCTGAAAATAGTCTAGACTGACAACTCCAAAGAGGTAGAACAAAAGGAGAGATGCGCTCTGTGAAGGACCATAAGAGGTTTGAGTCGCAGTATATATACCTTGTGCGACCAGGCACAACACTGGTGTAGGCAGAGTATTGGTAATTTGCCACATGCTTGCTGCGTAGCCGTCGGTCCCTGGATCAGGCCAGATTTGCAGAAAAACGGTCCACGCGCTGCACATATCAGGGATGTACATAGACGTTGTGGGTAGCAAGTGGTCTATATTGGATCTATATACATCCCTGATACACGCAGAGCACCGATCCTTTTTATGCAAATATAACTCAACAGAGTTGGCATACATCAATCACCATGGAAGCACTCTGAGCCTTTCGACCATGGTGGAGACAGTCCCTATCCTTCAGTGAGCAGAGGCTCACGTCTCAGTCCTGTCAGCCTTTCACATCCCATGTGTGGACAACGGGATCGCCAACAGGGAGCAAATAGAGTTCAGAGGGTGGGACAAGTCAATAAGTCTTTCAGGCAATTTGCAATTGTTGGGGCAACCGGACGTGGACCTTGTGTACTCTTTCTGCAACCAAAACTAAAAGTGTTCGGTACCCAGTCTCATTAGCCCCCTAAGCACTAGCAGTGTTGGGCCATCCACAGAGTACTATGTAAAGGTTTTTATTCTTCATGCCTGGAGACTACTTTGGAACATCTCATGGTCTCTCCTGTGTCTCCCAATTGCAACAATGAGAAGAATGGATTTTTGTCACTTACTGTAAAATCCTTTTCTCTTCTGTTTATTGGAGGAGACAGCTCCCATCCTTCTACCATTTCCTGGTTGGCCTTCCTGTTGGAGGCAGTTGTCTTCTGCTCTGGGTTCTTGAATTTTTGTATTGTCTCTGTTTCACTTGCTCCTACTACTGCTTTTGCACACACTGATTTAGCTTAGTCCCTGTGGGAAAAGTATAGCTGGTTGGAGGAGTGAACACTTTTTATACTTGGTGTCCGCCCCATAATGGCAGCAGCTATCCCAGTGGTCTCTCCTGTATTCCCCTATGACCCAAAGAGAAAATGATTTTCCATTACCAGTGCTTAAGCCTCTGTTTAGAGACAGTTATACTTGCACAACTATCCTGTACTGGCCAACAGACTCCCATTTTTATGTAAACTATTCAGAGTGAGCTGCGGTAATATATGCAGGCATTGAAGTTTTTTTAATTCTCTTTGTTTGCAGATCTACTTCTTCAAGAGTTTCGACAAGCTCTCTTCCATCAAGAGTAAACGTAGTCGAACTTGGTCTTCCTATGGCCTCTCCTCCATCAACTGCATCATCGGCTCGCAGCTCTAAGGCATCAAGTAGAGGGAGCACCCAAAGAAGTTCAAAGTAGCATGCTATGAAAAATAATTGTTTCCAGATTGTTTTCTCTTATCGATTTAAGCGGGTACTGTGGTATTGACGACCAGTTAATGAAGGAAGGCAAGTTATATTTTAAAACATTCTGGATTAAAAAACTATATGCATCTTATGGCTTTAAAGTAGTTATCCAATTAATCTTTTTCATACAAAAAGTGCAGAAGGCTGTTAATAGCGGATTTAAAGCGCATAGGTTAGCAGATTTGTACCTGTGAAACTGGCTGACCTGTTGTATGTGCGCTTGGCAGCTGTGTTGGCCCCATGTTCATATTAGCAGCTTTTACCCTCGCCTACTGTGTTCTTCCCCACTCCTTAGTAGATTGTAAGCTCTTGTGGGCAGGGTTCTCTCTACCTTTGTACCATCTGTTAATAGTTTCTTGTTTATTGTATTTTTATATTATGTATTTGTAACCACCTCTTGATGTACAGCACCATGGAATTAACGGTGCTGTCAAATAAATAATATCCTCGCGTTGCTGAGAAAATTGAGATATATATATATATATATCTAGGAACAACTAGAGGCTCCGCTTTCTGTGCAACTGCTGCGCCTGCACTTTGATTGACAGGGCTATGTGTGATGATGTTTTCACTGCCTGGCCCTGTCAAAGTGCAGAGGGTGCAGCAGTTGTAAAAAGAGCAGAGCCTTTAGGTGTAACGGCAACACCCCTGTTGCTTCTACAGGCGCATTTGCATATCTTAAACCATTTTTCTCAGCAATGAGGACACATAGGTACATGGGACCAACACAGATGCCTTTAGCTGCCAAGCGCACATGTAACAGGTCAGACAGTTTCATAGGTACAAATCTGCTGACAAATGTACTTCAACCACTTAAGGACCTCCGCCGAAGTCCGGTCCCTAAACATGGCGCCCCCTGCACGTGCAGCAGGCGCCATAGCCTGCTATTTTAAATAGATCGCATACATTTTACCCTTCAGATCGCCACGGCATTTTTGCAGTCCGGAAACGGAAGTCGGGCGCTTCCGCTCTGGTAACAGCGTTCCCTGTCTGAGATTGGGGAAACTGTTACATCGCCGAAATAGCCTGAAGCCTCAAGCAGGCTTCAGTGTCTATCTCAAGAATATAGCAATACAGGCCACTAGGTGGCAGCATTGTATTGTTATATTCCAAATGAAGTGTTCAATGATGGCTATATAGTGGTGTGCCACTTTGCCAATTTTTGTCACTTCAACTACCCAAATTGGTATCATGAAAAAGAACAGATCGTCCTGCAAAAAATGAGCCCTCACACAGCTTCGTACACATAACTACAAAAAGGTTGTAGTGGTCAGAATATGGTTATACATTTTTTTTTTCCCCTCAAAGGCTTTAATTTCTTTTCAGTATTAAAATGCAAGAAAAATTATACAAGTGTGGTATCGTTGTAACCGTACTGACTTGGAGAATGAAGATAACAGGTCAATTTTACCGCATAGTGTACAGTGTAAAAAAAAAAAATGTAAAAGTTGCAACTTATAGCACAAATGTGGTGTGCCCCAAATGTGCACAGTCAATAGCAGGCCGTGACGGGGACGAGCCTCCCTAGCATCTCCCGCTATGCAGCATCGGCCGTGCTGGTCTAAGAAGTGAACCAGGTGCTGGGGAGCAAGGTAAGTACAACCTCTGTGTGGGGCCTGGGCATATGGGGTGGGGTGGGGGGGGGACATTATAGATCTTGGATAACCCGTTTAACTATTTTTTTAGTTTTGCTACATAAGCATGTTTAGAAGGCACCACTGACAATCAGCGCTCATATGGGTACTGTTTTCTCCTTAGTGTTATAATTTCTCCTTCCATCTGACATCTACTCATATGACGAACACCTGTGAGAATGCCTAACAGTTCTTTGGTCGAGGGTGGTAGAATGGAGGCTCAGGAACAAGTAGCTTGCTGGATTACATTTAGACAATGCAGTAGAGGGAAGAGTGCCAGGGAGGCTAGCCCTGATCTGGAACACCCCAACAAGTTTGCAAGGTTGGCAGATGAGTGGAATGTCAGTTCAGGGACAGCACTGCTGCAGCCGGACCCTTCCTCTGCCAGCCAGGGGAATATCAGCTCCATAGAGCAGGGCAGGCCAGACAGGTGCTGGTAGTGCGAGATTATCATTACGGGTACAGATAGGGCAAATTGTCACAAAGACTGTGATCGTTGAATGGTGTGTTTTCTTCCTGTCGCTCGGGTTCGACATATCCCGGATTTGGTTGATTACTTGGAACACATTGATGTAGTTGGTGTAGCCGAGACATGGTTGAACTCATCACATGACTGGGCTGTAAATATTCAGAGCTTTACATTACTTAGAAAGACAGGGTCAACAGCAAAAGTGGTGGTGTGTGCCTGTATGTGAGGAGTGATATGAAGGAAAGTGTGAAAGAGTCAACTGTGGGTGAGGATGGTAATTCAATCTGATTGGCTGGCAGGAAGTTGCTGGATAAAGCAAGTTTGTATCTGAAGTGAGGAAAGGCAATTTTGGCCTCAGAGAACTGGTAGATGAGCCATCTTGAGAAGATCATCATAATGCAGGCTTCAAAACTGTGGTAACAAAGGGAAAAACTGAAGGAAAACAGTGGTATGTGCTGAAACTACAGATTTTTTTTTTTTTTTTTATTAAAACGTGACAGTTACACTGTATCATCTGTTGTGGGTAAACTGTTTGAAGGTTTTCTAAGAGATGCTATCTTGGAGTACCTAAAAAAATAATAATCGTATAACGCTGTACCAGCATGGCTTCATGAAAGATCAGGCATGTCAAACTAATTCAATCAGTTTCTGAGAGAAGGTGAGTTCTAGACTTGACCGGGGTGACTTAACCTCTCCCGGACCGCCGCACGCAGGATCGCGTTCTCGCGGCGGCCGGGCTCTTCTGTTCGGACGCATCTACGCGTGATCTCGCGAGACGCGAGATTTCGCATAGATGCGCCCGCGCATGCGCACATCGCGCATGGCAAAAGGCGCAGGAGGAGTTAGTCATCAGCCTGCCAGCCAATCGGCAGCGCTGGCGGGCTGATGACTTTTAAAAAAACGAATGAGAAGCCATTTAACCCATCATATTTGTAAATATGATGGATTAAATGGCTTCTGTGCTCTCTCCTGGGTCCTTTTCGCCGGTTGGAGCCAGGAGAGAGCACACCTTACTGTGAGTACACCCAAGCACCACACACTAGCCCCTGATCAGCCCCCCATCACCCAAATTAACCCCTTGATCACCCCTGCAGCACCTGTCAATCATCTAGTGAAAGGGAAAAAGTGATCAGTGTAAACTGTCACTTTTTTTTTTCACTAGGATTGACTTTTAGGTTTAGATTACTTTAGGCCCCTTTGGTAGGTAGTTAGCGTTAGCGCCCAGCCCACCGCACCGCAGTCACTGGTTCGCTGATTAGCGTAGAGCTAATCAGCGCTTGTACTTTTATAGTATCTGTAAGTGATCAGAACTGATCACGGTCAGATATATAATAGTACTAGTGTCACTTTAGTTCGCCCTCCACCCCAAACGCAGTGTTTGCCCGATCAGACCTGATCGGTCGCCCACACCTGCGCTCACCCACGCCCGCCCGCCGCAGTGACAAAAATTTTTTTTTTGTAATCACTGCACAATCCTTCACAGCGCTGCGGCGATAAAAAATCAGTTTTGATCTTTTTATCAATCGCAGCGGCTTCTGTACTTCGCTACCCTCTCAATTGTAAGACAGGCTTGCTTTTTTCTTGGTAGTCTCAGGGAATACCCCTAAATTTAGACGCCCAAATGTCAAACAAGGGGTATTCCTCTGAAGAGGCCTACAGGATTCTGACCCAGTCGGATGAGGAATGGGAACCCTCATCTGACGAATCTAGCGGGTCAGAATACTGAACCTGTAGAGAGCAGTGGCTCTCTGACTCAAAGTTCTGACGAGGAGGTGGAGGTCCCTGATAGAAGCAGGCGCACCCGGCCCCGTGTTGCTAGACCGCAGGTTGCGCAGGATCCGCTTCAAGGGCAGCAGAGTGGGGCTGGCGCTGCCGGATTACGTGGTGAGGCATACACCAGCAGCGCAGCCCGTCCCTGGACCTTCTACCAGCACTGCCGCACAACATGGTGAAGTGGCGAGCACCAGAAGGGCAGTAGAAGCTGGTACGGTGGCACGTGCAGTAGTTTCCCGCCGCAGCCACCGCGCAGACAGGCCCGTAGAGCCCCTAGAGTCCCTGAGGTGCTGGCAAATCCTGATTGGCAGCCCCCAACTTCAGCCGCACCATTAGTTCCCCTTTCACCGCCCAGTCAGGAGTTCGGGTGGAAACAGCTCAGATAGGATCGGCGCTGGGGTTTTTGAGCTGTTTTTCACTGCGGAGCTCTATGACCTAGTCGTGGCAGAAACAAACAGATATGCCACTCAATTTATCGCCGACAACCCGGGAAGCTCTTATGCCCAGCCTTTCCGGTGGAAACCAGTCCAAGTTTCCGAACTTAGAACTTTTCTGGGCCTTCTCCTCAGCATGGGCATAACCAAAAACATGAATTGCGGTCATATTGGTCCACGAACCCAATTCATCACATGCCCATGTACTCTGCTGCCATGTCCAGGACACGTTTTGAGACCATCCTGCGTTTCCTGCACTTTAGTGACAACACCACCTCCCGTCCCAGAGGCCACCCAGCTTTTGACCGGCTCCATAAAATTCGGCCCCTCATAGACCATTTCAACCAGAAATTTGCAGATTTGTATACCCCTGCACAAAACATCTGCGTAGACGAGTCCCTAATACATTTTACCGGGCGCCTTGGCTTCAAGCAGTACATCCCAAGCAAGCGCGCCCGGTATGGGGTCAAATTGTATAAGCTCTGTGAAAGGGCCACAGGCTATACGCACAAATTTCGGATCTATGAGGGAAAAGATCAGACCCTGGAGCCGGTCGGTTGCCCTGACTACCTGGGGAGCAGTGGGAAGATAGTCTGGGACTTGGTGTCACCCTTATTCGGCAAGGGGTACCATCTTTACGTGGACAACTTTTACACAAGTGTGGCCCTCTTCAGGCATTTGTTCCTAGAACAGATTGGCTGCTGCGGCACCGTGCGACCTAGTCGCCGGGCTTCCCCAACGGCTCATTACCACCAGACTTACAAGGGGGCAGAGGGCTGCACTGTGTAACGAAGAACTGCTCGCGGTGAAATGGAGAGACAAGCGTGACGCTTACATGCTCTCCTCCATTCACGCAGACACGACAGTCCAAATTGAACGGGCAACCAGTGTCGTTGAAAAGCCCCTCTCGGTCCACGACTATAACCTCCACATGGGAGGGGTGGACTTCAACGACCAGATGTTGGCCCCTTATTTGGTTTCCGAAAGACCAGACGCTGGTATAAGAAGGTGTCTGTATATTTGATTCAATTGGCTCTATATAACAGTTACGTTCTCTACAGTAAGGCTGGGAGAACGGGATCCTTCCTCAAATTCCAGGAAGAGATCATCGAGAACCTCCTGTACCCAGGAGGTTCCGTGGCCCCATCCACCAGTGTAGTTAGCCGTCTACACGAGCGGCACTTCCCTAGCGCTGTGCCGGGTACCTCAAACCAACCGCCACCCCGAAAAAGATGTCGTGTCTGTAGCAGGAGTGGAATAAGGCGTGACACCCGCTATTTCTGTCCTGACTGTCCTGACCACCCTGCCCTATGCCTTGGAGAGTGTTTCCGGAAGTACCACACTCAGGTACACTTAGGGACCTAGGGACAGCACTACACAGGTAGTTTTTTTCCACTCAGGCTCTAGGGTCTCTCAGGACACTAGGTTTTGAGAGACCCTAACACATAGGGATGGTGCTGGTGTGCTACAGCAGAAGTGTGAAACGGTAGAAACGTCTCCTTTCACTTGGGATAACGCGTATAATGTACTTCGCACCATCTCTGTGTGATTTACACTTTACACATTGTCCCATGGGAAAGGAGAGGTTTCTGCTAGGAAAATAAAGAGTGACATGGAAAACAAAAAAAAAAAAATTAAACAGGTAGCAAGAAAAGAAAAATCTTGAGTTAGTTCAGGTTTTTATGTTCATGTTTTATAAAAGTTTTAAAATGTTCTGGTTTTATAAAGTTTGCAACGTTCAAGTCATGTGCCTGCTGCCTGTTTTTTCTTCTCCCCCCCATAACCACCCTTTATTTTCCAGGTATACCAACAGACCAACGGACCAACCGACGAAAACGCCGCAGCACTGATGTGCATTCTGAGAGAAGCATTGCTGCTATCAGAAGACACGTGAAGTCAGTGTATGCGGCGCTGCAAGACGAGATTTCTCCTCTGCAGGACAGGTACGTTTGCCCTGGCATGTGAGCTGAGGAGAGGTGTTGGAGTTCATATGCTTTGGCAAACACTTTGTATCAAAAATCTGGCAAAGATGTCTTCCTCCACACCGATGGATTGATCGATGTGAATGGAGAAATCACGCTTGCCAGGACATAGGAGCTGAAGTGGGTATGGATGTTTGGGCGGAGCTCCTATGTCCTGGCAATCGCCAGGCCCCTCTTTTTTTTCTTGCATATTTTTGGCAGAGATTTTTTCATCCACATCGATCGATGCGAATGAGGAAATCTGTGCCGTTCGTTTTTTCTTTCAGCCCAGAGGCTGAACGGAAAAATCTCATTACCCGTATGCTCCATATAAGGAGAATAGCAGAAACTCCTAATGCTGGCCATACGTGTAATGATTGCGGTGACCCTCAAATGCCAGGGCAGTACAAAAACCTCACATGTGACCCCATTTCGGAAAGAAGACACCCCAAGGTATTCGCTGAGGGGCATATTGAGTCCATGAAAGATTGAACTTTTTGTCACAAGTTAGCGGAAAGGGAGACTTTGTGAAAAAAACAAAAAAATCAAATTCCGCTAACTTGTGCAAAAAAAATCTTCTATGAACTCGCCATGCCCCTCACAGAATACCTTGGGGTGTCTTCTTTCCAAAATGGGGTCACATGTGGGGTATTTATACTGCCCTGGCATTTTAGGGGCCCTGAAGCGTGAGAAGAAAAATGCGTAAAAATACCGTCCTAAAGGTACTCATTGGATTTAGGGCCGAATTGCAACTTGGCTGCAAAAGTGTCACACATGTGGTATCTCTGTACTCAGGAGAGGTAGGGCAATGTGTTTTGGGGTGTACTTTACATATACCCATACTGGGTGTGAAAATATCTCTGTAAATGACAACTTTTTAAAAAAATTATACAAAGTTGTCATTTACAGAGATATTTTTCACACCCAGTAGGGGTATAGGTAAAATACGCCCCAAAACACATTGCCCTACTTCTCCTGAGTACGTCGATACCCCATGTGTGCCACTTTTTGCAGCCAAGATGCGCAAAGGGGCCCTAAATCCAATGAGTACCTTATAGGATTTCACAGGACATTTTTTACGCATTTGGATTCCAAACTGCTTCTGACGTTTAGGGGCCCCTAAAATGCCAGGGCAGTAAAAATACCACACAAGTGACCCCATATTAGAAAGAAGACACCCCAAGGTATTCCGTGAGGGGTATGGTGAGTTCATGTAAAATTTTATTTTTGGCACAAGTTAGTGGAATATGAGACTTTGTAAAAAAAAAAAAAAAATCAATTTCCGCTAACTTGTGCCAAAAATAAAAACTTCCATGAACTCACTATGCCCATTAGCGAATACCTTGGGGTGTCTACTTTCGAAATGGGGTCACTTGTGTGTATTTTTACTGCCCTGGCATTTTAGGGCCCCTAAGCGTCAGAAGCAGTTTGGAATCCAAATGCGTAAAAATGACCTGTGAAATCCTAAAGGTACTCATTGGATTTAGGGCCCTTTGCGCATCTTGGCTGCAAAAAGTGGCACACATGGGGTATCGCCGTACTCAGGAGAAGTAGGGCAATGTGTTTTGGGTGTATTTTTACATATACCCATGCTGGGTGAGAAATATCTCTGTAAATGACAACTTTTTAAAAATTTTATACAAAGTTGTCATTTACAGAGATATTTTTCACACCCAGTAGGGGTATATGTAAAAAGACACCCTAAAACTCATTGCCCTACTTCTCCTGAGTACGGCGATACCCCATGTGTGCCACTTTTGCATCCAAGATGCGCAAATGGGCCCTAAATCCAATGAGTACCTTTAGGATGTTACAGGGCATTTTTACGCATTTGGATTCTCTACGCTTTAGGGGCCCCTAAAATGCCAGGGCAGTATAAATACCTCACAAGTGACCCCATTTCGGAAAGAAGACACCCCAAGGTATTCTGTGAGGGGTATGGTGAGTTCATGTAACATTTTATTTTTTGGCACAAGTTAGTGGAATATGAGACTTTGTAAAAAAAAAAAAAAAAAATCAATTTCCGCTAACTTGTGACAAAAATAAAAACTTCCATGAACTCACTATGCCCCTCAGTGAATACCTTAGGGTGTCTACTTTCGGAAATGGGGTCATTTATGGGGTATTTCTACTGTCTGGGCATTGTAGTACGTCAGGAAACAGGACAGGTGCTCAGAAAGTCAAAGTGCGGAAATTCACTTTTTTGCACTATAGTTTGTAAACGCTATAACTTTTACCCAAACCAATAAATATACACTTATTGCATTTTTTTTTTATCAAAGACATGTAGAACTATAAATTTAGAGAAAATTTTTTAGAGAAATGTAGTTTTATTTGACAAATTTTCCAACATAAAGTGAAAAATATCATTTTTTTGCAAAAATTTCATCAAAAAAAGTAAAATATCAAAAAAAGTAAAAATGTCAGCAAGAAAGAAATAGCACCAAATGAAAGCTCTATTAGTGAGAAGAAAAGGAGGTAAAATTCATTTGGGTGGTAAGTTGTATGGCCGAGCAATAAACGGTGAAAGTAGCGTAGTGCAGAATTGTAAAAAGTGGCCTGGTCTTTAAGGGTGTTTAAGCTAGGGGGGCTGATGTGGTTAATGGGTGTCATACATCTTGACTTCTCCAAATGATTTGATGCTGTGCCGCATAAAAAGGTTAGTATATAAAATGAGAATACTTGCACGGAGAGAAAATGTGGGTAAGTAACTGGCTCAGTGATCTAAAACAGAGGGTGGTTATTAATGGTACACACTCAGATTGGGATTACTGTCACCAGTGGGGTACCACAGGGTCCGTATTGGGCCCTATTCTCGTCAATATATTTATTAATGATCTTGTAGAAGGCTTGCACAGTAAAACATCAATTTTTGCAGATGACACTAAATTGTGTCAAATAATTAACATAAAAGAGGACAGTATACTGTTACAGATGGATCTGGATAGATTGGAGGCTTGGGCAGAGAAGTGGCAGATTAGGCTCAACAATGACAAATGTAAGGTTATGCACATGGGAAGGAATAATGCAAGTCGCCCGTACACACTTAATGGTAAAACACTGGGCAATACTGAAATGGAAAAAGAACTTAACTGTAAAAACCAGTGCCAGACAGCTTCTGCCAAGACCAATAAGATTATGGGGTGCATCAAAAGGGACATAGATGCACATAATGAGAACATAGTCCTACCACTTTACAAATCAGTAGTCAGACCACACATGGAGTACTGTGTACAGTTCTGGGCTCCTGTGAACAAGGCAGACATAGCACAGCTGGAGAGGGTTAAGAGGAGGGCAACTAAAGTAAGAACTAGAATGGGTGGACTACAGTACCCGGGCTCCAGATGGCGACCAGAATTGCAAAATGGCGACAAGACTTTGTAGTCTTGTTTTTCTCAAAACTGAGAAAAAGAAAAAAAAAAAATACACCTCCTGACAGTCATCGTGCACCCTTCTGCTGTGATTCTTTAACGATTCTCTCGCGAGATTTCACACTGCCGGTAATGCTGGTCCTCAGTGACTGTCCGGGCCGCTCTCCCGGAGGTTTCTGGTTGCACGATGTTCTCTGCCCCTACACCCGATAGCTGGTTTTGGATAACAAGCCCACTGTTGCCGTGGGTTTGTGGAGTATTTGAATACATCTAACCCTATGAACATGAAATTTACCTTAAACTTTGGAGGCAATAGCCTCGAGTTTTTCGATGTAAAAGTATTAGTTCAGGCGGGGGAGTTAGTTATCATGGGTTATCAAAAACCCACGGCGACCAACTCGCTGCTCCACCAGACCAGCTTCCATCCTCAAGCAGTAAAGAAAGCCGTCCCAAATGGACAGTTCATTAGACTGCGTAGAATTAATAATACAGACAGTGGATATTGGCAGCAGGCGCTGGCACTCAAGGAGCGCCTGCTAGGGAGGGGTTACCCTCCAGGAGATGTTGATAGCGCCATGGCTAGGGCATTTACCCGCCAGCGCCATGATCTCCTGAAAGAAAACCCAGTGGATAACACCAACCAGGAAAAATTTGCTTTCACCTTTCGTTATATCCCTATGGCAGAAACAATAAAACAAGCAATATTTAACAATTGGGGATTATTAAAAGGGGAACCCAGCTTACAGAATGTTACACAAGTTAAACCATTGGTAGCCTTCAGAAAATGCAGCACTATCCGTGACAAGGTGGTACATAGTATGCTCCCCAGAAAAAAGGTAAATTGGCTTACCCAAAAAAAGCCAGTTGGTAATTTTAGATGTGGAAATTGTACATTTTGTCCCCAGAACAGCCAGAGTAAGTGGCTAAGATTGGGAAATGTGACTCACCAAGTCCGTGATTTTATCACCTGTCGAACTATGTGCGTGGTCTATGTTATTCTATGTAGATGTGGGGCATTCTATATAGGTAAAACTAAGAGAAACTTGGTAGAACGTGTTAGAGAACATATGGCCTCCATTAGATCTGGCAGGGGTTGCCCCCGCCTCATAGACCACATACGTTCGCGACATGGTGGTAATTCTAGGTGCCTTTCGTTTGCAGGGTTAGAAACCGTAGTGGAATCCCTACGAGGTGAAGATCGACATAAACGCCTGCTTCAAAGAGAAGCGTGGTGGATAATACATACAAGCGCGATGGGCCCGCATGGACTTAATGATAGAAATGATTTGGCAGTCTTTTTGTAAGATAGCACTGTCCTGAGCTTTGAAAATGTTGAACTTAGTTCAGATGTGGAGTATTTCTCAATGAATATGCAACATTCAATAATATAGGTAACCGTTTTGTCTTTGTGCTTTTTTTGTGTTAAGCATAGATGTGAATGCGATGTTTCAGACCAGCCATCCACGTATTATATTTAAGTTGTATGATTATGTGTCTTGGAATTACAATGCTCTCAAGTGACCTGTAACACTGTTACATTGTTTTTACAAAGCTTTTAGCGATCAGCGCTCACCTGGCTAGGGCGTGTGGTGACGTCATAAAGGTGCGCTGAGCCCGGCTTGACTTTGTAGTGGCCTGAAGATGCGCGTGAGTTAGCGCGAAACGGCCGTCGCCGCTCCTTTACCGCAATCCTGTTTGTGTCCCCCCCGATGCCTCAGTGACGTTGGTTCATTCACATATTATGGATCAATAAAGAAGGTTTCTGGAATGGACTTGGTGAGTGCCGCTCTTTTTTCTTCACTACTCCATTTGTCTATAACAAGCCCACTGTGCCTGTCCTTGGTGCCCAGATCCTGTGACATCCCTCCTGTCAGCGCATACACAGCAGACATGGCCGATCCCAAATATGCCAAGCTGCCAGTCATTGTGAGTACGCAGTCCCTGCGCTGCTGGAGGGCAGGACTGCATTGTCTGGGTGCTGCCCTCACTGTGCCTCTGTGTGCCAGTGCCCACGTCATGCATGCTACGCAGACAGCAAACGTGTAGGAGGAGGCCTGGAGCAGGCATCCTGAGACTTGTGGTCCCTCTGATGGAAATGAGCTCTGCATGTAGTCTAGTGTGGCAAAAAAAAAGTAACTCCTTAAAGGGTTTGTATACACTAAATTCTGAGATTGGCAGGACCTTTGTTGGTAATCACACTTACCTGACCCCTAGTGCGGGGTCCTGGCTCATGTGTTCCCCAGCCCCCCGTTGCTTGTCTTGAGTCCCTTCATTAAAACTTCCTGTTTGACACCGTTACAGCCAATAACTGATCACTGCTTCCCTTGCATTATGTTAAATGGTCATGTGATGCAAGGGGAGCAGATCTCCACTGTGACAAGTGATTGGCTGCCCTGGCATCAAGATAAAAGTTTTCATAGAGAAACCCAAGACAAGAAGCGGAGGCCTGGAAGCGAATGAGCCAGGAACCAGCATCTAGGGATTACCATCGCAAATCTGGCTAGTCTGACAGGTCATAGAAATGAGTGCACAACCCCTTTAACTGCGTGGGCTGTAGCTTAGAAAACCCCATGCTCCTAAGCATCCCGGCTATAGTATATGTATTTTAATTTGGCTAATAAAAATTTTTAATTTAGGAGCCAATGGCGCCTTGATATTTTTTTTGTCTGGAGCACCGAGTACCTAGGAAAGATTATCAAAATAAGGGTTATCCAGTTTAGAAAAAAAAAAAAATTACTCAGGAGAGATCTAATAATCATGTATAAATAGATCAGGAGCAGTACCGAGATCTCTCCCATAATCTAGTTCTACCCAGGACTGTGACGAGGGGGCATCCTGTACATCTAGCGGAAAGGTTTCTACACAAACATAGAATGAGTAAAAAAAAAAAAATTGGCTTCTATCTCACAGCGTTTTTTTTTCCTTTCTCTGGATCAACTTGCAGGATAACATGCTAAACTGGATGAACAGATGTCTTTCTTCAGCCTTACAGGTTTTTCTGGTCATCTTCTCAGTAGGATTCCCTCCCGTCTCTACAGATTTGCCTTCTCTTCTCAGTTGGTATTTTTTCAAGGTTTTCCCTAAGCTGTGATGGCTATCCTCTGGTACTCCAGCTGTGGTAAAAACTACAACTCCCAAGATGCACACTTGCTTGGTTGTTCTCAGAACTCCACAGAAATGATCGGAGCATGCTGGGAATCGTAGTTTCACCACAGCTGGAGTGCCGGAGGTTAGCCATCACTGCCCTAAGCCCTTCCTCTTGATCAGGACTGCATTTGTCATTTTCTTTGGACTTATTCTGTCTTGCTGGGTTCTACCTCCAGCCTCCTTGGAGCACCCTATTCCAACCATTCTTTTCTAAACACCTTTCTTAGAGAATCCTGTTCTATCCAGTATGATTAGGCCATCTACAGTTCACCAGTGTATACATAGTCATGCTCCTGGTCACAGATACAGTCATGTGAAAAAATTAGGACACCCTTTGAAAGCATGTGGTTTTTTGTAACATTTTTAATAAATGGTTATTTCATCTCCGTTTCAACAATACAGAGAGATTAAAGTAATCCAACTAAACAAAGAAAACTGAAGAAAAGTCTTTTCAAGATCTTCTGTAAATGTCATTCTACAAAAATGCCTATTCTAACTGAGGAAAAAGATAGGACACCCTTGCCCCTAATAGCGAGTGTTACCTCCTTTGGCTGAAATAACTGCAGTGAGACGGTTCTTGTAGCCATCTACCAGTCTTCGACATCGGTCTGAGGAAATTTTACCCCACTCCTCAATGCAGAACTTTTTCAGCTGTGAGATGTTTGAGGGGTTTCTTGCACGTACAGCCCTTTTCAAGTCACCCCACAGCATCTCAATGGGATTCAAATCTGGACTTTGACTTGGCCATTCCAGGACTCTCCATTTCTTCTTTTTCAGCCAATCTTTGGTTGATTTACTAGTATGTTTTGGGGTCATTGTCATGTTGTATGGTCCAGTTCCGCTTCAGCTTTAATTTTCTAACTGATGGTCTCACATGTTCTTCAAGCACCTTCTGATACACAGTAGAATTTATCGTGGATTCTATGATGGTGAGCTGACCAGGTCCTGCTGCAGCAAAGCAGCCCCAAACCATGACACTTCCACCTCCATGCTTCACAGTTGGTATGAGGTTCTTTTCTTGGAATGCTGTGTTTGGTTTACGCCAAACATGTCCTCTGCTGTTGTGTCCAAATAATTCAATTTTGGACTCATCTGTCCAAAGAACATTATTCCAGAAGTCCTGGTCTTTGTCAACTTTATCTCTGGCAAATGTCAGTCTGGCCTCGATGTTTCTCTTGGAAAGCAAAGGTTTCCTCCTTGCACACCTCCCATGCAAGTTAAACTTGTACAGTCTCTTTCTGATTGTAGAGGCATGTACTTCTACATCAACAGTAGCCAGAGCCTGCTGTAGTTCTCGAGATGACACTTTAGGGTTTTTGGAGACCTCTTTTAGCATCTTGCGGTCTGCTCTTGGGGTGAACTTGCTGGGGCGACCAGTCCTGGGCATGTTGGCAGTTGTTTTGAAAGCCCTCCACTTGTAGACTATCTTCCGGACAGTGGAATGGCTGATTTCAAAATCTTTGGAGATCTTTTTAAATCCCTTCCCAGACTCATAGGCTGCAACAATCTTTTTCTGAAGTCCTCTGACAGCTCTTTGCTCTCACCATGGTGCTCACTCTCACTTCAACAGTCAGGAGCACACCAAACTAAATGTCTGAGGTTTAAATAGGGCAAGCCTCATTCAACATGCAGAGTAACGATCTACTAATTATGTGCACCTGGTGTGATATACCTGTGTGAGATCTGAGCCAATTTAAGAGGGAATACATGTGAGGGTGTCCTATCTTTTTCCTCAGTTAGAATAGGCATTTTTGTAGAATGACATTTACAGAAGATCTTGAAAAGACTTTTCTTCAGTTTTCTTTGTTTAGTTGGATTACTTTAATCTCTCTGTATTGTTGAAACGGAGATGAAATAACCATTTATTAAAAATGTTACAAAAAACCACATGCTTTCAAAGGGTGTCCTAATTTTTTCACATGACTGTAGCTGTTCTACTGTAGATGCCTATTGATAGTCATCCACTAGCTGTTTCTTTATCAGGTTACCCTGGATCCATGAGAGTCCCTCTCCCCCCTGGATCTCCAGTGTACTCTTTTTCTTCTGTGGATTTAGGTAACTCTTATGTACATTTTCTCCCTTCTGTACATCTCCCCTCTTACTAGCTTTCCTGGTGGTGTTGGCAAAGGGTTTTTTGTCTGACAATTATGTGCATCTTTCCAAGATAGGTCTTTCCTCCCCTTTTTCTATCCTGTTGTAGGAAGGAGGAACTCAGGTCTGCAGGTCCCCAGCCTTCCTTCTGCTATCCCAAAGTGCAGTCTCATTCTCCTGTTCTTTTACTCCAGTTTTATTTATTTTTCTTCATCAGGGATTGTTTTTTATCTTCGTTCCCTCCTGGTGTGGATTTCTTCTCCAAGGGCTTGCCCCTCTGGATATCCTTGTGGTCACCCACAATTCTTTGGACTATCTGATCTTTGAGCCATTTTCTCCTGTTGACTACCATAAAATCCCTTTCTCGTTTAGTTCATTGGTAGGGCACAGATCCCACCACCCTCTGTTCCTTTTTGCGTTCCCGTTTCCAGACTGTTATTCTTGTTTCTGTTCTTGTTGCATCATTTCTTTTTAAAATCAACAAAAGTCAACATATAAATTATATGTACCTTAAAATGGTCTGCGTAGTTTTTTTGTTTATTTTAATCCAGATCTTGTCTCTGCTTTCTGACTTGAAATTGTCTTGCTTCTCTCTAGTTCAGTTCTGAAATTTGATTTGATTTCTTTTCTGGGTCCTAGCAGCTCCTGCTGTTTGTGCTAGGGTCGGTATTTAAGATAAGGGCTTTTCATAAGGATATCTTCAGGTACACTAAGGGTGTTTGGTTTGAGGTTCAGTATTCAGGGAAAGCTAGACAGGGTCAGTTGTTATCCATTTGTCACCATTGGTTATCCTCATCAGTCTGCTTCATTACCCGACATTTTCCGTTTGTTCCATTATCATTTAGTTCCTGCCATCTAAGAGTCCATTCACACGTCCGTGTGTGTTTTGCGGATCCACGGATCCGCAAAACACGGACATCAGCGATGTGCGTTCTGCAATTTGCGGACCGCACATCGCCGGCACTCTCATAGAAAATGCCTTTTCTTGTCCGCAATTGCGGACAAGAATAGGACATGTTCTATTTTTTTCGGGAACGCAATTGCGGACCCGGAAGTGCGGATCCGCAATTGCGGACCTGGCCGGGACATCGTCTGTCCCCATTGAAATGAATGGGTCCGCAATTCCGTTCCGCAAATGCGAAACAGAATTGCGGACGTGTGAATGGACCCTTATGGTGAGTTTCTACTCCTGTATAATGGCAACCTGTCAGTGTTGATATGTGCTTCATAATAGTACTCTTGTGACTGTCCAGTTATTATACAATACAACCCTACTGCAAGTCCTGGGAGTGTCAGGGTACCAGGAGACACAGTTAGTACCTAGGAAAAGCGATTGGGTTAAGTCCACTTCTGTACTCTCGTTAAGAACTGGCATCACCACACTCAAAGATATATAGATGTATATCACTTTCCTGTTTCGGACTGCATGAATAACGAGCAAGCTTGAAAAGACCTTTGTTACAGAAGAAGATAAATAAAGAAAACTAGAATCCCAATATTCACATTATGATCTGGAGTTTATTAACAAATAGGGAACAATAGTGCACCACAGGTGGTGTCAGAAGACACTAGAAAGTGGACAGTTGTACATAAAAAGGCCATCAACCATAGCGTAGTATTGTCTGAATGGTGGTCAATAACACAGCAACTCACTCCTGGGTTGTGTTCCAACTTACTTTCCGTGCACATATAGAGGCTTTGTGCACCGTAGTATCATAAAGACAAAACATTACAAATATAGTGTAACCCCAGAAAAGGCAGTGTCTTTGTACTAGGAAAAAAAGCACATGGTCCAGTCCATAATCCAGAAAACTGTGGATATAACAAACCATCTGAATTTTCTCATTATAAACGCATAAAATTTCTCTTTCAAAATAAAGGCTCATGGTAACAAAGGAAGAACGTTTTATTTACATGTTTGTTTGACCCCTTTCTCCTTCTCAAACTCCGCAATCTGGTTGAGAATATTCATTAAATTGCCAGGTAAATCCTTACTGGCGGCTGCATTACCATTCTGGGATTCCTTATGAGATGTATTTGCACTTCTTTTGAGAGACTGTTCATGTGATCTACTACTACTCCCACTAGACCTTCTGTCACTGGTTCCATAGTCTGACACAGAATACTTACTTTGATAAGAATTAGACTTTTGACTCAATGACGCTTTAGTGTCATCATCTCTGTGCTTCACTTCTGTTCTTCTGCTGTACGAGTCTGTGGAATCTCTTCTACCAGGTCTATACTTACTGGTTGAGGTTGCACTTTTTGATGTGCCACCACCACTAGCATGAGTTTTTGCACTACTGTATGAATCTTTTGAATCTTCAGACCTACCTCCAACAGGATCTATATACTCCAAAGATGAAGATGACAGGGATCGATTCCTTGTTTTGAATTCCAGGTATTTTCTGCGAGACTTCTCTCGACTGTCACAAAGCCTGTGGTCATCTTGTTTCAGAAAAGAGGCAGAAGTGTCTGCGGGTGGGGTAAGCTGTTCATCTTCACGAGTCAACACATTGGATGAGTGCTTTCTTGAGCGGCTTGAAGATGTAGAATGCTTTCTACTTCTCTTCCTTTTCTTGTGTTTTTTATGGCTAGAAGATGAAGAGCTCTCCGAAGATGAAGTACTTGATGATGAGGAGGATCTTTTGCGTTTCTTCTTTCTATCACCATAAATAGTAATTGGTAAAAACAATTTTTCAGAAATAGGAGCAGCTCACGTTTAACAAAATTGTGAAAATTTGGTCCCTAAATATAGCTCCCAAGGTCAAGAATCTAACTGCACTAATTGATGTTTCCTCAACTAGTTCTAGAGATCTGTTCTCAGTGTTAAATTTTGGCACAAATTATATTAGAATATGAGATCTTTATATGAATCATAGTACCTCTTTAAATCTTAATAACTGCTTTTTACAAGTGGGTCTCTCTTAAAAAGCAACCCCTGGGGCGATCAATTCATCATCAGGGAAGCTCTGGTCAGCCATGCCCTTCCCGTTATATTACAACATAGTGGCCATTCAAATGAATGGCCATCCATGCAAAACAACAATGGTTTGAGCCCACTAGAACAGGCAATGCTTGCCAGAGTGGCTCTACACTCTGGAACATAAAAGGGGAAGAAGAGATCCCAAGCATGGGACCAACTCTAAGGTGTCCATATGATCTAATACAGCATATGGACAGGGGTGGTCTGATGAAGACATTAAAAGTGGTTGATCTGGATCCCTCAAGGAAGATTAAATATCTGTACCTTTTCTCTTCTTTTAGTAGTTTACGCAATTTCTCTGCACTGGTTTCTATTTTCGTTTCTTTAGCTTTTTCCTCCATTTCTTCATGTTTCTCTCTTTTTTCCAAAGATTTCTTTTTATCAAGTTATCAAAAAGATATTGTTATAAACACATGCATTTTATAGATAATATTCAGCAGTCCCACCACCCACATTAAAAACGACAATAAGCCATATGTATATTTGAATAAATAAACCATATAGCCAAGAGATAAAAAAAAAGGGGCACAAAAGTGGGAAAGTCCACATTAAACCCATTAAGTATTAATTGCCATTTAATCATGATATACATGGGCATTAATTTACCAAGTATGAGAATGAAGTTAAGGTGTAATTAGCATAACCAAAAAAAAAAAAAAAAAAGTACAAAAGCCAAAATAGCAGTCAATAAAAATGAGAAAGTATTAAGAGTATGTTCATACAAACCAGATGACATTCACCCGGGTCCATTTTCAGGTGGTAGTTTAGGAATCAAAGTCCATTTTCAAAACAGGAAGGGAAATGATGGATATTCACAGCCACAGCACCAAGAGTTCAAGGCAGGAGGAGACACATGAAGATACATCATCAGTATTACAGGAAGCAATGCACAAAGCTGAAACAATTGTAGCTTCTAGTGAATCTCATCTCAGTCCTCCATTCTGCTGCCGATACCCACAGGCTTTCCCTACCCCCAAAGTGAGTTTCTATATATAAGGCGAAGACTAGCAGTATATCTTTATGGTAAACGATTAAATATCATTCATTTACTAATCAGAATTCCAACTGCAGCTCTCAACTCTCTCATAAAGGGCTCGTCTCATTACAACTTCTTATCTCCTATCCACAGAATGGGGGATGTGGGTCTGATCGGCAGGTTCTAACACCTAGGCCCCCGCATTCTCCACACTGCCGCTCCAATTACTTGTAACCTGCTATTTTGGCTGTCCCATAAAGCCACTCTATTCAACATGGGCCTCTGTTGTCATGATCACCAGAAGTCTGACTCCTGCTTATCTCCCATCTGTGGATAACTGATACGTTGTTGTAATGGGACAACTCCATTAAGGCATATGGAAGCCCAAGTTGTAACATGCATTATTCCTTAAAGAGTTTTTCCAAGAATACTACGGATGACCTATCCTCTGGATAGCTCATCGGTATCTAATAGGTGAGGGTCCGACACCAGGGGCCCTGGCTGATCAGATGCTTGAGAAGGCACTGGCGCTGCGGCCTTCTCTCAGCTTTCCTAGGCCACGTGACGTCACATTCATTGGTCTCATGGCCTAGGCACAGTTGAACCCCATAGAAGTGAATGGGGCTGAGCGGCGATACCAAGCACAGCCAAAATCAAATGGATGGCACTGTGCTTGGACAGCAGGCACCAATGCCTTCTCAAACTGCTGATCGGCGGGGGTCCTGGGTGTCGGACCCCCACCAATCGGATACTAATGACAAATGAGTTGTAAAGTCTCAGAAAACCCTTTTAATATTTGAGAAGAAACCTCGCCTTATGTAGTAGCCCAGCAATATCAATATGGAGATCATACATGGCATTTCAACGTTGCCCATTTGATCATGTCCTTAGCAAAGTAAGAGAAAATAAAGAATCACCTGTATACATTGCCGCACTTTGTTCAGTGCCTCCTCAGCCTCCGTGAATGACTTGTCTATTGTCAAAGCTTTATTGTAGTAACTTTCTGCATTCAGTAGTTTATCCTCCTCCTCCAGCCTGCAATTCAGTCACCATGTTAATTTTAACAGAACAGACTAATATAGACAAGTGTAGGCTTAGGAAGATTTCAGAATAAATGCACAGATTACAACTGGCAAGACAAAAGTTATATCTATAAGGCCTAATTCACACGTCCGCAATCAACGTCCGCACCCGTTCCGCAAATTTGCGGAACAGGTGTGCACCCATTCATTTTGAATGGGGACGTGATGGAGGCGGAGAGCCGGACGGCGGCTCCGCAAAAATATAGAGCATGTCCTATTCTAGCCCGCAATTGCGGACAAGTATAGGCATCTCTATAGGACTGGTGGCAAGGTGTTTTGCGGACCCGAAACACTACGGATGTGAATAAGGCCTAAGTGGTACAATTACATATTACTCCATTGAAGCTTGAATTGGCTTTTAATCTTCAGGACAGAAGAATGTATATATTTTTATATGGTGGAAAATCTTCAGATGGAACCATAACAGGAAAATCATTGCATTGAAATGTTCAGGCAAAATAAATTCGTTTTTACGCATACTTACTGTCCGCCTCTTTCCACAAGGGTTTGGCAAAGGTATTTTCTTGCATTCTTATGCGTGGGACAGTTTTCTAAGGCAATTTCAAAATCATTAATTGCTTTATTTAAGCTGCCTTTCGTAGCATATCTAGGAAAAATGAAAACGGAGCACATTAGGATTCATAGAGCAAAGTCTATGACACTTTGGTTGTTTATACATAAAATGCATCATTCGTGAAATGTAAATGGCCATCCTGCTAGTGTATGAATTCCGAATTAACCTTCCCGCATATAGTGTCGTAAATGGTAACCTCAGGCCTCATGCACACAATGATATTACAGCTCTTTACAATGTATTGTAGCTATAAAACTGCAGCAATAGACTTCTTTGGGCCTTTACTGTAGCATTGAAAGCCTCAGACTTCATAAAGAGGGAAACAAAACTGGCTAAAAAGGTCTCCCACACATACTATGGTGCTGTTCTCTAAGAGAAGCAACGAGACTATCTGTAATATATATCTTCATTAACCGCCTCCTCCCCAAAAAATATATTTTATTTTACATACAGTACATAGAATGCAGTTTGAAGTTATAAATACTCACAAGGCACCTCGTGCGACCAAAGCTTCAACGTTTTTGGGGTCAATTTCTAAAGCTTTATTGTATTCATTCATAGCATCAACATGACGACCCAGTTTAAAGTAATCAACTCCTATCTTCACACTGTAAAAAGCAAATGGTTGTGAAGGTAATTTGCCATAAGGATATTAATAGGAAAATATATATAACATTCGCTCACCACTTTAATGCCCATGAAGACGACTGTTTTTTTCTTAAAGGAGGAGCATAATCTTGGTCACTAAAATTCTCCCTGCAGAAAGAATTTTTCAGTTTAATCTTGTACTAAGGGGAACAATAATGGTTAATATTTAACAATTCTCTTTAAGTGTACAAGTCCTTCATAAGTACGTGCACAAGAGCTTGAAGAACAGCAGCAAAGGTTTACAAAATTGATGTAAAAACAGCAATTTGGGGCGCAGTAAGGCAGTACCCCTCCTGACTAGCAGGTGTTTTTCTGCCCCTTTCTAAAAAAAGAAAATTATTTGAGAGAATGGTAGTCAATTATCCCATATTTCTTCCATCTTTTTCGACTGTTGAAAAAAAAAAAAATGGTCTTCATGCTTTACAATTCAATTTCTAAACGAAATTTACCATTGAACTAGCCCTAGTATCTGACCCCATTCTGAGGGGTGTAGCTAAAGGCTCATGTGCCCTGGTGTAAGAGTTAAAAGGACTGTCACCTCAGTCCAGCCATACGAACTACAGTAATGCATGAATGGTACTGCTGCAGTTGCATTCACATTAATAATTTGCACCTCTGTACTCCTCATGGAGCCCTTTTAATGCATTCCAAGGCTGATTTGTGGACTCAGAGCAGGGTACCGGGGGTAAGTATAGAGATACCAATTACTTATCTGAACTCCTCAGCAGCAGTACTTTTTAGGCAGCACAACCCCTAAGTTACCACAAATACGTCTTTATATGGTGGTCACAAAGGGGCCTTGGACTATATGGCCGTTTTCTTAGGGAGGCATAAGTGCTGCACGTGTCTCCTGTGCAGGGAAAAGCAGAAGACCAGCAGTCTAATCACAGCCAGGCTCCTGCTCCAACAGCTCGGATCAGCATAACTGCTACACTGGATGGTTAAATCCCTTAGATGCCGTGGTCAATAGCAACTACAGCATCTAACTGGCATTTTAGACAGAGGGGGCTCCCTCTGTCATCCATCGGCACCCCAGCAAATGTGACTAAAAGGGTGCTGAGGCCTTTACATGACAGCCAGGGGTCTAATGACACGCCTTGAGGTCTGCCCTTTGTCCATGTCTATTAGGCCAGGCCAGAGGCACAGCTTAATAGATTGCCTGTCAGATTCCACTAACAGCATGTAAAAAGACAATGGCGGTATTACTGTATTACTGTCAATCCTGACCACGGCATCTGAGTGCACACAAACCGAAAGTTTTACTTTCGGTTTGCGCTCCAGCTCCCCCGTGTGGCGATCGGAGGAGCCGGAGCATGCCTGTAGTAGCCTGGGTCTCTATGAATGAAACCCAGGCTGCTGTATAGTATTTCCTATGGAGCCTTGCCTGTAATAGGCTTCATAGGAAATATGCGATTTTCATATATTCCAATGCTATTGCATTGGAATGTATGAAAATCGTAATCAGATGATTATAGTTATAGTTCCCTATGGGAACTATATAAAAGTAATAAAAAAAAAAATGAAAAGTTAAAAAATAAAAATAAAAAACATAAAAGTTCAAATCACCCCCTTTTGCTAAAATAAAAATTAAAAAACTAAAAAATTTTAAAAATACACATCATGGGTGTCGCAATGTGCAAAACGCCCATAGTATAAAAATATAAAAAAATATTCCCCATACGTCAAACAGCAAAACGGAAAAAGCGTCCAAATGGCGGATTTGCCATTTTGGTCGCTTCATTTTCCACAAAAATTACATAAAAGGTGATCAAAAGTCATACACACCCCAAAATGGTATCAATAAAAAGATAAGATTATGACGCATAAAATGAGCCCCATACAGCTCTGTACATATAATTACAAAAAAGTTATAGGGGTCAAAACATGGTGACAAAAAAGTAAAACTGATTTTTCCCACTTTTGAATTTTTTTCACTATCAAAACGAAAACCTATACATATAGGGTATCGCTGGATTCGTACTGACCTGTAGAGTAAAATTAACCAGTCAGTTTTATCGCACATCGAACGTCGAATTTAAAAGCCGCAAAACTGTGGTGGAATTGCTGTTTTTTTGCAATTTCACCCTATTTGGAATTTTTTCCCCGCTTCCCCCTACATCATATGCAATATTAAATTGTGGCATTGAAAAGTACAACTTGTCCCGCAAAAAACAAGCCCTCATATGGCTATGTGAACCGAAAAATAAAAAAGTTATGGCTCTGGGAAGGCAGGGACCGCAAAACGAAAACTCAAAAAGTAAAAAACCTCCGGTCCTTAAGAGTTTAAAAACTTTTCCCACAAAAAAATTTAATAAATAAATAAAAAGATAATCATAGCTCTTAGAATGCAACAGTCAAAAAAATTGCTTGGGCACTATGGGGTTAAGGGACATTTCCATTTCAACCATTCATCACAGAGATCGAGGTGCCCATTGTTTGCGACGGCAGGGGTTACCAAAGCAGCCAAGCGATCTGTGCTATGCACTTTCCTTAAAACCCATTGACTACCATCGCAGTAAAGGTGTTCGTGTCAGCATCCCTGTTAATTTGAACAAGTGCCACAGCATGGCCTAAATGCCACAGTGACTCACAACGCAGAACATCTGGAAAAAACACACAGATCTGCTTTATGATCTATGAAAAGCCATGCAACCTGAGTGAATGTCTCATATCTTCAGTGCATTAGCAGATGTCAGACTACTAGTTAGTATGCAGCTGCATAAGTATCGAACCCAACATCATTTATACCTTGTGGTTCTGTTATATACCATTACCTCTGCAGGCCCCGTATTAATGATGGTGGCTTTGTTTCATCAATTCCAAGAGTACTCAGGAGGAATTCCACAGTAGATGGGTTGGAAAATGCGACAGATTGCCGCAGGACCTTTTCGTAAGTGTCATTGCTGCTGGAGTAGGCAGTACTGGGTCTGGATGGAAACAAATTGATCCAGTAGTTATACTTTTGTTATTACCATGAAAAGGATGAGCTACTTATTTTTAGCATCTGCCAACATTATGGTCATTTGGTGGACTTTTCATAATGTCATATATGCTATATTATGGAAAAAAGGCATACTTCGTCCACACAACATTTTTTAATGTAGATTCTGTCGTTTTCGGCTCTGAAATCCATGTTAAAAAACGCTTACAACACACTTACCATTGTTTTCAATTGGAAAATGCACTGTTAGTACACATAGCACATATTTGCTGATCCATGGGCGGATTCCACAGCAGGTTCAAACTGTGGCAGAAATCCAAGGGTCGGCCTCAGATTTCAGCCGCGGGTTCCACTGCAAAAATACACGTAGGATTTTTCTGACATGTATTTTCACAGTGTGAAAATACCATTAAGGCCTCATGCACACGGCCACTGTTTTAGTCCGCGTCCGAGCCGCATATCTTGGGCTTCATTCACTTCGATGGGGCCGCAAAAGATGGACAGCACTGTGTGTGCTGTCTGCATCCGTTGCTCCATTCCGTGGCCCCGGAAAAAAAATAGAGCATGTCCTATTCTTGTCCGTTTTGCAGACAAGAATAGGCATTTCTACAATGAGACGCGTTCCGCAAATTGCAGAAGGGAACGCGGAGCAGCTTCTGTGCTTTGCAGATCCGCGGTTTGTGGACCGCAAAACACATACGGTCGTGTGCATGAGGCCTAAAGGAGATGTCCCATCATTATTCTCTACTAGAGTATATAGACAAGGAAGAGCGGTTTTATCACTTGCACTCCATCAGCGGTAGCTGACCATGTATTTATTTTAATCGACAGGTCCTTAGTTTTGAACTTGTTTTTTTTTAAGTTCGGCGTCCAAGGTTCTGGTTCATCGAAGAATCCCCTTATGGATTCCAAATTCCGATATGGTCCGTGGTAGCGGAATCCATAACGGGATTCTAAGATAACCCCCAACCCAAACTTTAGACGCCAAACTTAAAAGAAAAGTTCACACAACCCTAGTTAGAAAACAAAAAGTTAAGGACACCATATTATAAAGTAAAGTACAGGGTTGCTTTGGTTTATATTAGGGATGTCCCGATGTCCCATTTTTTTTAAGATCAAGCACGAGTACCGATACTTTTATTTAAGTACTCACCGATACAAATTACCGATACCAATTATAACAATGAAATAAATAACACATTTATTTTGCGACCATTGAGCAACCAAAAGTCCAAAAAACAGAACAGCCCCCAGCCTCTCATCAGCATCCCCAGCCTCTCATGTGCCCCCCCCCCGCCTCTCCCTCTTATCAGCCCCCTCTGGTAACTCAACCCCCCCCTCCCTCCCCAGTATTAATCATTGGTAGCAGTGGCCACAGGGTCCCCATCATTGGTGGCAGAGTCAGGTCCGATCGGAGTCCCAACAGTGTAATGCTGGGGCGCCAATCGGTTACCATGGCAGCCAGGACGCTACTGAAGTCCTGGCTGCCATGGTCAGTCAGTGAGCATTATACTCACGTGCGCCGTGGCCGCCGGGCTCTCCTTCTGTCTGTGCGGAGCATTAACAATATGGGTATTTATTCTTTTAATATACGGAAAGGGGGGCGATTTAAACTTTTATATTTTTTATATATTTTTTACTTTTTGTAATGATTTTGAAGCTCGCATTTGAGCCTACAAAATCAAAAAAATAAAAAAATTATTTAAAATTTTGAACAATCATGTATTTTTTAAATTATTTTATTACTATCTATTGCTCATTTCTTAAAGGATAACTGTCACATTTAGACCCTAATTTCAGTTTTCATATATGTAGTTACTAATATGATAATATTCCTGAATCAATAACTATTAGACTTACTTAACCCTTATTTAATAAGATTCAGCCCTTAGCAACCAGTCTGCATAAAACTGCAATTTCACTATTCTGTTAAGATGGCCGCCCTCAGCCCTGAGGCTAATCCATAGGACGCCTGCAGTGAAGTTCCCAGGTCTGGCTGAAGCCTGTAGTCCTTCTACAAGCTCTCCTCTTATCAGATAAGGCTGTCATTTATACACTGAGCAGCCACATTCTCCAGAACTGCTAAGGGAGTGTCTGCCAAGCACAGGCATGTGGGGAAGTTCACACACACAGCCCAGCACTGTTATCTCCTGTCAGGAAGAACCTGGCTTTTTATACATTCCCTTACAATGTTGACTCACTATCAGTTCCCAGTGCACGCAGCGTGCTCCGTCCTCATCTGGTAGACGGAAGGAGCATAGCAACCTGATTTTCAGGTAACAATAGCCAATACTAGGGACTTTTAGGTGGCTTTTAGGGGTTATTTATTAAATAATAAGAAATTAAAACAGGGCCAACAAGGTGATATTAATCACCAGAATCCAATAGTAAAAAAATAAATAAATTTGACAGTTATACTTTAACTTGGCCTGGTGGCCAAAATAAGAATTGCAGTTTGAATGCTCTCAGCCTCTTCTGTAAGGCTGAGCGCATTTAAATCAATTACCGGCATCCTCACTGGCCACAGAGGATGTCAGTAACACCCCTGGAAGCACGAGCGTCCGGGTTTTTGACCATTTAGATGCTGTGATCTCACTTGATCACAGCATCTAAAAGGCTTTAATTACCTCGATCGGCATTATTGGCGGTTGCGGTAATTAGCAGCCGGCCATGTTTGCTTATCACTCCAACGCAATACATGTACAGCACTGGTAGCGAAATTGACCTGTTACCACAAAACACAGTGCACTCTGAAAGCACCATGTTACAAAGCAGGAGAAGCTGAGCAGTGATATATATTTTTGTGGAAAAGATTCAGTAAATCCTGTAATTGCATCTATACATTTATATGTTTGCTTTTTTCACTTCCTATCGGTACAGGAGGGAGGTGTTATCAGTGACTTACAGCTATCTCTGTATGCCCACATACACAAAAAGCTATGAAATCACTGATAATCCCACCCTTCCTGTACCAATAGCTGTTAGAAAAGGAAAATATATAAAACTATAGGGTTTGCTAAATCTTTTCCCCCAAATATATATATATATATCAGCTGATCAGCTTCTTCTGCACTATAACATGCTGCTTTCAGATTGCGTTGCATTTTGTGGCGACAAGGCTTCTTTCATTGGGCCCTTCAGACATTCCATATTTTTGATGCCAAGAATAATGCTGCAGACTGCACCATTCCTGCAGTCAAAAATACCGGCATGTCTGATGGAAAACCTGACAGAATCCATTATTGCCAAAGAAAGTGTTAGCAGAGCCTTAGAGACAAAATTTATGTTCAAAAAAATAAAAACATAACAGAAAGTCCTGATCATACTTGTAGTATTCTGGCATGTCTTCAGAGCTGATAACACCAAGCTTTAAATGGGACAGATGACTTGGAAGTGAAGACTTATGCAAGGAAAGCGTGATCTTTTCATTGTACCGGTCAATGTCCTTTACAGCGGCTAGAAGAGATTGAATGAAACCACATAACATCTGATAACAGCAGTCAGAACATAATGCAAACGGCGGAGCCCATTCCTAGCTGGTATCTAGCAGGATGCAAGTAGGTGCGATACCTGTTCTGAAGGCACCATGGTGTCAAGTGAATCCTCTAAGCTCACAGGACAAGGATGCACTGACAACCCCAAGGTAAGTCGCTGAGTAAAATGTAAATTAAAACAGAATGCAATAATTGGCAAATCTCATTGACTCGCATGTTATTCACAATACTCATAGAGCACATATCAGATGTTGAAAGTGAGACATGTTACCGTTTCATGGGGGGGGGGACTCATTTACAACTTGATGGCAGCAATGCATCTCAAGAAAGTTTGGACGGGGCAACAAAAGGTTGAAAAAGTAAGCGATACTTAAAGAAAATAGCTGGATGATCAATTTACTAATCACATGGCTGGGTCATAAAAAGAGCATGATAGAGAGGCAGAGTCTCTCAGAAGTAAAGATGAACAGAGGTGCACCGATCTGCGAAATAATGGGTCTAAAATTGTGACAGTTTCAGAAAATGACCCTTAAAGTAAAATTGTGAAGGCTTTAAATATCCCACACATCTACAGAACATAATATCAGATAATCTGGAGAAATCCATATATACGCACAAGGCTGATGGTTACCATTAAATGCTCATGATCTACAGGCCCTCAGGCGGCACCGCATTAAAAACCATACATGATTCTGTACTGCAAATCACTGTATGAAATTACTGCCCGTGAACACAGTTCGCCGTGCAATCCTGAAATGCAAGTTAAAGCTGTATCATGCAAAGATGAAGCTACATGCCAACAGAATCCAGAAACGTCATTATCTTCTCTGGGCCACAGCTCATTTAAAATGGACTGAGGCAAAATGGAAAACGGTTCTGTGGCCTGTGGACTCAAGAGGAAAGGCTCCTTCACTTCAAAAGCCTGCCTATGGCATGGGCAACGTACACATCTGGAAAGACTATCAATGCTGACCAGTATGTAGAGGTTTTAATCACAACAGCATTCCTTCGCAGAAGAGTCCGAGTGCTGAACTGGCCTACCTGCATTCCAGACATTTCACACAAAAATCTGGCAAAGACGACCCAGGACTGATGAGAAGCTAGAATCCTACATGAGACAAGAATGGGGCAATATTTCTCTACCAAAACTCCAGCTATTGGTCTCCTCACTTCCCAGACATTTACAGACTGGTAGATGGGATGCTAAACAATGGTAGATATGGCCTCGTCCCAACTTTTTGAAGATGCGTTGCTACCAAGTTGTATCAAGTTGAAAATGTATTATTTTTATTTTTTCATGAAATGGTTACATTTCTCATCTTCTATATTTGATAGGTGTTCTATGATCTATTGTGAATAAAATACGGGTCTGAGTTTTGCAGATCATTGCATTGTTTTTATTTACGTTTTACACCGTGCCCCAAGCTTTTGGAATTGGGGTTGTACATACGGCACAAGTTGCTACTGATTAGGCCACTCAAATTGCAGTTTTGGGGCTGGTCAGTGAATGCTATTTTACTACTTAGTTCAATGTTATTTAGACAAACAGCCTAGTTGATACTCAGACTTTCTATGTTCACACACGTTCAGAGAATTCATTTGGAGAGCTTCCAGCACATACACCAAACACAGGCCCCAAATCACACAAGAGTGTCCTTTAGCCTTCATCGGGGTGCAATCTGCTGCCATACTGTGCTTTCTTATGTAGTGGACCAGCGTAATGAAAAATAAAATTATTATGTCCAGGTATATGTCAGAAGGAGACCATGCTATGTACAAAGATCCTTAGCTGTTGAGCTGTCCGGCAGATCTATATGAATTCTAAAGACTCCGATTTAGGCTCCAGGCAGACAAAGACACGTTACAGATCAATGCAAAAGCAAAATACTTAGGGGAGATTTATCAAAACTGGTGCCAATAGCAACCAATCAGATTCCACTTTTTCAGAACTCCCTTGGAAAATGAAAGGTGGAAGCTGATTGGTTGCTATGGGCAACTCAGCCAGTTCTGCTTTACACTCGTTTTAATAAATCTTCCCCTTAGAATTTATTGTGTGAAATGAGAAAAGCCTTCGGCCTCATGCACACAGCTGCATTACAGCTCTGTTTTGTATGGTGCCACACTAAGGCTCCTATTTAGGTTTCTGAGCCCTCGACTGTACCCGTTTTGTTTTTTATCATAGACCTTGTATGTATGGAGGTATTCTCCATTAGAAGCACTGCTTCTGGGAGACGATAGATCCGTAACATACAACAGGCTTATACACACAGCCGCAATATATCCATGTGAATAAAGCTTTCCTCGGTTCACCATGTACATATAACCCATATAAACGCAAAAGTAGAAGTTGTGATATTACCTTGAATTAGATCGCCAATTTGATAGTATGATAACGGATCACCATGGTTACTCTGAGAAGGCACATCTCTAAGAGGACACAATGCCTGATTAAAGGGAAAAAAAATAAAACGTACCTTATAGGAAGGTGTACCCTGTCAATTAAACAGCGTGGGAACATAGGGGCATAAATACATACACTTATTTCTAATGGTTCGATGTCTCTCAAAATGCCACTGCCCATGGAGATCAGCACCATGAAGAATCCAAAATCACGAATCGAAGTTATTCTCCCGACAACAACGTCTCCGCGTTCAACATCTCTAAAGAACAATTCCTTTTTCTGACCACTGGGGACGTCCATGAACTGCTCCAAAGGGGGCATGACCGCATAACAACCTGCAGGGCAAAATACAGAAGTGTCAGCGGCAGATCTCAGATGACATAGTGGTGGACAGTCTATTTAGAAAGCTATGAAGCCAAAACTACTGCAATCAGTTCAATAAGTTATCTATACTGCTACCAAAATCATAAAAAGGGCAGCACTGGCAAAATCCTTAGATTTTTAAGGGGTGTTGCCCCATAGAAATGAATAAGAGCAGGGGCAGCGTGTGCACGGTGCACTCCAATTCACTTCTATGGGAGCAGGGCTTGGTGGTGGACGAAAACCGGGGTCCTCCAGCCACAGCTCTCCCCGCTCCGTTCTCGTTGCAGGTCCCAGCGGTGGGACCCGCACCGGTCAGACAATGGGGGCATATCCTAGCGATATGCCCTCCTTGTATGTGATTGGAATACCCCTTTAAGTCAACCACATGTAGGTAATCCTTAGGTACATTATGCTTATCATAGGTTTTTGACTAGAAGATAAGGAACGAGACACTGCTATGCCAGGCTTTTACCAGAGACTCCCCAGGATGTCTGCACAGTTATGTGAACACATCAACAAGGGGGGGGGGGTCAACCATCTTGTACAATACGTGAATCAAGCTCAAGAGAGCTTCGGCAGGAGTGTAGCTCTATTACAGGTGTCCTCCCATCAAGGTGCACCAACTACTTAAAGCCACTAACATACTATTACCTCAAGTGCAGCAAGGAGTTAAGGGATACAAAGAAAAAGGTGGAGTTATCACTCTTTTACTATTGCAGGGACAGAATCAACAAAACTTCTACCAAATAAAAACTGAACATAATTTATAATACTTGATTGATGCGGTCACTTTAACACCCGTTGGACTGCCTTCACACGATTGACTCTGGTGCATGAACTACATAGCTCCAAAAAGATGGTTACTGCAGAACTGCTCCCAAAAGCTTAACCCTGGGTTCAGACCTGAGCGTTTCTGAGACGCGCGTTTTACGCGCGTATTTGTCGCGCGTTTTACACACGTTTTTGGCAATAGTAAAAGCGTGTTTTACGCGCGTTCGTGACTCTGGAGACCAATAAAAAAAGGCATATCTACACTTAACGCGCCTTAAACGCGTGTTCCCATTGAAGTCTATGGATGCAAACGCGCGACAAAACGCCCCAAAGAAGCTCAAGAACTTCTTTGAGCGTAGGGCGTTTTACAGCGCGTTCAAACGCGCTGTAAAACGCTCAGGTGAGAACCATGCCCATAGGGAAACATGAGTTTTCTCCTGTTGAGCGTTTTACAGCACGTTCGAACGCACTGTAAAACGCTCAGGTGTGAACTTAGGGTAAAAGGAACAAGTCGCGTTGAGCTGGAGAAGCAGCAGACTGATATATAGTTTTATCGCAAAATATTCAGTATAATTTATTAATTTATATCTCTGCTCATTCTGGACTTTAACGTCCAAATGGCGGTCCCATCAGTGATTGGCAGCTCTGTATGCACAGTCATAGAGGGAAGACTGTCAATCACTGATAGGACCTGCTCAGTGACTTCAAAGCCCAGAATCAGCAGGAATATAAATGAATGAAATACTAGTTTTACTGAATCTTTACTCACAAAACTATAATAACTGCTCAGCAACCCCTGCTCTAGAACATGCTGCTTGCAGATTATTTGCATTTTTATGGTGACAGGATCCCTTTACGTGGAAGCAGTGCTGCAGCAACAAGCACTGTCTACTACAGAGTGGTGGGAATTGTGTAGTTTCGGCACCAGAGCGGGGTGTATAACCCTCGTCAATCTGATATTGAAGGATAGGCCATCAATATTACAATCTTGGAATACCCCTTAAAGGGGTTGTGCCATGAAGTGAACTTATCCCCCAATTATAGGACATGAGATAAGTGTCTGATCTGCGGGGATCCGACATATGGGACCCATACTGATTATGAGAACAGCGGTCCCATGCAACTTATCTATCTCCAGCAGTCCCATAGAGGAGGAATGCAGCAGCAGCGCACAGGCTAAACATGCTGCTCCATTCATACCTACACATGGGACTGCCGTTATCATGATTGGTGGGGGTCCTAGTATTTGGACGACCATAGCTCAGATGCTTTTTCCATACCCTGTGGATAAGCTGCTTTCATAGCACAAACCTCAAACGGTTATCCCCATCCATTCCGTTCAATACACAGTGGCCACAGTTAAAGGGGAATTCCCATCACAGACAATGGGGGCATATCGCTATCCCACCTCTGGGACCCGCACCTACAACAAGAACGGAGCGGGGAGAGCTGCGGCTGGAGGACCCGTGCACCACCAAGCGCTGCTCCCATAGACGTGAACAGGAGCGCACTGCGCACGCGCGGCCCCTGCGCCCATTAATTTCTATGGGGCAGACGGAAATAGCCGAGCCAGCGTTTGGCTATTTTCGGCAGCCCCATAGAAATTAATGGAGGGCGGCTGCGCATGCGCCCTCCGTTTATTTGCCCGCTCCGTTCTCATTGTAAGTGCGGGTTCCAGAGGTGGGACCCACACCTATCAGACAATGGGGGCATATCCTAGCGATATGCCCCCATTGTCTGTGATGGGAATACCCCTTTAAGAAAACAGCCAAGCGGGCGCTGACACACTGTTTCTGTAATTCCCTTACAAATGAATCGGACTATGCATACAGTATAGCAGTCAGCTGGATGATGGAGAGCCCCCAGCACCCCAGCCACTAACAACTAAGATGGGAATAAGCCTTCAAATACCATACGGTTCATGTACCATAGATTCATGTGCAAGAACATGTAATCTATGGCTGGGCATTCTTCTATGCTTATAGGCTAAAAGAAGCTCAGGGGAAAATTTATCAAACATGAACATACCTTCTGACGATTCCTGCGATTCAGTTTTTTCTCGAACATTAGATTTCCATGAAAGAGCAAAGAGCAGATCTGCCTTCCTTGCAATAAACTGCTGAGTTTCAAGGTTGTCGAGATTCCTTTCCTTCCTGCCAGACGACATAAAAACATGGTAAAACTAATATATGAAGTCCAGTAAGTGCAAGTTAAAACGAGGAATACTAGAGGAAAGCTTCATATTTGCTATTAAAACTGTGCTGTGTGAACCGGCGGTCCAGAAGGCTGAGCTGTGGGGGTGGTAGTCTGGCACTGACCTCACACAGCTGCGGGCACCTTGCGATTTTCTTTCACCAACAAAATTGTACGCCTGTGTCACACAAGTGTATTGTGGCCCAGTGCAGGATTAGCTAAGGAGAGGCTTAGGGCTCTTTCACACTTGCGTTTTTCCTGATCAGGATTATCCCCATGCATTCTGAATAGAGAGAAATCCGTTCAGGATGCATCAGGATGTCTTCAGTTCAGGACCGGGACGTTGTTTGGCCATGGTAAAGTGTAGTGGGGAGCAGTATACTTACCGTCCGTGCGGCTCCCGGGCTGCTCCAGAGTGACGTCAGGGCGCCCTACACGCATGGATCACGTGATCCATGAGCATGGGGCGCTCTGACGTCATTCTGGAGCGCCCCCGGGAGCCGCACGGACTGTAAGTATACCGCTCCCCACTACTACTATGGAACCAGGACTTTAATAGTGTCCTTGCTGCCATAGTAACCTCAAAGCATTTCGAAGACTGATCAGGATCCTGATCAGTCTTCTAATGCTTTCAGGCGACTTGCGTTCTGACGGATCCGGCGGGACGGAAGTGCCTGCCGGATCTTTAGAACGCAAGTGTGAAAGAGGCCTTAGATACCATCCTGTGGGATCATAAAGGCCTTTCAAATTTTATTGCAGTCAGGGTGTTCCAGCTCTTGCAGGAGAGGATCCACTCCTGATGCTGGGACTATGTATACAGCTTCTGCACCGGGCCATAATACTCTCACCTGAAATCAAGCTGCATTTATGTGATGGTTTCTCATTGAAATTAGTTGAATGAATGTTTTTTGCCATACTGAGAAAAGATAAGCTGTGTCCACACACCTCTGGCACTGCTGATCTCTCTCTCAAAGGGGCAAGGCAAGATTCAACATGACAGATCCTTTAAGGCTATGTAGAACTTTTGGGGCATTTTTTTTGTTATTATTATTGCATTATACTTATTTTGAGCTAAAAATCATTTTTTGAATTGGTCTTTATTAACAATATGGAATCCTTTTTTGTGTACAGAGCTGAGATGCTCTACTAGCTGCCTATGGATTTTTTGCCATTTCCCTCATCTGAGGAGCGGACTGCTTATCTGTGCTCTGTCACATCATAAACACCGATTATAGCTCAGCTCTTCTCTTACTGAAATAAGTGTTTATGACCCATCAGGAGTTTAGCAACAAGGATAATTAGCACAAAGTGAAAGTGAAAGTACCAGTCACAGTTAAAAAAATAGTTTAAGGGATTCTGTCAAACCCCCAACAGTCTTGTCATTTAGCACGCACCGCCTCCTCATACAGCGGTTGTGCCGGGTATCGGACCACCACTGATCAGGTACTGATGACTAAGGGTACTGTCACACTTGCGGCAAGACCAATCCGACAGGCTGTTCACCCTGTCAGATCTGTCCTGCCGCTATATGCACAGCGAGCGCCTGCCGGACTAAAAAGTCAGACATGCAGTACTTTTAGTCCGGCGGCCTCTCACCGTGCACTGCCATGCTGCGCCGTAACTCCGGGGAAGGAGCGGCAGTCCGGCGGCACGGCGAAATAGAGGCAGGACGGATCCGACAGGGTGAACAGCCTGTCGGATCTGTCCTGCCGCAAGTGTGAAAGTACCCTAAGGTTGCCACAATACCAAAATTTGTATTTGATTTCGATACTATGAAAAAGTATTGCGATACTCGATACCACTCGAAAATAAAAAAAAAGTAAAATAAAAAAAGCCGCGTGCATTCTGCATTTTATGGAACATTCGGCCCATAACAGAACAGTCCTATCTTATTTTTTGAGGGGACAGTGTAACTAAAAATGTCGAATTGCTCGGTTTTTATTTTTTTATGTTACCGCGTTCACTGCATAGGAAATATTTTTTTATATTTTTATAGCTTGGACTTATTCGGGTTCGGAGATACCCAATATCTTTATTTTTTATTGTTTATATATTTTATAAGTAAAACTGGGAAAGGGGGTGATTTAAACTTTTAATATTTTGGTGTTTAAAGTTGTTTTTTTTACTTTTTATTTAATAACTATTAGCCCCCTTTAGGGGCAAGAACCCTTATCCTATTCACCCCAATAGAGCTCTTTTAGGGTGAATAGGATCTTACACTCTCCCTGCTGCCCTGGGCTTTGTGCACACAGCAGCAGGGAGATTACCATGGCAGCCAGGGCTTCAGTAGCATCCTGGATGCCATGGCTCCAATCGGAAGCTGCCAAAGTGGTACATGATGGGGTTAATGTGAGGTAGAGGTCCAACCATTCCCAGTGATAAAACCCCCATGTGCCTCATAATAACCCTATCAAGTATCCATATCCTTGCATAATGGTCCACATGGGGTTAATGCATGAGCTACATGAACAGTCACTTGCTATTGGCACGGCCTTATGAATTTTTACTTCCAATCCCTGTGCCTCATATTAATATGTGGCCATCTTCTGTAACTCACATTAACCCCATGTGTACCATTATGTAAGATGGTACTTTAGGGGGGAGGGGGGGGGTCACCTACTATTAATGTGAGGCACATGGGGTCCAGTCTAATAGCATGTGCCCAGTCTACATTAAAAATAAGTGACCACATCATGTTTAAAACATGGCAGTGGCAAGATTGGGGATAATGAGTCACATTACCCCAATCTTACTGGCTGCCTGATACATATGTTTTTTGCCTGCCTATATTTTGAGGCAGGCTACTCTTGCACTGTGTGGGGGTGAGGTACCTGCTATGCTGGCTGTTCAGTGCACTAATGCACAGTGACTCGGGGGCCCGGGCTGACGCTGAGGAGCACAGGACAGGACGCCCAGGAGGAGGCTGCTGTTCTCAGAGCTTACTAGCCCAGATGGCCCAGAGGTTTATTCCCTGCCCCGTCCCTCCTCCTGCTTTAATTAGCCGCCTACCCTTTGGTGGCAGTGGTGCGGGCAGCTTTCAGGACCTGCTCTTTTCATTGGCGGCCACGTCATAGGAGGGAGGCAGCAGCGCAGCCTAGTATTGCAATAACACAAATCCCGGTACCAAACTGTGAATTCACATGACCGTAAGTGTTTTGCGGTCCCCAACTTGCAGATCCACAAAACACGGATACCAGCTGTGTGATCCCGTACATGGGCAGCGCTTTATATTAAAAGGGTATTCCCATCACATACAATGGGGGCATAGCGCTAGGATATGCCCCCATTGTCTGATAGGTGTGGGTCCCACCGCTGGGACCTGCACCTACCACGAGAACGAAGCGGGTAGCACTGTGGCTGGAGGACCCTGGATTTCCCCGGGGTCCGTCCACCACCAAGCGCTGCTCCCCGCTTCTCCCATAGAAGTGAATGGGAGCGCACCGCGCACGCGCGGCCCCTGCTCCCATTCATTTCTATGGGGCAGATGGAAATAGCCAAGCCAGGGCTCGGTCTCGGCTATTTTTGGCGGCCCCATAGAAATGAATAGAGGGCAGCTGCGCATGCACAGTGCGCTCTCCGTTCATTTCCCCGCTCCATTCTCCTAGCGATATGCCCCCATTGTCTGAGATGGGAAAACCCCTTTAAATGCCTATTCTTGTCCGCGATTGCAGACAAGGGCATGTTCTATCTTTTTTCCGAGGCAGCGCAACGGAACTACGGATGCGGATAGCACACGGTACGCTGTCCACTTCTTTTGCTGCCCCATTGAAATAAATGGGTCCAGAACCAGAAATACAATTGTGTGACCCTAAAGTTGATCAAAAGGGACAAATTTAACCCAAAACGAACATTCATCGGGTGAAATTAACAACGAACGACCAATGACAGAGCGTTATGGTCTGAAAACAAAGAGCTCGGGTTTAATATTTTTCATCTGATGTCGGGAGATCTTTCGCCCGTTGAACATGTATGGGCGGTAAGAACAATATGGAGAAAACCGCTTATGACCGCTGTCTGGGAAACAAACCTGCTGGTCAACCATCAACCTACTTCTACCTGGTGTTCGGCCATCGTTACTGGCTCTCAGGGGTCCCGTACCGTCCTCCACACGTCGCTGCGCGGCGCCAGTGGTAGCATGCATGTACACGGGTGGCAAGGTGCGTTGGTTTTTTGGGCCCATGCCTGGACACCCCTAAAATCTTTTAGATAATGGAGATCCCCTTTAAAATCGATTGTAGGGTGCAGACAGGTGAGGGACTCCCAGAGTTGTCACCCTCTAATCTCTGAGTTACAGGGAAGTGCTAGGTTTACCCCAGTGGCAGATTTGTGATGACACAGCAGAGCTATATAGGGACAGCTTCACACATGGGAGCAAAGTTTACCAAGCAATGGATGGCAGAGGAACCACTGTGACCCTGCGGCTCCGGGCATTACCTGTACTGCGGCCACTTGGAGAGCTCGTCCAGCAGCTGCCTGAAGCCGGCGTGCTCATGCTGCTCACTCTTTACCAAGGACAGCAGAGTAGGACCGTGGTAACTGAGGGACTGCCGCACCAGCTCCTTGTCCATGACGAGCACCACCACACATAACACACTGGAGTCCGGGCGAGGGCGTGACGTCATCGCCATGTGACCGGACCTAGGCGCACCACGTGACTGCACCGTCCTTCTCAGTGGGAGTGAAAGAGAGGAGGGCGGTGCTGACTGCAAGGTCTGAAGCTGTCCCAGCTCGGAAGCCTCACTTCCTCATATGTCTATAAGGGTTTAGTTGTGTCAGCCCCTTGATAAGAAAGCACTCCTATAAACAGTACCTCTCAAATAGTGCCGCATAACCATGCACGGGTAGAGTGAACCTACAAACTGCGCCTCTTAGGACTGTTGTGTGTAGAAAATAGCACTTTAGGGAGATTTATCAAACCTGATGTAAAATAGCACTGGTTTAGTTGCAACCAATCAGATCCCACCTTTCATTTTCCATGTACATTCTGCATTAAAAAAAGCTGCGCAAAAATTGACCTGCGGTGTGGATTTTTCTGTCCGTTTATGCTGTACCCTTTGCAATCCACAGGAGGAAATCCTCAACTAAAACCACATATAAAACATGCAGATTTTGCAGTGATTTCACCACAAGTTCTAGAGGGAATTTGGATAAGGGATAACGATCAGATCAGGGGAATAGGGACCCCGTACCCTGTGGAGCCCCCCTGAAATGGACGGAGCAGTTAGATGGAAATGCGTGCCTCCACTCCATTCATTTCTATTGATGTGCCGGAGGTAGCCAAGTGCAGCGCTTGGCGCGGAATACCCCTTTAATTAAACTAATGAGGACGGCACTGTTTAGTTGGTCTGCGTTGTTAATAGCTTTGTAGAACCAGCAATACCACATGGCCATTAACAATACAGACCGACTTAACCAAGGGTGCCCAACCAGCAGCCCTCCAGCTGTGGCAAAACCAAATCTCTGAGCATGCATGGACAGCCTACAGCTATTAGGGCATGCTGGGAGTTGTAGTTTTGCAACAGCTGGAGGGCCTAAACAGTGCATCCTTTATTAGTTTTGTTAGATTGTGTACAGCCAAATTTTCTGGACAATTTAATCAGAATTCACGGACAGCCAACATTTTTTACAGACAATCTTACAAAATATAATCAATACTAATAAAAGCCCTGTGTGCGTGCTCAGGGCTGGTGTCCGCGCATGTGTGCCGATAATTGAACTGCGCATGCACGGCGCGCCATCCAATCACAGCCGCCTCACAAGCAACCGGTCTGCCAACACCTTCTCTTGACTTTGCCCCAAGTCACCCCCTTGCTCTCAGCCCCCACAGATTTGCCCCGGTCAGTGTAGTAATATTATGTATAACTGTATGAAGGGCATGATTCTGTAAGCCCGAAACGCGTCACCTTGTGTGTACTCTGACATTGTCCGTGGATTTTACGTATACAAGAAATCAATAAAGGAATCGGTTTTAAGGAAAGCTGGATTGGATTTTTTTCTATGAATATACCGCAAGGACCTGGTTCGGGTCTCTCATCCGTGCTTCCAGAGCTAAAGGGTGGAGGTGAGCGCTGCAGCAATTTGTTTGTATGAGTATGTATAACTGTATATATCAGGCAGGAGGCCGGCCGGGCGGGCAGGCACTGGCAGCGTAACTCACTACGTGACGCCCCTGCTCCGTCCACTTCATGAATTAAGCATGCGGGGCGTGACGTAGTGAGTTATGCTGCCAGTGCCCGTCCGGCCTCCTGCCTGATACTTTAGTAAGTTAAGGATTGAAGATTAGTATTATTATTAAACAATGCCTACAGTTATATATAGTATTACTACACTGAGCGGGGCCTGGTGCAATAGAATACAGTTACTGCACCACCAGGCCCCGCTGCCATTACAAAGCTACAGTAGATGCCGGTCCCCTGTCTTGGGGTTATTCACACTAAAGAGCAACACTGTTATGGGAGGGATCTGTGGATGACACATAGCATAAGATGTGTCACCCACAGATCCCCTTCATAACAGCGTCACCCACAGATCCCCTCCATAACAGCATCACCCACAGACCCCATAACAGTGTCAGCCAGAGACCCCCCCCTAACAGTTGTTAGCCACAGACCTCCATAACAGTGCCATCCACAGCCCCCTACCTCCCCCTATTTCGCTGACTACATCTGTACATCTGTAAGGGTACTTTTACACTTGCGGCATGGCTATCCGGCAGGCTGTTCGCCATGCCGCAAGTACCTGTGTGCTGTCGCTCCATCCCCATTGACTATATTGGGTTCGGGGGGCGGAGCTACTGCAGTGCACGGCAGTGATCGCCGGACTAAAAAGTCGGACTGCTGTGCTGCGCCAATGGGGATGAAGCGGCAGCACACTGGTACTTGCGGCATGGCGGATCAGGCGGACTGTTCACCCGCCGGAACAGCCTGCCGGATAGCCATGCTGTAAGTGTGAAAGTACCCTAACAGTGTTAGCAATAGATCCCCTCCATAACAGTGTTAGCCATAGATCCTCCATAACAGTGCCATCCACAGATCTCCATAACAGTGTTAGCCACAGACCCCCATAACAGTGTTAGCCACAGACCCCAATAACAGTGTCATCCACAGACCCCCATAACAGTGTTAGCCACAGATCCCCCATAACAGTGTCATTCACAGATCCCCCATAACAGTGTTAGCCACAGACCTCCATAACAGTGTTAGCCACAGACCCCCATAACAGTGTTAGCCACAGACCCCAATAACAGTGTCATCCACAGACCCCCATAACAGTGTCATCCACAGACCCCCATAACAGTGTTAGCCACAGATCCCCCATAACAGTGTCATTCACAGATCCCCCATAACAGTGTTAGCCACAGACCTCCATAACAGTGTTAGCCACAGACCCCCATAACAGTGTTAGCCACAGACCCCCATAACAGTGTTAGCCAGAGATCCCCCATAACAGTGTCATCCACAGACCCCCATAACAGTGTCATCCACAGATCACCTATAATAGTGTCACCCAAAGATCCCCCATAACAGTGTCATCCACAGATCCCCCATAACAGGGTCACCCACAGATCCCCCATAATAGTGTCACCCACAGATCCCCCATAACAGTGTCATCCACAGATCCCCCATAACAGTGTCATCCACAGATCCCCCATAACAGGGTCACCCACAGATCCCCCATAATAGTGTCACCCACAGATCCCCCATAACAGTGCCATCCACAGCCCCCTACCTCCCACTATTATGCTGACTACATCTGTACACTCTGGCCATAGCATTAGAGAGAGCTAGGGAGGGGGCTACAGGGGATATGTTATAGAGATGGAGGGGGATACAGGAGGAAATACATTGTATACATATTATACTCCAACCCCCATCATTGTGCACATATTACACTCCGACCCCCATCATTACACTACAGCCCTCATTGGAGTGTAATATGTGTATAATGATGGTGGTTGGAGTGTAATATGTGTGTAATGATGGGGGTATAATGATGCTGATAGGTCCCTGCGCCGCGCGTGCCCAGTATAACAAATGGTACACGGACGCAGGGCACTCACAAAGGGATTTTATGTGATGGGGGCTGGAGTGTAATCCTACATAATAAAATCCCTGTGTGAGTGCCCTGTGTCCATGTGTATGTGCATTTGTTATACTGGGCATGCGTGGTGCGGGGACCTATCAGCACTAGGGTGACCACATTTCCTAACTGCCATTCAGGGACACTTACTTTCACAAGATCATCATGCAGTCGCGGTCACGCTACTCGGCCACGCAGCAAGGCAGGGAAGGAGCCACACACACACAGGACAGTACTATGCGATGCCGATCTGATTCGGCGATCGCATAGTATAAAGAAGTGACTGTCACCAGGGCCAGTTCTAGGTGAAATGGGGCCCTAGGGTGAAAAACAATAAGGGGGCCCCCTCCCATGACACTCGATGACTTTAGCAGAAGAAACTGTATATTGTGTGGCACGGTGTGTGCTATATGTGTATAACATAAACATATTTCATATGAAAACTTACAATTAATTGGTTTGATACTTGGGGATCTCAGATACCACTTCCACACTTTGGCCGGGGGCTCGGCAGAGCTGATGTGTTTTATCCTAATGAGAAAAATTTTATAATAAGGATTTGGAGAAGGGGCAGAGGGATAGCAGAGCAGGGAGAGGCTGGTGCTGCTAATTGGGGGCTCATACCATGGGGAAGTAATAAAGCCCACCATAATGCCCCCCCCCCAGTAGAAATAATTCTTCTTATAATGTGACAGTGCAAAAAATACCCCTTTGTAATGCCCACAGTTCAGCTAATGTCCCGATAGTGCCCCCATAATGTGCCAGTATAAAATACCCCTATATAGTGCCTCTAGTAAATGCCCCCATAGTGCTCCTCTCCCCCCTCCCTCCTAGTGCCCCCCATAATGTACCAGTATAAAATGCTCCATATATAGTGCCCCAGTAGATGCCCTCAGTGTCCCCCATAATTTGTAAGTATAAAATACCCCTTCTTAGTGCCCTCGTAGATGACCCCATAGTACTCCTCTCCCACCTTCCCCATATTACCCACCATAATGTATCACAGTATAAAATGCCCCTATACAGAGCCCCCATATAAAATAACCGTTCTTTGTGGCCTCAGTAGATGGCCCTATAGTGCCCACCAATAATATGCCAGTAAGAAGTCCCCCCAATGTGCCAGTAATAAGTGCCCCCATATATGTCCCCCAATAATGTAGCCAGAGCCCCCCTATCATGTGCCAGTAGCCATAGGCCCCCTTTATCATGTGATATGTACCCAGAGCCCCCCACCATGTGCCAGTAGACATAGCCCCCCCATCATGTGCCAGTAGCCATAGGCCCTCCCTATCATGTGCCTGTAGCCATAGGACCCCCTATCATGTGCCAGTAGCAATAGGCCCCCCTATCATGTGCCAGTAGCCATAGGCCCCCTATCATGTGTCAGTAGCCATAGGCCCCCCTATCATGTGCCAGTAGCCATAGGCCCCCCATCATCAACATGTGCCAGTAGCATAGGCCTCCCCTATAAGTGCCAGACTGCCAGTAGCCAATAGGCCCCCCCTATAATGTGCCAGTAGCCATAGGCCCCCCCTTAAGTGCCAGACTAACACTGACTGCCAGTAGTAGCCATAGCATAGGACCCCCCCCCCATAATGTGCCACACACAGTGCCAGTAGCCACTAGCCATATGTCCACACTCCATTGTCCAAGTAGCCATACCATAATTAGGCCCCCCCCCATCATGTGCCCCAGGCCCAATAAGTGCCAGTCCACTCTATTCCATTGTCCACAGTCCAAGTAGCCAATGCCATACCATAATTAGCCCCCCCATCATGTGCCCCAGCCCCCAGGCCCAGTAGCCAGCCACCAGACACAGCTATTGACAAATGACAAAAAAAAAAAAACACTTCACTTATACTTACCTCCTGTCCTGAGTCCTTGGCTGCAGCGAATCGCGATCAGGTTGTGTCCCGTCCCGCCTCCAGCGCTGCTGACTGTACGGCAGTGCAGTGGCACAGTCAGGGCTCGAGTCAGGTGGCGTGGTGACGTCATCGCGCCGCCTGCATCGGTCCGCTGGCCTCTGATAGGCTGCCGGCCGGCCCTGCACAGCCTGTCAGAGGAAGGGGAAGGGACACACCTCTCTCTCCCCTGCCCTGCGTGGCTGTGCGCAGGCCGTAACGGCGGCTCAGTGATCATTCCAGGACACTGCATTGTCCCGGAATTAGGGTGACCGGGACCCGGGACAGTCTCTCCAAATGCGGGACTGTCCCGGCCGATCCGGGACACGTGGTCACCCTAATCAGCACACAGCGCTCCACACGCCGGCCAGCTGCTCTGCCCAGTTCCGCCGTGCCTCCTTCTCCCCCTCCAGCTTCCTTTGCAGCTGCCTCACACCCTGGAATCCCCATGTGTATCCACATATTACACTCCAACCCCCATCATTATACACATATTACACTCCAACCCCCATCATTACACACATATTACACTCCAATCCCCATCATTACGCTCCAATAAGGACTGTAGTGTAATGATGTGGGTTGGAGTGTAATATGTGTACAATGATGGGCTTTGGAGTGTAATACATGTGCAATGCTCCCTGCCTGTGATAGCTTCCCTCACTTGCTACTGTGCGGCCATTTCCTGACTTTGGTGGGCGTGGTTAGGGCGAAATAGGAGCGAGGAGGATGCGGCTGAGGTGGGGACTAACATGTGCCCCCTGTGCTGACAGATACCCGGGGTCCAGAATCAGAGGACCCCAGTGCTCCCAGCTTTGTCCTCCCAGGCTCTTTGGGAGTTCTATGAACTCCAGGATGCAATGATGCAGCAAGTGCAGGGCCACTCTCTGCCCGTGCGCAGGTGTGGGCGGTGCGTAAGGGTGTCCGGTAATTGAGCTGCGCATGCCGCCCACACCAGTGCACCGATCAATCTTCATACGTCGCTCCGCACGCCACCCGCGGCGGCCAATCACTGCCGACGCTTGCAGGTTATGGTGTACTCTCCATGTCAGAGCGCCGCCATTACTGTTCATTCATCACACAGCTGCACAGTCCCAGCACTCTCAGCCACAGACAGCAGTCACTGCCAGCCGTCTCAGTCATCAGTCAGTGCCACCAGTCACAGTGCCAGCAGTCTCAGCCATCAGTCAGTGCCACCAGCCACAGGTACCAGTCACAGTGCCACCAGTCACAGTGCCACTAGCCACAGGCACCAGTCACAGTGCCACCAGCCACAGACACCAGTCACAGTGCCACCAGCCAAAGGCACCAGTCACAGTGCCACCCGTCACAGTGCCAGCTGTCTCAGCCACCAGTCAGTGCCAGCCGTCTCAGCCATCTGTCAGTGCCACCAGCCACATCACCCGTCACAGTACCAGCAGTCTCATCCATCAGTCAGTGCCACTAGCCACAGCAACCAGTCACAGTGCCAGCTGTCTCAGCCATTAGTCGCTGCCAGCAGTCTTAGCACCACCAGTCAGTGCCAGCCATCTCAGCCACCAGTCAGTGCCACCAGCCACAGGTACCAGTCACAGTGCCACCAGGCACCAGTCACAGTGCCACCAGCCACAGGCACCAGTCACAGTTCCACCAGCCACAGGCACCAGTCACAGTGCCACCCGTCACAGTGCCAGCTGTCTCAGCCACCAGTCAGTGCCAGCCGTCTCAGCCATCAGTCAGTGCCACAAGCCACATCACCCGTCACAGTACCAGCAGTCTCAGCCATCAGTCAGTGCCAATAGCCACAGCAACCAGTCATAGTGCCAGCCGTCTCAGCCATTAGTCGCTGCCAGCAGTCTTAGCACCACCGGTCAGTGCCAGCTGTCTCAGCCACCAGTCAGTGCTATTTTATATAGAATGTTCCTACTAATGTTTATGCACTAATGTTCTAGCGCCCGTTATTGTAACAGGCTTAATGTTTAGTGAACTATAAAGATTCTATTAAGATTGAACAAATTACAAGTGTTTAATGTGAGCTCTAAAATGTTCAGAATTACAAAGTGACCTGTTCAAGTACCTCCAGCCTCTAAAAATCTTATGGACACATCACATTTTTTGCTTCAAGGTGAGCGAGCACTCTCAACACCGGCACTGTATTGTCATATATTTATTGAGATGGAAATATAAAATAAAATTAAAATTACAATTAGGAACAATAAAACAATATAAAAATATTCCCAGGTTATATATAATCAATATTCCAAGGGTATATATGATCATGTATAGTCAATACTAATAGGCATGTCCCATTAAAAGTCCATCTATATACAGCATGTTTTCATTAACAGTTAAAAAAGCAATATACAGTTGTGTTCAAAATTATTCAACCCCCAATGCTGTAAAGGGTTTTAGGGAATTTAGTGTACATTTGTAATTGTGTTCAGAATGAAATCTTACAAGGACTTTTTAAAGAACCAAATGCAACTAAAATGACATCAATTGTTTTTGTAATACAGTATTAAATGTTTTTTTTGTGATTTCTTCATTGACAAAATTATTCAACCCCTTAAAGACTACCACTCTTAAGAACAGAGGTTCATTCAAGTGTTTTGAATGTTTTGAGGGGGAAGAACAAGGCCTATGAAGAAAAGAACACCTTGCCTACTGTGAAGCATGGCGGGGGGTCAATCATGCTTTGGGGCTGTTTTGCTTCTACAGGTACAGGGAAGCTTCAGCGTGTGCAAGGTACCATGAATTCTCTTCAGTACCAGGAGATATTGGATGAAAATGTGATGCAGTCCGTCACAAACCTGAGGCTTGGGAGACGTTGGACCTTTCAACAGGACAATGATCCCAAGCATACCTACAAGTCCACTAGAGCATGGTTGCAGATTAAAGGCTGGAACATATGGAAGTGGCCATTGCAGTCACCAGACTTAAATCCGATTGAGAACCTCTGGTGGGACTTAAAGAAAGCAGTTACAGCGCAAAAGCCTAAGAATGTGACTGAACTGGAGGCTTTTGCCCATGAAGAATGGGCGAAGATACCCGTAGATCGCTGCAAGACACTTGTGTCAAGCTATGCTTCACGTTTAAAAGCTGTTATAACTGGAAAAGGATGTTGTACTAAGTACTAAGATTGAATGTCACTTGGGGGTTGAATAAAACTGATAATGATGTGAGCACAGAAAAGACATTTGTGGTTATTTCATTATAAATGTTATGTTATATTTGTCTGACTTACAAGTGCCTCTTTGATTTAATTGTAGACAAGATGACTGAAATGATCTAAATTAATGTCAAACTGGCCAAAACACTCAATTTCAGTGGGGGTTGAATAATTTTGAACACAACTGTATCCTCAGTTCTTATGTATTTTGATCCAATCGCTCTGCATTCAAATCGGAGTCCACAATGTTGAATCAATAGTGTCACAGTACACCACGAATTACATAAAAGATTGTAACATCAATTATAGTTTGCTGATTACTTCATATCCAATATAATATTTGAGAGGTATCCGATAATGTTATTGCTGAAAATCGGCAATGTTGTTTACAGTCTTTCTCCTTATATTTCACTAATGATCAAGTGTCACGTAAATATATTAATCACTTGCTCCTCAACGTCCTCCTTTATAAGTGACTATATGCCACTGAACCAACAGCCGATTAATTGAAAGTCCACTGTAATAACTTATGTGGTAATCTTACCTGACTTTTCATAGGATGCCCGTAGTCTTGTTAGGCGAGGGGCGAGCGGTGCGGGAGTACACTATCAATATCGCAAGAAAACCACAATAGAGTATTGTACTTCTTTAACCCCTTAGTGACCAAGCCTGTTTGGGCCTTTATGACCAAGCGTTTTACTTTCTTTTTTCATGGTCTCGTTCCAAGAGCTATAAGTTTTTTCGTTTTTTCGTCTATATAGCTTTATGAGGGCTTGTTTTTTATGGAATAAAATTTAGTTTTTAATGGCACCATTTTGGGGTACATGTAACTTTCTGATTAACTTTTATTAACTCTTTCTGGGAGGGAGATGGGGAAAAATAGCAATACTGCCACTGCGTTTTTACATTATGAATTTTACGGCGTTCATTTTTCGGTACAAATAACATAATATCTTTATTCTCTGGGTCAGTACGATTACAGTGATACTAAATACTTAGAATTTTTTTTACGTTTTACTACTTTTTTTGCAATAAAACCCCTTTTATTAACCAAAAAAATTATTTTGCATTGCCACTTCCCAAGACCCATAACTTTTTTATTTTTTATTCTATGGAGTTGATTGAGGGATTTATTTTTGAGGGACGACTTGTATTTTTCATTGGTATCAATTTGGAGTAAATGCCGCTTTTTGATCGCTTGTTATTAAGTTTTTTTTCGGTGGAAACTAAGAATAAATTGGAAATTCTGTCTTTTTTTTTAATTTTATTTTTACGGCGTTCACTATAGGGGATAATTTACATAATATTTATGCAGTCCGGTCATTATGGACGCGGCAATACCAAACATATGGGGGATATTTTCTTTTTGCAATTTTTTTCATGGAAAAGCGTATTTTCAATGGAAAAAAAAGCATATTTTTTTATTTTATGGAATTTTTTAATTTAATAAATGTGTATTTTTTTTCTATTTTTTTTTACTATTAATAGTCCCACAAGGGGAATATAATATACAGTATTTTGATTCCTTTTAAAATGTAATGCATTATGTCTATAATGCATTACATTTTAATAGCAATGCAATTCCAACTTTGACCAGCAGGCTGCGCCAGAGAGGCAAAGTCTGCTGGAGATGCCGAAAGACAGGCTCAGGGCCCTGATCGGAAGCCAGGTAAGCTTCCCAGCACATCAGCACCCCGCAATCGCATTTGTGGGGTGCTGATGGGAGACAGAGGGAGTCCGCTCCCTCTGTTACCACTTTACATGCAGCGGGCGCCATTGCGCCCGGCATGTAAAGTGTTAAACAGCCCGGATCGGCACTCCTGCCGGTTCGAGCTGTTAGAGCCGGGTCCGTGCTCCCCACTGCAAGGAGGAGCCATACAGCGCTTAGACTGGGCCGCCATAAAAACGCGGCGGCCCAGCTTAAGGCCCCTTAGTGACCGCTGTAAAAACACGTATGGGTGGTCACTAAGGGGTTAATCCAGTCACCGGATTTTACATCACCATGGTACGAAATTTTACTTTATTTGATACTGTTATCTACCTACCTATTGATTGCATTAGTCAAGGGCTTATGTCTATTTTAAGTATGTTGACAAGGTCTGCAAATATATCTAGTATTTATAGAAATTTAGCTAACGATTATTTTTTTCTGATTTGATCCTCTATATTTACAATAGTTTTTTCACTGAGGGGCAGTATTCACTGCCCCTCAGTGAATACTTTGGGGTGTCTACTTTCCGAAATGGGGTCATTTGTGGGGTGTGTTTACTGTTCTGGCATTTTGGGCGGGGCTAAATTGTGAGCAGCCATGTAAAAGCTAAAGGTACTCGTTGGAATTTGGGCCTCTTTGCGCACCCAGGCTGCAAAAAAATGTCACTCATGTGGTATCGCCGTATTCAGGAGAAGTAGGGCAATGTGTTTTGGGGTGTATTTTTACATATACCCATACTGGGTGAGAGAAATATCTCTGTAAACTGACAACTTTGTATAAAAAAATTTAAAAATTGTCGTTTACAGAGATATTTCTCACACACAGTATGGGTATATATAAAATACACCCTAAAACACATTGCCCTACTTCTCCTGAGTACGGTGATACCACATGTGTGACACTTTTTGCAGCCTGGGTGCGCAAAGGGCCCTAATTCCAATGAGTACCTTTAGGATTTCACAGGGCATTTTTACGCATTTGGATTCCAGACTTCTTCTCACGCTTTAGGGCCCTTAAAATGCCAGGACAGTATAAATACTAACATGTGACCCATTTTAGAAGAAGACACCCCAGGTATTCTGTGAGGGGTATGGTGAGTTCATGTAAAATTTTATTTTTTGTCACAAGTTAGTGGAATATGAGACTTTGTAAAAAACAAAATAAAAAAAATAAAAATATATCAATTTCCGCTAACTTGTGCCAAAAAAAAAAAATTCTGTGAACTCGCCATGCCCCTCACGGAATACCTTGGGGTGTCTTCTTTCCAAAATGGGGTCACTTGTGGGGTATTTATACTGCCCTGGCATTTTAGGGAATCTAAAGCGTGAGAATCCAAATGCGTAAAAATGCCCTGTGAAATCCTAAAGGTACTCATTGGTTTTAGGGCCCCTTTGCGCATCTTTGCTGCAAAAAAGTGTCACTCATGTGGTATCACCGTATTTAGGAGAAGTAGGGCAATGTGTTTTGGGGTGTATTTTTACATATACCCATGCTGCGTGTGAGAAATATTGCTGTAAACGACAACTTTTTACATTTTTTTATTCAAAGTTGTCAATTTACAGAGATATTTCTCACACAAAGTATGGGTATATGTAAAAATACACCCCAAAACACATTGCCCTACTTCTCCTGAGTACGGCGATACCACATGAGTGACACTTTTTGCAGCCAAGATGCGCAGAGGCCCTAAAACCAATGAGTACCTTTAGGAGGGCATTTTTACGCATTTTCTTCTCACGCTTTAGGGCCCCTAAAATGCCAGGGCAGTATAAATACCTCACATGTGACCCATTTTGAAAGAAGACACCCTAAGTATTCCATGAGGGGCATGGCGCGTTCATAGAAAAAAATGTTTGTCACAAGTTAGTGGAAATTGATTTTTATTGTTTTTCTCACAAAGTCTCCCTTTCCGCTAACTTTTGACAAAAAGTTTAATTTTTCATGGACTCACTATGCCCCTCAGCGAATACCTTGGGGTGTCTTCTTTCCAAAATTGGGTCACATGTGGGGTATTTATACTGCCCTGGCATTTTAGGGGCCCTAAAGCGTGAGAAAGAAAATGCGTAAAAATGCCCTCCTAAAGTACTCATTGGAATTTGGGCCCCTTTGCGCATCTTGGCTGCAAAAAGTGTCACTCATGTGGTATCGCCGTACTCAGGAGAAGTAGGGCAATGTGTTTGGGGTGTATTTTTACATATACCCATGCTAGGTGAGAAATATCTCTGTAAATTGACAACTTTGAATAAAAAAATTTAAAAAGTTGTCATTTACAGAGATATTTCTCACACACAGTATGGGTATATATAAAAATACACCCCAAATCACATTGCCCTACTTCTCCTGAGTTCGGCGATACCCCATGTGTGCCACTTTTTTGCAGCCAGATGCGCAAAGGGGCCCAAATTCCAATGAGTACCTTTAGGATTTCACATGCCATTTTTACGCATTTGGATTCTCACGCTTTAGCACCCCTAAAATGCCAGGGCAGTATAAATACCCCACAAGTGACCCCATTGTGGAAAGAAGACACCCCAAGGTATTTTGTGAGGGGCATGGCGAGTTCACAGAATTTTTCTTTTTTGGCACAAGTTAGCGGAAATTGATTTTTATTTTTATTTTTTACAAAGTCTCATATTCCACTAACTTGTGACAAAAAATAAAATTTTGCATGAACTCACCATACCCCTCACGGAATACCTTGGGGTGTCTTCTTTCCAAAATGGGGTCACATGTGAGGTTTTTGTACTGCCCTGGCATTTTAGGGGTCTCCGCAATCATTACACGTACGGCCAGCATTAGGAGTTTCTGCGATTCTCCTTATATTGAGCATACGGGTAATGAGATTTTTTTTTCCGTTCAGCCTCTGGGCTGAAAAAAAAAAATAAATGAACGGCACAGATTTTTTCATTCGCATCAATCAATGTGGATGAAAAAATCTCTGCCAAAATCAGTGACTGCGGTGCAGTGGGCTGGGCGCTAGCTACCTAAGAAGTAGCTCACTAACTGGCGGTGATAAGGGACCCTTATGCCCCATTCACACGTCCGAAATTCTGTTTGCGGAACGGAATTGCGGACCCATTCATTTCTATGGGGACAGACTTTGTCCCACTCGGATCCGGAATTACGGATCCGCGCTTCCGGGTCTGCACTTCCGTTCCGCAAAAATATAGAACATGTCCTATTCTTGTCCGCAATTGCGGACAAGAAAAAGCATTTTCTATATAGTTCTGGCAATGTGCGGATCTGCAAAATGCGGAAAGCACATTGCCGGTGTCCGTGTTTTGAGGATCTGCGGATCCGCAGATCCGTGGATCAGTTCCGCGGATCCGTGAATCCACGGATCCGCAAAACACATATGGACGTCTGAATGGAGCCTTACAAGGGTGTGATCAATGACAGGGGGTGATCAGGGGTCTAGATGGGGTGATCAAGGGGTTAACAAGGGGTTAATAGGTGAGGGAGGGGGGTTAGTGTAGTGTTTGGTGCAACTTTACATAGTTACCTGGTCCTCTGGTGGTCGATCCCAGCAAATGGGACCACCAGAGGACCAGGTAGCAGGTATACCAGACGCTGTTCACAAAACAGCGTCTGGTATACATGTTTGATGCGATTTATATCACATCTACAGCCTGCCAGCGATTGATCATCGCTGGCAGGCTGTAGTTCAACTCTCGAGACGCGCGCCCCTGTTCACAGGAACTCACGGGTCTCGCGAGAGGACGCGCCGATGCGTCCACTCAGAAGATCCCGGCCGCCCGCAGGACGCAATCCTGCGTACGGCGGTCCGGGACTGGTTAAGGACACGTGCCATGCTTTGTGGGAGCAGCTGCATGAGGAACTTAAACCACTTCCTATTCGGCAACAGTGGACTGAAATTTCAGAAAAATTTGCTGAGGTGTGCCAGTTTTCTAACTGTCTGGGGGCAGTAGATGGGAAACACATGCGTATTATAAAGCCCCAAGGCACTGGTTCGGAGTTCTTTAATTATAAAAAATATTTTTCTATAATTTTAATGGCAATAGCTGATGCCCACTGCCCAGTACCGATTTGTGGCAATTGATGTTGGTGCTTACGGCAGGAGCAATGATTCCATGGTCTTTAAAAATTCTGACATGGGGCGAAGGGTGTACAACAGACAATTCGATTTACCACCGCCTCAACCTCTCCCAGGTAGTGACGCTCCCCCCATGCCCTTTGTGTTGGTTGGTGATGAGGCTTTTCAGATGTGCGGTAATCTAATAAAACCTTAGGCCTCTTTCACACTAGCGTTTTAGCTTTCCGTCCTAGAGATCCGTCCTCGGGTCTCTAGGACGAAAAGCTACTGATCAGGATTGTCCCCATGCATCCTGAATGGAGAGCAATCCGTTCAGGATGCATCAGGATGTCTTCCGTTCAGTATGTGAACGTTTTTGGACGTTGACAAAAGCGCAGCATGCTGCGGATTTGTCTCCGTCCAAAAATCCGGAAGACATGCCGTAACGCCGGATCCGGAATTAATGCCCATTGAAGTGCATTAGTCCGGATCCGGCCTTTAGCTAAACGTCGTTTCCGCGTTTGCAATATAGCAATGGTACGTGTGAACTTATGAATCTTGCTGTCTTATACACCGTCTCCAACACGGCAATAAGGATACCAGACGGTGTATAAGACAGCAAGATTCGTAAGTTCACACGTACCATTGCTATATTGCACCTCATATAGTGCACTTATTATTGAAGACCAGGTGATTGCTACGATTATAACAATACTGCAACTAATACCGCGCTAACAACGCATGTTATGAACTTTCCTTTAATATATGTACTCTCAGTCACATCAAAGACTGCATCTATAGTGCACCATATCCAATAGAGTGCACTTGTCCTAGGCTAAGTGACTATTGTTATCACAAGAACACCGCAGCAATAACGCGTCAATAACGCATGCTAAGTGTCACCAATCACTATATGTACTTGCAGTAATTACTACAATACCGTAACAACACTGTGAGAATAACGCATACCAAGTATTATCCTGTGCTATACGCACTTTCAGCTACACTCAAGATTACCTTTTAAGTGCACCCTTTGTATTGAAGTGCACCATCTGCTTTAGGTCAAGTGAATGCCGCTATCATAATAATACCGCAGCAATACCGCGTCAATAACGCATGCTAAGTGCTATTTATCATTATATGCACCTGTGATTACACCCGAACTGATCCAGTATCTGATACCAAGTTCCATATCGGATCGGACTTATCTTGTTTTTATTTTGATATTTTTGCATTTTTTATAAATTTTAACATGATATGTGTATTTTGTTAAGATTTAATACATTGTTTTATGTGCTGCCACTAGAGGAGTGTGCCCCCCTAATCTATATTACAGTATCCTTTATACTTAGCTAGTACTGTATTACAATGCTGAATTTCCACATGAAAAAAACGCACTTAATATGTACCGTGTGCACGTAGCCTAATTCTTTTCAGCTGTCTTGCAGTCTCTTTCCATCACTACTGGTGAAGGTCCTGGATGTCAGACCTCCACAAATACATTATTAAAAATAATAAAAGGCCTGAATTAATAAAAATGTTGGCGTTTCAAGAAAATGCTTTTAGGCCTATATTTTTTATATTCCCTCTCCCCCCAAAGCAGGGGGCGGGGAAAATCTAGAGCTTCCATTATGGAAGTACGGTCAACAGCATGCAGGAGGCACATGCACATGTCCTGACTGCACAGAGCATTAGGCAGCGTGGGTCTGCGGAAGACCAGCGATCGATGAGTGTCAACGCAGTCCAGAGCAGGAGAGAGAAGTAATTATTTTTTTTTGTCTAATGGAGCTTGGGGTTCTGGTCTGGGAACTGGGGTATGATAGGGATCTGATCTGATGTCTAAGGAGGATTGGTGGTCATATACAGGGGTCTGATGGGGGTCTGATCTGAGGTTTAATAAGGCTTGGGGGTCTTTTCTGAGGAACAATGAGGGGCTGATAAGGTCTAAGGAGGAATGGGGGTCTGATCTGAGGTCTGAAGAGGAACGGGGTCTAATGGGGGTCTTGTCTGAGAAGGAATGGGGTTTTTATCTGAGGTCTGATGGAGCTTGGGGGTCTGATCTGAGGTCTGATGAAAAATATATTTTATTTCTTATTTCGTCTTCTATATCTTACGTATGTCTTATGGTCCAAAAATACGGTAATACATTGCACTGTGCCCTTAAATTTAATAATATCATGCATTGCACACCCTGAAATAGCCCCTAAACATTTATAATTTATACATACACACTAGAGGATTCCCTGGGGCCGCCATCTGATGTAGAGGATGTGCCCTGTGCGGTCGCACACCCCTAAGGCTGGCTGTGTGCATACACTACTGCATTTTGGCTTTTGTCATTTTGGGCAATACAAGGATGCTCTAAGCATCCCATGTTTTGTAGTATGTTTCTGTCCATAGGCTTGTCTATCTAGCTTTAACCCTTTAAAGGGAACCTGTCAGCAACATTTGGCATATTAAACCACTGAGCTGCAGATCGCAATACCCTGAAATAAGTCTGATGTCAGAACACGCCCTTTTTTAGGTTGGAAATGTCATCATTGGCGCCACTGAAATCTTCCATGTTATAGCTCCTTCCCCTTACATGACTAGTGAGTAAGGTTGTAGTGATCAGGCATTAGACTGGCGATGGCATTTTCATGCTATGAATATGTCAATGCTAGGGCTCATGCACACAAACGTATTTTCTTTCCGTGTCCTATCCGTTTTGCGGACCTCATGCGGAACCATTCTTTTCAATGGGTCTAAAAAAAAACAGAAGTCATTCCGTGTGCATTCTGTTTCTGTATGTCCGTATTTTCGTTCAGCAAAAAAAAAGAACATGTCCTATTATTGTCCGTATTACGGACAATAATAGTACTGTTTTATTAGGGGCCAGCTGTTCTGTTCCACAAAATACGGAATGCACATGGACGTGATCCATATTTTTCACGGATCCGTTTTTTGCTGACCGCAAAATACATACGGTCGTGTGCATGAGCCCTAAGATTGGCGCCTTTGAAAACAGTGACTCTATAAATCCAGCACGGTTGTCACACCCCGATAACCCCAGGTACACGTAGCAGCTAAGGGCTCTACTCTTTGTGATATGCCTTTGTATGGCACTGTAAGATAAGCCTAGACCAGGGGTAGGCAACCTTTGGCTCCCAGCTGTTTTGAAACTACAACTCCCAACATGCATAGTTGCTCTGTTCTTCTAAGAACTTACATAGAAATGAATGGAGCATGCTGGGAATTGTAGTTTCACAACATCTGGGAGCCGAAGGTTGCTGATGCCTGGCCTAGACCATTGGTTTTCTGTGTAAGAGGTAGTGGGTGCTTGGCTATCCTTGCCATTTAACCCTTTAGATGACAACCATAGACATTTAACTCTTTTGATGCCAGGAAGAAGGTGTTTTGTAAAATGACAGTCTCCCATAGAATGGATTAAATGTTGTATGTGCCCCCTAAATAGTACTAATGAAAACTGCAAGTTGTTCCCCCCAAAAAATAAGAACTCTGATGGAAAAATGAAAAATGTAATTTGCCTTTTCAAAGCAAATTATATTTTAATAACAAGCGTTTTTTATTGCATTAAAGTAGAAAAACAGAGTGAGGCCTCTTTCACACGAGCCTTACGGATTCTCTCAGGACCTGTTCAGGAAAATACTGATGATTTTGCAGGTAAGTTCAGTCAGTTTTGTCTGCGATTGCGTTCAGTGTTTGTTTTGTCCACGTAGGTGCAATCAGTTTTTGATACGTTTTTCATGTGCATGAAAAAAAACAATAATAACAATCTACATCTCCTAGCAACCATCAGTGAAAAACAGTTGCATCCAGATTGTAACCGGATACAATCTGTTTTTCACTGAAGCCCCATTTTTTCTATGGAGCCAGAGCTGTGTGAAAAACACAGAATATAGAACGTGCTGCGATTTTTCCTGAACACGGAAATGATTTGTGAAAAGCGCATTAGACGCATCGCACCCTGCTTCACGCATCGCATGCTGATGGAAAGCTCACTCATTTGAAAGAGGCCTAAATATATCAAGTTATTTTACCACACACTGAAAACCATATAAAAAAATACCAATAAACAATAGTGGAATTCTGTTTTGCCAAAAAGATAACAATCTTGGAAACAAAATTTTCAATTTTTCCTTGTTGCATTCCAAGAGCCATATGATGGCTTGTTTTTTGCAAAGTTTTACTTTTTAATGGCCCAATGTAAGGTTTCCAGTTAATGTATTGTAAAGCTGTAGAAAAATTATTAGTGGGCTGAAAAAGAAAAAAATGCAATTCCCTCCCATTGTATTTTTTGGTTTTATTTTTGTAGCACTCGCTGTGCGGTAAAGATGACATGTCAGGTAGAGATGTCGCAAACATAAAACTTTCCGTTCGCGAACGACGAACGCGAATTTATGCAAATGTTCACGAACGGGCGAACAGGGCGAACCGCCATAGACTTCAATAGACAGGCGAATTTTAAAACCCACAGGGACTCTTTCTGGCCACAATAGTGATGGAAAAGTTGTTTCAAGGGGACTAACACCTGGACTGTGACATGCCGGAGGGGGATCCATGGCAAAACTCCCATTGAAAATTATGTAGTTGACGCAGAGTGTGGTAAGTTGAATTCGCAATGCGATTAATATAACCTGCATTAATCGCATTGCGAATTCAACTTAGAGCTGGGTTCCTAATGATTGTATTGCTAGAATATAACGAAGATTGAGAACATAGCGCTATATTCTATATCTTCGTTATATTCTAGCAATACAACCATTAGAAACTCAGATCTAAGTTGTAATCGCAATGGGATTAATACGGGTTATATTAATCGCATTGTGATTACAACTACTAACACTGCAGCTTCAGAATGAATCTAAGATGGATGCCGTCCTTGCTTTTTGATAGGAGGTGGGGGGGTCTGGGAGGGAGACTGATGTACTAGCCCTAAAAAGGGCTTTTTGGGGTGCTGTCAGGACGCTGTCCTTACAGCAGAGATCAGATGAGTCTTTCAGGACTGGAGTGGGCACTGAATTCACTAGCCTAGCTATCGATTTCCCTATTAAATCAGCAGCAGCTACACTGTCCCTCCTCTCACTAAGACTGCAGCTTCCGAATGAATCTAAAATGGATGCTGTCCAGGAGATGGGACGGTCTGGGAGGGGGGGTATGCTGATTGGCTGGAATGTGTCTGCTGACTGTGAGGTACAGGGTCAAAGTTTACTCAATGATGACGAATAGGGGGCGGACCGAACATCACATATGTTCGCCCGCCGCGGCGAACGCGCACAAGCTATGTTCGCCGGGCACTGTTCGCCGGCGAATAGTTTGGGACATCTCTAATGTCAGGCCTATTCAGTTGGTCAGTGTAATTACGGCAATAGCAAATTTATATGGTAGGTTTTACTACTTATATTTAAGGAAAGACTTTTTTTTCCAAAAAAAAGTGTGTTGCTATGTTATGACCCCTATAACTTTTATTTTTATGTCGATAGAGGTGTGTGAAGGCTCACTTTTTGTAGGATGAGCTGTAGTTTTTATTGGTATCATTTTGGGGTATATGCAGCTTTTTTATTACGTTTTTAGAGGAAGGCATGGTGAATAAAAATGGCAATTCTGCCATTCGGATTTTTTGTTAGTGTTCACGGTGTAGGAAAAAAAAACATGACATTGGACATTTTCCAATGTATATAGCAGTTATGTCTAGTTATTTTTTTTTATGTGATAAATTGTTTTTTTCTATGTATTGTTCTGATTTCCACCAGAGGGTGCTCTAACACTTCTGAATAGTATTTCTCAATTACATTATAGTCGTGCCCTGAAACACAAGATTTTTTTCAATATATTATATTTTGTCATCATATTATAAAATGTAGAGACAGAAATAATGGGATGTTGTAGATTAGAAAGAAAAAATTGGGAGTCTGTTTGTGGCAAATTGATCTCTCGAGTTTGCAGTATTTTAGTGACTGCCTTGTCTGCTAACCATCTCTCCTCAGCTGTTTAATGCCAGGGTGCCACATGGTACAACTAAATTTGCATTTTCACCCTGTGTTCATGTACTTTCATGCATGAATATTTTTAACTTTTTTTCTATTGCAGTGGTGGCGAACCTATGGGCACCTCTGTGGGCACCCGCACGGTGGAAAAAGACCATGGTCATAACTTCTCCTGCCATTCATCAGCGCAGGGCGCACGATGAACATAACAGGCAGCGCATTGAATGTAGGCAGGTTATTATAGTGTAATGATAAAGTACATGGAAGATATACTATATTATAGGACTGTAGTATTCAGGTTTAATTTCCATGTTGGCACTTTGCGATAAATAAGTGGGTTTTTGGGTTACAGTTAGGGCACTCGTCAGCTAACGGAATTCAGGAGGGGTAGTCTGCAAATTGACTTTTAACCGCTAATATTACAAAAAATGCTGTAAATTTTTAATAAAGAAAGACCAATTGCAAATAATATTTTTAGCCCAAAATGAGTAAAATGCAATCATAAAAAGTGTCCCCAACGGTGTTAATAGGGCAGGTGTTAATTTAAAACTAGAATTTCTGAAGAGTGATTTTTGCGACGTCTTCTGACATGCAGTTATTATGTACACTGAGCCGAAGTCTACCGTAGTTAAAATAAAATTGAAACAAAAAATGAATTTTTTGTTCTTGTTTAAAACAAGAAATGCTACATGGCTTGTGTTTCCTAAGTGCAAGGATGTTTTGGCCCATGAGTGGTATATGTGGTGGCTCCCTGCTCAAGGACACAGACGGAACAGGAACAATTGCAGAGTTCTCAATTGAGACATCTAGCTTAATGGTTATAGTATAATCAGAAGAGGCCTATGATTGCAATAGATTCTCAGTGAAGGTACAGTTAGGCTAAATGCACACAATTAGGATTGCATGCGGATTTGCGTGCGGAAAATCCGCACCGTAGTTCATGTACATTGTATTCTATGAGAATTTGAAATTCTTATGCACACAATGCAGATTTTTTCCATGCGGATTTTGACCTATGGTGCAGATTTAAAAATTCGAAGCATGTCAATTTATTTTATTTTTCCTGTCCAGATTTTCTCCATTCACTTCAATGGGGAGGGGAAAATCCATATGCGGAAAATCCGCATGTAAATCTGCACCAATTGATGCGGTATTGACTGCTCGGATTTCCCTGCGAACACCTGCAGATTTTAGTGCGGATTGTCTGTACAAATTCCGTTCAGAATTTACGCGCAAACAATCCGCACTGAAATCTGCATGTGTTCCCAGGGAGATCAGTGCAGTCAATCCGCATCAATTTGTGTGGATTTGCATGCGCATTTGGTGCGGATTTTCCGCATGCGGATTTTGCCCTCCCCATCGAAGTGAATGGAGAAAATCCGGACAGGATACATAAAATAAATTGTCATGCTGCGGATTTTAAAATCCGCACCATAGGTCAAAATCCCCATGGAAAAAAACTGCATTGTGTCTGTGAGAATTTCAAATTCTCATAGAATACAATGTACATGACTTACGGTGCAGATTTTCCACACGTAAATCCTAGCGCAATCCTGATTGTGTGCATTTATCCTTAGTTGCCAACAGGCTAGGAAGGTAACACTGCCTTTCTATGTGGCAACATGCTTACACTGTCTGGCCCAGATTTACTAATGTGTCTGCACCTAGAATCTGTCTAAACACTAGTTCAAATGAGCGCAAATAGGGTTTCTACAGTTTTTTTTACGATTCACTCAAAAATAAGGCAACGTTTTATGATAAAGAGGCACAGTTTCAAAGAAAAGGGGGGATGCCTAAGATGCAAAGTTTTGTACCAAAATCAGTGCAGCTTTGCAGTGTGATTGTGCCACATTTTGGGCAAAAATTCTGTCTCAGAGTAAGCCAATTAGTAGTTGGTATAGAGTTAGAAGTTTCTAGCCCTGCACCAGATTCAATTATCCATTATGAGCAGGCTCGGACTGGCCCACAGGTGTACAGGGGAATCCCCCGGTGGGCCCCAGAGCAAGGTGGGCCCCTAGTCCCGCTCCCCTGCACAAGTGGCACATAACACATTAGATTTACTGCACTACATACATATATTCAATGTACAGCACCTCAACCAGCTTATGTCCATATAAAAAACTTGTTAAATTATTTATTATATTTGAATGTATCCATACGGTGGGCCCCCAAAATTTATTTTACTGGTGGGCCCTAAGCATCCCAGTCTGACACTGATGAGGCACTGTGAAAAAGCAGATGCAGGTCTAGACAGACTTTGTAAGTTTACCCCATCTATAGGATTGGTGAATCTGCCCCTCTGTCACTGCAGGTGTTTCACCCAACTCAGAGGGAGTCTCCCTCTGACTAAACGCAGCGAAGATGGGTTTGGAAATTAACAGGCAATGGCAAGTCTCTCATTTTAGTGCACTGACAAAACCCTGCACAGACATTTATCAGGTTGTGGCATCTCACTCTGCTCAGGGGCGTAGCTAAATGCTCATGAGCCCAGCTACAAGAGTTCAGCTTGGGCCCCCTCCTTCCCTCAGTGCTTTGTGGCAAGGGACAGGGGTGCGCCTAGCCTTTTTGCTGCCTGAGGCAAAAATGGAAATGGCATTCCAAATTCTCCACCTAACCCCTTCCTTCAAACCCTACTGTTAAAGGGGTTGTCTAACATTTAAAACATGACCCCCAATGCCCAGGCCCCTCAAATGGATTATACTTACCGTGCTCCCTGACATCCGCGTCGCTCCTGATCCCCGCACGGCAGCCACTGCATCTCCCCATCGCGTGAATCAAAACATCCGATGACGTTGTGGAAGGGTAGCAGCCAATAGCAGACCGCGACAGGGAAGAACCTCCTCACCAGCATCATGGGTGACGATAGGCAAGCTCGTCCCAGTTGCAGCCTGCTATTGCATCAGGTGCCGTGGAACAGAGTAAGTATAATCTATATGAGGGGCACGGGCATTTGGGGGGGGGGGGCATTATGGGGGTTGGATAACCCCTTTAAAGACATAGTTGGAAAACATTACATACAGTACTACAGAGCATACAGGATAATACATCCCCACATACCTCTTACATCCAATGATGTCTCCTCTGATGTAGATGTTCTCTTTCCTAATCTTTTCTATTAAGACCAGACCACCATGATGATTTCTTTCAGCTGCATCTTGTCTCTACAGAGTTTGACAAGCACACATTTTAGTTTCCTACTTTTCCATCATCCTCCTCACATCCTCCACAGGTTAGTTGCAACTACTAAGAGAACTTCTTTAAAGGGGTTGTCTCACTTCAGCAAGTTGCATTTAACATGTAGAGAAAGTTAAAGGGAACCTGTCACCTCCAAAAACCATCCCAAGCCGCCAGCAGTACCTGGGAGTAGCCAGCAGCGTGTTTTTGAATATTGTTTTCTTCCTGAAGGCAGATGCAGCAAATGCTCTAAAAAACCTTCTTTTATCCCCTGCCCGCGCGATTTTCTAGTCATGCTTGAAGTCAAGGGGGCAGCGGCCTCCTTGCTTCAAGTCAAGGTAACCACCCCCCCTTCCCTGCCCCTTTGCCTGTGACTGACAGCCGGCAGTTCGGCAAAGCCAGACGAACGCTCTGCATTAGTGCTGTCAGTCACAGGGAAGGGGCGCGGTTACCTTGACTTCAAGCATGACTAGAAAATCGTGCGGGCAGGGGATAAAAGAAGGTTTTCAGAGCTTTTACTGCATTTACCTTCAGGAAGAAGACGATTTCAGAAATATGCTGCTGGCTACTCCCAGGTACTGCTGGCGGCTTGGGATAGTTTTTGGAAGTGATAGGTTCCCTTTAATACAATCCACTTACTAGTGTATTATGAGTGTCCATATTGCTTCCTTTGCTGGCTGGATTCATTTTTCCATCACATTATACACTGCTTGTTTCCATAGTTACAGACCACCGTCTGGCAACGTCCTGATGATGACCACGACTTATAAAGCCATTCAAATTTGCCATGTACCTGAGCCTGAAAGATCATGAGGGTCTGATCAGACTTAGTGTCAATGTAATACTGACAGTACAGTGTATTGCACTATTGCAGTGCACTGTACAGCAATCAGCCCCACTGGATCCTCAAGATCCAAATGGGACTTGATAAAAGAAGTAAGTTATGGAATTGGTGTTTTTGTTACCTTACCTCCCCAAAAAATTGAATAAAAAGTGATCAAAAAGTCATATATCGTATTTTTCACCCTGTAAGACGCACCTGCCCATTAGACGCACCTAAGTTTTAGAAGAAGGATATAAGAAAAAAATATTTTGAACTAAAGGTGAGTTAAAATAATGTTGACATAACATTATGGGGGGGGGTGGGGGGGTGGGGTGGATCTGCTGCTTACACAATATTATGGGTGATCTGCTGATGGCACCCTGTTATGGGGGGGGGGGGATCTGCTCCTGACACAATATTATATGGGGAGATCTGCTGATGACACCCTGTTTTGGGGGGATCTGCTGCTGACACAGTATAATGGGGGATCTGCTGTGACGTACTATTTTGGGGGAAATCTGCTGTGACGCACTGTTATGAGGGGATCTGCTGTGACACTCTGTTATGGGGGTGAAATCTGCTGTGATGCACTGTTATGGGGGTGAAATCTGCTGTGATGCACTTTTATGAGGGGACCTGCTGTGACACACTGTTATGGGGAAATCTGCTGCTGACAGACTTAAGGGAGGGGGATGTCCAGTGATAGGCTTATGGGGGGACACTTAAGGCCCCATTCAGACGTCCGTAGTGTGTTGCGGATCCACAACACACTATGCCGGCACTCCCCATAGAGATGCCTATTCTTGTCCGCAGGCTGCGGACAAGAATAGGACATACTCTATCTTTTGCGGAAATGCTGATGCCGAGAGCACATAGTGTGCTCTCCGCATCACGTCCGGCTCCATTCACAATGAATGGTTCTGCATCCATTCCGCAAACTTGCAGAATGGATGCGGACAAAATTGCGGATGTGTGAATGGGGCCTTATTAAGGGGATACTGTAGGTATCTGTTATCAGTAGATTAGCAGTTCAGAGAACTTTTCACAGCAGCACGGTCACCAGGGAAAGCAGGTACACAGGAGCAGGCATGTGGGAAGACGTAGAGGCAGAGCAGCCATGTGTGACAGGAAAGCCTGCTCCCACCTATTATCTGCCTTCTCCAGCGCACCAGCCCCTGCTAATGTGCCGGCTCAAAACAAAAAAGTCTGGTACCGTGTTAGCCAATAGAAAACTAGCTTAGTGCTCTCATGTCTCTGCTCTTAGGGTCTATTCACACATCAGTATTTTTCTTTTCCAGATTTTCGTTCAGTTTTTTGCGGATCCGTGTTTCCGCAAAAATCTTACCAGTTGTACATCTGCATCCGTTCGGTTTTTCCGCAAAAAAAAGCTATTTCTATTTCCTGAAAATGGATCCGCAATTGCAGATTACATGTGGATGACATATTAATGCATTACGCATGTCTTACGCATTTTTGCGGACCCATTGACTACAATGGAACCACGAACCGCATTTTGCGGACAATAGTAGGACAAGCTCTATTTTTTTTTTAAGATGCGCATAATGGAACAACGGATGCGGACAGCACGCTGAGTGCTGTCCGCATTTTTTGCAGGGCCATTGAAATGAATGGGTTCTGTTCCCAAAATTTGCGGAACAGATGCTGATTACAAAATACTGACGTGTGAATGGACTCTTATTGTATATATATATTCCTGTTTCTTCATATATTCTTGTAGTACACCTGATGAAAGGACTGGTGATGTCTCGAAAGCTTGCTATGTAACATCATTACTTCTATTTATCATATCATATATACTGCATGAGAAACCCCATAAAAAATAAAAAACACTGACAGAATTGCAATTTTTGCCCACCTCACCTCCCAAATAATGGTATAAAATCGATCAAAAAGTAATTTGTACTCCAAAATGGTACAAAAAAATAACTACAGCTTGTCCTGCAACAAACAATCCCTCACACAGCTCAGTCAACATAAAAATAAAAATGTTATGGCCTCTAAAAACAATTTCAGCAAATTCCATGTTAGAAAATCCTGGTGCCAATCTTGTGGAGGATGTGGAGGAGGCAGATAAGTGCCTGGCGTGGGAACCGGACCTAGCCTGGTTGCTGCAGTGCTGTGTCACCACTGCCACGAAAACTATTCACCCAGTGGGCCATGAAAGACATGTACTGTCCCTGCTCATAACAGGTGTCCATGGTAAAATGCACTCTGCTACACAGCGACGATTGCCAGTACAAGGCAGGGATAGGCATTTTTGGAGAAAGTATCTTCCAGCACATGCCATCAGTTCACTAAAGGTAGCAGAATCCACTAAGTGATATGACAGTGACTGCACTGCCAGCAACTTGACCAGCTGATGATGGGAAGAGGATTCTCAGTGGGAGAAACAGTAATTGATGATAATGGCAAGGACACTGTACTGCATGTGGATGCAAAGGAGACCAGGAGAAGGAGGACACTCTTGTTCCAAATGATGGTGGCCAGTTCCATTTTATCACTGGATCAGGTGATGCCATTTTATGTGCTGCAACAGAGCTGTAGTGCCTGTGTTTGAACGCCCAAGGTTCATTTTTATCCTACAAATCTTGCACACAGCAATGTTTTTGTCTATTGGCTCTATGGAGGAAAGCGGCCAGACGGAAGATACTCATGCAGCACTAGTGGCAGCCAAGCTTGGTTTACGTCTTGTATATTTTGTGCCCACAGTATCAGCTACATCCCGAACTGACCATAATAGATGCAGATCTGACCCTGGCAGTTTTTTGTAAGGTTTTGGATATACACTGCCTCCATACATTATTGACACCACCACGGCCATCAACCTCCTTCCTCCTAAGTATGCATAAATAGGTGATTATATTCATCTATTTCAATAATGGCAATGATTCAGCCCAAATCTAACTATTTCATTCTGCTACTGAAGGACTTGTTTAAAGGGGTTTGCAAATGTAACAGACATTAATGATAAATCACTAGGATATGATATCAATGTCAAATAGGTGCGGGTCCCACCTCTAGGACATGCTACTATCTCCAGAAAGGGGTCCCCAAAGTGAAGCAGAACCCACAGCACATGCATGACTTGTTCTTCATTCACGGCTATAGGTGTTCGTAAAAGCGAGCTCGGCTATTTTCGGAAGTCCCATGGTGGTGAATAGAAAGCACAACGTGCATGCACGACCGCCTCCCCATTGACGACTATGGGACTGCAGGAAATAGCTGAGCCAGCACTCTGCTCTTTTCAGAACTCCCATAGCGGTAAATGGACGGTGGCCGCACTTGCATGGTGTGCTCTCCTTCACTTCGGGGGCCCATTCTAGAGATAGGAGTGGGTCCCAGAGGTGGTACCTGTCTGCACCTATCTGAGATTGGTAGCATATCCTAATGATATACCATTCATGTCTGAGATGGGAACACCCTTTCAAGGGACTAGTACTATAAAGAAACTGATGCTGGCAGATGAGCTAAATTGCTGACTGTTCATACCGGGTTATACCACAAAGTTTTACTATGCAATGAATAAGGTATTTCAAGTTAAGTATTATTGCAATATAGATGCAATCAAAATATTGTTAGTTTTTTTCATGTACGTTACATTTCCTCTTTGGTAGCTCCCCCTGCTGTTCCATTCCACTTTTTCTGCATTGAGTGGTGGATCTGACATGCTAAGTATTTATGGTAGAGTCACTGGGGTTGTGTGTGAGGGACTATTTTCATTGCAGGGGTGGTAGACTAGGGTGGTGCCCTAGTTGAAAGTCCTTGGGGGAAATTGCAGGGAGGCCAATAAAATAATAAAACTTACTTTACTGAGCCTGCTGTTATCCATTCCTTTCTGTCCTCTCAGCCTTTTTGTATAAAATAACGTCCCATACGCCGCTGCAGTCAATCACTAGCCTAAGTGATTTCTTGCCTTACACCACTGATGACAGTGATTGGAACGCCATGGTATGCGGGACCTCACCGCCACAGCCAAAACGATACGCCATTGCTGTAGAGCAGCTGAGAGGATGTAGTGGCGGTGCTGGGTTGGAGAGGGTTCAGGAAGGTACATTTTAGGGTTTTTATTACATAATCAACCTCCCTGCAGTTTGCTCCCAAGAAGTTTCAACTTAGTCTGGTTTCACACTGCCAGCACAGCCAGCAAAACGCTGGTATTTGTCCGGCTGTTTCTCGACATATTTGCCGGGTTTTGGCTGGATCACCACCAGACCGCGATATAGTTAATGGGACTGGACAGTATTCTGGCAGCATCCGGCAGTGACAGATCCGGCAGGCTGTTCCTCCGACCAGAAGAGCCAGCCGGATCTGTAAGCGCTAGTGTGAAACTAGCCTAACAATAGCTGACTGCAATGCACTCCTGGGAGATGCAGGTGCTTGATCGTCTCATGTAAGAAGTAGAAACTGGGAATACAAGAGTTTAAAATAGATGATTTATCAAAAAAAGGAAAAGGTGACAATTACACTGGAGAGCAATGTTTTTGCATTGATGTAGTCTGTATTACTCCAGATATTGTTTTCAATTTGTGGGATATTCCCTTTAACTTGCTCCATTTTTATTGCTTGCTCATTCTAAAGCACATTAACAGACAGCCCACTCCGATCCCTAGACAGAGGAGATACTGAAGGAAAAAGACTTCACATAAATGCAATGTGTTGCTGTCACAAGAAATCAATGTATTTAGCACTTAAGTCTCAGGGACACCGGTACATTTACACTGCTGTTGTGGATGTGGAATATATATATATTTTCTTAATCCCCAGCAACAAGTTCAGATCAGGTACCTTGCCAATGTCAAGACTATTGCCACAGTTATTTAAAATAAATGCAAACAGATGAAATGAGATTGCTTCTTGTTTTAACGTGTTTGCTCCCAATCACCTGTTTCCAAACTGTTTCTAAAAAGCCAAGTGCTGTCTCGTTCCCCTCAACCCTTTAGGCCCCTTTCACACGGGCGTCATGTTTGAGGTCCGGATAAGAGGCGGGTGCTTTGCGGGAAAATGCACAATTTTTCCGCGCGCGCGCAATCTGTTGTAATGCGTTTTGCACACGCCTGCGAAAAATAGGCATGTTTGGTACCCAGACCCAAAGCCGGACTTAATCACTGAAGTTCGGTTTCGGGTTGGGTATTCTGTATATTTTATTATTTTCCCTTATAACATGGTTATAAGGGAAAATAATAGCATTCTCACTACAGAATGCTTAGTAAAATGTGGATTAAGGGGTTAAAAATATAAAAAATAAACTCACCTTATCCACTTGATCGCGTAGTTGCCGATCTCCTCTCTCTTCTTCAAGCATTAGCTGCCGGCTAAAGGACCTGTGATGACGTCACTGCGCTATCAGATGGTCCATCACCATGGTGATGGACCATGTGATTGGACCATGTGATGTGACGTCACCACAGGTCCTTTAGCTGGCAGCTAATGCTTGAAGAAGAGAGAGGAGATCGGCAACTACGCGATCAAGTGGATAAGGTCAGTTTATTTTTTATATATTTAACCCCTTAATGCACATTTTACTAAGCATTCTGTAGTGAGATTGCTATTATTTTCCCTTATAACCATGTTATAAGGGAAAATAATAAAGATCGGGTCCCGTCTCTTAGCAACCTTGCGGGAAATCGCACTGCATCCGCACTTGACTGCAGCCGCACTTATAAGGGGAACAACGGGGCATTATTACTACTCGGGGTTTGGTGGGGGTATCATTATAGTTTGGCACAAATTTGAGGATACTAATACTAACAGTGTCACTCTCGGGGAGCATTATCATTGCAGTAAAGAATGATTACTAATTAAAGTATAGTATTCAGGGGCATTGCGGAACACAAAGGGCACAGTATTAGGGGTAGCAGCAGGATAACATTGTTGTGGCACCAGGAGGAAGAGGATGATAATAGAAATGTTAGGAACCTAAGATGCCTGTGTGGCAAACTCTGCAGGTATGAGGCATGGCTAAGAGAAGTAGACATGGCTGTCTGGGTTGAATAGAGAAGATGAGGAAAGAGAATGTCTACATCAGAAGAGATGTCGCTGGATGTAATAGTTATGTTGCTGTAATCTCCTATATGTGTGATAGCACCAAATATAATGTCTATTCAAATATGCCGTAGCACTGGGGCTGAGGGGTTGGATCAAGAATTTGACATATATACATTGGGCCCCAAATCTTTTGAGACCCTAGCAACACCCCTGCAATGGACAGAGCTGTCAAGTTCCAACACCATAGCTACTTGGAAACAGCTGATTGGTGGGGATGCAGGGTTTAAGATCACTGCCAATCTGATATTGAAGTCCTATCCTGAAGAGAGGTCATCTATATTTAAATCCTGGAAACCCCTTCAAAATATGTCCAGTCTCACTGAGATTTTCCACATAAAATTTACATTTTGTTCACTTGCTTTATACGATCTACAGACTGCGAACTTTTTTACATACTTATTAATTTTTTTAACAATAAATGGTACCGAGAGCCCACTCCTAGCTGTTAGGCAGTGTAACCCTAGTAACCATTTTATATATAGCTATCAAGAGGAATTCAGCATGGTGACAGTATTACCATGGTGTCTCTGTTCTCAACTTCTATTAATCACATTTCTCTTAAAATTACTTTGTGTTATAGCTCATTAAATACCAGGAAATGATCTTATCATTTTACTTGATGTGAAGCATGATGTTTTCATGTAGTAGGTCTTTGTAGAGGGATCAGTGTGAAATGAGCTTTCTGAACTTCCAGAAATGTCTCTAAAGGGCAGCAAGGAGATTGCTTTTCCCACCACTGCCCTATCATATTGTTCTGCTCCAGCTCAGGGAGTGATTCCAATAATAAATGTATTTAATGGTAGTGTTCTTTATGACATGCCATACAGAAGTATAAGGTCAGCAAAAACTAAACCTGTAACATTGAAAAGGCTTTGTAATCTGCAGGCAGCATGTTATAGAGCAGGAGGGGATGAGCAGATTGATGCATAGTTAAAAAAGTTTTAGTATAATTTGTAATCTTTTTTTTTAAACCACTGCTCACTCTAAGCCTAGTCAGGTGGGTGGTCCGTCTCAGTGACTGACAGCTATCTATAAGCACACTATACAGGGAAGTCAATCATTGCGTAGAACTGCCCACTGGACTCATATGACCAGAACGATCAGAGATTTAGGTCAATAAAAGGCTATATCATGCTGCCTGCAGATTGCACTCACATCAAAGCAGAGTTTACACCCAAAAGCAAAAGCCTGTGTTCCCCCATTTGAAAGGAGTGGCAGACATGCTTGTGTGTCCGTTGCTCCATTCAACTCTATGACGGTGCCAGAGATAGCTGACTGCTCCATTTAAACTGGGGAACATAGGCCCCCATTTGAGTAAACAGTGGGGGCCCCTGCAGTTGGACGATCAGTTACTCCACAGGGTAGGGGATAAGCTGTTGTTGTGACACAACACCTTTAATGCAATTTTGGAGCAAACAGTAAATATAAGCAAAAATGTTAAGAAAATTCAAATTTGGGACTAAAATCATGACTAAGGACCCCAGGGTCCGAAACGCGTAAATCTTTTACTGCCAGTGGTGTGTTCCTGTACTCATCTTGTCACTTTGAAATAAATGGAAGAAATTTTGCACGAAAATCTATGCAGTGCTGGACGTGTTGTTTTTCATCTAAAATCCACACGCTAGCAGAGTCCTTAATGCAAATAAAATATAGTCTGCAATAATTGTAAGATGTGAGCAGTTCATACATACCACACGTGTATATATTCCACTGCTGCTTGGTATAAGAAATGCTAAAATTACAGGAATACATTGACCAACTTTTGCATGCAACTAGGGGGGATTATATATGTATGTAATTTCCTATCCCCTGTATGCAAACTGTATTTCTAATTAAAAATGATAAATCTGTGAACATAATATTCTGTGATGTGTTAGCTAAGGGTGTAAGCTGCTATACTTTTTAACTATTTGAAAATGATAGTCTATGGTAACGGTCAGAAGAAGAAAATTTTGTTTTCTGTCTAATGGAAAACATTTCTATCTGTCAAAAATATATTAGATATTTAGTGGTAATTGTTATTGCTGTTACTGTACCTTGTATGTATGTGTAGGATAAGTGTTTTGTGCAACTTATTTGATGCCATGATCCGCACACTTGTAAAGGTCTGAGTCATGGTGTCAATAAACAGTCTTAGGACTTCTTTTTGGGGAAAAAAGCCCCCCCATATGTGACAGAGAGCAAGTATTCTGTCTGACAGAAGGGGGGATTGATAACATGCACAGAAGTCCATGTTACCCCTCCCCTAGGATTTTTTTTTCTAGTCATGCAGTTAGAGGAGGATCTATGTTTATCCTCTCCTTTAATCCTGTCAGCATGTCCTTCTGGCACCCCTCTTCCATTCCACTTTGACTATAGACCAGAGCCAGCTAAAGTGAGGGTTGAATCAAACTGGTCTATCTCAAAGCTGACAATCTAAGCTTTATTTGTTTATTTAATATACTCACTTATATAGTGCTGACATATTCCCCAATAGGGCTCACAATCTAAGGTCCCTATCAGTATGTCTTTGTGAGGGAGGAAACTGGAGAACCCGGAGGAAACATGGTATTAAACCCAGGATCCCAGTGCTGCAAGGCAACAGTGTTGAGCACTGAGCCACCGTGTTGCCTGCTTTAGAACAAGATTCGTGCTAGCTGCTATACAACTAGAGATAGAAGCTTTAGAAACTGGGTTAGGAGTGAGAACTGCAAGTATATACAAGTATATACAGCTTGGTTAGCACAAAGATCCTGGTCTTGCTTTATATCTTAAACTGAGAGCTTTGAGATAGACCAAGTTGTAGCAGCTCCCCTTTCCAATATCTATGTATTGGAGAAGCAATCTAATAAGTACTTGTTATAGCTACTTAGGGTGACTTAACCTGTAGGATAGAAATCTTAGCACCGTATAGCTATGGCGCTGTGTACACCCGGTCCCTGAGCGAAATTGCTCAGTGACCGGGGTACGATGGGTGTTCTGCATGGCAGGCAGCCATCTTTCCTATGGGCACCGGGAGGTTTTTCTGCCCCCCTGCAGCCCCGATTGCTGCCATTGGCCGGTTTCTGCAGACCGGACAATCGCAGCTCTGAATGGAGTTTTATCCATTTATGGATTTGCAGGGGGGTCGTACAGGGGTGACAGGCGCTGAACTAGAGAGCACCTCTTTCCCCCGAGGTCAGGAAGGAGACACCAGTATTTAGCATCCCCTGCCTGCGCTGCGATTGGCTGGAATAATGCTAGCAGCACAGGAAAGGGCTGAACCTGTCTGCAGGCAGCCATTCTAGCTGGTGACTGCATGCTGAGAGGTTCTGTCCTTCTCCGTGCTGCTTGTTGGCTTGCTGGGACTTGTGGTGCACCACCACTACTTTTTGAGCTTTTGCTGCTGAAATGAAAAAAAAAAATCAGAGCAGCAATTCCATATGTTCTTCTTTTTTCTTATTTGCAGCAGTTCCAGATCCCTAAATAACCCTCCATCCCTGTCCCTTCCTGTCCCCCTCCCCCCATCCCCCCTGTCCTTTTTTTACGGACACCATTTGGTCCGTGCGGTTATTTTTGTCCTTTTTTTTTTTTTTACATTTTTCCAGCTCTGTACCACTTTTTCTGCGTGCGAGCTATGACCCCCAAGTGCTGTTCAGTGCATATGTGCCTGATCAGCACCTAGGGATTATTTTTTGCGCTGTATTGATTTTTGGGCCAGTTTATCCTTTTTTGGGGGTAAAAAAGAAGAAATTGCAGTTAGGGCTTTATATAAATATTTAGAGAGCTCTATATTTCTACAGTCTAGGCCAAAAGTTTTGAGAATTAGATAAATATTGGAAATTGGAAACGTTGCTGCTTAAGTTTTTATAATAGCAATTTGCATATACTCCAGAATATTATGAAGAGTGATCAGATGAATTGCATAGTCCTTTTTTGCCATGAAAATTAACTTAATCCCCAAAACACCTTTCCACTGCATTTCATTGTTGTCATTTAAGGACCTGCTGAGATAATTTCAGTAATCGTCTTGTTAACTCAGGTGAGAATGTTGACGAGCACAAGGCTGGAGATCATTAGGTCATTCTGATTGGGTTAAAATGGCAGACTTGACATGTTAAAAGGAGGGTGATGCTTGAAATCATTGTTCTTCCATTGTTAACCATGGTGACCTGCAAAGAAATGCGTGCAGCCATCATTGCGTTGCAGAAAAATGGTTTCACAGGCAAGGATATTGTGGCTACTAAGATTGCACCTCAATCAACAATTTACACAACCTAAATAGAAAATACCAGACCGCGTATCATTACAAAAATATCTTCATTAATCCATAATAAAAAAGTGCACATAGCACATACAATTAAAAGTTACATTGAGGGGGTGCATAGATGGGCGGCATCCAAGAGGAGAGACAAAAGGGGAGTTGTAAACAAATGGAGGTCCAGAAGGATTTCTTGCTGGGGTTACTCCAGTTGCACACACAATTTTTTCACATTTAATGGGTCCTTCTACCTGCAGCTCCAGGGCACGGCAATGGGGGCGCCTTGTGCTCCCTCTTATGCCAACTTGTTCCTGGGGCTGTGGGAAGAGGACCTATTTTCATCTGATGGGCATCTGTCGATGTGCCGCGCCATATTTTGGGTGCGGTACATCGATGATGTCTTTATGATTTGGCATGGTTCCACCAATGAGTTGGAATCTCTCTTTTGTGATCTGAATAATAACAACAAAAATATTAAACTAACATATAAGTGGGATAAAGACCAAATTGACTTCCTTGATGTTCAGGTGCAGCGGGGAAAGGATGGGTCTATTATGACCAATGTATTTAGGAAATCAACAGCAGTAAATTCTTATTTACATGCTTCTTCCTTCCATCCCCCACAGATGATTAGATCAATTCCAACTGGCCAATTCTTGAGGATGCGCAGAATCTGCTCTTCAGATGAACAATTTGAACAACAAGCAAGTGAACTGAGGAGTCGCTTTACAAACCGAGGTTACAGGCAGCGCTCTATTAAGACAGCATATAGGAGAGCTAAATCATCCTCACGTTTTGATCTATTATTCTCTGATAAAAAGAAAAAAGAGAGTTATGATGGGAAAAAGGTGCGGTTTATTACCACATACCACTCACGTTGGGATGAAATGAAAACTTGTGTTGAAAAATATTGGCCCATTCTATTGGCTGATCCAGTGGTATCGTAGTATACTTCGGGGGGTCCATCTTTGGTCACAAGGAGATCGAAGAATCTAAGAGACCATCTGGTTAAAAGTGTTTATGTGAGACCATCTCCACCTCTGTTTCCAGGGATTGGTAACCATCATGGGGTTTTTTCCCATGCGGAAGATGTGTGGCGTGCCCCAATTTGATACGGGCCACCCATTTCCAACATGCAACAGAGGATAAAACCTTCAAAATTACCCACCGATTAACATGTTCAACCACAGCTGTGGTATATTATGCGAACTGCCCATGTAAAAAGATATATATTGGACTTACCACTCGCGAACTGAAAGTTCGGGCAAGAGAACATGTTCGGGATATTTTTGCAGCACAAAAGGAGAATGATGTGTCACAGTTGAAACCTGTGGCGAAGCACTTTAAATTATATCACAATTGTGACCCTTCTGGTTTGAAAATATTTGGCTTAGATTGTATACCAAAGAACATACGTGGTGGCAGTACATCAAAAAAGTTGGCCCAACTGGAGTGTCAATGGATCTGGAGGGTTAATTCCCTTAAACCGAATGGTTTGAATGAGGCATCTGGTTTTGCTTCCTTTCTCTGATTGTCCGCGAGTCTGTCCGTCCTTTTTTCTGGCGTTTTTTAACTTTTTTATGGTTCTTTTTGTAACTTTAGTGATAGATGGGGGTACAGTTTTGCACTGCATAAGTCGTCTTTATGTATCCTTATGTGCCTAGGAGTATGCTTTGGAATATAGTCCAATTGTCCTTGGGCACCTTTTATAGATTTTCTGGTCTAGTACATGTAATTTCCATTTTCCAGTATGAATATCGCTTCTATATACACATACGGAGGTTTCCATACGTCCTAACATATCAAGGAAAAAGGTTCAATTCTTGTTAAGAAGGCTTCAGAGCATCCAAGAAAGTCCAGCAAGCGCCAGGATCATCTCCTAAAGAGGATTCAGCTGCGGAATCGGAGTGCCACCAGTGCAGAGCTTGCTCAGGAATGGCAGCAGGCAGGTGTGAGCGCATCTGCACGCACAGTGAGGCAAAGACTTTTGGAAGATGGCCTGGTGTCAAGAAGGGCAACAAAGAAGCCACTTCTCTCCAAAAAAAACACATCAGGGACAGATTGATCTTCTGCAGAAAGTATGGTAAATGGACTGCTGAGGACTGGGGCAAAGTCATATTCTCCGATGAAGCTTCTTTCGGATTGTTTGTGGCATCTGGAAAAAGGCTTGAGAAGAAAAGGTGAGCGCTACCATCAGTCCTGTGTCATGCCAACAGTAAAGCATCCTGAGACCATTCATGTGTGGGGTTGCTTCTCATCCAAGGGAGTGGGCTCACTCACAATATTGCCCAAAATCACAGCCATGAATAAAGAATGGCACCACAACACCCTCCAACAGCAACTTATTCCAACAATCCAACAACAGTTTGGTGAACAATGCATTTTCCAGCACGATGGAGCACTGTGCCATAAGGCAAAAGTGATAACTAAGTGGCTCGGGGACCAAAACGTTGACATTTTGGGTCCATGGCCTGGAAACTCCCCAGATCTTAATCCCATTGAGAACTTGTGATCAATCCTCAAGATGCGGGTGGACAAACAGAAATCCACTAATTCTGACAAACTCCAAGAAGTGATTATGAAAGAATGGGTTGCTATCAGTCAGGAATTGGCCCAGAAGTTGATTGAGAGCATGCCCAGTCGAATTGCAGAGGTCCTGAAAAAGAAGGGCCAACACTGCAAATACTGACTCTTTACATAAATGTCATGTAATTGTCAATAAAAGCCTTTGAAACGTATGAAGTGCGTGTAATTATATTTCAGTACATCACAGAAACAACTTAAACAAAGATCTAAAAGCAGTTTAGCAGTAAACTTTGTAAAAACTAATATTTGTGTCATTCTCAAAACTTTTGGCCACGACTGTATATATAGATATAAGTTAATTTTTTGCCAGTGTTCCCTTTTTTAACACTGTAGTGATTTTTTATACTACAGTTTTTGCACACACGCACAATCTGTGTGCGTGCTGCCAGAGGACCGATCAGTAGTGTGCTCATTTAGACCTGCAAAAAAATAAAAAATTGTGTGAAAAAAAACTCTGCAGTCAGTGGTCCCTCTCCCTCTCTCTCCCCCTCCCCCCTCTCCCCCTCCCCCCCTCTCCCCCTCCCCCCCTCTCCCCCTCCCCCTCTCTCTCGCTGCTTTTTTCTTTTCTCATTTATATACATATATCTATATATGTCAGTTAGTGTCAAATTAGAATTTTGCACGAATTTCGCGTCTGCTCAGATTGCAAGTCTGCAAGTCTTTTTTGTGCAGAAAAGACTTTTTTTTACAATTTTTTTAACAATTTTTTTTCTGCTAAATTTAGATTGTAGTGGTTAAATTTAATTGTAGTGGTTGGTGAATAGTGGATCTGTAAGCTATGCAGACTAAGGGCTCATGCACACGACAGTATGTATTTTTCAACTAAAATTTAATTTCAAATTTATTACAAGCCCCCTCTTGTGTGAAAACACATCATACACACCCCTCATACTAAATAAAGGTTTACACATTTCACACGTCACACCCCAATAAAATAAAAATTGCCCGTCCGTCCCAACGAGTATACTCAGCTGAAGAGGCGTACGCCATGCTTGCCTCTGATACTGAGTCTGCCAGTGAGGGAGAAGAGGATGCCACTTTCCTCTACTCCTCTCCCCCCTCATCATCATCATCGTCCTCTGATAAGGGACAATCTAGAAGGCGCCCCAGAACAACAGCTGAGGCAGCCCCCCAGAGTAAGCCCACAGGGACCCCACCCCCTGAGAATTATCTACCCCAAATTCCTGAGTTTGTGGGCAACTCAGGAATTCAGATAGGTTGTGCAGGTTCCCAGAAATTGATTTATTTAAAATCTTTTTCTCTGAAGATTTTATAAATTTGATGGTAACCCAAAAAAATGTATACGCCCTGCAATTTATTTCCCAAAACCCCACAATGCCATACGCTAGACTGGATGTCTTGTACCACACTCCAACTTTTCAGTAATACCATGGCCCGTAATAGATTCCAATCAATACTTTTTCGGAGTTTTCGGAGGTGTACACCCCAGAACAAAATGTCTGCATACACGAATTCCTATTACTTTTCAAATGGAGGGTAAGATTCCACCGGTACCTGCCCAGCAGGTGCGCAAAGTATGGCATAAAACTGTATAAAATCTGTGAGAGTAGTTCTGGGTACACTTACAAGTTCCAGGTTTATGAAGGGAGGGACACCCGGATTGAACCTCCAGAATGCCCCCCAGTCCTAGGAGTTAGTGGGAAGATAGTATGGGACTTACTGCACCCTACTGGATAAGGGTTACCATCTATACGTGGATGATTACTACACAACTCTACCACTGTTCCAGTCCCTAAGTTCCAGAGGTACTGTGGCATATGGCACAGTACTCAAAAATCAGAGAGGCCTTCCTAGATCCCTGGTAGGGCAACCTCTAAGAAAAGGAGACAGCCATGCTATCCTCAATGGGAACATGTAGGTGGTTAAGTAAAAGGACAAGAGAGATATCCTTTTGCTGACCACCATTCACAGTCACATCAGCTCCCCTTCCCCTCTACGTGGTACCACTACCATTGTCCCAAAACCAGACTGCATTCTGGACTACAACAGGCACATGGGCGGGGTTGATCTTTGAGATCAAGTTTTGAAGCCCTACAGTGCCACATGAAAAACAAAAGTGTAGTGCAAAAAGCTGACCGTGCACATTGTACAGGTGGCGTTGTACAATAAGTACGTGCTATTTAGATCTAGAGGCCAGAGAAGAACATTCCTACAATTTCAAGAGGTGGTAATAAAGGCCCTAATTCTTCCAAACCAAGCAATGGAGGGCCCCAGTACTTCTGCAAGTTATGGTGCCCGAGTTGTACCAGGACAATATTTCCCTGGTGAAGTTCCCCAAACAGCGAGGAAGGGAAGGACCCAAAAAAGATGCAGGGTGTGTTCTGAAAGGGGGATAAGGAAAGACACCATTTACCACTGTGAAACCTGCCCTGAAAAACCTGGTCTGTGCATCAAGGATTGTTTCAGAATCTACCACTTATCCATGGAGTATTAATTTATTTTCATCCCTGATGTACCCTGTAGTTTTACCACCTTATATCTCAGATTTAGGCCTCATGCACACAAACGTATTTTTTTTCCGTGTCTGTTCCAGGTTTTTTTGCGGACTGTATGCGGAACCATTCATTTTAATGGGTCTGCAAAAAACCACAGAAGTTACCGTGTTAATTCTGTTTCCGTTCCGCCAAAAAATACATGTCCTAATATTGTCTGCATTACGGACAAGGATAGTACTGTTCCATTAGGGGCCAGCTGTTCCGTTCCGCAAAATACGGAATGAACACGGACATCATCCGTATTTTTTGCGGATCTGTTTTTTGTGGACCGCAAAATTCATACGGTCATGTGCATAAGTCCGCATAGCTTACAGATCCACTTTTCACCAACCACTACATATTCATTTCTGTGAAACACCTGTTAGGTCAAAAGTGCCCTTTCCACCCCTTAAAATGTTTGTGCGGGGTGCATTTTCCAAATAGGGTCACTTCTTGGGCTTTTTAATTTCTCAGGACCTCAGGAATTTTTTAACATACTACATGGCATCTAAAATCCATGTCTGTTTATTCAAGCCTGCAAAAACCATATTTTGCACTTTGCCTCTAGAGCCCTGCTGTGCGCCCATACAGCGGGCTACAAGCACATTCAGTGGGAAATGGGTAACAAAATGCGGGGTGCATTTTGTCCTGTTCCTCTTGTGATAGTAAAAAATGTGGGTGTAAAGCAACATTGGTAATGGTAATTTTTCATTTTCATAGCCAAGTGTTTCCTAATTCTGTGAAACGCCTGATGGGTCCAAGTGCTCACTACACACATTGAAATACTCCTTGAGGGGTCTATTTTCTGGAATGGGGTCACTTTTTAGGGGTTTCCACTGTTGGGATAACTCAGGGTGTCTTCATATGTGACACAGCTCCCAAAAGCCAATCCTGCCAAATCTGTCCTCCAAAAGCCATATGGCGCTCCTCCCCTTTTGAACCCTGCCCCTTTTGAACCATTCATCTGTTTTTGAGCACATGTGGGGTTTTGCCATATTCAGGGGGAAATGGGTAACAAAATTTGGGGTGCATTTTTCCTCCTTGTGAAAGTGAAAAATGTTGGTGTACTTTTTAATTTTCACAGTAAAGTGTTTCCGAATTCTGTGAAACGCCTGATGGGTCAAAGTGCTCACTATACACCTTAAAATATTCCTTGAGGAGTCTAGTTTTCGGAATGGGGTCACTTTGTGGGGGTTTGGGGCCATAGCTAAAGGCTCATGGGCCCTGGTGCAAGAGTTCAGCTTGGGCCCCCCCCCTTTCACTCAGCGCTGGTGCACCTAGCTTTTCTGCTGCCTGAGGCAAATATTTAAACGGCCCCCCCATGCCAAATTCTCAACCTAACCCCTTCCCTCCAGCCCTAATGTTAAAGGGGTTGTCCTCTGTCCTCAGGATTGGTCATCAATATCAGATCGGCCTGGGTCCTCCGGCACCCCCGACAATTAGCTGTTTGAAGAGAGGGAAGCGTTGATTTCTCTGCTCTGTTCACCTGCTCGCCATATCATTTGCAGTGATGAGCAGATAAACAGAGCAGAGAAGGCAGCGATCGTACGAACAAAAAAACGGACAACCCTTTTAACCTCTTAAGGACACAGGGCGTATGGGTACGCCCTAATGTCCGAGTCCTTAAGGACACAGGGCGTACCCATACGCCCTGTATTAAATCACGTGTAGTAAAAAAAAAAACGCGCTAGAAAAACGCGCTAGAGCGATCTTGCAGCAGGAACCATGTTAACATGCCGAGGGGGGTCGTGTAACCCCCCCACATCGGCGATCGCAATAAACCGCAGGTCAATTCAGACCTGCGGTTTATTGCGTTTCCGGTTCATTCGGGTCTGCGGTGACCTGATGAACCGGAAAAAAACGGTGATCGGTGGTGTGATATCACACCACCAATCACCGTTCTTGATTCGGGGGCGGTGGCGGCAGTGATCTCTCCTGATTGGTCGGGGAGAGAGGCGCGGGATTCAAACTCCCGTCGCTCCTCTCTCCCCTCCTCTTGCTGCTGCCGCCGCCGCCCGGACAAGACCGCTCCTGTGACCCCCCCCCTACTTCTGCTCCGTACACCCTCCTGCACCCACCCATCAGGTAGGTTAGGGTCAGTGAGGGAGAGGTAGTTTAGGCAGGGATAGAAGGGACAGTTTAGTTTTAGGGAACCCCCCAAAAAAAAAAAAAAAAGTTTATTTGCTGTGCTGCCTGTGGTGGTTGGGGTTCACAGCACTTAGCTGTGAGCCCCTAAACCCACCCAGGGGTGCTGATCCCCCCCCCCTCACTCCGCTACCCGCCGTCCCCCCTCTGCCGCCTCACCCTCTGCCACCAACCACCCGCTAACCCCTCCACCACCCGCCACCCCCTCCGCTACCAACCACCCACTAACCTCCTCCACCACCCGCCACCTCCCTCCGCCACCCACCACCAACCTCTGCCGCCCCCTCCACCACCAACCTCCGCCACCCACCTCCCTTCTCCGCCACCCCCCTCCACCACAAACCACCTGCTAACCCCCTCCACCACCTCCCTCCGCCACAAACCACCCACTAACCCCCTCCACCTCCCTCCGCCACAAACCACCCGCTAACCCCCTCCACCACCCGCCTCCCTCCTCCGCAACCCGCCTCCCTCCTCCGCCACCCACCTCCACCACAAACCACCCGCTAACCCCCTCCGCCACCCGCCACTAACCTCCGCCTCCCTCCTCCACCACCCACCTCCCTCCTCCGCCACAAACCACCCGCTAACCCCCTCCGCCACCCACCACCACCCTCCGCCACCACTTTTTCGTGTGCTTACTGTGGCCGGCACTCTTTGCGTCCGGCCACTGTTAGCGCATCGCTCGCCCCACTGCTGATCAGTGCCGGACAGCTGATCAGCAAGTTCGAACTTGCCCATAACATTTTTTTTTCTTATTAGTACGCGAACACCCGCCCCAACACACATGCACATACAATAAAGTTTGACACACACGCACATACACGCACACACACCCGTGGCCCGCCAGCTGTTCACGGTGGAGGAGGCATACCCCCAGATGCTCTCCGACACCGAGAGCGCCAGTGAGGATGACGATGACCCCACCTTCCTCCTGTCATCTGCATCCTCCTCATCATCATCTGATGATGATGAGCCCCCAAGGCGGCGGAGACGCCGCCAGGCGGAGCCAGGGGCCCCACATGCTAGGGACCCTGTGGCCCACACCAGTACGAGCAGCCCTGGGGCTCGTACTGGTTTCCCGGCCCACCAAATAAGCGCACCGGAGCCCCCTACCGGTGAACTTAGCTGGTGTCCCCAGTGGACTATGAGCCTGTGATTCCGGATTTTGCTGGCAATCCTGGAATCCAGATTCCCACAGTGGGGTTCACTGAAATAGACTATTTCAGTTTTTTTTCAGTGACCCACTGGTGAATCTGATGGTGAAGCAGACGAATCTGTACGCCCAACAGTTCGTTGCTCAGCACCCAGGTTCCTTTTTGGCTAGACCCGGTGGCTGGACGCCAGTCAGTGCAGCCGAAATGAGGACCTTTTGGGGCCTCGTGCTGCATATGGGTTTAGTTCAAAAACCCAGTGTCAGGCAATACTGGAGTGGGGACGTCCTGTACCAGACCCCTCTGTACAGTATGGCCATGACACGCTCAAGGTTTGAGGCCATACGGAAATGCCTGCATTATGCAGATAATGCAGCATGTCCCCCCCAAACTGATCCTGCCTATGACCGGCTGTACAAGATACGGCCGATCATCGATCACTTTGGGGCCGCATTCACGCAGGCCTACATACCTGGAAGGGAGGTGGCGATTGATGAGTCTCTCGTTGCTTTCAAGGGGAGACTCAGTTTCCGCCAATACATTCCCACTAAGCGAGCGAGGTATGGCGTGAAGCTCTACAAAATTTGTGAGAGTACCTCAGGGTACACTTACAAATTTCGTGTGTACGAGGGACGAGATTCCCGTATTGAACCCCCAGAATGTCCCCCCACTCTGGGTGTTAGCGGGAAAATCGTGTGGGACCTTTTGCACCCACTGCTGGATAAGGGTTACCACCTGTACGTGGACAACTTTTATACCAGCATTCCCTTGTTCAGGTCCCTTGCCGCCAGATCCACGTTCGCTTGTGGGACCGTGCGGAAAAATCAGCGTGGCCTCCCTACCTACCCCCTCCAGGTACCCATCCCCAGGGGTGAGACCCGTGCCCTTACCAGCGACAACCTGTTGCTGGTCAGATATAAGGACAAGAGGGATGTCCTTATGCTGACCACAATCCATGGTAACGGCATCACCCCAGTCTCAAGTTCTCCAACCATATAATGCCATGCGGAAAACCCGGGCATGGTACAAAAAAGTTGCGGTCTACATGGTACAGGTTGCCTTGTACAACGCTTTTGTACTATGCCGAAGCGCTGGCAGCACAGAGACTTTCCTCCAATTCTATGAGGCAGTCCTCAAGGACCTGATCTTTTCAGACCGGGAAAGAGCAGGTCGGAGTACCTCGGGAATTGGAGGCGCCCGGATCGTCCCTGGCCAACACCTTCCAGGTCCAGTCCCCCATACTGGAAAGAAGGGACGATCCCAAAAAAAGTGCAGAGTGTGTCGCAAGAGGGGGATACGGAAGGACACCACCATTCAATGCGACACGTGCCCCGATCATCCGGGCCTCTGCGTTATCAATTGCTTCAGGGAGTATCACACTTCCATGGAGTTCTAAATTTTTATAATTCCCTACAGTCCCCTAGAGAACATAAAAAACTATGGCTCTCAGTCTTTGGAGGCAAAGAAACAATTTTTTTTCCCAAAAATATTAGTTTTAGTGCAGGCATCCTCAAAATGCGGCCTTCCAGATGTTGTAAAACTACAACTCCCAGCATGCCCAGCTACAGGTATCAGCAGGGCATAGTGGAAAAATTTGCTCTATAAAAATAAAATTTTACCCAACCCCTTGGAAAAACGACTTTGTTTTTATTTATTTTTTTTATGTCCAAAAAGCCGTTTATATTGTCACCCAACATCAAAGAAGTGTAATAGCGAGCGATCAAAAAGTCGTATGCACCCCCAAATAGTGCCAATAAAACCGCCATCTCATCCCGCAAAAAATGAGCCCCTACATTATATAGTTCCCCCCCCAAAAAAAAAAAACTGCAGCCGCCAGGCTATTTAGATTGGAAAAAAAACAGATCATTTTACTAATAGGATAATCTAGTGTGAAATCTGAATAAATCAAAGAAAGTAGACATATTAGGTATCGGTGCGTCCGTAATAATCTGCCCTATAAAAATAACATTAGACCCAACCCCTCGGATGAACGACGTTAAAAATAAAAAATAAAAACAGTGTTTAAAAAAGCCATTTATGTCACCCAACATCAAAAAAAGTGTAATAGCGAGCGATCAAAAAGTCGTATGCACCCCCAAATAGTGCCAATAAAACCGCCATCTCATCCCGCAAAAAATGAGCCCCTACATTATATAGTCCCCCCCCAAAAAAAAAAAAACTGCAGCCACCAGGCTATTTAGATTGGAAAAAAAATAGATCATTTTACTAATAGGATAATCTAGTGTGAAATCTGAATAAATCAAAGAAAGTAGACATATTAGGTATCGGTGCGTCCGTAATAATTTGCCCTATAAAAATAACATTAGACCCAACCCCTCGGATGAACGACGTTAAAAATAAAAAATAAAAACAGTGTTTAAAAAAGCCATTTATGTCACCCAACATCAAAAAAAGTGTAATAGCAAACGATCAAAAAGTCGTATGCACCCCCAAATAGTGCCAATAAAACCGCCATCTCATCCCGCAAAAAATGAGCCCCTACATTATATAGTCCGTCCCCGTCCCCCCCAAAAAAAAAATGCAGCTGCCTGGCTATTTAGATAGTAAAATAATCAATTTTTTTTCCAAATAGAAAAATCTAGTGTGAAATCTGAATAAATCAAAGAAAGTAGACATATTAGGTATCAGCACGTCCGTATTAATCTGCCCTATAATAATAACATTATAACAAACCCCTCAAAGGAGTGGTGTTAAAAAAATAAAATAAAAACTGTGCCAAAAACCCAATTTTTTGGCAAATTTTCCGTTTTAATCCATATTTTCCAGTAATAAAGCAAGGGTTAACAGTAAAAAAAAAATAATATTTATTGCCCCGATTCTGTAGTTTGCAGAAACACCCCATATGTGGTCATAAATGGCTATATAGCCACAAGGCAGGGCATAGAACGAAGGGAACGCCATATGGTTTCTGGAAGGCAGATTTTGATGGACTGGTTTATTTACACCATGTCCCATTAGAAGCCCCCCTGATGTAGCCTAGACTAGAAACTCCAAAAAAGTGACCCCATCTAAGAAACTACACCCCTCAAGGTATTCAAAAATCACTTTACAAACTTTGTTAACCCTTTAGGTGTTCCACAAAAATGAATGGAAAATGTATTAACAATTTTAGAATTTCCATTTTTTGCTATATTGCCTCAAAAAAGTGTAATATAGAGCAATCAAAAATCAAATTTACCCTAAAATAGTCCCAAAACAACAACCACCATATCCTGTAGTTTCCTAGATGGGGTCATTTTTATGGAGTTTCTACTCTAGGGGTGCAGCAGGGGGCTTGAAAGGGTACATGGTGTAAATATACCAGTCCAGTAAAATCTGCCTTTCAAAAACCATATGGCGTTCCCCTTGTTCAATGTCCTCCCATTTGGCCAAACAGTAGTTTAGGACCACATATGGGGTGTTTCTGTGAACTAGAGAATCAGGGCAACCCATATTGAGTTTTGTTTGGCAGGTAGCCCTCACTTTATTACTGGAAAAAATGGATTATAATGGAAATTTTTCCAAAAATTCTAAATTCCAAAATTGTTTCTCCATCTTCCATGAACTGTGGTGGAACACCTAAAGGGTTAACAACGTTTGTAAACCCAGCTTTGAATACCTTGAGGGGTATACTTTCTTAGATGGAGTCACTTTTTGGGGATTTCTATGCTAGGGTGCATCAGGGGGGCTTGCAATAGGACATGGTGTTAAAAAAACCAGTCCTGCAAAATCTGCCATTCAAAACCCATATGGCGTTCCCCTCGTTCAATGTCCTCCCGTTTGGCCAAACAGTAGTTTAGGACCACATATAGGGTGTTTCTGTAAACTAGAGAATCAGGGCAACCCATATTGAGTTTTGTTTGGCAGGTAGCCCTCACTTTATTACTGGAAAAAATGGATTATAATGGAAATTTTTCCAAAAATTCTAAATTCCGAAATTGTTTCTCCATCTTCCATGAACTGTGGTGGAACACCTAAAGGGTTAACACCATTTGTAAACCCAGCTTTGAATACCTTGAAGGGTGTACTTTCTTAGATGGAGTCACTTTTTTGGAATTTCTATGCTAGGGTGCATCAGGGGGGCTTGCAATAGGACATGGTGTTAAAAAAACCAGTCCTGCAAAATCTGCCATTCAAAACCCATATGGCGTTCCCCTCGTTCAATGTCCTCCCGTTTGGCCAAACAGTAGTTTAGGACCACATATGGGGTGTTTCTGTAAACTAGAGAATCAGGGCAACCCATATTGAGTTTTGTTTGGCAGGTAGCCCTCACTTTATTACTGGAAAAAATGGATTATAGTGGAAATTTTTCCAAAAAGACTAAATTCCAAAATTGTTTCTCCATCTTCCATGAACTGTGGTGGAACACCTAAAGGGTTAACAACGTTTGTAAACCCAGCTTTGAATACCTTGAGGGGTGTACTTTCTTAGATGGAGTCACTTTTTTGGAATTTCTATGCTAGGGTGCATCAGGGGGCTTGCAATAGGACATGGTGTTAAAAAACCAGTCCTGCAAAATCTGCCATTCAAAACCCATATGGCGTTCCCCTCGTTCAATGTCCTCCCGTTTGGCCAAACAGTAGTTTAGGACCACATATGGGGTGTTTCTGTAAACTAGAGAATCAGGGCAACCCATATTGAGTTTTGTTTGGCAGGTAGCCCTCACTTTATTACTGGAAAAATGGATTATAATGGAAATTTTTCCAAAAATTCTAAATTCCAAAATTGTTTCTCCATCTTCCATGAACTGTGGTGGAACACCTAAAGGGTTAACAACGTTTGTAAACCCAGCTTTGAATACCTTGAGGGGTGTACTTTCTTAGATGGAGTCACTTTTTGGAATTTCTATGCTAGGGTGCATCAGGGGGCTTGCAATAGGACATGGTGTTAAAAAACCAGTCCTGCAAAATCTGCCATTCAAAACCCATATGGCGTTCCCTCGTTCAATGTCCTCCCGTTTGGCCAAACAGTAGTTTAGGACCACATATGGGGTGTTTCTGTAAACTAGAGAATCAGGGCAACCCATATTGAGTTTTGTTTGGCAGGTAGCCCTCACTTTATTACTGGAAAAAATGGATTATAATGGAAATTTTTCCAAAAATTCTAAATTCCAAAATTGTTTCTCCATCTTCCATGAACTGTGGTGGAACACCTAAAGGGTTAACAACGTTTGTAAACCCAGCTTTGAATACCTTGAGGGGTGTACTTTCTTAGATGGAGTCACTTTTTGGAATTTCTATGCTAGGGTGCATCAGGGGGCTTGCAATAGGACATGGTGTTAAAAACCAGTCCTGCAAAATCTGCCATTCAAAACCCATATGGCGTTCCCTCGTTCAATGTCCTCCCGTTTGGCCAAACAGTAGTTTAGGACCACATATGGGGTGTTTCTGTAAACTAGAGAATCAGGGCAACCCATATTGAGTTTTGTTTGGCAGGTAGCCCTCACTTTATTACTGGAAAAATGGATTATAATGGAAATTTTTCCAAAAATTCTAAATTCCAAAATTGTTTCTCCATCTTCCATGAACTGTGGTGGAACACCTAAAGGGTTAACAACGTTTGTAAACCCAGCTTTGAATACCTTGAGGGGTGTACTTTCTTAGATGGAGTCACTTTTTGGAATTTCTATGCTAGGGTGCATCAGGGGGCTTGCAATAGGACATGGTGTTAAAAAACCAGTCCTGCAAAATCTGCCATTCAAAACCCATATGGCGTTCCCCTCGTTCAATGTCCTCCCGTTTGGCCAAACAGTAGTTTAGGACCACATATGGGGTGTTTCTGTAAACTAGAGAATCAGGGCAACCCATATTGAGTTTTGTTTGGCAGGTAGCCCTCACTTTATTACTGGAAAAATGGATTATAATGGAAATTTTTCCAAAAATTCTAAATTCCAAAATTGTTTCTCCATCTTCCATGAACTGTGGTGGAACACCTAAAGGGTTAACAACGTTTGTAAACCCAGCTTTGAATACCTTGAGGGGTGTACTTTCTAAAATGGGGTGATTTTTGGGCGGTTTCTATTATGTAAGCCTCACAAAGTGACTCCAGACCTGGACTGGTCCATAAAGTGGAATTTGGAAAATTTCTGAAAAATTTCAAAATTTGCTTCTAAACTTCTAAGCTATGTAACATCCCCAAAAATAAAATGGCATTTCCAAAATGCTCCAAACATGAAGGAGACATATGGGAAATGTAAAATCATCCCTTTTTTGGGAGGTATTTCTATGTATTATAGAAGTAGAGAAACTGAAACTTTAAAATTTGCTAAATTTTCCAAATTTTTGGTAAAAATTCTATTTTTTTATGCAAAAAAAATTTACTTTTTTGACCCAATTTTAGTAGTGTTGTAAAGAAGAATATGTGACGAAAAAACAATCTCAGAACGGCCTGGGTAAGTAAAAGCGTTTCAAAGTTATTCACACTTAAAGGGACAGTGGTCAGATTTTGAAAAAATGGCCTGGTCCTTAAGGTGAATTAGGGCCGTGTCCTTAAGGGGTTAAAGACATACTTCGAAAACATTACATACAGCGTTACAGAGCATACAGGGCACATTGCTGACCCTCTGCTATAAACTGCTGATATCTGTGCCGTACAGATGTGAGCACTTTAACCCCTTCCATACCGCGGACCGTACGGACTACTGTATGGAGGGGGTTAACAGGGAGGGAGCTCCCTCACTCTCCCATCGGTGGCTGCTGTGCCCTTGCAGCCCCCGATTCTTCATGGGATCGCAGAGGGAGGGATCGCAGAGGGAGGGCCCTCCCTCCTGTTCTGGCAGCGGGTGATGGTTACCATGGCAGCAGGATGCTTTCAGAGGCGTCCTGCTTGCCATGGTGATGTAGGTTTAATCAGACCCACTGATTAGACCAGTGATGCTCAACCTGCGGCCCTCCAGCTGTTGTAAAACTACAACTCCCACAATGCTCTGCTGTAGGTTGATAGCTGTAGGCTGTCCAAGAATGCTGGGAGTTGTAGTCTTGAAACAACTGGAGGGCCGCAGCTTGAGCATGCCTGGATTAGACTAAGATCAGACTAGACTGTAAAAGTAAAAATACAGTACAGTACACTATATAGTGTACTATACTGTATTATATAGACATCAGACCCACTGGATCTTCAATAACCAAGTGGGTCTGGGTAAAAAAAAAAGTGAAAAAAGTAACAATAAAAAAATAAAAAAACATATCACTGAATAAAAATTAAAAAAATAAAATACACTACACGTATTATGTATCGCCGCGTCTGTAAAAATCCGCTCTATAAAAATATCACATGACCTAACCCTCACACAAATACTGTAAAACAAACAAAAAAATGGTGTTAAAAAAGCCATTTTTTGTCACCTTACTTTACAAAAAGTGTAATACTATGTGATCAAAAAGGCGTATGCCTCCCAAAATAGTACCAAAAAAACTGACATCTTATCCCGCAAAAAATGAGCCCCTACATAGGACAATCGCCCAAAAAAATAAAAAAATATGGCTCTCAGACTATGGAGACACTAAAACACATTTTGTATCGCCGCATCCATAAAAACCTGCTCTATAAAAATATCACATGATCTAACCCCTCAGGTAAATACCGTAAAAAAAAATTTTAATAAAAACAATGTAAAAAAAAACATTTTTGACACCTCACATCTTAAAAACTGCAATAGAAAGCGATCAAAAAGTTATAGGCGCCCAAAATAAGTGCCAATCAAACCATCATCTCATCCCGCAAAAAATGATACCCCAACATAGGACAATCGCCACAAAAAATATATATATATAGCTCTCAGACTATAGAGACATTAAAACATGATTTTTTTGTTTCAAAAATGATATTATTGTGTAAAACTTAAATAAATTTTAAAAAAGTATACATATCGCCGCATCTGTAAAAACCTGCTCTCTAAAAATAACACATGACCTAACCCCTCAGGTGAACACAGAAAAAAATATATATAAATACCGTGTCAAAAGTCATTTTTGTCACCTTACAACACAAAAAGTGTAATAGCAAGCGACCAAAATGTCATATGCACCCCAAGATAGTGCCAATCAAACCCTCATCTCATCTCGCAAAAAATGAGCCCCTAAATAAGACAGTCGCCCAAAAAATAAAAATATGGCTTTCAGAATGTGGAGACACTAAAAAATATTTTTTTTCAAAAATGCTTTGTTATAAAAAACTGAAACAAAAAACCCCAAAAAGTAGTCATCTTTGGTATTGTCGCGTCCGTAACAACCTGCTCTATAGAAATAGCACACAATCTAACCTGTCAGATCAACGATGTAAATAACAAAAAATAAAAACTGTCCCAAAACAGCTATTTTTTTTGCAAATTTTTAATCCATTTTTCCACTAACAAAGTAAGGGTTAACAGCCAAACAAAACTCAATATTTATTGCCCTGATTCTGTAGTTTGTAGAAACACCTCATATGTGGTCGTAAACTGCTGTATGGCCAAACGGCAGGGCATAGAAGGAAGGGAGTGCCCTGTGGTTTTTGGAAGGCAGATTTTGCTGGACTGGTTTTTTGACACTATGTCCCATTTGAAGCCTCCCTGATGCACCCCTACAGTAGAAGCTCCAAAAAAGTGACCCCATTTTGGAAACTACAGGATAAGGTGGCAGTTTTGTTTGTACTATTTTAAAGTAAGTATCATTTTGGTTGCTCTATATTACACTTTTTTTGAGGAAAGGTAACAAAAAATAGAAATTCTGAAATCTCATCTCCAATTACCAATAACTCTTGTGGAACACCTAAAGGGTTAACAAAGTTTGTAAAAATCGGTTTTGAATACCTTCAGGGGTGTAGTTTCTTTGATGGAGTCATTTTTATGGAATTTCTACTCTAGGGGTGCATCGGGGGGCTTCAAATGGGACATGGTGTCAAAAAACCAGTCCAGCAAAATCCGCCTTCCAAAAACCATAAGGCGTTCCCTTCATTCTGTGCCCTGCTGTTTGGCCATACAGCAGTTTACGACCACATATGGGGTGTTTCTGCAAACTACATAATCAGGGCAATAAATATTGAGTTTCGTTTGGCTGTTTACCCTTGCTTTGTTACTGAAAAAAATTGATCAAAATGGAAATTTTTCCCCAAAAAAATCGAAATTCTGAAATTTTATCTCCATTTGCCATTAACTCTTGTGGAAAACCTAAAGGGTTAATGACGTTTATAAAATCAGTTTTGAATAACTTGAGGGGTGTAGTTTCTAGAATGGGTCATGTTTGGGTGGTTTCTATTGTGTAAGCCTCACAAAGTGACTTCAGACCTGAACTGGTGTTTTTTGAAAATTTCTGAAAAATTTCAAGATTCGTTTCTCAACTTCTAAGCCTTGTAATGTCCCCAAAAAAAGAAATGGCATTCCCAAAATGATCGATACATGAAGTAGACATTTGGGGAATGTAAATTAATAACTTTTTTTGGCGGTATTACTATGTATTATAGAAGTAGAGAAATTAAAACTTGGAAAATTGCAAATTTTTCCAAATTTTTTGTAAATTTGGTATTTTTTTATAAATAAAAATTACATTTTTCGACTCCATTTGTCCTGAAGTACAATATGTGATGAAAAAACAATCTCAGAATGGCCTGCATAAGTAAAAGCGTTTAAAAGTTATCACCACATAAAGTGACACTGGTCCTTAAGCTGAAATAGGGCTGAGTCCTTAAGGGGTTAAAAAAATGGTTTTGGAAATTTTTTAGAAATTTTGAAAAATTGCATCTAAAATTGTAAGCCTTCTAACGTCCTAAATAAATGAAATGACATTTACAAAATGAAGCCAACATAAAATAGACATATCGAAAATGTTAAGTAATAACTATTTTGTGAGCTATCACTATTTGCAATAAAAGCAGAGAAATTAATATTTAGAACATTTTTAAAAAATATCGGTCATTTTTGGGCTTTTTAATAAAAAAAGGTGAAATATATTGACTCAAATTTACCTCTAACATGATGTACAATGTGTCACGAGAAAACAGTCTCAGAATGGCTTGGATAAGTAAAAGCATTCCAAAGTTATTACCACATAAAGTGACACATGTCAGATTTGCAGATTTAAGGTGAAAAGTGGCTCGGTAGTAAAGGGGTTAAAACAAGTAGAAATAAAAATAAAATAGTTGTTTCAAATATAAAAAAAATTCAAAGCCCCTTCCTTTTTCCATAATTAAATAAATAAGTAAACACCATAGGCATTGCTGCATCCCAAAATGCCTAAACTAATAAAATATAAATGTATTTAACCCATTTGGTAAACGCTGTAAAAAAAATATCCATTTTATTTGTCATTACACCTCCCCAAAAAATTAAATAAAGAGATCAAAAAGTCATACATTCTCCAAAATAATATCAATAAGTTACATACCATCCTGCAAAAAATTATTCCCCTGCGTAGCTCCGTAAATATAATTATAAATGTTATGATGATCAGAATATGTATATATAAAAAAATTCTAAGGTTTTTATTATTTTAGTATTAAAACACAAGAAAAACAACATAAATGTGGTATCATTGTCGTTAAAGATGAGTCAATTTCAGGTTATGAAACTCGCTCAGGCTTCGTTTATTGGAAAAAGGTGAACTGCATTATGGATTCCGTTACCAAGGGCCATAATACAATTCTATGACTGAATGCCTTTAGAGGCATTCCGTTATTCATTTCGACATAATAGAAGTCTATGGGCTGCAAAACGGATCTGTCCCGTTTCCGTTATGCAGGATAGGACTCCCCTGCATAACGGAAATGGGACAGATCCGTTTTGCAGCCCATAGACTTCTATTATGATGAAATGAATAACGAAATGCCTCTAAAGGCATTCCGTTATGCATTCAGTCATAGAACTGCGTTATGGTCCGTGGTAACGGAATGCATAGTGCAATTCACCTTTTACCAGTAAACGAAGCATGAGCGAATTTCAAACTATGAAATTCACTCATCTCTAATTGTAATTGTACCGACCCAGAGAATGAACCTAACAGATCAGTTTTACTGCATAATGAAAGCCATAAAAACAATCCCATAAAATTGTGGTGGAATTGTGTTTTTTTCCACCCGATTTGAATTTATTTTCCAGCTTTTCCACTACTTTGTATGCAATTAAATGGTGCCATTAAAAAGTAGAACTTGTTCTGCAAAAAGAAGCCATCACACAGCTATGTGAACAGAATAATAAAAAAGTTATGGCTCTGAGGAAGTCAGGGAGTAAAAAACAAAAATGCAAAAACTTAGCATAACAGGCGATTTCAAAATCGTAAATGTACAGTAACATTGTTGGGAGGTGCATTCAATAAAAGATATTTAGCCAACATCTGTAACTTCTTTTGTCATTGGATTATGTAATCTGCAAAGGGCAAATTTACTCACACTTAGGTTTTGCTTTAAATATGTCTGAATGGGATTGAAGTGGAGCCTAAATCAACAGATCGTATTATTACTCAAAACGTACCAGATTGTTCTCATTTGCTTTAGTGATTCACATAGAAGCCAAACTATGAAGGAACAAACGCATACTTGAGATTATTATATATAGACAGACTGCTCATCACGCACCCTAATTAGTTTCAGTATTTTCATGCATAAATGTAGAGTCAGATTCATATTTAAATCAATATAAAGTTTTAATGTAACCATATTCAACTTCCTTTACAAAGCTATGAGATCACTGCTTTTATGTTACAACTTGGTACGAAAAACAAGAGCTGTAATTTGATGCTCAACATTTCTCCAGCACTTTTTTTATGCAACCCTCTTATCAGCTGATCTATGGGATAAATGTTGGATGACATGGATATAGTAGTAAGTGGCGTACATACAGGGGTCGCACTTGCGACCGGGCCCGGCACTCCAGGGGGCCCGGCCGTCTGTGGACCCACCAAGCCCCCCCCCACCCCGGCCTGCAGGCCACCCTAAATCATTTTAAAAACGACTGTACTCACATGTAATGGAGCGCTCTGATGGGGCCCAGCATGAAGTACAGTGGCAATTTCGGGCCCCATCAGAGCGCTCCATTACACGTATAATATGCGGGGGAGGGGAGTGTTTGCGCGCACTCACTAACACCCGACTGGCCACCATTGCGCTTCCATAGTGAAGCAGGGAAACCTCTCTCATCCCTGCTGCACTGATATTCACAGCTCAGGAGCTCCCCTTGCTGGCCCCACATTGCGCTGCTGGCTGTGGGAAGAGATCTGAAAACCCGGGAATCTGCCTTCAGCACAGCCAGCAGCGCGATGAGAGTGGGAGCCTGTCATCAGGGAAGAAGGTATGTATATGGGTTTTTTTTCTCTAAGGCTGCAGATTGGGGGCAAAGGGCAAGAGGGGGGGCCATAACTAATTTGAAGGGGCACCTAAGCTGGCATAACTACTATGAGGGGGGCACATATGAAGGCATAACTATGAGGGGGCACATATGAAGGCATAACTACTGTGAGGGGGCAGGTAATCTGGCATAACCACTGTGAGGGGCACATATGTGGGCATATCTAATGAGAGGGACACATAATGTGGCATAACTAATGTGAGGGGGCACATATCTGGGCATAACTATTGTGAGGGGGCACATAACTGGGTATAAATATTTTGAAGGGGCACATAATCTGGCATAACCACTCTGAGAGGGTACATATCTGGGCATATCTACTTTGAGGGGGCACATAACTGGGCATAAATACTGTGAAGGGGCACATAATCTGGCATAACCACTCTGAGGGGGCACATATTTGGGCATATCTACTTTAAGGGGGGCACATTACTGGGCATAAATACTGTGAAGTGGCACATATCTGGGCATATTACTGTGAGGGGACACATAATCTGGCATTACTACTTTTAGGGGACATATATTCTGGTCATTACTACTGTGAGGGGGCACATAACTGGGCATAACTACTGTAAGGGGGCACATATTTGGCATAACTACTGTGAGGGGGCACATATCTGAGTATAACTACTGTTACAGGAACAAAGGTCGGCATTAGTACTGTGAGGGGCCTCAAGGTGGGCATTAGTACTGTGTGGTAGCACTAGATTACCCTGCTATACATTGGCATGGCTCAGTCTTACAGGCCAGCACAGCGCTCCCTGCTGTGGATTTCACAGGGGTAGTCACCATCGCTTCCTGATTAGCCTTTTTTTTTCTCACCACAGGGACCTTGTTTTGGATCCAGCGGACATCATGCCGACGCCTACGACACTCTGGATGAGGTAGGACCAGATTTTATTAGGACTGGGTGAGTGTAACCATTGGGCTTAGGGCTCTTTAACACGAGCTGATCCTGTGCGGGTAATCCGCTGCGTGAAAGTGTGCCAAGCCCCATTCTGGACAGCAGAGACATGGAGCAGTGACATGATTGATAATGCTCCGTGCCTCTCTGTAATCTTTTTACTACAAAATCACAGTGAGATAAAGTTGGCACCGTGATTTTGTAGTTAAAAGATCACAGTCAATCATGTTACTGCTCCGAGTCTCTGCTGTCCGGAACGGGGCTTGGCACTCATTCACGCTGCGGATTAGCCGCACAGAAAGAGCCCTTAGTAGCCCAAAGCTTAAAATATAACTGCCATACAATTTATTTATATTTTTGCTAAAGTGTAGGGCAAGTGATAGGTAACATTTTTGTAATATACTTTGATTAGCCAAAACGTTTAATTTTAGCAGTAAACTGGGGCTGAAATGGCCCTTAGCAGCGCTCTCAGAAATGGGGGGGGGGGGGGGGGGGTGACGGTGAGGGGGCCCCATGAGTCAGTTTTGCACTGGGGCCCCATGGATTGTGTGTACGCCACTGATAGTAGCCTTTCTGATGACTGTGGAACATTACTGCTGATTCATGCTTCTCTGATTAATACCTGAATGTACTGTGTTGTTAAGGTTTTATGTGTATTTTTTTCTATTTGTTTCTATTTGCACTAGACAAAATTCGCATTGTACATTTGAAATGTGAAGGTTCTGATTATTAGGGTGCATTCACATGGCCGTGTCCATTTTGTAGACCGCAAACCACAGATCCACACAACATGGACACTGGACATGTACACCCCACATCGCAGTGTGGACCCATTGACTTCAATGGGTCCGCGATCTGCATGTTGTGGCCAAAAATAGGACATGTCCTAGACGGTCGTGTGAAGGCACCTTTATCCACTAATTTTAATGAACTTTCGCTGGCCAGCCAATCCAATCCAATTCCCTGGCACTCTGTTTAAATCACTAGTATGCTAACTTCAGTGCCATGTATAAGAGTGCACTCTGGTTCCATTTACTGATGTCTGTCCTGTTATTTGACTTGGATTGTTACTGTCTCTATGCTCCTGCATTGGCGTTTGCATACAGTACCTCTCTGAGACTTAGTAATAATTCTACTCTTGGTTGTTGACCCTTGCTGTTGCAGAATATGATCCTGCATTGTCTTTTGGGTACCATGTGACACATGCAGTTCTACTACTGGTTATTGACTCTGGCTTTCCCAGACAAGTGATGAGTGGCATAGGCAATATTCGAATTCGTGATATTTCACAGATATTTGGCCGAATATTTGCCATAAATTTGCGAATTCGTGACCTTCAGTCATTATTTACTTGATTGCGAAAATTGGCAATGTAATATCTTCGCGTTAAAAATTTGCAATTAGAATATTCACGATCAACACTAAGGGATAGGCAACTTTTCTATTGGTTGCTAGGGATGTTGCTAAGTGCCAATATTCGCGATAAATTCGCGAAGTGGCGATATTGGTGATTGAATTTCGCGATTCGAATATTAGCCCTCAAAACTATCCCAGACTACGCCCCTGCACTGATCTTTGGACACCTCAGTAAGACTTCTAGTTGTACTTCCAAGTACTCTTCTTTCTTGCTCCTGGATGATACATATGGAGTGCTTGGGCTGCTTTTGGTGACAACCTATGATCTGTTCCCAATTCCTCCCTATAGTTCAACTGTTTTGCCACCACTTACTGATAACTATTCTAAAAATCATGACCTCAGGATTGTACTGCAGTCAAGTCCAACCTTCCTTGCAGGAGGCTATGGTGGAAACCAGAGTCCCTTCGACTTTGCATACCAGTCTCACCAGTATCAAGTCATCTGTAGACTCTAGCATCTACTATCCAGGGCATATTAGTAATATTTCTTGTGTTTTGCTTGTTATTTCATAAAACAGATTAAAAAATAAAGGCTGCCTGCCACAAACCCACTAGATCAATATTGGATTTCAGCTAGACAAGGTTGTGGAACAGGGTTATTGCCTATCCTTAGTTTGCTAAGGGTTACTCCTATCTGGAAATTTATGGCATATCCACAGGAAATACCATGGGTCGAACCTCTAGGACTGCACACCAATTTTGAGAAGGAGGAGTCCCCTGACCCATATCTCGTAACTGTTATGAGTGGAGAGGTGGCCACATATGTTTGGGTCGCTCCATTCTCGAGCATGCTTACTCTATTTTTGGAACTCCAATAGAAGTGAATAGAGAGAGCCATGCATGCACAGCAGCCTGTCCGCTCATAGCAGCTGCAGGAAGGGAGAAACCTTTACCTTTTGGACATAAAGTGCCATAAAGTTCTAGATGGGAATAACCCTTTAAGGCTTCTTTCACACTTGCGTTCTGAGGATCCGGAGGGCACTTCCGTCGCCTGAAAGCATTTGAAGACTGATCAGTCTTCGAAATGCTTTCAGGTTACCATGGCAGCCAGGACACTACTGAAGTCCTGGCTGCCATGGTATTCCACTGCAGTGTACTTACGGTACATAGATCAATGCGCCGCCCGGACCTGTGACGTCATAAAGGAGCGCCCGGAGGCCGCAGCGCAGGTAAGTACACTGCTGCGGAGTACTTACCATGGCAGCCAGGACTTCAGTAGCATCCTGGCTGCCATGGTAACCGATCGGAGCCCTAGCTTACACTGGGGCCCCGATCGGAACTGCTGCTGCGCATGCAATAAACATTGGATCCGGCGATGCTCCGAAACAACGTTTAGCTTAATTCCAGATCCCGATTAATGCACTTCAATAGGCATTAATTCCGGATCCGGCATTGCAGCATGTCTTCCGGGTTTTTGGACGGAGACAAATCCGCAGCATGCTGCGGTTTTGTCAACGTCCAAAAACCGTTCACATACTGAACGGAAGACATCCTGATGCATCCTGAACGGATTTCTCTCCATTCAGAATGCATTAGGATTATCCTGATCAGTATCTTAACGTCCTAGAGCACCAAGGACGGAACTCTAGGACGGAAAGCAAAAACGCAGATGTGAAAGGGGCCTAAAAAAGCTTTGTTATCACTATAGGATAGTTGATTGCTCTGGATATAACTACTGTGATGCCAACCTGTCCTTAGAACAAGCTTTCACTCACACTTATTTCTCATTTTAAACTAGACTAAACTCAGAAAACCTATAAGGCTATGTTCACACTCTTCCTATTCCAGCTTAGTTTCTTTGTTATTGATGGCAAAAATAACATCTTTGGTGCTATTATTGCTGTTAAAAAAGACCCAACTGAAGCTTAATAGACCCCACTATAAGTCAATGAAATCCATTTGAAAATGGCAGTAGCATAAAAGTGATGAAGATTACTGTAGACAACACCTGATGCAGATAGGAGTACAATTCATAAATAACTGGAAAATATACATAACATTTATGTCATAATGGTTGTTCACTGTTTTACTTCTTTTTATTATTTTTCTATAGGATAGTATTTTCAAATAACACTGAGGTTCAAAAGCATTGCAGCAAACATTCAACATCATATTGCACTGGTGCTGTGTAAGTGCTTGTGTGGGTCATGGGGGAAAACTCTGCTTGGTCTAAGTTTTATACCGTAGCTCAGGTTTGCGTTTTGCTGACATGAGGGTCCAGGGGCCAAAGTTGTTGTATTTAATCACCATATCTTCTCTGAACTGGAATAAGTTGATCATTTATTTTTAGCTGGCACCTTTTTTTCCTAGAAGCTTGTAAGGTAGTCATATAAAAATGCATACACTAGCAAAATATTTGCAAGAAATGACACTTTGACTGCAAAAAGGATGAGGAATTTTTAAATAATGTTATGCCTGTCTTATGAATTTAAGAGTATACCACCTCCTTTTTATTCTACATTCATCTATTTGAATACATTTGAATAGGCATTATAAATGTATTTAATAATTTTGTGCCCCTTAAGGCATCATGCACAGGAACGTTGTGCCTTTTTTACGGATCCGTGGGGTTCGTTTTTTGTTTCTGTATATACTCCGTTTCCTTTCTTTCTGTATGTCATCCGTTTTTTGCTGATCGTAAATGAAAACGGAAGTAGGAACTAGTTAGAACTTTGGAATCTTCCCCTTTTTTACACCCCCTATATAAGTTGGTCATATGATAGTCCAGAATCCATTTGATTCATCTTTTTGCATCATTCAGAGCTTTGTTAGAAGTCAGTGTTTTGCTGGCATTGGTTTCTGACTTTGGCTATCTGTATCATGGCTGACGAATTGGCTGCTTTCTCAGCACGATGTATAGCATCCAACTATGCAGACCATCAAACCGAGGAGGAGGAGGCAGTGGGTTCACCCAATTGTCTCTCAGCAGGAAGGGCCACTTCCACACTCTGCACATGGATTTGTGACAGCATCCTGAGAAATTCCATGGGTTTTGTCGTATGTCTGTGCTTAGTTTTGACATTTTGTTAGTGTCTCTGCACCCTGGCCTCACCTACAAGTGCTGAGCGAGCATGCTCGGCCAAACTGGTGTTCGACTCGAGCATCGCGATGCTTGGCACATTGCGGTGTTTGGCCAAATACCGTGTGTGCTCGAGCGAAGTGTATTTAAATCTAATTTAGCCTCTGAAAAGTTTCTGCCAGGATTTGAACTCACAACCTTCTACATTAGAGGCAAGGACATTAACGGCTCAGCTATAAAGCTGAATGATAAACTGTGTCAGAAAAACCTCATAGTAGTTTGTCATGTAGTAAGTATTCCTATGTACAGCGATCTTCTGTATAGACCTCAGTGGGACCCGGCACCCTCCCCTCTTCAGAGCAGGGGGTGCCTGGTTTAAGGCTCGGGTTTTCCCATTGACTTCCATTGCGCTTGAGTGCTCTGTAGAGCACCCGAGCATCCCAAAGTGTTCTACTTGAGCACCAGAGCACCCGAGCACTTTGGTGCTCGATCAACACTAACCAGGACACAAATATGAGGCGACTAAGCCAGTTCTACTTTACACTAGTATGATTAGTGACCCCAGTAGTGTTTGGTTAATATGTAAAACTAATTATTATTAATTTTTTTCATAGGTTTCTGGCGACTTGTAATTCATTTGCATCTCTGCATTTTGAGTTTCTGGTGTGGGTCTTAACTATTTCTCGTATTGTTCGTCAAACATGTGAAGTGATTTGGCAGCGACTCCGGGAAGCGGTGATGCCCAAGCCCAAAGCAGAGGATTGGATCAGAATTGCTGAGGGCTTTTATCTTGATGCGCAGTTTCCAAACTGCATTGGGGCGCTGGATGGCAAACACATTCGTGTTAAGAAACCGCCTCACTCAGGGTCCCGATACTACAATTATAAGCAATACTTTTCAATTGTGCTGTTGGCTTTAGCTGACACTACATATAAGTTTATAATTGTGCATATTGGGGCATTTTCAGTAATTCCAGATTGAGTGAGTGACTTCAAGCCAACCAACTAGCCCTCCCAGAGCCCAGAATGCTGCCAGGTTCTGCGGGTCACCCGGATCCATTTGTAATAGTGACTGATGAAGGTTTTGCTTTGGCCCCACATGTCATGTGACCCTTCCCCAGACGCAATATGGATGACAGGTGATGTATATTTAACTATCGGCTGACTAGAGCCTGTGGGTATGTTGAGTGTGCGTTTGGAATACTTACCAACAAGTGGAGAGTATTCCAGTCATCCTCACAGATGGCGCCGGACAATGCCACCCTGGTTATTAAAGCATGTGAGATCCTGCACAACTTCAGGATTCATGATGCTCCCTTAGATGCTGCAGAACTTGCATTTCGAGACCTCTATGCCAATAGCTCCATGGTATCCGGTTTTGAATCCATAATAGTGGCCACTGATGTCATTAGATTGACAAAGAGACAGATTTTTTCTGGGGGCCAGTGTTAAATGAGGGGAGCAAGGCCACGCATCATCCTCTCTTCCTTCTCTTCGTTCCTTCTCTCGCTCAAATACTCGAGTACCTGACTATCAATCAGAGCTTGAGTATCTGAGCGAGATAAAGGATTGGCTCTAGCCCCCTTCTCCGCTGACTAGGCTGTGGGTCAGGACTGGAAGCCGGTCCTCCTCCTGCTTCCACAGCAGACGATTCTTCCTGGCCTTGGCGTTAAGTGGCCAGCTCCTGGGTGCTGAAGTCCTCCTCACCGGGCACAGGACGTGGTGAAAGGGGTCCGAGAGCGGCTTGCTCCTCCTCAGTAGAGCTGCTGGAATGTTGGACTTCATCCTCCAGATTGTCAAAAGTGCTGAGATGGAAATAAACGGAGGGTGACAAAATGTTTAATATTATTGAATCATCGCACATTATCTCTTAATAAAGAAACAGTGGAAGATATAATTCCTTGTTAACAAACCCAGGTAGCATATACTTACAGACTTAAATCTAATATGGGGCGCAGAAACTGAAGCTGCCGCGTATACATGTAGGCCTTTGTTTTAAGCCCGCCATCTCCACTATGTCCCTTGGCCACTACTAACTCCCGCCGATATTTGTCACGGCAGGACTACCATCATGTCTTAACTTTTTGAACTGTTAACACACAACATTAACACAAATATATTTAAAATATAACAGCAAAGGATTAGCACATGCAAGGCAGCTCTCACCTTCCTGCTTTACCGTGAGCATGGAACCAACAGCCTCTGGAAACAGCTGAATTGATAGCAGAAAATCAAGAAAAAAGAAAGGGCTCCAGCTTCTCCGCTGCAGTGAAGAAATAATTTATTGAAGCTTGCAGCTTATCCAGTGCAGGTAAGAACAAATAGTCTACGCGTTTCGGACTTTTACATATTAGTCCTTAATCATGACATGAAGACATACACAGAAAGACTGATTTATAAAGAGCCCCTGAATGCCCATAATGCTCTGTAGTAAAATCAGTCTGCCTTAAAACAACACCTGTGCCCACATAAAACAGTGGAGAGAATGATTAAACACATCGCTAAACGTTGCACATACAAACAACAGGCAATATAACATATACAGAATACCAATTTCAATACTGTAAAATAAGGTCCTGTCTTTTATTCAAACCTTTGGGCTGTCTAGTTTCTAATTGAAATATCCAGAAGGCTTCTCTGTTCAGAAGCTTGCGTCTGTGATCTCCACCCCTGTGAGAAGCGGTAACCCTTTCAATGCCCTGAATGAAAAGCTGTTCAGTATTACCACCATGTACAACCGCACAATGTAGACTCACTGCAGAGACAGTGCGTTTCTCATGATGTGGTATATCGGAAAGATGCTTTCTAATTCTTGTTTTCAGAGTATTGGTGGTACAGCCAACATATTGGACATTGCAAGGGATACATGTAACCAAATAAAGGACATATTTAGTGTTGCAGTTTACATAGGAACAAATTACATGTTCAGTCCCATTAACACTGGACCTAAAGTGTTTGGTTACCTGCATGTAACCGCAACATGTACATTTGGTGTGCCCACATCGATAGTTGCCTACATTTGTCAACCAAGTCGGTTTTCTATCCCCCTGGCTGGTAAAAAGACTGGGGCTCAAATGGTTACCAAGGGTGGGAGCCCTACGTGCAACGCAGCGCACTCCTCCGGCCAGGACTGAAGATCAGTCCTTATCACAGTGTAGCATGGGTAAATATTTATTAACAATTTTACAGATATCCCGATATTCCGTGCTATACTGTGTACTAAACATGACCGGAGAAGTGGTATTGGAATTCACTGACCTCCTAGATTTTTTGCTGGAAAAAATTAAATAATTCCTGCTGATGGGAGCAACTGCAGCAATGGATCGCTCTTTGGCTTTTTTTGGATACTGTCTCCTGATCAATCTCTGGAGTATATTATTAGCTTCCGTTGCAAAAAGAGCATCATTGGAGCAGTTGCGTCTCGCCCTAACCAATTCCCCTTTGGGTATATTGCCGGTTACATGGGGCGGATGGCATGATGATGCCAACAACGTGGTATTCCATGCTGTTTCTTTTCTATAGGTGCAGGTATTAACCCTATGATGGACTATATCAGCCTCTAGGTGCAGGTCCAGAAAAACCATACTCCGGATATTATGCTGTAAAGTAAAGGAAATGGATTCTATTGCTGAATTGAGGTAGTCGCTAAATGCCGGTATGGCCGCCACATCATCCGACCACACAAATAGCAGGTCGTCGATGTAGCCACCATACGAGCGCAAGGAGACAGCAATAGGGTTCGTGTCGATGAGGAGGAAGTACCTCTCCCACCATGCCATAAAGATATTGGCTATGGAGCGATAGAACCTGGCCCCCATCGACCCAAAACCTGCAGATAAAACTGTCCATCAAAAGTGAAAAAATTGTGTTTCAGGAGGAAATCAACTGCCGTCTCCAAAAAATCACATAGAGATGGCGTGTTTATTAACTGTAAGTGTTCAGAAACCACCTGAGAGACACAAGCGCCAGGTTATGGGGGATGTTAGTGTATAGAGAAGTGACGTCTGCAGTGATCCAGACAAAATTATCCTCCGAAGAAAAATTGGAAAAAACCTGCAAAACTGAACTCGTGTCTCTCAGGTAGCCTGGTATATGGGGAGCCAATGGCTGTAATAGCGAATCTACCCATTCAGATAATCACTCAGAAAAGGAGCCTATTCCAGCTACAATAGGACGTAATAAGGGTGGAAAAATGTTTTTGTGAATTTTTGGCAATGCATGGAAAATTGCCATGATAGAATTTTTAACAAAAATAAAATCCACCTCTTTTTGTTTGAGGACTCCCAATTCCAGACCCCTGGAGAGTAGTTTAGTAAATATCAGCTGGAAAGAGGGGAGGGGGTTGGCATCCAACAATAGATAAGTCGAAGTATCTCCCAACATAATCAAAATCTGCTGTCTATAAATCTCTTTGTCAAGGATGACAACCGCCCCCCCAGCTCCCCCCCCCCCCCCTTATCCGCCAAGATCCTGTCTTTGTTTGATCTCTTTCAGGGCCCTAAATTCTGCTCGTGTCATGTTACCTCTACCTGTTTGTTGTAAGGTATTCCTGTCACACTCCAATGATTTATGTAAAACACACAGCTCACTCTCCACCAACTCCTGAAAACTATCTAGAGCAGGGGACCTCGACTGAAGGGGATAAAAATCCCTATTACTGGTTTTAAATGACACAGATGTATTAATCAATTCAAGGTCTCTATGCTGTGATTGTAAATCCTGCAGGGTGCAAGTATGCATGAGTTCAAAAAAGCCCATACCATTATTGATCGGGGTGGCATGAGAACCTTGACTGTCTCCATCACAAACATTAGCAGATCCCACTTTGGCATCCACCAGCTCATTATCAAGATCATTATGAAAATGCCTCTTCAGAGTTAAATTGCGGGCTAATTTATTAATGTCAAGAATGGTCCTGTATTAATTAAAATGTGACGTAGGAGAAAACGTGAGTCCTCTCTGAAGAACATTGATTTGGTGTTGCGATAGTATTTTTGAGGAAAGATTGACCACCTGCAAGTCCTTTAGTCCCTCTTGTATCGGAGAGGGTATCGCTGCGGTTTTATGGTGCTACCTCCTCGCTCTCCGTTTTTTGAGACCTGCTTGTGATGAGATAAATTCACCGGAGGCACAGAAGTATTTCTGCTGCCCACCTGGGGATCATTTGCTTCTGTGGCAGAATCAGACGAATCCACTTCGGTGGAACTGAAGGAGACTCTAGATGCGGTTCTCCTTCTAGAGCGATTTAGGATCGATTTGGGCTTGTTAGCTCTTTGCTCTGCCCGTATATACCACATTTCCACTGTAATCCATCAAATCACGGTTATACTTGATTTGATTGAATTGTATCAAATCATCTTCCATCTTTGCCAACTCTATTTTTAATTTGTTGTCCCATGGTATGAACGCTGGTCTGTCTGTATAGGCTGTCAAAGTCTGTTGCGTTTTTTTGATCTCCTCCCTGAAATCCACAAGAGCCTGTTGTTCATATTGTATAATCAAACGCATGAGTTTAAATGAACATTCAGATAAAACATTCTCCCACTGAGATAAAAACATATCAAAATAAACGGTTGTGGGCTTCTTCTTGATTCTCAGACCTCTAGGGATTATCAATTTATCCACATAATTTTGTAAGGAGGTCGAGTCCCAACATGTCCGCATTTCTTTAATTAATGATTGTTCAAGTGTAGACATAAGAGTATTCAAACTTAAGTCCTCCTGCACAATTTGGTCGGGAACATCAAATATGGCATTCATTTTTTCAATGCGATCACCAACCTCTTCCATTGGGCGTAGCGCTGTATGAGCCATCATCCGACCAAAAGCTTGGAAAGCCGCAACAATAAGTGGATGGTGTGAACAATGTTCAAGGGAGTGCACGCCGTCCAGCGAGAAACAGCAAAGGATTAGCAGATGCAAGGCAGCTCTCACCTTCCTGCTTTACCGTGAGCACGGAACCAACAGCCTCTGGAAACAGCTGAATTGATAGCAGAAAATCAAGAAAAAAAAGGGCTCCAGCTTCTCTGGTGCAGTGAAGAAATAATTTATTGAAGCTTGCAGCTTATCCAGTGCAGGTAAGAATAAATAGTCTACGTGTTTCGGACTTTTACATATTAGTCCTTAATCATGACATGAAGACATACACAGCAAGACTGATTTATAAAGAGCCCCTGAATGCTGTGTATGTCTTCATGTCATGATTAAGGACGAATATGTAAAAGTCCGAAACACGTAGACTATTTGTTCTTACCTGCACTGGATAAGCTGCAAGCTTCAATAAATTATTTCTTCACTCCACCAGAGAAGCTGGAGCCCTTTCTTTTTTCTTGATTTTCTGCTATTTAAAGTATAATGTACATCTTTCCAAAAAATAAGTATTATTTGATATTATGACCACCAAGTATGGCACAGTAGTAGTTGGTAACTCATATATTACTGGGTGCTGACCTTCATTAACTTTTGAAGCATGTATATGTGATTTTATATATCTAAAAATAATAATATATGACTGGCGAAAAAACATTTAAAATAGCGCAAAAATGTGAAAAGTGTTGAAGACACAACTTAGACTTCATACAAATTATGAATTTTTAAGAGTCAACTGTCAAAATAAGTACTGAAGAGGAGGTATATCTTTGCAATTAATTTAAATCTTCCTGGGTGTCCCCCTTCATAGTTGTGGCGCAAAACACGGACTACCCCTGCTTCCCCTATAGCTACGCAGCTGCTTAAAATGTAGACTCAAATAAATTGTCATAAAACAAAACTTAAGCACGGGTGGTCTTACCTAGGTCACGGCGCTTTTTGGAATTGGCCTTCTCCCATGCACGCTCCTTGGCTAGGCGATCGTGGTAGCCCTCACTGCGGGTGTCCCAGATTTGGGGTCTTTCTTGGATAACAGAAATGAGGCTCTCCACATCGATCTTCCAAGCTGTAGTCAGCAGCTAATCTAGGCTTCAGTCCCTTTCCTGCACATGTGCTCAGCCAATATTTGTAAATACTAAGCACATGGCAAAAGTGGGCTGGGCATAAAATGTAGAACAGATGGTTCCGCAAAAACGAATGACATACGGTTGCATTCCGTATGCATTCTGCTTTTTTTGCAGACCCATGGACATGAATGAAGCCACAGAATGTGATCTCCGGACAATAATAGAACAGGTTCTATTTTTCTGCTGAACGGAAATACAGAAATACGGAAACGGAATGCACATGGAGTAACTGACGTTGTTTTTGCGGACCCATTGAAGTGAATGGTTCTGCATATGGTCCGGAAAAAAAACAGGGACACGGAAAGAAAATACGTTTGTGTGCATGAGCCCTAAAGCCCCTTTTACATGATCGAGCATTCAGCATGGGTACAATGCGTGATACGAACACATTGCGCCAGCATGGAATCTGGACCCATTCATTTCAATGGCTCTGTGTACATAAGCGTTGGTTTTCACGCATCACTTGTTCGTTGTGTGAAAATCGCAGCATGTTCTATATTCTGCGATTTTCACACAGCGCTGGCCCCATAGAAGTGAATGGGGCTGCGTGAAAATCGCATCGCATCTGCAAGCAGGTGAGGATGCAATGCGTTTTTCACTCATGGTTGCTAAGAGATGTTGTTTGTAAACCTTCCGTTTTTTTAGCGCGTGAAAGACGCATCAATGCGCATTGCACCAGTGCGAATAAAACTGAACAACTGAATGCAATCGCAGACAAAACTGAATGAGCTTGCTTGCGAAATCGTGCATTTTTAACTGAATGCATCTGGAACGCATCCGGACCTAATCCATGATGCTTGTCTGCAAGGGGCCTAACTATGTGCTTTTATTCGAGTACTTGTGCATTTAATTTATCTTTAAAGTACTTTATTTAAAGCAATAGAAACAGCTGTCCAAAGTGCCAAGTGCCACACAGGACAGCATATATTACACAGAAGTAATACATACTATGTTATATATTAAACCCTTTCCACAGCCTTCTTAGTTTTTATTATCCTGTTTTTTCATCCCCTCTTTACAACATTTTTTTAATTTCTCTGTTGATCTAGCCATATGAGGTCTTTTTGTGGGGTTAGTTGTAATTTTTGTTTCAAAACGAGCTTTATTAAATTATAAGCAAAAATAAAAAAGTTGCTAATGGAACAGTAGCAATTAGAACAAGGTACTATGGTTACAAACAAATCATAGTAAAGGTTCATCTGAAGCAACAGTACACAATTGTAGGACATGCTGTGAGACAACACGGGTTAGTAATAAATACTGGCACCACATGCAACCCATCAGAAGACCCTCCCCATCTTAAGTAGATATAAAATAAGAGGAATGGCAAGAGAATAACAAAGGAAGCCACTGCCAGATGCTAACTGACATCCCCCGGCCCCATTAACTATATAATGCGGGCTTGCGGGGATCCGGCCGTAACCCGGTCAAAATATGCCGAGAAGCAGACGGACAAAAACAGCTGCATGCAGCGGTATTTGTCCGGTCGCATCTCTGCATATTTTCCAGGTTGCAGATAGTCAATGGGGACAGACGGCAATGCGTTTGCTTACGGCAATGCCGGAGTGCTGAGAGATCCGGCAGGCTGTTCCCTCCTGGATCTCTTTAAGGCTACATGCACACGACTGTTGGTGTTTTGCGGTCCGCAAACCGCGGATCCGCAAAACACGGAAGCTGCTCCGCGTTCCGCAATTTGCGGAACGGAACGAGGCCCATTATAGAAATGCCTATTCTTGTCCACAAAACGGACAAGAATAGGACATGCTCTATTTTTTTTGTGGGGGCACGGAACGGAGCAACGGATGCGGACAGCACACGAAGTGCTGTCCGCATCTTTTGCGGCCCCATTGAAGTGAAAATATGCGGCTTGGACGCGGACCACAACAACGGCCGTGTGCATGAGGCCTAATGCAAATGTGAAAAAGGCCTAAGCATACACCATCTTAGTTACAGACTTGATTGAGGTAATGGAGTGGCCAGCCCAATCACCTGACCTCAATCTTGTGGGACCAGTATTCTTTACAGCCTTTTTTTTCGCGTAAAGTACAGTATATGCTGCAAAGCAAAATATTCATATTCAGAAAGACTATTTTTTAAAACCAAGGTTGGTATTTTTCCCTTAAAATTTTTATATGGATTTAATGAATACATGTTATCAGGATTTGCTACTATTTGTGTAACAGTAATCATTACAAAAAAAAATAAAAAAATTGTCTAGAGTAGTGTTTCTCAACCTGCGTTACGCATACCCCAAAGGGTACGCTTTTCAGGGTGAGGTGTATGCAGAACTGGCTTAGCATCCAGCAACATTTTACTGTTGGATGCTAGGGCCACTCCACATTAAACTACATCTACTACAGTATAAGGGTCCATTCACACGTCCGTATGAATGGTCCGGATCCGTTACGCAATTTTGCGGTATTTGTACTACTGGGGCACACTTCGAGATTGTTATTACTACTGGGGAGCACTACATTGAGCTTAACTACTTCTGGGGCCACTATAGCGGTCATAATTACTGGGGGCCCTATGATGGGCCTTTCTACTTCTGAGGGCTCTATAGGAGGACATTAGTACTACTGGGGTCACTATGGGGGGGGGATTTTTGTTACTAGAGCACACTATGGGGATTTTATTACTGCTTGATAAAGACTCACTGGAGTCGAAACGTCGCATGCTGGGTGACAAATAAACACAGATTGACATTGAGAAGCTGGAGTGCTCCGTTTATATATATATATATATATATATATATATATACTCACCTAAATAATTATTAGGAACACCATACTAATACGGTGTTGGACCCCCTTTTGCCTTCAGAACTGCCCTAATTCTACGTGGTATTGATTTAACAAGGTGCTGATAGCATTCTTTAGAAATGTTGGCCCATATTGATAGGATAGCATCTTGCAGTTGATGGAGATTTGAGGGATGCACATCCAGGGCACAAAGCTCCCGTTCCACCACATTCCAAAGATGCTCTATTGGGTTGAGATCTGGTGACTGTGGGGCTTTTTTAGTACAGTGAACTCATTGTCATGTTCAAGAAACCAATTTGAAATCATTCGAGCTTTGTGACATGGTGCATTATCCTGCTGGAAGTAGCCATTAGAGGAGGGGTACATGGTGGTCATGAAGGGATGGACATGGTCAGAAACAATGCTCAGGTAGCCCGTGGCATTTAAACGATGGCCAGTTGGCACTAAGGGGCCTAAAGTGTGCCCAGAAAACATCCCCCACACCATTACACCACCACCACCAGCCTGCACAGTGGTAACAATGCATGATGGATACATGTTCTAATTCTGTTTACGCCAAATTCGGACTCTACCATTTGAATGTCTCAACAGAAATCGAGACTCATCAGACCAGGCAACATTTTTCCAGTCTTCAACAGTCCAATTTTAGTGAGCTCGTGCAAATTGTAGCCTCTTTTTCCTATTTGTAGTGGAGATGACGTCACCCCAGGTCCTTCGGCTGTTCAACAGTTCGGGTTGGTGGAAGCCGCCCCTTATGGATTCCATATGCTGCGATAGTCCGCGGTAGTGGAATCCATAACGGGATGCGCGAGTTACCACAACCCGAACGCCGAACTTTTTTTTAAAGTTCGCTCATCTCTATTCAGGAGATTGTCTTGACCAGGACCACACCCCTAAATGCATTGAAGCACCTGCCATGTGATTGGTTGACTAGATAATTGCATTAATGAGAAATAGAACAGGTGTTCCTAATAATTCTTTAGGTGAGTGTATATATATTTACACACACACACAACTGAGGACATTTGGGCTTTATAACTTCTGAAGGGCACTATGGTAGACTTTATTACTACTGCGGGACTATGGCGTGCTTTATTACTATTGAGGCACTAAGGAGTATTGGTAGTACTAGAAGCAGTATAGGCAGGCATTTTTACATATGGAGGCATTATGGTGGGCTCTTCTACCACTGGGGTGCTATAGGGAGAATTATTACTAATGAGGGTGTTATGATGGGCTTTATTACTACTGGGCAACTATAGGAAACATTATTAATACTAGGGGCACTATGGATGCATGTGTATTTTTGGGGTGCAGTAGGGGACATTATTATTGATGGCACTGTGGGTGTACTCTTACTACTAAGGGCACTCTGGGAGATAATTATTGCTATTGGTGGGACTTTTGGGAGCACTATTACTGTGGAAACCCTGCCACAGTATTATCTTAGCACAAATATATTTGGGGGACACGGGTTATGGCACTTATTGCTGGTGCGGAATATAATTTAAATGGTCTTAGCCATCCACCACGAGTCCTAATGTGGTGTCTGTCATTTTGACAGGATGTTTTGTGCTGCATGCAGCTCTATTCTTTCTATCAAATCTTAAGGAACTGCTAACAGAGACTTACTGTAGAACAGGGCCTTTGACAGCAGCATTCGAATAGCCTTATTTTGTTAACATTTATCATTGTTGCTTCCCCCTGGGGTACTCTGTTCAATCTTCTCGTCACTAGAGGGTATTTGGCAAGATACATTGAAAACCATTTTTCTCAACGATCACTAAACATTAGCATTTGATGGCATATGGCTTCAGTTGTTCACTGGACACACTTTCACAGACAGCCCTTATAATAAATCTGTCCTGAAGTGTAATATTATATACAACTTATACAAGCACTTCACCGATTGGAAGAAACAAAGCAGTCATTAATTGCCCATAGCAGCACAAAAAAAAAAATCCTTTATACTGGCAGCACATTGCCCTGTGCAAGAGTGGGCAATGATTGGAAACAAAAGTTGTGATCCCAATCTTTGCTCTGGGTAGGAGTCTATGTAAACGGCTCTTTAACTCCTTACCGACCGCCTAACGCAGGATTGCGTCCTGCAGGCGGTCGGTCTGTTCCTCTCTGACGCGCGGGCGCGTCATCTCGCGAGAGGCGAGATTTCCTGTGAACAGGTAAACTACAGCCTGCCAGCGCTGATCGTGCGCTGGCAGGCTGTAGAAGTTAAAAAAAATCACATATCAGACGCTGTTTTGTTAACAGCGTCTGATATGCTTGCTGATCGTTCCTTTGGTGGTCCCTTTTGCTTGGGACCACCAAAGGAAACTTTTATAAGTGCACCAATCACCACACAGACCCCCCCCATCAATCCCCCCCACCCCCGTCACTGATTAACCCCTGATTACCCCTGATTAACCCCCGATCACCCCATGTCACCCCCCTGACACTAATTACCCCCCTGTGAGGCTCATTCAGACGTCCGTATGTGTTTTGCGGATCCATGAATAGGACAAGAATAGGACATGCTCTATCTTTTGCGGAGCTGCGGCCGGATGTTTGGTGGCCGAAACCTGGAAGTTTGTGGCCGCAGCTCCGCAAATGCTGATGCGGCGAGCGCATAGTGTGCTCTCCGCATCACCGCCAGCCCCATTCACACTGAATGGGTCCGCATCGATTCCGCAGAATTGCAGAATAGATGCGGACATTTTTGCGGACGTGTGAATGGGGCCTTACTACTTTTTTTTTTGCACATTTTTTGGCAGAGATTTATTCATCCACATTGATCGATGCGAATGAGGAAATCTGTACCGTTTTTTATTTTTTTTTGCACATTTTTGGGCAGAGATTTTTTCATCCACATTGATCGATGCGAATGAGGAAATCTGTGCCGTTCATTTTTTTTTTTTAGCCCAAAATCTCATTACCCGTATGCTCAATATAAGGAGAATAGCAGAAACTCCTAATGCTGGCCATACGTGTAATGATTGCGGAGACCCTCAAATGCCAGAGCAGTACAAAAACCTCACATGTGACCCCATTTTAGAAAGAGAACACCCCAAGGTATTGCGTGAGGGGTATGGTGAGTTCATGCAAAATTTTATTTTTTGTCACAAGTTAGTGGAATATGAGACTGTAAAAAAAAAAAACAATTTCCGCTAACTTGTGCCAAATTTTTTTTTTTCTGTGAACTCACCATGCCCCTCATGGAATACCTTGGGGTGTCTTCTTTCCAAAATGGGGTCACATGTGGGGTATTTATACTCACCTGGCATTTTAGGGGCCCCTAAAGTGTGAGAATCCAAATGCATAAAAATGGCCTGTGAAATCCTAAAGGTACTCATTGGTTTTAGGGCCCCTTTGCGCATCTTGGCTGCAAAAAAGTGTCACTCATGTGGTATCGCCGTACTCAGGAGAAGTAGGGCAATGTGTTTTGGGGTGTATTTTTACATATACCCATACTGTGTGTGAGAAATATCACTGTAAACGACAATTTTTTAAATTTTTTATACATTATTAAAAAATTTTAAACTTATTAACTTTTTTTTTTTTCTCAGAAAGTGTCATTTTCCGCTAACTTGTGAAAAAAAAATGAAATGATACATGAACTCACCATGCCCCTCCGCGAATACTTTGGGGTGTCTTCTTTCTAAAATGGTGTCATTTGGGGGTATTTATACTATCCTGACATTCTAGCACCTGAAGAAACATGACAGGCGCTCCGAAAGTCAGAGCTGCTTCAAAATGCCGAAATTCACTTTTTTGCACCATAGTTTGTAAACGCTATAACTTTTACCCAAACCAATAAATATACACTTATTGGACTTTTTTTTATCAAAGACATGTAGAACAATAAATTTAGAGAAAAATGTATATAGAAATGTAGTTTTTTTTAAAAAAATTTACAACAGAAAGTGAAAAATGTCATTTTTTTGCAAAAATTTCAGTCATTTTTGATTAATAGCAAAAAAAGTAAAAATGTCAGCAGCAATGAAATACCACCAAATGAAAGCTCTATTAGTGAGAAGAAAAGGAGGTAAAATTCATTTGGGTGGTAAGTTGTATGACGGAGCAATAAACGGTGAAAGTAGTGTAGTGCGGAATTGTAAAAAGTGGCCTGGTCATTAAGGGTGTTTAAGCTAGGGGGGCTGAAGTGGTTAAGCTGTGTCACTTTAAATAGATAGGCAGTTTTAAGATTTAGAATATGTTAAGGGACATCATAATAATTTCCATTACTGCGTGATTTAGGATTACTTAGAAGTTATGTTGTAGAAAATGTGCTCGAGTTTTGGATTTTCTGTTCTGTCGAAACTGTTATGGGACATTCACTCGACCGTATCCCTTTTGTGTTCTGCAAATGGCATTGCGGTCTGTGGGCATCTTGCACTTTTCGCGGGTCCCATTGATAAGATGCCTATTCTTGTCCGCAAAATCGACCAGAATAGGACATGGTCTAAAATTTGCAGAATGTCCAAAGGATGTGGACAGTACTTGGATGAAGTCCGCGAGCTGTCTGCATTTTTGCAGCCCCATAGAAATCAATGGGTGCACGTGTGATTCAAAAAAAATTTAGATCGCACACGGAACAAAAACGTACCCTTAGGCCCCTTTCCCACGGGCGAGTTTTCCGCGCGGGTGCAATGCGCGGAAAACACATGGTCCAATCACATGGTCGATCACCATGGTAAGATGGACCATGTGATTGGAACATCTGATGTGACGTCATCACAGGTCCTGTAGATCTTAGATGCTGCAGGGAAAGAGAGGAGAGATCGCGACTACGCGATCAAGTGGCTAAGGTAAGTTAACTTTTATTATTTTTAACCCCTTCCTCTTCATTTTACAATGCATATTAAGAATGATATTATTTCCCCTTATAACCATGTTATAAGGGGAAATAATAAATTCTCCAGAAGACCCGAGACCGGACTTCAGTGATAAAGTCCGGCTTCGGGTCTGGGTACCAAACATGGCGTTTTTTCTCACGCGCGTGCAAAACGCGTTACAAACGTTTGCACCCGCGCGGGAAAAATGCGCATATTCCCGCAACGCACCCGCCTCTTATCCGGGCGTCAAACATGACGCCCGTGTGAAAGAGGCCTTATAATGAATCTGTTTTGGGTGCACTGTGGCTGGACGCGTTTTGACACCACGTTGGCTGGCTATGTGTGGCAGCTTTGTGTCCACAGTTGTAGGATGTAATGTACTGTTGCAATTCATAACGACTACCATGTAAGTTTTTAGAGTAAAATAACAGTACAAATGTGTTTATTGTATTATTCTAAACAGCATTGTTATGATGTGTGCTCTTTAACAATTCCCATGAATGTATCCACAATAATAACTATGTATTATTATGCTCCTAAATATTCCCGTGCAAATCAATAATGGAGGCTGCATTTAGTCTAGGTTTTGTCCCCAGTCAGAATTACAGGCATTTGTTGTCTTTTGTGTTCTGTTTGTAGAAGTTTTGTACAGTAAAGTGATTTTGTAAATGTAGTCATGCTTTCAGATTTTCAGAAACTTTTATGAGAACGTTTTCTTATTCTAAAGAACATCTCCTCCCTATTGTGTCCTATATTTATCCAGGTGATTTATTATAGCAATTATACATTTGCAATACTAGGTGAATAAGCAGACACTTTATTCTTTTATGAAATATAACAATGGAAGAAAGGATATCTACTTGCCCATTGTGTATTTAAACAATAGGAAACAAAGTGACAACAGATTTTCAGTCTGGCACATGAAGAGCTTTAAAATTATTTTATCTGAATTTAGGAATGCTATGTTGGGACTCTGTGAGTCTGTTATCCCCTAACGGATAATAATGAGAAATTGAGTTAAGATCAAGTTCATGCTATGAAAAATGTGAAACTCTAGAGAAGACCAGAAAAGTAACCACCATTTGTCTTTATACTTAAAGGGATTTTCTGGCTTTGGCAGCCTTTTTGGCTGGGCCCCCCCCCCCCCACCTCACCAGACCTGAAGAGGAAAGCATACTTAGGGTACTTTCACACTTGCGTTGGTGTGGATCCCTCTGTTTATTTGCACAGACGGATCCGCACCTATAATGCAAACGTTTGTATCCGTTCAGAACGGATCCGTTTGCATTAGTTTTAAAGAAAAATGACAAAGTCCAAAACGGATCTGTTTTGAATTACATTGAAAGTCAATGGGGAACGGATCCGTTTTCAAATGCACCATATTGTGTCATTAAAAACGGATCCGTCCCCATTGACTTACATTGTAATTCAAAACGGATTTATTAGGCGCCGTCTCTTCAGATGGACACCAAAATGCTGCATGCTGTGTTTTGGTGTCCGTCTCCAAAACTGAATAGAAGCGTAACGGAGCCGAACTGATGCATTCTGAACGGATCCTTATTCATTCAGAATGCATTGGGGCTGAACTGATCCGTTTTGGACCGTTTGTAAGAGCCTGAAACGGATCTCACAAACGGAATCCAAAACGCTAGTGTGAAAGTACCCTTACTTTCTTTCCCCCACTGGGCTCCAGCTCCTTTGATTTAGGATCCTGTAAAAAAAAAGTCCTGCCTGCAGTATTTTTGCTTCCATTAAACAAAACGGATTTCAGACGGAAATGGCTCAAACGGATGACAGCTGATACTAGATCCTGTAAAAAAAAACGGATCCTATGCAATCCTATGCATTAGGGCTCATACACACGACCGTTGTTTGTTTCCGCGTCCGTTCCGTTTTTTTTACACGGATAGGATGCTTCCTCATTCATTTCAATGGGTCCGTCAAAAAATGTCGATGGTCAACCGTTTTTGCTCCTCATCCATGGTCCATGTTTACATTCTGTCAAAAAAATAGAGCATGTCCTATTTTTTTCACGTTTGCGGACAAGGATAGGCATTATTACAATGGATCTGCCATAAAAAAAAGGAACCGCCAAAAAAAACGGTCCGTCATCCGTTTATTTGGGCGGACGCAAAATTTGCCGATGGAACGGACGCGGAAACAAACAACGGACGTGTGCATGAGGCCTTAACTGATTCAACAGGATCCGTTTTTTTTACAGGATCCTGTTTTGTATGCATGTATGCCAAAATAGTACCAATCAAACCGTCACCTTATCCTGCAAAAAATGAGCCCCTACATGAGACAATCGCCCAAAAAATAAAAAAAAATATGGCTCTCAGACTATGGAGACACTAAAATATATATATTTTTTCCTAAAATGCTTTTATTGTGTCAAAATAAAATAAAATAGTACACATATTAGGTATCATCACGTCTGTAAGAACCTGCTCTATAAAAAATATGACATGACCTAACCCCTCAGATGAACACCATAAAAAAAATAAAAAAAAATAGTGCCAAAAAAAGCAATTTTTTGTCACCTTGCATAACAAAAAGTTTAATACCAAGCAATCAAATAGTCATATGCACCCCAAAATAGTACCAATCAAACTGTCCCCTCATACCTAAAAAAATGAGCCCCTACATAAGACAGTCGCCCAAAAAAAAAAAATTATGGCTTTCAGATTAAGGGGAAACAAAAAAAACGTTTTTTTTAAAAAATGCTTTATTATCTAAAATTGAAACAAACAACCAAAAAAAGTTGGTAAATTTGGTATTGTCGCGTCTGTAACAACCTGTTCCATAAAAATACCACATGATCTAACCTGTCAGATGAACACTGTAAATAACAGAAAATAAAAATGCTGACAAAACAGCTATTTTTTGTTGCCTTGCCTCACAAAAAGTGTAATATAGAGCAACCAAGTATCATATGTACCTTAAAATAGTACCAACAAAACTGCCACCTTATCCCGTAGTTTCCAAAATGGGGTCACTTTTTTGGAGTTTCTACTCTAGGGGTGCAACAGGTGGTCTTCAAATGTGACATGGCAACTTAAAATGATCCCAGTGAAATCTGCCTTCCAAAAACCATATGGTGTTCATTACCTACTGCGACCTGCCGTGTGCCCGTACAGCAGTTTACGACCACATATGGGGTGTTTCTGTAAGATACAGAATCAAGGCAATAAATATTGAGTTTTGTTTGGCTGTTAACCCTTGCTTTGTTACTGTAAAAAATGTATTAAAATGGAAAATCTGCCAAAAAAGTGAAATTCAGAAATTTCATCTTCATTTTCCATTAATTCTTGTGGAACACCTAAAACGTTAACAAAGTTTGTAAAATCAGTTTTGAATACCTTGAAGGGTGTAGTTTCTAAAATAGGGCCATTTATGGGTGGTTTCTATTATGTAAGCCCCACAAAGTGACTTCAGACTTGAATTGGTCCTTAAAAAGTGGGTTTTGGAAATTTTCTGAAAAATTTCAAGATTTGCTTCTAAACTTCTAAGGCCTCTTTCACACGAGCGTAATGGATTGGCTCCGGATGTGTTCAGGGTGCGTTCAGTAAAACTCGCACCATTTTGCAAGCAAGTTCGGTCAGTTTTGTCTGCGATTGCGTTAAGTAGTTCGTTTTTTTCCGTGCGGGTGCAATGCGTTTTGATGCGTTTTTCACGCGTGTGATAAAAAACTGAAGGTTTAAAAACATCTCCTAGCAACCATCAGTGAAAAACGCATTGCATCCACACTTGCTTGCAGATACGATGCGATTTTCACGCAGCCCTATTCACTTCTATGGGGCCACGGCTGCGTGAAAAACGCAGAATATAGAACATGCTGCGATTTTCACACAACGCAGAAGTGATGCGTGAAAAACAAAGCTCATGTACACAGAACTATTGAAATGAATAGGTCAGGATTCAGTGCGGGTGCTATGTGTTCACATCACGCATTGCACCCGCGCGGAAAACTCGCTTGTGTGAAAGGGGCCTAAGCCTTCTAACGTCCCCAAAAAATAAAATGGCATTCACAAAATGATCCAAACATGAAGTAGACATATGGGGAATGTAAAGTAATAACTATTTTTGGCGTTATTACTATCTATTAAAAAAGTAGAGAAATTGAAATTTGGAAACTTGGAAATTTTTCCAATTTTTATTAAAATTTTGTATTTTTTATAAATAAAAATAAAATCTTTTGACTCAACTTTACTACGGTCATGAAGTACAATATGTGACGAGAAAACAATCTCAGAATGGCCTGGATAAGTAAAAGCGTTTTAAAGTTATTACCACATAAAGTGACACTGGTCAGATTTACTAAAAATGGCTGAGTCCTTAAGGTGAAAAATGGCCCGGTCCTGAAGGGGTTAAACAAACTGCATGTTCACAAAATATCCAATTACTAGTTAAACGTTGTATGAAATCTAGCAGTAAGGGCTCATGCACACGACCGTATGTATTTTGCAGTCCGCAAAAACAGATACGCAAAAAATGCGGATGACATCCGTGTGCATTCCGTATTTTGCGTAACGGAACTGCTGGCCCCAAATTCAGCAGTCCTTTCCTTGTCTGTAATGCGGACAATAATAGGACATGTTCTATATTTTTGCAGAACGAACATACGGAAACGGAATGCACACGGAGTTTGTGTGGACCCATTGGAATAAATGCTTCTGCATATGGTCCACAAAATAAACGGAATGGACACGGAAAGAAAATTCGTTTGTGTGCATCAGCCCTAAATGTTCCATTTCCCCGCATCCCCTCCACAGGGGAAGGGAACATTAAGCAGTGTCCATGCAAATCAATGGATTATCTTTGTGACAGCACGTGTACCCCAATGTGAGAGACCTTGTGTTTAGCACTTTCTACCATGGTATAGAATTGAGGTACCTTACTAATCTATTAAGTCACAATTCCCTAATGTATATAAAATACGTTTCCAAAACGACACAACCCCTTTTAACTATACTTTTTCCAGTCATGTATCTGCTCCTAGTTTCTTCTGCAAATCTTAAGATCTGAGATGGTTTAGGCCCCTTGCAGATGTGCGTGAACGGATTAGTCCAGGTGTGTTGCGGATGCGTTTAGTGAAAACTGCACGATTTCGAAAGCAAGTACATTTTGTTTTGTTTGCGATCGGAGTTCAGTTGTTCAGTTTTTATCGCGAGGGGGCAAAGCGATTTAATGCATTTTGCATGCGCGTGATAAATAATATAAAGAATATAGAACCTGCTGCGATTTTCACGCAACGCAAAAATGATGCGTGAAAAACATCGCACTTATACACAGCCCCATTGAATTTAATGACTCTGGATTCCGTGCGGGCGGAATGTGTTCACATCACACATTGCACCCCCACAGAATACTCGCTCGTGTGAAAGGGGCCTTACTCTTATTACTAATTTTAATTACTTAACCTCTTAAGGACACAGGACCTGTACGTCCTGTGTCCGGTCTTTAAAGATGGCGCCCGCTCCTGCTCCATGCGGGCGCCTTAGCCGCGGGTGTCCGCATGGTTCCTGTAGCAGACACCCGCGGCTAATGTCCGCGACTGGCAGCGATGCCGATCGCGGACATTTAACCCCTCAGATGCCGTGGTCAATCCTGACCACGGCATCTGAGTGCGCACAAACCGAAAGTTTTACTTTCGGTTTGCGCTCCGGCTCCCCCTTGTGGCGATCGGAGGAGCCGGAGCATGTCTGTAGTAGCCTGAGTTTCTATGAATGAAAGCCAGGCTGCTCTGTAGTATTTCCTATGGAGCCTTGCCTGTAATAGGCTTCATAGGAAATATGCAATTTTTTCATATATTCAAATGCTATTGCATTGGAATGTATGAAAATCACAATCAGATGATTGTAAGTTGTAGTTCCCTATGGGAACTATATAAAAGTGTAAAAAAAAAAAAAAAGTTTAAAAAATAAATAAATAAAAAAAACATAAAAGTTCAAATCACCCCCTTTTGCTAAAATAAAAATTAAAAAACTAAAAAAATTAAAAAAATACACATCATGGGTGTCGCAATATTCCCCATATGTCAAACAGCAAAACGGAAAAAAGCGTCCAAATGGCGGATTCGCCATTTTTGGTCGCTTCATTTTCCACAAAAAATTACATAAAAGGTGATCAAAAAGTCTTACACACCCCAAAATAGTATCAATAAAAAGATAAGATTATGACGCATAAAATGAGCCCCCATACAGCTCTGTACATATAATTACAAAAAAGTTATAGGGGTCAAAACATGGTGACAAAAAAGTAAAACTGATTTTTTTTCCCACTTTTGAAATTTTTTTTCACTATCAAAACGCATTCGTACTGACCAGTAGAGTAAAACTAACTGGTCAGTTTTATCGCGCATCGAACTTTGGAATTTAAAAAGGCACAAAACTGTGGTAGAATTGTTTTTTTTTTGCAATTTCACCCCATTTGGAATTTCTTTCCTGCTTCCCACTACATCATATGCAATATTAAATGGTGGCATTGGAAAGTACAACTTATCCCGCAAAAAACAAGCCCTTATATGGCTATGTGAACCGAAAAATAAAAAAGTTATGGCTCTGGGAAGGCAGGGAGCACAAAACGAAAACTCAAAAAGTTAAAAACCTCCGGTCCTTAAAGGGTTAAAATAGCGCAAAAATGTGAAAAGTGTTGAAGACACAACATAGACTTCATACAAATTATGCATTTTTAAGAGTTAAAGGGGTTCTCCGGGAATTAGGAAAATGAAAATACTTAAATATTACTTTATAATAAATATATTCCCAAATACCTTTCATTAGTTAGAGTGGCTAGTTTTTAATCACTAGGAAAAATAAAATGGGCGCTGCCCTACCAGTACACACAGAACCTGTTCTAATCAAACAGGAGGATCGGTTACTTTACAACACTGAGCTGAAAGCTGCCTCATCCTCCTCTCTGCTCTGTGGGAATGATAAGGAGACATGTATTAGAGAGCAGAGAATGGGGTTAATGAGCAGCAGCACTTGTATGCAGTCTCCATTACCACAGCTCCATATCACCACAGTCTGTCCTGTCCGTCCTTTATGTACTTTATTTCTCCTCTGAACTAAATTCCCCAGAGATTCAGCTAAAGTTCTTATCATCTGTATTCAGGATCATAATCCCTGACAAGTAAAGCAGAGAGGAGGATGAGGCAGCTCTTTAGCTCAGTGTTGTGAAGTAACTCTACTTTCACATTCGTGTTTTGGCTTTCCGTTTGTGAGATCCGTTCAGGGCTCTCACAAGACATCCAAAACAAATCAGTTTGCATTCTAATGCATTCTTAATGGAAAAGGATCCGCTCAGAAAGAATGCATCAGTTCAGTCTCCATTCCACTTTGGAGACGGACACCAAAATGCTGCTTGCAGCATCTGATGAAACTAAGCCAAACGTCCTGGCACCCAATGTAAGTCAATGGAGACGGATCCGTTTTCACTGACACAATCTGGCACAATAGAAAACTGATCCTTCCTCCACTGACTTTCAATAGTGTTCAAGATGGATCCATCATGGCTATGTTAAAGATAATACAAATGAATCCGTTCTGAACGGAAGCAGACGGTTGTATTATCTGAACGGATCCGTCCATGACGCGAGTGTGAAAGTAGCCTAACTTGTCCTCCTGTGTGATTAGGACAGGTTCAGTGTATACCGGTAGGACAGCAGCCATTTTTTTCCCCCCTGATGATTGCTCCCCCAACAAAACGAGCAATAATAAATATGAAAGGTATTTGGAAATTTATTTATTATAAAGTAATATTTAAGTATTTTCATTTTCTTAATTCCCGGAGAACCCCTTTTAACTGTCAAAACAAGTACTGAGGAGGAGGTACATCTTTGTAATTAATTTATATCCTCCTGGGTGTCCGCAAAACAGACAAGAATAGAACATGCTCTATTTTTTTTGCAGGGCCACGGAACAGAGCAATGGATGCGGACAGCACACGGAGTGCTGTCCGCATCTTTTGCGGCCCCATTGAAGTGAATGGGTCCGTGCCTGAGCCGCAAAATATGCTGCTTGGACGAGGACCAAAACAACAGTCGTGTGCATGAGGCCTAAAGTGTATCTTTTCCAGAAAAGCCAAAGCACACGCAAAACGAAATAAAGAATAAACTTTCCCTTACCTTTACTTCATGCTCAGTTGTGCTTTTATGTCCACTATATCCGTAGCTTTTAGTACCTGCACTGCAAAGAGGAACTCCTTCCTGATATGATTTTTTTTTTTTGTTTTTTTGTTTTATACTCCCAGCCTTCCCACAGCCAAAACTTTTTTTTTATTTTTCCATTTATGTAGACGTATGAGGATTTTTTTTTTTTTTTGGGGGGGGGACAAGTTGTACATTCTAATGGCACCATTTAATATTGTATACAATGTAATAGGAAGCTGGAAAAAAATTCCAAGTGTGGTGGAATTGAAAAAAAACGCAACTCCGCCATAGTTTTCTGAGTTTTGTCTTTACAGTGTTCTCTTTGTGGTAAAACTGACCTGTTAACGTCAGTCTCTGGGTCAGTAAAATTACAATGACACCATATTTTTACATTTTTTGTTGCATTTCATTTTTTTTTTTAAATAATAACTTTGGGGGAACATTTTTTTCTTTGCATCTTTTTTATATTTATGTACAGATCTCTGTGAGGGATCATTTTTTGTGGGGTGATCATAAACGTGTGTATGACTTTTTTTTATCACTTTTTATTCAAGTCTTTTGGCAGGTAAAGCAACAAAAAAAGGGAAATCAGCCATTTTGATTTTTTCCCGTTAAGGCATTCACGGTGCAGATAAAGTTTTTTTTTATAGTCCTGGTGTTTTGGGGCGCAGTGATGCTAAATAACATTTATTTTTAAAATTGTTTATTTTTATTTTTACTATGGGAAAAGAGGCACAATTGGAATTTTTATGTTTAAAATTTTTTTTTAAATATTTTTGAAAACTTTTGTGCACTTTTCTAACACTATTTTTTCAAAGGGATTTTCTGAGACTTAAATACCGATGATCTATCCTGCAACTCCCTCGATCTTGGTGCAGGGGAGTCATTTGGGCAACGTGAACACATTGGGAAAAGACCCCGCAATTGACCAGCAGCTCTGAGTGGTTACAAGTTCATGATCTGTGTTCTTGCCAATCGCAAACAATACCTCAGGGTGCCTGCTGTGTACGGGTGCCATCTTTAAAGTACCCAACATGGGTTTTACACATGGGATTTCCGTTTTAAATAAATAACTCCTCAAAAGCAGCAATATTAAAAATAATTTAAAAATTTAATAAAATAATATATTCAACCATTTAATCCCCCGCTTTTTTTGTGAGCTAAAGCCAGAACTGGATTCTGCATGAAGGAGGAGTCCTTTCTTTATATTTCTCCTTTCTTTCCAAGCTGCTTCTGTCTTTCGCAAAAAAAAAAAAAAAAACTGCCACAACACCACACTTACCCTGGGTTCACACCTGAGCGTTTCTGAGACGCGCGTATTACAGCGCGTTTTTGCAAGTAGGAAATGCGCGTCATACACGCGTTCGTGACTCTGGAGACCAATTGAAAAAGACATATCTACACTTTAATGTGCGTTTTACGCGCGTTCTATGCGCGTTCCCATTGAAGTCTATGGGTGCAAACGCGCGACAAAACGCCCCAAAGAAGCTCAAGAACTTCTTTGAGCGTAGGGCGTTTTACAGCGCGTTCAAACGCGCTGTAAAACGCTCAGGTGAGAACCATGCCCATAGGGAAACATGAGTTTCCTCCTGTTGAGCGTTTTACAGCGCGTTCGAACGCGCTGTAAAACGCGCAAGTGTGAACTGAGGGTTAGTGAAAATACACTGTCATGATTATTGTACCTTCAATATCAGCATAGAAGATTATAGTGAATTTTAATGGTCAAGACAATACATTGAAAATGATAAGCTTTGATTTTGCCATTCTATGTTCATGATTATCTGAAAATATGAATTTTTCTTCAATTATAGAGATATAGATTTTTTATTTCTCAAAAAAGTTGACAACAAAATAAAAAAATACTAGAGCATCTAATATTCTGTCGGCATTTAACGGAAGTATAGCTTTGAAATAGATGATAGCTTTTGCTTTGAGAGAGGACCCCATTCACATTCATATACTGCATTCATGACCTAATCAGAAATCTTGCCAAAAGAACCATTAGCCATTATGTAAATGTTAGTATCCTGATTTGCATCACTCTGACAATAGTTAAAGTCTGAGTGTCAGTAAAATCAATTTAAATAACTTTTATAGCTGTTGTGGTTGCTGCAGTAAATTAAAATAGGCCAGAATCAGCAGGTTGTTTAGATCACATTAACATGAATTGAAATAAAGCTAATGTCTTCAAGTAGTAAATAGGATCTGCACTGGTTATGACGACTCCGAGTCATCGAGCACAGTAGTTGGGAAAATCCTTCAAGGTGTAGATAGTAGCATCCACTTCAGAGTTATTCTGGGGCTCATTTTATGTACCCATTATGTCCTCAATAATTTCTGTATCACAGCTGGCAATATATAGACTATGCTGTTCTGGTTCAGTGGAATTTGAAGAATAAGGTCTCGCAGTAGAGTTCGATATTTATTTTTTAAATGTATGCTACTGTAATCAGGTCAGTTTCATAGAATGCTTCATCACAAAATGACCTATTGTTTAAATCAAGTCGATGATCATGTTAAACATATTTTAAAGACCTTTGTTATCTTTAAATTTCTAGAGCCTGAAACGGGCAATCCAGATCTTTTCACAGGTTAAAAAATCTTTCTTTGCAGGCGGCAGATCCTGGTGTCTAATCATGATCTGTGCCGGCAAACAATAATTCAGTATAGGGAAGAGCGATGGTAAAATCATTACTCCTCCCTATACTGAGGAGGCGATAGTTGCATGTAATAGCAGCCGTCTCCTCCGCTAGCAAGCAGGTGATTGCTGAGAAGGACCAATTCCTTCCCGACAATCGCCTGTTAAATCAGGCTGTGTATTACAGCCTTAGTTCTCCTGTTATTAGCTGTTTACCAACACCCCCCCCCCCCCCAATTGCTTTTTACTTTGAAAAATACCTTTTTCCTGTCCAGGATGGATATCTATCAATGCAAGTCTATGGAGAGGGGAGGAGTGAGGAGAAACTGAGGAGACAGGCAGAGACAAGCAGGACTGCACAGATACATAGGAAGCTTATAGTTCACCACAAGTGTTTCTTTCACAAAAATACAGGTCAGTACTTATCTTGTTATCCTAGAGCTGCTTCTGAATGACTGTGAGACACTGTTAGAAATAAGATTTTCCTCTACTTTCTGTGTGTGCAGTGGATGGCAGCTAGTCTCCACCCAGCATGACTGAGAGAGCTTCAAACCAGTTATTCAGAAAACACAGAGGAAAACCACTAAATGCCAGATGCAAGTCCAAGTACAATGTCCTATTGATTTATGCAATGTTTGTTCAAAGCTCAGGGCTTTAATTTTCACTATCTTAGAGGCCTAAGGCCTCTTGCACACGAACGTTTTTTTTTCAGTGTTTTGCTGTCCGTTTATAACGGATCCGTTTTTTCGTTTTTTTGCTTCCGTTTTGTTTTCGTTTCGGTTCTGTTGTTCCGTTTTTCCGTTTGGCATATACAGTATACAGTAATAACATAGAGAAAATTGGGCTGGTCTTAAACTTTTCAATAGATGGTTCTGCAAAAAACGGAACGGATACGGAAGACATACGGATGCACTTCAGTATGCTTTCAGTTTTTTTTGCAGACCCATTGACTTGAATGGAGCCACTGAACGTGATTTGCGGACAAGAATAGGACATGGTCTATATTTAAGGCTATATGCACACGACAGTGTTTTTCCTCGGCTTCCGTTTCAGTTTTTTTTGCGGATAGGACAGGAACCCATTCATTTCAATGGGTCAGCAAAAAAATACTGACAGTTCATCCTTGTGTGTTCCGCGTCCGTTGTCCGTGTTTCCCTTCAGCAAAAAAAGTAGTGCATGTCCTACTTTTTTCTCATTTGCGGACGAGGATAGGCATTTATTACAGGGGATCTGTGAAAACAAAAGAATCCTCCAAAAAAAACTGATGGACCATCAGTATTTTTTGCGGATCCCGATTTGCGGACAGCAAAAAACAACTGACGTGTGCATATAGCCTAAACGGAACAGAAAAAACTGAGAAACTGAAACGGAAGGCATACGGAGACACTTCAGTATTTTTTGCAGACCCATTGAAGTGAATGGTTCAGTATACTGTCAGTATACTGAACTGAAAAAACTGTCAGTATACGGTCCGCAAAATACTGTCGTGTGCAAGGGGCCTAATAATAGACATTACTTCCTGATTTTTACAGATCTCATTTAAACAATCATCTAATTATCTTCACAGACAAGATTACAATTACAGATATCAACTTTGTACAGGTGACACAGTGTCTACCATTCACAATGGGTAATGGTCACAGCTTATATACTCCCTCCCTGTACAATGACCTCATCAAAGTTCACAGAGTGTGCCCACAAAGTTCTCCCATAAAAGTCAATGACTCGATTCCAGTCTATAGTGTCTATAGCCCATGGTGGCTGCTGTAAAACATATCTCTACATGCTGTTAACAGCTTAGGCAAAATAGCTGCCCCCCCTCTCCCAATCACGCTCAGGAAATAGATTAAGAAATCTACAACCACAAAAAAAAAAGTAAACCTCTTACTGACCAAGCGTTTTTCTCCTTTTTTTATTGCCGCGTTCCAAGAGCTATAATTTTTTTATTTTTTATATATAGCTTTATGACGACTTATTTTTTGCATGACAAGTTTTAGTTTTTAATGGAGCGATTTTAGTGTACACATAACTTTCTGATTAACTTTTATTAACTCTTTCTGGGATGGGGATGAGAAAAACAGCAATACTGCCACTGCGTGTTTACGTTATAAATTTTTTGTTTGTATCTTTATTCTCTGGGTCAGTACGATTACAGTGATACCAAATACATATAGTTTTTTTTTTACATTTTACAACTTTTTTTGCAATAAAACCTTTTTTTTAAGAATTTTGTTTTGCATTGCCACTTCCCAAGACCCATAACTTTTTCTTTTTTGGGGGACAATGTTATTCATTGGTATCATTTTGGAGTAAATGGCGCTTTTTGAGTTGGTTATTACGTTTTTTTCAGTGGCAACGAAGAATAAATTAGCAATTCTTTTTTTAAATTTTTTTTAACGGCGTTCAGTGTAGGGGATATTTTATGTGATATTTATGTAGTCCAGGTTGTTACAGATGCGGCAATACCAAACATATTAGAAAGATTTTTTTTTTTGCAATTTTTTTATTGAAAAGCGTATTTTTCAATGGAAAAAAAGCATAATTTTTTTAATGGGATTTTTTAATTGAATAAACTTTTTTTTTTTACTTTTTACCCCTTAGTAGTCCCACAAGAGGACTATAACATAAAGCTTTTTATTGCTTTTAAAATGCTATGCACTATCCCTATAGTGCATTGAATTTTAATGGCCATGCTATTCTGACATTGACCAGGAAGCTGTGCCAGAGAGCTGGAAATTACTCAAGGCTGGTTTGAGGCCTACATCAGACCACAAGCAGCCTTCACTCACACAAATTGTCACCCCACAATCACATTTGGGGGGTGCCTATGGGAGACAAAAGGAGTCCGCTCCCTCTGTCAGGACTTTACATGCGGCGGGCACCATTGCCTGTGGCATGTAAAGTGTTAAACAGCCTGGATTGGCAGTCCTGCCGCTCCGGGCTGTTAGAGCAGGGCCGCGGCTCTCATGCGACCCGTGCAGCGCTTAGACTTGCGGCCCAGCCTAAGGCCCCTTAGTGATTGCCGTAAAAAGGCATATGGGTGGTCACTAAGGGGTTAAAAAAAGGTTTTGTGCCACCATCTGGTTTACATGACACATTCCCCTTAGCCTATGAGTATAAAATATAAATACCCAGAGGAAACTTAATCATGTATTGGAAACAGTATTGGAACTTATGAATTCCGAATCATTAATCATCTAGAGAGGACTTGGAAGATTTGCTATTTTAAAGGGGTTGTTTAGTTTAGAAAACCCATGTTTATGTGTCTTATTAGGGAATCCTGAGTTAATAGAGGAGGTCCTCAGTTTAGGCTCCTCGTCTTACTGGCCATTGTGGAGAGTGAAATGTTCCTTCATCAGTCTAAATAATTGTTGGTGCGGACACCTCAGCCATCATTTTTGGGCAGCAGATCATTCTGTCTAACAGCACTCTGCTTGCCAGAAATAATGCTGCTGTATGAGGACGATCAATAGCAATAGCCATCTCTCACTTGTCCTCATACTGTGGAGGTGTTCGACTCATGTAAATGCAGTGCTTCACATCTACAACGAGCAGGCTACTGTTGGGAAGAGCTTCCTTCCTGACAATTGTCTGCAGTGTAACTGAGCCATTACTTTACAAACTAGATCTATCAATAGATTAGATTAGACAGACAGACTTCACATTCCCTGAAATGCCATTTTGCCCCACCATGATTCTGAATATCAAATTTCCCTTTTCTATCTTTTCTAATTGATTTATGATTTTGCAATTACTTGCAGGCCAAGATATGTTGACATATATCAAGTAATAATTTTGCATGATTATAGGTACTTGATTAATCAGATATCCTCAATGTCTATTTTAGAAAAGTTAAAGGAAGTCTCCACTTTAGCACAACTATAAAAGGGATAGGATGTGTAGAAATGAGAATTTTTGTGAATTGAGGATTGACCTTTAACAACAAATGCTCTTTTTCCTCCATTTTATGTAGAAAAAGCATGGCGCAAGTTTGCAAATAGTTTTATGCTAAGTTCACACTACCGATATTTGGTCAGTTATTTCCTGAGCAATAATGAGCCAAAACCAGGTTCGGGTCAAAATCTTGCCATTATACCTCATCTCTGAGTAGGCTTCACTTCTGGTTTTAGCTCACAATTACTGATGGAAATAACTGACCAAATAACTAAAGTGTGAACTCAAAAGGGGTTTTTCCACTTTCCAACTTTTTTCTAAAAGTGCCCTAACTTTAAACTTTTAGAATCATGTCTACAGCTGCAGTAATTTTTTTTTCATGTACAGGCGGAATTGGGGTGTCCATGAAAGTTTACAGTGCCTTGAAAAAGTATTCATACCCTTTGAACGTTTCCACATTTTTTCACATTACACCCACAAACTTAAATGTATTTTATTGGAATTTTATGTGATTGACCAACACAAAGTAGCAAGTATATGTGAAGTCACATACTCCTCTATTTTTGGATGGTGGATTGAACAGTGCTCTTTGAGATATTCAGAGCTTGGGATATTTTTTATAATCCAACCCTACTTTACACTTCTCCACAACTTTATCCCTGACCTGTCTGGTGTGTTCCTTGGTTTTCATGATGCTGTTTGATCACTAAAGTTCTCTAACAAACCTCTAGGGCCTTCCCAGAACAGCTGTAGTTATACTGAGAATAAATTGCACACAGGTGGACATTTACGTTTGTGGGTGTAATGTGAAAAAATGTGGAAAATGAATATTTTTTCAATGCACTGTATGTTACTTCTGTTCTGCTGTGAGATACTGCATTTCCATGACTACCAAGAGTGTTTACATGTGTGAACATGAATTTTTATTGGTATTGAAGACAATACCAAGTGCTGAAAAAGCCATATCAGGGAGGTGATATTAAATGTCTTCTGTTAGACAAGGAAGCATATTGGATGTTTCATTTAAATACCTGATACTCGAACGGTTAAAATTTGTACAGAGAATTTGTTACATTATTATAACAATAGGATAACAGCGGCTCACCCCAAACTAACCCCAAGGAACAGGTGCTCACCCCTAGGATCCACCCAAATCCAATAAATGTAAGAAAAAGTATAGTGTAGCAGGGGGGCACTCAATTTATCCAGAAACACTTGGGCAAATAAAGTAGCAACACATTTATTAAAAATCCGTAATAAAAGCATCAAAATATACAAAAAATACAAAAAAAAGCAGCAGTTCTCACAATTAATAGCCACAAATGATAAGCAGCACTGATGGATTAATAGCAGCTCTCATGCATGCAGATGCTGTTGCGGCAATAATATATATCTAATGCGCCCAATATCACATATAATGTATGTCACCATGTACTGACAGAAATTCCTAGGTGTAGATCCAGACAGAACGATGTAGAAGAAATGCAGACTCACAACTTGGTGAGTATAGAGTTATCTCCGGATACTTGGGGCTCAGACCGTCTCTCTTGGCTGGTATAGCAATAAACTATAATCAAGTCACAAGAGCCCACACCGGGCAAGTTACATTACCCCACTTGCTTCGCTGGGTGTAGATGTGGAGGCTTGTCTTCACCGCCCGGACTCACGACGGCATCCCGTGTGGTCTCTAGGTCAGAAGCGTGGCGTCCCATGTGACCTGGCGGCATGCCACGTGATACACGCAGCTCACTGAATAGAAGAAAATCGGGGGTGCTATCCCCGAAACGCGTCCGGTGAGGGACAGCAAGCAGTGCTATTGAAGTTACTTGGGTAGCTGGCAGTTATTTTCATTCAACAGGACCTCTGCTATTAGGTCCATTAGCTGCCAGCAACACCTGGCCCGGACTTACCATTGCCCTATTTTCTTCTATTCAGAAAACTGGTTTAACAGTTGTAACTTTTTTAATTTTCTGAACTACCAAAATAATTTTAGCAAATTGTTTTTAGATTTTTAGTAGTTTTTTGTGATTTTTTTTTCTTTTGAGAAAACTGTAAAAAAAATAGTTTTTTTTTAAACCATATATCTTTATTCTTTAAATATGCAAATGGAAACAGATAATATCAACAGTTTCAGATGGCATTGGCGTTTTTATTTTTATTTATTTTATTGTATTTTTACTATTTATTTATTTTGGCATATAATATGTACCCAAATAGACTAATAAGAGACCTTTGGGGGACATTGGTAATTTATTTTTGAATTATTTCCACTGTAACTGGAACATCTAAAGGAGCCCAAGTTACAGGGGAAAACAGCCCATTGTGGTGGGAGCATTGTACACAAGCAGAGCTATCCGCTAAGACCCTGCAGCTCTCCTGTGCCTTAGACACCCATCGATAACGCGATCGTTGGGTTCAATAGAGGAAGCAGCATAGCCACTTGCTCTATACACTTCATAATGCTCATTGAGTGCTATACACCTGAGGAGAAGACAGAAGTGGCCATAAACAGACCATCCTGAAAAACTCCCCACCATGGCCATTTGTTTATGCAGGCACTACCACTGTTCCCCCAAGATCCTAAAGCCATGAATCTATGCTGCTGACTACCAATTACTAGCTCGCTGCACTGGGCATTTATGTCTCATGTCACCAATGAATTAGGTGCCTTAAATTGAACTCTTATTTCTTGAAATTAAACAACATTTTTTTATTTTAGACACGTTGGATTAAAACAGTGGTTGCAAACATTGATACACCCTTTAAATAAACTAAATTACTTACAAAATTATCTTTTCACAGAAACGATCTAATAATTTTTGTTTTGTTATGGAAATTTATTTAAATTTTTCTTAGTGTCATTTGTAAAAAGAAACTATTTTCTAGTAATAATTGCAATTGCAATATACTGTGATTCTTTGCAGATAAATTCTGCTAATCATTTTTTGCTATTCTCAATCATTTTGTTTATTTTCCTTTTGAGAACACTTAGCATAGAGCATAACAGGTTGAGAGGTTTTCCTCATATTACTGTTGAAGGATTTTTGCTTTCTGCTTGGTATAGTTGTGTTAGCTGAGGAAATTGATTCACTCTTAAGGCTTTAGAAAGAGCTGCATGCAATGATATAGTTCACCTGAGAGTATACAATGCAGACACATATGAATGAGAATATTATATTGAACTAGATATATGTCCCAAACCCCTGAATTATTCTATTCATTCACATGGCATTTCCCGCAAAATAAAAATATTATAGCATATAAGTAAATGAGCATCCTCTGTCTTCTCTATTGTGAATTACTAAAAATTGCATCACTACATAGCTAGTTCGAGTTACCAGTCAGAAGTGCCTGCATTTACTCAAGATAGAATCATAGGATAGGCTAACAGAAGCTACCATGTGCTTGCCACATGTTAAGTACGTTAAGTACTACCACTACAATTGGAATGTATTAGTAAGTGTACCAGTGATCAGAACATTGGTTGTTTAAGTCCTCAAGTGGGGCTAAAAAAAAAAAATTTAAAGTGGAAAAAAAGGCTTAAGAAAATAAAAATCCTTTTTTATTGGAAAAAAATATATATTTTTTGCTTTATGAGACGCACTGGACTATAAGATGTAACCTAGGTGTAGACAATAGAAAATTTGAAAAACTATTTTCTAGGTCCTCTTTTAAGGGAATATAGTTTAGTGACATGGAAGGGTCACTTTAGGGTCTAGCATAGGGTGGGTATGGGGGATAGTTTTAGTTAGCTCCTGTTACTTTTACAGTGTCATCTGCTGACCATTGTAACAATCAGCAGTGGTGCATGTGGTCACCTCATTAAATGTACCTGTCCATATAAATGTGTCTCCTGTTATTACTCTGTTGTGTCCTGCCATGCTTCTTGTTGTGCTAGATAATTTTTAAGTATTTACAAAAAACACACACACACAGTTCTGGTACAAACCCAGCACTGCTATACATATACAGCACTGCCATACACAGATACAGCTGTGCTACACACACACAGCTGTGCTACACACACATACAGCTCTGTTCCAAACATACAGCTCTGATACATCCATACAGCTGTGCTACACCCATAGAGCTCTGCTACACACATATAAACACATATACACACGCACTCATCATCTATAACAAAAACTCACATTTCCCTGCACTAGTGCCGGCTGTACAGTTCTTCTATTCTGGATTTCCCCCCTTGATGACATCATCAAAGGTCCTGTATTTGGAGTCTTCATTTTCTTTCAGTACAGCCGTAGGACCTTCCTTACCATGTGCTCTCCTGCTGCTGCTGATCATACAGATTGGTGTCAGCAGGAAGAGAGGTGTGTGCAGATACATGTCTCTCACTGATCAGGTAAAGTTCTGAATGTGTACTCTGCCGGATCATTAAGACAGCAACCAGGGGGTCTGGCCATGCTAGATCTCCCTGACTGCTGTTTAGAAGATGCAGACACTTTTTAGCAAGATTTTTTCTTGCTAAAAAAGTGCGTCTTATAAGGCGAAAAATAAAGTATACTACACATACAGTAACAGGAAAACTGAGGAGAACATCCAGTCGGGACCTCAGAGGAAGAGCCTGCAGCTGGTGTAGATTGTCACGTGAGCTCAGCAAAGATGGTGGAATTAGTGGTGTGATGAAGGGGTACTTTTGACACGATCTTGCTTTCTTAGGTCAGAAGACTAAAGGATTTTACTAAAATCTAGTGTTGGGCGCGAATATTCGAATTGCGAATATTAATTGCGAATATCGGCACTTCGAGAATTCGCGAATATTTAGAATATAATGCTATATATTCGTAATTTTAAATATTCTAGATTTTTTTTCATCAGTACTACTGCTTCTTGATTGTGGGGCCAATGAGAAGGCTGCAATGTCTTTGTCTGAGCTTAGCAACATCCCTAGCAACCAATAGGAAAGTTGCCTACCCCTTTACTATATAAGAACCTCCCCAGCAGCCATTTTCTGTAGTGTAATGGAGTGCCGAGAGAGACAGCAGTGTCATTGCTGTATATACATTAGACAGTTAACTTATATATATATATAATTCAGATAGTTAGGGGGAGATAGTCAGTATAGGTTAGATTAGTGTAGAGGTTTAAGTAGTGTAATATTACACTGCCGATTTTTCACAAATATATGATGAATATTCGCCCATATATTTGCAAATTATTGAGAATTCGAATATAGCCCCTGACGCTCATCACTACTAAAATCCCAAAGATCCCCTTAAAAAAGAGAGAAAAGAAAATGGTAGGTGTGAAATCCACCTATTAAAGCCCATTGGGTGAATTTCCCTTTATTGCTTAACTAAATACTGTGAGATTTGTTTTAGAAGCATACATGCAAATCATAGCTTGTACTGAATGCTCCTTGTCACAGTATCTTCAAGAATGTAAATAAAATTTAATTGGCCACAAAGGGACTTAACCAAAGAATTGATATCTGTTTCCCTAATGAAATATGTTGCTTTATAATGACAGATCTGTGTATTATGCTTGCTTATCTTGGGCTTCTCATTCTGAATGCAATTATTCATACTGTAAATTAGAAATGATCAAAAGTGTACTTTTCTAAATAAAAATAACTGATTTCTTCAAAGTGATACAGAAAATAATATGTTATTATTTACTTTATGATCATATGGTTAACCCTTCAGACTCCATGACATATGTATCCTAGATGCACCCCAATACTTTGGACCTCACTACCCCAGCACATCAGACTCTTTCCCACCATCCAGTCTTTCCAAAGCCTGAAAACCCACCTCTTCAGGAAGGCCTCCAATCTACAATAACCCTGCTGCCACAGCACTACCATCTGAGATTCTTCTACACTCTACTACTGCTCCTTCCTTCTTCTTTTGAAAGCCCTCACACCGTATGTGCTAGACCAGGGACGGGCAAACTGCGGCTTTCCAGCTGTTGCAAAACTACAACTCCCAGCATGCAAAAACTGCTTACAGCTATCAGCCTGCAGGGCATGGTGGGAATTGTAGTTTTACAACAGCTGGAGAGCCACAGTTTGCCCATCCCTGTGCTAGACCACTGCATTCATATCAGAGAACCCTCAGCTTTGCTTTGCCCACCATGGGATTGCATAGTTTTCAGAGACTGTCCCTGATTTTCAGAGACAGTCCTGGTACATCTAGGCTGTCCCGGGCCAAAAATGGCTGGGGCTAACGATAACAGCACCCAGAAGTAGGCATTTCCTGGCAGAGTCTGGGCCTTCTCTAGGGACAGTGTTGCTGAAATGATTAATAGAAAAATGGTTATTCCCTCATTGTCTGATAGCTGTGGGTCCCGCCTCTGGGACCCGCAACTACAGTATCTCGTAAATGCAGCTGGAACTGCCGGATCCAGCCACCCAATGGCATGCCTAGATTCTTTTTCTGGCACCCTCATCCCTCCAATACTTTCAAAAATGGTTCCCCCTTACAGTAGTATTGCCCTCATTGTACAACCTGTATACCCATGATGCCCACTTTACAGTAATACTGTCCACTCTGTGCCCCATAACAGTTATGCCCCTTCACAGTAGTAATGCCCTCTGTCCTCCCTTCATAGTAGTAATGTCCATTGTGCCCCCTTTATAGTAGTAATGCCCATTGTGCCCCCTTCACAGTAGTAATGTCCTCTGTGCCCCCTTCACAGTAGAAAAGTCCTCTGTGCCCTCTTCATACGAATAATGCCCTCTATACCCTTGATAGTAGTAATGACATCTATGCCCCCTTCATAGTAGTAATGACATCTATGCCCCATTCATAGTAGTAATGTCCATTTTGCCCACTTTACAGTAGTAATACCCATCGTACCCCTTCATACTAGTAATGCCCTCTGTGCCCCCATTCATAGTAATAATGGCCTCTGTACCCCCTCAGGGTTAACAAAACAAAAAAACTGTAACTACTCACCTTGTCCCATTCCTGATGCTCAAATCCAGCTCTCCCCTGCAGACACAGATGGCAGCACTGTGTGGGAGGAGAACAGGCAAGGGGCTGCAGGCTGCTCCACACAGGCCAGAAGTGCTGCTTCACCATTCAGTGTGCTGGCATAAAAAAGAGAAGGAGCATGGGGAGTTGAGGGGTCAGTGAGTGACAGGACCGCAGCTCCCTGACTCTCCAGCAATGTTTACTTCCTTCTGTATTGATGGAAGCTCTCATTGCTTCTTGCACCCCCCTGACAGCGGGCACCCGGGGCGGACCACCCCCCTGCCCCCCTTCCTTGGCACACCACTGCGGCCACCACCAAGCATTCCTATTGGCCCACTGAAAATATCTGAGTGGCATGCTCAGTTATTCTCAATGAATGGGAATGCACATCGCTTGCGTGGCCACCGCTTCCATTCACATCTGAGGAGCTGACGAAAATAGCCGAGCCAGCACTTGGCTATTTTTGGCGACCCCTAGAAATGAATGGAAGGCAGCCATGCATACCCAGTGCACCTTCCTTCACTTTGCTGCCTATCAGACAATAGAGACATATCCTAGCAATATGCCCCCATTGTCTGAGATTGGAAAACCCCTTTAATTAACTAATTAACAACAGGACACAAAAGTGACAAGACCTGGCAGTGATATAGATAAATCCTGACTATGCTACTTTCACACTAGCATTTTAGTTTTCCGGTATTGAGATCTGTCAATATTTTGCTCAGTAGAAGTTCAGGGAAAGGATAGGGAGGAATTATTCCACAGCATTGAAGCAGAACAGGGTCCAATAGGGGTGTTTACAGCCTGGGTAATAGCAACTGACTGCAGATCTAAATTGCCATTATACTGCTGCTCATTTCAGGTTTGCAATACCTCTGTATTTCCAGCAAACCGTTCTTGTTATTCGGGTCTTATTAGACCTTGTGCAGTGCAGTTATATAAATGTTCTAAAGCCTTTTTTGTTGTGTGTTAGGTGGGGGGGGGGGGGGAAGGGGCTTATTAGTTGTTATCTATTGAAGTTAGAAAATGACAGCCCTTTTTAGCATGTATTAGTGGCAAAATAAGTATTATTTGCCATTTATTGCCACAGTTATATGTTCTAAACCCTTTTTTGTTGCGTTTTAATGGGGGAAACAAGGGGCTTATTAGCCGTTGTGTGGTATTAGTGGCAAAAAAAAGTATTATTTGACTTTCACGGCCGCAGTTATATGTTCTAAAGCCTTTTTTTGGCGTGTATTAGTGGGGAAAAAGGAAACTGGCTTATTAGCCGATGTGTGGTGAAGTGAGAAAATTAAAGCCCTTTTTGGCGTGTATTAGTGGCAAAAAAAAAACTTTATATGCCGTTCACGGCCGCAGTTATATGTTCTAAAGCCTTTTTTTGGCGTGTATTAGTGGGGAGAAAGAAAAAGGGCTTATAAGCCATTGTGTGGTGAATTGGGAAAATTAAAGCCCTTTTTGGCATGTATTAGTGGCAAAAAAAACTTTATTTGCCGTTCACGGCCGCAGTTATATGTTCTAAAGCCTTTTTTTTGGCGTGTAGTAGTGGGGAAAAAGAAAAAGGGCTTATTAGCCGTTGTGTGGTGAAGTGAGAAAATTAAAGCTAATACTTACCTATGTCCCAGACTCCTGGCGCTCACTCGTTGTCGGTACTATGCAGGCGCGCACGTCACTGTGCTGCTTCCCGGCCTGAATCCTATAGCGGTGATCGACGGGGCAGGGAACTATGCGCTCCCATGCCCCGCCGCAGTTTGTGGGCGCCTGGCCAGCCAGCGTTTTAAAGTGGAATCAGCGGAGGGGGCAAGGAATAACCTGGGGGGGGGGGGTAATTGCTCCCCCTTGGCCCCCTGTAGTGATGCCAATGCCTGGGTGAAAATGTGGGTATGTCCGGCTTCAGCTCTGAACCTGGACAACCCCTTTAACTGGTAGAAAAATTACAAGCGGCACATTCACTTTAGTGTGCGTATGTCATTTGCTTGATTGCTGTGTCTTTATGCATTGATACATTGAGGTGACTCAAAGCTTTATTGCAAAGGACCATGAAGGTTCCCCCAGTCACTATCATTACACAGAACATTTTAGGTTGTGAACATTAAGATGTGCAATCTTATTTGTCATCTTACTCTGGCACATTTGTTAGGATCTGAAGCTGCATGCAAATCAGCTTTCTGCCAAGGACACTTTAATGCTTGTCTCCTTTTCCAGATGGCTGATTCCTTCAGTGTTAATTATGGTTTTCACCTGTGCAATGACTGTGCTCATAATTCCATAACTACAGTGCTAACAAAACTAGAGCTGCCTGGATTCAAATACGGGAACAATCATCAGACAAAAAATACAATTTTATAAACATAAGGTTGGCTTATCATCAAGGATATTGTCATTTATATACTAATCTTCCCTTTTTGTAGTTCTTTATATTTCACTACCTCAATGCATTCACTAATGTTCAGTGGGTTGCTCGAGCACTCAGTAAAGCCTCATTCACACGTCAGTGTTTTGGTCAGTGATTTCCATCAGTGACTGTGAGCCAAAACCAGGATTGGAGTCTCCACAGACATGAGGTATAAGGGAAAGATCTGCACCTGTTCTGTGTTTAGAGCCGCACCTGGTTTTGGCTCAAAAATCACTGATGGAAATCACTGACCAAACACTGATGTGTGAAATGAGGCTTAAGGAGTTGGCTCTTGCCACATTAATCATGCAGAATGCCAGTTCTTATGCTCTTGTTTGATTAACGCTATAGCAAATGACAGACCCTGTTTGGAGGGGTGATTTCTGTTGACTGCAGTACCTTTTTGGCAATGTTAGGGATGGCAATGGTAGCATGACAGAACTGTTCCCGTTTCGGAATCCTTATAGAGTCCATCTTCAGCACAGTCTGTATAGTAAGTGGTTCAGTTCTTGGCTAAAAATACATTAACCCTCTAAGGGCTGTGCATAAAACCTGCTCTTGGTCTAGCTGGGCTACACGTTACTGACATACTCTAGCTTGAAGGCCCATAGCAGTGAATGGGGAGGATGCTGCACATGGGAGGCATGCTCTCTGTTCATGGCGGGACTCAATTTTTGAGAAATACAGATAAACACTGCAGCAGGGCAAGGGAGAGGCGTCACCCTTCCCTGTTCCTCTGATAGGCTGCCGGAACAAGGTCAGCAGCCTATCAGAGGCCGGTGCAGGCGGCACGATGATGTCATCGTGCTGCCTGAGCCGTACTGCTCTGGAGACAGGCCAGAAGAGGCCTGCATAGCATTGCTGCCATGGAGGTAAGTATGTATTGTTTTTGTTTTTTGTTTTGTTTTTCCATGAGGCGCTGGGCTGGGCTGCGCTGGGGGCTCATTGCTGGCATAAAGGGGACACTTTGGGGCATTATTGCTGGCACATGGGGGACAACATGGGGCAATGGCTGGCACATGGGGGGCACTATAGGAGCATGGCTGGCACATGGGGGACAATATAGGGGCATTGCCGGCACATGGGGGACACTATGGGGGCATGGCTGGCACATGGGGGACACTATGGGGGCATGGCTGGCACATGGGGGACAATATGGGGGCATGGCTGGCACATTATTGGGACACACTTTGGGGCATTGCTGGCACATGGGGGACACTATGGGGGCATCTACTGGCACATTGGGGACACTAAGGGGGAATCTACTGGGGGAATTGCTGGCACATTATTGGGACACTATGGTGTTGGAGGGGAGTAAAAATACAATGGGGGTATATTATATAGGCACATTATGGGGCACTAAGAAGGGGCATTTAATACTGGCACATACTGGGGGACACTATGGGGGAATCTTATACTGGCACATTATGGGGGCACTATGGGGAAGAGGAGAGGAGCACTATGTGGGCATTTACTAGGGGCATTATATAGGGGTATTTTATACTTGCACATATTATGGGGACATTAGCTCAACTAGCGGCACTGAGGGAGTTTTTTTGCACTGGCACACAAAATGGGAGCACTTTTGAATTAATGCACATTATTATTATTATTGAAGGTGGCAGGTGAGTTGTTAAGAAGGTAGGAGGAGGATGGAAAAGTAGGAACCTATGATGTCTTTTGTCAAACTAATTGATTATAGTATAAGTATATTAACATGCACTCACTCATCAAGGAATGTATCCGGGACCAATATATATCAAAAACAGGAAACTAGGAAGACAGGCACTCTATATCAGGTCACCAGCAGATATCAACAAAAGATAGGGATAGTATAGCTATGTTAAAAAAACTATAATTATTTTAGTAGTAGTTAATGTTAAAAAAACGTATTTCAATATAGGTCACTCCCAATGTACAGGGAGAGGGGAATAGTAGTGAAAAATTGGATAAAAAGGTAAGAATTAAATGAGGATAGGAAAAAAGAGGGGGTTGTGAAAAAATGATGGTGTTAAAATCATATTAAAACACCCTGTATTGGGCTATATGTCCAGAGAAAAAAAAAAATAATCAAAAAATATTGTAAAGGTATAGTCAATGCTCTGGGATGAGTTCAGTGGAAAGAAGTACAGCAGCAGCCTTCCAGACCCAATGTATAAGTATATGCAGCTATATGAAAGTGATTTTCATTTATGCGAAAATAGCCTTCATTTATGCGAAAGTGATTTTCATTTATGCGAAAATAATTTTCAGCGAACCAGTGCCTGGTGGCGTCCCACCGAAAATTGGCTCACTGGTCGCTGTTACCTTTCCTCGAAGATCGCAGGTTCTTTTCCGCGTAGGATCCTCTGTGTGCTGTGGGTACTTGGTGCGGCTAGCAGCTTGATTGCAGGAGGATGCGATGATCGCGAGAAGCTGCTGTTTGCGGAGCGGACCGTCGATACGAATGTTGCAGCTCTTTTTCCTCCGATCAGAGGGCTGTTGGCTGTGTCTGGCGTTCCTGCCACGTGCTGCAATTTTTTCGCGCGCTTTGTTCGTGCACTTTTAGTTCCCGGTATCGTCGGTGGGTGGAGGCAGCCTGATGGTGCAGGGCAGTTTGAAAGCGCTTCCCAGGGCTTGAGAAACCATATGCATTTCGAAGGATTGCAGCCTTCTTCATCAGTGGTAGCCCGTACACTAGCCTGCCAGGGTTTAAATATCCTCATCAGGCTGCATCAGAAAACCGGGATAGATTCAAAAAGGCAGGAAAATCGGGAAAAAGGCGGGGGAAAAAATGTTTAATTTTGTTTAAGTGATAGCAGTGATTTGACATAATTTGTGTTGATGGATTTGACATGTGTGTAGTTAGTGGTCCTTGGGGTAAGAAGGTGAGGAGTGAAATTGCCAGTGTGTGTGTGTTTTTCCCCAGTCTGTCCCACTGTTTTTAATGGTCTCTTCTACTGTTTTTAATGGTATCTTCCACTGTTTTTAATGGTCCTTAGTGGATCTTATTTTCTGTGTATCTATATTGTTGTTGTTTATTCAAGTGCAGCTGGTGATTCTTGAGGTAAGAAGGTGAAGAGTAAGAATGACAGTGTGTGTTTATTTTCCCTAGACTGTTCCACTGTTTTTAATGGTCTCTTCTACTGTGTTTAGTGGTATCTTCTACTGTTTTTACTGTTTTTAATGGTCTTTTTAGTGGGTCTTAATTGCTATATATCTATATTGTTGTTGTTTGTTGGGGTTATGGATTGTGCCCCCTGTTGATATCATTTGCATCTCCTAAAGGGGGGGTTTAAGGTTGAGGGGTTGTTTATGTGGTCTCAGCATGTGTAGTAGTTTGTTGGTTGAGGGTATGAAAAAAACGATATTTATAATATCCACATGCAGTTAGACAGATCAAATATATAAACAAATTAAAAACTATAAAGAAAAAAGTTATATAAAAACATAATGTTGGTTGAGAGTATGAAAAAAAATTATATTTATTATATCCACATGTAGTTAGACAGATCAAATATATAAACGAATTAAAAACTATAAAGAAAAAAGTTATATAAAAACATAAAAAATTCCACACAAGTGATAATGTGTCTATCTGTCTGGCCCAGTAGAAACAGTGGAGAGCTGTGGATGTATATCCTCAGACAGACAGGGATACACACAATCAGTTGTGTGTATTGTAATAAAATCCACACAGAGGATCCTCTATCGGTACATATTATTATCTTCTATAAGTATACCAAATAAGTGTCCTTTTTTTTATAAAAAATATAAATCAAAATTCAGTAGCTGCAGATACTACACAGAAAAGTCTGTATTTCATAATTCCATTTGACTTAATTGATAATCATGATTGTGTAAGGAATACATTTCAGTCTGTTTATGGAGATAATAATATGGCTACTCAAATTGAATTCCTGAATCAATGCACTTGATTAGATGGATGAATCAGTGTACATAGAGGTGACTTGATCGCATAATTATTAATAAAAATGTTCAATAAATCGATCTTCATGATATTCTATAGCTCAATGCAAAAGTAACTGATCAATGTTCATAATTCATAATATGTACTGTCTTGCTTGTTCAGTACAGATGGCAACATAATTAATAATTGAATCTGTTATTACCTCTGCATTTTGTATATAATGTTCTTTGTTATGAAATAAAATGTTATTACCACACTGTTTCTCTGGAGTATATGTAACTATTTTTATTAACCGGCTTTTGATAGGTATTAAAAACCAAATTATGATTTTGTCTTTTAATAGTAATATCCAAGAAATCCACCCTTTCTCTGCTAATGTTTGTGGTGAAAGTCAGATTTCTTTCATTAATATTAATGTCTTGTATAAATGTATGTAAATCCTCTTCTGATTTCTGCCAAATGAAGATAATGTCATCTATGTATCGATGCCAGAGCACCAGGCTTTCCACAGTCTGGGAGTAATGACCTCATCTTCCCAATGTGCCATAAAAAGGCTGGCATAACTGGGGGTATCTTCTAAAGTCCACCAGTTTGGATAGATTTACACCTACAACACAAAAATAGAAAATATAGAAGAAAAGAAATATAGAACGAAATAAAACAAGAGATAAAAGTAAAATAATAAAGCTTGGAGAGCTCCCAACAGGGAATTATAACTGCCTTTTCCTAAAAACATAGGAGTTATAGGATATAAACATCCAATATTAGTAATAAGAAGTAATATATATGCATGTAGAGACTAAAAAAGATAAATTATCTAGTATATATAAAAAATGCATTAAAAATGTATCAGAAACGCATATGCGTTTTTTTATGCAGATGCGTTTTTTCTTACGTATTGTATTGGTAGATGCCCTTTAGGGGGACAATAACATCTGGTACCCGTACAGTTCACTTGTCAAAAAGGAAAATAAGTAATAAGAAAGAGTGAAGTGATGCTGTCTGAAGATGAGTACTGTAGACATGTGTCTTACATTCTGTTTGAATTATAAGTTGTTCCCTTTTGATTGTCATCTTTTGGAGATATGTTTATTTTCTGAAAAAATATATTGCTGCAAAAACTGAAACATATATTATATATCAAAATGAAACAGAAATTATAAATGTGATCCATATGTTTTCAGTATAAATAATGATCTGACGGTCATTAATGTGAAAATCCATTCCACTTTTTAGTAATATCCAAGAGAGGAATTTGTTCCACCCACAACTTTTTGGGTATAAATAGTATCAATATGGGAATTGCTAGTAAGAGCCACTGAGGAAAGAGCTTGTCGCTCCGAAATGCGCTTGGTACTATAGCAATGCAGAAAGATCCCTGACCGAACTGCTATGAAAACCCGGTAACTACAAGAGCAACCATTGAATCTCTTCAAAAGACCCAAAGCATATCAAGCTAAACGCGTTGCCTTGGTCACTTAACAAACAGCCCCTATCACGTGGGACGCCACATGGGACGCAGAACAAGGGTGCACAACGGATACAGTGCAGAGAGTCAGGAGGCCCATTCCCAGAGAGCGATACTGCTCAGAAAAAGACCTACTCTGGAGAAACAGTGTGGTAATATTTTATTTCATAACAAAACATTATATACAAAATGCAGAGGTAATAACAGGTTCAATTATTAATTATGTTGCCATCTGTACTGAACAAGCAAGACAGTACATAATATAAATTATGAACATTGATCAGTTATATTTGCATTGAGCTATAGAATATCATAAAGATCGATTTATTAATGAAATTGAACATTTTTATTAATAATTATGCGATCAATTCGCCTCTATATACACTGATTCATCCATCTAATCAAGTGCATTGATTCAGGAATTCAATTTGAGTAGCCATTTTATTATCTCCATAAACAGGCTGAAATGTATTCCTTACACAATCATGGTTATCAATTAAGTCAAATGGAATTATGAAATATGGACTTTTCTGTGTAGTATCTGCAGCTACAGAATTTTGATTTACATTTTTTTTTATAAAAATGGGTACTTGTTTGTTATATTTATAGAAGATAAGAATATGTACCAATAGAGGATCCTCTGTGTGGATTTCATTACAAAAGTTCGGGAAATGTTTTTTTACAGTATAAATCAATTTCTGAAGTTATTATGCAAAGTTTCGCGAGACTATTTGAAGTAATAACTTCGCCTCATCAGAACCAATACATTCTAATGCTGTACGGAGAGCTTGCTCCGTAGAGTATTGATACAAAGTTTTATGCATATCAACTTCGGATGTTTTAAACCGAAGTTGATTCACTCATCCCTAGTCATCAACATCAGATCGACAGGGGTCGGACTCCTAGCACCCCTGCAATCAGCTGTATCACCATCCTCAGACTGTAGCACTCTGGTGAGGTGTAATACCAAGCATATCCGCTATACAAAGGACGGTGCTGTGCTTGGTAAGCAGCAAGGAGGCAGCACTGCTCACGGGAGTGCTATGGCTTCCAGCTAATCAGCAGGGGTCCCAACATCATACCACCACTGATCTGATTTCCTGAGGATCATCAATATCAAAATCTCAGAAAACCCATTTAACAACATACATTTCCTCACAATTTGGTCTCATGCACATAATGGAAATGCATGTGAGGTCCTGAAAACACCGTACCTCAGAGCCATAAATGTTCTGTATGCTGCGGTATGGTGCTCCAGCAATACATCTAGTGGGGAATACCTCTGTAATATGTCCATTGGAGCATGCCATGATTCACATACTTCCATATTCTTAAGAGGTATATGTAGGTACATTTGAAGCACTAAAAAGTCTATGGATGCTTTATTATAGCTCTGGGCACTCCTATGTTCTATAGAGTTGTATATAATTTGCGTGCATGAGCCAATTACTTATTGCACTCACTGGAATTATACCGTAATGGTTGTTTACAATACTGCATTTTTGCTAAAAAAACAAAACATTATGGCGCCATAATGAATAATAAAGGCATTACATTAGAAAAAAACAAAAACAAAGGGAAATTAGACTTCGAAAAGCTATCTCAAAATGCAGTGACTCATCCTTATTCTTATAATGAAAAATTTGCATTCAACTTTTTATTTTGCTTTAATATCATTCTCTTTGGAAGTAATGGATTTTGAAAAATGCAACTATGCTGGCGGTATCTTTTGCATATGCAGTTTAAAATAGCCGGCTATAATTGTGCAATCTTTCTAGCCATAAATGTCTTCTGGGATCAAGCAGGTGCATTTATTATACTAATAAGTCTCTGCCTGTTTAAGTCTATACGCTGATACCGGAGTTTTTAGGGATCTATCAATCAACTGCACCAAATACTCTTTCAGTGATATATTTTACTTAAAAACCACAGAGCCCTCTGTTAGAAGAAATAGGCCAGAGGGTAAAGGCACAAGCCAATGTATTATGCTGGCCTACAAATGTCATTCTGCGTCACCTAGACCCAGCTTTACTACTTTTAAAGGGAAAACATACAGAATTATTATAAATTCTGTATCTATGCAAACATACAATATTTCTTTTATTGACTTGAATGCAATCACAAAGGGCAGTGATTGTTATATTCAGTGCTACTAACAATTTCTTAATATGTGTGAATGTAACATATTTTTCTATTCCTTTTTGTGTCCTTCATAAATACAAACTATTATATTAATTGCCATTTCTCATATACAGAAAAGCCAAAATAGCTAAAAAAAAAAAAATTATGTTGTACAGTTATACTCACTCGCAAAACTTGCTTCACAAGCATGCCCTAGTTCAGTGATGGTGAACCTTTTAGAGACTGAGTGCCCAAACTGCAACCCAAAACCCTCTTATTTATTGCCAAGTGCCAACACAGCAATTTAACCTGAATACCAATATAGTATATCTTCCATGCACTTTATCATTTAGCTATAATAGCTTCATAGCCTACATTTAATGCGCTGCCTGTGCCGTTCATAGTGCGCCCAGAGCAGATGAATGGCAGGAAAAGTCTAAGGCTTATTGGTACACCATAGACATTTTCCAGGGTGCGGGTGCACACAGAGGGGGCTCTGAGTGCTGCCTCTGGCACCCTTGCCATCAGTTCGCCACCACTGCCCTAGTTCATTTTCACCATATGAGTATTGCTCCCTAGCTTCAATGCAGTATATGTACACATTATACATTTGGAGCTACACTGTCTATGTGTTTAAAGCATTTTTCTAGGCTTCTAATATTGATGACTTATCCTGTATGAAAAAGGGAATGGGGGATGAACTGCAGTAACCAGGCATGACCACTACACTTCGAACAGACCTGTGCTTCCAGCTCTGTTCATGTTGCTAGCTCCTGTGTCGGCAGCAGCAGTGATTGATTCAGGGCTGGACGGGGAACATAAAGTGGCCCTGGAAAAAAACCAAAGAGGCCCCATGCTGTAGGTAAGTCCAAATTCACAGAAGATGGAACAACACAAGTAGATGGAATCAACAATACCATAGTGCAGCACAAAATACCGCCCCAGCAGAACTAAATACCATATGGCAGCAGAAAATACTGCCTCCCGCACTGCAATATTCAACTGTATTGCTTTTCTGAGGATGGCGATACAGCTGAATTAAGGAGGGCACCTGCGGCTGCCAGCCAAGTGCATAAGTACTTTATGCTCCTAGCATTAATTACTACTGAGAGCATCCGATCATTACTGTATGTATCCAGGTAGCAGCCATCAAGAGGGCTCAGGTGGCCCTCTGGGTTTTGGCCCATTGAGAAATTTCCCTGTAGGGTCTCTCTCCGTCCACCCTTGGACTGATTGGTAAGGTTGACCCAATGTTGAACCTGCACCAACCTGGTCTTGATAACCTATCCTGAGGATAAATCATCAATATTGAGAGCGTAGAAAACCTTTAAAATAAACAAAAACATCCCTTATGGCATAACAAAATGTCTAGAGACTGACAAAGGACATTATTACAGGGAACACTTACAGGGATAAATTATAGAGCAAGGTAGCCTTATGGGCAACCACTTGGTATGACTGAGTTTCTCAACATACCATTATCAAGAAATTCCTTTCTCTGGTATGAAGCTGGTTCTTGCAGTTCCCTAGCCTCTGTTACTAACATTTTGTTTGTTCTACATTTTTACTGCATTTTTCATGTGTATTTGGTGGCTGTTTTAGATTTGTGTCATGTTGTACAATCATTTTGAAGTTTTATAGAGTGGCCTATAAAGAAAACTGCTATAAAATTGCATAGATAAAGTATTGTGCTATAATAAAAATGCCACTGACTGAAAAACGCCATCCAGGCCAAATGGGCTTCTGTTCATTTCAGTATATGCAAAACATTGCCTGGGAGCTAATTTTGCAGCGATGTGTTCTATAAAAAATGTTTAAAGAGGACCTGACACCTTTCCTGACTAGTATTGGGAGTGAATATTTGAATCAGGAATATTAATCGCGAATATCGGCACTTCGAGAATTTGCGAATATTTAGAATATTGTGATATATATTTGTAATTTCGAATATTCTAGATTTTTTTTCTTCAGTAACCTCCCTTCTTGTTTGTGGGACAATGAGAAGGCTGCAATGTCTTTGTCTAAGCTTAGCAATATCCCTAGCAACCAATAGGAAAGTTTCCTACCCCTTTACTATATAAGAACCTCCCCAGCAGCCACTGTATACAGTATTTTGCAGATCTGAGAGAGACACCAGTGTTATTGCTGTGCACTGTGCTTTCATGTGTCACATTATATTAGATAAATAGTTAGTTAGTTAGTTAGTTAGCTTATATATAATATAGATAGTTAGTGGGAGATAGTCAGTGTAGGTTAGATAGTGATATAGTGTAGCTGATAGGTTCTGCTGTCTATACATACATGCTACATACATAGTGCTGTGATGTCACAAGTTCACAACAATCACTAATATATAGTCATACCTGTTAAAATGTGAAGTTACACGTATTGCGCCAATATATTGGAGCACTCTATCTGCATATAAAGCTATTGTAATGTTCTGTCGTGCCATCCATTTTCTCCAGTCTCAGGAAACTTCTAGCAGCATGAAAAATATAGCTATACTGACCCACGCCTGCATTACGCAAATATTACATTGCCGGTTTTTCGCAATCAAGAAAATAATCTAGAATTCATGAAGTTGCGAATATATGACGAATATTCTACCAAATATTCGCAATATATTGCAAATTCAAATATTGCCCCTGCCGCTCATCACTATTCCTGACATGCCTGTTTAATAGCTTCATGCATTCTCCATGTAATAACAATTCCTGAACATCTATTCTCATAGCTCTACATTGTGGCATTCCTTTATTATTTCTACTAGAAGTTATGAATTAATTGCTAGTAGAGTTGAGCGAACACCTGGATGTTAGGGTTCAAGAAGTTCAGCCGAACTTCCCAAAAATGTTCGGGTTCGGGATCCGAACCCGACCCGAACTTCACCCCGAACCCGAACCCCAATGAAGTCAATGGGGACCCAAACTTTTGGGCACTACAAAGGCTGTAAAATAGCCCAGGAAAGGGCTAGAGGGCTGCAAAAGGCAGCAAGATGTAGGTAAATGCACTGCAAACATATGTGAATAGGGAAATGACTTAAAATAAAATAAAATACAGAAAAATAATAAATAAACATTCTAACCTTGAGCCCAAGTGAGTGACAGTGGCACCTGTCACCCAGCAAACAGATGATGTGGCAGCAACGCCACCACATCTGTCATTGTCACCAAGCATCTCTACCAAATCCCATGGAAGTGTTCAGCTATCAGCTGTCCATCTCCCAAACACTGGAGAGAAAAAGAAATAGAAAGAGGAAGTACCCCCTACCCATGGCTCTGAATGCCTTATTTCAAACTTCCTGGGCCTTTAAAATGCTGTCATTCTGTCTGGTGGATAGTTTTAAAAACCTTATGGCTGTGGCTATCCCACAGTACGTGTATCCGAGCCGCTGCTACTTTTGCAGGCGAGCTGTCCCTTCCCTGCACAACCAAGTGGCGGACAAAATCAAGTGTGCACTGCGCAATGCTATCTGTGGCAACGTCCACATAACCAACAACACAGTGGGTAAATGTAGCGGCTGGCCCAAAGGCGGATACAATTTTTGCGAATGTCCTTCCGCCCCCGAGGATTGCTGGGCATTTCTCTTTGTATCCTATTACCTCCTCCTCCTACTCGGCTTCCTCCTCTTCTACCTCCTCCTCATCTACTCAGCGTAACACCTTCACCACCCACAGCAGCACAGCCAGGGGGAAACGACAGGAGGTTGTTTTAAAACTTGTGTGTTTGTTGGACAAACCCCGCACCATGCAGGAGCTGTGGACAGGCATGGAACAACAGACCGACCATTGGTTGGTGCCACTGAGCCTCCAGCTCGGCCTGGTGTTGTGCGCTAATGGGCGAAATATACTAGCAGGTCTGGGCCTAGCCGGTTTGACACACATCCCCTGCTTGCCACATGTGCTGACTTTGGAGTGCAGAAATTCCTAAACACCAGACAGTGAAAATCAATTCAGTTAATCGAACACACACAACACCCCACACCCCTTTTACTCAAACCATTAACAAACTATTTACAAACTTTCTTAAAAACATATTAAAATAACTATAATGCAGCTAAACTTACTATATAAACAAACAAAACTATATACACGCCTTATCTTAAGGCCAGTGACATCCAAGTGGCTCGGAGGGTGGGTTCCTGCACCAACATAGTCCCTGGCCTGGAACACAATTGTCCAGCCAGGGCACAGTTCTGGAGGATGAGGAGGATAAGTAGGATGAGGAGAATGAGGAGGAACCGTGTTCTCAGCAGGGTGGCACCCAAGCCAGCTCACGAGCAGCTGGGTAACCATCAGCACCTCAGAAGGCTGGGTTAGCATTGGCGAAATGTGGGAAAGCTTTGTCATCACGCCACAACAACCTGCACCACCAGCAGATCTGGAACGTCTTAGCAGGAGGCAGCATTTCAGCAACATGGTGGAAGAGTACACGTACTGACTGATGGGTTTGCCCAAGGGCGTAGCTACAGGGAAGCATGGGAAGCCACTGTTTTGGGTCCCTGACCTATAAGGGGCCCATCCAGGAGGAGGAGAAGGAGGAGGACTAAAAGACTTTGTCAGGGCCCCCTCAACAGTATTATACAATTAAATTAGATACAGTGGCAGTATAGACAGTGTAGAAAGTGGATGGAAAATAAACCCAAACAGCCTCACACCCTACACACTCAACACCCCTCCCCCCCCCTTTCACTCAAACCATACAAATTTATATCAAAACATATTAAAATAACTATAAGGCAGCTAAACTAACCATATAAAGAAACAAAACTTAAGGCCAACCAAATACAAGTGGCTCTGAGGGTGGGTATCTGCACCAACATAGGCCCTGGCCTGGAACACAATTGTCTAGCCAGGGCACAGTTCTGGAGGATGAGGAAGAGGAGTAGAAGGAACGCTGGGGGATACAGAGGACACAGACGATATACCTCCCTCAAAGAGGATAGCTTGTCCTTGCCTCTGGGCAGCCTGGCAAACATGAGCAACTACATGCTGCAGTGCCTGCGCAACTACTGCCCAGTTACTGCCACATTCTAACTTTTGCTGATTACTGGGTGGCCACCCTGCTGCATCCCCGTTACAAGGACAACGTGCCGTCCTTAATTCCCTCACTGGAGTGTAATAGGAAGATGAGCCTGCTAGTAGACACGCTGCTCATGGCATTCACACCTGACACCGGGGACTCAGTGTAAGCATAAGGTGAAGGTGGAGGAGGAGGAAGAATTTGCCAATGCAGCTGGGTCACCAGCAACACCTCAGAAGGCAGGGTTAGCATGGGCAAAATGTGAAAAAAAAAAAAGCTTTGTCATCACGCCACAACAACCTGCACCACCAGCAGATCTGGAACATCTTAGCAGGAGGCAGCATTTCAGCAACATGGTGGAACAGTACACGTACTGACTGATGGGTCTGCCTAGGGGAATATCTACAGGGGAAGCAACTGCTTTGGGGCCGTGACCTAGAAAGGGCCCATCCAGGAGGAGGAGGAGGACTAACAGTATTATACAATGAAATTATATACAGTGGCAGTATAGACAGTGTAGAAAGTGAATGGAACAGCTGCTGGGCCTGGTCTGAGAGAGCGATCTTTAGTAGCCACAGGCATGGTGGCATGAAAGGAAGGGGTTTGCGCAAAAATTACTGGGGGAGGGGGGCCCCATTCAAAAATTTTCTGTGGTGCCCAATCATTTCTAGCTTCACCATTGGGTCTGCCCCATTCAACTTCTGGGTCATCAAATTGGGCACATGTCCTGAGGTTGCCTCTTTGCTGGCCTACCCTGCAGCCACTGTATTGTCTGAACGTGTGTTTAGCATGGCTGGTGGCATTATCACAGACAAGCACAGCCGCCTGTCCGCAGACAATGTGGGCAAGCTTTGTTTATTAAAAAGAAACAGGCATGGATCCCACAGGACTTGTTTGTACCTTATGCAGAATAGACAAGTATACCGGCCTCACCCAACCACTGTTATACTACCGTACACTTACACCTTGTTTTATTTTTTATATTTTCCCAATGTTTTGGGGTCTACACTAATTTATTTAAAAAAATAAAAAAACTGTTATTGGCGACTACCTTTGGCTTCACAGCCCAAAAAGGCTTTATTTCATGCAAGAATGTAACCGCCAATTGTAAGTTCCCTGTCAGTTATGCAGTGCAGGGGTTTGTACCTGGCAAAAATGGTAATATTTCACCCAACAATTTAAAATCTATCCTTTGCCGGACAGTATTAAACTTGGCCAGCCACAGCTGGAACCACTGATTTACGGTATTGCTATTTTGGCAATTGAATTTCACCGCCAGAACAAAATCTATCCTTTGCCGGACACTATGATACTTGTCCAGTCACAGCTGGAACACCAGATTTACGGTATTGCTATTTTGGCAATATGAATTTCACCCCAGAACAAAATCTACCCTTTGCCGGACACTAGTAAACTTGGCCAGCCACAGCTAAAACCACTGATTTACGGTATTGCTATTTTGGCAATTGAATTTCCCCCCAGAAAATAATATATCCTTTGACGAACACTATGAAACTTGTCCAGCCACTGCTGGGACACCAGATTTACGGTATTGCTATTTTGGCAATTGAATGTCACCCCAGAACAAAAGCTATCCTTTGACGGACACTATAAAACTTGTCCTGCCACAGCAGAAACCACTGATTTAGGGTATTGCTATTTTGGCAATTGAATTTCACCCTAGAAAATAATATATCCTTTGCCGGACACTATGAAACTTGGCCAGCCACTGCTGGGACACCAGATTTACGGTATTGCTATTTTGGCAACTGAATTTCACCGCAGAACATAATATATCCTATGACGGACACTATGAAACTTGTCCAGTCACAGCTGGAACACCAGATTTACGGTATTGCTATTTTGACTATTGAATTTCACCCCAGAAAATAATAAATCCTTTGACGGACACTATGAAACTTGGCCAGCCACTGCTGGGACACCAGATTTACGGTATTGCTATTTTGGCAATTGAATTTCACCCCAGAAAAAAATATATCCTTTGCCGGACACTATTAAACTTGGCCAGTCACAGCTGGAACACCAGATTTACGGTATTTCTATTCTTGCAACTGAATTTCACCGCAGAAAATAATATATCCTATGACGGACACTATGATACTTGTCCAGTCACAGCTGGAACACCAGATTTACGGTATTGCTATTTTGGCAATTGAATTTCACCCCAGAACCAAATAAATACTTTGCCAGACACTATTAAACTTGGCCAGCCACTGCTGGGACACTAGATTTAGGGGATTGCTATTTTGGCAATTGAATTTCACCCCAGAAAATTATCTATCCTTTGCCGGACACTATTAAACTTGGCCAGCCACTGCTGGGACACCAGATTTAGGGGATTGCTATTTTGGCAATTGAATTTAACCCCTCAATAAAATATAGAAATTTCTATCCTGAGTTTCTAGGGGTGACATTTAGCACAGCCAAGCTCCTGATGTAGGATATAGCAAAAGAAAAACTAGTATTGATGGATTGATGGACTTGGTGGCAGCTTGTGCTGGTGCACCACAAGACACAAAATGGCCGCCGATCACCCCAGAAAAAAAGTTACAGAAAAACGCTCTGTGCAGCCTAAAAACCAGTGAGCAATTAACTAGCAGAAGTTGAATGTTTCACAGCTGTAGATCGATCACTTCATTAAGTGTTTTTGCTGAGTTTTCCCTGCCTAATCTCGCCCTCACAGCAGCTGCGTCCTATCTCTAAACTAATCAGAGCAGAGTGACGTGCGGCGCTACGTGACTCCAGCTTAAATAGAGGCTGGGTCACATGCTGCACTTGGCCAATCACAGCCATGCCATTAGTAGGCATGGCTGTGATGGCTTCTTAGGGCAAGAAGTAAAACGCTAGCTGATTGGCTGCTCTGCAGCCCTTCAGAAAGCGGGAAGAAATCGCCGAACAACGGACCCGAACCCGAACTTTTTTGAAAATGTTCGGGTCCGGGTCTGGGTCCCGAACACCCCAAAATTCGGTACGAACCCAAACTATACAGTTCGGGTTCGCTCATCCCTAATTGCTAGCAGTCTTCAGTAAGGGTACAGATGAATGGTAACCAGCTGGGTGTGTGTACCTGCACAGACTCACTCTATCCAATCAGTGCTGACATTTTCAGACTGTGCAGGGACACACACACAACTTGTTACCTCCCCTCTGTACCCTTACTGCAGACTGCTAGCAATTCATTCATAACTTCTAGTAGAAATAATAAAAGAATGGCACAATATAGATTCATAAGAATAGATGCTCCAGATAGGCATGTCAGGAGTGGTGAAAGGTTCTCTTTAATTACTTGTTAATAGGTCTAACTAGTTATTATATACTGTATGTCCTTATTACGTGTTGCTTTATTCCAGGGGGCCCAAAAGAAGTACAGAAGTTGTCAATTGTGCCAGAATACTGTAATAGGAAATGTTATTGTTAAAGAAATAACTACACATAGATGACTACAAACAACTTCATTCATCTAGTACATTTACATTATAATGACTGAGTGAATTGGCTTGCATTTAGCTCAGAATCAATATATTTCCTTTGTAAGACTATAATCTTGTCCACAATGCCTAGGAATGTCATGAAGGCAATAAAAAATGCTGCAATTATATGCTAATGGCCCGTACAGTCTGACTATTTCTGAGGATGTGTCTTCATTAAAAGCTGTTATCTGGCTGTGAATCTCTACCTGCTGCTCTTATTGTTGAATTTTGGCCTCTCTAGTCCACAGTGTTATTAATATAAAAGTACTGCTATCAACTTAATTCTCCAACTTTTGGAATATATTTGCATATTTGTCTGTAAGGGAATTTGTCACCGGGAAAGACCTTTTCTAATATTTAAAATGTTCTCGTTTAACTCGGTCGAACTGCACCAACAGTACCAGAGTAGTGGTGGTTGTGGGGGGGTTGGTGTGAAAAGAAATATATGCTAATGTACATATTTGGTCATTTGCTTTTTCTATGGCATCTGTCTGGCATATGATCCATCACAAGAATCTAAACAAATCTCTATAGCGTATTTTCCAACGTAATGGCATACATTAGGAAGGTTCAGATATTAATGGGACCCTCCAGGCTCCACTTTTACACTTATAAGCCATAAGATTAAAACTTATATTCTGGTATTTTACACCAAGAGGTAAGCAAGATCTTTTAAGGCCTCATCCACAGGGCCGATGCCGGCCATGGCCCGTATTGCGGCCCACAAACAGCGGGTCCGCAATATGCGGGCACCAGTCGCGTGCTCCCCGCATCACGGATGTGGACCCATTCACTTGAATGGGTCCGTAATCCGGAGCTGCGGTGCAGAATTGAGGCACAGAACTCCACGGAAGCACTATGGCGTGCTTCCGTGGTGTTTCTGTACGTGCCTCCGCACCTCAAAAAATATAACTTGTTCTATTTTTTACGGTGCAGATGGATCACGGACCCATTCATGGGTCTGGATCTGACGCGGCTGCCGCACGGATGGGGACCGTGCATTGGGGACTGCAAACTGCGGTCTCTAATGCACGGAATGGCCGCACAACGGCCGTGTATATGAGGCCTAAGTCCTGGAAGTTGCAAGTTGGAGTGCTCCATGGATTGGGCTTGATTTTCCAGCATATTGCCAGGATTGAGATCTGGGGAGTTTGGAGGCCAAGTCAATACTGTTGCAATGAATGGATGTTCCTGGTCTGCAATGTGTAGATAGGTGGTATGTGTCAAACTAAAAGCCACATGAATGCCAGAACCAAAGGTTTCCCGGCAGTATATTGCTCATAGAATCACATTGCCCCTACCTAGTGCATCCTGATGCCATTTCTTCTCCAGGTAAGAAACACAAATGGTGTCTACATGATGTAAGGAAAGCACAATTCATCAGACCAGGCCACCTTATTTCATTGTGTATGCTTAAGTTCTGATGCTCATGTGTCCATTGTAGGCACTTTTTACAGTGGATAGCATGTGCATTCTAACCGGTCTGCAGTCACACAGCAATGCAATGTGTGTTCTGATTTCCTTCCATCATAGCCCGTAGTGTTTAACGTAAGTTTAGAAAACTAGATTCGGCTGTTTCGCCAAATTTTGCAAAGAAATGCACTTTGTGATGAATTACTGAAAAAATACTCACCTTATCCATTTGAGTGCGAAGAGGCTGCTGCGACCATCTTGAAGACGCCGCACATGGTGACGTCAATTGTCACTGCGCATGAGATTTTGCGCTCAAATGGAAGATATGAGTATGTATTTTTTTTTAATGCCATTTCAGGTAAAATTGATTACCATGATGGCTACCCCAAAGCAGGAGGAAATTTGGCTTTGTGGAAAATCAAAATTTCCTGAAATTTATATCAGAGTCTGTTAGCATACAAGGATTGTATTGTATATGCAACAACCACTGTATGTCATTGCTGTATATTGTATGGTCACTAGATGGCAGTGTTACATTTGTGTAAGTTACTGTTTTGCTGTGTCTTTAAAATAAAAGAGTTCAGTGCTCGTGCAGTTACCGAGCAGATGTCAGTAAAACCTCACAGACTGTCTGCCTGTCCTTTGTTTAGCCTCAGAAAGTATTTCTAACAGGTTATGGGCCCAGGACATGCTACAAAAGCCTAGGATATACTGATTACCCCTGGATATAGCCAGATGCAGCAAGCTAAAGCAATTGAGTGCAGGAGACAGCAACAGAAAGACAAACAGCAGAAATGGCTGCCACCATCCCCTCAGCAAAGTTCTCCATCGCAAATCTGACAAATCAGAACTACCAATCCTGGAAATTCAAGATGAAAATGCTGCTTATAAGAGAAGGTACGTGGAAATGTATAAATGAACCTAGACCTGCACAGCCCACAGAGGAGTGGTTAGACAGAGATCAGAAAGCCCAGAGCACAATCTCCCTGTGCACAGAAGATCATGAAATCATACATATATGTAACTGTCAGAGTGCTAACGATATGTGGGAAGGATTACAAAAAGTGCATGAAAGAGTTAATCTCAGCAATAAACTGTATTTATTCAGAAAGCTCTATCAGACTAAGTTGCAGAAAGACCAGGACATGCAGGACTATTTAAGACAGACTTTAGAAATGGTGGAGAGACTGAGAGGGATTGGAGAAGATCTAAAGGACTTCTATGTTGCAGTGCTATTATTAAGAGGACTTCCTGAAAGTTATGAGACACTTGTCACAGCACTAGATGCACGTCCAGATGATGAACTGACACTGGAAAATGTTAAAGGCAAGCTTGTGGATGAATACAAGCGCAAAACAGAAAGCATGAACAATGCAAGTGTGTGTTCAGAGACTGCAGCTGGAAAAGCAGGACACCTAAAGGCAGATTGTAAAGTCTGGAATGCTAGAATGCAAAACAAAGGGGATTGCAACAAGCTAAGAATGTCATAGAAACAAAGAAGTGTGCATTCGGATCCAAAAATGGTGTCATCTCTGTGCAAGCGTGGTGTGTGGACTCAGGTGCTACAAGTCACATGACAAATGACCGACATTTCTTCACTCAGCTTGATAAAAGCAAAACAGAAAGGATAACCAAAGCTAATGGACAATTCATGAAATCAGTGGGAATAGGAGATGGCTTTCTATACTGTCCTATCTCTCCAGATATCACTGAAAAGATCAATATGAGGAATGTTCTGTATGTGCCAGATCTTGAAAGCAACCCTTTGTCAGTAAATAAACTCACTAACCAAGGCAATGTAGTCATATTTCAGGGTGACAGTTGTATCATCACAAAAGGGTATTGCTTGCTTGCAAAGGCTAAAATCATAGATGAACTATATCAGCTGAACTGCAGTGAAATAGTTAAAACAGCCAAAGAGAATAAAAATTCAAACTGCATCCACACTTGGCACAGACTATTCGGGCACAGAAATCCTGATACAATAAAGAAAATAGCTGAAAATAACTGCAATTGGAATTAAGATTAATCCATGTGATCAAATAATGTTCTGCACCTGATGTATTAAAGAAAAAATGACAAGGTGACAAGGACACCTTTTCCCAAGCAGACCAGCAGAAAAGCTCAAAAACCTTTGACCGGTCATTAGTGGAGGATGGCGAGTGCTGCTTTACGTTCTTTTGTTGAAGTCAAAAACCTTTGGACTTAAATCATTCAGATCTTTGTGGTCCAATGAAAACTATAACTCCAGGAAAGAAAAAGTACTTCCTGACCTTCATTGATAAATACTCCAGATATACCACAGTGTTTCTACTTCATAATAAGAATGAAGTGCCAGAGAAATTAGAAGAGTATCTCGCTCAAGTAAGTAATACATTTGGCAGGATGCCCAGAGTACTATGAACAGATAATGGCTCAGAATATACAAGTGGTAAAACACAAGCCATTCTCAGGAAACATGGAATTATGTTCCAGTCAACTGTTCCATATAACCCAGAGCAAAATAGAGTTGCAGAGAGAATGAACCGCACACTGTGTGAAAGTGGGAGGAGCATGGTATTTGATGCTGATATGCCCACTACATACTGGGGAGAAGCTATCAAGACTGCATGCTATCTTCAAAATCGTTTACCAGGAAAAGCAACAACAAAAACTCCATATGAACTGTGGAACAAAAAAAAAAAACGGATTTAAGACACATCAGAATTTTTGGAAGTAAAGCCTATGTACACATTCCAAAAGAAAAATGTACAAAATGAGAAGCATGTGCAAAAGAAGGAGTACTCGTGGGTTACAGTGAATCTCAAAAAGGATACAGGATTTTACATCAAGACACAAAAAAGGTAACAGTTAGCAGAAACTATTCAAACTGAGAAAGAATCAACATCAGTCACTCAAGAAAATAAGGAAAGTGACACAGAAATAGAAATTACTGCAGAAAAGTCAAAAACTGAAACTGAACAAGCGATACCTTCAGTCAGAAGATTAACCAGAACCAATAAAGGTGTTCCAGCTGAACGTTTATCTTACAAAGCTCGCAGAGCCGTTCAAACTGAACCAGGTTCATGGAAAGAGATGCAGAAACTGCCAATGCATGAGAAACAAATGTGGAATAAAGCCGCTGATGAAGAAATTACATCACTCAATGATCTCCAGACTTGAACACTTTTAGAGCTACCTCAAGGTAAACATGCCATAGGATGTAAATGGGTTTTTAAAACCAAATGTAACTCTGATGGGAAAGTCTGTCGGTACAAGGCAAGGTTGGTTGCTAAAGGTTACTCACAGAAGTTCGGTGAGGACTATGATGCCCCTTTTGCTCCAGTTTCTAAACAAAGTACTTTGAGAACACTTATGACAGTGGCTGCCATGCGTACAATGATTGTGAAACATCACAATATTAAGAAAAATTTTTTAATGGTGATATTGAAGAAGAAAATGTACATGTCTTAGCCAGAAGGATATGTGAAAAGGGACAAGAGCACCTTGTCTGCAAGTTGCAAAAATCTCTTTACGGCCTTAAACAATCAGCTCGGCATGGAACTTAAAGATTAATCAAGTTCTACTAAATTAAGGATTTACAAGATGAAAAGCTGATCCGTGCCTATACGCTAAACAAGTAGACACTGAATGGATGTACCTGCTAATTTATGTGGATGTCATTTGCTCACAAAAACAACAATGAAATTGCAAAGTTAACAGGAGTACTCAATAAGCACTTTGAAAATAAAGACCTAGGTGAAGTGACATATTATCTTGAAATTGACATCCAGCTTGAGAAAGATGGAAGTTTCCTGTTAAACCAGAGTGCAAAAATTTACTCTATTCTTCAGCAATTCAGCATGACAGAGGCCAAAGGAACAAGAATACCTATAAATACAGTCTATCCAAAGTTAGAAGGAGAAGATGATCTTCTCACATCCAATGAACAGTACAGACAAGCAGTGGGGGCACTTCTCTACATTGCAACCACTACATGTCCAGACATTGCAGCTGCCATGTCTCTTCTTTGTAGGCGAGTTAATAATCCACATTAAAGAGACTGGAATTCAATTAAAAGAGTTATGAGATATCTGAAACAGACAAAAGACTTAAGTTTGAAACTGTCAACAAGTGGTGACTTAAACCTCATGGGATATGCGGACTCCGATTGGGCAGGTGACCACAGCACACACAAATCCACAAGTGGTTACTCATTAAAATTGGGAAACAGTCCTATATCAGATCTCAGTGGCATTGTCTTCTACAGAAGCTGAATACATATCTGCAGCTTATGCCAGTCAAGAAGTTGTGTGGTAATAGCAATTGCTCAAGGATCTTGGATGGGGTGCAACATCAGAACTTACCGTCTTATTTGAGGACAATCAGGCTTGCATTAAGCTTGCGAAAAGTGAGAAGATTAATGCAAAAACCAAGCACATTGACGTCAGACATAATTACATTCATGACTTAGTTGATCAGAAAGTGATTTTACTTGTGTATTGTGAGTCTGAAAAAATGATTTCTGATGCTTTGACAAAACCTACTCGCTAGAAACAGATTTGTGGATCTTAGATCAGAAATGGGACTGACATAGATAGTAGTTGTTGAGTGGGGGTGTTAGCATACAAGGTTTGTATTGTATATGCAACAACCACTGTATGTCATTGCTGTACATTGTATGGTCACTAGATGGCAGTGTTACATTTGTGTAAGTTCCTGTTTTGCTGTGTCTTTAAAATAAAAGAGTTTAGTGCTTGTGCAGTGGTGATTTTCAAGCATCACTTGTGCATTGCGTGAAAATCGCAGCATGCTCTATATTCTGCATGTTTCACGCAACGCAGGCCCCATAGAAGTGAATGGGACTGCGTGAAAATCGCAAGCATCTGCAAGCAAGTGCGGATGCGGTGCGATTTTCCCGCATGGTTGCTAAGAGACGATCGGGATGGGGACCCGATCTTTATTATTTTCCCTTATAACATGGTCACAACTACGCGATCAAGTGGATAAGGTAAGTAAATTTTTTTTTTAACCCCTCAATTCACATTTTACTAAGCATTATGTATCGAGAATGTTATTATTTTCCCTTATAACCATGTTATAAGGGAAAATAATAAGATCAACAGAATACTCAACCCAAATCCGAACTTCAGTGAAGAAGTCGGGGTTCGGGTCAGGGTACGAAACATGCTGATTTTTCCCACGTGAGTGCAAAACGCATTAAAACGCTTTACATTCGTGCGGAAAAATCTCGCATTTTTCCGCAACGCACCCGCATCCTATCTGGCCCCATTCTACAATGCCGGTGTGAAAGGGGCCTAAGATATGTCAAAGTGACATATTAAAGGTTTTGATTGGTAGGGGTCAGAGTAGTGATCGCTAAACGAGGAGAGAGAAGTGCTAACACAGAGTGCTATCTCTCTTTGCTGTTGAAGATGGACTGGAGATGACCTCATAGACTTTCTACTGAGTCAATCTTCAGCAGCAAGGAAAGACAGCATTCTGTCACATTTTAGTGATTGACAGGGGTCTCAGCACTCAGACTTCCACCAATCAACAACTTTGATATGTCACTATGACATATCAAAACTTTTTATGAAAGTACTGGGGCACTTTAGAGGGTTTCCCTTTAAACCAAGAACAATGCCTTGTCAGGCTAGAGCAGCAGACTGCATTAATACCTGTGACTTAGTGATCTGTTGCTTCATTCTGGAGAAAAAGTATTTGAATGTGCAAATGAGCAGTTAAAGCGGTATTAACTATTAGACTTTTGGGTGGGTCCTACAGCTTGGCCCCCCACCGATTACGAGAACAGGGGCCCCGTACCCCCTACAGCCCCCCTGAAATGAACAGAGCAGTGGGTCACTTTCTATGGATGTTCCAGAGATAGCCGAGTACAACACTCGGCTGTGTCTGGGACTTTCATAGAAATTAATGGAGCGGTTGCTTGCATGCCCAACCAGCCACAGGGGACAACTTAATGTAGCCGGAATACCCCTTAAGTTTGCTAAAAGCAGGCACAAGCTACTCTGTGCACCCTTGCTCTTCTTACTTCCTTTGCCAGCCTTTTCCTCTCCTACCTGCATAGCCATCTCACCTGGCCCTGTTAAACAAGAAGGAGAGGAAGCAAGGAATATGTAATTAGCTGCCCATTTTCATATTAAAGCTACTTATTTTCCAAAACGAAACACTGGTTTGCAAAGTGAAAGGTATTATTACACTCATGTACACTCTTGTACCTAGATATTATTACTAGAGCTGAGCGAATCAAAGTTGACGAAGTGGTATTCGATCAGAATTTCATGAAAAATTTAATTTGCGCTGAATCTGAATTTCCTCAAGCTTTGTGGTAACGAATCACATTTTTTCCTAAAATGGCTGCTGCACATGTTAGGACATGGAGCAAGGAACTCTGGGAACGAGGGATCACCCACAATGCCATGCATGCAGCCAATCAGAAGCCAGCCATTCCTGTGATGTCACAGCCCTATAAATAGCCTCATCCATTTTGGATTTAGCCATTTTCCAGTGTACTTAGAGCAGGGAGAGACGTCAGCAGGCGCTAGGGACAGTGGAAGAAAATACTTTAAAACTTCTATTTTGCTGTATAGAAGTTCAGGGAAAGGATAGGGATGAATCATTCCACAGTATTGAAGTAGAACAGGGTTCAATAGGGGAATTTACAGCCTGTGTAATAGGAACAATCCTATTACACCTTGCTGCACTGACTCCGGATCCAAATTGCCATTATACAACTCTGTAATTCTAGCAAACCATTCTTGTTATTGGGGTGCTGTTTGATACAGCCATTAACAGGGTTTATTACAAGGAAATATTTCTATGTCTTATTTGCTCTTGTGCGGGGCAGTTATAGGTTCTAAAGCATTTTTTGGCATGTATTAGTGGGAAAAAAAGATCTTATTAGCCGTTGTGTGGTGAAGTGAGAAAATTGCAGCCCTTTTTGGCGTGTATTAGTGGCAAAAAAATGCATATTATTTGCCGTTCAGCAGTGTAGTTATATATGTTCTAAAGCCTTTTGTGGCATGTATAAGTGGAAAAAAATAAGGGCCTATTTGCCATTTAGCGGTGCAGTTACGGTATATCTTCCAAAGCCCTTTTTGCGTGTATTAGTGGCACCAAAAAAAGTATTTGCCGTTGTGTGGTGAAGTGAGAAAATGACACCCCTTTTTCGCGTGTATTAGTGGCAAAAATGTTTATATTATTTGCTGTTCAGCAGTGCAGTTATATGTACTAAAGCCCTTTGTTGCGTGTATTAGTGGCAAAAAAATATATATTATTTGCCGTTCAGCAGTGTAGTTAAATGTTCTAAAGCCTTTTGTGGCGTGTATAAGTGGAAAAAAAATAAGGGCCTATTTGTCGTTCAGCAGTGCAGTTATGTGTTCCAAAGCCCTTTTTGGCGTGTATTAGTGACAAAAAAATATATATTTGCTGTTCAATGGTGCAGTTAAATGTTCTAAAGCCCTTTTTGGTGTGTGTTAGTGGCAAAAAAATATATATTTGCAGTTTAGCGGTGCAGTTATATGTTCTAAAGCCTTTTGTGGCATGTATAAGCGGAAAAAAATAAAGGCCTATTTGCCATTCAGCGGTGCAGTTATATGTTCTAAAGTACTTTTTGGCTTGTTTTAGTGGGGAAAAAATGGCTTATTAGCCGTTGTGTGAAGTCAAAAAATTACAGAGTTTTTTGCAGTGTTTTAATTTCCTTTTTATTTATTTATTTATTATTTATTTATTTATAACAGTATGTCAGACAGAGCAGGGGAACATGCCCTGTGCCCTCACCTGTCCTCAACCTACCTCTGTCCTTTTCTGTTCCCTCAGCCAGAGAAGTATTAAATGCTGTGGGCTCAGCTCCACTATACAGCGAGGATGAGCTACTGGAGTACAGTCAGCAGCTACTGACCAGCCAATATGTGGAGGAGACATCCTCCGCTTCCTCCGGTAGGCGGGCAAATAGTGATGAGGAGAGTAGCGTGGGAGCTGGTGTTGCGAGCGGTCAGGCTCCTGACCTAGAGCCCATTGAGGAGTACATCAGTAATGTGCAGACAGTACTCGATGATGATGTAGCTGATCGCACTTGGGAGCCGGGTGAATTAGGGGCTTTATCATTATCAGGAGAAGAGGGTGACAGCTTGCCTGTGAGACAGCGGTGGAGCCAGCAAGTCGCTAGCGTGGCCGGGAGTCAGCGGGGTGGAAGCAGTGGGACGTCGTGAGCAAAACTTGTCTGGGGTAGACCATCTGCTTCGCACACCCGCACACCCACCGCACACCCTCCTTAAGCTGCAGTGGCTGAACAGCATTGCCTAACATAGGCTGATATGCGACATTTCTACCTGTTGGAATTCCACCCTCCATATGTTGGACTGACTATACGAACAAAGAAAGGCCATAAACGATTTCTTAATGGGTCATGCGGACAGGAGTACTCCCCTGTGTAACTTTGATGTCAACCAGTGGCAGCTAATGCGTGACACCTGCCATTTGCTCAGGCCCTTTGAGTTGTCCACGTTATTTGACAGTCGCCAGGACTACGGGATGAACAACGTCATTCCACTGCTTTATGTCCTGGAACAGATGCTGGTAAATCTGTCTGGTCAGGGGACTGGAGACATGGCGCCTAGTTCTCACAGCCACATGAACCCTGTAATGGCTGAACTGGAGGAGGAGGATATTGGAGCACAAGCAATGTGTAGCGAAATGGGTGGTGTTTGTACACAGGTGACAGGAGAGGAGGAGCAGGAGCAGCCAGAGGAGCTACAGGGCGATGAGGAAGACGAGGCAGAGGACCCAGACACACCATGGCAGTATGCAGTGGAGATGAAGGCAGGGAGTCCCATCCGAGCCACTTGCACAAATGGCCCGATGCATAATCACTTTCTTGCGTAGTGACAGCCAAATTATCACCATTCGGCAGAGGGATGACTTCTGGCTCTCCACCTTGTTGGACCCTCGCTATCCGTCCAAAATGGGGGCCTTTTTTACACCCGCTGAGAGGGAGGACAAACTGAACTACTATAGAGACATCCTGTGTAGTCAGTTGGCTGCTGCCTATCTGCGCCATCGTCCATCCTCTGGCAAGTCTGACCAGGGGGGCCCTCTGCGCTCACATTCCTCTGCCATGGCTGCTGTGCCATGGTGGGAGGTAGGAGCAGTTCCAGCTACATCACCAGCAACTTGAGTTTAGAGTCGCTGATGAGCAGCTTTCTTTACCCACCTAGAGAAGGAACAACTCACCAGCAGCAGCAGCAGCTAGACCTGGAGCAGGACCTGAGCAGCAGGTGGTGGCATACTTGGACAGCACCCTGCCACCCCACATTGAAGATCCGCTGGACTACTGGGCAGCCAAACTGGATTTGTGGCAGCAACTGGCAGTGTTTGCCCTGGAAAAACTGTCCTGCCTGGCCAGTAGTGTGGCATCAGAGTGGGTGTTTAGTGCGGCATGGGCCATAGTTACCCCAAGAAGAACTCGCCTGTTCAAAATGTGGAGAGACTGACTTTTGTCAAGATAAATCAGGCATGGATCAGCAAGGATTTCCACCCACCAATGCCTGATGCATCAGACTAGATCATCTATGAAAGAAAGAAGTTTTTCTAGCTCACCATCTTCTTCCCATGCGCGGAACAGACCGGACCAGTCCTTACTTGAAATATAGAGAAAACAAAGGTACCAGCATTTCGGGTAAAAAACTTGGCGTTCACTTTATTCGTAATGGTCACAATTCACAGACGTGGACAACATCTCCTTCAACCGCTAGGTTGACATGTTTCAGACTTTCTAGTCCTTACTCGTAACTCGAATAAAGTGAACGCCAAGTTTTTTACCCGAAATGCTAGATCATCCATTGTGCCACATCAACACTTTGACAAAAGAGACCGGTTTCTTCTGGCTACCTGCCTCAGCTACTATTCTGATGCTGCCACCCGCCTGATGCCACACATCTCATGCCAAGTGCTCCTTCTTTTACCCACCATCTTCAGCTGGTACTAGTATTGCCACCCACCTCCCCACTCTGTCACCGGGTCACTCTGTGGTCTCCTGAAGCTGCTGACTCCTCCACACTATGTCATCTTGCCACTTTCTGGTCTCCTCAAGCTCCTGCCACCTTCACACTATGTCACCTTGCCACTCTGTGGTCTCCTGATGCTGCTGCCACCTCCACACTATGTCACCTTGCCACTCTGTTGTCTCCTGATGCTGCTGCCACCTCCACACTATGTCATTGTGCCACTCAGTGGTCTCCTCATGCTGCTTCCACCTCACCACTATGTCATCGGGCCACTCTGTGGACTTCTCATGCTGTTCCCACCCTCCCCTCTTCATGACTGGGCCACTATTTTGCCTTTCGGCCTGGCTGACATTATTTATTTGACCCTTCTTCTGATCTTTCAGAAGAAAGGAAAAATGAGACGTACAACGGATCCTCTCTATGTAAAAGCTGTAAGGCCTGCATGACATGGTCCTTATGTTGCATCAGAATTGGCTTATGATTTGGTGGCCAAAAGCAGGAGTGGGTGCAAAACACAGAACACATGCAAATATTCCGTTCCCGTGTCATCTCTGTTTTGAATCCACTCCTGTTTCTTTTGGCTTTAGCAATACTAATGGATTGCTGACCAAATGCTGACCAAGTGAAGGTGGATGATCCACAGACAGGATCCGTTTTCTGAGGGTTATTGTTTTGAAGGTTCAGAGGAAGGGCAAAATAATCAGTGACGTCAACACAGACTTAATGCTGACACCCTCTCCACTCTGTCGGGGGGCTCTACTTGTATAAGTGTTTAATAGAAGAGGTTCTGTAGGCATCTATGTGGAATCAGCTGCCGACGGTGTAAAAGGAGTGCACGCTTCATCATGACGCTAACATTGACCTGTAAGGCTGAGTTCACACTTGAGTTATTTGGACAGTTTTGGTCCTGTAACTGCCCAAATAAGTGAAGTGCGCAGTGATTCTAAGAGCGACTCCTGTCATCTCCATGTCATACTGATTTGCAGTATTGTTTCACTACCACAGCAGACTCCCTATGCGTGTTATTGCAAGGCACAGTGTTCTACATCACTATAAAGGCTCTCTGCAGGCTGGAAATAGAAATTTTTTTACGCGATTCACCACAAAAATTTTTGGGATAGAACTGGCAAAACAGCCGTATCTAATTTTTGAGAAATTCGCTAATCTCTAATTATTACCCTCATGTAACTGGTTTATCGGTGGATTTCCCTACTTGCGGTGACATCGGCATCTTAATGGATGTCACGGACAGCAGAGCTGTCCGGGCACCTGTCAGGGGACCAATCACTGTGGTCCCTGTTTCACGATCGCTGCGATTGGTCACTCAGATCTTAGTGACCAATCGCAGCGCGTCCTGCTTGCAGGCAAGAATCATCCAGCGCAGCTCCGATTGTGATGGTTACACTATAGGAGATCAGAGCTGCACTGCTCTGGTCTCCAACCAGAGTGCCCACAAGCCTAAGGTGTTTCATTTTGTAATGCAAAAAATTAAATGTTAAAATTTTTGCAGACTTTGCTTACGCCCCGAGTATCAGTGATGTAAAAGATATATATGCCAAATTTCAAGAAGATTGGATAATATTTAGGGGTTGCACACATTGATCACTTTTATCCATTAGTATATTATAGTTATTTCTAGTTATTACTATTAAAACTAGGTTTTTACCCTCTAATCGTTTCATTTCCTTTTTCTTTGAAGGTTTGGTTTCTACATTTTTAGTCATATTTTCCTTAACAACCTGGGTAATACGTTAGTCCAAAAAAGCCAATCCTATGATTGTTTCTTACAGATACCAAAGGTGTGTCTTAGGAACTGTGAGAGCACTTTTTTGATGTCTGCATCTGGGTTAGTGCATATATTGCCTTTGCCATCCACCTTGCTTGATGCAGAGCCCCCTGGGATCCTGAAACTGAAGTCGTTTTTAGACCAACCTCCTAGGAACAGGAGTGAGAGTGGTAATAAATGCAATGTACTAATGGATAAAAGTGATCAATATGTGCAGCCCTAAAATATTATTCAATCTTCTTGAAATTTGGCATATCTTTTACATCACTGAGACTCGGGGCGTAAGCAAAGTCATATGAAAATCCCATCTTTGGAAAAATGAAACACCCTAGTGCCCCCAAGCAAATAAACCCCCACAGTGCTCCAAACACACACTGTTCTCCTGACACCCCATCCTCCAACCACCCTTCCTCCCCACAGCGCTTCCTTTTTAATAAAATAGTGTATTATAGCTTGCCAGGTAGCTTGAAATAGTTGAGGTTAATGTTAGAGTAAGGCATTTGTAAAAAAAATATATATATATATATATAAATATATAAGGGGGGTTGTGAACCACACTGCTGCAGATGTATAGAGACCGGGTGCCAGCGAAATTTATTAAAATGGAAACTCTGCGAAAAAATGACAATTTGAAATTTCATCTCCATTTTCCTTTAATTCTTGTGGAGCACCTAAAGGGTTAACAAAGTTTGTACCATCAGTTTTGAATAACTTGAGGGGTGTAGTTTCTAAAATGAGGCAATTTTTGTGTGCTTTCTACTATGTAACACCTACAAAGTGACTTCATAACGGAATTGGTCCTTAAAAAAGGGGGTTTTAGAAATTTTCTTAAAAAATGTAAGAATTGTTTCTAAAATTCTAAGCCTTCTTATGTCCTAAAAAAAGGACATTTTTAAAATGATGCCAACATAAAGTAGACATATGGGAAATGTAAAGTAATAACTATTTTATGAGGTATCACTATCTGCTTTAAAAGCAGAGAAATTCAAATTTTGAAAAATATAAATGTTCCCAAATTTTCTGTAAATTTTGGATTTTTTTTACAAAATAAAGGTGAAACATATTGATTCAAATTTACCACTAACATGAAGTACAATATGTCATGAGAAAACAATCTCAGAATGGCTTGGATAAGTAAAAGCATTCCAAAGTTATTACTAGAGATGAGCGAACTTCTGCTTATGAAATTCATTCTCACTTCGTTTGGTGGTAAAAGGTGAATTGCGTTATGGATTCCGTTTCCACGGACCATAATGCAGTTCTATGACAGAATGCATAACGGAATGCCATTAGAGGCATTCCGTTATTCATTCCATCATAATAGAAGTCTATGGGCTGCAAAACGTATCAGTCCCATTTCCGTTATGCAGGGGAGTCCTATATTGTATATTGAGTCAATATTGTAAATGTAACAATGCTATTCCTCAGATCAAAAAGAGGGACATTTAAGGAGCAGAGAGGGACAGAGGGACTTGGGTCCAAAAGAGGGACACTTGGGAGGTCGGTAACTCATGGAAATAACTGATCAAATAACTGACGTGTGAACAAGGCCTTAACTGTTCAGCCCAAGGAGAACTCAGGCAGCATGGGGGAGGGTTGCTTTAATCCTTAACCCTTAGAGGACCAAACGATTTTCCATTTTTGCATATACGTTTTTCACTCCCCGCCTTCCCAGAGTCATACCTTTTTTCTATTCACATAGCCTTATGATAGCTTATTTTTTGCAGTACTTGTACTTTCTAATGGAATTATTTATGGTTTGCTACAATGTAGTGGGAAGTGGAAATTTTTTTTTAAAAGGGGTGGCATTGGAAAAAAAAATACAATATATATATTTTTTTTAAACGTCGTTCACTATGTCGTAGATTGACCTGTTACCTTCATTTTACAGGTCAGTATGAGTAAAACGATATCACACTTGTATAGTTTTTCTTGTGTTTTAATACTGAAAAAAAATTAAAAACCTTGAAAAAATTATTTTTTCCCATCATCATATTCTGATCTGTACTTTTCAGTAATACCATTTTGAAATGTATGTGACTTTTTAATCACTTTATAAAAAAAATTTGAGGAGTTGAAGTATTTTTTTTTCCGTTATACCATTCGCCGTATGGGATTAATATTGTTATATTTAAATATTTTATTTTAGTATGACCATTTTCACACAAGGTGATGGCTATGATGTGTATCTTTTTTTATTGGTTAAGTATTTTTATTTTTGGGACAGGAGGGTGATTTGAACTTTTAGATTTTTTTATTTCTTTATATTTAAAAAAAATTGTTTTTACTTTTTTTTAAGTCATCCTGGGTGACTATAACTGGCAATCATTAGATTGTACAATGTGTTCATTGATGGCTATATAGCCATCATTGAACACTTCATTTCCGATATAACAATAGAGTGTCACCACCTAGTACTCTGTATTGCTATATTCCACTAACTGCTGCTGAAGCCTGCTTGAGGCTTTGGGCTATTAGTATAGGGTAACAGGTTCCCCAATCTCAGCTGGGGATCCTGCTTCCGGACTACTCAGATGCCGTGGTCACATTTGACCGCGGCATCTGAAGGATGAAATGTATGCGAAAAGTGACGCGATCCCTCCCGTGGCAGAGGTTAGAAGATCTGAGAGACTGGCTGCACGTGAAGTTATCTGACAGCCTCTCTGTTTTCATGTGTTGCAGTGTTGTTGTTAGTAATGACCACACCTCTTGTATCAGGTGTAGCTTGTGGTCATTACTGCTCCTCTATTCAGTCTGGACTCACACTTCATACCATGTGGTTGATATTCTCTGCCTAGAGTTGGAAGAGTTTGTGTGTTGTCCTCATCTGAGTTCCTGCTATTCCATTTTCTATTGAAGATAAGTCTACTTCTCATTTTATTTTGTTGTTCCCTTTTGCTCATTGTTTACTAGGCCTCAGTGAGACGTTGGTTCGTTCATCTGGGAAGGAACCAGTAGTCTCAGATCCTTTCACTACTCCTAGGGCTATACATGGTTACCAGGGCCTAGGTTTACGGTGTATGAATATTCCCACCTTCAGGGTCTATTCATGCTGACAGGAGTCAGGGCTAGGTCTAGGGTTTCCACAGGTGGTGACCATTTCCCTTTTACTAATCCTTAAAGCCTAGTTCCTTGTCTTTTTCCTTCTGTTACCATTCTGTTGTTCCTCCTTTCCCCTTACATTGTGACAATCAGCCTTATGGCTGATCGCATACATGTGCTAGGGGCCTCTGCTGTTTGAAACAGCAGAAACACGGTTGCTCTAGCGCCTGCTGCATGCGCGTACAGGCCCCATATTTAAAGATGCGACTTGTACTTGTACATGTATGGCAGAGGTCGCTAAGAGGTTAATATCTTGGAATGTGTATCAGCTAGTGGTAGTCTTGTTTAAAATCTGACAATCTAAGCTTTAAAATAAGATCAGAATTGCAGAATTGGTTGCTCTACTTCAGGGCATATAGCCTCTAGAAATCAGGTTGGGAGCAAAGGCAGCAGGTTTCAGCTGTTTTAGCTGACTCTCAAATCTCTAGCTGCTGCACATTCTGAGATGTTATGGGTTAAAGCAGCCTTCTCCCCTTTAGTTGGCTGTGATTTTAGCCCACGTGGTGGCAAAGAGGGGGGCCAGTAGGGGACTTGTTGATAGGCTGCACAGTGGAGAGAAAGAGATCCTGTCTCCCTGTGTAGCTGTATATGTCCCCAGGAGGAGGGTTAAAAGGACCTCTGTGCATGTTATCAATCCCCTTATCCCATCAATCAGACAGCCTACTTGCTCTCCAATTGTCACATATCGGGTATGGGGTCTTGTTTTCCAGGAAACAAGTAAGAAAAGAAGATGAGCCCTGTCTCTGTTAATCACTCTGTGGATCACAGTATCAAATTAGTTGCAGCAAAAACAATAATATCCATAAAGTTTACATTTTACACTGTCCCTATCCTATCTTTACCAAACAATATGCAGACAGCTTCTCTGGTGATACTTGTTACATGGTACAGTACACTTATCACTAAAGAGGAATATCTAACATATTTATTTAGTTTTTTATATGTATGCAAATGATTCCTGACATTCAGAAAAGATACATTCTTTCACTGACTTCAGTGTAAGTGTAAGCTGGGCTTCTGAACAGGGTTGCATGACACAAGGTGCAGCACTGAAATAGGTGTAGGGTGTTTTTCCCGACTTGTTGATTATTTGCTTCTATACAAAACCTAATTTTGGCTACATTTTATTTTAAAAATGGCAGAAAAAAAACAAGGATATCGCAAAACTAAGTATGAACAAGTCACTGATGTAAAATGAAAAACCACTTTCGCTTTTGTATTATAAACATAATACATTCATAGGTCCCAGAAAACACAGCAAAAAAAAAAAAAAAAAGCTATGAAACAATGACAGAATTGCTGTTCTCTGTTAATTTCACCTATGGAAAACAATAAAAAGCAATGACAAATGGTACCAGCGAAAAGAAGTGTTTTTTTATTATGCAAGTAATATAACATAATAAAAACTATACAAATTTGGCTTAAATTAGTTATGTCATTAAGAGATTAAAATGCATTTAAGTCATCTGAATTGTGCACTAGACATAAATTCAATGTCTACAATAAAAAAGTTACATTTTCTAGAGGGTTTTTCCAATTTTTAATATGACTGTTGATGGGTTAAGAAACGTGACATTGATACTTATTCATCGTAAAGAGTTCACATAAGGAAGTTGTAATTAGAAGAGACTATTGTCCACCTAATTATCCTCTCTATGTTCCTGTCTACTATTAACAGGGCTCAGGTTTTATCTTATTTTTACTGCACATTTTGCAGTTTGTAATAGTTTTTGATTGTCCTGATTCTCAGTCTTAAATAGAAATGACTCCAAGGCATTTTGGAAGTTCACTATTTCATGCCAGGGATGATAAGAGATACCTTTAGGTAAAATTGCATTGTTATATAACATATCAAGTATACAGTAACTGATTAATGAATGTAAAGTAAATGGCTGTGTCAACATCATAGAATGTCCTGTTAAACAGTTTATGATGTTGATTTGCAATGGCGCATTGTCCGTATGTATGTAAAAAAAAAGTTGGTTCTATGCCACTGTTTCCCAATCCAGTCCTTAAAGAACCCTAAGGACGGTGCCCTACATAGTGGCCAAGGAAAAAGCCCAAAGATTCGCACATTTGGCAAATAAATTAAGTGTTCACTGTTGATGATTGTTAATGGGCACATGGTTTTAAGCAAACTGTGCGCCAATTAAAAATCAGCAATCAGTGAACATTTAATTTGCAGCCAGCGTGATTATCTGGCTTCTGGCTGCGTTTTGGCCTCAGGGCGGTGCCTATGTGGGACACTAAGCTAACAGGTATTGTCTTGAGTATTTAGTTAATATTGCACAGTTAAATAGATTTGTTAAAATCATTAATTAAAATTATCATTTTTTCAAATGCAAAACCATCAAGGTATGACCTGTTGGAGTTTGTTGAGAATTAGATGAAAGGTCTGTGCAATAATGTATGTACTTGTTTGAAAGGTTGCAAAACATGTGACATTGCAAGGTCGCATGTGCCCGCTGCTACCCTTTTACTTCGGCAGGGGAGGGGGGCATGGCTGCTGCTCTACTCACCCTGTGTCTGTCACAGTTCCAGCATTCCAGCAGTGGACCCAGGCGGCAGTTTCCTGTTTGTCTGTTGAAGATATTCTTGATTGAACCTCACCTTATTCTGCAGTACTGCAAGACTTAAACCCTCCTTTGTTCTGTGTGCAGCTGCTAGGCTATTTCCAATGTGTTAATCAGCTTCTGCTTTATATGACATGCTTTTTTTTTCATTTTCTGCCTGAACAATAGCTTTATTAGCTTGCGAGATCCAGTAGGTGCTATAAATTGACAGTCTGCCTGTGTACCAATTTTTGCCTGATTCCCAAATTCTGACCCTCTCCTACCTGACATTACCCATGCCTGATCATCGTACTGACCCTGTCTGCCTGCCCTGTTCTTTGTACTGTTTCATGGATTTATCCTTTTCAACTTAGGTGGTATTTTTTGTTGGGAAAGGTGGCAACTCTAGATACGCTTTTGTATTATAAACTTTATACATTCATAGGTCCCAGAAAACACAGCAAAGAAAAAGCTATGAATCAATTACAGAATTTCTGTTCTCTGTTAATTTCACCTATGGAAAACAATAAAAAGCAATGACAAATGGTACCAAGAAAAACTACAAATTGTCCCGCAAAAACCCCCAAAAGAAAATAAAAATGTTCTGTCTTTGATTGCAGCAAAAAGAAGTGTTTTTTATTATGCAAGTAATATAACATAATAAAAACTATACAAATTTAGCTTAAATTAGTTATGCCATTAATAGTTTAAAATGCATTTAAGTCACCTGAGTTGTGCACTAGACATAAATTCAATGTCTACAATAAAAAAATGACATTTTCTAGAGGGTTTTTCCAATTTTTAATATGACTGTTGATGGGTTAAGAAATGTGACATTGATACTTATTCACCGTGAAGAGTTCACATAAGGAAATTGTAATTAGAAGAGACTATTGTCCAACTAATTATCCTCTCTGTGTTCCTGTCTACTATTAACAGGGCTCAGGTCTTATCTTATTTTTCCTGCACATTTTGCAGTTTGTAATACTTTTGGATTGTCCTGATTCTCAGTTTTAAATAGAAATGACTCCAAGGCATTTTGGAAGTTCAATATTTAATGCCAGGGATGAAATTTAGAAATACCTTTAGATAAAATTGCATTGTTATATAACATATCAAGTACACAGTAACTGATTAATGAATGTAAAGTAAAAGGCTGTGTCAACATTATAGAATGTCCTATTAAACATTTTTTGATGTTGATTTGCAATGGCCCATTGTCCCTATGTATGTAAAACAAAAAGTTGATTCTATGCCACTGTTTCCCAGTCCAGTCCTCAAAGAACCCTAAGTGCGGTGTCCTACATAGTGGCCGTCATGTGGGTGAGAGGAGACAAAATGCTCAAAGGTTCTCACATTTTGCAAATGAATTAAGTGTTTACTGTTGATGATTGTTAATGGCCACATGGTTTTAGGCAAACTGTGCGGCAATTAAGAATTAGGAATCAGTGAGCATTTAATTTGCAGCCAGCATGATCATCCAGCTTCTGGCTGCGTGTTGGCCTCAGGTCGGTGGCTATGTGGGACACTATGCTAATAGGTTTTGTCTTGAGTATTTAGTTAATATTGCATAGTTAAATAGATTTGTTAAAATTATTAAGTAAAATTAGCCTTTTTTTTAATGCAAAACCATCAAGGTATGACCTGTTGGAGTTCATTGAGAATTAGATGAGAGGTCTGTGCAATAATGTATGTGCTTGTTTGAAAGGTCGCAAAGCATGCAACATTGCAAGGTCGCATGTGCCCGCTGCTACCCCTCTAATTCGGCCGGGGGGGGGGGGGGGCATGGCTGCTGCTCTACTCACCCTGTGTCTGTCACAGTTCCAGCATTCCAGCAGTGGACCCAGGTGCCAGTTTCCTGTGTGTCTGTTGAGGATATTCTTGATTGAACCTCACCTCATTCTGCAATACTGCTAGACTTAAACCCTCCTTTGTTCAGTGTGCAGCTGCTAGGCTATTTCTAATGTGTTCTTCTGCTTTATATGACAATCTTTTTTTCTCATTTTCTGCCTGAACAATAGGTTTATTAGCTTGCGAGATCCTGTATGTGCTATAAATTGCTTGTCTGCCTGTGTATCAATTTCTGCCTAATTCCCAAATTCTGACCTTCTGCCACCTGACATTACCCATGCCTGATCATTGTAATGACCCTGTGCTGCCTGCCCTAATCTTTGTACTATTTCACAGATTTGCACATACTCTACGTGCCCCAACCTTGGCCTGTTACTGACTACAAGTTTTGTCTGATTCTTAATTGCATTGCACCGTTGTTTCTGACCTCTATGGATCAGCTGTTATCTACACTAGAACTACTCCAAGAGGTAATGGCCTAGTAGCAGCCCTGCAGAAATGTCCAGATCACTGTATAAGGGTTAATGGAGTACAAGGAGACTTCCAGGATAACTCCATTAGCATTAGCCTAAAGTTAAACCGATCGGTTAAAGCAGTGTTTCCACACCTAAAGCCGGTAACAATACAGAATAATACCTGAAACTGGGAATTACACTCAGTACACAGGACAAGAAAAGTGGTACTTTGCAGTGTCCTACTTTGTGTGGTACTTTGTAGCTGAGTAGAGGTCTACGCACGACCCCAAACTAACCGCTGAACTGTTAAATAACAAGCTTTAACAAGAACAATTCTTGTAGAAAAGAAAACGTTCAAGAAGAAAAATAGAGATCACCCTCTCCCTCTAGGAACATAACATCTCCCACTCTTTTATGTACTCCCTGGTACCGCAATACAGAATAAATGCATCACCTCCTGTATCCTTTCTCCCCTAGCTATTTCTTCCCCCACTTTTTAGGCAAAATACACAAGGAGGGAGAAAAGAGAACAAAATACTAAACCCAGCAATTAGAACGAACAGTTCTGTTATAGTAGTTCACCGCTGCTCCTCCTGTGGTCGACGAGTCTCCAGCCAATCCGAGGTGACTTCCGCATTCAGGAAAAACTTTGTTCCTCCATCAACTTGGATCCGTAGCCTCATAGGGTACAGCATGGCATATTTTATACCCAGTTCTCAGAGCCAAACTTTGACCTAGTTGAATTGTTTCCTCTTCTTCTGTACCTCAGTGGTGAAGTCGGGATAAAAGGAGATCCTTGTGTTTTCATAAGAGATAGTTCCTTTCCTCCTTGCTGCAGCCAGGATCTCATCACGGTCTCTGTAGTTTAATACTTTCATAATGAACTGCCTCGGTGGTGCCCCTGGGGGCAGGGGTCGTGTCGGAATTCTGCGGGCAGGTTCTATCACAAAGCACTGGGATAGGTGCAGCAGAGCCAAAGATGTTTTTATTAAGATTTTCTGCAAACGCCTTGGGCTCCGCCCCTTAAGCTATTTCCGGCAGGCCTAATATACGGATATTATTTCGCCTGTTTCTATTTTCAGCATCTTCTGCTTTCGCTTGCAGAGCTTTAACTTGCTGCAGAAGTGAAGTGGTCATCATGACCTCTAACGGTGTCCTCCACCTCTCCCACTCTGCATTCCACTTCCGTTGTGCGTGTTCTTATCTTTTCTATATATTTTCTATATCGCTTTGGACATGATTGAGCTTCGCCGTTAAGGCAGCTTGACAGGACGCTATGGCCAATATAATTTTATCGGTTTGTGCCTGCTCAGACGCTGTATTGCCCAGGGCCTCTTCGCCGTCAGTTTGGCTCAAATTGTCCATAAAGATTTTGTTTGGGGTTTCAGGAGGCACCAGATGATTTTTCCGCCCCATATACCAGCCGACTGGTAGCTTGGGGAACCAGGCTAATCCCCTTCTACTTAGGAGGGCGTCCACCACGAGGTCCGCAGATGAGTTGGCCCCTGAATAGTGCCTGTTTACACCACCTCACCAAAATACAGTCCAGACTGTGAGCTACACACTGTGCGCTGAGTTCAGAGCTGGATTATGCTTGCTCAGCTAGGTACGTTTAAGTTGAGTAAATGGTTTCTGAATATGTTTAAGTGGGTGCACATTAGCTGGGTTTATTTAGGCTGAGTACTTGGTTGCTGAGTATACTTAGGCTGAGTACATAATAGCTGAGTACATTTAAGCTGAGTATACGGTGGCTGAGTATATTTAGGCTGGGTGCAGAACTGCTGAATATATTGAGATTGCAGGCAGACTTGCTGGGTACAAGGAAGCTGAATAGAAACTGGCTGGTTATACCAGTGTCGGGTACATGTTAGCTGGGTACATAAATGTCTGCAGTCAGTGTTGCTGAGTACTCTGTCTGCCACCCCTCTGCTCCAGAACAGCGTGAATGCAGCCTCCTGGTGTTGCTGAAAGATGGCTGCTGGCGCTCTCAGGCTACTGCCGCTCTGCCCTCCTTCTCCTACCCGCTTAAGTCCCGCTCACGGGGATCACACTGCAGCCTATTTTTATTCCTCCCCAGACGACTCACCACCACACACAGGCGCGTACATACAGGGGTCGCAGCGGTCGCAGTTGCGACTGGGCCCGGGTCTACAGGGGGCCCGGCCGCCTGTGGACCCCTGCAGTAGCGCTGTACCGGGGCCCAGTGCCAGGGCTCTCACTGGGGTGACAGAATGAGCGCTGACACTATACTGCGGCGGGGCAAGGGAGCGCATAGTTCCCTGCCCTGCCGCCGCTCACCGCTATAGGCTTCAGGCCTAATAGGCCTGAGGCCTATGCGGTAGTGAAATCCCGGCACCGGCGTGCGTCATGACATCATCGTGCACGACCAGGGCCGGGACGCAGCAGCACAGAGAAGTGTGAGCGTCTTCTCTGCAAGCAAGCGCAGGTAAGTATTTAGCTTTTAGTTTTTTTTTATCTCTTTTTTTATTAATTTTTATGTGCCAACTTTGGGGGACATGTGGGGGAAAAATTATTATGGAGATAATGGAGGAATTACTTTGTGGGGGCAAATGATTGTGAGGGGCAAATTACTATACGGGCAGTGTGGGGGAAACTACAGAGTGAAGGAAACTACAGAGTGGGGGAAACTACAGTGTGAGGGGCAATGTGGGGAAACTACTGTGTGAGGGGCAGTGTGGGGGGCAAATTACTATACGGGCAGTGTGGGAGAAACTACAGAGTGAAGGAAACTACAGAGTGGGGGAAACTACTGTGTGAGGGGCAGTGTGGGGAAACTACTGTGTGAGGGGCAGTGTGGGGAAACTACTGTGTGGGGCAGTGTGGGGGCAAATTACTATACATACGGGCAGTGTGGGGAAACTACTGTGTGAGGGGCAGTGTGGGGAAACTACTGTGTGAGGGGCAGTGTGGGGAAACTGCAGTGTGGGGGCAAATTACTATACGGGCAGTGTGGGGAAACTACTGTGTGAGGGGCAGTGTGGTGGAAACTACTGTGTGAGGGGCAGTGTGGGGGAAACTATTGTGTGGGGGAAACTACTGTGTGGGGGGCAGTGTGGGGGAAACTACTGTGTGGGGGAAACTACTGTGTGGTGGGCAGTGTGGGGGAAACTACTGTGTGGTGGGCAGTGTGGGAGAAACTACTGTGTGGGGGGCAGTGTGGGGGAAACTACTGTGTGGGGGGCAGTGTGGGAGAAACTACTGTGTGGGGGGCAGTGTGGGAGAAGTGATAGGGAGGGGGTCCCATGGATCAGTTTCGCTCCGGGGCCCCATGTATTGTGTGTACGCCACTGACCACACAGTCACTTTAGCAAGGTGATCACAAGATAGTAGTTTCCCCGCCGGCCGTGCGCTCCTTCTGCCTCCAGGCAATGGCAGCAACACGTGTCTCCGTCTACCCGCCGGTATCAGCTCCTCTCTTGTCACAGTTTTCGGTGCAGAGCAGGGGAGAACCCTCAGGAGACCCCCGGTAAGTGTTGGAGCAGCTTTGGAGATTAAATTGTGATGTAGGAGACTCAGGATAAGTCAGGATTATGGGAGAGCTCTCTGCCACACGTCCTTACTCTATGACGGTTAGGCCATGCCCCCCAACAAGTGCCTCTTTAACCCCCCACCCCCCATGTACCAGTAACAAGTGCTTCTTTAACCCCCCCCATGTGCCAGTAACAAGTGACTCTTAAACCCCCCCCAATGTGTCAGTAACAAGTGCCTCTTTAACCCCCCACCCCATGTGCAAGAAATAAGTGCCTCTTTAACCCCACCCCCCATGTGCCAGTAACAAGTGCCTCTTTAACCCCCTACATGCCAGTAACAAGTGCCTATTTAACCCCTCACCCCATGTGCCAGTAAGAAGTGCCTTTTTAACCCCCATGTGCCAGTAAGAAGTGCCTCTTTAACCCTCCATGTGCCAGTAACAAGTGCCTCTTTAACCCCCCATGTGCCAGTAACAAGTGCCTCTTTAACCCCCCCACCCACCATGTGCTAGTAACAAATGCCTCTTTAACCCCCCACCCCCCACGTGCCAGCAACAAGTGCCCCCCCTCCCCCATGTGCCAGTAACAGATAGTCTGGTATTAAAAAAAAAAAAACACACTTAGACTTGCCTACATGGCAGCGACACGATGCAGGCCTCTTCCTGCTCTGTACGGCACCTGGTCCTGCTCTGTACGGCTCAGGCGGCGCAATGATGTCATTGTGCGCTTGTACCGGCCTTTGATAGGCCTCTGATAGACGCCTCTCCCTCCCCTGCCCCACAGCACAGCCATCTGTATCTCTGTCTTGAGGACGGCGATATAGATGACTATGGAGATGAACGCTTCCACAATGCGTTTATCTCCCTGTGACCTGCCGCGGGCCCCCTTCCCAGCATTCCCCCTTTGATTGTGGCCGAAAGTGCAGGCCGGCCAGTGCACTTCTTAAAGCGGCCCCAGGGACAGCGGGCTACCAGGAAATTGCCCAGTATCCCGATAGGCCAGTCCGGCCCTGGTACTGTGCAGTGTCCATATATGCAGAATAAGAGCAGATAATGAGTATTACACCCAGTATACAGGACAAGAGAAGTGGTACATGCAATGTCATTTATAAAGCACAAGCAATGTGGAACTGCGCAGAACATATTTAGAACAGCAGTAGATAGCCAACATTTATCTCCCACGCACTCATACATACATGTACATATATACTGTACACAGAACACACAGATCTTCACAACTTCTTTTCTTGTTCAGAGTCTCAGTGTTTCTGTGACTTAATGAGCTGTGATGTCATCATGTAATTTGCTGCCAAAGGAAGATCACGACCAGAGGTAGGATGCCCTTGCATAAATCTGTGCCTTTGGGAATCATTTTGCACTACTCAAACCCCACAATTTCCTGGGGCCTTCTCAACTACACCTATTTAAACTGCATCTGCATCCTCAGGACGAATACAGTTAAATACAATGGTAAAACAAGCAGTCTTCATTCACCTTGTGACCACTGCTATGGCACAGGCAGGCGCAATGCAGTGACACAATCTCACTGGCTGCTAGACTGCATTTAGAGATCTGTTCTGTTTGTCATTGGATTGTGGGCTAGTTGAGCATGCCCTGTGTGGGAGGCAAAGCAGGGGACATTATACTATATGATGAGCAAATATAGAGGGTATTATACTGTATATAGGGGACGGCAGGGGACATTATACAGTGTGAGAGGCATATCATGGGCATTATAGTGAATGGGAGCACTTAAATTGGCATTATACCATGTAGAGACATATAAGGAGGCACATAAGGGAGTCAATATGAGGGTCAATTTTATCACTGTTATGAGGCAGAACTTAGCAGGTCTGCAGGTGCCAAAGCCGCCCTTGTATGGGAGGCTCTCTGCTGCTTACTATTTTCAAATGTGTCTATGTCCAGTGGACACAAAAACAGTTGGAGATGGTGTCGAGGAGTGTTTATGGGGATTGCTGTTATTTTGCCCCATGGTTACATCAGCCTTGCATGTAGGCTCCAGGTGCATGAGCACATTATATCTCCATGCAGAGATTTAGAGTCAAGGATGGGATCAAAAGGCTTTTGCTAAACATGATTTTAGGTAAAGCTCACTTGATCTCACTGGACAGGATCCAATCCTATCTTTGTCTATAAATACAGTGCCTTGCAAAAGTATTCAACCCCATTGACTTTTTTCGTATTTTGGTGCCTCACAACCTGCAATTAACATGAATTGTTCGAGGATTTGCATCATTTAATTTACAGAACATGCCCACAACATAACAGAAAAAGTCAATGTGCATAACTTTTCACCCCCCTAAAGTCAATACTTTGTAGAGCCACCTTTTGCAGCAATCACAGCTCCAAGTCGCTTTGGATAATTCTCTATGAGCTTGCCACATCTTAGTGGGATTTCTGCCCATTCCTCCTTGCAAAACTGCTCCAGCTCCTTCAAGTTACATTGTTTGCACTTGTGAACAGCCATCTTTAAGTCTGACCACAGATTTTCTATTGGACTGAGATCTGGGCTTTGACTAGGCCATTCCAACACATTTACATGTCTCCCTTAACCCACTCAAGTGTTGCTTTAGCAGTGTGTTTGGGGTCATTGTCCTGCTGGAAGGTGAACCTCCGTCCTAGCCTCAAATCACGCACAGAGTGGTACAGGTTTTGCTCAAGAATATCCTGTATTTAGCACCATCCATCTTTCCCTCAACTCTGACCAGTTTCCCAGTCCCGGCTGCTGAAAAACAGGATGGTGTACTTTGGGTGATGTGATGTTTGGTTTGCGCCAGACATAGCGTTTTCTTTAATGGCGAAAAGTTAAATTTTAGTCTCATCAGACCAGACCAGGAATCTCCCACATGCCTTTTCACAAACTCACAACGTGCCTTTTTGTTTTTAGCTGAAAGTAATGGCTTTCATCTGGCCACTCTGCCATAAAGTCCAACTCTATGGTGCAGACGTCTTATTGTCGTCCTATGTACAGATACTCCAGTCTCTGCTGTGGAACTCTGCAGCTCCTCCAAGGTTACCTTAGGTTTATGTGCTGCCTCTCTGATTGATGCTCTCCTTGCCTGGTCTGTGAGTTTTGGTGGGCGGCTGTCTCTTGGCAGGTTTCCTGTTGTGCTACAGTATGTTCCTTCCATTTGGTTATGATAGATTTGATGGTGCTCCTGGGGTTCATCAAAGATTTGGCTATTTTTTTTTATAACCTAACCCTGACTTGTACTTCTCAACAACATTGTCCCTTACTTGTTTGGAGAGTTCCTTGGTCTTCATGGCAGTGTTTGGTTAGTGATGCCTCTTGCTTAGGTGTTGCAGCCTCTGGGGCCTTTCAAAAAAGGTGTGTATATATAATGACAGATCATGTGACACTTAGATTGCACACAGGTGGACATCATTTCACTAATTATGTGACTTTTGAAGGTAATTGGCTGCACCAGAGCTTTTTATGGGCTTTTTAAGAGGGTAAATATATATGCACATGGCAATTTTCTGTTTTCTATTTCTGAACAATAGTTTTATTTATATATTTTTTTCATTTCACTTCACCAACTTAGACTTTTGTGTTCTGATCCATCACCCAACATTCAGATTAACAAAACATTGAACTTAAGGCTGTAATGTAACAAAATACAAAAAAAAGTCAAGGGGGTGAATACTTTTGCAAGGCACTGTATATGGCTCCTACAACTCCAATTTTAGAGTTGTGCACAAAAGAATTCTGCTGTTTCGCAATCCCTCTGTGATCCCCATCATATAAAAATGCCATCGTTGTATGGTAATGAAGTTCATGTGATAATTGTTGGTTACATGAGATGCATCATTAGGAAAATGAAAGCCTGGCAATCCAGCAACTGTGCTGTCTCTCACAAATATGTTGTTTGTGTAATGAGGGCATGGAGGCATAGATCCACTGTCAACTAAACTACAGTAGCTCAACCATTAACATATCTTATGGTCCCAGCTGGAAAAAAGAGATAACGGATGTGAAGACATTCTGTCAAAATGTAACAACAACCCTAGGATACAGGAAAGCAAATCATGATGTCAAAATGAAATAGGTTATAATGAATTCAACATAGTAACATGCTGTGCGATATAAAATGTACCCTTATCTCTTATGCCATAGAAAAGCTTCCTGGACTTCTGTCGGACAATCACTACAATTCCTTGTAGTACATTACAGAAGTCTGCTGTTCCAATGGTGGGAAATATCTGCTGCAAAGACAAGCAACACTAGTGGACTGGAAAGAAATCATAAAATATACAAAATAATATATACTGGTTTCCAATAAATAAAGGAAGAAATTAAAAGACCAGGAAATTAATGTCACGTAAGCAGGGAATTGTGTTGCACACCGTTGATCTGCAGATCCTTTCTGCATGATCCTGACAAAAGCCTTGTAGAAATCTCATAGAAAACATAGTGCTAACCTTCTGCTGATCTGCTCCATTTTAAGTTGGAAAGCGGTTGAGTGGGTGGAGCTTGGCAAAGGGGACAGAGCTCAGCAATCTTTTTTCACTACTGAAGACAGAACACACAATGGAGTCTCCTGCTCCAGCCACTTGTCTTACAGCTTACTACAGGACTAGGGGAAGGAGCAGGGGGACATGGAAGACCTTCTGGGACACTTTGAAAATACATATATTTTTCAGTTTTAACTTTAATATCAGACAACATAGAACCAAGGGAAAGAAGTAGATCATTTTTTGTTGCTATTATTGTGTTAAAGTAAAATAAATAAAAACAAGTAGACATATTTGGTATCGCTGCATTTGTAACAACCAGCTCTATAAAAATATCACATGACCTAACCCTTTACATGAACACCGTAATAAAAATAAAATGACAACAGTGCCAAAAAAGCTATTTTTTGTCATCTAACATCACATAAAGTACAACACCAAGCCATCAAAATGGCATATGTCCCCCCAAAATAGTACCAATCAAACCGCAAAAATGAGACCCTAAGACAATTGGTCAAAAAATATAAAAGCTATTGCTCTCTGACTATGGAGACATTAAAATATCATTTTTTTGGTTTCAAAAATGCTATCATTGCGTAAAACTTAAATAAATAAGATAAGGTATACATATTAGGTATTGCCGCGTCCATAACAACCTGCTATATAAAAATATCACATGACTTGACCCCTCAGGTGAACGCTGTAAAAATAAATTAATAAAAACTGTGGTAAAACAACCAATTTTTTGGTGACCTTGCCCCATAAAGTGTAATAATCAATGATCAAAAAACCATATGCACCCAAAAATTGTACCAATAAAAACATCAACTCTTCCTTCAAAAGTAGCCCCAGCACAAGACGATTGGACGAAAAATAAAAAAATATGGCGTTCAGAAAATGGAGACACGAAAACATAATAAACATATTTGATATAATTTCGGCTGTAACAACCTGATCTATAAAAATAGTGCATGATCTACCGTGTTAGATGAATGTTTAAAAAAATAAAAACATTGCCAAAACAGCTGTTTTTTTGGTACCTTGCCTCACAAAAAATGTAATATAGAGCAATCAAAAATCATATGTACCCCAAAATAATACCAATAAAACTGACACCTTATCCCCTAGTTTCCAAAATGGGGTAAATTTTTAGGAGTGTCTGCTGTGAGGTTGCATTAGAGGGGCTTCAAATGGACATGGCATCTACAAACCAGTTCAGCAAAATCTGCCTTCCAAAAACCATACGACGCTCATTTTCTTCTGCACCCTGTCATGTGCCCTTACATCAGTTTACGACCACAAATGGGGTGTTTCTGTAAACCGCAGAATCAGGGTAATAAATATTATGCTTTGTTTGGCAGTTAACCCTCGATGTGTTAAAGAAAAAAATGGATTAAAATGGAAAATCTGCCAAAAAAGTGAAATTTAGGAATTTCATCTCCATATTCCTTTAATTCCTGTGGAACACCTAAAGGGTTAACAAAGTTTGTAAAATCAGTTTTGAGTAACTTGAGGCGTGTAGTTTCTACAATAGGGTAATTTATGGGGGGTTTCCACTGTGTAAGCCCAACAAAGTGACTTACCAGACCTGAACTGGTCCTTAAAAAGTGGGTTTAGGAAATTTTCTTAAAAATTTTAAGAATTGCTTCTAAAATTTTAAGCCTTCTAACATCCTAAAAAAATAAAATGTCATTTACAAAATGATGCCAACATAAAGTATACATATGGGGAATGTTAATTAATGATTTTTTTTATGAGGTATCACTTTCTGTTTTAAAAGCAGAGAAATAGAAATTTTGAAAACTGCTAATTTTTCAAACTTTTTGGTAAATTTGGGATTTTTTCATAAATAAAGATGAGATATATTGACTCAAATTTATGACTATCATGAAGTACAATGTGTCACGAGAAAACGGTCTCAGAACGGCTTGGATAAGTAAAGGTGTTCCAAAGCTATTTCCACATAAAGTGTCAGATTTGCAAAATTAGGCCTGGTCAAGAAGGGGGAAAATGGCCCGGTCTGGAAGTGTTTAAAAAATTTTTGGGCAAATGTTATGTTAGAAAATCCTAATGCAGCTCCTTCCCTTCTGAACAAGGCCATGCGCCCATATTCAGGAAAAAATGCCTACGTTGTGGGTGCATTTTCTCCTAGAAAATGAAAAACAAATTGGGGCTAAATTAACATTTTATTGGATTTTTTTTTTTCATTTTACCAGCTAAATGTTTCTATAAACTATGAAATATTTGTTGGGTGTAGTTTCCAAAATGAGGTTACTTTTTGGTGTTTTCCTTTGTAAGGGTACCTCACGGTACTCAAAAGTATCAATTGGGTATTGAAAGTTTGTTACCCAGTGCAGCCCTAGTTTCTACTGTAGAGGCTCAGCACTTTAATAGGGTATTCTGGTTATAACAAGTTATCCCCTATCCACAGGACAGTGGAAACTTTCATATTAGTGGGGTTCTACCGCTGGGACCCCCACTGATTACAAGAATGGGAGACATCTTCAAATGTGACATGGCATCCAAAAACCATCCCAGCAAAATCTGCCCTCCAAAAGGAATATGGTGCGTCCTACCTTTGGATTCCTGCCATGTACCCATACAGCAGTTTATGACCACATATCAGGTGCTGTTGTATTCAGGGGAAAATACATAACAAATAGTTACCCCTTGTTAAAATGAAAAATCTTGGCCTAAAGTGACATTTTCTTTTAAAATACGTAAATTCTATTTTCATGGCCAAGCATTTACGGTATTCTTTCTATGAAGCAAATCACTCACTATTCCACTTGAAATATTTGTTGGTGTTGTAGTTCCCAACATGGGGTCACTTTTTCTGGGTTTCCATTGTAGAGGTGCATCAAGAGATCTTTAATGCAACATGAGTCCAGAAAATTATTCCACCAAAATCTGCTTTTCAAAAAGCATATGTTGCTCCTTCACTTCTATGCCTGCGGTGTGGCCAAAAAACAGTTTACAACCACATATGGGGTGTTTCTGAAAACGGCAGGATCAGGGTAATAAATTAGTGTTTTTCTTTTTACTGTTAACCCTTGCTGTGTTCCAGAAAAAAAATATGAAAAATGAAAAATGTTAAAAAAAAAGTGAACTTTTAAAATTTGACCTCTATTGTCCTTTAATTGTTGTGGAACACCTAAAGGATTAACACAGTTTGTAAAATCAATTTTGAATAACTTGAGGCTTGTATTTCTAAAATGGGGTCATTTATGGGGGGTTTCTATTATATAAGCCCCTTAAAGTGACTTCATACCTCAATTGGCCCTTTAAAAAGTGACTTCAATAACAAATTTTCAATAGATCCAGCGCCTTGGTATTTAAAATAAAACCTAACTTTTATTTACATGAATAAAAAAAACTCCATGGTGTCCTCAGGTTTTTGGAAATATCTTGAAAATTTTAAAAATTCCTTCTAAAATTCTAAGCATTCTAACATCCTAAAAATTTTAATTAGATTTAAAAAAATGATGGCAACATACAGTAGACATACGGTGAATGTTACGTAATAGCGATTTATAAGGTATCACAATCTGTATTAAAAGCAGATAAATTAAAAATTTAAAAATTGCGATTTTTTCCCCCAAAAAAATTTTGGGGGTAAATTTGCCATTTTTTTAATAAACAAAGGAAAAACATATCAACTCAAATTAACCACTAACATGAAGTACGATGTGCCACAAGAAAACAATCACAGAATGGCTTGGATAAGTAAAAGCATTTCAAAGTTATTACCACATAGTGATACACGTTAGATTAGCAAAAATTGGCCTGGTCACGAAGTTGCAAAATGGCACGGTCATTAAGGGGTTAAAGTCAGTTAAATCATATTCTTCATTGCACCGTGATTTCTGGTGTTGCTGTCATGACAGTTCAAGGAGCTGTCAATATTTTTAGAAGGACTGTTTAAAGGATGACAGATTTATAGAGAAAGTGACCTCTGCATGTCTCCACATACTACAGAAGGGATCTACTGCAAGAATAAAATATTTTCTATTGGGAGTCATTCACTATAATATGTGAAACCAATAGAAGAGTCAATTAGTACAAAATATGAGATTCCTTTCTAAATGTCTTACAGGAATATACTTACCAGGCTGCACATTTTTTATCAATTAAATTTCACTTCCCTACTATGTATAAATGCCCCAATATAAAGTACTTCATGGAGTGATGATGATTGACATTTATCATAGCTATACTGTAATACAACACAAGTAGAGCTTGCTGCTGTGTAAATAGAACATAAAGTATTTTAGGGACATGGTTTAAAGGACCATTCACCATTGAAAGCAGTGCAATCTGCAGGAAGCATGTTATAGAGCAGGAGGAGCTGATCAGACTGATATCTAGTTTTGTGGGAAAAGATTCAGTAAAACTTTTAATTTATACATTTATATCTCTGCTATTCCTGATTTTATTGTTCACAGGTGTTATCAGTTACTGACAGTTATCTCTGTATACACACACTTAAGGCTGTATTGTACACAGTCCGATTCTACTGGCGATTGTCAGAAAGGAAGTGTGTACAGCTATTAGTGACTGACAGATATCTTTGTATACAAACTTACACAGAGAATACTATCAATCACTGATAATACCTCCCCTGTGTACCTATCAGTGCCTGACACCTATCCCTATATACACACTTATACAGAGAATACTATCAATCATTGATAACACCTCCCCCATGTACAATTATCAGTGACTGACAGCTATGTCTGTATACACACTTACAAAGAGAATTCTATCAATCACTGATAACACCTCCCATGTGTACAGCTATCAGTGACTGATAGCAATCTATGTATACACACTTACACAGCGAATGCTATAAATCACTGATAACACCTCCCCTGTGTACAACTATCAGTGACTGACAAAAAGCTCTCTACACACACTTACACAGAGAATGCTATCAATTACTGATAAAACTTCCCCTGTGTACAACTGAAGTCAAGAAGAGGAGAGATATTAATGTATAGATTACACGTTTAATAAATCTTTTCCCACAAAAATATTTATCACCTCAGCTTTTCCTGCTTTGTATACTGCCTGCAGATTTTGGATAAGGAGGCCGATTAGTACAAACGAGGTGTGAAGGAGGCCATCTACTTAAAAACGGAGAAGCCAAGCTTGAATAGAGGCTTAGACATCTATTGTCTGCCATTTACAATGCTGTCTTGACACCTTTTTCTGGGAGGTTATTATCACCTACTGACTCCAATGAGGACTATGGAATCAACACCTTTGACCTCATGCTGGGTATAAGGACCAAATTACCAGATGTTGATTCAGTTACATATTTATTCCCAGAGAATTCTTGTACAAGTCACTCAGAATTGAGAAAGCTCGTTGGCATTAACTTTAGTTTTCCACCCCTCTGTGCAGCAATCTCATACTGAACACTCTGCAGTTCCAAGTGTAGTGGCACAGAGGCTAATGAGGCTTAAAACACCCTTTCTTTACATGGTTATGGCCACCACTGCAGGACTAGAGATGTCGCGAACATAAAATTTTCCATTTCTCAAACAGTGAATGCGAATTTATGCAAATGTTCGTGAACGGGCGAACAGGGCGAACCACCATAGACTTCAATAGACAGGCGAATTTTAAAACCCACAGGGACTCTTTCTGGCCACAATAGTGATGGAAAAGTTGTTTCAAGGGGACTAACACCTGGACTGTGGCATGCCGGAGGGGGATTCATTGCAAAACTCCCATGGAAAATTACGTAGTTGACGCAGAGTGTGGTAAGTTGACTTCGAAATGCGATTAATATAACCTGCATTAATTGCATTGCGAATTCAACTTAGAGCTGTGTTCCTAATGGTTGTATTGCTAGAATTGACGAATATAACGAATATAGCGCTATATTCTCAATCTTTGTTATATTCTAGCAATGCAACTATTAGGAACCCAGCTCTAAGTTAAATTCGCAATGCGATTAATACAGGTTATATTAATCGCATTGCGATTACAATTACTAACACTGCAGCTTCAGAATGAATCTAAGATGGATGCCGTCCTTGCTTTTTGTTAGGAGGTGGGAGGGTATGCTGATTGGCTGAAATGTGTCTCCTGACTGTGAGGTACAGGGTCAAAGTTTGCTCAATAATGAAGTATAGGGGCGAACGCGAACATCGCATATGTTCGCCTGCCACGGCGGACGCGAACAAGCTATGTTCGCCGGGAACCGTTCGCCGGCGAATAGTTCGGGACATCTCTATGCAGGACAGATAAGAGATGGCCGAGACATGCATGCCTATGTGAGAACACATGTTCCCAGTCATCAGAGTGGGAGGCACTTTTTCCTATAGTATGCAAGCACTATAGTATGCAAGTCACTGCTTCTGGATTGCAGGGTGGTCGTCACCCCAGAAACTAGCGATGGAAAAATTAATCAAGCCAGCAATGCCTTGTTGTATTACCTTTCTCTACATGATAAATAAATAGACAACCCTTTAAAATCTTTGGTCAATGATACCAGATTATGTTCGTACCCTACAGGCATAGATTGCCATTGCACTATAAGAGAGGGATGGGATGCGGACCTTTTGCATGCCTGCTCGATTCCCAAACCCAGGCATATGGACATCATGGAGAGTTTCCTGGGCTTTGTTAACTCCTCATCATTATGCACCTCAGTTGTCATATTCAGCCAGATGTATGCTTTAAAATCAATATAGAAGTTCATTCAGAGCAAGAACTACAGTATTTTTCATAAATTTTTAATGGTTTTGCAATATATTTGACAGGAAGCAAACTGATAAGGTTGATAATAAATTGTGCTTCCCGCCAGGAGTATGCAGTCATTTCACTATATTTTGCATTATTCTATTTGATCGTTATGTTTACTTCATGAAACCTTACTTTTGATTTAGCTTTGATCAATTTTACTAATTATCTAGTTACTGTACTAAATAAAAACTTACTAAATGTGCATGTAATCACTGAGTTATAAAACTTTTGCTGAGAAACATCATTCAGGTAAAATGCTTAAAAAGATTGCTCTACTTTATATATATGTGAAAAAAGTAGCCTACAAATCCCTTATATACCCTAACTAGTTAAGGGCATCTGTCAGCAGATTTGTACCTATGAAACTGACTGACCTGTTACATCTGCACTTGGCATCTATAGGTATCTGTATTGGTCCCATGTTTATATGTACCGGCATGGCCGAGAAAAAGTTTTCTAATATATGCAAATGAGCCTCTAGGAGCCACGCGGGCGTTGCCGTTACACCTAGAGGCTCCGCACTCTCTGCAACTGCCATGCCCTCTGCATTCTAAGGGCCAGTCAGTAAAAACGTCATCACACCTGGCCTGTCAATCAAACTGCAGAGAGAGCTGAGCCTCTAGTAGTAATTGCATCGCCCCTGTTGCTCCTAGAGGCTTATTTGCATATATTAAAACATAATTTTACTCAGCAATGCGGGCACATATGAACATGGGACCACACAGATGTCTTCAGCTGCCAAGTGCACATGTAACAGGTCAGCCAGTTTCAGGTACAAATCTGCTGACAAATGTCCTTTAAGTCACACAGACAAGCGCTTTGCTATGCTGTTTTCTCTGTTTACAAAAGTATCCACTTGGTGTACAGAAAAAATGAATTGTGAACATCCCCTTACCTGTATTTGACTTTGAATCCTGATGGTTTGTAATTCTTGATAATCACATCAGCTAATAAAGGCACTTGAAAGGATGCTGCTGAGGTGGTTGTGTTTGTGCAGTGTCCGACAGCGGCCAGGGGTCTTCTCTTTGTGTTGTTTTTGTCGTCACAGTGCCAGTGATAACAAAGGTGTTGTTGATTGCTAATGACCACACCTCTTGTCTGGTGCAGCTTGTAAGTCATTACTGAAGCCCTATTTAGTTCTGACTCACACTGCTTAAGATGCGGTTGATATTTCATGCTGGAGTTGGTTGAGCTGGTGTGTTGCTCCTTTGGATCAACTGCTCCTCCGTTCTGCTTTAAGCTAAGTGTTTGTTTTGCATTTTGTTGTTCGCTTGTGTTAGTTGCTTTCTAGGCTTCAGGGAAATGCTGGTTCCTTCATCTGGTAAGAAACCAGTAGTCTCATTCCCTGCCACCCCTTTTAGGGCCTTCCAGGGTCTCCAAAGATAAGGTTCCGGTGTATGAGTATTCCCACCTTCTGGGTCTACTCATATTGGCAGGAGTCAGGGAGAGGTCTAGGGATTCCTAGGAGGTCACCATCCCTCTCCCCTAGCTTTGAGTCCTCAACTCCTGTCTATTTCCTTCTGTATGTGTTCTGGTGTTTTTCCCTCCCCTATATTTGTGACAGCCAGTTGCAATGAAGCAACAAGAGCACAGGGCCTCTTTTAGTAATATGGTAGTACCCAGGTGTAGGAATGCCAAAGTGGTGTAGGGTGTCCTAAATGTCCCTTTAAGGTGTTGTGCACGTGTCACGTTGCTACTACCTGGATACGCTGGAACCACAGGCGTTCTCGTCTGCAGCAGAGCAAACAGGGGGAATAGTCGAGGGATTTGACAAAATCATTGAGTCCAGACCTTGTATATAGTTGAACAGCAAGTTTACTTGAATAAACTTTCTTCCAACCAATTTACAGGCTTTATCTTGGCTTCCAGCAGGCTTTGGCATAAATTCTGGCAGGCAAACACACTCGGCCCTACTACATCTGTTGCTCTCTGGCTCTCCTGTGCTAACAGGCTTAAAAAGGAATCTTTTCCTTTCTGCTGTACTTAGCTTTGTAATCTGGTCTGTATCTTTGTCCAGGGAACACTTTACTCCTGGCTTCTGAGGCTAATGCTTTTGCCTCTGGATCCAGCAGAGCTGAAGGTACTCTGGCTGACTTTGGCAGGACTTGTCCAACAGGGACAAGGGCCTGCTTCCTTCCCTTTGGCAGGGGGTACTCCCGACTGACTTCTAACTAACTAAACTCCTCCCTAGAGGGAGATAATAGAATGGAAAGAAGATTCCATTCTATGTAAGATAGCTCTGCCATGTATGTCGCCATCTGCTGGTGAACCAGGTACATAATATGAACATAACAGTTACATCAGAAATATGAATACACATTTTGCAGGCCCTGGAAATTAATACAGGGGATGACACGTGGTTAACAATAGGAGATAATGGCAGGGGGCAGAAGTGGTAATGCACCTCCAGGGTGTTACATTTGTACTGTACTTTCACAAGTATTGTTAGCTTGGGGAATGGGAAGAAAATTGTTGGGAGACCATTTGGTCTCAGTCTTCTATAGCTGTCATCATACCAATATGCATCAGATCCAAAATGGTTAAGGTATAGCCTATAGACATTGTTTTTTTCCCCAGCCAATGATGTTCTCCATCATTTCATCATCATTGGGAAAGTACTTTGGGACTTGTAACAGCCAATCTTACGTTTTTGATTGTTCATGTAGAAAAAGGGGTTGTGCAGCCAGTTTATATTGATGACCTATCCTCTGGATCAGCTTTTTGAAGAGGAGGCAGCATTCAGTATAAACAGCCTGTGTAGCCCATTTAGATGTAGTATTCTGCAGTCTATTACAGCTTCACATGGTAGCAACCCAGCTCTCCCAGGACCCTGAAAAGCAAATCTGCCTTGCTATGGGACTATTTAGGAATGAGGAGTGGGATTTATCTTGGTAGATTTATTATTCTGCAGTCTAATACAGCTCCACATGGTAGTAATCCAGGACACTAAATGACAAATCTGTCTAGCTATGGCACTATTTGGGGGAAAGGAGAATGCTTTATTTAGGCAGCTTTATTATTTAGCAGTCACTCCAGGTCCATATATTTTATTTTACTCACTTATATTGTACCAACATATTCTGCAGCTATTTATAGGCATTTTTTTTTCATTAATTTGTTACCCAGTTTTCCTGGGACTCTGAATGACAAATCTGTCTAGCTATGCTACAGTTTGGAGGATTGGTCACTGGGATTCAGCTTTTCCAGGCTCCTGTCTAACAAATCCAGCTAGGTATTCTACAATACTGGGGATTTACCAATTCATAAAAAGGCTGATCTGGCATTCTGCAATCTGAGAAAGCTGGGTAATAATCTCTGTGGGGCAGTGATGGGGGCATATTGGTTATATAAAATCCGTTCAATCCCACCCTGATATGCTGTGTGCATCTATTATATAGTACCAGGGCAACATAATCTGCTATCATCAATGCTGCAGCATAGTGTTGTCACCCAACTTTGGAATTCATCTGTATGGGAAAGCTGGGTAACAACCTCTGCAGAGATGTAATGGAGTTCACACATGGTACATACATTGTATATTCACTATATCCATAAATATACTATCAGGAAAACCTTGAATATAAGTAGTATATACTATATATGCAGTTTGATCCACATCATAGCTCCACTCACTACCCAGCTTTTCAAAGCTGCTGAAAAATCTGCACAATTATGCAGTAAAGGCAGGAATTATTACTGCATAACTCGGAAGATTAGGTATTTAGCCATATGTTCTATAGCTGTTACTAGGTCTGGTGCTGTTACCAAATCTAGTTTGTACTACGAGATTCCTTCCAACAAAATGGCTAGGCTCCCAGTGCAGACAAAAATTATCCAGACTAAATCCATTCTCTCCTCCTAAACTCATGTGAACAATGTGCTGCTTTTCTAGTTTATTTTTCATGGTCTGCAATTGAGAAATCTGAAGAATAAGAGTAAATAACATAAGGGGGTTATATTATGTTTTGTCGGTTGTTCTTTTTTCTCTGGATTCTGGGTTTAGTGGCCCTTTAACAACAGTCTGTAAACATCGGTGAAGTCAGGAGACCAACAGCTGAAGTTTTGGAAGAGGAGTATTGTCCCGTTTTTATCTGATTTAGGCCTCTTTCACACTTGCGTTTTGAAGATCCGGCGTGCACTTCCGTCGCCGGAATGCACGCCGGATCCGGCACAACGCAAGTGAACTGAAAGCATTTGAAGACTGATCAGTCTTCAAAATGCTTTCAGTGTTACTATGGCAGCCAGGACGCTACTAGCGTCCTGGTTGCCATAGTAGCAGTGGGGAGCGGGGGAGCGGCATACTTACATTCCGTGCGGCTCCGGGCGCTCTGAATGACGTCAGAGCGCCCGCGCGCATGGATCACGTGATCTATGCACTGGGGCGCCCTGACGTCATCCTGGAGCGTCCCGGGAGCCGCACGGAATGTAAGTATGCCGCTCCCCGCTCCCTACTTTACTATGGCAACCAGGACTTTAGCGTCCTGGCTGCCATAGTAACCATTGACAAAAAGCTAAACGTCGGATCCGGCGATGCGCGGAAACGACGTTTAGCTAAAGGCCGGATCCGGACTAATGCCCTTCAATGGGCATTAATTCCGGATCCGGCGTTGCGGCATGTCTTCCGGATTTTTGGACGGAGACAAATCCACAGCATGCTGCGCTTTTGTCAACGTCCAAAAAACGTTGACATACTGAACTGATGCATCCTGATGCATCCTGAACGGATTTCTCTCCATTCAGGATGCATGGGGATAATCCTGATCAGTAGCTTTTCGTCCTAGAGATCCGAGGACGGATCTCTAGGACGGAAAGCTAAAACGCTGATGTGAAAGAGGCCTAAGGATACTTGCTGCTCAACAGTCATGGGTGGGTCTTCTTTGCTGGATTTTTCATTTTGTGATGTGCCAAATGCTTTCTATAGTTGAGAGGTCTAGACTGTAGGCACACCAGTTCAGCTCCCAGGCTCTTTTTTTATGAAGCCATGCTGTTGGATAGATGTGGTATTTGGTTTAGCATTGTCTTGCTGAAATATGCAAGGTATTCCCTGAAAGATACATTGTCTTGATGGGAGCATATGTTGTTTTAAATCTTTACATACTGTTCAGCTTTGATAGTGCCTTTCCAGATGTGTAAGATGCCCATACCATAGGCATTATTGCAATCCTATAACACAATGTTTATCGGATTAATATTAATATGTAATATTATATATTATATTATAATATTATATATTGCAATCCTATACCATCAGAGATGCATGCTTTTGAACTGTGTGCTTGATAACTTGCTAGATGGTCCATCTCCTCAATCGTTTCTTGATTGTGTTAACATATAGCTTCTTCTTTGCATGATACAGCAATTGTGGATTGCACAACGAACTGTGTTCACAGACATTGATTTCTGGAAGTGTTCGTCAGCCCGTGCAGTTATTTCTAGTACAAAATCATGCCTTGTCCCTTGCACACATAAATTTCTCCAGATTCGCTGAATTTTTTGATGATATTATGTATCACAGATGGTGGTATATTCAAAAGCTTTATAATTTTACATTGAAGTTCTAAAATTTGCACAGAAATAGTTTTTCGCTGATTGGTGACCCTCTGTCCATCTTTACTTCTGAGAGATTCTGCCTCTCTAACATGCCTTTTTTTATACCCAGTCTTGTGACTTATTGTAGTTTCAAATTGCTCCTCCAGCTGTTGCTTTATTAATACCAATTACTTTACCAGCCTTTTGTTGGCCCTATCCCAACTTTTTGGAGATGTGTCACTGCCATCAAGGGTCTATGAGACTTGTAAATAATTGCATTCTGTTTTTATTTACATTTATTTACACATTACACAGTGTCCTGACTTTTGGAATTGGGGTTGTATATAATTGTGTAAATTGAAAACAATTTAAACCAAAGATATCAATCAAAATCATGTGATTAAATGAAATCTGTAGAGTTGAGCAAACACCTGGAAGTTCGGGTTCGCCGGGTTCGGCCAAACCTCACCGCAAAGTTCGAGTTCGGGTCCCGAAATTGACCAGAACTTGACCCCAAACCTGAACCCCATTAACGTCAATGGGGACCTGAACTTTGGGACACTAAAATGGCTCTAAAAAAGTCCTGGAAAGGGATAGAGGGCTGGAAATTTAAGTATAGGAAGGATAGGGAAATAACTTAAAATAACATTAAATACATAAAAAATAAAAATTAACGTTCTAAACCTGAGCACAAGTGAGTGACAGTGGGTCCTGCCACCCCGCAAACAGAGGATGTGGCAGCAACGCCACCACATCTTTCACCATCACCAAGCATCTTCACACTATACCATGGAAGCGTTCAGCTGTCCATCTCCCAAAACACTGGAGAGAAAGAGAACTAGAAAGAGGAAGTACCCCTCTACCCACCCACGATCCCTGGCCCTGAATGCCAGGATTTCAAAATTCCTGATCCTTTGAAATGCTGTCATTCTGTCTGGTGGAGATGTATGGAGACTTGAAAAAAAACTTATGGCGGTGGCTGTCCCACAGTACGTGGTTCCCAGCTGCCACTACTTTTCCGGGCGAGCCATCCCTTCCCTGCACAACTAAGTGGCGGACAAAATCAGGTGTGCACTGCGCAACACCATCTGTGGCAAGGTCCACATAACCACCAATACGTTGACCGGTAAGCACAGGCAGGGAAGTTATATCTCCCGAACAGCACACTGGTAAATGTAGTGGCGGCTGGGCCAGAGACGGATAGCAGTTTGACGCATGTCCTTCTGCCTCTGAGGATTGCAGGGCATTTCTGTTGCCTCCTCCTCCTACTCCGCTTCCTCCTCCTCTACCACCTCCTCATCCTTTCAGCGTAACACCTTCACCACCAACATTAGCAACGACAGCAGGCTGTTCCGAAACTAATCTGTTTGGGGGACAGACCGCGCAGGAGCTGTGGACGGGCATGGAACAACAGACCGATAAGTGGTTGGTGTCACTGAGCCTCAAGCCCGGCCTGGTGGTGTGTGATAATGGGTGAAATCTCGGAGCAGCTCTGGGCCTAGCCAGTTTGACACACATCCCTTGCCTGGCGCATGTGCTAAATTTGGTGGTGCAGAAATTCTGGTGGGACAAATTCACTTTTATTGGTGCTCAAGGACCCCTGCAGCCTGAGCCACAGATGAGACAGGCAAATAATTTTATTAAATTTGTCGGTTAGATTGTTGAGTAACATTTCCACGGTTTTCGGGACTTTTTATTATAAATCGTAACCAAAACTATACAAGGCACATTTCAAAAAGAGAAAATTAACCCGACCAGACTCACACCCTACACCCCCCCCCCCCGTTCAATTAAACCACTTAATAATGCCCATTCACAAACTATTTACAAATTTACTTATAAACACATTTAAATAACTATAAGTCAGATAAACTAAATAAACAAACAAAACTATATACATTATATACATGCCTTACCCTTAACTTATTAGGCCAGTCATATACAAGTGGCTTGGAGCGTGGGTTCCTGCACCAACATAGGCCAGGTACACAATTATCCAGCCAGGGCACAGTTCTGGAGGAGGAGGAGAAGAAACCGTGTTCACAGCAGGGTGGCACCAAAAGCAGCTCACGGCGATCACTTGAGCGTGGCTGGGGGGATACAGAGGACACAGATGATACACCTCCCACAGAGGACAGCTTGTCATTGCCTCTGGGCAGCCTAGCAAACATGAGCGACTACATGCTGCAGTGCCTGCGCAACGACTGCCGAGTTTCCCACATTCTAACTTGTGCAGGTTACTGGGTGGCCACACTGCTGGATCCCCATTACAAGGACAACGTGCCATCCTTAATTACGTCACTGAAGCGTGATTGGAAGAAGCCAATGCTGGTTGACGCGCTGCTGATGGCATTCACACCTGACACCGGGCTCAGTGGAAGCACAAGGCTTAAGCAGAGGAGGAGGAGGAAGAAGTCGCCAACGCACTTGAGTCACCATCCCGCACCTCAGAAGGCAGGGTTCGCATGGCCGAAATGTGGAAAAGCTTTGTCACCAAGCCACAACAACCAGCCCCACCAGCAGATATGGAACTTCTTAGCAAGAGGTAGCATTTCCGCAAAATGGGGGAATAGTATCTGTGCACACGCCTACACATTCTGACTGATGGGTCTGCCCAGGGTCGTAGTTACAGGAGAAGCAGGGAAAGTGGCTGCTTTGGGGCCCTGACCAAGAAGGGGCCTATCCAGGAGGAGGAGGACTAAAAGACTTTGTCAGGGCCCCAGTATTATACAATTGGAAAAAAAATGGGGATTGCAGTCAGCACAACCCAATACGCAGGTGCACGTTGCTATGGTGAAATACACATACAAACGTAAAAACAAAGGTGCAATGGCACACTGCAGCTAGAGCTCCGTCCTGCCACTATGCTGGATGTTAGATGAGGCATTAGTTTATATTTTGGCCAAATTATGTAAGCCACCCACCACTTCACGGTTGCCTCTATGAGTGGTCCCTAACATTAATTCTTACCTTTTATGGGTCATATCAGCCACACAAAATCCAGGGAGTGCAGGTGCAGCATGCATGCCAGATACACTCTGCTTGTAACCCCGTCTGGTGCCATACAGCGTTCATCAGATCAAGGGATGCAAATACCAACATGCATGCTGAGCCCACTAGTACTTCTCCTGGAACCAAATGGCTTCTGGTAAGTTCTATAAAGCAGACTCACTTTTACACTGACTTTAAAACCAGCCTACAGGGCGGATTCACTAGTCAGGTGTGTATGACTGCATGGAGGTCTGTACGGCACCAGACAGGGTTACAAGCAGAGTGTATCTGGCATGCATGCTGCACCTGCACTCCCTGGATTTTGTGTGGCTGATATGGCCCATAAAAGGTAAGAATTAATGTTAGGGACCACTCGTGAGGCAACTGTGAAGTGGTGGGTGGCTTACATAATTTGGCCCAAATATAAACTAATGTCTCATCTAACATCCAGCATAGTGGCAGGACGGAGCTCTAGCTGCAGTGTGCCATTGCACCTTTGTTTTTACGTTTGTATGTGTATTTCACCATAGCAACGTGCACCTGCGTATTGGGTTTTGCTGACTGCAATCCCCATTTTTTTTTCCTTTGTAGCAAATATGTGAGGCGTGGTGACCTCCATGCAGTCATGCACACCTGACTAGTGAATCCGCCCTGTAGGCTGGTTTTAAAGTCAGTATAAAACTGAGTCTGCGTTATAGAACTTACCAGAAGCCATTTGGTTCCAGGAGAAGTACTAGTGGGCTCAGCATGCATGTTGGTATTTGCATCCCTTGATCTGATGAACGCTGTATAGCACCAGACGGGGTTACAAGCAGAGTGTATCTGGCATTCATGCTGCACCTGCACTCCCTGGATTTTGTGTGGCTGATATGGCCCATAAAAGGTAAGAATTAATGTTAGGGACCACTCGTGAGGCAACCGTGAAGTGGTGGGTGGCTTACATAATTTGGCCAAAATATAAACTAATGCCTCATCTAACATCCAGCATAGTGGCAGGACGGAGCTCTAGCTGCAGTGTGCCATTGTTTTTACGTTAGTATTATACAATTACATTTTACACAGTGGCAGTATAGACAGTGTTGAAAACGGATGGAACGGCTGTCTGGTCTGAGAGAGCGATCTTTAGTAGCTACAGGAATGGGGGCAGCATGAAAGGGAGGGGTTGCGAAACAATTACTGGGGGAGGGGGGCCCCATTCAAAAATTTGCTGTTGGGCCCAGTCATTTCTAGCTAATCCACTGGGTCTGCTGCATTCAACTTCTGGGTCTCCAAATTGGGGACATGGCCTCAGCTTCACCTTTACGCGGAGGTGCTGGCCTGCCTTGCAGCCAGTGTATTGTCTGAACGTGTGTTTAGCACTGCTGGGGGCACTGCTGTCCACAGCCAACTTAGACAATCTAACGTTCATTAAAAAGAACCAGGCATGGATCCCACAGGACTTGTTTGTACCTTATGCAGAATAGACATGTTATACCATTGTTATACTACAGCGTATTCTTTGTTTTCTTTTTTATATTTCCCAATGTTTTGGGGCCACCTAATTTACAGAATATATTTCCCAGTCAGATATGCAGTAAAGGGGTACTTTGAAAGACAGAAGGGGTACAGATCATCCAACAATCTGAAGGCCACCTAATTTACAGCATATAGTTCCCAGTCAGGTATGCAGGGCAGGGGTAGTTTGAAATAAAAAAGGGGTCATGGAGCGTCCCCGTCATCAGGTATCTATTTGCCCGCTAAAGGATCATTTTAAAAGTGTATAGAAGCCACAAGGGGCCCCCACGCTGCAGATTTATCATGGAGACATCATGGAGATTTTACAGCATATAACTACAGCACCCAACAATGTAAACACTGCTGAATTTACAGAATATAATTCCCAGTCAGGTATGCAGTGCAGGGGAACTTTGAAAGAAAGAAAGGGTACAAATCACCTAACAATCTGAAGGCCACCTAATTTGCTGAATATACTTCCAAGTCAGGTATGCAGTGCCGGGGTGCTTTATGGCCCAAGAATGTAACATACGATTTTTAGAAATTTACCTCCCTATCACCTATGCAGAGCAGGGGTTTGTATACGGCAAAACTGGCAAAAAAATAGTTTTTTCAGCGTTGTATACAACACTGCTCTGTGACAGAACAGTACGGGTTTATTCCACTAACTAAAGAAATGCAGTTTTTCGCCGCAAAATTTCAAAACAGTTTTTCAGCATTGTATGCAAACGTGCTCTGTGGTACGACACTACGGGTTTATTCCCCTAACTACAGAAATGCAGTATGTCACCCCAAAAATTATAAAATAGGTTTTTCAGCGGTGTATGCAAACGTGCTCTGTGGTACGACAGTATGGGTTTATTCCGCCAACTATAGAAATGCACTAAATTATAAAATAGGTTTTTCAGCGGTGTATGCAAACGTGCTCTGTGGTACGACACTACGGGTTTATTCCCCTAACTACAGAAATGCAGTATGTCACCCCAAAAATTATAAAATAGGTTTTTCAGCGGTGTATGCAAACGTGCTCTGTGGTACGACAGTATGGGTTTATTCCGCCAACTATAGAAATGCACTAAATTATAAAATAGGTTTTTCAGCGGTGTATGCAAATGTGATCTGTGGTACGACAGTACGGGTTTATTCCACCAACTACAGAAATGCCCTGTGTCACCGCAAAATTTAAAAATAGGTTTTTCAGCGGTGTATGCAAATGTGATCTGTGGTACGACAGTACGGGTTTATTCCCCCAACTACAGAAATGCACTATATCACCCCTAAATTATAAAATAGGTAATGTAGGGGGACTTGACCTGCCAGAAAAAAGGAATTTTTCCCCCACCTCAGTAACAGATGGATTAAAAATTATTTTGCAGTATCACTGGGCTCAGGGCTGGGTACAAATATGTAGCATAGCACCCTCAGTAATTGCTGTAGTTTGAAGATTTAACACCACCAAGTTCAACAGATTTCTTCCCTAATCTGTCCCTCACAGAAGTGGCAGCATCCTATCCCTACACTAAGATCAACAGGGTGACGTGCGGCAGTACGTGACTCCAGCTTAAATAGAGGCTGAGTCACATGCTGCACTTAGCCAATCACAGCCATGTCAATAGTAGGCATGGCTGTGATGGCTTCTTAGGGCAAAGTAGTGAAACACTTGTTGATTGGCTGCCCTGCAGCCTTTCAAAAAGCGGAAAGAAATCGCCGAACAACAAACCCAAACTTTTACAGAAATGTTCGGGTTCGGGTCCTAGTGCGGAAAACCGTAAAGTTCGCTCAACTCTAGAAATCTGCAGTTAAATCAAAGCCATATGCAGGAGGATGTGTGGCAGCACACAGATTTCTTCTAGAAACAATGCTTTATGGTAAAAATGTGGTAACTGGTAAGACATCCACTAGTTGTCAGTTATGTTACAAGTATTTATATACAACAAAAAAACTTTTTCTGACTGCATCATTCTCTGACTTAGGCCTCTTTCACACAATCGTTTTTTTTGCGAGTGTACGGGCAATTTTTTGCTTTCCATATACAGTCCGTATATGGTCCGTATACAGAACCATTCATTTCAATGGGTCCCCCCAGAAAAACGGAAGGTACTCCATATGCATTCCGTTTCCATATTTCCGTCCCGTTAAAAGATAGAACTTGCCCTTTTCTTGTCCGCATCACAGACAAGGATAGTACTGTTCTATTAGGGGCCAGGCATTTTTTTTTGCGGGCGGCAAAACCATACGGTCGTGTGAAAGAGGCCTTAGTAAAAGTATTCCCCTTTTCTTTTACTTATTTAAATTTTATACTGGTTTAGGAAAAAAATTAATTGATTATTATTTACAATTTTGCCACTTGATACACTGGTATATCCCATGTTTTGCACAGTGTGCCCACAAAAAAAACTTGAGTGTACGGTGCTGTGAACACATTTTGAAGGGTCTAGGAAGCTAGAAAGTATAAACTTTTATGTATGTATCAAAGAGCTCAACTCCATTGAGGACATCATCAGGGTAAGATTTGTCTTGTTGTTACCACCAATACTTTTTATATCATATAAGCATCGGCCAGATGCCATGTTAGGAACTTGTTGATGGGAGCTTGCTAATTTTCTCATATCTCAGTGACTGGTACTTACTTTGTATGTTATCCTTTGTATATATATCTTTTATGTATTTTAACATAGTGTGGTAACCTTTTTATGCACCTAAGCCTTGCTGCCTATTTTTAAAGCCTGTTTTATTCCCTGATCTCAGAATTCACGGTAAAACAATGTGTGTATACTCATTTCAACTGATACAGGGCAAGTGGTTCAGCTGAGTCTAAGGCTTCTAAATGTTTGCTTCTGGCTTCTACTGTATATACACATTTTCTGTTCATTGATTGTTTGTTCGATGGAGAATTTAGTGAGTGCCCTTTATTATACCTACACTACTTGCCAAAGTTTTGGATATTTGGCTTGTGGGTGAAATTTCAGGATGAACCTAAATTGCAATGCGCTCTAACCTTTACCTCTAACCTTAATGTGAGCTTCTCTAAACGTTTGAATGCACATATCCAACTGTTCAATGTTTCAGTACTGTTTGCACAACTTGCTGTTCTTTAACAAGGAGCTTAAGAGCAAAATTCACAACAGGTGTTTGATCCATGAATCGCCAAATAAATTTCCTGGTTCAAGTAGAATTGGTATTTAAACTGTCCTCCTCATCATGCTGTTCACATTTTGACATCATGAGACCAAAACGACACCTAACAATTGATCAACAGTACCTCGCCATTAAAGGGCTTCAAACAGAATGTTCTCAGATGGAAGTGGACACTGAAATTAGAGTGTCACAGAGTGTCATCAGCAGGATGCAACCGAGATACAGAGAGACTGGAAGAGTCACAGAAAGGCATAGAAGTGGATGTCCTTTGCCCACATTCCACACTGATTACCGCTTCATCGTGAACAATGCCCTGCATAACCTGATGATGAATGCCACACAACTCCAGGCACATTTAAGGGAGGTAGGAGGCACCCAAGTGTCACTTTAGACCATTTAAAGCCGTTTACTTCAGCATAGTCTGCGTGCCAGATGACCTGTACAAGTACCTGACCACACCACCAGGTACAGGGGACATTGTCTTGCATGGGCCAGGGAGCCTCTACGCTGGGCGAGGGACCAATGGGCCACACAGCAGAAATGATGGCCACCAATGATGTTGGAGACATCAAGGAGAGCGCTATATATCCACCACTGTTGTCAACAGTCAAGCTTTTGGGGGTTGTTGTTAGTGTAGGCAGGTGTATCTAGTCAATACAGAAGTGCCCTACACTTTGTGAATGGTACATTGACAAGCCTATACTACTTGAATAACATCATTAATCCAGTCATTGTGCCTCTGCATGAACAACACAGGCCAAATTTTATCTTCATGGACTTAATGTGCCAGCTCATTGAGTTTACATCATTTGGGAATGGCTGCTGAAGACTGTGGTACCTCAAATAGAATAGCCTACGCTTTCTCCAGACCTGAATCCCATTGAAAACCTATGGGATCAGCTGAGTCACAGTGCCATGCATCAGCAGACAATAAGTCGACTTGTGCACAGCATGATACATCGTTGTCATACTGTAAATGATGCTCAAGGCCACATGACAAGTTATTGACATTTTTTAGGATGGTTTACCCACCACTGTTGCTAGCTTTCGTTTCAATAAATTGTTTGAGATGAGTAGATCACCATTGCATGCATCTACCCAAATTTCCTACATACTCCTTTAACATACTATTCTTTGCATAAAAAAAATTATTGATCCTTTTAAAAGAACATAATAAAAAAAATGGTATATGCATCTTATTTGGTGTGGTTATGGCACTACCTTGGCACCATCTCATATAGCAGCTGTCTAACATAATATTGATTTACATTCTAGTTTATGAAACATGAATTTTGTGCACTCTAAATAAAAAATGATTAGCAGGAAATTAGGTTAATTATTTGAGTAATTTTAACAAATATTAATAGTCATTTCAAAGACACAGTAGAAAATCCGATTATTTAAATGAGGGAGAAATTGAAAAGAACATGCAATAAATCAAATATTCAGGAACAGCAAGTTACTTATTCTTTGTTCATGAAAAGGAAATGGGAACAAATTGGTGCCTGACGTGCTAATATAGATTCCACAAAGAGAATAGAGTTTTAAGTACAGTAAAGCTCTGAGGGGAAGATTTATCAAGATCTGCACTTATATCCCCTGCATTTCCATAAGTTGCACCAAATTTTTTGCGAGGTACAGGCCTCATCATATATTAGGTGCATCTTCCGGCAGTCAGTGTGCCTAAACATGTACGGCAGCTCAGAGATTTCTGTCTTCATTTGCTCCAGAAAACATATGAAAATGAAGATAAACACCCAAACAGTCCCCCCCCCATCGTCATATATTAGGTGCATCCTCCGGCAGTCAGTGTGCCTAAACATGTACAGCAGCTCAGAGCGCCTGTAGATTTCTGTCTTCATTTGGTCCAGAAAACACATGAAAATGAAGATACATTTGTTATGGGCGCTGACCATGACCACCCAAACAGTCCCCCCCCCCCCCCTGCACATGCCTCCTTTCGGAAAAGTGGCAAGGGTGGTGTAAAAATGGCACTTGCGACAATATTTTGTCACAACGGCATTTGAAAGTTTCCTTTAATACTAGGTAGCTGCATGTGGCCCATGTGGGGACCTTTTTCTGGCCCGGCCCCCATAGGAACTATTCCTCTGGTTAGCTACTTAGATGCTAAAGTAATAATTGTACCAGTGTAAAGGTGGCTCCCCTGTTCACTGATATGGAAATGGTGCACTAGTCAGTATGACTCACCCTGTCACCATAAACTTGAAGTTGTATATACCATAAATGATAGGCATTCAGGCAACGTTGCGCATCCCTTCATCTTTATCCGGACATGGTTGCTACTAAATAAATAACTGTATATAGCTCAAATGTCCACCTGTATATTGATAGATCTAATCAATGTCCGATACTCCCGATTAACAACCCACACGGTCGCGCAATATGACTGTTACTCACTGTTTGAGATAAGCGCGAGACTAAAGTACTCACTACTAGGAGTGATATACGGAGGTAAGATCTATCTGTACCGAACATCACGTGGGACACCATGGCTGGCACTTGACACTGCTCCTTTACAACAAACAGTGAGTAACTAACAGTCATATTGCGTGAACATGTGGATTGTTGATAGGGAGTGAGTTTATCGGACATTTATTAGATTTATCAATATACAGGTGGACATTTGAGCTATATACAGTTATTTATTTAGTAGCAAACATGTCCGGATAAACATGAAGGGATGCGCAATGATATGAATGGAGATTGCGCAAACTGAACTGAATAGCTATAAATAACAGACTTGGTACGTTCTCGCATTTAGCTACATTGTGATGCAATTCAACATCCTACTCAACATCTCCACCAATATTGGGATATGACTATACAGCATCTGGATGTGTTTGTGATATAATGTGATTGATTATATCAAGATTAGCGATAGCGCAACTTTAATCAAACCCAACACATTAAATCATTAGCGATATTTAGGTAGCACATTAGATACATATTATGCACAACGTGGATTACCTTGATATGCATAGGTGTATTAATTAATTATAACGGTAGTTACTCTGCGGTGGCAGTCCTCCAATAGGGATATTGTCACAACTAGTGATTTGTATGGTGTATGACAATTATTATCATACTCTATAAGTGTGATTGTATCCCAGGTGAAGACCTTCTATCAGAAGATATTCCTAAAAGTTTTAGTTATATTACTTTTACTGGGTTTTATTTATATGTATATATGATATGGTTTTATAAGTAAACGTTGCCTGTTCAGAGTGATTTCAGACGCTGAGTGCCTCTAATTTATGGTATATAAAGTCATAATTGACATTGGCATCTAAGCATTCAAATTGACTAGATCAGAATTATCTCTAATTGTTGACTGTATAATACAGCCAGCATCTACAAGTGATGGCTGTAAATGATATATTGATTATTTTTGCTACATAATTTTACATATATTTGATATGAAATCATTGACATCATATGACCAAAATGACCTGTTTGCCAGGATCTTCATCCAAGAAACATTCCATTTGTGTGTGTGTGTGTGTGTGTGATGACATTATTCGGCAAAACTGATTTTCAAGGGTGAATGTGCTTCTATTTTATCTTGGAAAAAGCATTTTGTACTTTTGCCCCACCTATCCCACAAACTTGATTAGGTGGTACATATAGCGGTTTGGGTTCTTACTCTCATTGCACACAGAGGTAACAAGAAGCAGCAGGGTTTGCTCTCCTAAATGTAGATTCCCAATGGCATAGATAAGTTTACAGTTGGACCTGCCTGACTGAGACCACCTTGGCACTGGTAGGTGGGCAGAGATGTGTTTTGATCAAAATTTATTGGCTGAGAGTCTCAGATTATATCATATCAGAGTCCCCTGGTGGGGCCTGAGCAAGGTGGGCCCCTAGTCTCCCACCTTCTACAGAATTGGCATATAACAGAGTATACTTACTGCAGTACATATAGATAGGCATTGTACAGCACCTCAACCAGCCTCAGTTCATATAAAAAACTGAGTAAAATATTTAAGAAACTACCCAGTTTATTATTATAGACACAATCATTGGACTAAGATAACTTACATTATATGTACAGAGGCAGGACAGCCAGTATCCTCCTTTCCGTGAACATGTGGATTGTTAATAGGGAGTTTATCGGACATTTATTAGATTTATCAATATACAGGTGGACATTTGAGCTATATACAGTTATTTATTTAGTAGCAAACATGTCCGGATAAACATGAAGGGATGCGCAATGATATGAATGGAGATTGCGCAAACTGAACTGAATAGCTATAAATAACAGACTTGGTACGTTCTCGCATTTAGCTACATTGTGATGCAATTCAACATCCTACTCAACATCTCCACCAATATTGGGATATGACTATACAGCATCTGGATGTGTTTGTGATATAATGTGATTGATTATATAAAGAGCGCAACTTTAATCAAACCCAACACATTAAATCATTAGCGATATTTAGGTAGAACATTAGATACATATTATGCACAACGTGGATTATCTTGATATGAATAGGTGTATTAATTAATTATAACGGTAGTTACTCTGCGGTGGCAGTCCTCCAATAGGGTATGGGGATCCGCTCTGGTAGGCAGTGGTAGCGAGAGCAATATAGAGGCAACACAGACAGGTCTTGGTGTTAAACGGTGCTTTCTTTATTCACACGGTGAACACAAGTGAAAAGGCAGTGCAGTTCATAGGGAGGGTGGTCACACACAACGGCAAAACAATAGTTCAGTCCCAAGCCAGCTGCAGGCTACTTGAGGACTGGTTCCATCACAACAAGAAAAGTCTATTCAAAGCCAGGAGTAATGTCACCTCTTTCTCCTTGGGGAAGCAAGCCCCTGGGTCCGGCTTCTAGCCACGGAATACGGATCCCTCCTGGCTTCAGCTGGGGTTCCCCGCACAGTCCTTTACAGGCCTCAGTACACAGCCCAGCTCACCTTCACCTCTCACTCTCACAGCAAGAGAACAACAGCTTCCACACCACACCCTTGCTGCTGGTCGGGTTTTAAACCCTCCCTGCAAACCTGGCCTGGACCGTGGGGAGACAGGCACCCACCCGCATATCTGCCTGCTCCCAGTAAGAGCCGGCCCGGATCCGCTGTGTTAACAGCATAACCGCTGCAAAACACACTTTTCCGGCTCTTACTCCACCGGGACCAGGACCCCCGGTGGCACGTACCTACCGTCTATTACCACCCCAGGTACTCTCCTACAAGGGATATTGTCACAACTAGTGATTTGTATGGTGTATGACAATTATTATCATACTCTATAAGTGTGATTGTATCCCAGATGAAGACCTTCTATCACAAGACATTCCTAAAAGTTTTAGTTATATTATTTTTACTGGGTTTTATTTATATGTATATATGATATGGTTTTATAAGTAAACGTTGCCTGCTCAGAGTGATTCCAGATGCTGAGTGCCTATAATTTATGGTATATAAAGTCATAATTGACATTGGCATCTAAGCATTCAAATTGACTAGATCAGAATTATCTCTAATTCTGGTCATTAGAGTGGGGTGTTGACTGTAATACAGCCAGCATCTACAAGTGATGGCTGTAAATGATATATTGATTATTTTTGCTACATAATTTTACATATATTTGATATGAAATCACAGACATCATATGACCAAAATGACCTGTTTGCCAGGATCTTCATTCAAGAAACATTCCATTTGTGTGTGTGTGTGATGACATCATTCGGCAAAACTGATTTTCAAGGCTGAATGTACTTCTATTTTATCTTGGAAAAAGCATTTTGTACTTTTGCCCCACCTATCCCACAAACTTGATTAGGTGGTACATATAGCGGTGTGGGCTCTTACTCTCATTGGTTGCACACAGAGGTAACAAGAAGCAGCAGGGTTTGCTCTCCTATCATTGGACTAAGATAACTTACATTATATGTACAGAGGCAGGACAGCCAGTATCCTCCTTTCCCAGGCACCTGCCTTCTCAAAGTTTCTACAGGGGCCCCATAATGAATCATCTTGTAGTGTCTTGCTGCTGTTTGCTGCTATGTAAGCAGGTGCTATTTGGATGTATTCATATGGTGGGCCCCCAATATAAATTTTACTGGTGGGTCCTAGGGAGCTCTGGTTTCAAATTATCTTCTGTTAGACCTTAGGTGCCCATTATTGTGAAAGAACTAGGGTCCACCTGTTTATCTTCTTGTACTCTGGTGGTACAATGCAACTGTATGCAGGTATACAGGTATAGTTGAGCAAACACCTGGAAGTTCGGGTTCACCGGGTTCGGCCGAACTTCGTCGCAAAGTTCAAGTTCGGAACCCAAACTTGACCCGAATTTGACCCCGAACCCGAACCCCATTGAAGTCAATGGGGACCCGAACTTTGGGGCACTAAAATGGCTCAAAAAAAGTAATGGGAAGGGCTAGAGGGCTGGAGATTGAAGCACAATGGGGATAATAGTAGTACAAAAATACATAAAGATTAAAAATAAACGTTCTAAACCTGAGCACAAGTGAGTGACAGTGGCACCAGCCAACCAGCAAACAGAGGATGTGGCAGCAACGCCACCACATCTTTCACCGTCACCAAGCATCTCCACACTATACCATGGAAGCGTTCAGCTGTCCATCTTCCAAACACTGGAGAGAAAGAGAACTAGAAAGAGAAAGTACCCCCATACCCACCCGCGATCCCTCGCCCTGAATGCCAGGATTTCAAAATTCCTGGTCCTTTGAAATGCTGTTATTCTGTCTGGCGAGCCATCCCTTCCCTGCACAACCAAGTGGCGGACAAAATCAGGTGTGAACTGCACAACGCCAACATCTGTGGCAAGGTCCGCATAACCACCAATACGTTGACGTGGCAGGGAAGTTATATCTCCTGAACAGCACACTGGGTAAATGTAGTGGCGGCTGGGCCAGAGGCGGATAGCAGTTTGGCGCAATGTCCTTCCGCCTCCTGTTGCCACCTCCTCCTACTCCGCTTCCTCCTCCTCTACCACCTCCTCATCCTTTCAGCGTAACACCTTCGCCACCAACATCAGCACAGCCAGGTGGAAACGACAGCAGGCTGTTCTGAAACTCATCTGTTTGGGGGACAAACCCCACACCGCGCAGGAGCTGTGGACGGGCATGGAACAACATGAGTGGTTGGTGTCACTGAGCCTCAAGCCCGGCCTGGTGGTGTGCGATAATAGGCAAAATCTCGTAGCAGCTCTGGGCCTAGCCAGTTTGACACACATCCCTTGCCTGGTGCATGTGCTGAATTTGGTGGTGCAGAAATTCCTGAACACCTGACAGTGAAAATCTATTCAGTTAATCTAGCTCTTAGATTCTGGTGGGACAAATTCACTTTTATTGGTGCTCAAGGACCCCGGCCTGAGCTGCAGATGTGACAGGCAAATAATTTTATTAAATTTGTCGGTTAGATTGTTGGGTAACATTTCCACGGTTATCAGGACTTTTTATTTTAAATCGTAACAAAAACAATACAAGGAACATTAACCTGACCAGACTCCCCCCACTTTACCCCTCCCCCCCTTTGTCTCAAACCACTCATTAATGCCCATTCACAAACTATTTACAAATTTACTTATAAACATATTTAAATAACTATAAGTCAGATAAACTAAATAAACAAACAAAACTATATACATGCCTTACCCTTAACTTATAAGGCCAGTCATATACAAGGTGGGTTCCTGCACCAGCATAGGCTTCCTTCCCTCTTCCACTGTTATTAGACAGTCCAGAAATGCCAGTTTGTTGTTCTGCATATCTTCCCACGTGAACTTGATGTTATGATCCACTGAGTTGATGTAGTCGGTGAAAGCCTGTAACTCTTGTTTATGAATTTTAACTCAAGTGTCATCCACATATCTGAACCAATAACTCGGTGTAATTCCCTTGAAAGTGGTCAGGGCTTTCCTTTCTACTTCCTACATATACAAGTTCGCCACAATAGGTGATGCTGGCGATCCCATAGCACAGCCATGTTTTTGCTTGTAGAACTTGTCCTTATACTTGAAGTAGGTGGTAATCAGACAAAGGTCCAGTAAGGCACACACTTGATCTGGGCTAAGTTCTGTTCTGCAGCCTAAAGTGTTGTCTAATAAGTAACAACTGTTTCTTGACTGTTTCAATTGCCTCTGCAGTGGGTATGCAGGTGAAGAGGGATGTAACATCATAGGAGACCATTGTTTCTTCTGTGCCCAATACCAAGTTCTGGATTTTGGTGGTAAAATCCTGAGTTGTTGTTTTGTTTCGCCGATATACAGTTCTGCGCAGTCCTCATTGCACTGGACTGCGTACACAATGTTGTCCATCTTGTGTTTAGGCGTTCAGTCTTTTGGGTGAACCAGTTGTTGTCTCAGTGTGTTGCTGGGTTTAAAGCAGACAGGGATGTTGTTGGCGACTACCTTTGGCTTTACAGCTAAAAAAGGCTTTACAGTATGTCAGGCAACAATGCAACCGCCAATTGTAATGAATTAAGTTTCCTGTCTGTCATGCAGTGCAGGGGTACTTTGAAAGAAGGAAGTGGTACAGATCAGCCAACAATCTAAACGCTACCTAATTTACAGAATATATTTCCCAGTCAGGTATGCAGTGCAGGGGTAGTTTGAAAGAAAGAAGGGGTACAGATCACCTAACAATCTGAAGGCCACCTAATTTACTGAATATATTTCCAAGTCAGGTATGCAGTGCAGGGGTACTTTATGGCCCAAGAATGTAACAGATGATATTTAGAAATCTACCTCCCTGTCACCTATGCAGAGCAGGGGTTTGTATACAGCAAAACTGGCAAAATGTCACCTTCCAATGTAACAGATGATATTTAGAAATGTACCTCCCTGTCACCTATGCAGAGCAGGGGTTTGTATACAGCAAAACTGGCAAAATGTCACCCTCCAATGTAACAGACGATTTTTAGAAATTTACCTCCCTGTCACCTATGCAGAGCAGTGGTTTGTATACGGCAAAACTGGCAAAATGTCACCCACCAATGTAACAGACGATTTTTAGAAATTTACCTCCCTGTTACCTATACAGAGCAAAAGTTTCTGTACGGCAAAACTGGGTTAATGTCACCCAATAATGTAACAGACGATTTATACAAATTTACATCCCTGTCACTTATGCAGAGCAGGCAATTGTATACTGCAAAAATGGTAAAATGTCAGCCACCAATGTAACAAATGATTTTTAGAAATGTACCTCCCTGTCACCTATGCAGAGCAGGGGTTTGTATACGGCAAAAATGGTAAACTGTCAGCCACCAATGGAACAGATGATTTTTTAGAAATTTACCTCCCTTTCACCTATGCAGAGTAGGGGTTTGTATATGGCAAAACTGGGTTAATATCACCTAATAATGTAACAATCGATTTTTACAAATTTACATCCCTGTCACCTATGCAGAGCAGGGGTTTGTATACGGCAAAACTGGCAAAATGTCACCCTCCAATGTAACAGATGATATTTAGAAATCTACCTCCCTGTCACCTATGCAGAGCAGGGGTTTGTATATGGCAAAACTGGTTTAATGTCGCCCAATAATGTAACAGATAATTTTTACAAATTTACCTCCCTGTCACCTATGCAGAGCAGGGGTTTGTATACGTGAAAAAGTGTGTGTTTTTTATAGCACCAATGTAAATGCAGTATATTATGGTTGTATTGTACTGTCAGAAATGCAGCGTAGCACGCAAGTTTTCTATCTAGCACAAAAAAGTGTGCTTTTTTATATCAGCAAGGTAACTGCAGTATTTAGCAGTCTAATTGGACTGTCAGATATGCAGTACCTGTTACACACAGATAAAAAATCGGTTTAGGTCACAAAAAAATGTGACAGACTAATGTAATTGTATAATTTTCACTGCCAGGTATGCACTGTAGGCCGCAGGGGTACTTGAACGGCCAAAAAAGGAAATTTGTCCTCCACTGTGCTTCCAGAACAGAATTAAAGTAATGTCCCTGGCACACATGCAGTTCACATGCAGTTGCAAGTGCTCTGTACTTTCAAAAATGGCTGCCGACGCCCACCGAACTAGCAGATGGATTAAAACTTATTTTTCAGTGTCACTGGGCTCAGGGCTGGGTACAAAAATGTAGCATAGCACCCTCAATAATCTCTGTAGTTTGAAGATTAAATACATCACCAAGTTCAACAGAATTCTTCCCTAATCCTTCCCTTACAGCAGCAGCATTCTATCCCTACACTGAGAAGGGCAGAGTAACGTGCGGCCCTATGTGACTCCAGCCTATATAGAAGCTGGGTCACATGCTGCTCTTGGCCAATCACAGCCATGCCATTAGTAGGCATGGCTGTGATGGCTTCTAAGGGCAGACTAGCGAAACGCTTGTTGATTGGCTGCCCTGCAGCCTCTCAAAAAGCGCCAAGAAATCGCTGAACACCAAACTCGAACCCAAACTTTTACGGAAATGTCCGGGTTCGGGTCCGGGTACTAAAAACCCTAAAGTTCGTTACAAACCCGAAAATTACAGTTCGGGTTCGCTCAACCCTGCTTACAGGATATTAGAAGTTTTCTAGGAAATGCTTTCAGCTTGCTTTGATAGCCTTGCATACGGAACTACCTGCTCTCCCTGCTTAGTCTGCCTTCGGGAGACTATTTATAATTGGACAGTAAAGAGCGGCATAGGCAATATTTGTTTTTGCGATATTTCACAATTTTTTCGCATAATACTCGCAATAAATTAGCGAATTCTAAAATTCGTGATCTGCAGTCATTATTTTCGCGATTGCGCAAATAAGCACTAATGATGCGCATATTTTTGCACAATACATGCAACTTCACATTTTATCAGGTCTGATAAGATATTACTGATTGGTGCACTAAGTATTGTTGTAACATCGCAAAACTATGTCTGTAGCATGTATGTATGGACAGCAGAGAAACAGTAATTCCTATCACAGTACCTAACACCCTGCACTGGAACCTATCAGCTACACTATATCACAATCTAACCTACACTGACTATCTCCCACTAACTATCTGTATTATATATATGAGCTAACTAACTATCTAATGTAATTGGATAAGGAACAGGATCTAGATGAAAGCACAGAGCACAGCAATGTCACTGCTCTCTCTCTCTCAGAACTGCAAAAAAACTGCAGAAAATGGCTGCTGGGGAGCTTCTTATATAGTAAAGGGGTAGGCAACTTTCCTATTGGTTGCCAAGTAGAGTTGAGAGGTCACCTGGATATTCGGGTTCGAGAAGTTCGGCCGAACTTCACAGAAATGTTCGGGTTCGTGATCAGAACTTGACCCCGAACCCTATTGAAGTCAATAGGGACATGAACTTTTGGGCACTAAAATGGGTGTAAAATAGCCCTGGAAAGGGCTAGAGGGCTGCAAAAGGCAGCAAAATGTGGGTAAGTGCCCTGCAAACAAATGTGGATAAAAAATAACTTAAAATAAAATAACTAAAAAGTAAACAATATTAATTGGCAACTCGGAGAAGGAGGTGGAATAGGAGGTTGGGGAGGCGTCGGGTGGGAATACCATCAGCAGTGCGTCTACCAGCGTACGTTTTGTAGTCAGTAGTCACGCATCTTTTGATCAGTAACATACGTTTTTTACAAAATTTGGTTTCCTGCCAGCATTGCACAGCTGTGGCTTATCACTGGCAAAAATGGATTAATGTCACCCACCAATGCAGCAGGCGATTATTAGAAATGGAGGCCCCTGGCACCCAGACAGAGGAGAGGTCATTGGACGGCAAAAAGAGGTTAATGTCACCCACCAAAGCAACAGGCGATTATTTGAAACATAGGCCCCTTGCACCCAGACAAAGGAGAGGGCAATGCATGGCAAAAGAGGCTTCATGTCACCCAGCAATGGAATAGACCATTTTCAGTCATTTAGGACCCTGGCACCCAGACAGAGGAGAGAGGTCAAGTAACAGCAAAACAGGCTTCATGTCACCCAGCAATGAAACAGGCCACTTCCAGTAATTTAGGTCCTAGCACCCTGACAGAGGAGAGAGATCCTGTAACAGCAAAACAGGCTTCATGTCACCCAGCAATGGCACAGGCAATTATCATTAATGTAGACCGCAGGCACCCAGACAGAGGAGAGGTACCGTAACAGAAAAACAGGCTTCATGTCACCCAGCAATAGAATAGGCCACTTTCAGTAATTTAGGCCCTAGCATCCAGACAGAGGAGAGAGGTCCCATAACAGCAAAACAGGCTTCATGTCACCCAGCAATAGAACAGGCCACTTTCAGTAATTTAGATCCTAGCACCCTGACAGAGGAGAGAGGTCCCGTAACAGCAAAACAGGCTTCATGTCACCCAGCAATGGAACAGGTGATTATCATAAATGTAGGCCCCAGGCACCCAGACAGAGGAGAGAGGTCCCATACACAGCAAAACAGGCTTCATGTCACCCAGCAATGAAACAGGCCACTCAGTAATTTAGGCCCTAGCACCCTGACAGAGGAGAGAGGTCACGTAACAGCAAAACAGGCTTCATGTCACCCAGCAATGGAACAGGCGATTATCATTAATGTAGACCGCAGGCACCCAGACAGAGGAGAGGTCAATGCACGGCAAAAAGATGTTAATGTCACCCACCAAAGCAACAGACGATTATCTGAAATTTAGGTTCCTGGCACCCAGACAGGGGAGAGGGCAATACACGGCAAAAGAGGCTTCTTGTCACCCAGCAATGGAACAGGCGATTATAATTAATGTAGGCCGTAGCCACCCAAACAGAGGAGAGAGGTCAATGCACCGCAGAAAAAGCTTCATGTCACCCCCCAAAGCAACAGGCCATTTTCAGTAATTTAGGCTGCAGGTACCCAGACAGAGAAGAGAGGTCACGTAACAGCAAAACAGGCTTCATGTCACCCAGCAATGGAACAGGCCATTTTCAGTAATTTAGGCCCCTGGCACCAAGACAGAGGAGAGAGGTCACGTAACAGCAAAACAGGCATCATGTCACCCAGCAATGCAGCAGTCGATTATCATAAATGTAGGCCCCAGGCACCCAGACAGAAGATAGGTCAATGCATGGCAAAAAGAGGTTAATGTCACCCACCAAAGCAACAGGCGATTATCATAAATGTAGGCCGCAGACACCCAGACAGAGGAGAGAGGTCAACGCATGGCAAAACAAGCTTCATGTCACCCACCAAAGCAACAGGCTATTTTCAGTATTTTAGGCTGCAGGCACCCAGACAGAGGAGAGGTTCATTCAAATTGGTACAAATAAAAAAAGGATTCAATGAATAAGTGCACTGGAGTACAAGAATGTATGGTTGAGGCGGTTAGAAATGTCTATTCTGAACAAGGTACGGACAAGTCCTGTGGGATCCATGCCTCGTTCATTTTATGTTTGTATGTAATGACGCCCCCTGCCATTCTAAATACACATTCAGACAATACACTGGCTGCAGGGTAGGGCAGGCCAGCACCTCCAAGGCATAAAGGGCAAGCTCAGGCCATGTGGACAATTTGCAGACCCAGAAGTTGAATGGGGCAGACCCATCAGTCAGTACATGGAGGCATGTGCACACGTACTGTTCCACCATGTTGTTCAACTGCTGCCTCCTGCTAAGACGTTCCGTATCAGCTGGTGGTGCAGGTTGCTGTGTCGCAGTGACAAAACTTTTCCACAAGTCGGCCATGCTAACCCTGCCTTCTGAGGAGCTGGCTGTGACACAGCTGCATTGGCGACCTCTTGCTCCTCCTCTGCCTTCGCCTTGTGCTTCCATTTGTCCCCCCGTGACAGTTGGGAATGCCCTCAGGAGCGCGTCTACCTGCATGTGCTTGTACTTTTGCATCTTCCTATCACGCTCCAGTGTGGAAATTAAGGTGGGCATGTTGTCTTTGTACCGGGGATCCAGTAGGGTGGCAACCCAGTAGTCAGCACAAATTAAAATGTGGGCAACTCTGCTATCGTTGCGCAGGCACTGCAGCATGTAGTCGCTCATGTGTGCCAGGCTGCCCAAAGGTAGGGATAAGCGGTCCTCTGTAGGTGGTGTATCGTCTGTGTCCTCTGTGTCTCCCCAGCCACACTCCAGTGATGGCCCTGAGCTGCATTGGGTGCCACCCTGCAATGAACCCGGTTCCTACTCCTCCTCTACCCCATCCTTATCCTCCTCGTCCGCCAGAACTGTGCCCTGGCTTGCCACATGTGAACCTGGCCTCTGCGGATGCAGGAACCCACCCTCTGAGCCACTTTGGAATGACCAGCCTGAAACCCTGTGAAATGCCCCCTCTTCCTCCTCCTCTTCTGCCACATCCTCTTCCGTCATCGACGTAATAGATTTTTCAAGACATAGAAGTGGTATTGTAATGCTAACAATGGCATCATCAGCACTGGCCATGTTGGTTGAGTACTCAAAAGACTGCAACAAGGTACACAGGTCTCGCATGCAGGCCCAGTCACTGGTGGTGAAGTGGTGCTGATCTGCAGAGCGACTGACCTGTGCATGCTTCAGCTGAAACACCACTATCGCCTGCTGCTGCTGGCACAGTCTCTCCAGCATATGCAAGGTGGAGTTCCACCTGGTGGGCAAGTTGCATATGAGGTGGTGAGCTGGAAGGCCAAAGTTACGCTGCAGCGCAGACAGGCGAGCAGCAGCAGGGTGAGAACGCCGAAAGCGAGCACATACGGACCGCACTTTCAGCAGTAGCACTGACATATCTGGGTAGTTTTTAAGAAACTTCTGCACCACCATTCAGCACATGCGCCAGGCAAGGGATGTGCGTCAAACCGGCTAGTCCCAGAGCTGCAGCGAGATTTCGTCCATTATTGCACACCAACAGGCCGGGCTTGAGGCTTACTGGCAGCAACCACTCATCGGTCTGTTGTTCTATGCCCCTCCAAAGCTCCTGTGCAGTGTGGGGTTTGTCACCCAAACACATGAGTTTTAAAATCACCTGCTGACGTTTACCCCTGGCTGTGCTGAAGTTGGGGGTGAGGTACTTTCGATGACCGGATGTGGGGGTGGTAGAAGAGGAGGAGGAGGCAACAGGAGGCAAAGAATAATGCCCTGCGATCCTCGTGGTGGAAGAACATGCACCAAACCGCTATCCACCTCAGGCCCCTCCCAGTTAGGTATAGATAGATATATAGCAGCCCTGGCCATGCTTACTGGTCCATGTATCTGTAATTATGTGGACCTTGCCACAGATGGCGTTGCGCAGCTTACACTTGATTTTATCCTCCACTTGGTTGTGCAGGGAAGGGACGGCTCGCCTGGAAAAGTAGTGGCGGCTGGGAACTACGTACTGTGGGACAGCCACCGCCATCAGCTGTTTGAAACAGTCTGTCTCCACCAGACGGAATGACATCATTTCAAAGGCCAACAATTTTTAATCCTGGCATTCAGAACCAGGGATCGCGGGTGGGTAGGTGGGTATTTTCTCTTTCTCTCCAGTGTTTGGGAGATGGAAAGCTGAACGCTTGCCTGTGACATGGTGGAGATGCTTGGTGATGGTGACGGAGGTGGTGGTGTTGGTGGGACATCCTCTGTTTGCTGGTTGCCAGGTGCCACATTAACGCCATAGGTGGATGAAGAGGCCGAGACAGCAGCAGAAGAGTGTTTACTCCACTACAGTTCGTGCTTTGCATGTAGATGCCTGGTCATGCAGGTTGTGCTAAGGTTAAGAACGTTTATGCCTCGCTTTAAGCTCTGATGGCACAACGTGCAAACCGCTTGTGTCTTGTCGTCAGGACATTGTGTGAAGAACCGCCACGCCAATGAAATTCTTGGAGCAGGCCTTGGTATGCTCGGTGCCTGGGTGCAGTGGGCAGTAGTAGGCATACTGTCTATGGAACGGCCGCCCCGCTTTTGTACCCTGCTGCCTTTTTTGCTGTGCTGTTGCCTCTGTGTGACCACCAGCTCTTCCTCAGATCTGCACACGTCTCTAGCAGAACCTTCAGTCCAGTCTGGGTCTAGGACCTCATCATCCTCCACATCATCTTCCACCCATTCATGACCCCTGTCCTCCTCATTGGTCTGCACATTGCAGAAAGCCACAGCAGTTGGCACCTGTGTTTCGTCATCATCAGAGATGTGCTGCGGCGGTCTTCCCATTTTCTCATCCTGCAACATAAGTGGTTGGGCATCAGTGCAATTAATGTCTTCCACTTCTGGGGCAGACAGAGTCATCAAAAAGCATAAGAGTTTGCTGCATGACTTGGAGCTCTGACTGCTTGGCTGATTTGCAAGGAGGTGAGGAGAATGACTGATGAGCCTACCAAATAACGCTGCAGGTTCTGTCGTCTACTCGCACCAGAGGAAGGTGTTTTACTTGGATAGGTAGTTGGCACTGAATGGCTACGTCCTCTCCCAGCAACAGGAGCTCCACCAACACCACCACGACCATGCCCACGTCCCTTATTTGATGTTCTTATTATTTGCGTTCTCCCACCAAGCTGAAAGATGGTTTCTCTCCGGTGTCAATTTAACTGCCAATTGTCAACAATTAAGTTCACTAAGGCAGTGCCCGTGTCATAAAAATGCTCTGTGGACCAAGAATAAAGTTTTTTTTGGCCTAAAACACACTGATACTCAATTTCACTGCAGAAATGTAAAATATGTATTTGTACGCTGTATGCACAAGTGTTTGGTGAACCCAGAACAGGTTTTTTTTCTTTTCAGTAAAACACAGTAAAGCACTATTTTCGTGCTGCAATTTAAAATTGGTATTTGTACGCTATAGCACAAGTGGTTTGTGGACCAAGAACAAGGATTTTGGTAATAAAACACAGAAAAGCAGTATTTCACTGCTATTAATAAAATGTAGCTATTTCTACGGTTTATGCAAAAGTGGTTTGTGGACCCAGAACACAGATTTTTTCAATAAAACACAGAAAATCAGTATTTCCCTGCTATTAATAAAACTTAGCTATTTTTACCCTTTATGCAAAAGTGGTTTGTGGACCCAGAACATGGATTTTTTCAATAAAAGACAGAAAATCTGTATTTCACAGCTATTATTAAAACTTAGCTATTTCTACGGTTTATGCAAAAGTGGTTTGTGGACCCAGAACAGGGATTTTTTTGATAAAACACAGAAAAGCTGTATTTCACTGCTATTAATAAAACATTTGTTTTTCTACGCTGTACCCAGAACAAGGATGTTTTTAATAAAACACAGAAAAACGTTGGTATATCTATGCTGTATGCACAACTGATTTTTTCCCACAAAAAAAATTTGTATTCACTATTTCACTGCAGAAATGTCAAATGTGTATTTGGGTGGTGTATTTGAAACTGCTTTGTGGACCATGAATACTTCTATTTTCTCCCAAAATACATGAGGCTCTATTTCACGGCAGAAATGTCAAATGTGTATTTGGGCAGGGTATTTCAAACTGTTTTGTGGACCAGGAATAACGTTTTTCCCAGGAAACACACTGATGCACTATTTCCCTGCAGAAATATTAAATATTAAATATGTATTATTTAATTCGGTACGAACCCGAACTATACAGTTCGGGTTCGCTCAACCCTATTGCTAAGCTCTGAGAAAGATATTGCAGCCTTCTCATTGGCCCACAAGCAAGAAGATAGGTTACTGATGAAAAAAAAAATCTTGAATATTCGTGATTACGAATATATAGCACTATATTCTACATCTTCGTGAGTTCTTGAAGTGCCGATATTCGCGATAAAAATTTGCAATTAGAATATTCGTGATCAACACTATAATTGGAGGTACAGTTTTAAACACAAAGTAGAATTTTCAAGTTGTATACAGTATATATTGTGACACAGTAAAAGGTTTGGACTAGAGGGGAATGTATTTTCCTCCCAGCATGTGCTGCTGGGCTAATTGACAGCCAGGTTAAGTCAAGCACCGGACTGGATCTTAGGTGCCGGTCCGGGCTTTGCCAACACCTAGCTGTCTTAAAAGCCAGCTGAATGGCAGCAGGAGGGGAACCTGTGCTTAGATGTGTGTTTGCGACTGGTTTGGGGAAAACAGGTTGCCTACTGCCTGGATTTGGACTCTGTATGGAAAAAAACTGCAACATGGTGTGAATTAACCCCTGGACTTTGTCAACTAAGGGGAAGTTGATTACTGAACTGTTAACCGTTAATACCTGCTTGTGTGAATAAACACTGCAGTTGGATCAAGTTTTGTTTCTGTTGCCTCTGTTCTGTGACCGATTACCCTGCCTACCAGAGTGAATCCCCACAATTTGTGGCTTGGAGCGGGCAAGCTCAAGCGAGGCTGAAAACCACAAATGCAAAACTGGAATATTTTTGTTCCAGATTTTCTCCAGGCACGGTTTTATGTCCTGGATTAAGCCCGCTAAATTGGAACCAGTGTCACTGAACAAGATGGAGGCTGTAGTGAAGGCCCTCTTGGAAGCTAACCAGCGATAGCAAGAAACGAACCAGCACCAACAGGAGGTTAATCAGCGACAGCAAGAAACGAACCAGCTGCTGCTGCTGCTGCTACACGTGATGGCCTTACAGACAGCAGGAGCATCGCAGGTTGTTCACGATGCCCGGAAAGCAGTCCGCACGGCGATTCCCAAAATGGCACCAACGGATGACATCAAGACCTACCTGGTGGTGTTCAAGAAGGTGGCCGTGAGGGAGAGTCTATCCCGAGACCAGTGGCTGAAGTCATCGTTCCATTCCTGGCATCAGGGCTCCAACAGGTTTACTTTGATTTACTGGACGAGCAAGCGGCAGACTACAATAAAGTCAAGAGTGAGATGCTGGCACGACTGTGGGTGAATGTGTTGGTCTGGATCAGTGGGAGTTTAACCTTGCTGAGCCAGCGAGACCACAATATTATAATTTGCTGCACCTGTTGCAAAAATGGCTACAGCCTGAGATACTAAATACTACTGCTATGCTGGACCGTATGGTGGGTGACAAGTTCTGTAGGGCTTTGCTATACCCCCTCCAGCACTGGGTCTGCCAGGTGTCTTCTGCTAGTGCCCTTGAGATGGTGGACATGGTAGAGCGGTATGAGGCAACCAAGAACCTAAAGGGGGGGCTCTCTGGGGAGGGGTCAATAAAACTGAAAAAGTCAGCTCGGGATGTACCCACTGTGGATCTGGCCCTAATAATCTGTTGGCGGTGTCATGAGCCTGGCCATGTAAGGGCTGACTGTCCCCATCTAGCTAAACCCATGGAGCCCAAGGTTACCGACAGTCGCTGTATTTCAGGAAGGTATGTGTGACTGGCATCCCAGAGACTCTCGATAACAGACATTTGTGTTAAGTGGAAGTAGGAGTCACTCCCGCAGTGGCTCTGCTGGACTCAGGGAGTCTGGTGACCCTTGTGAGGGATACCCTAGTGCGACCCACTGAGTTTACTGGCCGGAAAGTTGGCGTGTTTTGTATATATGGAGACTTAAAAGACTACCCCACCACTCTGGTGTCTCTAAACACAGTTTCCGGCAGGCGGATCCATGAGGTGGCAGTGGCCACAAACCTGCACTATGAGTTAATACTAGGAAAAGACTTCCCATCGTTCCCGGCCCCGTGGATAGCCGTTATGCCTACCGATCCCCAAGAGTCAAGGATAGCCTTGCTTAGAAGGGAGGCCAGAACCCTGGGAGCCTGAGGCAGAAGGGCCAGCGGTAAGGGTGACCGCCATTCCGGTAGATGAGGGGAGACAACCCCACTGAACGTGATGGTTGGAGAGGTAGAGGACTTCCCGCCGGGTACTGAATCGGCAGATCTGAATGTCTCTGGTGACAATTTTGGCATGGTCCAACACAGACTCTATCCCAAGCCTGGGAGAATGTGTTGATTGTCGATGGAGAAACACAACAACCTGGAACCGAGTTGGTTTTTCCATGTTTTGTGGTTCACCACGATTTGTATTGGGTCACCCAACTACAGGGTAAGAATGTTGAACAGTTGCTGGTGCCCAAGGCATATCGTAAGCTGGTATTAGATCTGGCCCACCAACATGTTCTCGGTGGCCACCTGGGGTTACAGAAAACTCAGGACCGTATACTGCAGTGATTGTACTTGCTGCACAGGCAGCACAGACTGAAAAGGTACTTTATGGCAAAAAAAGGATGATTTTTTCACCCACAATGAAGAAGATGGATTTACTGATTTTCTTTCTCTATTACAAATGCAGTGCAGGTCACAAAGGTACTTTCTAGTAAAACAAAGGTGATTTTTTTCAACCACAATGTCACAGATTGATTTAATGATTATATTTCACTATCACAAATGCAGCACAGGCTAGAGGTGCTTTTTGGCAAAATAAAACATGATTTTTTCACCTATAATGAAACAATTGGATTTATTGAATTTCTTTCACTATCACAAATGCAACACAGGCCGCAAAGGAACTTTCTAGCAAAATAAAGTGATTTTTTTTTCAACCAGAATGTCGCAGTTGTATTGACTGATTTTCTTTCACTATCACAAATGCAGCACAGGCAGCAAAGGTACTTTCTAGCAAAATAAAGTGATTTTTTTTTCAACCAGAATGTCACAGTTGTATTTACTGATTTTCTTTCACTGTCACAAATGCAGTGCAGGCTGCAAAGTTACTTTCTAGCAAAAAAAGGTGATTTTTTTTACCTACAATGAAACAGATGGATTTACTGATTTTCTTTCACTATCACAAATGCAGTGCAGACAGCAAACATACTTTTTAGCAAAAAAAAATGTATTTGTCCACCCAGAATCTAACAGATGGATTTACTTAATTAATTACACTGTCACATATGCAGCACAGGGGTACTTTACAGAAAGAAATGTGAATATGTCACCCCGTCACGTCAGCCCCTACACTAGTAAGAGCTGACGTGACGTGCGGCGCTATGTGACTCCAGCTTATATAGAAGCTGGGTCACATGCTGCACTGGTCAATCACAGCCATGCCATTAGTAGGCATGGCTGTGATGGCTTCTAAGGGCACACATCTTAAATGTTTGTTGATTGGCTGCCCTGCAGCTTTTCAACAAGCTTTATTAAATGGCTGAACACTGAACTCGAACCTGAACTTTTACAGAAAAGTTCGGGTTTGGGTACAAAAAACCCTAAAGTCCGGTATGAACCCAAACTTTACAGTTCGGGTTCGCTCAACACTAGTTTGGGGTCTTCCATCTTCCTCTCGACAATACTCCATAGATTCTATATGGCGTTTAGGTCAGGCGAGTTTACTGGCCAATCAAGCACCGTGATACTGTGGTTATTAAACCAGGTATTGGTACTTTTGTGGGCAGGTGCCAAGTGCTGCTAGAAAATGAAAACAGCATTTCCAGAAAGCTTGTCAGCAGAGGGAAGTGATCTAAAATTTCCTGGTAGACGGCTGCGCTGACTTTGGATTTGATGTAACAGAGTGGGCCAATGCCAGCAGATGACATGGCTCCCCAAACAATCACTGACTGTGGAAACTCACACTGGACCTCAAGCACTTGGATTGTGTGCCTCTCCACTCTTCCTCCAGACTCTGGGATTGATTTCCAAATGAAATACAAAATTTACTTTCATCTAAAAATGGTATTTTGAACCACTGAGCAACAGTCTAGTCCTTTTACTCCTTAGCCCAGGTAAGGCTAGATTTACACCAGTAGTGTAAATTCCAGCAGGCTGTTCCTGGCAGAGAAAAGCCTACCAGAATTCTCCAGATCCAACACTGCCGGATACAAACAGAATTACCCCTGGCCCTATTAAGTATATTGAGGTCCAGCCACATTCCTGAAAAATGCGGAGACTTGGCTAGACATAAACTGCTGCACACTGAGTTTTGTGTCCAGCCTATTCCCCTCATTGTCTGCCAGATTAGGCGGCCCGATCTACCTGTCGCAGGTGTGACACTACCCTAAGACATTTTTGGTGTTGTCTCCGGGTCATGCGTGGCTTGACACAAGGAATGCGACAGTTGTAGCGCGTGTCCTGGATACATCTGTGTGTGGTGGCTCTTGAAGCACCGACTCCAGCCGTAGTCCAAACCTTGTGAATTTCCCCCTCCCCCAAATTCCTCAATGACCTTTTCTTGATACAAAATATTGTTTGAGGGAGAGATAGCACCACTTACAAATTTACTTTTACTAGTGATGATTGAACCCTAGCCCGTCGAGTTCCAAGACATCATAAGATGGAGAGAAGACCGTGGCACTCAATGTCTTCACAATATGCAGAGTTTTATTCACCAACCGTGCAATGTTTTAACTCCTAAGAGTCTTGAGAAACACTCTTAGGAGTCAAAACGTTGCACGGTTGGTGAATAAAACTCTGCATATTGTGAAGACATTGAGTGGCGCAGTCTTCTCCCCATCTTATTATCTTTTCTTGATAAGGCTCCAATTACCCCTATTGCTTGTGTACCTTTTCCTACCCACTTTTTCCTTCCACTCAACTTTCCATTAATATGCTTGAATACAGCACTCTGACTGGACAACTGTCAAGTCGGCCTTCTTCCTCATGATTGTGTAGCCTACTGATCCAGACTGAGGACCATTTAAAGGCTTAGGAAACCTCTGCTGGTGTTTTGTGTTAATTAGCTGATTAGAGTGTGACACAACGAGTCTACAATATTGAAATTTTCCACAATATTCTAATTCTGAGATACTAACTTTTGGGTAATGAAAACCCAAAAGTCAGTATCTTAGAATTAGAATATTGTGGAAAATTTGGCTGTAAGCCATAATCATCAACATTAAAAGAAATAAACTCTTGAAATAGATCACTCTGTGTGTAATAAATCTGTAGAATATATGAGTTTCACTTTTTGAATTGAATTACTGAAATTATTTATTTATTTTACTCACTTATGAAATAAATTAACTTTTCGATGATATTCTAATTTATTGAAAAGCACCTGTATATACAGTGTGTGTCTTTTCTTTGTAATAGATAATATACTTATTCACACATTTATGTGTTGATAGAGTTATTTATACCAATAGGAAATAGGAGCATAATAAACATGATATTTTGGGATGAGCATAAAACATTCTTCATTTACAGTAGTCCAGTAATAGATTTTGAGCACCTAGTATCAGCAAGCATATGAACTCTAGAAAAAGGATGATTTAAAAAAAAAAATCAGCTGTTGTCTTGGTCTGTTTCATTACTGCAATAAATTAGGCTTGGAATATTAATCACTGTCAAATGTACAGGTCGCTGGCAAGTATGTCCTAGAGATTAAAATTCAGTTCGTCTATTCTTAAACCAGCTCCTCATTGTCTAAGCTGCCAGTTCCTTCTTTCCAGAGATTTAATGCTACACGAAGCACCTACAGACTATGAATCGAAACGGCCAAATGCAGCAGTAGTGCATATATTCTAGACATGGAGGACACAATGGGAGCTAAGTGAGTGTTATTCCTGCACTTTGAGATTAGATATAGAGGACACAATACCCTTTCATTTTGTGCAAATGTCTGGTTTAGCAGATTATATGTGTCCTAGTCTACCTATAACAGCTCATGTATCTTGCAAATGTTGCTCTAAAATTTGCCAAAAAAAGAGGAACATATTGCTTATTCAGTTAGAGAACTTATAATTAAAAGGGAACATATCACACTGAGCTTATTATTGGAACCGCAGGCAGCATGAAATAAAACAGGAAGAACCTGAAATATAGTGTTGAGGGAAAATTAGAATAACCTGTATTATATCGTAAATTAACTCTGAACTATGAGTCGGAGACGGGTGTCACTCAAATGACTGTTTACTAGGCTGCTCACCCACTTGCTTTACAATATGCTGTATATCAGACTAGTCACTCTATAGTCAAAGGTAACATGTAGGAATCCATGTGACATGGTATGAACATTAGTTGCTCAAGCAATTACTACTTTACAAGTGTTATTGTTAACATAATAAGGTTAAAAAACCTATTATCCAACAGTATTGGCCTGGATATTTACCGGAAGGTTCATCTGTTTTGCTGCATTAAGGCTATGTACAGAGGCTAGACAGGATTTTGTAAAAGAGAGGCCATGAACATGGGCATGCACAAGTGTGCAAAAACACGCATACGTAGTGGCGGTCTTGTTCACCATGCAAACCACGCAATTGCGTGGGGTTCCTTGACAAGCGAGTCAGACAGTGCTAGTTAACGGAGAGATATGGAAGCCTATGGATCCAAACCCTGCTGGTCACTCTCGTAGGCCTCACGCCACTAAGCCTAAAGCCTATGAGGGTTTACCAGCGCAGGCAGTCGCATATCACTCCCTCCTGTGCCAGGTCTTGGGCGTTGTCACAACAGCCTGTGTCCCAGCACAGGAAGGACTAATGGGGGCCTTACAAAGGGGGTATTATAATTACAAGAGGCACTGCTGGGAGACACAATGGGCACAGTATTGTAGATGGCAGCAGGATAACATTGTTGGGGCACCAGGAGGGAGTGGATGAAGGAAATTTGAGGAATCTAATTTGTCTGTGTGTGGCAAACCCTCCAGAGACAAGACATGGCTGTCCTCTGCATCGGAGGAAACACCACTGAATATAACAGGTATGTAGTGCTGTATATAATGTCCAATTCAAATATGCCTTTAGCAGTAGGGCTGAGGGGATGGATTGAGAATTTGGCTTGAGGTTTGAGGGTGCCATTTTAATTTTCACCTCAGGCAGCATAAGAGGTAGAATTTTCCATGGCCACAGCTTTCAATTGCATCTGTGTCCAAAGAAGACACATATAGTTGGACAGACAGGGAACAGCAACCAGGAATGGCGACTCCTGGCTCGCTGTTCTTATTAGGGCCCTCAGACACAACTTTGCTTGGGGCCCCAAAATGCCAAACCCACCCCTGCAGATACACACAAAAGTACAGAATACATGCTGTGTAAACTGGTGTATAACACAACTGGCTTAGTTGCCCATAGCAACCAATTAGATTCCACCTTTCATTTTGGACAGCTACTTTGGAAAATGAAAGGAAGAATCTGATTGATGCTGTGGGAAACTAAGCCAGTTCTACTTTATACCAGTTTGATAAATGACCCCCAATGTATATTAAGCAGCTCGCTCAAAGAGACAACATACTTTGTACTGAGGGAAAAAAAAGGAGAGCTTAGAATACTGGTTACGTTGTATACATTCATATTCTGTGCTTAGCAGAAGGAAATTTGGTGTCACTGCGCCCATTATTTTGTGTCCTGCCATTGACAGCCAGCCACTGTCGCTTTTGTTGACAGTGCTATCCTGAACATAAACCTTTGACTGCTATGGATTGGAACTGTATCATCTTTAGCAATGAATCCAGGATCCAACAACGGTCAATCCGGCCTTTGCTGTGGAGTGACACACTGCCTTAACTGCTGGATAGACATCATATGTTAGAGTCAATGTGTTGCCTCTCATAGCAGGGTCCACCTGGTATTTTTGAGTAGGTTAATGCTTGCCCGCACATAGCAAGGGTTTCCAAGAAATGTATCTGCCAGATTTCAACGCTTGACCTGCCCGGTGACCAGATTTGCTGGCAATTAAGCACTTATGGGCGCTGTTGGGACACCAGCTTTGGCAGCCTACCAGTGTGCAGGATCTAGAGGTCCAGCTGCAATATCTTCGGGTAAAGGATACCATACAGAAACTTGTATGTATGGGCCCACTATGAACAAAGAAAAAGAAAAGCTATTAAAAAGGGTTGTCCTCTTTTTTAATATGTATATGATCGGCGGGGGTCCGAATCCCAGCACCCCCACGATCAGCTGTTTGAAGAGAAAGCAGCGCTCATGCAATTGCTGCTATTTCTTTATCGTTTACCTGCTTGCTGTTACAACTGCAGATGGCTCAGCCATCCCATTCACTTCAATGGGACGGTTCCTTCCTATTCACTTGAAAGCAGCTGATTGGCGGGGATGGCAGGTGTCATTCATCTGATATTGATGACCTATACTCAGAATAGGTCATCAATATTAAAAAACCCGGACAACCCCTTTGTCCAGTCACATATACTTTGGCTTTGCAGGATGTTCTTGAAGTAGACCTTCTTCACTGTATTTTAAATAAAGTTTTTTTATAAGGATCCTCGATGCCTTCAATTCCACAAAAAGGACAGGAAAAGAACATCCACTGTGATCTTTCTGCAAATATCTACATGGACATGAGGCACAGACAATCACTTCATGCCTCTCCTTCTGCATTTAAATCACTCCTGATGCCCCCCTAGTTCCCTCCCAGGCATAAGCAGGAAGATCCATTGCGCATATCACGCCCAACCCAGATTTCGCACTGCTTTCTCAGGGAACCTTAAAGTTTTTATTCTTTTTGTGGCAAAATATAGGACCCATTAAAGTCAGCGAACTCGTTGAAGCAATATGGAGTGCACATGGCTGGTATCCATGTTTTGCGGAACAGCAGTTTGATCCACAACATAGGTATGGCCAGGTTCGGACTGGCCCACCTAGGAGCCGGTGAAATTCTCTGTGGGCCCCTTGTCTGTCTGCTTACTAGTCAGCGGCAACGCCAGCTACCTGCTGACAAGCGCCGTTGTAATAAACAGTTCAGCATTTACCATTGGCACAGTGTGTACAGTTGTGTTCAAAATTATTCAACCCCCAATGCTGTAAAGGGTTTTAGGGAATTTAGTGTACATTTGTAATTGTGTTCAGAATGAAATCTTACAAAGACTTTTTTTTAAGAACCAAATGCAACTAAAATGACATCAGTTGTCATTGTAATACAGTATTAAATGTTTTTTTGTTTTTTTTTGTGATTTCTTCATTGACACAATTATTCAACCCCTTAAAGACTACCACTCTTAAGAACAGAGGTTCATTCAAGTATTTTCGATCAGGTATTGAAAACACCTCTGGATGTCAAGGAGCAGCAATCAAGCATAATAAGCACCAATTAGGCAGATGTAAAATGACTGTGATACTCAGCTCCTTGTAGACATTTACTGGTGTGTTTACAGACATGGTGAAGTCAAGAGAATGGTCCAGGAAGACAAGAGAAGAGGTGATTTCTCTTCACAGGAAGGGCAATGGGTATAAGAAGATTGCAAAGATGTTAAACATACCAAGAGACACCGTAGGAAGCATCATTCGCAAATTCAAGGCAAAGGGCACTGTTGAAACGCTACCTGGTCGTGGCAGAAAGAAGATGCTGACTTCGACTGCTGTGCGCTACCTGAAGCGCAAAGTGTTGAAAAGTCCCCGTGTGACTGCTGAGGAACTGAAAAAAGATTTGTCAGATGCGGGTACTGAAGTTCCAGCTCAGACAATAAGGCGCACACTGCGTAATGAAGGCCTCCATGCCAGAACTCCCAGGCGCACCCCTTGCTGTCTCCAAAGAATAAGAAGAGTCGACTGCAGTATGCCAAAAGTCATGTGGACAAACCACAAAGTTTGGATAGTGTTCTGTGGACTGATGAAACAAAATTAGAACTGTTTGGGCCCATGGATCAACGCTATGTTTGGAGGAGGAAGAACAAGGCCTATGAAGAAAAGAACACCTTGCCTACTGTGAAGCATGGCGGGGGTCAATCATGCTTTGGGGCTGTTTTGCTTCTACAGGTACAGGGAAGCTTCAGCGTGTGCAAGGTACCATGAATTCTCTTCAGTACCAGGAGATATTGGATGAAAATGTGATGCATTCCGTCACAAACCTGAGGCTTGGGAGATGTTGGACCTTTCAACAGGACAATGATCCCAAGCATACCTCCAAGTCCACTAGAGCATGGTTGCAGATTAAAGGCTGGAACATTTTGAAGTGGCCATCACAGTCACCAGACTTAAATCCGATTGAGAACCTCTGGTGGGACTTAAAGAAAGCAGTTGCAGCGCGCAAGTCTAAGAATGTGACTGAACTGGAGGCTTTTGCCCATGAAGAATGGGCGAAGATACCCGTAGATCGCTGCAAGACACTTGTGTCAAGCTATGCTTCACGTTTAAAAGCTGTTATAACTGGAAAAGGATGTTGTACTAAGTACTAAGATTGAATGTCACTTGGGGGTTGAATAAAACTGATAATGATGTGAGCACAGAAAAGACATTTGTGGTTATTTCATTATAAATGTTATGTTATATTTGTCTGACTTACAAGTGCCTCTTTGATTTAATTGTAAACAAGATGACTGAAATGATCAAAATCAATGTCAAACTGGCCAAAACACTTAATTTCAGGTTGAATAATTTTTAACACAACTGTATATAGCAAGCAGCCAGATGATCATGCCTGTCATCTAGCTGCTTGTCCTCTTGTATAGCTGGCACAGTCCTGTGGAGCCGATCTTACTCCACTGTGGGCCCCGCCTCCTGACCTTTCTTCTCACTACATGCATCCATCATCCAGCTGACACTGCACAGTGAGAGAGAGAGCTCTCCAGCCGCCTGCCTGTGTTCCAGAGGCTGAGCAGAGCGTGGTAATTCAGTGTGGGAGAATTTGATGACAGGGCAGGAGAAGAGAAGCAGGAGGCTATTTTTTAACCTCTTGCCGACCGCCTCACGCAGGATTGCGTCCTGCGGGCGGTCGGTCTGTTCCTCCTTGACGCGCCCGCGCGTCATCTCGCGAGAGGCGAGATTTCCTGTGAACGCGCAGCGCGTGCGCACGTTCACAGGATCACGTCGGGGACAAGGTAAGCTACAGCCTGCCAGCGCTGATCGTGCGCTGGCAGGCTGTAGAAGTTAAAATCGCATATCAGACGCTGTTTTGTTAACAGCGTCTGATATGCTTGCTGATCGTTCCTTTGGTGGTCCCTTTGCTTGGGACCACCAAAGAAACTTTTATAAGTGCACCAAAACACCACACAGACCCCCCACCCATCCACCCCACCCCCCACCCCGTCACTGATTAACCCCTGATTAACCCCGATCACCCCATGTCACCCCCTGACACTAATTACCCCACTGTAAGGCTCATTCAGACGTCCGTATGTGTTTTGCGGATCCATGGATCCACGGATCCGCAAAACACGGACACCAGCAATGTGCTTTCCGCATTTTGCGGATCCGCACATTGCCAGAACTATATAGAAAATGCCTTTTCTTGTCCGCAATTGCGGACAAGAATAGGACATGCTCTATCTTTTGCGGAGCTGCGGCCGGATGCTTGGGGCCGAAACCCGGAAGTTTGCGGCCGCAGCTCCACAAATGCTGATGCGGCGAGCGCATAGTGTGCTCTCCGCATCACCGCCATCCCCATTCACACTGAATGGTCGCATCTATTCCGCAGAATTGCGGAATAGATGCGGACATTTTTGCGGACGTGTGAATGGGGCCTTACTACTTTTTATTTTGCACATTTTTTGGCAGAGATTTATTCATCCACATTGATCGATGCGAATGAGGAAATCTGTGCCGTTTTGTTTTTTTGCACATTTTAGGTAGAGATTTTTTCATCCACATTGATTGATGCGAATGAAAAAATCTGTGCCGTTCATTTTTTTCTTTTCAGCCCAGAGACTGAACGGGAAAAAAAATCTCATTACCCGTATGCTCAATATAAGGAGAATCGCAGAAACTCCTAATGCTGGCCATACGTGTAATGATTGCGGAGACCCTCAAATGCCAGAGCAGTACAAACACCTCACATGTGACCCCATTTTAGAAAGAAGACACCCCAGGGTATTCCGTGAGGGGTATGGTGAGTTCATGTAAAATTTTATTTTTTGTCACAAGTTAGTGAAATATGAGACTGTAAAAAAAAAAAATATATCAATTTCCGCTAACTTGTGCCAAATTTTTTTTTTCTGTGAACTCACCATACCCCTCACAGAATTTTTTTGCCAGAAGTTAGCAGAAATTGAAGCTTTTTTTTTTTTTTTTCTCAGAAAGTGTCATTTTCCGCTAACTTGTGAAAAAAAATGAAATGATACATGAACTCACCATGCCGCTCCGCGAATACTTTGGGGTGTCTTCTTTCTAAAATGGTGTGATTTGGGGGGTATTTATACTATCCTGACATTCTAGCACCTGAAGAAACAGGACAGGCGCTCAGAAAGTCAGAGCTGCTTCAAAATGCAGAAATTCACTTTTTTGCACCATAGTTTGTAAACGCTATAACTTTTACCCAAACCAATAAATATACACTTATTGGACTTTTTTATCAAAGACATGTAGAACAATAAATTTAGAGAAAAATTTATATAGAAATGTAGTTTTTTTTGAAAAATTTTACAACAGAAAGTGAAAAATGTCATTTTTTTGCAAAAATTTCGTTAAATTTGTATTAATGGCAAAAAAAGTAAAAATGTCAGCAACAATGAAATACCACCAAATGAAAGCTCTATTAGTGAGAAGAAAAGGAGGTAAAATTCATTTGGGTGGTAAGTTGCATGACGGAGCAATAAACGGGGAAAGTAGTGTAGTGCGGAATTGTAAAAAGTGGCCTGGTCATTAAGGGTGTTTAAGCTAGGGGGGCTTAAGTGGTTAAATAAAGATACAAAAAAGTGTGTTCAGCCAGGCCAGTCCCTAAAGTAATGGAAGAAAAGTTATTTTGTGATAATAAAAAAAATGCTCATGTTTTTACTGTTTCCCTCTCTAGAAATTAAAACTCCCAGCATGCCCTGTCAGATGCAGACTTGTTACTTTCATTCTCTGGGTCAGTATGATTACATCGATACCACATATGCTTAGATTTAATACTGAAAAAATAAACTTTGAAAAAACTATTTTTTTCTTTGCATTGCCATGTTGGCATCAATGACATTTTTGTTTTTATGTCTATGGAGCTGTGTTAGGGCTCCTTTTTGCCAGACAATATTGTTTTTATTGATACCATGTTGGAGTGTGTACCACTGTTTGCTCACTTTTTATTCAATTTTCTTTTTTTTTTTTTGCACTTTGTAATAATTCCCCTAGAAACTTGAACAAGAAATTATTAGATTGCTTCTGACATAGACTCCAATTCAGTAGCATTGGGGGCACCATCTTTAAATATCCAACTCATAATGTACTGTATATTTGAAGGGTTCTTCTGAGATATTATAACTGATGACCCATCCTCTGAACAGGGTTGGTTAAAAGATGGCTGCACAATACATCATAAACTGATAGCAAAAAATAAGAAAAGGGGCTCATTCCGAAAACATGGAATGAAGGAAGCTCTTAGCGCACATTTTTGATTAAAACTATGTCGGGCCCAAGTACCACGTCACGGTGGCTTCCGCACAAGGGTCTCTAACATTACAGATACTGCCTTTCATGGACTTACCAGTCTCCTTTCATTCAGGGCACTGCAGGAACCAGCTAAATTGCTTTTGTGCTGAGAAGTCCCAGGTACTTGGGCGTTGCTCAGTCCAAAAGAGGCGCCACCCTCAATATATACTATAAGACAGAGTTCAGACTAAGCAAATATATATCTACATTCACAAGTGCATAGCCAAAAGGCAAAACATGGAATGAAGGAAGCATGTTTTTGGAATGAGCCCCTTTTCTTATTTTTTGCTATCAGTTTATGATGTATTGTGCAGCCATCTTTTAACCAACCTTGTTTGCTTTATGGCTATACACTTGTGAGTGTACATATATATTTGCTTAGTCTGAACTCTGTCTTATACTATCCTCTGAACAGGTCATCATCAGTATCTGATGGGGGTCTGACACCCGGGACCACTGTCGATCAGCTGTTTGAAAAGGCACCGGTGTTTCTGTGAGCGATGTGCCCATCTCTGCTTTTCCTAGGCCATCTGTAGTCACGTTCATTGATTAAGTGGCCTAGACACAGCTCAGCCCCATAGAAGTGAATGGTGAGCTGTGAGGAGGTTGTGGCGCTACTGCGATCACTTTAATAAACTTATCCTTTTAAATATGCCAGGAAACATTTCCTTCACTTTGGATATTGTTTAGGCTGGCTGGCTGGGGGCCTGGGTGGTTCATCTAGGACATGGAATGTCCACGTGTGACTGCAGTACAAACTACTGACTGTAAATAACTGACACAGTTATCATCTAAATGAGTTGCTTAATGAGAAACTATTTGGTATTGTGCAGTGCACAATACAGTTCTGTTTAGCATTATGTATTGTGTGCTAAAATGCATACATTCATGGACCCCCAAAATTAATTCCACTGGTGGGCCCTAGGCACGCCAGTCCGACACTGGGTACGGCTGTCACACGTTCATGTGAATGCAGCCTAAAGTGTATTCTCATAGGGATGTCATAATTATTGACACATAATCCAATAAAAATAAATAACATATTCATTATTGCTAAGCGTTCGGTTTTTCCACAGGAATATATAAATAAGATCAGATCGTTGAATTCAGACTAAGGGAATACAGTTTTTACAGATTAAGAAAATAATGCTCTTTTTTTCTGTAGTCATGATTAGTGTTGAGTGAATCGAAGCATCCAAAGTGGAATTCGATAAGAAGTTTAGGAAAATTTTGATTCGCCACAAAGCAGAATTTCCTCGTCCTTTATGGTAACGGGATCAGATTTTTTGTCTAAAATGGCTGCTGCACATGTTACAAAGTGAAAGTAAGAAGCCCGGCAACGCGATAAGACCCATAATGCTGGGCAGCTAGCCAATCAACAAATAGCCACCCCCTGTGATGTCACAGCCTTATAAAAAGTCTCATCCCACACGCTCTCTGCCATATTACTGTCAGCTGACCTTAGGGAGAGATGTCACAAGTGTTTATGTGCTAGGGACAGTGTTGCAGAGAGAATTTAATTGTAGAATATTGTTTAGGGAGAGTGCAGGGACATACAAGGACAGTGTAAGGAGATCGTAGGGAGAGTGCAGGGACAGTGCAGGTTGAGAGTAATCAACGTGTGCATCTTGTTCACCTGCTGCCACAATCCAAGTTAATCTCTTATTTTATATATAGAATTATTTTGCCGCAGTATTAAAGGTCAGTCTAATAAATAGACGTATGCTTCTTGTTCATCTGCGGAAACAATCCTCCTTAATGTATTAGTTGATACATGGAATTACTGTGCCGCAGTATTAAAGAGCAATCTACTATATCTTGTTAAACTGCTGACACAATCTCCGTTAATCTTTTAGTTGATAAATAGTATTACTGTGCCTCAGTATTAGAGGGCAGCCTAATATATCGGCGTGTGCATCTTGTTAAACTTCTGCGATATTCATAGTTAATCATTTACATTACTGATACAGTTACTGTACACTATGGTGAACAGACAGTTGCCTTGGCCCTCCAAAGGCACGGCTGCATCTCCCACTGACCCGCAAACCCCATACCAGCAACAGCCCCTGTTTGGCTAATATATTATATGGCAATATCACGTTCTGGAGGCCCTAGGCAGACCTCCGGGACGTCTTGCAAACAGGACAAAGGCAAGATATGGACCAGGGACCAACAGAGTACTTTATGACACATGTAATAAAGGAACATGACAATGAAGGAAAAGCAGGTTAGGCAATTGTGGTAGCACTACCACTGAACTAAGTGCACCAGTAGACCACAGGAAAACCCCAGAGGGCAAAAAGCCAGTGAGCCCTGTTCTTCATAGAGCCTCTGGTGGTGGGGATCAGGCTATCAGGCTATCAGATGCAGTTAGAGCACTGCTAGGCAATACATGGAACAGAGTGGATCTAGACTAAGAACAGGTAAGGCATGGACAAGGATAACAACATCAACACAGAACAGGTACAGAAGATTAGACAAGGCATGGACATCAACAACTCTAACATCACTTTACCAGGTGACATCACATAGAAGGGCAGATGGCAAAACCCTGTGGTCAGCAGCAAGGGGCTACACCCAGCAAGGCACAAGATAAACTGACCCCAAGCCCCACAGCTCACAGATAGATATAGCTGGATTAATGAGGGCACCTGATAAGCCACACCCAGGAACATACTAGGGAACACCAACTGAACCAGGATTACCAGAACATACAATCACAAGTGTCAGTTCACACCAGTCACAGAATGCTGCAGCCAGAACACCCGAACAACAACCAGCATAGACAGGGTAATTGTACCCAGTACGAGGTTACAGGCAGCCAGCCTACTCAAAGACTAGAGAGTGATAGGACCGCACTGTGATAAAAACAGAAATGCCTCCATACTCAGACCCTGTTGACACACAAGACCATAACCAGCATGCATCACAAAACCAGCATACATAAGAACACCCACAGCAAGTACACAAAGTACATGCAGCCAGCCTGCACGGCACCAGTGACAGTAACCACAGAGATGCAGACATGAAAGCCACAAACACAGGCCACAGTTCACACACAAAACCGCAGTCAGCACGCAGCCCCAAGCAACCAGCATACACAGGTGTCAGCCTCCAGCCAGTATGCGAGAGAACCTGCAGCAAGCCTTCATGTGTGACTGGCACAACCCCTGGGGCCCTATTTGAGATTGGACAGAGTCTCGTGACTCCAGTTGCAGTGTTCTCCGCGATCCAGGGCCCTTTTTTCAAGGCAATGGTGGTGGGTACCCAGGTGTAGGAATGACCGAGTGGTGTAGGGTGGCCTACAATGTCCCTTTAAGCAATGTTGTGTCACGGTGCTCCTATCTTGATACACTGGACCCCAGGCATTGACTCTGAAGCAGAAAAAGGGAAAAGTTAACTTGGGGATGAAGAATAAATTGAGTCAGACCTTGTGAGGAAGTTGAAAAGCAGCTTTACTGTGCATAAACTTTTCTACAAACTTCCAGCAGGCTTTGGCATTAAAACTCTGGCAGGCAAACTCGTCTCTGCCACATCTGTTGCTCTCTGACTCTGCTGTACTGACAGGCTTAAATAGAATCTTTGCTTCTTCTCTATGCTGCAACTATGCTGTCTCTGTAGTCTGACTCTAGATTATACCATGGAACTTTTCCTCCTGGCTCCTGCAGGCTCCAAGCTGCGGCCTCCATATCCAGCAGAGCTGAAGATGCTCTAGTTGGCTTGGCTTGGGCATGGGCACGACCAACTGCGACGTGCACAGCACTTGTTTCCTTCACCTAGCAGGTAGACTTGTTTCCTTCACCTAGACTGCTCCTAGAAACTAGTCCCCACCCTTCCTGCTGGAAGTGGGATTCACCTACTCCTCCACAGAGGGGGGTTCAGAATGAAATGGAAAGCTCCATTCTCTCTAACTGTAGCACTGCCATTTATGCTGCCACCTGCTGGTGAACCAGGCACATTACATATAAACATAACAGTTACAAAATAGGAAATGCACAGTGTTTGGACCTGAAATAAATACACATGATGACATGAGGTTAACCAATAAAGACAGTAGCGGGGTGCAAAGGTGGTAATGCCACTCTGGGGTGTTACACATGGCAACAGAGACAAAAACAGAACAGAGATGCAGACACGGGGAGAACACACATTCACAGGCAAGTTCACACAAGATACCGCAGCCAGCACACAGCCCCAAGCAACCAGCATACACAGTAGTCAGCCTGCAGCCAGTATGCGAGAGGGCATGCAGCCAGCCTACACGTCCACAACTGTGACATTGAAACTCACCATGACAGGCAGCTAGTCATTTTCAGGCTCCTGTCCCCAATGGCAATAATCCTGCGGCCAGGTTTAAACCATCCACCATGTTCGGCCCATCTGGTATTATCTGTAATACACGTTTAAAGCGAAATACCATCCAGGTCATAGTATATATTTATTCATTTTCGATTTTACACTTAAAATGTAGAAATAATTCTTTTTTTATAAGGGATTCATGTCTACAGTGTTAAAAAAAACAATTTATGTTCTTTCAGTAGTTTTCCATTTGACAGAACAGAGCCATTTACAATTCTAATGAGCACGTTTTTATATTTATTGTCAGTCAATTTTGGAAAGTTCTTTATTGTCTGTATTGTTTTCAGAGCATATAGTACGGGGCCCATTTTTGTTTTTCCTCCCAACGTTCCAATAGCCATAACTTTTTTAATTTCCCAATCATGTAGCCATATTAGAGCTTATTTTTTGTAGAATAAGTTGTACTATTTAAGAGCACAATTCAATTTACCATGTCTGTTATTGAAAAATTGGGAAAAAAAATATTTTGGGGTTAAATTGAAAAAAATAAAAATACAATTCCACCAAGGTTTTCATGGTTTTGACATCACAGTGTTTGCTGTGCGCTGAAAAGTCATACATTCCTTAATATGAATATGGCGATACCAAACTTAAATATGATATGATATTAAATGCACGGATGTACATGGCTACATTTACAAAGTCACAGAAAATAATGCACTATAATAATAGATGCAAGCATAATATATGGACTAAGCCCTCACTCTATTGATAAAATCTGAGACACTTGGTCAATACACTTTGATCAAAACACATCTAAGCCCACCTTCCAAGTGACAAGGTGGTCTCAGTTCAGGCGGGTGCTATGTTAACCTATCCATGCTGTTGCACATTTGTATTCAGGAGCGCAGTCCCCGCACATATGGTGTGTTGCCCCTTGTTACCTTTGTGTGCATCAGCAACCGGTGGTAGGAGAGACACACACACCTATATGTACCACCTTAATCAAGGTCACCTATTAGATAGGTGGGGCAAAAGTGCACAGGAATATAATTCTTTGATATTCATGTGCACACACACCTATATGTACCATTGATTAAGGTGGTACAAATAGGTGTGTGTTGAATCTAAAAAGAACGGGGCACTCTCAGGATGCTGGAACCATCTTGTATTTTTTAGTAAAATAAACAGTTAAATGAATAGTACTCATAGAAAATAAGTGCAATAAATCATTAACCCAAAATGGATAAAATGGTAACTAAAGGACCAGGACAACATTACATTAATCAATATAGTAGCAGCATGTAGATAAAAAGTCCATAGTAATACAACAGCAGTCATTTAAAGGCAATATATGGATATAAAGGTTGAAAATGGGTTATGTAGATAGTCATTTAGTTTGTAAAAAAACTCTGAAGAAATCGTATCCCTACAGCAATTGAACTGTTAATGCAATAATCACAATAGTGTGCTGCGATCCCACATGGTATAACTTGCACGTTTGGAATGTAATTGCACTCACTTGTTAGCTTAATGTAATGTATTCGTACGATTTTCTTGCGCTTATATTCCCCAACAGTATAGTGTTGAAAGTGCTGTTAACTTGAAAGCGGAGTCCTGCTATATTAGAGTGGGTAGCGGCGTCCCAGCAGTTATAATGTCCCCTAGAATGCCCCCAGTAATAATAACACCCTATATTTTGCTCCAGGTAATAATGCCTGTATAGTGTTCCCAAAAATAATGCCCCCTAATAGCAACGCACATACTGTCCCCATACAGTAATTTCCCCCACACTGCCCCCACGTTATAATTTCCCCCACACTGCCCCCACATTATAATTTCCCCCACACTGCCCCCATATAGTAATTTCCCCCACACTGCCCCCATATAGTAATTTCCCCCACACTGCCCCCATATAATACTTTCCCCACACTGCCCACATATAGTAATTTCACCCACACTGCCCCATATAGTAACTTCCCCCACACTGCCCCATATATAGAGAATCCTACTCCACACTGATGAGGGGCAACACCCTGAAACAGCTGTCTGTGGATGAATAACTGGCTTAGGCCTTCCTGTCACATCCTTAAAGCTTGTAAAATAGCGGGATCTTTACATAGGGGCTACATAATATGGTGGATTTGTTGATCTCTGTAATGGAGACACCCCTTTAATCGGTTTTCCTTCCTTTGAGGGATATCTGGCTTTCACTGTATTGAAGACCCATAACTGGGGCTCCCCAGTTATTTTGCATATTCCCATATAATAATGTTCCCCACACTGCCCCTATATAGTAATTTCACCCACACTGCCCAATATAGTAATTTTCCCCACACTGCCCCATATATTAATTTCCCCCACACTGCCCTCATATAATAATTTCCTCCACACTGCCCCATGTAGTAATTTCCACCACACTACCCCCATATAGTAATTTACCCCCACACTGCCCTCATATAGTAATTTCCCCCACACTGCCCCATATTGTAATTTCAACCACACTGCCCAATATAGTAAATTCCCCCACTCTGTCCCCATATAGTAATTTCCCCCACACTGCCTCCATATAGTAATTTCCCCCACACTGCCCCATATAGTATTTTTCCCCACACTGTCCCCATATAGTAATTTCCCCAACACTGCCCCCATATAGTAATTACCCCCACACTGTCCTCATATAGTAATTTCCCACACATTGGCCCCGTATAATAATGTCCCCCACACTGCCCCATATAGTAATTTCCCCCACACTGCCCCATATAGTAATTTCCCCACACTGCTCCATATAGTAATTTCCCCCATACTGCCCCATATAGTAATTTCCCCCACACTACCCCATGATTAATTTGCCCCCACACTGCACCCATGAAGTAATTTGCCCCCACACTGCCCTCCCATGAAATAATTTGCCCCCACACTGCCCCCCATGAAGTAATTTGCCCCCATGAAGAAATTTTCCCCCACACTGTTCCCCATAAAGTAATTTGCCCCCACACTGTCCCCATGAAGTAATTTTCCCCCACACTGCCCCCATAGGAAGTAATTTTTCCCTGGGTAATAATCAGCCCCCAATGAAGTGATTTGCCCCCATGTAATAATCTGCCTCCCATGAAGTGATTTTCCCAATGCAATAATCTGCCCCAATTAAGTGATTTTGCCCCATGTAATAATTTGCCCCCACACTGCCCCCTGAAGTGATTTGCCCCCACACTGCCCCCATGTACTCCTCGGGCCCCCAAAGTTGGCACACACAGAAAAAAACTAAAAAAAAATAATGCTTACCTGTGTCTGGAATGCTGAGGCGGGCCACAGGCACGCAATCTTTATTGCATGCCTGCCTGCGCCGGGATTATATTACCACATAGGCCTCAGGCCTACTAGGCCTGAAGCCTATGGCAGTGACTGGCTGTGGGGCAGGGAACTATGCACTCCCGTGCCCCGCTGCAATATGTGGGTGTTCGGGTCGGGTCGGACTATGTTCATCACGTGCATCTGTGCCCCTTTTGTTGCAACCCATTATCTTATTGGCTTTGGCAGCAGATGCATGACACTGGTTTCTACAGTTAAGTTTGCTGTCCAATAAAATTCCTAAGTTCTTTTTCCAAGTCAGTGTTACCCAGTGTTTTACCATTTAGTACGTACTGGTGATTTGTATTATTCCTTCCCATGTGCATAACCTTTTATTTGTCAGTGTTAGGGTACTTTCACACTAGTCACAGAAAAAACTATATATAAACCATCCTGCATGATATTGTATTAAATGTGCGGATGTATATGGCTACATTTACAAAATAACAGAAAATAATGTACTATATAATAATAGATGCAAGCATAACATATGGAGCTGCCCAATATAGTAATTTTCCCCACACTGCCCCATATATTAATTTCCCCCACACTGCCCTCATATAATAATTTCCTCCACACTGCCCCATGTAGTGATTTCCACCACACTACCCCCATATAGTAATTTACCCCCACACTGCCCTCATATAGTAATTTCCCCCCCACTGCCCCATATTGTAATTTCGACCACACTGCCCAATATAGTAAATTCCCCCACACTGTCCCCATATAGTAATTTCCCCCACACTGCCTCCATATAGTAATTTCCCCCACACTGCCCCATATAGTAATTTCCTCCACACTGCCCCCATATAGTAATTTACCCCACACTGCCCCATATAGTAATTTCCCCAACACTGCCCCCATATAGTAATTACCCCCACGCTGTCCTCATATAGTAATTTCCCACACACTCCCCTCGTATAATAATGTCCCCCACGCTGCCCCATATAGTAATTTCCCCCACACTGCCGCATATAGTAATTTCCGCAAACTGTCCCATATAGTAATTTCCCCCACACTGCCCCATATAGTAATTTCCCCCACACTGCCCCATGATTAATTTGCCCCCACACTGCCCTCCCATGAAATAATTTGCCCCCACACTGCCCCCCATTAAGTAATTTCCCCATGAAGAAATTTCCCCCACACTGTTCCCCATAAAGTAATTTGCCCCCACACTGTCCCTCACTCTTGATAAATAAGCCCTCACTCTTGATAAAATCTGAGACACTTGGTCAATACATTTTGATCAAAATACATCTAAGCCCACCTACCAGGCGACAAGGTGGTCTCAGTTCAGGCGGGTTCCTATGCTAACCTATTCATGCTGTAGCGCATATTTCAGGAGCACAGTCCCCACACATATGGTGTGCTGCCCCTTGTTACCTCCATGTGCTTCAGCAACCGGTGGGAAGATAGACACACACACCTATATGTACCACCTTAATCAAGGTCACCTATTAGATAGGTGGGGCAAAAGTGCACTTGAATATCACTCCCAGTATAGGAGCGTATTCACACATGAAGGTGCCACTCCTTCAAGACAAATCCAACAAATCACACAAAAAACTATATATAATCCATCCTGCAAGATATTGTATTAAATGCACGGATATATATGACTACATTTACAAAATAACAGAAAATAATGCACTATAATAATAGATGCAAGCATAACATATGGACTAGGCCCTCACTCTTGATAAAATCTGAGACACTTGGTCAATACATTTTGATCAAAATACATCTAAGCCCACCTACCAGGCAACAAGGTGGTCTCGGTTATTTTCTGTTATTTTTTAAATGTAGCCATATACAACCGCGCATTTAATACCATATCGTGCAGGATGGTTTATATATAGTTTTTCTGTGATTTGTTTGATTCGGCATTATTTTCCATGGAAATGTATTAATGTCGGATCCGGTACAAAGTGTTCTGGAAAAACGGATCTGGTTTTCCGGTCTGCGTATGCCTTTTTTCGGGATGACACCAGAGAGACGGATCCGGTATTTCAATGAATTTATCAGACGGATCCGCATCCGGAAACAAATGATATCCGTTTTCATACGGATTTCTGGATCCGGCAGGCGGTTCCGGCAACAGAACTGTCTGCCGGATTCTTCTAACGATAGTGTGAAAGTGCCCTTAAACCTCATCTGCCACTTCTCTGCCCAGGCCTCTGATCTATACAGATCCATCTGTAGCAGTATACTGTCCTCTTTTGTTTTAATTACTTTACCTAGTTTATAATCCTTTTTCTAAATCATTTTATTGTGTCATTTGGCTTTTAAACTGCAACATTGACCAGCTAAAGTTTGTGTTGTATTTAACTAGCCTTCATCCTACTCTGCTTCCTAGGCTACAGTATTGGTTTTGACTTCCGCACTGAAGATGGTAGCCCAGTAGTAAGAGCAAGACACTGCTAGTGAAGTGCAGCCTGCAGCACAGACCCTGGCCGGTCCATGCTGCAGGTCAACAGCAAAATTTCCTAATGCAGTGATTTAGAGAAGTCCTTGACCTATTTTCTTATGAATCTGGAAGTATTGTACACTTTAACATTCTTATCCTAGCCAAACCATGGAAGATATTACCATAAAAAGAGAAGGCCTAGACGGGCTGCTTGTCCCCATTTAGTGTTAATGGGTTCTCTAAGAAATGAATAGGTTTTCAGGAGAAGCCTTATGTAAACTTAATGCAATTGCCTAAGAGTGAAAAACTTCTGAATATTTTGATTGGTTTAGTTGTATACAATTCAAACAATAAGTGTGTGCGTCTGAATGCATTATTCTGCTTTCCATCTTCTATTTTTATATCATCCCTTTTGACTTTAACTTGTTATCAATCAGATTTCACAGTTGCCTCTTAAGTTTCTATTCTGAAGGTTAACTGGCAATGTTTCAGCCAAGTAAATTGCTTTCTTAGGCCTCATGCACACAAACGTATTTTATTTCCGTGTCCGTTCCATTTTTTTTGCGGACCGCATACGGAACCATTCATTTCAATGGGTCTGCAAAAAAAAAAACAGAAGTTACTCCTTGTGCATTCTGTTTCCCTATGTCTGTATTTCCGTTCCGCAAAAAGATAAAACATGTCCTATTATTGTCTGCATTACGGACAAGTATAGTACTGTTCTATTAGGGGCCATCTGTTCCATTCCGCAAAATACAGAATGCACACGGACGTAATCCGTATTTTTTGTGGATCTGCAAAGTACATATGGTGATGTGCATGAGGCCTTAAAGTGAAGCAGTTACCTTCCTTTGCTCTTAAACCTCTGCTGCAACACAAAAACGGTAATATCACGTTATCTCATCCGTCTTACTAATTAATTACATTAGCAGAGAAAAATGAATAGGATTTATCACTGTGCTTATGAAGTTATGGCAGGAAAGGGAAAGGAATTAGCATTGTATTGATGAATTTTAAAAGATGCAACTGGCTCCTTTAAAGCATTGCCAAACTGATATAAGCAGATAAATGATGCCCTTTTCTTCATAACGGTACTGAAAACATTACTGGAATTGATGTAATGATATATGACTTTTCTATTAAAAATTCATTTTAATTCAAGTTTTTTATACAGTTTATAGAAGAAATAAAAATAGTGAAGTAAAATAATTAAATTGTTTGTAAAAGGTTTCTGATTATTTATAGCGGCCATGTACTTTTTTTTTAATGCCTAGATGTAAATGTAATAATGCAAATCATTTAAAATTTTTCATTCTACCTAAAGAAACCGATCATTATCATTATACACAGTCTAGTGACATTATTATGGCTAGTTCCTACTTTTGACGTCAGCAGCTTGTAGCTCAAGAAGAAAGTTACGTATTGTGAGCTGGCTTGGTTGGCTTATATAAGTTGCGATACCTTGACATAGCTCTTGTTGCTGACAAGGGGCAATTTATCAGAGTTGCAATAAGGGATAATTATTGTCTTTAAGGCCAATGGTAGCAGTATTTCTGGAACTGCGCAGTTTGTGAACTGTTTGCATGCTTCAGTTGTGAAAATGTATTGTGAGTGGACTGATCGCACCCCATGCGTCCTCCAGCATCTTTTTGATTCACTGTAGTCAGCATGGCTCCAGATACCTACCAGTACCTTATTGAGTAACTCTCAGCCTGTCTAGCTGTTGTCCGTGCTGTACACGGCAGTTACTCTGGATATTAGCTAGTGGTTATAATAATGTGACTCGACTGTGTATAAGCTATACAGCTTCCTATTGTATTTTTCCCTTCCTTATCAAATCCGTTTGTTGTTTGCACTTGTGAGATTGAGAAACAACTCCCATTGTTTGAACACTGATTGTGTGTGGATTAAATTAAATGTTCTGAACTGACGTTCTGCTGTTTGGCCACAAGATGCTTCTGTTTCTTAAACACAGCTAATATACAGTACTATAGATATTTCAATATTTAAAGGATGTGGAATTTTGAGAACTTGCTAGAAGAAGCAGCAGCCATCTTAGAAGCTAACTGAGACCGAGGAACTGTGTGAGCAGAGTATCTGATGGATACAGGAGTGAGAGGACCCCTGAGTGACCACAGCTGCAGCTGAGTGAAGCTGATAGTTGTCCAAGACCCAGATCCTGTCTAGTGATGAGTGGCATAGGCAATATTCGAATTTGCGATATTTTGCAAATTTTTGACTGAATTTTCGCCATAAATTCGCAAATTCGAGAATTCGTGATTTCCAGTCATTCATTACTTGATTGCGAAAATCGGCAATGTGATATATTCGCAATAAGAATTCGCGATTAGAATATTCAAGATCAACACTAAGGGGTAGGCAACTTTCCTATTGGTTGCTAGGGATGTTGCTAAGTGCCGATATTCTTGATAAATTCACGATTAGAATATTAGTGATCAACACTATTCGCGAATATGAATATATAGCACTATATTCTAAATATTTGCGAAATTCTCGATAAGGCGATATTCGCAATTAAAATTTGTGATTCAAATATTTGCGCTGAACACTAATCTTGTACAGGGAAAGGAGGATTGTTTCCAGAAGGGCTGACAAGAGTTAAGGCACAAAGCTGCATACTCTGTGGGACCTCATGTTTGCTGGAGAGACTTTGTTCAGTTCAGAGTCGTCAGTGGACAAAGAGCAGACCCGGGTCGGTAAGATCGTGCATGCAACTTACTGCAGTATTAGTGCCTAGGGACTTAGACCAGGCCTGTAGTTAGATAGTTAGGGTCTCTGCTTTGTGTCAGGTCTAAAGAGTTGCTACTGGTACTACAAGGACCTCATTACTAAAATGGACATTGCCCATTTGGGAGCTGATAAACACCCCCACGGACTCCATCCAGTTCAGCTTTTTGCTCAGGAGTAATAATCAGGTATGTGCTACCAGACTAGTTTTGGGAGGGGGGAATAGAGCACAATAAGATTGTGAACTGCAGTGTTGCACCGCAGGCTAGCCCTTACTAAGCACCTAACCAATTGTTCGTGTTAGTTTTAGGGTAATAATAGGTACGGCGAGGCAGTTTTAGTTGTGCTCGCCAGTAGGTAAATTACCGCTAAACTTCCACTGGTATCCATCAGGGGGCGCTGTGCTGCACAACACAGGAGTACCAGCCTTAGGGCTGGGAGTATGTAAATCTATTTTATGTTCTTAGCTTTTGTGGTTGTGTTTATTATCATGTGTTAGTAAAATTCTGTTTTTGCAAAAGCTGGTGTCAGAGTTGCATTCCTCGTTCGTGACGTTGCTGTATCCTGGGAGTCCACCCTTCCTCACATCCGCCACATGTGTATAGCAGATGTTTGGTTTTTAACAAAGGTGTGCATTCAGAAGCTGAGCAGACGCCATAGCCGCCAGGTGCCTGCTGTAGTACAACTAGAGATGAGCGAATTTCTTAAAAATTCAATTCGGCCAGGTCGATAATTTTTAAAAAAAAATGTAGTTTGATCCGAATTTATTTGTGGCGAATCGCGTTAAAAACGGCTATTTCCTGGCTGCATAGAGCCTTTATAGTGATGTAGAACACTGTGGCTTGCAGTAAAATGCATAGGGAGTCTACTGTGGTAGTGAAACAATACTGTGAGTCAGTATGACATGCAGCTGACAGGCGTCGCTTTTAGAATCACTTACGGGCCAAAACTGACCAAATAACTCAGTTTTGGCCCCGTAACTGCCCTTACAGGTCAATGTTAACATCAAGCCTTACAGATCAATGTTAGAGTCAAGAAGAAGCACACTCCTTTTACACGGTCAGCAGCTGATTACACATAGATGTCTACAGAACCAGTTCTAATAAATGCTTATGCAAGTAGAGCCCCCCCCAGACAGAGTGGAGAGGGTGTCAGCAGTAAGTTTGTGTTGAAGTCACTGATTATTTTACCCTTCCTCAGTTCCGTCAGAACAATAACCCCCAAAAAAGGATCCTGTCTGTGGAGCATCCGCCTTCACTCGGTAAGCATTTGGTCAGTAATCCATCAGTATTGCTAAAGCCAAAAAAAAGGAGTGTATCCAAAACAGAGATGACACGTGAACTGAATATTTGCATGTCTTTTGTGTTTTGTACCCACTCCTGCTTTTGGCTACCAAATCATAAGCAAATTCTGACGCAAAATAGGGCTTACACCTGTTACATACCAGGATCCGTTGTGCGTCTCATTTTTCCTTCCTTCTGACAGATCAGAAGAAGGGTCAAATAAATGATGATGGCAGCCAGGCCGAAAGGCTAATTAGTGGGTGGGAACAGCATGAGAAGTCCACAGAGTGGCACTATTACATAGTATGAGGTGGAAGCAGCATGAGGAGACCACAGAGTGGCCCAATGACAAAGTTTGGAGGTGGCAGCAGTATCAGGAGGAGGCCAAAGAGTGGCACAATGACAGTGTGGAGGTGGCAGCAGCATCAGCATCAGGAGGGCACAGAGTGGCACAATGACAGAGTGTGGAGGTGACGGCAGCAGCAGCATCAAGAGAAGGCCACAGGGTGGCACAATGACAGTGTGGAGGTGGCGGCAGCATCAGGAGGCCACAGAGTGGCATAACGACAGAGTGTGGAGGTGGCAGCCGCAGCAGCATCAGGAAGAGGCCATAGGGTGGCACAATGACAGTGTGGAGGTGGCAGCAACATCGGCAGGACACAGAATGGCACAATGACAGAGTGTGGAGGTGTCGGCAGCAGCAGTATCAGGAGACCACAGAGTGGCAAGGTGACATAGTGTAAAGGTGGCAACAGCAGCATGAGGAGACCACAGAGTGGCAATATGACACAGTGTGGAGGTGGCAGCAGCATCAGGAGACCACACAGTGGCAAGTTGACATAGTGTGGAGGTGGCAGCAGCATTAGGAGACCACAAAGTGACCCGGTGACAGAGTGGGGAGGTGTATGGCAATAACAGTACCAGCTGAAGATGGTGGGTGTAAGAAGGAGCACTTGGCATCAGATGTGTGGTATCAGGCAGGTGGCAGCATCAGAATAGTAGCTGAGGCAGGTAGCCAGAAGAAACCGGTCTCTTTTGTCAAAGTGTTGGTGTGGCACCATGGATGATCTAGTCTAATGCATCAGGCATTGGTGGGTGGAAATCCTAGCTGATCCACGCCTGATTCATCTTGACAAAGGTCAGTCTCTCCACGTTTTGGGTGGACAGGCAAGATCTTCTTGGGGTAACTTTGGCCCCTGCCGCACTAAACAACTGCTATGTTGCCACACTACTGGCCGGGCAGGACAGCTTTTCCAGGGCAAACTCTGCCAGTTACAGCCACAAATCCAGTTTGGCTACCAAGTAGTCCAGCGGATCTTCAATGTGGTGTGGCAGGGTGCTGTCCAACTATTCCACCACCTGCAGGCTAAGGTCCTGCTCCAGGTCTAGTTGCTGCTGGTGAGTAGTTTCTTCACTAGACGGGTGAAGAAAGTTGATCATAAGTGACTCTAGACTCAAGTTGCTGCTTATGGAGCTGGAACTGCTCCTACCCCCCATCCTGCCACAGCAGCCATGGCAGAGAAATGTGAGCGCAGAGGGCCCTCGGTCAGACCTGCGAGAGGATGGACAATGGCACAGATTGGCAGCGGTCAAGTGAATACATAGGATGTCTCGATAGTAGTAGTAGTAGACCGGTAGCGAGGGCAGAGAGCCAAAAGTCATCTCTCTTCCGAATGGTGACAATTCGGCTGTCACTACACAACCAAGTGAGCATGCATCAGGCCATTTGTGCAAGTGACTCGGAGGGTCTCCCTGCCTCCAACTCCACTGCATACTGCCATGGTGTGTCTGGGTCCTCTGCCTCATCTTCCTAATCGCCCTGTAGCTCCTCTGGCGGCTCCTCACCTCCTGTCACATTTGTAGAAAAACCACCCATTTCGCTACACATTGCTTGTGCTCCAATGTCCTCCCCCACTTCCTCCTCCAGTTCAGCCCCCACAGGGTTTATGTGACCATGACATGTAGGCGCCACGTCTCCAGTCCCCTGACCAGCCAGATTTACCAGCATCTGTTCCAGGACATGAAGCAGTGAAATGACGTTGCTCATCCCGTAGTCCTGGCGACTGACAAATAACGTGTCATCCTCAAACGGCCTGAGCAAACGGAAGGTGTCAGGCATGAGCTGACACTGGCAAAGTTACACAGGGGAGTACTCCTGTCCGCTTGGATCATCAAGAAATCGTTTATGGCCTTACCCTGTTCGTATAGTCAGTCCAACATATGGGTGGAATTCTAACGGGTGGGGAAACGTTGCATATCAGCCTATGTTGGGGGATGCCGTTCTGCCGCTGCAGCTCAAGGAGGGTATGCTTTGAGGTGTATGAGTCGCTAAAACACATGCAAAGTTTCCTGGTCATTTTTAGTATGTCTTGCAAATGGCTGGAAGACTTCAGGAACCGCTTGACAACCAGATTGAACATGCGTGCCATGCAAGGCGCATGGCTCAGCCCTCCTTGACACAGCACCGACACCGTGTTCTTCCCGTTGTCGGTCACCATGGTTCCGATTTTGAGTTGTTGCAGAGAAAGCCAGGATTCCATTTCGTGATGAAGGACATGGTACAGTTCCTCCCCTGTGTGGCTCCGTTTGCCCAGGCAAATGAGGTGCAGAACAGCATGACACCGGTGTGCCATGCACAGGTGGTATGTTGGAGGTGCACTGTAAATTGTCCCTGCAAGGGAAGGCTGAGGATATGGTGGGGGATGAGGAGGCAGAGGCGGACATTGTCGCAGGACCAACGGTATGAGAACGTGGAGGCGGAAGCAGCATCACCTGGCCAAATTGCTGGTGTGGCTGTGCAGGAACCACATTCACCCAGTGGGCCGTAAAGGACATATATTGTCCGTGATCGTAGTTACATCTCCTCACGTGGGTGCTGCCATGCACTTTGGCAGACACCGACAGGCTCAAGGACTGGCTCACCTTCTGTTCTACATACGTGTACAGGGCTGGTACTACCTTTTTGACAAAGAACTGACGGCTTGGGACTCTCTACCTTGGCTCGGCACAAGCCATCAGTTCTCTCAAAGGTGGACTGCAGCACCAGCAACTTGGCCAGGAGCATATTCAGCTTCTGCGCCGTTGGATGAGTGCACAGATACTGTTGTCTCTTGACAATCACTTCGGTGATCGATTGCTGACGGAATAACTGACGAGGAGTAGGAGCAGGAGCATCAAGACCAGCAGATGATGGGAAGGACAGGCAGCTCCCTTTGGCTGAGGTTGTGGAGCTTTGACTGCCTGAAATTGGGTGCGTGCCACTGGGTGATGATCGGTTGCAGCGGCAGGCTGGACCACCACATCAGAGCAATGGTTTTCCCAGGCTACTTTATGGTGATGCTGCATATGTCGAAAAAGTACCGTGGTGCCAACATTGGCACCCTGGCCACGCTTTACCTCCTGCCCACAAATTCTACAAATGGCCATGTCCACCTCCTCCGGCGGCTTAACAAAAAACTGTCACACCGCTGAGTAGGTGATTTTACACCCAAAACTCTGCACTGACTGACTGCTACTGCCACTGCTTCCGTGAAACCCTTCACCACTACTTTCCGGGCAGGTAGGTTCCTGTGAAGCGGGTGGTTTGGCTCCCGAATTCCCACTGCTGCCACCCTGTGGACTCCCGGCCACGCTTGTGACTTGCTGGCTCTGCCACTGCCTCACAGGCAAGCTGCCACCCTCTTCTCTCAATGATGATGAAGCCCCTAATTAACCCAGCTCCCAAGTGCGATCAGCTACATCATCATCATCTAGCACTGTCTGCACGTCACTGATATCGTCACTGATATCGGTCTCTGGGTCAGGAGCCTGACTGTTCGCAACACCAGCTCCCACACCACTCTCCTCATCACTACTTGCCCGCCTACCAGAGTAAGCAGTGGATGTCTCCTCCACATCTGGCTGCCCAGTAGCTGCTGAAAGTCCTCTAGTAGCTCGCTGTATACTTTACCTGAGTCCACAGCATATAATACTTCTCTGGCTGAGGGAACAGAAAATGACAGAGGCAGTTTGAGGACAGATGAGGGCACAGGGCCTCCGACTCTTGGCTGTTGGTGTCTGATGTCACTTGGGACGAAGTGGATGACTGAGTCAACCATTCAGGAACTGCTGGTTTGCTGGTCAAGACACGACCACTAGATGACATCGGGAACTCAGGCCTCTCCTGCGACTCCTGCTGCCACGCCCCCTTACTCTGCTGTGACCTGTGCCTGTGCCAGAAACATTTAGGCCTCTGCCACTCACCTGTGCAGGGCCTTACACTTCTCAGTCTGAAATACTGTTAGATCAAATAAATAAATAAAAAGGAATTTAAAACACCCCAAAAAACTCTGTAATTTTCTTACTTCACCACACACCGACTAACAACTTTAGGCCCTTTTTTTTCCACTAATAAATGCCAAAAAGGGCTTTGGAAGATATAACTGCAGCGCTGAACGGCAAATAGGCCCTTATTTTTTTCCACTTATATAAGCCACAAAAGGCTTTAGAACATATAACTGCACCACAGAACAACAAATTAATATATATTTTTGTGCCACTAATACACGCCAAAAAGGGCTTTAAAACATATAACTGCACTGCTGAACGGCAAATAATATATATTTTTTTGCCAATAATATATGCCAAAAAGGGCTTTAGAACATATAACTGCACCACTGAACGGCAAACAGGCCCTTATTTTTTTCCACAAAAGGCTTTAGAACATCTAACTACACTGTTGAACGGCAAATAATAGATATTTTTTGGTCACTAATACACATCAAAAAGGGCTGTAATTTTCTCACTTTACCACACAACAGCAAATACTTTTTTTTTTGTGCCACTATTACACGCCAAAACGGGCTTTAGCAGTTGAACATATAACTGTACCGCTGAACGACAAATAATATATATTTTTTTGCCACTAATACATGCCAAAAAGGACTTTAGAACATATAAATGCACCGTTGAACGGCAAATAGGCCTTTACTTTTTTCCACTTATACACTCCACAAAAGGGTTTAGAACATATAACTGCACCACTGAAGAGCAAATAATATAGATATTTTTTGCCGCAAATACACGCCAAATAGGGTTGTAGAAAATATAACTGCACTGCTGAACGGCAAATGATAAATATTTTTGTGCCACTAATACACACCAAATAGGGCTTTAGAACATATAATTGCACCACCAAACGGCAAATAATATATATTTTTTCGCCACTAATACATGCCAAAAAAGGCTGTAATTTTCTCACTTCACCACACAAAGGCTAATATGCCCTTTTTTCCCACTAATACAATGGCTGTAATTTTCTCACTTCACCACACAAAGGCTAATAAGCCCATTTTTTCCCACTAATATAAATCAAAGCTGACGAAGTCAAATTCGATCCGAATTTCAGGAATTATTCGATTCGCACCGAATCCGAATTTTCTCACGCTTCGTGGTAACGAATCACATGTTTTACTAAAATGGCTGCAGCACGTGTGAGGACATGGAGCAGGGAACTCTGGGAAGGCGGAATCACCCATGATGCCATGCATGCAGTCAATCAGCAGCCAGCCAGCCCTGTGATGTCACAGCCCTATGAATACCCTCAGCCATCTTGGATTCTGCCATTTTCCAGTGTACTTAGTTCAGGGAGAGACGTTAGCAGGCGCTAGGGATATATTGTTTTTTACCACTAATACATGCCAGAAAAGGCTTTAGAACATATAACTGCACTGCTGAACGGCAAATAAGCCCTTATTTTTTCTACATATACAAGCCACAAAAGGCTTTAGAACATATAACTGCACTGCTGAATGGCAAATAATATATATTTTTTGCCACTAATACACGCCAAAAAGGGCTGTAGAACATATAACTGCACCACTGAACGGCAAATAATAAATATTTTTTTGGCCACTAATACATGCCAAATAGGGCTTTAGAACATATAACTGCACTACTAAACGGCAAATAATATATATTTTTTTGCCACTAATACACGCCAAAAAGGACTTTAGAACATATATCTGCACCACTGAGCAGCAAATGTTATATGTTCTAAAGCCTTTTGTGGTGTGAATAAGTGGAAAAAGAAAAATATATTTGCCGTTCAGCGGTGCAGTTAAATGTTCTAAAGCCTTTTGTGGTGTGAATAAGTGGAAAAAGAAAAATATATTTGCCATTCAGCGGTGCAGTTATATGTTCTAAAGACTTTTGTGTCGTGTATTAGTGGCAAAATAATGATATATTTTCTGTTCAGCGGTGCAATTATATGTTCTAAATCCTTTTGTGGCATGTATAAGTGAAAAAAAAAAATATATTCGCTGTTCAGTGGTGCAGTTATATGTTCTAAAGCCTTTTGTGGCGTGTATAAGTTGAAAAAGAAAAATATATTTGCCGTTCAGTGGTGCAGTTATATGTTATAAAGCTCTTTTTTGTGTGTATTAGTGGGGGGAAAAAAGGGTTTATTAGCTATTGTGTGGTGAAGTGAGAAAATTACAGACTTTTTTGGGGTGTTTCAATTTCCTTTTTATTTATCTATTTGATCTAACACTATGTCAGACAGAGAAGTGCCAGGCCCTGCACAGGGGAGTGGCAGAGGCCTAAATGTTTCTGGTGCAGGAAGAGGACGCAGCAGAGTAAGGGGCCATGGCAGCATGGGTCACTTCGAGAGGCCTGAGCGGTAGAGTAACCCTCTCCAGGCCCTGCACTGTTAAACCGTCCGTGTTGCCTCCATGCACTGCTGAAAAATGCATACTAACTGCAGACACATTTCTGGCATATGAATGAGGGATGTCAGAGATGTGTCTGCATAGTCTAACTCTAAGACCATTAGTGGTGCAGCCAATGTACTGGAGGGAACACAAGGTGCATGAAATGCAATATACCACATAAGTTGTATTGCAATTGATGTATTGTTTAATTGCAAAACATTCATTCATAGCATAGAAAAAAACTTCCTTGCCCGGTCGCATGTAGGAACAACTAGTACAAATCCTGTGTCCACACCTGTAACTTCCGAGAAGACGCAACCATATCGGAGGGGTTTGCATTCTCTCAGAGTACAGAGATGGACAGAGTTTATTGCCGAGTGTAGGGGATCTGCGGGCTGAGCACAGAATGCCATTTTTAACGACATTCCGCCATTGATCATCCATTGAAAGTACAGGTAAATGTTTTTTTACTATATGACAAATCTGCGAATATTGTGTGCTATAACCGGTGACAAAAACAGGCAGGCGAGAGTGTTTTGATTGGTCCAAGTTCACAGAGCAAGGTGTGCGATTGTGATGCGGAAATAGAAGTAACTGTCTGGGTCTGGAGAGGGTCTCCTTCTGGGCAGACACCAAGTTACGATTAGAGTATTGTCTCATGGAAAGGCGATGTGCAGCAGATTGCATCTCCATCCTGACTGCAATTGCATCTAATGCAAATAAATTCACCTTTAGGGATATTCCTCACAATATGGGGCGGATGGCACGATGCCGCATGGAGAGTCGTGTTGCCTGCGGTTTCTTTACGAAATGTGCAGGTGTTAATTGAGCCAGTGTCTTGATCGCCCACCAGAGACAGATCCAAAAAGGAAATAGCGGTAGTATCATAATGCACCACAAATTTTAAATTGCATGAATTGGTGTTCAAAAACTAATCAAAGAGTGGTATGGCTGCCACATCGCCCAACCATACAATTTCCAGGTCGTCGATGTAACAGCCATACCACTCAAGGGATGGCGCCCACGGGTTGGACGGTGAGAGCAAAAACGCATGCTCCCACCAGGCCATGTACACATTGGCCAGAGATGGGGAGAATTTAGCTCCCATAGAAACTCCTGACAATTGTAGGAAAAACCTCCTATTAAACATAAAAAAGTTATGCTTTAGTAAGGGGAGGTGCCATATAACTAACCCTTCATGCAGTCTGTATTTTGTCATGAGTAAGGATCGCTATTGTCTCTGATCGGAAACGCGTAGACTGGAATGTAACTGGCTCTTAACCGCACTGAATAACAACTGAAAATAGGAACCATGGTGACCGACAACGGGAAGAACAAGAAGCGGACAGGAGTACTCTCCTGTGTAACTTCAATGTCAGCCAGTGGCAGCTCATGCGTAACACCTGCCATTTGCTCAGGCCCTTTGAGTAGGCCACGTTATTTGTCAATCGCCAGGACTACGGGATGAACGATATCATTCCACTGCTTCCTTTCCTGGAACAGATGCTGGTAAATCTCTCTGGTCAGGTGACTGAAGACGTGGCACCTACATCTCATGGCCACATGAGCCCTGTGGGGGCTGAACTGGAGGAGCAGGAGGGGGACATTGGAGCACAAGCAATGTGTAGCGCAATGTGTAGCGAAATGGGTGGTTTTTCTACACAAGTGACAGGAGAGGATGAGCAGTCAGAGGAGCTACAGGGCACTAAAAAGAGGAGGCAGAGGACCTAGATACACCGTTGCAGTATGCAGTGGAGATGGAGGCAGGGAATCCCTTCGAGTCACTTGCACAAATGGCCCGATGCATGCTCACTTGCTTGCGTAGTGACAGCTAAATTGTCGCTATTCGGCAGAGTGATGACTTATGGCTCTCCACCTTGTGGGACCCTCGCTACCGGTCCAAAATGGGGGCCTTTTTTACACCCCCTGAGAGGGAGGTCAAACTTAACTACTATAGAGACTTCCTATGTAGTCAGTTGCCTGGTGCCTATCTGCGCCATTGTCCATCCTCTCGTAGGACTGACTAGGGGGCCCCTCTTCGCTTTCTACTGCCATGTCTAGAGTTGCTGATGAGCAGCTTCCTTCCCCCACATGGTGAAGAAACTAATCACCAGCAGCTAGACATAGAGCAGGACCTGAACCAGCAGTTGGTGGCATAATTGGACAGCACCCTGCCACCCCACAGTGAAGATACGCTGGACTACTTGGCAGCCAAACTGGATTTGTGGCTGCAACTGGCAGAGTTTGCCCTAGAAAAGCTGTCCTTCCCGGCCAGTAGTGTGGCATCAGAGCGGGTGTTTAGTGCGGCGGGGACGATAGTAACCCCAAGAAGAACTCACCTGTCCACCCAAAATGTGGAGAGACTGACCTTTGTCAAGAAGAATCAGGCGTGGATCAGCCAGCATTTCCACCCACCAATGCCTGATGCATCAGACTAGATCATCCATGGTGTCACACCAACACTTTGACAAAAGAGACCGGTTTCTTCTGGCTACCTGCCTCAGCTACTATTCTGATGCTGCCACTCGCCTGATGCCACACAACTGATGCCCAGTGCTTATTCTTACACCCACCATTGTCAGTGGGTACTGTTTTTTTGGGATTATTGTTTTGACTGATCAGAGGAAGTGACGTCAAAACAAACTTACTGCTGACAACCTTTCCACGCTGTCGGGGGGCTCTACTTGTATAAGCGACGAATAGAACAGGTTCTGTAGACATCTATGTGGCATCAGCTGACGACGGTGTAAAAGGAGTGCGCTTCTTCTTGGGGCTAACATCAACCTGTAAGACTGAGTTCATACTTGAGTTATTAGGTTGGCCCCGTGACTGCCCAAATAAACGAAGTGTGCAGTGATTCTAAGAGCGATGCCTGTCATCTGCATGTCATACTGACTCACAATATTATTTCACTACCACAGCAGACTCCCTATGCGTGTTACTGCAAGGCACAGTGTTCTACACCACTATAAAGGCTCTCTGCAGCCAGGAAATAGCCGTTTTTTAACGCGATTCTCTGCGAATAAATTCAGATCGACCCAATTTTTTTCAGAAATTTCGCTGAAGCGGCCGCTCATTTCTACTATCAATATCAAAAAGATTAATAGATGCATATAAGAGCTGCAGAGCCTAATAGTTATTCTCCATCTGTAAACATTTCACATAAAAGAATATGCTGAGAGCAAATTTTAAAGCCTCCAATTTATTTATAACAAGTTGTTTTTCTGGATCTGTGCGTTGCGGGATGCACACTCTGCACTATTTTATATTCTGATCTGTTTATCTCTGTCATTTTCACATTTTCAAGAATATTACAATAAAAGTGCTTGGAAAACAAACAAAGTAGAACATAAATATTAAACAGGACGGTCTGCGCTATCATTGTTGTGAAGTGATGCTGCACTGCTGTATGGAACATTACACACATTTGATGGGGCCTGTAGCAAATAAAACAGGAGGAAACAAACAGATTGGTTCTCAACTAAAATTCAATTTTTACTTGAGAAACGATTTCTAGGTGTCATCCTACTAGAAAAAAACCGACCATTAGCAAATCCCACCTAGATTAAGGACCATTTATCATCCTGCCCCAGCAGTTCATTTGTACAAAGAAATAACAATAAGCCATTACAACTATTGAACCTCCAGCTGTTTCACTATTACAGCTACCACTGTTCTGTCTTCATACACTTTGACACAGTGTGCAGTCCAAATAAGAGGACTGTTCTTTGTAATCTAACTTGTTTATTAGTCAACAGGTTGTACATATGTGATTAATTGATTATATATGATTAATTGGTAAAAGAGGATTGTTTTTTAAAACTACAATACAAATAACATGTATAAGTATTAAGCATAGCATGTATTATAACATTACATTAACACTGAAGGACATGGTCAAATGGCTGCCTGTACATAAGATTGCATGGCTAGATAACAGTATTAACAACTCCCTGAGTAACAATTAGTAACAATTACAACTAGCTAAACAGTTCTGCAACACCCAATATTCCTGAAACAAAGGTAGATCTCTCACCAGATATGTATTTACAAGGATGGTGGAGTTTGAGAAGGAGACATGCATAGAACAGCTCTGATCATATGTCCTGGACACTTCTCTTTCCCAGGATGCCTTGCACTCCCACAATGCAGTGTGCCACCCACAATGCAGTAGTCTTTGTAACAGGAAAAACAAAGTGTAATACAACCTAACACCACTAGATGGTGCCATACCCACACTAAACACTTCAGAATTACCCTGACCTTGGCAGAATGAACTAGAATCTTCTAACCCTGCTAGGCAGAATAACCACCATAGACTAAATACTGGCCACAGGTTACCGAGGCATGATAGGAGTTTTAGTTACAACCTTTGGAGAGTCACAGGTTGGAAATCACTGTTCTAAGCAAACTAATATACTGAACTTATACCTGTAACGGTCTGGTTCCTGCAATATCCCTCTTGGTTAAGTTTATCAAAAGTGACATGTTTGATAAATTTGACTTATCCTTATCCTAACACTTTTGTCTAGAAAAGCTACTCCAGTTTTCCTATTCCACCCTCCTACTGGAGTGAGATTGCCACTTTTCAAAACCTGGAGTGAAACTTATTAACAAGGCTAACCATGCCTGCGTAGTACCCACCCATATTTCAAAACTGGAGTGAGTAGTATAAAAATACAAAAAGTCACAAAATGTTTGGGCTAGTGAGCCCAAAAAGTCACAAAGAATGGGGAAACCAATGGAGTTTGTGTGTGTGTGTGGGGGGGGGGGGGGGGGGCTGGAATGGCAGGGGATTTTTGAGTAATGGGTCTTTTATTGTATCATTTTATATTTATACTAGACCACACCACACCTTTCAGCCTCATCCAACTCTAAGCTAAACAATGTATTTCCTATATAAAAGCAGCTGTTACAGAAAGGGGGTACAATTTAAGAATGTATTTTAGTTGCACAAAATTTTAAAAATGTGAAAAACAGACTTTTGAAAAACAGATTTTTATAAAAAATGTTCCCAGTTATAAAAAATTGAACAGAAAAATCCTAAAATAAACAGGACATAAAAATTAAGCCTCATGTATCATTGAAAGAAGATGAAAATATTAAATGAATAACTGAATGAACATTTTTATTATTACTTTTGAACCTGAATATACTAAAACAAATGAGCAGGGGAAAAGACATATTCATGAGGAGTGCACTACTGGCCTAAATTCTAGCCATCCGGGTCCATATTGCGACCCACAAACAGCGGGTCCATAATATATGGGCACCAGCCATTTGTGCACCACATCACAGATGAGGACTCATTCACTTGAATGGGTCCGCAATTCAGAAGGTGCAGTGCTTTCTGTCTGTGCCTCTGCACTGCCAAAAAATAGAACTTGTTCTATTTTTTTGCAGTGCGGATTGATCAGGGACCCATTTAATTTGAATGGGTCTTCATCTGTCTGCCTCAGCCACACAGAAGTTGTCTATGCATTGGGGGCCGCAATTTGCGGTCCCATATGCACAGAGCCGGTAGCACACATTTGTGTGCATGAGCCCTTATGCAGATTGGTTTTTTAAGCCTCACTAGCGTGTATTGGATTCCTGGTACTCTGACTCTTTGATTGTCCCTGATCTTGCTCCTGACTACCATTTATTTTCCGGACATGATATCCTGGAACTCACTTTAGGACAAACAGTGCAAGTAGATAGGGAGAGTGGTGCAGGTGAGTTTAGGGCTTCACCACTCCCTACCATGACAGATAGAACATGCAAGGGCCAGTCAAATTACCAGTTTCTGTATAGGGATGTCTGTAACATAGACATGTCTGAATGCTAATAGATTATCCCTTTCAAGACTTTTTACTGTTTTACTCGGCAAACACCTTGAGACATTGTCTGTGATTGGCTAGAATGTCGATTATAGACATTTAAAAGTCTTCACCCCTGGGGCCCCAATGGCTCTGGGCAGCCTTAGGCGTTCTGAAGGCTCCCCGGCCTCCCACAGTGAAGTGTTGCAGCCTATGGGAGAAGCGATCAGATGGCATGTAAAAAAATTATTTTAAATTATTATAAAAATTCAAATCACCCCTTTCCCCATATTAAAATATAAATAAACAATAAAATAGAGATTATTGACACTGCCATATCCCAAAATGCCTGTACTATTAAAATATAAATGTATTTCTCTCAGATTAAAATGGCTTATTTGCTATTTTGTCATTGCATCACCTGCAAACAAATTGAATAAAAAGTGATCAAAATAGTATTGATAAAAACTACAGATCATCTCGCCGAAAATGAGCCTACACACAGCTCCATAGACTTAACTGTAAAAAAGGTATGAGAGTCAGAATATGGCACTGCAAACTAAAACTATATATCTGTAAATGTACTGACCTAGAGAATGAAGGTAACAGGTCAGTTTTACCACATAGGGAACACTATAAAACTTGAAACCCATATAACTATGGCGGAGAATTGCATTTTTTCCCCAATTCCACCCCATTTGGTATTTTTTTCCAACTTCCTACTACATTATATGGAATATTAATTGATTAATTGGTGCCATTAAAAATTGCCCCACAAGAAACAAGCCCTCTTACAGCTATGTGAATGAAAAATAAAAAAAGTTATAGCTCTGGGAATGCAGGGAGAAAAAAACGAATATGTAAAAAAAAAAATGGAAAATGCCTTTCATGAAAGGGTTAAATGCATTTTATGAACTCAATATAAAACCCCCAAAAAAACAAAGCTACTTGTATCATACCCTAAATATAATTTCTAATAACATGAAGACAGCATTAACGTATTCGAGATTACAATTATTACAGATTGTTTGAGTTCTCTTCCTAAATAGCCCTCTTTTTCGGAGCTGGTTTTCTGTTTCATCCATATCCTACCTCTGCCCACACTCTAATGCTTATGAGATTAATGAAAACAGATTTTAAAGACATCTCATTTTTCAATCTCTATAAAAGAAAAACGCTGAAAAAGCTTTGGAATGTGATTAGTTGGTACTCTGGAGCTACCTGAGTATACTATGATTTCAGGTCTGATTGCATTAGGAAAGGATTACAAACCATTGTTGGAAATCACAATTTGGTCCAAAATTCACATACAAAAACTGTTTTCATTAATTTGAATAATCTTTATCTGTTTTATGCTGTAAAATAAAATATTTAAGAGGTTTTTGAGAAAAAGGTTATGTTTGCTAAACCTAATAATGTGACTTCAGCGAATCAGTAGAAGGAAAATGAAAGCAGACGCAGCCAGATCGTCTATTCCAGGTAAAATACTGTTAAGCATACAGCAGGCCTGTTTTTGTGTGTATTAATATAATTCACAGTAAGAAAACTCTTTCTAAGAAACACAATCTGGATGCAAAATACTCTCTACTTTGTACCTTCTTTGAAATAAGCTTAGTTTATCAAAATAACTGCAAGTAAGAAATAATGTGTTATTGTTACAATGGAGTCTCAATTATTCATCTTTTCATACATTTTGTGACTAAAGTAATATTTTTTAGAATAAAACTGAAAGAGTCACTGTACTCTCACACAATTCCATTTATTGTTGTAACTAGCAAACTTGTAAGTCACTTAATAAAAAAAAAAAAACTATGAAGTCATGGTCACAAGGGGTCTTGCTTCCACCAAACTTGCAGTCCATTCCCGTTGTCAGGTAAGATCTGGCCCTGGTAACAGAGACTCAGAAGATGGCTGAGAGGTAATGGGGACGTGTCAGAGCTAGCTGAGATTGTGAGCCTGATAAAACAAGTGCTTCTTGTTTTTCTGTGTGTGATTTATCCGTCATCCTCTTTTCGAGTTCCCTAGAAGAAAACGAACACACTGGAAAATAAAGAAAGTGATTTCACTGCATACAGTACTAGCAGAAGGGTTACTACTTGTGAGAGAAATACATCTAGCTGTGCAGCTGAAACAGGGAAACAGAAAACCCAAATTTAACTGTTCATTCACAGTTATGATTGTACAAAGATGCACAGCCATTATGAAAACTCTTTGTCAAAACTCAGGTATGCTTTAAAATATCAGAAATTACAAAACACAATACAATACATTGAGTAGAGCTTTTGATTTCTCTGTTACCCATAACTAAAAGGTACATTGACTTTTTGTTATTTTAACCCCTTCAGAACCTTGCATTTTTGTGTTGTTGTTTTTTACTTCCTGCTTTACTGGGCCAAAACTTTTTTATTTTTCTATTCACCTAGCTGTATGATGTTTTTTTTATTTTCATTGCCATAGTCTAACTAACAAAACTTTTTATAGTTATGTCCACTTGGCTGTGTGGACGCACATTTTGTTGCAGGACAATCTGTAGCTTTTATTGATACCACATCATACTTTTTTTATAAATTTTTTTGTAAAGTGAAGCGATAAAAAAATGGTGAATTGGGCATTTTGATTTTATGATGTTACACCGTATGGGATAAATGTTTTTATTTTTTAATAGTATATGTGTTTTCACACATGGCATTGCCTATGATGTTTACTTTTTTCAGCGAGGCATTCTTCTTGAGACATAATAGCTCTCTCGTGTGCTGTTTTGACAATAGGCTTATGGTAATCTTTCTTATAAAAACATTAAAAAAGGATTGACAGTTGCAGAAGTGTAACGGCAATAACCCATTGTCCCTAGAGGCTATCTGCATACAGTATATTAAAACATCATTTTTATCAGCAATGCAGACACATATGAACATGGGACCAACACAGATGCCTTCAGCTGCCAGTGTGCATGTGGAAAAGGTAAGGTGTGTTGGGTAGTGATGTCGCGAACATAAAATTTTCAGTTCGCGAACGGCGAATGCGAACTTCCGCAAATGTTCGCGAACTGGGCGAACTGCCATAGACTTTAATAGGCAGGCGAATTTTAAAAACCAAAGGGACTCTTTCTGGCCACAATAGGGATGGAAAAGTTGTTTCAAGGGGACTAACACCTGGACTGTGGCATGCCGGAGGGGGATCCATGGCAAAACTCCCATGGAAAATTACGTAGTGGACGCAGAGTCGGGTTTTAATCCATAAAGGGCATAAATCACGTAACATTCCTAAATTGTTTGGAATAACATGCTTTAAAACATCCAGTGTGTGTATACGATCGGGTATGATGTTGTATCGATCAGGTAGTGTAAGGGTTACGCCCACTTTACAGACATTGACAGACCAAACTCCCCTTTTAATGCACCACAAACAACCGCAAACAGTTCATTTGCACGACCGCAAACTCCCCATTTGCACAAGGTTGGATACCAAGCTAGCCATGTCCCGGTGATGTCATTGAAGGTTTCTTCCTCCACCCAGCCACGTAGAACAGCAAGGGTCCCCGAAAGGTCAATTGAATAGATTTTTCGAACGGGGAGATGGTTAAAAAAACGCTGGCTCCCTCCCCTTTGTTTTAATCCACGGTCACTGCGTCTGCGCCGTGCAATTTACTCTCACACCCGATATGAGTGGTATTTTCTGTAGTACTATTCTCATCAGTTTAATCCCTGTTACGTTACCCAATCTGGGGTCTATTTATTGAATTGATTTTTCGAACAGGGAGATGATTAAAAAAACGCTGGCTCCCTCCCCTTTGTTTTAATCCACGGTCACTGCGTCTGCGCCGTGCAATTTACTGTCACACCCGATATGAGTGGTATTTTCTGTAGTACTATTCTCATCAGTTTAATCCCTGTTACGTCCCCAATCTGGGGTCCATCTATTGAATTGATTTTTCGAACAGGGAGATGGTTAAAAAAACGCTGGCTCCCTCCCTTTTGTTTTAATCCACAATCACTGCATCTGCACCGTGCAATTTACTGTCACACCCGAGTGGTGTCTTAACTAGTACTATTCCTATAAGTTTAATCCCTGTTACGTCCCATATCAGGGATTGCCTTTTTTGAAAAAAAATTTCGTCCAGGTACCTTTCACTGTGGTGTCCCAATAGCGACAAATTTTTTAAAGGCCTCAGACTCCACCAGCTGGTATGGTAAAAGCTGGCGGGCTAAGAGTTCTGTCAATCCAGCTGTCAGATGCCGGGCAAGGGGTTGACTCTGTGACATTGGCTTCTTACGCTCAAACATTTCCTTAACAGACACCTGACTGTGGGCAGATGAGATGGAACTGCTTAAGGTGAGAGGCGGAGTGGCGGGTGGTTGAGAGGGGGCAAGAAGGACAGCAGTGGTTGACATGGCTGAAGATGCTGGACCAGGAGGAGGATGGTGGCTTTGAGTTTGTGTGCTGCTTGTACGCATGTGTTGATCCCATAGGCGTTTGTGATGTGAGATCATGTGCCTTCGCAAAGCAGTTGTACCGAGGTGGGTGTTGGACTTCCCACGACTCAGTTTCTTTTGGCACAGGTTGAAAATGGCATTGCTGTTATCAGAGGCAGACACACAAAAAATGCCACACTGCTGAGCTTTGCAATGACGGCATTCTGGTGGTGGCAACAGCATGCGTTGACTGGCGTGCTGTCTGGCGGACCCCAGGTGCCGATACATGCTGTCTGACTGTGCCACTAACTCCTTGCGACGACCTCCCCCTGCTTCCAACTTGTCTCCTCCTTCTCTCTGTCTCCCCTTCTGAACTTTCCCCCTCTTCTTCTCTTCGAGCAGGCACCCACATGGCATCCGTGGACACATCGTCATCATCAACCGCTTCACTTGTATCTGACACCTCAGCAAAGGAAGCAGCAGCGGGTACAACATCATCATCATCATCATCACACTGTACGTCCATGTGTGTAATCCTGCCTGACTGAGACATATCCCTGTAATCTAAATCATCTGGCATTAATGGTTGCGCATCACTAATTGCATCCAACTGATGTGTAAATAACTCCTCTGACGGATCAAGTGAAGCGGCAGTGGTGGCTGTGGTGGTAGTGGTGGTGGTGGCGGCGGGCGGGAGCGTCGTAACTTGAGAGCAGGTGACCGAAGCTGAGCTGGAGGAGGATGGTGCGTCAAAGTTCTTAGCGGAAGCTGTTGAAGATTGGGTGTCCTGTCTAAGCCAGTCAACTATGTCCTTTAGAATTTTTCAGGTTTAGGGTATGTGGCCTCTGTACACTGGGCATTATTCCAGGGCCAGTGGAAATCACAGCACCACGACCACGACAGCCCCTGCGGGGTGGCCTGCCTCTGCCTGTTATTTTTTTTCGATAAGTGGTACTACGCGTGCTAGGTACTGTGCCACCCGGTATGAGTGGTGGGCACTGGCAGTGGGCACACTACCGTCAGTGGAAGTTGGCCTGACACACACTGGCAGCAGGCAAGCAACTGAAATTAGACTAAAGTGTAAAAATTAAATGCCTTATTTATCGGCAAGCTACTGTGCCACCCGGTATGAGTGGTGGTGGGCACTGGCAGTGGGCACACTACAGACTGTGGAAGTCAGCCTGACACACACTGGCAGCAGGCAAGCAACTGAAATTAGACTAAAGTGTAAAAATTAAATGCCTTATTTATCGGCAAGCTACTGTGCCACCCGGTATGAGTTGTGGTGGGCACTGGCAGTGGGCACACTACCGTCTGTGGAAGTCGGCCTGACACACACTGGCAGCAGGCAAGCAACTGAAATTAGACTAAAGTGTAAAAATTAAATGCCTTATTTATCGGCAAGCTACTGTGCCACCCGATATGAGTGGTGGTGGGCACTGGCAGTGGGCACACTACAGTCTGTGGAAGTCAGCCTGACACACACTGGCAGCAGGCAAGCAACTGAAATTAGACTAAAGTGTAAAATTAAATGCCTGTGCCACCCGGTATGAATGGTGGTGGGCACTGGCAGTGGGCACACTACAGTCTGTGGAAGTCGGCCTGTCACACACTGGCAGCAGGCAAGCAACTGAAATTAGACTAAAGTGTAAAAATTAAATGCCTTATTTATCGGCAAGCTACTGTGCCACCCGGTATGAGTGGTGGTGGGCACTGGCAGTGGGCACACTACAGTCTGTGGAAGTCGGCCTGACACACACTGGCAGCAGGCAAGCAACTGAAATTAGACTAAAGTGTAAAAATTAAATGCCTGTGCCACACGGTATGAGTGGTGGTGGGCACTGGCAGTGGGCACACTACAGTCTGTGGAAGTCGGCCTGACACACACTAGCAGGCAAGCAACTAACCTTAGATTTAAAGGGTAAAAATGAAATGCCTTTGTTTGATGCAAAGTCCTGTGCCACACGGTGTGAGTGGTGGGCACTGGCAGTGGGCACTATGTAGTCTGTGGGCCTGCAGCTCCTCACACACGGGCAGGCCAGGCAACTGCAATATATATATGGAGAAGAAAAAAAAAGCAGACTAATGTAGCAGCCCTAAAAAGGGCTTTTTGGGGTGCTATCAGGACGCTGTCCTTACAGCAGAGATCAGATGAGTCTTTCAGGACTGGAGTGGACACTGAATTCACTAGCCTAGCTATCAATTTCCCTATTAAATAAGCAGCAACTACACTCTCCCTCCTCTCACTAAGACTGCAGCTTCAGAATGAATCTAAAATGGATGCTGTGCAGGAGGTGGGAGGGTCTGGGAGGGAGGGTATGCTGCTGATTGGCTGGAATGTGTCTGCTGACTGTGAGGTACAGGGTCAAAGTTTGCTCAATGATGATGTATGGGGGGCGGATCGATATGTTCGCCCACCGAGGCGAACGCGAACAACCTATGTTCGCCGGGAACTGTTCGCCGGCGAATAGTTCGGGCCATCTCTAGTGTTGGGGTAATGTTGTTGCAGCATAGTAGCAGCAGCAGTGGCAGTAGCACAGTTTGGAAGAGACAAGGCAGTAAATGTGTGTGCGGTTGTGTTGGGGTAGTACAGAAAGCCCCTGAGGAGCGAATGCAGAGAATGGGAATGGTAGTGGCCCTGATAAGCTGTTGTGTCACAGTGTACTTCCCCAGGCTGTAACTCCCTGGAGTTTGGTGCAGTGAAAAGGTAGTTTAAAGAATCAGGCCAGAAGAAAACATAGAACAGACAAGTGCAAAGTATAACTTATGATACATCTCTCAGTAATAAATACAAAGTGCACTTTCTCTGATACCAGATGAGGAGGTAGGGTGGCTGGTTGGATGGAAATAGGGTGGCACTAGCAAGCACTTGTGGATTTAGGTGTCCACTATGGTATAGGCTTAATGCTAGTCTGGTCTAGCGATGGTTTAGGTAGGTGTTGGTGTTTGGGCTGTTGTTACTCACCTTTCAACAGTATCTGTAAAGCTGTATCACTGCTCAAGTGTTTTCTTGAGGCAAAATTAAGTTGTTCTCACAGTAGAAGAATATCTGGTTCCTGAGTTTGCCTCACAGAAAAATAAGATATGGTTCCTGGGAGAGGGAGCTCTAACATGTGCTTCCTCACTTCTCCACTATCTGAACAGGAGTTCTCTCTCCCTCTCCTCTCTCTGTTTCACTAGACTGGAACTCTCTATCCTGGCAGGAAGTAATACCAGACTACTCCTACCAAGAGGGGAGGAACAGGGTGGTTAGCCCTGTTCCTGCCAACCATTGCCAGCCATTGCCTCTTTTGTTGGAATAAATGGTCAATATAATTAAAATACATTACTGTACAAACATTTGCAGATACCCCCAGGTCTGGGGTAGTGCATTAGTATTAGTGGCAGCTGTAGTAGTGGAAGTATGAGGACTGGCAGCTGAAGGAACAGCAGCATCCATACAGCATGGAACATGATGGTGGGCAGGCAGACAGCAGCATTGGCATGATGTTGATAAATAGCCACCATCAGTAACGGCAGGTATGTTCATCAGCCTAAGCTGGAAGTGTTTAAAAAAAGTGATATTTTGTACACTGGCAGAGAACAACTTTGTACACCTGCCACCCTGAAAACCTTCTCTGTGATGATGATGGAAGCTGGACAAGACAGTACAATGAGAGGAAACTGGGCCCATTCCCCACACTGTTCCAATCTGCCTGCCCATAACGGCTAGACAATTTTTAGAGACAGTTGGCCAGAGGTATGAATGCCACAGAGAAGAAAAAAATTTGGGTGGAGGCATGTAACTGCCACATTTCCAGGAGGATGAGAAAATTGTTATATACATTGTCAGAAGTATTAATGCCATGAGAAGAATAAGATTTGTTGAGACTCGTGTTTTCAGTACTACAGCAACGCACATTCTATCTCACAGATGACGAGGCAGGGGTCTTTCATTTTCCAATCTGTCTTTTACCAGATATTGATTTTGAGGTTTATGAATGAAAAATCACAGATTATTAAAAAGCAGCAAAATTGGAAGTTTTGTAGTTTACAGACAGAAGCACAATTAAACAACCCTCCCCTTCTACAAACACACTACACACCGGCATAGACAATTTAAAATGGTATATTAATGCAATGCAATGCACTGAATAAAAATGGTCTACTAATGCAATACAATGCATTCACCAAAACTGCATATCTTAACGTAATACAATGCACGGAACGAAACTGCTATATTAAGCAGTTATTGCAGTACAATGCATTCACGAAGACTGCACAGTATCTTGACTTAATGCAATAAATGAAATTAAACTGGTATATTAATGCAGTTATTGCAGTAAAACTTTGCATTGATGTAATACAAGGTGTGGAATGAAACTGGTATATTTATGCACTGAAATGCACTGAAATACCCAATTACAAACGGAAGCTAAATTGAAACTGCTTTTTCAGTAACTAAAAGAGGTGCAATTAAACATGTCCTGCTATGAACACATTGGTAAAATGCAATGAACTGCTTAGGCCAAGTTCACAATTCAGTTATTTGGTCAGTTAAATCCATCAGTAAGGGTGGGTTCACATCTGCGTTCTGGATTCCGTTATGGCTTTCGGTTACAACATGGTTATAACGGAAAATAACAGAATCCATAAGACGAAAGGACGGATCCGTTATGCTGCCCATAGACTTGTATTAAGACGGAATGCAAAGCGGAAGCCTTTAAAAGGCATTCTGTCTTTATAGAAGTCCATGGGAATCAGAACGGTCCATCCCGTTTTCGTTATGCAGAACAGAGAAAAAAGTCGACAGGACTTTGTTTTCTGTCTTGCATAACAGGAACCAGACAGATCCGTTCTTATTCCCATAGACTCTTGTTCTCATAAGACGGATCAAAACGGAATGCCTCTTAAAGGCTTCTGTTTTGATTTCCGTCTATGGATTCCGTTATTTTCCATTATAACAATGTTATAATGGAAAGCCATAACAGAATCCAGAACGCAGATGTGAACCCACCTTTAGTGTGAGTCAAATCTAGGTTTGGTTTAAAAACACAGAACAGGTGCGGATCTGTCCATTATACCTTATCTCTGAGCGGGCTTCACTAGAGGTTTTAGCTAGAGATGAGCGAATTTGAAAACCCAATATAAGTAAACAACCAATAATGATTGAATATGTGTGGCACTAAACCTACAAACACCAAAACCAAAACACACATAAAATATAATATCATATTTTATTTCAAAATTACACAATATACACTCAATAAATATTCAGATTAAAAATAGCAGCAATGTGCATCCTGCATCACGACCTGGGAGATGAAGTGCGGAAGGACAGAGCGGAACCCCACAGAAGCACTACAGAGTGCCTCCGTGGTGCTTCTGGCTGTGCCTTCACACCGCAAAAAAGTAGTGCATGCACTTTTAGCGGAACGGATGGATCACAGACCCATTCAAGTTGCGGTCACCAAAGCACAGAACGGCCGGCACACGTTCTTGTGCACGAGCCCTCATAAGGGACCTGTGGATGACAATGTTATGGAGGATCTGTGGATGACACATTGTTATATGGGATCTGTGGATGACACACTGTTATGGGGGATCTGTGGAGGACACTGTTAAGGGGTATCTGGCTGTGATACGGCCACAATGTGTGACATAGCTTTACAGATTCCTTTATTAGCAGTCCTGGTCAGCTCCCCCCAAGTGGTGAAAAAAGACACTGCTAATTTGGACTCAGATTCTCAATCTATACTCCAACCCCCCCCTTAACAATTAACAATGCAGACCACCTAAACAATGTTGTCTTTATTAGTTTAACTAGAGCCCTCTATGGCCCAGACAGCCATGTGGCAATTGAACACAGCACAGCTACGTCACAAGCACCACATGGGCATGTTGTTTGGTTGTGCCCTGCTAGGAGCCCACAAGACACAAGGAGCTCACACAGAGGCACAGGGGGCACAGGGAAAACACGGAGCTGACAGTGGGAACTCACAGGTCAGTGACCATCAGTACTTGAGGGCAGTGCAGGGCTGCTACAATGAGAGTGTGACCACAGCAGCCCTGCACTCCCACCTCCACAGACACTGCTGCATGCTTCTTACTAGATGGACTTACCAGGTGATTTAATAGGAGGGTCCTGGGAGCTCCTGCAGTCCGGCTGCTGAGGTCAGAGCCTGTGGGTCAGATGCAGCAGAAGGCCAAGTCATCCGGTCAGATGTTTGGGCATTGAAGCCTAGAGCAAGTGCAGGCAAAGGCTGGGGGGCGGGGCTATGTTTCCTCCACCCACACACAGAAAGTCCTGATGCTGGCCTGTCACTGAGATCTGGCGAGATTTTTTTTGTCACCTTACATCACAAAAAGTGTAAAACCAAGCGATCAAAAAGGCGTATGCCTCTCAAAATAGTAGCAATCAAACCGCCATCTCATCCCGCAAAAAATGAGCCCCTAGATTGGACAATGGCCCCAAAAAATAAAAAAATATGGCTCTCAGACTATGGAGACACTAAAACATTATTTTTTTTCTAAAATGCTGTTATTGTGTTAAAGTAAAATAAATTAAAAAAAGTATACATATTAGGTATTGCTGCGTCCGTAAAAACCTGCTCTATAATATTATCACATGATCTAACTCCTCAGGTAAATACTGTAAAAATAAAAAAAAAACAATGTAAAAAAAACATTTTTGTCACCTCACAAAAAGGAGTGGACATGATTATAAGGAGTGGACATGATTATATGCCTTTCAAGGAACACACTTGTATTGATGCACTGAAATGTGCTTAACTGTAAATGGTAGCAAAATTTAAACTGTTTTTCTTTTTTTTTAATGAAGATTGCACTGTGTTTGCAGCAAAATGTATGCTGCTAGTGTGGTGGAAAAGCCTATAAAACATTTATGAACGGTAGAAATCTGAGATTAATCCCTTAAGGACTTAGGACGTACCGGTATGGCATAATTCCCGAGTCCTTAAGGACCCATGACGTACGTCCTGAGTATTTCTGATCACTGCTGCTCAGCCGGCAGTGATCGGAACAAGGTACCTGCTGAAATCATTCAGCAGGTACATTGTTACAATGCCCAGGTAGGTCCTGTGACCCCCCGTATCGGCGATCTCTGCAAACCGCAGGTCTGAATTGACCGCGGTCACAGAGACTGAATGTTCCCAAAGTGTTATATTTTAACCCCCCCCCCCTGCAGCCGCCAATCATATTGTGGCTGCGGGGGTGCAGGGGGGGGTTGCCTCCTCTGTAATGTTTCCCTGGTGGCTAGTGGTTTTAGCAGAGTGTCAGCACATTGCTGACACTCTGCTAAAAACTACTGACATCTGTGCTGCAGATGTCAGCAGTTTTAACCCCCTTCCATGCCTCTGTCCGTACGGACCACTGTATGGAAGAGGTTAACAGGGAGTTAACATGCCTCTCCCATTGGGGGGCTGCTGTGCCTTTGCAGCCCCCTGACAGGATGGGATCACAGAGCTCCCCTCCCTCCCCATCACCCGCTTCTGTGTTCTGCCAGTGGGTGATGGTTACCATGGCAGCAGGACGCTTTCAGAGGCATCCTGCTCTCCATGGTACTGAAAGTCTAATTAGACTTCTGCTAAAGGCAAAAGTCTGATTAGACTATGTAAAGTAAAAAAAATAATACAGTACAGTACACTAAATAGTGTACTGTACTGTATTATATAGACACCAGATCCACTGGATTTACAAGAACCAAGTGGGTCCGGGTCAAAAAAAAAAAGTAAACCGTCATCTAATCCCACAAAAAATGATATCCTACATAGGACAATTGCCCCAAAAAATAAAAAAATATGGCTCTCAGATTATGGACCTGCTGATAAAGGCTATTTGCCGAAACGCATCCAGGATAACGTTGTATTTGATGATACTCGTGGAATAAACAGCAGCATAAAAAGTAAGACATTTGCTGGGATTAGATTTTTTGATGAATTGTGGAGAAGGCTCCTTCCCGTGCAGCGTCAAGAGGATCGAGTGCTGACTAATTCTTAATTACTATGGAGACATTAAAAAATGATTTTTTTTGTTTCAAAAATAAAATTATTGTGTACCCCTACAGTAGAAACTCCAAAAAAGTGACCCCATTTTGTAAACTACGGGATGAGGTGGCAGTTTTGTTTGTACTATTTTAGGGTAAATATGATTTTTGGTTGCTCTATATTACACTTTTTTTGAGGCAAGGTAACAAAAAATAGAAATTCTAAAATTTCATCTCCATTTGCCAATACCTCTTGTGGAACACCTAAAGGGTTAAAAAACGTTTGTAAAATCGGTTTTGAATACCTTGAGGGGTGTAGTTTCTAGAATGGGGTCATTTTTGGGTGGTTTTTATTATATAAGCCTCACAAAGTGACTTCAGACCTGAACTGGTCCCTAAAAAGTGGGTTTTTCAAAATTTCTGAAAAATTTCAAGATTTGCTTCTAAACTTCTTAGCCTTGGAACATCCCAAAAAAATGGATTAAAATGTAAAATTTATAAAAATTCTGAAATTTTATCTCCATTTGCCATTAACTCTTGTGGAAAATCGATTTTGAATACCTTAAGGGGTATAGTTTCTAGAATGGGGTCATTTTTGGGTGGTCTACATAAAGTAGACATATGGGGAATGTAAATCAATAACTTTTTTGGGCAGTATTACTATGTATTATAGAAGTAGAGAAATTGAAACTTGGAAAATTGCAAATTTTTCAAAAAATTTTGTAAATTTTGTATTTTTTATAAATAAAAATGACATTTTTCGACTCCATTTTACCACTGTCATGAAGTACAATATGTGGCGAAAAAAGTCCTTAAGGGGTTAAAATAAATAACTAAATAAGACTGGCTGTTTATGTACAGGAAAAAATGAGGATGGTGTAGGTTTTTGGTGATTGCAGAATTTGCAGTTAATGCATCAACTTTTTACCAGCACCTGTTCTCAGGATCAAACATACAAAGACCCAATTGTTTCCCTGATAAAACACTGGCTTTTCTGCCTATTGATTTAATCTCCGTAGCTAAATATTTCTCTTTACTAACCCTACAACACTCTAAGGTTGCTAGCTTGTGTCTGTAATTGAATTTGTCAAACACATCTAAGACACATGCCTTTCAGATTGCTAGCTGCACTCAGAATGGTGTCTCTCAAGCCCAGGGACTGAAGGACCTGCCAAAAAGATGAGCGAACTTGTGTTTTCAAGTTCGGGGTACAAGGTTCGGGTTCGGGCTATCTAAGAATTCCATTATGGATTCTGCTACCAAGGACCATAACTTAACCGCCGAACTTGAAAAGACAAGTTCGCCCAACACTACCTGCCAATATCCTGTCCCTGTTTGGCTCACAGACTGTCTCAGAGACTGAGAGACAATCAGGACAAACCCCTTTCCAGGGTGATGTGATCCTCTATCTTCATCCTCTGTCATTTTCCCAACTAATTCTCACTGTAAAATGATGCTACCACCTTTTTTGCATTATTCTTCTTAAGCAAATCATTACAACTTCCGATTCTTTTAGACGCAGGATTTTTGTGAAAGTCATAACAAATCCAATTAGTTCAGAATCAATTTGCTCATCTCTGAACTGTAGGTATAAACAAGCACACCTACAATACGTCAAAACAAACACTCTTTCCGATGTTTGACAAAGGGATGTACATAGAGGGCTCTAGGTGATGTACTGTATGATGTTGGAACATTCTGTTTCAATTAACATAATATTTTCAAAATATTTGCTTTGTATCAAAGTAATTATGTTCTGGCATCTGAGGACATTTCCACGATAGGAAAGCAGATTCACACGGTCATGTTTGTGTTTATTTTTCTATAAAGTTGTAAATGTCATCCAGGTTTCTTCGGAAAAGCCAGATCTTCCTGTAAAGTACAATATTAGTGTATGGCATTCTGAATATTAAGTGAGCAACACATTGAATGATATTAGCGCCACGCTTGTTGAAGGACTTAAAAGAGACGATTGCTTCTGCACAAGAATGGCATTCTATGATTCTCTTAAACAAAGCTTCTGCATTGATTTTCCATCTGTTAAAACATCTTAATTAAAGGCATCAGTGGTGCATGGAATTAGTACTTCAAATTTTGTTCTCCAGGCTGGACCAAATCCATCATTAATATGACAGATGGTATTATTGTCCTCATTTCAATATTTCTATGCTTACTATGTACATAAATCAGAACACAAGAATATTTATTATGATGCACAATTCAGCGTTTTCAGTGCAGTGACTTTTTGAGGGAACATCAATCTCATAAAATCCTATATATTGCATAACTGCCATGAGCACACATCACACATGCTCCATCCTTATTTCTAGGGAATAAGCACATGATGAGTAAATCAATGGAGCAGATTTACTAATCCTGTCTAATAGACATTGTAAACTCAGACTAGATAGTCTAAAGATGCACCAAATTTATCAACGTGGCATATACTGGAGGATAAGTCTGGATCACCTCTATATTGTTCACTTTAACTTTATATCACTTATTGGTTGGCTTAATTTGCATCAGAATTTTGTGGCCGAGTTTTGTCGCAAAACGTAGCATCTCATGACCTGAGGATTTTGTCTCTTAAGGTTGGTTACTGTTGCCTAGTTGCTTATGTATGACTATGATTCTGTCTGTGCCTTGGGACCATCTAGCCTGGTAAAATTCTATTGTTTCCAGCCGAGTACCACAGCACAAGGCTAAAGAAAAAGATTCACATTTTTGACACCAGGTTCCCTACCAGACTGTCATAGATATGTTTTCAGTGCACAGAATAGTTGGGTTAATAGAAAATGGTCTCAGTCTACCACACTAAATAATCAATTAAAAAACTCTGAGTATACCACATGTTAATAGGGTAACTACAGGAATCTTTTATTGGGTAATAGTAAAAATCCTATATATTTTTAATACTGTGCCCTTAAATATTTCTGGAAATGTTAGCCAGTGATTTTCTATATTGATATGGCCTCTAGCCATAGCAGCTACTGGAGGGGTGTAAGAGAGATGATAACGGGACAGCTAATACTAACAGCAGTAGAGTCCGAACTGGGTACCCTATACTGCTGTCAGTTGCTATTTTAAAAATTGGTTCCAGAGAACTGTGGATAACTGGCTGGATGCCACCCATTCCTATAGGTGGGATCACCTAGACTTCTCCCTGGTCAACTGTAAGGAGCAGAAGTGTAATGATCCCTACTCTCAGGTCATTTTGCAGGGCTTATTACTGAGCTTATTAATTTACCACAAAAATTCACGCCCACCTATTTTAGATGACAAAATCATGCTAAATTACTCCCATAGTTTTCCAACACCCCAATATTTCATAATACAATTTCTACCACCACTTATACTTGTCGAGGTAATAGGAGCCTACATTTTCAGATTTTCTCAGTACCAAGTGGTCAAAATAAAACAGGTTATCTTAATGGAACATAAAATCCCTGAATCAATTCAGGTAATGTTTTTCCCTTTGGAAGAGTACCATATTTTTTGGACTATAAAGCATCAGACAATAAGACGCACCTAGGATTTAGAGGAGGAAAAAATTATTTTTATCAGACCTGATCAGACCCCCATGAGCTTCAGATCAGACCCCTCTCAGCCTCAGATCTGACCCCCATCGGACCTCAGATCATACATTTAAAAAAAAAGCAAAAAAACCTTGCTACCTCGAGACAGCACTGCTACTCTGCAGATCCAGGACATACTGCTCTTTGGTCTTCTTCTAGCCTGCACTGCACTGTGACCAGATGTCGCACAGCATCAGGTCATAGTGCGCACCTACGTGCGCTATTTCCTGAAGCTGTATACAGTAAGTCAGGACACAGTGCAGAGCGGGGCCCAGAAGAAGACCAGGGAGGGTGAGTCGGCTTTCCTAATCACTTGCTGCCTACTGCATACTAATGACTGCTTCCATAGTGGAAGCACTCATTAGCATTTGTACTATAAGACGAACTGCCATTGTTCCCTCACTTTTAGGCATCCTATCATCAAAAAAAATAGAGTAAGTTCTGCGAGACTACAATGAAGAGACTTATCAATATTTCATATTTAATTCACAATAGTGCAGTGTGATACAAAAAGTAATTATCAGATAAAATGATTTAAAAGTTACAAACAGTTACAATGTAAAAATAGGGATAAAAGCTTTCATATGTACAGCAGTTATATCCTGTCTGTGGGGACAACTAAATATATGGGCAGTTATTCCAATAAAGATATGGATCCCCAATGAGTGAAAATGACCCTCCTTTTTCTGACATTTTTGAACCCATTCTTTTTTCCCTCCGTGTCCATTGGCTGGTGATGTCACTGAGTGGAAGCTGTTATTATGATAATGAAGAGTACTCCTCTCCTTACCTAGTTATATTTGTATTGAGAAATCCAGAAATGGTCATATGTCCTTGCAAGAATCTCCTAGATATATATTACCTGTAATCACCTTGGCATATATTTACCAACCAGGGCATATCAAACACAAGTGTAATAGACCCATGCTTTTAGCCAATACCTAATTCTGGGTAGTTCTTCTGTGTATGTCGTTGTGAATTCAACATACTGTATATATAAAGACTAATCCTCCTGATCATAACTACTTATGTGGGTCGCTCCAAATTTCAATTCTGATGGGGTTTGCTTTGATGAATTATATTTTCTTTGAAACTCAGCCATTGTCATGTTGTTCCCAGGCCCTCATGGCAAACAAACTACTAGACGCTCCTTTGCATAACTTTTGATCCCTGCTCAGGATGTGTGGTTAATTACCTTCAATCTTGAGTGAGAATGTTATCTGATGCCAAATACAGGTCCTAGGGATAAAGTCTCTAATCAATACGTCTGGCACCCTGATGAATTTAGGGCCAAAAATCATAGAAATAGCTAACTGTACAGGGTATCAATATATGACTGCCATATGCATGAAACCACCTCTCTTACATCCGGTTTCTTCCAGATGTCATCTGAAGAGTTTTGAAGGTCTCATAAATTATTTTTTCAATGCTTTAACCCGCTAAGGACACGGCCCTATTTCACCTTAAGGACCAGGCCATTTTTTGCAAATCTGACCAGTGTCACTTTATGTGGTGATAACTTTTAAACACTTTTACTTACCCAGGCCATTCGGAGATTGTTTTTTCATTACATATTGTACTTCATGACACTGGTAACATTTTGTCAAAAAAGTTCAAAAAAATACAAAATTTACCAAAAATTTTGAAAAATTAGCTAATTTTCAAGTTTCAATTTCTCCACTTCTAAAATACATAGTAATACCTTCAAAAATAGTTATTACTTTACTTTCCACAAATGTCCACTTCATGTTTGGATAATTTTGGAAATGCCATTTTATTTTTTGGTGACGTTACAGGGCTTTGAAGTTTAGAAGCAAATCTTGAAAATTTTGAGAACATTTCAAAAACCCAATTTTTAAGGACCAGTTCAGGTCTGAAGTCACTTTGTGAGGCTTACATAAAAGAAACCACCCAAAAACTGATTTTACAAATGTTGTTAACCCTTTAGGTGTTCCACAAGAGTTCATGGCAAATGGACATTTTTTGGCAAATTTTCCATTTGAATCCATTTTTTCCAGGAACAAAGCAAGGGTTAACAGCCAAACATAACCCAATATTTATTGCCCTGATTCTATAGTTTGCAGAAACACCCCATATGTGGTTGTAAACTGCTGTATCGCCAAACGGCAGGGCACAGATGTAAGGGACCGCCATATGGTTTTTGGAAGGCAAATTTTGATGGACTGGTTTATTTACACCATGGCCCATTTCAAGCCCCCCTGATGCACCCCTAGAGTAGAAACTCCAAAAAAGTGACCCCATTTTGGAAACTACTGGATAAGGTGACAGTTTTGGTGGTATTATTTTTAGGGTACATATGATTTTTGGTTGCTCTATAATACATTTTTGTGAGACAAGGTAATAAAAAATAGAAATTCTGAAATTTTATCTCCATTTGCCATAAACTCTTGAGGAACACCTAAAGGGTTCATAAAGTTTTGAATACCTTGTTTTGAATCAGTTTTGAATACCTTGAGGGGTGTAGTTTCTTATATGGGGTCACTTTTATGGAGTTTCTACTCTAGGGGTGCATCAGAGGAGCTTCAAATGGGACATAGTGTCAAAAAAACAGTCCGTCAAAATCTGCCTTCCAAAAACCGTATCATGTTCCTTTCCTTCTGTGCCCTGCCGTTTGTCCATAAAGCAGTTTACAACCACATATGGGGTGTTTCTGTAAACTACAGAATCAGGGCAATAAATAGAGTTTTGTTTGACTGTTAACCCTTGCTTTGTTACTGGAAAAAAATGATTAAAATGGAAAATATGGAAAAAATAGCTGTTTTGGGACCGTATTTATTTTATTTTTGTGACTGTGTTCATCTGAGGGGTTAGGTCATGTGTTATTTTTATAGAGCAGATTCTTACGGACGTGGCAATACCTAATATGTTTACTCTTTTTAATTTATTTAGGTTTTACACTATAATATCCTTTGTTAAACAAACAAAAAACTACCGTATTTTAGTATCTTCATAGTCTGAGAGTCAGTTTTTTTTAGTTTTTGTCCAATTGTCTTAGGTAGGGGCTCATTTTTTGCGGGATGAGATGACGGTTTTAATGGCACTATTTTGGGGTGCATATGACTTTTTGATCGCTTGCTGTCACACTTTTTGTGATGTTAGGTGACAAAAAACTGCTTTCTAAAGTTTTTTTTTTTTTTTGCGGTGTCCACCTGAGGGGTTAGTTCATGTGTTATTTTTATAGTTCAGGTTCTTACGGACATGGCGATACAGAATATGTCTACTTTTTATGTATTTATTTAGGTTTTATACAATCATATAATTTTTCAAACAAAAAAAAAATCATGTTTTAGTGTCTGCATAGCCTGAGAGCCATAATTTTTTTATTTTTTGGGCGATTTTCTTAGGTAAGCTTTCATTTTTTGCGGGACGAGGTGTCGGTTTGATTAGTACAATTTGGGTGTAGATAAAACATTTTTGATCACTTTTATTAACTTTTTTGGGAAGTCAGGTGGGCAAAATTTCAATTTTATCATAGTTTTTTTTGGGTTATTTTTATGGCGTTCACCGTACGTGGAAAGTAACAAACCCATTTTATAGATCAGGTCGTTACGGACGCAGTGATATATAACATGTGTAGTGTATTTTTTTTTTTTTATTAGTGATAAATCTGTTTTTTTGTTTTTACCTTTTTCACTTTTTTGTGAAGGCGTCCTGTTGCCATGGTTACCCTCCTGGGGAGGATGGGGAGGGAGGGAAGCTGGGGACTGGAGCAGAGGATCACGTGCCCGCCCGCCCCCCGCACCGCCTGCCGCACCGCCCACCGCACCACCCGCAAGCCTCCCCCCCTCCCGCACCGCCCATCACAATGAGGGCACAGGGTCGGAGGTTATAGGAATAAAAAAAAAAACATTTCCCATCATTTTAGAGTATCTGATCCCCGTGGTCATAGACCGTGGGGATCAGATACATCGCAAAGCGCAGCAAACCGCAGGTCTGAATTGACCTGCAGTTTGCAGCGATCGCCGATACGGGGGGGGGGTTACAGGACCCCCCTCGGCATATGAACATGGTTCCTGCTGCACGATCGCAGCAGGAATCATGTTTCTATCGCAATTTTTTATTTTTTTTATAGTAGATTTAATTTAGGGCGTATGGGTACGCCCTGTGTCCTTAAGGACTCGGACATTAGGGCGTACCCATACGCCCTATGTCCTTAAGTGGTTAAAGAGTAACTACGTTTAAAAACAAACCTTCTCATATGTTATGAGGGAGATTTATCAAAACCGGTGTAAAGTAAAACTGGCTTAGTTGACCACAGCAACCAATCAGATTCTGCCTTTCATTTTCCAAAACAGCTCTGAAAAATAAAAAGGTTGAATCTGATTGCTTGCTATGGGCAACTAAGCCAGTTCTCCTTTACACTGGTTTTGATAAATCTCCCCCTTTTTGAGTGCTGATACTATTGCTGATTGCCAAAATGAGGAGTTAGAAGTGCTCGGCTGCCTCTCCCCGCGGTTGAAGACGGACTCAGTAGAAACTCTGAGCCCATCTCCAGTCCATCTCCAGGAACGAGGTGAGATAGCTCTTGGAGAGCACTTTTAACTTCCCATTTTAGCGATCAGTGGTGGCCTTATCATTTGGACCCTACTGATCAAAACTGTCTATATGTCACTATGACATATCAAAATTTTTTGAAAGTGCAGTTACTCTTTAATATTTCTATCAAATATTTAAATTTCTCAGTTTGCAGCTGAATGCTAGCATAAGAACCTGATGTATCTGTATTTGTATAATTCATTTGTAGGATATTTTCTACATGAAAGGAGGTGATGAATAGCTGGAATATAGAGAGGTGCTTAAAAACTGCCTCCTAAGCCTCCATAATTTAGTGGAAATGAATATCTGTTCGATTAATATTTAATATCCAATTTCCAAATTAATTAACTAAAAGTCTATTAATATCATTATCATTTTTTGCCCAGGAAACTTACTGAGGAGAAGGATTATTAATGATAGCTGGTAATGATCTATGATATAGCTATGTGTACAGTGCCTCCAGTATATCTGTCTATTATAGGGATGATCATAGTACATAGCGCAGTCACTTAATCAAATCATAAGAATACAAAGAATTATTTTGCACTCACACGTTATATGTGACCAGTAATAATCACGGTACACTGTAGCTTCTGAGCCCCTTCAGAAGATGGAAACTACAGTGCTGTGACAAAAACTGATTATCTGGCCATTTAAATAGGCCTTTACTGACGTTTCATAAATAATCCCTATATTGAAGTTTTGATTCAACAGGGCGGTTTGGAATTAAGCCTAGTAAAATAGGAAATGCTATCTCTTCATAATCAGGTGTCCAACATTTGGGACTATGTCAGATTTTCTGTGCGATGGTGGTTGGCCCACCTGAGGTCCTTATGAAACGGAGTTAAGTTGCATTTACCTGGACAACTGCTAAGTGTGAGTCGGGCTGCATGGTAAATAAGTAGGAAGGGACCTTAAAGTGTAGATGTTGTTTCAATTTATTTTTAATATAGTGTGGGGACAGGGATGTTTAAAAATTTTGTAATGTACTTTATTAGGGAAAGATATTTCTACTAGAAAATAGAGTGTAAAGAGTCTTCTTAGCAAAGCTCTAACAGAGTTACTAAAGAGAATCTGTCTTCAGACTTCAGTCTGCAGAGGACATCTGTGTGTAACATGCAGCCACCTCTTGTCACTACCCCAGTCCCTGACTATGGACATATGGCCTAACTATCCTTGTCCGTCACCCTGCCTATTGCTATCACATAGGCATCTTTAGTGCTCAGTAAAATGCTGAAGACTGAACACGCACTCTCCTTAATAACGCTCATTTACAGCTTTGATAGAAGACTCTTTAAACCTAAACAACATTTACACTTTAGGCCACTTTCACACTTGCGTTTTGGGCGGATCCGTCATAGATCTGCAAAAACGGATCCGTTACAATAATAGAACCGCATGCATCCATCATGATCGGATTCGTTTGTATTATCTGTAACATAGCCAAGACGGATCCGTTATGAACTCCATTAAAAGTTAATGGGAGACGGATCCGTTTTCTATTGTGCCAGGTTGTGTCAGAGAAAACGGCTCAGTTTCGTCAAACGGACAGCAAAACGCTGTCCGTTATATATATATAACGCTGTCCGTTATATAGACACTCCCCTATCACTGCCCCTAACAACATCCAGTTAGCCCCTAATAACATCCAGCTAGTTTATAGCTCCTCCCACCCAGGTAGTTACATAGACACTCCCCTGTCACTGCCCCTAATAACATCCAGCTAGTTTATAGCTCCTCCCACCCAGGTAGTTACATAGACACTCCCCTATCACTGTCCCTAATAACATCCAGCTAGTTTATAGCTCCTCCCACCCAGATAGTTACATAGACACTCCCCAATCACTGCCCCTAATAACACCTAGCTAGTTTATAGCTCCTCCCACCCAGATAGTTACATAGACACTCCCCAATCACTGCCCCTAATAACACCCAGCTAGTTTATAGCTCCTCTTGCCAGCTAATTACATAGACACTCCCCTATCACTGCCCCTAACAACACCCAGCTAGTTTATAGCTCCTCTTACCAGCTAGTTACATAGACACTCCCCTATCACTGCCCCTAACAACACCTGCTAGTTTATAGCTCCTCCCACCCAGCTAGTTACATAGACACTCCCCTATCACTGCCCCTAATAACACCCAGCTAGTTTATAGCTCCTCCCACCCAGCTAGTTACATAGACACTCCCCTATCACTGCCCCTAATAACACCCAGCTAGTTTATAGCTCGTCCCACCCAGCTAGTTACATAGACACTCCCCTATCACTGCCGCTAACAACACCCAGCTAGTTTATAGCTCCTCCCACCAGCTAGTTACATAGACACTCCCCTATCACTGCCCCTAATAACACCCAGCTAGTTTATAGCTCCTCCCACCAGCTAGTTACATAGACACTCCCCTGTCACTGCCCTTAACAACACCCCGCTAGTTTATAGCTCCTCCCACCAGCTAGTTACATAGACACTTCCCTATTATTGCCCCTAACAACACCTCGCTAGTTTATAGCTCCTCCCACCCAGCTAGTTACATAGACACTCCCCTATAACTGCCCCTAATAATACCTGCTAGTTTATAGCTCCTCCCACCAGCTAGTTACATAGACACTCCCCTATCACTACCCATAACAACACCCAGCTGGTTTATAGCTCCTCCCACCCAGCTAGTTACATAGACACTCCCCTATCACTGCCCCTAATAACACCCAGCTAGTTTATAGCTCCTCCCACCAGCTAGTTATATAGACACTCCTCTATCACTGCCCCTAATAATACCCAGCTAGTTTATAGCTCCTCCCACCCAGCTAGTTACATAGACACTCCCCTATCACTGCCCCTAACACAGTGTTTCTCAAATAGTGGGGCGCGCCCCCCCGGGGGGGCGCGAGGCTCCGTAAGGGGGGGCTCCAGGTGACAGGAGATGAACGCTTCCACTGTGAAAGCATTCATCTCCATAGTGATCTGTATCGCCATCCTCTAGACAGCGATACAGATCGCTGTGCTGTGCGGCAGTGGAGGGAGAGGCGTCTCCCTCCCCTGCTCATCTGATAGGCTGCGGGCCTTGTGCCGGCAGCCTATCAGAGTGGTTCAGGCGGCGCGATGACGTCATCACGCCGCCTGAGCAGAGTGCAGAGCGGGACAAGAGGCTGGAAGAGGCCTGCATCCAGCACTTCCAGGGAGGTAAGTATTGGGGGGTTAATGTAGCTTGCACATGATTGGGGAGGGGGTTAATGGAGCCTGCACATGATTGGGGAGGGGGTTAATGTAGCCTGCACATGATTGGGGGAGGGGGTTAATGGAGCCTGCACATGATTGGGGGAGGGGGTTAATGGAGCCTGCACATGATTTGGGGAGGGGGTTAATGGAGCCTGCACATGATTTGGGGAGGGGGTTAATGGAGCCTGCACATGATTTGGGGAGGGGTTAATGTAGCCTGCACATGATTGGGGAGGGGGTTAATGGAGCCTGCACATGATTGGGGGAGGGGGGTTAATGGAGCCTGCACATGATTTGGGGAGGGGGTTAATGGAGCCTGCACATGATTTGGGGAGGGGGTTAATGGAGCCTGCACATGATTTGGGGGAGGGGTTAATGTAGCCTGCACATGATTTGGGGAGGGGGTTAATGTAGCCTGCACATGATTTGGGGAGGGGGTTAATGGAGCCTGCACATGATTTGGGGAGGGGGGTTAATGGAGCCGACACATGATTGGAGGGGGGGTTAATGGAGCCTGCACATGATTTTGGGGGGGGGAGAGAGCCTGCACATGATTTGGGGGGAGGGGGGAAGCCTGGACCCTGCACATGATTGGGGAGGGGGGTTAATGGAGCCTGCACATGATATGGGGGGGGGGTGTTAATGGCCCTCGCCTGTGGGGAGATTGGTGTACTTATAACAATTTTATAAACAAATGATACTATTTACAGTCGCGCGGGGGGCGCAAAATGTTTTCTTCTTCCTAGGGGGGGCATGACAGAAAATAATTGAGAAGCACTGCTCTAACAGCACCTAGCTAGTTTATAGCTTCTCCCACCAACTAGTTACATAGACACCCCCCTGTCACTGCCCTTAACAACACCCAGCTAGTTTATAGCTCGTCCCACCCAGTTAGTTACATAGACAGCACTCCATTTGCAATTGAAGATAAAAGTTTTCTCTTTATTTACTCACTTGATAAAATAATTTCATATCACATCAGGCATAGTTCACACTAAAGACAGTGCAGTTGCGGTTGGTTTGGACGCGTTTAGAACACAAAGTTCTTTGTCTTTACACCATCAGGAATCCATGTCTGTATGGGCTTTTTATAGTCAGACACAGATTTTTTCCTTGAGTTCCGGGGGGAGGGGACAATCACCTGCTCAATCTCAACACCTGTATGGGTGTAGATGAACTGACTCACCCATTGATAGAGCTGGATTTCTCATTGTTGTACCACATTTAATTATAAAACATACATTCAAATAAAAAAAAGCATTTTAAATAAACAATGTAAAGTATGCTTGTAGTACTCCCAAGCAGAGTAGACATCTCTCAATAGCAATACATTAGTTCTTTACGTAAATTCAGGCCAGCTGGATAACGTGTTCCCAGCTTAAAAATCCAGAAAGCTTCCCTTAGCCGTACTGTTTTTTCTCGGTTCCCCCCTCTCAAAGGGTTCTTTACCTCTTCTATAGCATAGGCTTTAAATGATTTCACATCACGATTGTGGACATTGATAAAGTGCCGTGCTACATTGGAGATATTCACACTGGACCTATTTGACACATAGTTCAAATGTTCTAATATTCTGGTTTTTAGTCTCCTTATTGTGCTGCCTATGTATTTTAATTTACATTCTGTACATTCAATGGCATACACTGTACGAGTGGTATGGCAATTAATATATGTTTTTATTTGAAAGTTTAGTTGTCCTGTCACATCCTGAAAGGATTTCACACTTAACACATAGTTACATGTGCGGCAGCGATGGCTACCGCATTTGGTAAAACCTGCATATTTTAACCAGGGTTTTTGTTTAGAAACCGCATTCCGTGTGAACATGGACGTAGATAATGTGTTGCCTATTGTAGGTGGTCTTCTTGACACGATTCTACAGCCCTGTTCTAGGGTTGTTTTAATGCAGCTGTCATCAAATAAGATGGGTAAAAATTTCTTTACCATTTTTTGTATGTTGTCAAATTGTTTGCTGTATTCTAGTGACAGAGTGGGGATGTTAGAATGGGTTTGTTTATCCATGTCTTTGCATTTTGGTTTAATAACCTTTTTATTTTTATTTTTATTAACATTTTGGGGCCTCTTAGTTGTTTTTATTCTTTCAGGGAATAAGAGTTCTTCTCTTGTTTTATTTTTGGCAATAGCATATCCTCTATTTATCATCCAATCTTTATATCCCCCTTTTTTTAAAAAGTTATATATATTGGCACTTTCTTTATCAAAGGAGATTTGTTTACTACAATTACGACGTGCGCGTGTAAACTCGCCGACCGGGATTGCTTTCAGGGTATGCAGAGGATGATGGCTACATGCGTGGAGTATGGTGTCGCCTGCGACTTTTTTACGATATGTCTCTGTGCATACTATTTGTCCTGGGTAACCCGTAAGTAATAAATCTAGAAAGGCTATATTTTTAGGGTCACTTACATGAGTGAAACGTAGGCCATATGAATTGTTATCCAGATACATCACAAAATCTTGTATGGCAGGTACATCGGATCTCCAAATGAGGAGCTAATCATCGATGTACCTGCCATACCATTCTATACATCCCCGGAAAGGATTGTCCGCAGTGTATATGTACACCTCTTTTCCCAATAAGCCATGGTAAGATTGGCTAGGGAAGGTGAGTATTTTGCCCCCATAGAAACGCCCTTGACTTGGACATAATAGGCATGATCAAATTCAAAGTAATTGTGTATCATTAAAAAAACTGGTTACATCAAGGACATATTCAATGAAAACTGCCGAATAACTGGAATATTTATGTAAATGAAATTCCAAGGCCAATAATGCAATGCTGTGGGGTATCTATGGATATAATGCGACTACGTCCACAGTAAGCCAAGTAAAATTTTCTTGCCAGGTGACATCATATAAGGCCCGCAGAACTTCAGAAGTGTCCCTGATGTAACCAGGTATGCGTTTCACCAGAGGTTGCAGTATACAATCTAACCAGTCACCTAGTTTTTCTGCAAGTGAGCCAATGCCACTAACAATAGGGCGGTAAGGTGGGGGATTTAACCCCTTATGCACCTTAGGAAGTGCATGCAAGATGGGTGTAATAGGGAATTCAACATTGAGATAATTAAACTGTTTTTGGGAAAGATGACCCGCCTCCAGACCTTGTCTGAGTACATGTGAGAGTTGTTGCTTGTACTCACTTACTGGATTATTTTTTTAATTTAAAATAATTTACAACAGTCATCTTTCCCAAAAACTGTTTAATTATCTCAATGTTGAATTCCCTATTACACCCATCTTGCATGCACTTCCTAAGGTGCATAAGGGGTTAAATCCCCCACCTTACCGCCCTATTGTTAGTGGCATTGGCTCACTTGCAGAAAAACTAGGTGACTGGTTAGATTGTATACTGCAACCTCTGGTGAAACGCATACCTGGTTACATCAGGGACACTTCTGAAGTTCTGCGGGCCTTATATGATGTCACCTGTCAAGAAAATTTTACTTGGCTTACTGTGGACGTAGTCGCATTATATCCATAGATACCCCACAGCATTGCATTATTGGCCTTGGAATTTCATTTACATAAATAGTCCAGTTATTCGGCAGTTTTCATTGAATATGTCCTTGATGTAACCAGTTTCTAAATGACACACAATTACTTTGAATTTGATCATGCCTATTATGTCCAAGTCAAGGGCGTTTCTATGGGGGCAAAATACTCACCTTCCCTAGCCAATCTTACCATGGCTTATTGGGAAGAGAGGTGTACATATACACTGCGGACAATCCTTTCCGGGGATGTATAGAATGGTATGGCAGGTACATCGATGATTAGCTCCTCATTTGGAGATCCGATGTACCTGCCATACAAGATTTTGTGATGTATCTGGATAACAATTCATATGGCCTACGTTTCACTCATGTAAGTGACCCTAAAAATATAGCCTTTCTAGATTTATTACTTACGGGTTACCCAGGACAAATAGTATGCACAGAGACATATCGTAAAAAAGTCGCAGGCAACGCCATACTCCACGCACGTAGCCATCATCCTCTGCATACCCTGAAAGCCATCCCGGTGGGCGAGTTTACACGCGCACGTCGTAATTGTAGTAAACAAATCTCCTTTGATAAAGAAAGTGCCAATATATATAACTTTTTAAAAAAGGGGATATAAAGATTGGATGATAAATAGAGGATATGCTATTGCCAAAAATAAAACAAGAGAAGAACTCTTATTCCCTGAAAGAATAAAAACAACTAAGAGGCCCCAAAATGTTAATAAAAATAAAAATAAAAAGGTTATTAAACCAAAATGCAAAGACATGGATAAACAAACCCATTCCAACATCCCCACTCTGTCACTAGAATACAGCAAACAATTTGACAACATACAAAAAATGGTAAAGAAATTTTTACCCATCTTATTTGATGACAGCTGCATTAAAACAACCCTAGAACAGGGCTGTAGAATCGTGTCAAGAAGACCACCTACAATAGGCAACACATTATCTACGTCCATGTTCACACGGAATGCGGTTTCTAAACAAAAACCCTGGTTAAAATATGCAGGTTTTACCAAATGCGGTAGCCATCGCTGCTGCACATGTAACTATGTGTTAAATGTGAAATCCTTTCAGGATGTGACAGGACAACTAAACTTTCAAATAAAAACATATATTAATTGCCATACCACTCATACAGTGTATGCCATTGAATGTACAGAATGTAAATTAAAATACATAGGCAGCACAATAAGGAGACTAAAAAACAGAATATTAAAACATTTGAACTATGTGTCAAATAGGGCCAGTGTGAATATCTCCAATGTAGCACGGCACTTTATCAATGTCCACAATCGAGATGTGAAATCATTTAAAGCCTATGCTATAGAAGAGGTAAAAAACCCTTTCAGAGGGGGGAACCGAGAAAAAAACAGTACGGCTAAAGGAAGCTTCCTGGATTTTTAAGCTGGGAACACGTTATCCAGCTGGCCTGAATTTACGTGAAGAACTAATGTATTGCTATTGAGAGATGTCTACTCTGCTTGGGAGTACTACAAGCATACTTTACATTGTTTATTTAAAATGCTTTATTTTATTTGAATGTATGTTTTATGATTAAATGTGGTACAACAATGAGAAATCCAGCTCTATCAATGGGTGAGTCAGTTCATCTACACCCATACAGGTGTTGAGATTGAGCAGGTGATTGTCCCCTCCCCCCGGAACTCAAGGAAAAAATCAGTATCTGACTATAAAAAGCCCATATAGACATGGATTCCTCATGGTGTAAAGACAAAGAACTTTGTGTTCGAAACATGTCCAAACCAACCGCAACTGCACTGTCTTTAGTGTGAACTATGCCTGATGTGATATGAAATTATTTTATCAAGCGAGTAAATAAAGAGAAAACTTTTATCTTCAATTAAAAATGGAGTGCTGGAACGTTCTTCCTACTACTGGTTCAATGTTAGTCTGACTCGACTGTTGTTCCGTGAATGCCACAGGCGAAAAAAGGTGAGCTGGAAGTCTTATAAGATAGTTACATAGGCACTCCCCTATCACTGCCCCTAACAATACCCAGCTAGTTTATAGCTCCTCCCACCCAGCTAGTTACATAGACACTTCACTATCACCGCCCCTAACAATACCCAGCTAGTTTATAGCTCCTCCCACCCAACTCATTATATAGACACTCCCCTATCACTGCCCCTAATAGCACCCAGCTAGTTTATAGCTCCTCCCACCCAGCTAGTTATATAGACACTCCCCTATCACTGCTCCTAATAATACCCAGCTAGTTTATAGGTCCTCCCACCCAGCTAGTTATATAGACACTCCTCTATCACTGCCCCTAATAACACCCAGCTAGTTTATAGCTCCTCCCACCCAGCTAGTTACATAGACACTTCCCTATCACTGCCCCTAATAACACCCAGCTAGTTTATAGCTCCTCCCACCAGCTAGTTACATAGACACTCCTCTATCACTGCTCCTAACAAAACCCTGCTAGTTTATAGCTCCTTCCACCCAGTTAGTTACATAGACACTCCCTATCACAGCCCCTAACAAAACCCCGCTAGTTTATAGCTCCTCCCACCCAGCTAGTTACATAGACACTCCTCTATCACTGCCCCTAATAACACCCAGCTAGTTTATAGCTCGTCTAACTAGCTAGTTATATAGATACTCCCCTATCACTGCCCCTAACAACACCCCGCTAGTTTAGAGCTCCTCCCACCCAGCTAATTACATAGACACTCCCCTATCACTGCCCCTAACAACACCCAGCTAGTTTATAGTCCCTCCCACCCAACTAGTTATATAGATACTCCCCTATCACTGCCACTAACAACACCCAGCTAGTTACATAGACACTTCCCTATCACTGCCCCTAATAACATCCAGCTAGTTTATAGCTCCATCCACCCAGCTAGTTACATAGACACTCCCCTATCACTGCCCCTAATAACACCCAGCTAGTTTATAGCTCCTCCCACCAGCTACTTACATAGACACTCCCTATCACTGCCCCTAACAAAACCCCGCTAGTTTATAGCTCCTCCCACCCAGCTAGTTACACAGACACTCCCCTATCACTGCCCCTAATAACACCCAGCTAGTTTATAGCTCCTCCCACCAGCTAGTTACATAGACACTCCCCTATCACTGCCCCTAACAACACCCAGCTAGTTTATAGCACCTCCCACCCAGCTAGTTACATAGACACTCCCCTATCACTGCCCCCAATAACACCCAGCTAGTTTATAGCTCCTCCCACCCAGCTAGTTACACAGACACTCCCCTATCACTGTCCCTAATAACACCCAGCTAGTTTATAGCTCCTCCCACCCAGCTAGTTACACAGACACTCCCCTATCACTGCCCCTAATAACACCCAGCTAGTTTATAGCTCCTCCCACCAACTAGTTACACAGACACTCCCCTGTCACTGCCCCTAATAACATCCAGCTAGTTTATAGATCCTCCTACCAGCTAGTTATATAGGCACTCCCCTATCACTGTCCCTAACAACACCCCGCTAGTTTATAGCTCCTCCCACCAACTAGTTACACAGACACTCCCCTGTCACTGCCCCTAATAACATCCTGCTAGTTTATAGCTCCTCTTACCAGCTAATTATATAGGCACTCCCCTATCACTGCCCCTAACAACACCCCGCTAGTTTATAGCTCCTCCCACCCAGCTAGTTACATAGACACTCCCCTATCACTGCCCCTAATAACACCCAGCTAGTTTATAGCTCCTCCCACCCAGCTAGTTATATAGGCACTCCCCTATCACTGCCCCTAACAACACCCAGCTAGTTTATAGCTCCTCCCACCAACTAGTTATATAGGCACTCCCCTATCACTGCCACTAACAACACCCCGCTAGTTTATAGCTCCTCCCACCCAGCTAGTTACACAGACACTCCCCTATCACTGCCCCTAATAACACCCCGCTAGTTTATAGCTCCTCCCACCCAGTTAGTTACATAGACACTCCCCTATCACTGCCCCTAATAATACCTGCTAGTTTATAGCACCTCCCACCAACTAGTTACATAGACACTCCCCTATCACTGCCACTAACAACACCCAGCTAGTTTATAGCTCCTCCCACCAACTAGTTATATAGGCACTCTGTTGCTGTCTTTATTTTAAGAAAATATAGTTTGCAAACAACTGTAAGATGTGAGGAGTTCATACAAACCACATGTCTACATTCACTGCTGCATGCACTAAAGAAATGCAAAAACTACAGAAATGCGCCAGCCAACTTTTGCATGCAAGGTAGTATATAAGAATACAACTTTCCATCCACTATACAACTGTTATAGTAATTAAAAATATTACATTCATAAACCTAATATCTTAAGTTTTTTTCAGATGGTCGTAATTTAGTAATCCTTATTCATGTCTGCGTGTGTGTGGAGGGTGGTTGCAATTATTTAGTGCAACTGCATTTACACAGGGGAGACAAGCAGATGATTTTCAGGAAGGACGTATTTCTTCCTGACAATTGCCTGCTCGTTAGTGGATATAAAGAACTGCATTTACATGCAGCGATCACACGTGGTGGCTGCTGCTTTCGCTGGTTCAGGTGCTTTGTTTCTGAACCAGAGTTCTGTTTAGAAAGCACAATCTACTGCCCAGAAACAATGTCTGAGGTGTCTGTACCTTAGATCATTTAACCCGATGACCAACCAAGATTGGCCAATTATCTAGCAGGCAATCAGGCAGTCTAAATGCAGCTTTATTTGATGCCATAATTATGACCCTGGTAAATGTCTGGGTCATGATGACATCAGGTTCAGAGGGGTACTAAAATGAGCTAGTGCTCATCTTCCCACTCCTTTTTTGGAAAAAAGACCTCCATATGAGTTTTGAGCGCGAATATTCGAATAGCATTTTTTTTAGCGAATATCGGAACTTTGCAAATTCGCGAATATTGCGAATATAGCGCTTTATATTCGCTACTTCGAATTTTCTTTATTTTTTTTTAAGTTGTTAATCCTTGTTGCTCTCTGGTTATCTTCCCACTTCTCAAAAGCTGTTCTTACCTGTCCGGAGGATTCTTGGCTCCCTGCCAGCTCCAGTCAATGCCCGTTGCCACTTCTGCCGACTACCCATGTGCATGAGAACGCCTCCATGCTAAAATGTACTGTCGGATGTGAGAATCACGATCTTACAAATTCGACTAAGTTATAATCGCAGTGCGATTAATATAACCTGAATTACTCGCATTGCGAATTCAACTTAGAGCTGGGTTTCTAATGGTTGTATTGCTAGAATGTAAAGAATATCACAAATTCACAAATATAGCACTATATTCTCAATCTTCGTTATATTCTAGCAAGCCAACCATTAGGAACCCAGCTCTAAGTTGAATTCGCAATGCGAGTATATGTTCGCATTGCAAAATCAACTTACAGCTGAGTTCCTAATGGTTGTTGGCAGTTGCTAGAATATAACGAAGATTGAGAATATAGCGCTATATTCGTGATATTCGTTATATTCTAGCAATACAACTATTAGGGACCCAGCTTTAAGTTGAATTCGCAATGCGAGTATATGTTCGCATTGCGAATTAAACTTAGAGCTGAGTTCCTAATGGTTGTATTGCTAGAATATAACAAAGATTTAAAATATAGTGCTATATTCGTGATATTCGTTATCTTTGTCAATTCTAGCAATACAAGTTACAACCATTAGGAACTCAGCTCTAAGTTTAATTCGCAATGCCAATATAAATTTGCGTAACATTTGCAATATATAGAATAATGACGAAATATCACGAAATCGAATATTGCACCTCCCGCTCATCACTACTCCATATGTAACAATCAGAAGACAAGTATGTTATGGGGGGAGGTGATAACAGGCACAGAAGTTCATGTTAACCCTACTACTGGGGTTATTTACAGTTACAAATGGAAATGGAGGATTTATGCCTCTCGTCCTCTCTCTGACAGCTTGCAAGCATGTCCCACTTTGCTCCTCTCTCCTCCTCCACACTGGCTGAAGGGGGCAACATCAGCCTGGTCTATCTCAGGGTGTACAACAGTTAAAGGGTACCTAACCTTTTGAAGTACTTTGGTAAAACTATTCTAAATGTCATACATTTTGTTTTGTAATATACTTTATTCATTTCATGGTTTACTTGAAAAATGGGCACCTGAAGTTCAGGTGTCTATAGTGCTTTGGAAACTGTACACTCAGTAAACTGCTAACATGTCAGCAGTGTACTGATTCTACTGTGGGGCTGCAGTCAGTGATGTACAGGCAGGATAACATATCTCTGGTCCTGCCAGTCTGCTCTGATAAAGCCTGGTATAGCACATGCTCTGCTAAAAAGCTCTGCATATCACAGCAATGCAAGAGACCCTGTACTATTGTGCTATGCAAGGTTTTGTCCAAGTGTAATGAGCACAGGCAGGAACCCTGCATAGCACATTGCTGCTCCTTCCTGTGCCCGCTACGCTAAAGCCTGTTATAGCACATCAGATGTGCTTTGCCAGCTTTAACAGATTAGAGAGGCAGGAGCAGCAATGTGTGCTCCTGCCTGTATACCACTCACTCTTGCCCCACTGTGAAACCTGTACACCACTGCACTACTGACATGCCAGCAGTGTACAAATGTATGGATTTCAAAGCGTTATAGAAACCTTGAACTTCGGTCCCTATTTTTTAAGTAAAATGTGAAAAAAAATAAAGTATATTATAGTGATGAGCAAACTTGGTTCGTCCTGCTTTGGTTCGTTCACATAATCATGCCGATCCCTTTTTCAGTATATGACTTAAAATATATGGCCTCCAATGAGGCACTTTCAATATGGAGTCCGTTAACACGAGACTTCAGTAGTCTTGTTCGTGTGCATGCCACGAACCCAGGTTCAGGTTCGTAATGTAGTACATTAGTGCATGCACCGCTACTTACAGTAACAGTGCATGTATGAGACTACTGAAGTCTTGTGTCAACAGCCGCCATATTGAAAGAGCCTCATTGGAGGCCATACATTTTAAGTTATGTACAGAGCTAGGTATCGCCACGAATATCAGTTATGTAAATAAACGAACTGGGTTTGTGAAAGTAGAATGAACCCGGTTCTCTCATCACTAGTCTACATTACAAAAATGTTATGATATTTAGAATAGTTTTTTATAGGTTATTTAAAAGGTTAGGTACACCTTACGAGATACAAGATAGGTCTTATTTTAATTGGAAAATCTAAGCTTTAAAATAAGATGTGGTGCTAGCTACCATACAGCTTTAGATAGTATGTTTAGAAACTGAGTCAGAAGGTAAATGCTGCTCCCACTTCACCCAGATGAATCTCAGGTTATATTGTGGTTAGAATACAAGATTTCATTCTTATCTTATGTTTGAGATATGTGCTTGACAGGCATCCGGTTGCCAGGAGAACTAAATCAGTGAGGCGGCCCTGGGGGCATCAGAGTGTCAGCACGCTCAGCTGTCAGCTCTGCCTGACGTGCAGGAAAGCTGACAGTTAGTGATTGCCAGGGCTCTATATAAGGCCGACTCCTGTATGTGCCGGTTTTGGTGAATTTCTTGTCCTATGACTCCCCCTGCTGTTCCGTTGTGGTATTGTTGAATACTCCTCTGGCTTATGAATCTCTGGACTGGTTTGTGAATATGCTTTGACTTCTGGCAATTTGGTATTGTATTGACCTCCTGGTTCTTCACTTTTTGGCAATGTTGGTTGTCTTGCTCGCTTCTGGCAATTTTGGTACTTTATCGTCTTTCTGGTTTTTGACTCTTTTTCATATGACTACTCTTTGCCTGTTTCTCTACATATGGTTCCCTGCTTTCTTGTTGTCCATGCACATATTTCAGCCTTTGGACTGCCACCCAGTTGTGGAGTCAATGCCTAGGGTAACTTTGCAAGAAGGTAGGGTAGTGGGCGTTGGACATTTTAGGGCTGTACTATTCCTGTTCGTGTCTCGACAAATGGTTTCTGTAGCTTCACAGAGGAGTAGTTGCAATCTGTGAGAATATTATGATGAGACATAGAAGTGATTTTAATATTAGAGTGAACACATACGTTTATCGGGGAAAACTGTACAACTGAAAGGACTCTCTAGTACCTTAGTACCTCTAGTGTCATGGTGCAGTTCACTGTGACAGTTGTGGCCGTGTAGGCTGGCTGCTTTCCCTCTCGCGTACTGGCTACAGGCTGTCTCCTTTGTATGCTGGTTGCTTCGGGCTGCGTGCTGGCTGCGGTGTCATTGTGTGAACTTGCCTGTGAGTGTGTGTACTCCCCTTGTCTGCATCTCGGTGCAGTTCTTGTCACTGTTGCCATGTAGGCTGGCTACAGGCTCTCTCGCGTACTGGTTGTAGGCTGACACTTGTGCGTGCTGGTGGCTTGGGGCTGCGTGCTGGCTGCGGTGGTGTGTGAACTGTGGCTTGTGTTTGTGGCTTTCCTTGTCCATAGCTCTATGGGTCCTGTTGCTGGTGCCGTGTAGGCTGGCTGCATGCACTTTGTGTACTGGCTGTAGGTGTTCCCATGTATGCTGGTTCTGTGATGCATGCTGGCTGCAGCCTTGTGTGAACAGGGTCTGAGTATGGATGCATTTCTGTGTCACAGGTGCTCTGGTGTACTGGCTGCGGGTGACTCTGTGTTTGCTGGTTTCCAGGGACAACGTCCAGTACTGCAGCTTGTGTGTTCACTTCTCTGTTCATGCAGGCTCCCCTCCCTGTTTGGTTCGAGTGGGGTTAACTTCCCCTGGTCTGTTCCTGGGTGTGGCTTATCAAGTGCCCTCGTTAATCCTGCTATATCTATCTTTGAGCTGTGGGGTTTGGGGTCTTGTGCCTTATTGAGTGTAGCCCTTGGTGCTGACCCAGGAGGTTTTGTTATCTGCCCTTGTTTGTGGTGTCACCTGGTAATGCATTATTGTTGTTGCTTTGCCTGATCTTCTTTACCTGTTCTGTGGTGCTGTTGTTATCATTGTCCATGTTTTGCCTGTTCTTCTGTACCTGCTCTCTGTCTGGACCCACTCTGTTCCATGTCTAGCATAGCAGTGCTCTAACTGCGTCTGATAGACTGGCCATGGTAAACTGCTTATGATTCAGTCCTTTGTCCAGTCTGGAAGGCTACTGCTTCTGATCTAGTCCATTCCTTATCTGTCCTGCAGTGCCTTACTGCTTTTGTTCCTGTGTTTGTCCTGATTTCGTGAGAGGGCCCCTGGGTTCTCTGGAGGGAGGATCTGTAGTCTGTGTGCAGCTCTGCCTGAGACCGCCATGCTTCCATTCCGCTTAGGGCCCAGGCATCTGCTTCTGTGTTGGTTACCATTTGTTGTCTGATCCATGTCCTGTGTTTGGTTGGGTTCCAGTCCTGTTTCTGTGATTCTCTGCAGGTAGCGGCCAAGTATACCGGGACCTTCCTGGAGGTGCGACCAGTGAGCCCTCAGCCCAGTTCATCCCCACCGCCAGGGGCTCTGTGAAGAACGGGGCTCACTGGCTCTCCGCTCTCTGGGTTTTGCCTCTGGTCTGCCGGTGCACTTGGTTCTGTGCTAAGGCTACCACTATTGCTTAACCTGCTGTACTGTCATGTTCTTTTATTACATGGGTAATAAAGTACTCTGTTGGTCCCGGGTCTGTTTCTGCCTGTGTCTTGTTTGCAAGACTTCCCAGAGGTCTGCCTTGGGCCTCCGGAACGTGACATCTAGTATGCTTGATTGGCAATAAATATGGCTACCAGGCAGGCCAAGGCAGTGTTACAGTCTGGAGGAGGCATTCCTGGAAAACCCTTGCTGTGTGTGGGCGAGCATTATCCTGCTAAAAAATGCCAGTTGTAATCTCTGTCATGAGAGGCAACACATGGAGCAGCAGGATGTCCCACACATATCGCTGAGCTGTTAGTGTCCCTCGTATCACTACTAGGAGTTAAAACTGCGGCATATGATGCCAGATCATCACACCAGAAGTTGGGGCAGTGTGTCACTCTACAGCCAAGGCAGCGTAGAAGTGCTCTCCATGAGGTCTCCATACTTGAATCCAACCATTGTCAAATTATAAAAAGAACCTGTAGTAATCAATTTCTTATTCATGACACCGCTGCAAATGAAACTAATGGTGGCTGGCTGTCAATGGCAGGACACATAATGGGTGCTGTGACACCAAATTTCCTTCTGTTAAGAGCTTGGAAATGGTCCAGGTATAGACAGGGGTATGTAATGAAGGTGACACCTGTGCTTGGATGGTGGACAACAAAACTGTGGGAGCAGCTCATGCTTGTTGGTGGATCAAATGATCCTAGTAGTGGTCTGTCCAGAGTCTGTTCGCCATTTATGCATGCCCTCAAGTAACCACTGCTCCTAATAGCTAGGTCAGAATGGTCTAGATTGTTCGCAATTTGTTGAAACAACTATCCTGCTTCTCTCAGTCCAATCATGCACCCCCTCTCAAAGTCTGTCACCTGGACAAAATATCTTCAAATGCATCATAGAGGCATGTTTAGCAGTCAACAATCTCTCACCAAAACATACACTACCCAAAAGTAACCTCTGAGAGCCTTTTTATAGGGCAGTTAGGGAATTAGTTTTACATCCTCTTGTGTCAAGATCTAGTGTCTAATCAGACCACAACATCTGTAACCATTTACATATCTGCCTGAGACATGACTGCATCCTGTGTTATGCAGCAATCTAACATTTCTAGCTTGGTGCTTTTTTTTTTTTTTTTGTGAATGAGAATATCTTATTAGAGAAATGACCTTATTTTCCAGTTACCAGCTGTTATCTTCCTCCCCTCTTTTTCCAAATTAACATTCTCTCTGAATACCTGCTCATTGAAGAATCAGATTACATCATCCAAGTCTATGGAGAATGGACATAGAGGAGCAGTGCAGTGACCAGACATGATTCCTCAGTGAATAGCAAATGTTAAATCATGCCCCCGAGTGCTTTATTCACATCTGTGATGCTCAGTATTTTCTATAATGTTCTAAATGGGGATTCTGAATGAATGAATGAATGAATGAGAGTTAGGAAAGACATGATACAAGCTAGTCAACATCCACTATGGACTTAAAAGACTTAAAACAGTGGCCCGGACTGGACCAGTATGCTCTATTGTTCTTTCTTGCCCAGCCTCTAGTGTCATCACGGAGAGGGCTTTCAATGCCATAGGGGACAAAAACATCACTTTTTTCAAAATTAACCAGGCATGGATTCGGGAGGATTTTCATCCTTCTCCAGCTGGGGCCAATCCTGCACCATCATGCCACTGCTCCTGCCTGCCTACTATCATGTTCTGTATGGCTCCTGCTGCCATCATACCACTGCTGCTGTCTGTAAGCCTGTCAACATGTACCATATGGCTGCTGCTGCTACAGCTGCTGCCCCTCGCTGCCAATCCCTTATTGCCACCACTATTAAGGCTAGGCATACAACGCCACTACTACTTCTTCTGTCCATAGACAGCCGACCTACTGCCTTGTATGTTCCATTCTATGCTTCTTCTGCTGCCGCTACTATTGCAGCCATGTCCCTTTTATTACCCCACTATTTCCACATGCACATTGTACTGCTCCCAATTAAAAGGGAGAATTTTTCTAGGCTTGTTCAGAACGAGCCTCATTTTCTTCTGACAATTTTGACTTCTTTGTACATTCTGCCGACGTTAAAACATAATTTTTGGAGGCATAGTCCCTACTGTATATCCATAGAAGGCCTGTGGTTAGTTCTCCAAGATGTTTGTAACAACCTTTCTGCCGGGTTTCTTCAAAAGCTGCGTGCAAGTGTGCCTAGAAGAACTAATGCTGTATTGAAGGAAATGGGGGATCACACCAAATATTGATTTAATTAGATTTTCCTTTTCTTCATTTACTTTGCATTTTGTTAATTGATAGAAATAAACTATTAACAGTTTGTTTTTTTAAACATCCTTACTTTGAAGCAGTTTCCACACCTGCACACAGTACTGTATGTATGTATGTATGTATATACATGTATGTATATACATATATATATATATATATATATAGAGAGAGAGAGACAGAGAGAGAGAGAGAGAGAGAGTACAACATGAATTAAACTGGTAAAATTCTGAATGGAAACATATTTCAGTAAAATACGTGACTGTTGTCACAGGAAAGAAAAGGTTTATTATATTCAATAAAAGCTTTTATGAAAAGCTTGGAGCAGATTACTGCCCACCAGTATCATACTGTGCCCACAGCAACACTTACATTTTGCATAAAACTACATGTGGTAGAAAAGCACAAAATACAGGACAAACACAAAAGAGCCACTCTCGGAACAAAGAAATCATATTGCATAGCTCTAGTCATGAATTTTATAGCGATCGAGGTTTAAATATAAAACAATTAATTTTGAGTTCCTATAAATTGCTTTCACCATATGGAAATAAGTGCATTTTGTGTCGCAGTCTATTAACAAGGAATGGTAAGAGTGAATGGTGCACCTGAATGATGATTTTAAATAGCACATACTTATCAATGCACACCATGCAAGCAGTTTTAGCTGAGCACATAATTCTTGTAATGAATATTCCAGCTGACACTTCACTTTCTCTCTCTGGTTTCTCCATCTACCTGGTTGTATATTATTTGCGATATGACCAAGTTAATATTTCAAACTGGAGCTTAAAAAAATCAAATGATCTCAGCTGGATTATTTGTTAGACTGTTAGAACATGAGTCAGTCCTTCAACTGAGTTTAATTTCCAGGTTGGCTTCTAGAAAATAGAGCTTTACAACAGATCAAAAAATTAATCAGTTCTGTCACATAGATATTTGGGCTTTACATGGAAAATGGAGAATATTTTTAACAGTGTCAGACTGAATACAACTGTGTGTGACAGAGGCTAACGTGGGATTTAGTATCCTGCACATCTACAGTTTATACATTATCATGTTTATGAGTTTCTTAAAGGGGTTCTCCAGGATTTACATGTTGGAGGACTATCTTTAGGATAGGTCATCGATGTAAAATTGGTCTGACTCCTAGCACCCCCACTCATCAGCTGTATAAAGAGACTGTGGGGTTTCATGAGTGACGTAATATTCATCAGTCACATGGCCTAGGCACAGCTCAGTCCTATTAAAGTGAATGGGGCTGAGCTGCAATACCATGCACTGCTGCTATACAATGTACTGCGCTGTGCTTAGTAAGCGACCAGGAGGCACAGTACTCATGGGAGGGCTGTGGCCTCCTCAATAAGCTGATCAGCTAGGGTGCCGGGAGGGAGACCCCTGAGGATCTCATGAGAATATAGATCATCAATATGTAAATACCAGAGAACCCCTTTGAGAAAAAGGTTCTGTAGGACACACAAGTTTTTTTGCATTGTTTTTTTGCTACTGGCATTTTTGTTAATTAGGTGGCGTTTTTTAAGTCTCTAGCTTTTTTTAAATGGAGCATATCTAAGCTTCTGGAGTTTTTTTCTGCTTTTTGACATCATCTCTAAAGAGGAAAAATTGTTAATTAGGTGGCTTTTTTTAGGGTCTCAGGCTTTTTTTTTAAATGCAGCATGCAGAAGCTTCTGGAGTTTTTTTCAGCTTTTTTGACATCAACTCTATAGGGAGAAAAATACAAAAAACAACGTGGGTCATACAGTTCCTCAGAAAAATAACATGAAAAAACTCCATAAAAACCTGTGTGGAAAAAAATTGCAGGGGTTTTTAAAACTTTTTTTTAGTGAGCAAAAAACATCAGACCATCATGCAGTAAGAAGAATAAAATTCACAACTTTCCATAGGAAATCACAGTACTTAAAGCAGTTTTTCAGTTACACCCACACACAAATAACACCAGCATTCAAATCAGATGATGATGTTCTGAGTGCATTTTGACTTCTTCCGGCATAATTGCAATCTGTGACCTGCACCTTATCTTTACATTCGAGCCCAAGACTCATGGGGGAGTGTCTGCAGCATCAGGTCTCTGCTTATCCTTCATCTTCCTGCTCGAACATCTCAGATCTAAGCCTGCTTGAAGCCCCACTAGCTAAAAGTCCATCCCAAAACATAGCACCATAGCTGACATCATGTTTACCGGGTAGGGTTCAGGAGAATAAGCAGAAAACCACCCTCAGAGGCAAGGTCATTGACAGGGCTGAGCCTTACAAGCCTTTCCATGTCTCAAGTGATAGGGAACCAACACAGCAAAAAATGTCATGTGACATGATGGAATGCAGGAAATCGAGACATTACAGGTAAACAATCACAATTAGTAATAGTAATAACATGGTTCCTGTCAATTGATGCTGAAAATTGCAAAAAATGCAACTAGTGATTTATGGTGATTTCACCTCATTAACTTCTTCACAAAATCGGCACTGTCAGCAAATAAAATATGGCATTGGGTTTCCTCTGTTTCACACAACAGACACCAGTGGCTAATGTTTCCAATTGACGATAACGGTGATCACAGACATTTTACTCCTCAGATACCTTGTTTAGAGATGAGCAAATCGAATCCCACGAAGTGAATTTTGATCCGAATTTCAGGATAAATTCGATTTGCCTCGAAGCCAAATTTCCTCGTGCTTCGTGTAAGCGAATCGATTTAACCTGAAATAGTGTAAAAAACAAAAAAATTCATACTTAACTCCTCCATTTGCTCGCGACGGGCCACCAGTTGCCATCTTGATTGAAGATCTTAGCCGAAATCCCGCGCGTGGTGACGTATGCTGTCACCACGTCGACCGGCGTGATAACGTAATCTCGCGCAGAGCGAGATTTCACTCCAGATCTTCAAGCAAGATTGTGGTGGCCGGCCGTCGTGAGCAAATGGATGCGGTAAGTTTAATTTCATTTTTTTTAATGTTAATTTTACACTGTTTTTACACAGATGCCGCGATCATGTATGGACGCGGCATCTGAGGAGTACAATGATGGGGGGTGGCTCTGTCGCAGCTCCTTGTCATTGCACCCACTACTTACAAAAAAATGCGCATTTTGACAAAGTAATTTGTCACAAAGCTAATTTTTTTGTAAAATGTAGCGAATCAGCTGAATCGATTTTTTGAAAAATTTGCTCGTCTCTAACCATGATCAATTGTGACTATGGCATGTAAGGCTGCTTTCCCTGGGAGCATTGGGCTCCCGGGGCCCAAACGGTTTCCCTGCGTGAAGATCGGGATAGCTGTTCATTCTCTGTAATAGCATGGGTCTCTGAAGGAACCTAGGCTATTACAGCTATAGTTCCTATGTAGGCCTGCAGTGTCCCAAAATACCCATACTATTAAAATATAAACCTAACTGAAAAGAAAAATCTAAATGGCTGGTACACCGTTTTTCATTGCGTCACCTCCCCCAAAACAATCAATAAAAAGTCATAAAGTCATACACACCCCAAAATGGTATCACTGAAAACTACAGATTGTCCCGCAAAAAGTCCATAGCTCCATAGACATAAATACAAAAAAGTTATGGGGAGGGGGGGGGGGTCAGAATATGGCAATGAAAAAAGTAACATATTAAAACTATACAAAACAACAGAAGAAAAACTATACAAATGTGGTATCACTTTAATAGGGCACAGGTCAGTTTTACCACATAGGGAACATTTGAACAAAAAAATAAAAATAATATTGTTTCTAGAAGGCATTGAGTGAAAAATGAAAACCTAAAAATGGAAAATTGCCCAGGGCTGAAAGGATTATTGGCCCTCTAGTACTTGCAAAGAGACTCCAAGTCTCTAACTGCGTGGGTCACCTTCTCTGTTATGTCTCTCAGTTTCTGTGACATCCCCCCTGTCTCTCACCTTTTAGGTGCAAGGTACTTTGACACACTTTCTCTGGTATATGGTATAATCAAATTTACATGCATCAATATAATAAACACATGCATCGCTGTACATAGGTCAATATGGACTTATCAAAAGCAAAGACAGGTGCACTCTGCGGTAATACTAAACCCTCCCACTGATGTAAAATTGAGAGGTTAGTTTGACATATCCTACTAGGAGGACATGTCTTAAGCTCGGGCACCACGCCAAGGTCTCTCAAAGTGCCCAAACTTAAGACATGTCCTCCTAGTAGGATATGTCGAGCTAACCTCTCAATTTTACATCAGTGGGAGGGTTTAGTATTATCGCAGAGTGCACCTGTCTTTGCTTTTGTTTAGTTTTTGATTGTTCTTCACATCCACATAATTGTTACCTTATGTAGGATGGTTATTGTGTTACTTGTAGTCCGTTGCTGGCATCTTCCATTGTATGCAATTTTTTGCTGTTGATTGCCATAAGCAACGGACTACAAGTGCAGGATATGCTCCCTAGATACATGCACAACCGCATGTGGGTTTGAGCATATCCTGCCTGTTTAACTCCTTAAGGACACATGACGTATGGGTACGTCATGTGTCCAGTCCCTGAAGATGGCGCCCGCTCCTGGCCGCTGCGGGCACCATCACTGCGGGGGTCCGGCTGATTCCTGTAGCTGACCCCCGCAGCTGATGATCGCGGTCGGCAGCGCTGCCGACCGCGATCATTCAACCCCGCAGATGCCGTGATCAATCCTGATCACGGCATCTGCGCACGCTAAAACCGAAAGTAAAACTTTCGGCAGCGCTCCGGCTCCCCCTAGTGGTGATCGGGAGAATCGGAGCGCTGTAAGGGATAGCCTCAAGCCTTTCATTCAGCTTAACCACTTCAGCCCCCCTAGCTTAAACACCCTTAATGACCAGGCCACTTTTTACAATTCCCCACTACACTACTTTCACCGTTTATTGCTCCGTCATACAACTTACCACCCAAATGAATTTTACCTCCTTTTCTTCTCACTAATAGAGCTTTCATTTGGTGGTATTTCATTGCTGCTGACATTTTTACTTTTTTTGCTATTAATCAAAAATTACGGAAATTTTTGCAAAAAAATGACATTTTTCACTTTCTGTTGTAAAATTTTTCAAAAAAAACTACATTTCTATATAAATTTTTCTCTAAATTTATTGTTCTACATGTCTTTGATAAAAAAATCCAATAAGTGTATATTTATTGGTTTGGGTAAAAGTTATAGCGTTTACAAACTATGGTGCAAAAAAGTGAATTTCCTCATTTTGAAGCAGCTCTGACTTTCTGAGCGCCTGTCATGTTTCTTCAGGTGCTAGAATGTCAGGATAGTATGAATACCCCCAAATGACACCATTTTAGAAAGAAGACACCCCAAAGTATTCGCGGAGGGGCTTGGTGAGTTCATGTATCATTTCATTTTTTTCACAAGTTAGCGGAAAATGACACTTTCTGAGAAAAAAAAAAAGTTTCAATTTCTGATAACTTCTGCCAAAAAAATAAAAATCTCAGACGGACTCACTATGCCCCTCAGTGAATACCTTAGGGTGTCTACTTTCCGAAATGGAGTCATTTGTGGGGTGTGTTTACTGTTCTGGCATTTTGGGCGGGGCTAAATTGTGAGCCGCCATGTAAAACCTAAAGGTACTCGTTGGAATTTGGGCCCTTTGCACCCAGGCTGCAAAAGCGGCACTTATGTGGTATCGCCGTACTCAGGAGAAGTAGGGCAATGTGTTTTGGGGTGTATTTTTACATATACCCATGTTGGGGAGAGAAATATCTCTGTAAATTGTCAACTTTGTATAAAATTTTTTAAAAGTTGTCGTTTACAGAGATATTTTTCACACAAAGTATGGGTATATATAAAAATACACCCCAAACACATTGCCCTACTTCTCCTGAGTACAGCGATACCACATGTGTGCCACTTTTTGCAGCCTGTGCGCAAAGGCTCTAAAACCAATGAGTACCTTTAGGATTTCACAGGGCATTTTTACGCATTTGGATTCCAGACTTCTTCTCACGCTTTAGGGGCCCCTAAAATGCCAGGACAGTATAAATACCCCACATGTGACCCCATTTTGGAAAGAAGACACCCCAAGGTATTCTGTGAGGGGTATGGTGAGTTCATGTAAAATTTTATTTTTGTCACAAGTTAGTGGAATATGAGACTTTGTAAAAAACAAAATTAAAAAAAAAAAAAAAAAAACAATTTCCGCTGACTTGTGACAAAAAATAAAAATTCTGTGGACTCACCATGCCCCTCAAGGAATACCTTGGGGTGTCTTCTTTCCAAAATGGGGTCACATGTGGGGTATTTATACTCACCTGGCATTTTAGGGGCCCCTAAAGTGTGAGAATCCAAATGCATAAAATGGCCTGTGAAATCCTAAAGGTACTCATTGGTTTTAGGGCCCCTTTGCGCATCTTGGCTGCAAAAAAGTGTCACTCATGTGGTATCGCCGTTCTCAGGAGAAATAGGGCAATGTGTTTTGGGGTGTATTTTTACATATACCCATGCTGCGTGTGTATATGTTTGCGTAACGGAATTGCGGACCCATTCATTTCTATGGGGACAGACTTTGTCCCGCTCGGATCCGGAATTACGGAACCGCGCTTCCGGGTCTGCACTTCCGTTCCGCAAAAATATAGAACATGTCCTATTCTTGTTCGCAATTGCGGACAAGAAAAAGCATTTTCTATATAGTTCTGGCAATGTGCGGATCTGCAAAATGCGGAAAGCACATTGCCGGTGTCCGTGTTTTGAGGATCCGCGGATCGGATCTGCGGATCGGATCCGCGGATCGGATCCGGGGATCCGTGAATCCACGGATCCGTGAATCCACGGATCCGCAAAACACATATGGACGTCTGAATGGAGCCTTACAAGGGGTGTGATCAATGACAGGGGGTGATCAGGGGTCTAGATGGGGTGATCAAGGGGTTAATAGGTGAGGGGGTGGGGGGTTAGTGTAGTGTTTGGTGCAACTTTTACTGTGTTACCTGGTCCTCTGGTGGTCGATCCCAGAAAATGGGACCACCAGAGGACCAGGTAGCAGCTATATCAGACGCTGTTCATAAAACAGCGTCTGATATAGCTGTTTGATGCGATTTATATCGCATCTACAGCCTGCCAGCGATTGATCATCGCTGGCAGGCTGTAGTCCAACTCTCGAGACGCGCGAAGCTGTGAACGCGCGCGTTCACAGGAAGTCTAGCGTCTCGCGAGATGTCGCCCCGGCGCGTCCGAACAGAAGAGCAGGACCGCCCGCAGGACGCAATCCTGCGTACGGCGGTCCTGTAGTAGTTAAGGCTATCACTTACTATTTCCTATGGAGCCCTTGTTAGCAATAGGGCTTCATAGGAAAGTAGTAAAATGCTCATAAACTCCAATACAAGTGTATTGGAGTTTATGATAGAAGCAATCAGGTAACTGATTTATATAGGTCCCTATGGGATCTATATAAAAGTGTAAAAAAAAAAAAAAATAATAATTTAAATCACCCCCCTTTTCCCCAAAATTAAAATAAAATAATAATAAAAAAAAAAATACACATCATGGGTGTCACAATGTGTGAAAACGCCCATAGTATAAAAATATAAAAATATATTTCCCATACGGTAAACAGAAAAACGAAAAAAAGCGCCCAAATGGCCGATTTGCCGTTTTTGGACGCTTCATTTCCTCAAAAAAAATTAAATAAAAAGCGATCAAAAAGTCCTACACACCCCATAATGGTATCAACTAAAAGTTAAGATCGCCCCGCAAAAAATAAGCCCCTATACAACGCCATACACTCATTTACAAATACGTTATAGCGGTCAAAACATGGCGACAAAAAAATTAAAACATTTTTTCCCACTTTTGAATTTTTTTTCACTATCAAAACGCAAGAAAAGCTATACATATTGGGTATCGCCGGATTCGTACTGACCTGTAGAATAAAACTAAATGGTCAGTTTTATCGCAAATCAAACGTCGTGATTTAGAAACCCGTAAAACTGTGGTGAAATTGCTTTTTTTTTGCAATTTCACCCCATTTGGAATTTTTTCCCGCTTCCCACTACACCGTATGCATTATTAAATGATGGCGTTGGAAATTACAACTTGTCCCGCAAAAAATAAGCCCTCATATGGCCATGTGAACGGAAAATTAAAAAAGTTATGGCTCTTGGAAGGCATAGAGCGCAAAACGAAAACGCAAAAATGAAAAAACCCTGTGTCCTTAAGGGGTTAACACCACATTTTCTAATGGTCAATATGGACTTATAGCAGATGATTAAATATTTCAAAAACATGGATATGGATATGTACATGAGTAAACCTGGGATCAGACAAACGTGTTTCTTCCCTAATGTAGGCTTTTGCCATGCAACATATATATGTGTATTCGAAAAAAACGTATTATAAATAATACTAAATAAATGTGTATTCCATTAAAAATGTGATATAAATAATGAAAAAGTAAGTCCAATTTGTAATTTAAACCTGAAGAAACTCTGGTGTCAAGTTGTAAAATCCAAAATGCCTCACAATGAAAAATGTCTTCCTCCAATCGCCTCCTCTAGGAGGTTTAGTGGCTTTTTCTATGCCGTAGCATCAGAAAGTGGACATGTTGCCATTATGTTGCAGGGTGAAATGTTTAGTGTCTCCAGATACAGCAATGGTAGAAGAGGAAGACGTCTTTGAGAGGTGTTTCGCTATTTGTACCTTCAGTTTCCTGGTAGTGCAACCCACATATTTGAGATGGCAAAGTCGCATTCAATTATGTTTATTACATATTGGATTTCACAACTTATAAATTGTTTAACGTCATAGCGGAAAGCATCATTGATAGAAGTAAAAAAAATTCTTATTTGCATATATTGAAATATATTGCATCCAGATGATCTGCAGGAAACAGAACCTCTATACAGTATGTAAGCCAGCATGCCAGATCGTTTTTTTTGTTTAGATAGAAAACAAACTTGATGTGATCCCCTAGGGTTTTGCTTCTTCTGGACAATCACAACCATTTTTTAAAACTTCTGCCAACAGTGTGATGACGTGAACACGCACGTCGCGCTCTCCTCCTCCTCCTGCCCTCCTCCTCGCTCTCCGGCCCGCCGGCTCCCCCCGCTGATGCTGTGCTGAGCCTTCCATCGCCAGCCGTCCTGTGGAGAACTCCGGACTACATGTGTCTCTGCCTGCCTTCCCTCACCTCGCTGCCTGTTCGGTTGCTCTTGGCTACCGCCCGTCTGTGGGCTTCCGTGCTCCCTCGTGGTGTTCCCGGCTGGTTGTCCGGTTTCTGGGAGAGAGCGCCGGGCCCTCGCCGCTGGGGTCTGTTGTTTGTGGCTGCTGCTCGCAGGGCGTGTGCTCCATCTCCCCGCTCTTCCTCGTGGCTGGCCCTCTGGCTGGCTTCCTGGCCTGGCTCGTCCTGTTCTCCTGTGTGTCGTCTCCCTCCTGCCTGGATCCCTTGGCTCATCCATTCGCCCCCTCTTGGACGCTGGACACGTGAGAAAAAAAAAAAAAAAAGAAAATTTGCTGTTTCTTTCCCTTCGATTTTGCTTATTGTTTTTTTTTTGGGACTGGTTTAAAGGTGTATTAAGACTATTAAGACTGCATTGGTTTGCACTAAGAAGTACTAAGAAGAAGGAACTAAGCAGAAAAAAGGAAATAAGAAAAGAGAAATAGAGAAGGGAAAAATTTAAATTAAATTAATTCAAAGAGAAGAGAAAAAAAAAAAAAAAAGATAAAATCTATGAAAAAAAGAAAAAAAAAGGAAGAAGGGAAAAGAGAAAGGAAAAAAAAGAAAAGGGAAAAAAACTTGGAAAAAAAAATAAAAAATAAATAAAAATAAGAGGGGGGTTGAGTACACAGGGACACTTGAAAAACTCGAAAACTCAAATTAGCAAATAGTAAATACGTTAAGGGGAAAAAAAATTAAAAAAAAAGGGAAAAGGAAAAGAGGGGAAAAAGGAGGAAGGGAAAAAGAAGGAAAAAAAAAAATACAGACACACACATTGAAGGGGGCTTTTAGCGCTTGATGGCTCCAAAGCGGCGGTCGGTGGATTCCTCAGGAATAAAACTGGGGACTAAGACACCTGAGGGTAAAATTGTCAAATTTTTAAAATCCCCCTCCCTTAATGAAAAGGGGTTGATTAAAGGGAAAACGAGCACTAACTATAAAAAAACCGTTAAAACTCCGCAAGCTGAAGAACTATCTGAGGATGGGCTAGCGGATCAGGAAGGAGGGGAGGAAAGTCTCTTGGCGCGAACAGAAACTGAGCATGACCCTCGGCCCTGGAAAAATTCTGAGCGCTGTTGAAAATAATGGCATGTTAGTGCAGGGGATGTCCAGTCAACTCGGGTCAATGCAGAGTGATATATCTCTAATAAGAGAAGATCTGACTAAAATTCGGGATCGAGTACTTAACATGGAAAAGACGGTAGACTCCCTCCAATCCGATATGGATATGATCAAATCTAAGACTCGGTCTCTTTCCTCGGAAAATCATCTTCTACAAAATAAATTGGAAGACCTGGAAAACAGATCAAGGCGGTATAATATCCGCTTAGTTGGATTTCCAGAGGGAGTGGAGGGGCGGCAGCTAGCTGAACAACTCAAGGATGTAGTTTTGGAAAATCTGGGCAGTGAACACTTCTCTCCTATGTTCCAAATAGAAAGAGCCCATCGGATTCCAGGGGGAAACCCATTCCAGGGAGGCCGCGCGAGCAATCCTAATGAAATTATTACTATCTATGGATAGGGATATGATATTGAGAAGGGCGAGGAATGTGCACCCATTGACTATCAGGGTACTAGACTGTTATTTTTCCCTGACTTTGCTCGACAGACCCAGGAGAAAAGAAGAAGTTTCAGTGAGATAAAGAAACGTTTGGCGCTAAAAGACATTAAATATTCCCTACTGTACCCAGCGAAACTGAGAGTGATCCACAATGGGACTACTAAATTTTTTGAGAATTCGCAACAAGCACTGGATTGGATGGAGCAAATGGGCATTTGATATATTTATATGTTCTCTAGGGATGGAGGGAGGAGGGAATTAGTGGGAGGGGGAGAATGACCGGAGGATAGAGGTTTGCTGACTAGATCGGGCGGACCAGAGGGAAGGGGAGGGAATGGGGAGGGTATTTAACCTGCAGGGAAAGGGTATAGGAGAAACTTTTTTTTTTTTTTTTTTTTCTCTCTCCTCTTCGTAGCTAATGTCTGTTAGAATTGTCTCTTGGAATGTCAGAGGACTTGGGGAGAGGGTTAAAAGACAAGCTATTATGGATGCAGTGAAGAGGTATCTTCCTGCAATTATCTGTATAGTTGAAACTCACCTTACTGAAGAGACCGTGTCTCGTTTGATGACGGGCTGGCATTCCCAGTCTTACCACTCTACTTTCAGTAGCGCCTCTAGGGGTGTATCGGTTCTGATTCACAACTCTATAGACTTTTTGTTAATCGAATCTCATATAGATGACCAAGGCAGGTTTATTTTTCTGTATGGGAAGCTACATGGATATAATTACATTCTTGCTTTTTTATATACCTCCGCCATTTTCCATGTGCCCACTTATCCAACTATTACGTTTCTTGGAAGGCAAGCCGGCATGTCGGCTTGTACTGATGGGAGACTTTAACGCTGTTATGGATCCCAAAAGGACAGATTGACTTTAGATGCAGATCGGGAAGGAACATGTGTAATTCCCCATTGCCTCAGTTCTGTTTGGAGATCGGATTGGTGGATATATGGGAATATGTTGGCGGAGGAAAGAGAGTATATTCCTGTGTCAGTAGAGGAGGAAGAGCAATGTCTAGGATAGATTTGGCATTTACTGATGAGAATAATCTGAATAATATTAAAAGGATACGATATGGTATAAGAACAGTTTCAGACCATTCACCGGTCCTAATTGAGGTTCGCATTGGGGAGAATAAAGACAATAGGGGATTTGGGTTCAAGTTGAATCCATACTGGCTTACTATAATGGATAACTGCCAGTCGATTAAAGCACATGTATCCTCCTTCTGGGAGGTGAATCTCCCCTCTGCCAACATCAACTCAGTTTGGGACGCTCTGAAAGCATACCTGAGGGGGTTCTCATTAGTGATATTACGGCTGTGAAAAGATCATTTAAGAAAAGGGAAAAAATCTGACAGACACAGTGGCCTCCACAACGGAGCGGTTCATTGATCAACCTACGGAATGTAACAAGGAAGAGATGCAAAAGGCTAGTTGTTCCTTGAAAGAATATGTAATTGAGAAAGCAAACCATAGGCTACTTTTTAAGGGCCAGAAGTATTTTTCAGAATCGGGACGTCCTGGTAAGCTTTTAGCTAAAATAATATCACAACAGGACAAAAAAAAGAAAGCTATTACTCTAGTGCGTAACCTAGATGGAGCAATAATATCAGACCCAGAGGGTATAAGGGACTCTTTTTGCAATATTTCTCCCAGATATACAGAGCTTCATCTGGCCTGCCAGCTGACCTGGGGAGACAGTTCCTGGAGAGAATTTCTCTTCCAAGGCTAACAGAAGCCCAAAAAGAATCCCTGGAAGGAGAAGTGTCTCTTGCGGAGATTCAAGAGGTCTTGAAGTCCATCTCCGGGAACTCATCGCCAGGGTCAGATGGTTTTCCATATGAAATTTATCGTAAGTACAGTGATACCATTCTCCCTCATCTACTGGAAGTGTTTGCTCAAGCATCGCAGGGAGGGGATTTGCCACAGTCTATGATGGAAGCTGTGATAGTTTTAATCCCAAAAAGATAAAGACCCGGCGGATTTGAGCTCGTATAGACCAATCTCCCTATTAAATACGGATGCTAAGTTGTTAGCAAAGGTTCTAGCTAGGAGGCTTTCTCAGGTTATGTCAGCTCTGATCCACTCAGACCAAAATGGCTTTATGGCGAAAAGGGGTACTCATCACAATCTGCATAGGTTTTTGCCAATATTCAGTCCCCCGGAGGTGGCGCCCGCTCGGTCCTGTCTTTGGATGCTACTAAGGCATTCGACAGGGTCGAATGGACGTTCCTCTGGGAGGTGATGAGAAGAATGGGTTTTGGCCCCAAATTTATAGGGATGGTTCAGCTGCTATATAAATGTCCGAAGGCCAGAATCAGGATCAATGACATGCTGACAGAGAGTTTTGTACTGGGAAGAGGTACTCGTCAAGGTTGTCCTCTTTCCCCTCTTTTATTTAATATTTATATTGAGCCCCTTGCAGCTAGTATAAGGCAAGACTCGAGAGTGGTCGGCTTTGGTGTAATGGGGGAGCAGGATCGTATATCCCTTTATGCAGATGATATCTTGTTCTTTATTCATCAAACAGAAAAAACACTCCCTCGAATAATGGAATTGGTCAGCCTATTCTCCTATTTTTCTGGCTTGGAGGTTAACTGGGGAAGACTGTTCTTCTCCCTATAGATAAGTTGCGAGGATCTGTGGAATATCTCTCTAATCGGGTATCTATTTCTGACTCAATAAAATACCTGGGGATAACAGCTTCTGCCAAAATTCAGGACTATCTCCAACTTAATTTGATCCCTCTTCTTTCGAGGTTGAGATCCAAAATTAAGATATGGCAAAAAGTTCTGCCCGCAAGAGGGACAGAATCTCATTAATAAAAATGGTAGTGCTGCCCCAGGTACTTTATGTTCTTCGCAATTCGCCCGTTTGGATTGAGGATAAGTATTTTAGGCTGATAGAACGGATGATTAATGACCTACTATGGGGGAGGAAGCGGGTGAGACTAAAGTCGCTTTATTTTTCCATGCCCTACAATAGGGGAGGTCTCAACCTCCCTATTTTAGGGATACTTCATGGCCTCTCAACTTTGCTTCCTCAATGATTGGGAAAATAGCCAACTTTGTAGAAAACTGGTAAAAGACTCAGGTTTTTCAGATTTATTTACAGTATTGGAGTCCGATTATTTGCTTAACATACAGACTGGCTATAAACCCTTCCTTAGAATGGCCACAAAGGCATGGTTGGTGATAAAGAGCTGGTTCAAAGTTAAGGCAACACTTATCTGCACCCCATTATGGCATAATTCAAAGCTTCTGAAATTAGATGATCCAAATTGTTGGCAATACTGGAGAACGCGAAATATTCAATATCTGAACCAGGTGGTTAAAAATGGGCAGGTCCTGTCTCTTATGGAGCTAAAACAGAACTCCAAATTAGGTGAGGTGGCTTGGTATGCATATTTTCAATTGAGGTCAGCACTTCTTAATATTGTTGATAGGTATTCACTTGAGGTAGACACCCGGAATTTTTGCACAATTTGATTTGTAAGAAAGGTGGTACTAAGGTGAAATTATCACATTGTTATAGGCACTTGATGAAAGGTTTTTTTCGGATTGTTTATCTCCAGGACAGAAATCCTGGTCTGTATTAATGTCAGAGGTGGGTTCTCCGGATTGGGAGAATATAGGGGAAAATTTTAGTCAGGTTTCACACAACTTTAATCACACTGTTGTACAGTTTAATATTATACACAAAATATATGTGACACCTTTATGGCTCCATAAGAGGGGACTTAGAGCCGCATCTGACTGCCCTCGCTGTGGGGATCCCGGGCAGATCATATGCATCTGTTCTGGGACTGCCCGATAGTGAGTAACTATTGGAGAGCGGTACAAACAACTTTGACTCGGAGACTCAATATAGATATTCCTCTATCTCCCAAGGTATGGGTTTTAGGGGATCTATCAGAGGTTAACTGCCAGCTTATGAAGGGCCGTCTGCTGACTAAAGTGCTGTTTTTGGCTAGGCTTCTTGTAGCCAGAGAATGGTTTTCCCCTTCTGCTCCAGATTGCAATAACTGGTTATGCCTGGTGGATAAGGTGAAAATCTATGAGAGAATCATGTATAGACAAAGAGGGTCCTATATGAAATGGGCCAATGTTTGGAGAGACTGGGATGGTTGAGGAGAGGTTTTTTTTTTTTTTCTCCTTTCCCTCTTCCCTGCAGGAATGGAGGGTGGGCTGAGGGGGGGGGGGGGTCGGGAGGAATGGGGAAGTTATTAATTGCAAATTTGTTGAACTAATTTGTTTATCTCTTATATTGGAATAAAATATTAAAAAAATTAAAAAAAATAAAAAAAAAAAACTTCTGCCAAAGTTGAATCCTGGTATAAAGTAGGTAAATTTTTACGTATGATGTTTATGACTTGTTTGTATTGTTTGCAGAAGGTAGTGGAGAAGGTAATGTACTAGTCATAGTGAATTTGTTTTTAGTGGTTTTTTAGAATGGATCATTACTTTTCCTTCTTTTTTCTGAACTATGTTTATCTAGAAATGGACCATTTGGGGTAACCACTCTGAGATAGACGTTTAAACATCTCCTGACTGTGTTGTACAAAGGAAGGAATGATCAGATGAGCAGGATCTTTTAACCTGTGTTAATTCTACAACTGGTATGGCTTTTATAGTATGTGTCGAGTGATTACTCGTTGCACGCAAATCCGTGTTTCTAGATGATTCTTTATGGAAAAAGGCTAGTGTGTACTTTACCATGGGCCTTATCACCAAAGAGTTGTAAACTGAAGGTTGCACAAATTGTCGTCGATATAATTAGGAAAGCTGGCACGGATTCCAGCCCAGACAATCAAAATATTTTCAATGTAGTGTTCGTACCAGCTTACCAGCTGTTAGTATCATTATTTATTAAAGCTGATTTGTCAACCAGGTTAGGGCTCTTTCACACTAGCGTTTTTGTTTTCCGGCATAGAGATCCGTCGTCGGGTCTCTATGCCGGAAAAATCCTGATCAGGATTATCCCAATGCATTCTGAATGGAGAAAAATCCATTCAGGATGCATCAGGATGTCTTCAGTTCAGGACCGGAACGTTGTTTGGCCGGAGAAAATACCGCAGCATGCTGCGCTTTTTGCTCCGGCCAAAAATCCTGAACACTTGCCGCAAGGCCGGATCCGGAATTAATGTCCATTAAAATGCATTAATCCAGATCCGGCCTTAAGCTAAACGTCGTTTCGGCGCTTCGCTGGATCCGACGTTTAGCTTTTTCTCAATGGTTACCATGGCAGCCAGGACGCTAAAGTCCTGGTTGCCATGGTAAAGTGTAGTGGGGAGCGGGGGAGCAGTATACTTACCATCCGTGCGGCTCCCGGGGCGATCCAGAGTGACGTCAGGGCGCCCTACACGCATGGATCACGTGATCCATGCGCATGGGGCGCTCTGACGTCATTCTGGAGCGCCCCGGGAGCCGCACAGACTGTAAGTATACCGCTCCCCCGCTCCCCACTACTACTATGGCAACCAGGACTTTAATAGCATCCTGGCTGCCATAGTAACCTCAAAGCATTTCGAAGACTGATCAGAATCCTGATCAGTCTTCTAATGCTTTCAGGCGACTTGCGTTCTGACGGATCCGGTGGGACGGAAGTGCCTGCCGGATCCTCAGAACGCAAGTGTGAAAGAGGCCTTAGCCTGATCTATTGTCTTTTTCTGTTGCAGACCGGGTATCTGTGGTTTCTTCCTCTGGTGCTTGCCCCTACCCGTCTGTTTTGTTTTTTGGGTGAATGGGCTTCTGGTCATCCAACCCTTGATGTCTACTGTTGAACACTGTGGATATTGTGCTGGAGCAAGATGTTTCCTCCTCCTGTTCAGAATATTCTGAAGTGTCAGGATCTGCTGAACTAAAAGTAACCCTCGATGTTTTGTCTTTGTTTTTTTGAAGATTGACCTCTTTGCTTGTCATTTTTTCATCTATACATATAATACACATAATCTTTAGTATATTTAAAGAATTTTGTTCTTTTGATTATGATTATGTCATCCTCCAATTTTTTAAAATTGTACCTTACTTTGTTTTCTTTTTCAACATAATCCTGGTGTTCATTGTAATTCCTGAATTACATTTTAAGTTCTTCTATGGATGTTTTTATTTCCACAATATTATTGCATTCGTATTCCACAATAAGTTCCACAAGTTTGAGAGAGCATTCGCTCAGAACTACATTCCAAGATTTTTTGAACTCATCCATTTTAATGTTGGTAGGAAACGTTTTGATTCTGAGACCCCTGGGGATCAAAATCTTGTCCTAATATATACAGTACTTAGGGTAGTTTGATCCCACCAGAGGTGCAGTTCCTGTGTGCATAGTCTTATGAAGAGCTCTTTAAACTCTGTTTTGTTTGATAAACTGGCAGTATCCACATCAAAGACCTCTGTAAGTCTTTTTAGTCTAAGGTCGATAATTGTGGTATGCGGATCGTATGTCCCACTTATAGGTATTTGAGAGTCCATGTCTGGTAGTACAATTCAGGTACAAGGAGCCAAAAAAGCAGACAATATTCCAAAATGCAGCATTAGCAAATAGAAAATATATATATTGAAAAAGATTAGAAAAGATGTGTGTTGTAGCCAATGGATAATGCAACTGGTGATAATGGGTGTGCACGTGCTGATCCATGACAAATATGAGAAAAAAAGGGAAAAGGCATTTGCACAGCTCACCCAGAGTCCCAATAAGGTGTAGATACTAGTAGGAAGTGAGTTTCAGGCTGCACCGATCGTCCCCTGGGAACAAATTTCTAGTAATGAGCGGCAGGGGCAATATTCGAATTCGCGATATTTCGCGAATATTTGGAATATTTTCGCCATATATTCGAAAATTCGCAAATTTGTAATCTCCAGACATTATTTTCTTGTTTGCGAAAATTCATAAAAATGCATAAAAAATTCGCATAAATTATCATAAAAATTCGCATAAATTAGCGTAAAAATTCGCATAAACTGGCATCTAAAAGATACCTTTTAAATACTAGCGTATGCAAATTTTTATGCGAATTTTCACAATTACATTATTTTCTTGCTTGCGAAAATTTGCATATAAAAATTCGCATAAAACGAATATTCGCAATTGCCAATATATTTTGCGATATTCGAAATATTCGCAAATTCTCGAAATGCTGATATTCAAGATTAAAATTTGCAATTCGAAAATTCGTGATCAACACTACAAATTTCATGTAATATTTTCTGATATAATCCAGCAGTTTATTAAAACATAACCTTTAATAAGTTAGATTTAAAAAAGCTTCATGGCGTCCTTTGCAACTCGTTTCGCGCATAATACAGTTTGTCAAGCCTTAGTGAGGATTTTTGTCATTCCTGGCATTTTGGGTTAGCTACTGTTTGCATTGTCTTGTGATCTTTTTATATATGTGGTTCACTTCAAGCACAATTTACATCATGTGTTATTTTTGCATGACACATTTTTACAGCTTAACCTTGTGTCAGTAAATTCCCTTTTACATTGGGTTTTATTAAACCAGATTGCATGGCGATTCACCAATCCTGATAGCATGACCCCTTATATTTAGTAGCCTTGTATATACGGACAGGGAATGTTATTTATGCAGTTGTGTCTCCTCCCTTTTTTCAGTATTTTGCCATTTATTACCGAGGGATTCTGACTGCCCCCATCCTAATGATATGATCGCTACTTTGCTATCATTGGGGGAGATTTTTTTGTTTATCCATTTATCTTTTTATTTATCCATTATGATATTATTCTATTGTTTTCTCATTTTGGATACATTTATCTATTTATTTATCCATTATGATACCTTCATATTGTTGTCTAAGTCTGGATACATAATATTTCTCCTGCAGTATTCTATTGTCCGCCTATCCTGCAATCGCATGAAATGCACAGACATTTGAGATATACAGTGCCTTGCAAAAGTAATCACCCCCTTTACTTTTTTTGTATTTTATTACATTGCAGCCTTAATTTCAAAGTTTTGTTAATCTGAATTTTTTGGTGATGAATCAGAACACAATAGTCTAAGTTGGTGAAGTGAAATGAGAAAAATATATAAATAAAACTATTGTTCAGAAATAGAAAATTGGCTTGTGCGTATATATCCACCCCATTTGTTAGGAAGCCCATGAAAAGCTCTGGTGCAACCAATTACCTTCAGAAGTCACATAATTAGTGAAATTATGTCCTCCGGTGTGCAATCTAAGTGTCATATGATCTGTCATTACATATACACACCTTTTTTTGAAAGGCCCAAGAGGCTGCAAAACCTAAGCAAGAGGCATCACTAACCAAACACTGCCATGAAGACCAAACAAGTAAGGGACAATGTTGCTGAGAAGTCAGAGTTAGGTTATAAAAAAATATCCAAATCTTTCATGATCCCCAGGAGCACCATCAAATCTATCATTACCAAATGGAAAGAACATGGCACAACAGCAAACCTGCCAAGAAACGCCCACCAAAACTCACGGACCGGGCAGGGAGGTCATTAATCAGAGAGGCAGCACAGAGATCTAAGGTAACCCTGGAGGAGCTGCAGAGTTCCACAGCAGAGACTGGTGTATCTGTACATAGGACGACAATAAGCCGTACGCTCCATAGAGTTGGGCTTTATGGCAGAGTGGCCAGAAGAAAGCCATTACTTTCAGCTAAAAACAAAAAGGCACGTTGTGAGTTTGTGAAAAGGCATGTGGGAGACTCCCAAAATGTATGGAGGAAGGGGCTCTGGTCTGATGAGACTAAAATTTAACTTTTCAGCCATCAAATAAAATGCTATGTCTGGTGCAAACCCAACACATCTCATCACCCAAAGAACATCATGGTGGCAGTATCATCCTGTAGGGATGTTTTTCAGCAGCTGGGACTAGGAAACTGGTCAGAGTTGAGGGAAAGATGGATGGTCCTAAATGCAGGGATATTCTCAAGCAAAACCTGTACCACTCTGTGCGTGATTTCAGGCTAGGACGGAGGTTCACCTTCCAGCAGGACAATGACCCCAAACACACTGCTAAAGCAACACTTGAGCGGTTTAAGGGGAAACATGTAAATGTGTTGGAATGGCCTAGTCAAAGCCCAGATCTCAATCCAATAGAAAATCTGTGGTCAGACTTAAAGATTGCTGTTCACAAGCGCAAACCTTCCAACTTGAAGGAGCTGGAGCAGTTTTGCAAGGAGGAATAGGCAAAAATCCCAGTGGTAAGATGTGGCAAGCTTGGAGCTGTGATTGCCGCAAAAGGTGGCTCTACAAAGTATTGATTTTAGGGGGTGAATAGTTATGCACATTGACCTTTTTTCTGTTATTTTGTCCTATTTGTTGTTTGCTTCACAATAAAAAACAAACATCTTCAAAGTTGTGGGCATGTTCTGTAAATTAAATGATGCAAATCCTCAAACAATCCATGTTAATTCCAGGTTGTGAGGCACCAAAATACGAAAAAAGTCAAGGGGGGTGAATACTTTTGCAAAGCACTGTAGGTTTTTGTGTTCCTTTTCTATTGGCCTCTGAATGGTGACATGTCTTTGGTATGCACATGCACTTATTTCAGGGTGGCTTGATTTTCTATATACTATATCATCTAGGGATTTAGACTGCCTGCATTACTATGATACGATCCTTATTTTTCTATATTTATCATTGGGGAGATATGTTAGTAGATCCATTTATCTTTTCATTTCTTTATTGTGACATTACTGTTTGTGACTTTGTGACATTACTCTATTGTCTTCTAATTTTAGATACATGGATACCAGCGTACTTCTTTTGCAGGGTTTGATTGCCTGCATTTCCAGCATTTAATTATGATGCACAGACATTTGTGATATATTTGTGCAGCCCTTTTTCTGCTAAGTGGTACTGCATTCTGGTATGCACATACACTTATTTCATGGCAGCTTAAGACTCAATATACCAGTAAATAGCCCTTCCCTTTCCAGATTCACTATGCCATTGAACAATCCGCCTAGCAGCTGAATGTTCCTCCCTCACATTTGTTTTCTACCTTTTGCTTCATTGGTTATACTTTGTTTTAAATGCTTCTCTAAGGCTTGACAAAAACCCGTATGCGTGAAACGTTTCACTGAGGATGCCATGGAGGTTTTTAAATCTAACTTAGTTATGTTTTAATAAGGCACTGGATTATATCAGAATATTTTCCATGTGATTACAACTGCTCCATCCCATTCATTTCAATGGGATGGCTCTGTAGTATTAACTTGAACAGAGAGGAGCTGTCCCATTGAAGTGAATGGGATGAAGGAGCTGTAATTACACTGCTCACCACTACAATGTGAATGGCAAGCAGGTAAACAGTGAAGAGAATGCAGCACTCAAACAACCTCTGCTTTCTCTTCAAAAACTGATTGTGGGGTGTCGGTAGTTTGACCCCTGCCGATCTCATATTGATGATCTATCCTGAGAATAGGTCATAAATATAGGATAAGCAGACAACCCAGATCGGCAGGGGAAATGGGGGGTCAACTCCCAACACACCCACAATCAGATGTTTAAAGAGAAAGCATCACTTGTATGAGTGCTGCCATCTCTTATTGTTTACATGCTCGCCATCACAACCGCAGAGGTCAGCAGGTGTAATTACAACTAACCCGTCCCATTCACTTCGATAGGACGGCTTCTTCCTGTTCAAGTGAATACTACAGAGGCGTCCCATTGAGTGAATGGGACAGAGCAGTTGTAATTACACCTGCTCAGCTCTTCAATGTCAGCGGGGAACAGGGGAACAATATAGAGAAGGCAGTGATTACATGAGCGCTGAATTCTCTTTAAACAGCTGATTGGTGGGGGTGCCGGGAGTCAGACCTTGGCGAACTGATATTGGATCTCCCATTGTTTTGGAATGTGTTTTTTGGCTGTGTGGCTTGTACAGGTGCATCATTGCCACAAATACAAACCTTTTTATGGATGTGGGGAATACACTGATGAGCAAAAGGGTAACAATGTTTTGAACTTTTGACTCAGGCTCCACATCTCCACCATCCACTACAGCTTCAAATGTGAGACTACTATCATTTAATAGACAATCATCTTGGAAATCTCATACATAAAGTGGACTTGCAGCTATTTAGCATATGATTAGTTATGCAGATTCTTATCATGTAACTGCATTGTTTACCATAATAATTAGAGATGAGCGAACTTCCGCTTATGAAATTAGTTCAAACTTTGTTTGGTGGTAAAATGAGAATTGCGTTATGGACTTATGGATTTCGTTACCATGGACCATAACGCAATTCTATGACGGAATGCATAATGGAATGCATAATACAATTCACCTTTTACCAACAAACAAAGTGTGAATGAATTTCAAAATATGAAATTCACTCATCTCTAAAAATAATGATTTATGATGCTGCGTGTTCGTGCCTGACCGTGGGTCACTGTATTGTAGTCACATAATGACATGAATACAGTACAGTAGACCACAGTCAGGCAGCAACTCACAGGATAGTAACTCATTACTAGTGTTGCGCAAATTGAAGTCCTTCCAATGAAGGGAAAATTTGATTTGCCGCGATGCCGAATTTCCTAGTGCTTCATGGTAGCTAATTGATTTTCCCTGCATGGTAAAAAAAAAAAAATCCTACTTACCTCCTATTTTTGAGCGTGAAGAGCCAAATCACGGTCTGTGCAAGATTTTGTGCTAGATCTTCAATCAAGATGGCAATGGCCAGCTCTTCATGATCAAACTGATGCGATAAGCATGATTTTTTTTTTAAACTTTGCATTGTATTATTACTGTCAGATACCGCCTTCAGCGATGAATGCTGCATCTGAGGCGTACAATAACGAGGGGCCACACAAAAAGTCACTGCACTCAATACTTACAAAGAAATTTGCTTTGTGACAAGCAAATTTTTTTGTAAAGTTCGGTGAAGCAGCCGAATCTAATTTTTCAATACTTCGCTCATCTCTAGTCATTATAATACTGTGAGTTCTGGTCAAAGGAACAGCATTCAGTCCAGGAAATGCTGTTGGACCAAACACGCTCATGTTCTCAGTCTGCCTGCTACTTGAATTATTGTACAGATGTAGTGTATTGTAGTGTAAAATTGTGTAAATGGGAATGGGAATTGTGTAAATGTTATTTCAATGAGTTAGCTTAGCAATGCTGTATTAATTTGTTTTGTGTTTTTTAATTAATCTTATTTCCTTATTACAAAAAATGTGTAATTAGTACAGTTTTAATGATAATAAGAAAAATGCTGGTAACTAGTGTTTGTACTGGTGTAGCATGCCAGTCACATCACCTTCTCTAGAGGGGAAAAATACCATGAAGAAAACACTACCAGGCAAACACACTGGGGGAGATGTATCAAAACTGGTGAAAAGGATAACTAGCTTAGGATTCTTTCACACTTGCTTTGTTGTATTCCGACAGGCAGTTCCGTCGGTGGAACTGCCTGCCGGATCTGGCAATCTGTATGTAAACTGATACTATTTGTAGATAGATATGGATGCGGATCCTTCTCACAAATGCATTGCAATACCGGATAAGTCTCTCCGGTTGTCAACCGGAATAAAGTATCCGGTATTTATCTTTTTCACATTTTTAAAGGTCTGTGCATGCGGATCTGTTTTTCCAGAAAACTGGGGGCCGGATCCAGCATTAATGCATTTCAATGGAAAATAATGACGGATCCGGCATTCCGGCAAGTGTTCCGGAATTTTGGATGGAGAAAATACCGCAGCATGATGCGGTATTTTCTCCATCCAAAAACCGTACAGTGACTGAACTGAAGACATCCTGATCCATCCTGAACGGAATGCTCTCCATTCAGAATGCACTAGGATTAAACTGATCCGTTTTTTTCAGGTATTGATCCCCTAGGACGGAACTTAATACCGAAAAAGTTTAACGTAAGTGTGAAAGTACCCTTAGTTGCACATAGTAACCGATTAGATTTAACCTTTCATTTTTCAAAGGAGCTCTGAAAAGTGAAAGATGGAAATTAATTGGTTACTATGGGCAACTAAGCCAGTTTTGAAAAGCCACAATAATCTGGCAAAAAAAAGCAAGTGGCTAAAAAAATGCATGCTGTTATTCTGCTGTTTTTACAGCCCTACAAAATTATATATACACCAAAATTTGGGTGTATAAGGACCCTCAGACATACTTCACACAATGTTTTTCTTTCTAACATTTTAAACTGCTTGAAAACAAGTATGTGAAAACACCATATTTTCAAATATATTTTTATGTCATTTGTCTTGGAGTTGTATAGAGAAGTAAGTGGAAAAATGCCAGAAATGGTGCTATGCCTAGAGCATGTTGTATTTAGATTTTTTTTTATAAATCACTGACCATTAGTCTCTAACAAAAAAAAAATGTTTTTAAGGTCTCATGCACACAATTTTTTTTTTGTCTACATCTAATCGCCATTTTTTTGAAGGTTCGATGCAGACCCATTAACTTCAAAGGGGCCGCAAATGATGTGAACAGCACACTGTGTGCTGTCTGCTTCCAGATGTCTAATTTCGATAGCAACAAATGTTGACCGCTGTTGAACACAGTAACAGAATACTGACATTTATTTTGTAAATTAAATTGAATTTCACTCCATCAAATTCCTTCAGGTTAATAATGAAAACAAATGTAAAGAGAATAGGAGATTGCGGGCAGGATGACCTATGGCAATGGAGTATCGTATCTCCTACTGATATACAATTAGCAATCACAATGCAGATGAATTTCTATGTTTTCCGTTTTCAGTGGGAAATTAAGCCACAGCCAAACCTAGAACATCTCAGCTGTGCTAGTTATATTAGCAAATAATGAATCATAGGGGAGCCTGCACACGCGCAAGATTTTGCGGCAGAAATTACTGCAACTGAAAATCAGTTCTATTCATCTGAATGGGGTTGTATTGGTGGAAGCATCTGTGGGGTCATTTATCAAACTGGTGTAAAGCAGAACTGGCTTAGTTGCCCTTAGCAGCCAACCAGAGTCCTTCTTTCATTTTTGACAGCTCCTTTGGAAAAAGAAAGGTGGAATCTGATTGGTTGCTATGGGCAACTAAGCCAGCTCTACTTTACACCAGTTTGATAAATGACCCCAATGGATTTCTGCCAGCTTCATTCACAAGAATGGAAGTGATTTTCAGTTGCAGATATTTCGGCAACATAACCTGTCACTTGTGAAGAAACCCTAATTGTATTCAGAGCTGTCTGGTGATAAATACTATATGTGTCAGTAGTCGTAACAGTCACTATAATGCATTCTCATTTGCCATCAGTGCTTTTTTATGCAAGAGAAATTACCAGCAATGTCACAACTAATGTCTGAGGATACTAGTTTGCCCAATAATAAAGATATTTGCAGATTATACTGCACAGCAGTATGCTATTAATAATTAAGGTTGTTGTCCAACCATGTATATTGATGACCTATTGCCAGGATAGGTCATTATATCAGATTGTGGGGTCTGACACCCAGCACCCCCGCTAATCAGCTGTTTGAAAAGGAGGCGGCACTCCATGCGAGCACTACTTCCTCTTCATTACACTGTACGTCGTCTCCCTGTGGTGGTGGCGTAGAGTAATTATAACTATTCACTCTATTCAAGTGAGTGGAGCGAGTAATTGTAATTACACTATGCCGCTGAAACTTCCGAGACGACGGGCAGTGTAATTAAGAGGAAGGAGTGCTCGCATGGAATGCCGCCTCCTCTTCAAACAGCTTATCGTGGGGGTGTCAGACCCAAGCCAATCAGATAATGATGACCTATCCTGAGGATAGGTCATCACTATATACTGTCTGGACAACCCCTTTAACTAGAATAGCATAACAGAAGTTGTATACTAACAGCAGTTGCCCTTTAAAATGTTGGCATTTAGGGGTAAATTAATCAAAACTGGTGTAAAGGAAAACTGGCTTAGTTGCTCATATCAACCAATCACATTCCATCTTTTATTTTTCAGAGATCCTCTAGAAAATGAAAGGTGCTATGGGCAACTAATCCAGTTTTCCTTTACACTAGTCCTTTCGTTTATACAGTTGCGAGAAAAAGTATGTGAACCCTTTGGAATGATATAGATTTCTGCACAAATTGGTCATAAAATGTGATCTGATCCTCATCTAAGTCACAGCAATAGACAATCACAGTCTGCTTAAACTAATAACACACAAAGAATTAAATGTTACCATGTTTTTATTGAACACACCATGTAAACATACACAGTGCAGGTGGAAAAAGTATGTGAACCCCTAGATTAATGACATCTAATTGGAGTGAGGTGTCAGCCAACTGGAGTCCAATCAATTAGATGAAATTGGAGGTGTTGATTACAGCTGCCCTGCCCTATAAAAAACATACACCAATTCTGGATTTGCTTTTCCCAAGAAGCATTGCCTGATGTGAATGATGCCTCACACAAAAGAGCTCTCAGAAGACCTACGATTAAGAATTGTTGACTTGCATAAAGCTGGAAAGGGTTATAAAAGTATCTCCAAAAGCCTTGCTGTTCATCAGTCCACGGTAATACAAATTATCTATAAATGGAGAAAATTCAGCACTGCTGCTACTCTCCCTAGCAGTGGCCGTCCTGTAAAGATGACTGCAAGAGCACAGTTCAGACTGCTCAGTGAGGTGAAGAAGAAACCTAGAGTGTCAGCTAAAGACTTACAAACGTCTCTGGCATATGCTAACATCCCAGTTAGCAAATCTACTATACGTAAAACACTAAACAAGAATGGATTTCAGGGGAGGATACGACAGAGGAAGCCACTGCTGTCCAAAAACATTGCTGCACGTTTACAGTTTGCACAAGAGCACCTGGATGTTCCACAGCAGTACTTGCAAAATATTCTGTGGACAGATGAAACCAAAGTTGAGTTGTTTGGAAGAAACACACAACACTATGTGTGGAGAAAAAAAGGGCACAGCACATCAACATCAAAACCTCATCCCAACTGTGAAGTATGGTGGTGGGGGCATCATGGTTTGGGGCTGCTTTGCTGCGTCAGGGCCTGGACGGATTGCTATCATCGAAGGAAAAATGAATTCCTAAAAGACATTTTGCAGGAGAACTTAAGGCCATCTGTCCACCAGCTGAAGCTCAACAGAAGATGGGTGTTGCAACAGGACAATGACCCAAAGCATAGAAGTAAATCAACAACAGAATGGCTTATACAGAAGAAAATACGCCTTCTGGAGTGGCCCAGTCAGAGTCCTGACCTTAACCCGATTGAGATGCTGTGGTATGACCTCAAGAAAGCGATTCACACCAGACATCCCAAAATGTTGCTGAACTGAAACAGTTCTGTAAAGAGGAATGGTCAAGAATTACTCCCAACCGTTGTGCACGTCGATCTGCAACTACAGGAAACGTTTGGTTGAAGTTATTGCTGCCAAAGGAGGTTCAACCAGTTATTAAATCCAAGGGTTCACATACTTTTTCCACTTGCACTGTGAATGGTTACATGATGTGTTCAATAAAAACATGGTAACATTTAATTCTTTATGTGTTATTAGTTTAAACAGACTGTGATTGTCTATTGTTGTGACTTAGATGAAGATCAGATCACATTTTATGACCAATTTGTCCATATTATTCCAAATGGTTCATATACCTGTACTTTTTCTTGCAACTGTATATTAACCATCTGACTTAAAGTTTCACTGAACTTTAAAAAACTGTTGATGTCATAGTGACAAATCAAAGGTTTTGATCTGTGGGGGCCAGAGTTCTGAGACTCCCACCAATCGCTCGAATGAAGAGACAGAAGCACTCACAAAGCCCGTTCTCTCTCTCCTCACTGCAGAAGACAAAATTGAGATGGACCTATAGACTTTCTATTAAGTCCTTCTCGCTTCCTCTACTGCAGCGAGGGTAGAGTGCTGTGTGAGCACTTTTCTCTCCTCATTTTAGTGACTGGTGAGGGTATCAGCACTCACACCCCCACTATGAAAAGATTTTTCAAAGTTCAATGACACTTTAAAGCTATACTCTCATGTCACCAGATCTAGTGTCTCCTTTAAGGTAAACATTTATTAAACATTGGGGACACTGACATGGGGACACTTTTAGGTTCTTTTCCAGGGCCAATTTAAGTTCCCAGTCAGTCCCTGTCTGCTTGCTATCCATTGAGAACTAGTTAGTGTAACATTAGGTCTCATGCACACGACTGTAGGCAGCCCATGCCCGTATTGCAACCCGCAAACACCAGCCATGTGTGCACCGTATCACAGATGCAGACCCATTCACTTGAATTGGTCCGCAATCCGGAAGATACGGTGTGGTGCGGAATGGAGGCATGGATCGGAAGCCCATGGAAGCACTTTTTCTGTGCATTATTTTTTTTCGGTGCGGACCGTCGCATGCAGATCGTGGACCCCATTCAAGTGAATAGGTCCACTTTTTCAAACGGTGGGCACAGGGTTGGTGCGCGTGCATTGCTGACCACAGTTTGTGGTCCACAGAATGGGCATTGCTGGCACACGGTCGTGGGCATGAGGCCTTAGGCAGATTTTTCAAGACCAGCAAAGATATACCCTGCAGTGCCAGAGGATGTGCCTAATTTATAATGTGACCCCCTTTCACCCTTGCCATGCCCCTTGTGGAAAAGTGACGAAGGCGGCGTAAAAAGGCCAGTTGTGACTATTTTTTTTAAAAAAAAGTACAAGATAGGAGACCATGCATGTTCTGCTGCTAGGCATTTTACAAATAAGCACACCTAAATTGCATTGGTTTTTGTGGTTCACATACTTTTAGCTATGGAGAGACATAGGTTTATGTCATTAAAATATCTTTGCAGGAAGAGCTGTAAAAGCTATATAATCTACTGTATATTACAACAATTAAATATGTATTGGAAAATCATGCACACACTTTAGAGCCAGTATGTAAACATCATACACTTCAGGAATAATTAATTTGCAAATTAATATTTGAAGCTATTAAAATAAGAATGAGGCCTCTTAAGGAGTTTCTATTACACTGTAATTATTGTAGAAGAATGTATGTAAAAGAGATTTACAGCTGCCAACAGAAATTGAATAAGGCAATAGCTTTATTAGATTAAATTAAAACTCCATGTTTAAAGAGCATCTGTTACCATGATCAACCCTATTTAACCAGTGATACTGCGTAGGTAACATTGATCATGGTAAATTAAATGAGCCATCTACTGCTGCAATCTGATGTATGGTTGCAGTAAAATGTATACTTTTATTCTTATGCAAATAAGGTGCTCGGAGCACCAAGGGGTTGGCCTATTTCCTCAAAGCACTACTCTGCCTTTCCCCAATCAGAACTCCCTTTCATGGCCTGATTGACAGGACCAGGCATCCTCACTGTTTGGATGCCTAGCCATTCATTGATGCCTGCACAGTTGATCACAGGAAGCTCTCCCCACTAGGATTTGCACTTAGTTGGTAAAACTAAAAAACACCAGCTTTTAGATTTTACATGGAAGTCTAGGGAAAGTATTACATTCAGGACAAAACAAAATTAACTTTGTTATAATTGTGTTTTTTTAACCTTGAGTTGCATTTTTGGGTCAATGTGCCTCAAAATTCCTAAAAAAAATCAGGCATTTGTAAAGACCTTTTTAAGGGTGCTGCCATGTTTACAAGCCTTTCTTTGGGTACCATTTTTTGGTCACACGTACATGCATTTTTTTTTAGACTTTTTTCTCCAGAGTAGTCTAATGGTAAGCATGCTGCAATATGAAAAATAAACTTGAAGACAAAAAAATGACAGGGAACTGTCTTAAAATGCCACTAGAAAAGTGTGGTGTTTTATAATTTCATGTTGGCCAATATGTAACAGCTGCCACTTTTTCTTTCTTAAAAAGCATACCAAAAATGCAGCCTGTCTGAAAAAACAAAAACAAAAAAAAACATTGTTACAGCACCCCTATCTTGGAATGGTCTTCCAGGCTCCGAGCCCAGCAGAGTTCTAAAAACTCTGTGCTAGATCTTTGCATTCAGTAGCGTTATTTCACAAACTTACCTATCTGGGCTCCAGCAGCGAGATCTCCAGCTTTGGCGCAGCGGGAGAGATGCACTGATAAGCCATGCCCCCTGGTGACACCACAGGAGATTAGCAGGGGGCTGATTGCTCAGCTGCTCTATTCCTGTGTGCTAGTGTTCTAACTAATGGAGCACAGAGTCATGACCTATCAGAACCTGGGATGCTCTATTTAAACCTCTTCCTGGCCATATACCAGTGCCAGTGATAGTCTTGTTTGGGCTCGCTAGCTTGGTTCCTGGTTCTTGGATTCATTTGGATTTTTGGGCGCTTTTGACCTCGGCTTGTCTTTTGACCACTCTGTCTCATGTGATTTGTACTGTGCATCGTGTCTGGTATTTGATCTTGGGGTTGAAATTTTACTACTCTCTATCTCTCGCTTTTGTACTGCATTATCCGCCTGGTTCTGACCCATTATTGTACGACTTTCCCTTTGTGTTGTTTTTGTCTCTTGGTGTTTGTCTGACCCTGCACCTTAGTAGCATAGAGACCATCGACCATTTTCTGACTTTCTACCTAGGGCTTGAATTGCGAGTAGGTATGAATAGTGGGCTGGGTTCCAGGTCAGGGCTCACTGTCAGTGTCTATCCCTACTTACAAGCGTTACACATTACATGAAATATATTTTTCATCAAAACAATAAACTCATAAGAGGTGTATATATACTGTACATCTGTATATCAAAAGCATAAACTATTGGCAAAATCTATTATGATTATTTAACCCCTTAAGGACCGGGGGTTTTGGGATTTTTGCGTTTTTGTTTTGCGCTCCCTGCCTTCCAAAAGCCATAACATTTTAATATTTCCGCTCACATAGCCATATGATGGCTTATTTTTTGCGGGACAAGTTGTACTTTTTAACGCTACCATTTATTTTTGCATGTGATGTAGTGGGAAACGGGAAAAAAATTCCAAATGGGGTGAAATTGCAAAAAAAAAGCAATTTCACCACAGTTTTACGGGTTTTTAAATTACAACGTTCGATTTGCGATAAAACTGACTGGTTAATTTTATTCTTCAGGTCAGTACGAATCCGGCAATACCTAATATGTATAGTTTTTCTTGCGTTTTGATAGTGAAAAAAATTAAAAGTGGGAATTTTTTTATTTTATTTTTTGTCGCCATGTTTTGACCCCTATAACTTTTTTGTAATTATGCGTACGGAGCAGTGTAGGGGCTCATTTTTGCGGGGCAATCTGAACTTTTAATTGATACCATTATGGGGTGCGTATGATGTTTTGATCACTTTTTATTCATTTTTTAGGAAATGAAGCGTCCAAAAATGGCGAATTAGCCATTTGACGCTTTCTTCCGTTTTATGTTTACCGTATGGTGAATATTTTTTAATATTATTATAGTATGGGCGTTTTCGCACATTGCGACACCCATTATGTGTAATTTTTTATTTTTTTATTTATTTTATTTTCATTTTGGGGAAAGGGGGTGATTTGAATTTTTATATTTTTTTATTTAATTTTTATTTTTTAAACTTTTTTTTTTTTTTTACCACTTTCTTATAGTTCCCATAGGGAACTATAAGATGCAATCATCAGATTGTTATTTCATATATTCCAATGCAATAGCATTGGAATATATGAGAAAATCGCATATTTCCTATGGAGCCTATTACAGTCATAGGCTCCATAGGAATACTATGTAGTACCCTAGGTTTCATTCACAGAAACCTAGGGTACTACATGCATGCCCGGCTCCCCTTGTGGCCATCAGGGAGCCGAGCAAAACCGAAAGTGAAACTTTCGGTTTTGTGCTGATCAGATGCCGTGGTCAGGATTGACCACGGCATCTGAGGGGTTAAATGTCCGCGATCGGCATCGCTGCCGGTCGCGGACATGAGCTGCGGGTGTCAGCTTGATGAATCAAGCGTTTACCCGCAGCTCGGGCGCCCGCTCCGTGCGGGAGCGGGCGCCATCTTTAAAGTGCGGACGAAGGGCGTACATGTACGCCCTTCGTCCTTAAGAGGTTAAATTGTCATTATGAGCAATAAATGAACAAAGCCAACGATAAGCAATAAAATACAATGACTAAGCTATAAAGTGTCAAGTTTTTTCCTTCTTTTCTAATAAGGAATAAAAAAAAAAATACATTACTAGAACATAAAAAAGAACACTTGGAAAACTTAATCCAATTGAGCTGAGATTGACAAACCATAAACTGATGCTTGGTCAATGATCACACAGCCAGGGTGGTGCACCCTTTATTTTGGATTCTGCAGCAGGGTATATGTTGAGGTTGAGTCACATTAATACTGAGTTACATCTCGACTTGGTGTGATGCGGGCTGCCACTCTGGCATAATAGTCATGCAGGTGCTGGATCTCCTCCTATGGTATATCATTACAAGCGCTTTCAACTTGTACCATAGTTTAGCCAAGGTGGTGGTTGGCTGCTGTGCATTAGAGATTAGTCGCCCCATCAAGCCCCAGACTTTCTCAATGTGGGAGAGATCTGGGATAGAGAATCATGTTGTGTAGCGTGGGCAGTGTGTGGTTCGGCGGTATGTTGTTGGAACACTACATCTCCTAACTGAGTAAAAAAAGCTGTAGGGCTAGTTTCACAATGTTTTGGACATACTGGTGGCTGATTCCCTCCATGAACAGCCATGGTAGCTAATGCCGCCCCGTACCATGACACCTAATGTTGGTCCTATGTGTCTCCACACTATGCATGATAGCAGTAGAAACACTTCAGCCCTCCTGCGAACTCTAATTCGGCCATTATTGGCAAACAATAGTGTTCAGTAATAAAAACTCAATTGCTTTAAAGGCTATCTACACTTTTTTTTATTATTGCTTTGTACTCATTTTGAGCTAAAAGTATATTTTTTTATTTGGTCTTTATTAAAAATGTAGAACCCTTTTCTCTGTACAGCCTTGAGATTCTCTAGTAGCCTGCTGTCTGTTTTCACTTTCTTTCACTGTTCTGTCAGGCAGCTCAGCTGATGGCTCTTTATCTCTGATCTCCTAAACACTTATAGCTCAATTATAGCTCTGTGTTGGTCCCATGTTCATATGTGCCTGTATTGCTGAGAAAAATGAAGTTTTAATATATGCAAATTAGCCTTTAGGAACAATAGGGGCATTGCCGTTACTATCTGCAACTCCCAAGTCCTCTGCACTTTGACTTTAGTAGAAATCAGGGCCAGACATGATCAGATTTACACTACCTAGCCCTGTCCATCAATGTGCCGAAGGCATGGCAGTTGCAGAGACAACCGAGCCTCTAGGAGTAATAACAATGCTCTTGTTGCTCCTAGAGACTAATTTGCATATAGTATAACATGCTTTTTCTCAGTTTACATATAGACATGGGACCAACACAGATGACTTCAGCTGCCAAGCACACATGTGACAAGTCATTTATTTTTATAGGTACAGATCTGCTGACAGACAACTAGCTAAAGGTTCATCGGACCTGGTGCAATATTTCAGCTTGGGCCCCCCTTCCCTCAGGGTTTGGTGGCAAGAGGCAGGGGTACACCTAGCTTTTCTGCTGCCTGAGGTAAAAATTGAAACAGCACCCCTTATGCTAAAATCTCAACCTAACCCCTTCCCAGCAGCCCTACTGTTAAAGACATACTTGAAACATACTACATACAGCACTACAAAAAAACCATATACCTCCTACATCAGCGGTCTCCTCTGATGTAGATATTCTCCCTCCTTATCTTCTCCATTCAGACCAGACCACCATAATGATTTATTTCAGCCATCTATTTTGTCTGCAGAGTTTGACAAAGAGAAATCTTAGTTTCCTACTTTTCCATCATCCTCCCACCTTCTCACCACTGCATCCTGCCACCCCTAATACTGTGTTTTCCAATATTATACTGTAGAACCAGTAATACTAGTACCATACAGATAGTGCCCCCTTCAATAATTGTTGGCAAACAGTGTCCTAAAAAATAACTGCGCCCAGCAAATTGTGTCCCTGACACTAATAGTGTAAACACAATGTCCTCCAAAAATAATTGTGCTTAGCTAATATTGTGCCAGGGTGCCCTCCACAGTAATAGTGATCCACCAAGTCCCACTAATAAAAATAATTATCTGCCAGTGTGCACATGGTGTTAGCAGTGCTCCAATATTAATAATGCCCCATTGTGCCCCAGAAGTAATAATGCCCCTATAGTGGCCACACTAGTAAGTAATGACTAGTAATTACAAGAAGTATGTATACCCCCTTATAATGTGTGCCAATACAAAAATACTCGTAATGTGCACCAGTACAAAAAATACCCCAAATCAGACCCCCATATCAGACCTCTATTCAGGCCTCCAGATTGGATCTCAAATCAGGCCCCCATATCAGACCTCAAATCAAACCCCCATATCAGACTTCAAATCAACCCCCCCATATCAGACCTCAAATCAGACCCGTTATCAGACCTCAAATCAGACTCCCATATTAGATCCTTAGATCAAAACCTCACATCAGATTCTCAGATCTGACTCTCATATCAAACTTCAGATGAGACCCACATCAGACCTCCATATTAAACCCCCAATATTAGATCAGGCCCCTTTAGATCTCCATGTCAGACCCCCATGTTAGATACCTCCCATACCAGACCTCAGATTAGACCCCATCAGACCTCAGATCAGACCGCAAATAATTAAATTCACTTACCTCTACTGCTCCCCCTCTACTCTCCAGCTCCGGCGGTCTCTCTTGTAATCACCGCTCCATTTTTTTCTCCATTCCCAAACTGCACTGTGACCTGAGTCTGTACAACTTCAGGTCTTAGTGTCCGCTCTACGTCCCGTTGCTGTAGACAGTTGGACAGTGCAGCACCCAGGAGGAAGACCACGGAGTGGTGAGCACTTCACTCAACCCTCCCTATGACTGCATACTAGTGAGTGCTTCCATAACCGTTCACTAGTATTCGCTTTGTAAGGTGCCTTGGTGCAGTACGCCACTGTGAGCCCCCCTAGCTTAGGGACCCGGTCGCACTTGTGACCGCTGCAACCCCTATAGCTACACTACTGCTGACAGATGCCCTTTATGGACTGAAAGTCAAAATGATAGCAATCCATAAGGTAACATAGACTGTTCTTTCCTAGTGTTCCATTCAATGACATTGTTTCTTTATCTATTCTAGCTCTTGAGGAGTCACAAGGGAATGTTGAGCTATTTTAAAGTTCTCTTAGTCTTCACAGTGTTACCTATCATTTTACCTAAATAACGTTCCTTTCACTTCTTGTTGGTTATTTTTAGGAAACTTCTGCACTTTTGTTGGATTTACCCTCAGTTTATCGATCCTGCAGCAAGGCAGAATGAACTGTGCATTAAGACACATTGAAAAGAACGGTGTTTTTTTATCTGATTTTAATTCAGTGTTTTAGGTTAGATTGTTATAGAAAGTTCACACACAAATGACCTGAGATAAAATCATTTGACGTACATATCTATGTGTATTAACACATTAAGTATTAAAAAAAATATCGGGTTCATTTATTAAACAGAAATATGCCTAAATAAGGCGTATTTGCAGTGCAACTATACTAGGAAGCTGTCTTACATTTAGAAGCGGCGGTGGTCCCACAAAGTTATGTAGAGGCCTGCGCCACTTCATAACTCCAGCGGATTCACCGCAAGGTATAGGGCTTATTAGGACTGGCATCTAAAACGCTGGTCTTAATAAATGTGCTTCTATGTGTTCTAGTTTAAGCGGAATGCTTCACACATTGCATTGGAGTGCAGAACTTGATATATTTAGAAAGAAGTCTCTATACTACAGCCAAATTTCTGCTCATTTTTAAAATTAATTAATTTACAGATTTACAATGTATTTTACAGTTACTGCCACCCTCCGACTTCCCTTAATCCAAAGAAAGACATTTCAGCCAAAGGTGGATTTAGTTGGCCACAGCAGCTATTTTATTAACAAAAACAACATAAATAACAAATACCATAAATAATATATAACATCCCCAAAGACCTTCTTTACTTAAGGCCCCTCAATGACCCCAAAAATATCCCGAAAGCCCGTCCTCAAAAATTCCGCCACGCCTGGTCCTTATACTTATTTAGAAAGGGCTCCATCCCGATTAACCGAATGGGCGTCCGCCCCTTTTCCAGACGTGTCACCCCCACCCTTCCCTTTTCTGCTCTGGAAACACCGAGCAGCTCCATGATTCCCCCCACAAGATGAGCACTCATGCTTAAACTTGCACTTGTCCCCATACTTGCATGTGCCCTCATTAAAGAGGAAGCACAAACCCTTCTGAACCGCCGCCGAGCGCTTCGACTGTCTGGAACAACCGCCCCCCCCCCCCGTCAAAGTATTGCCCTGCTCTAACCGGAGCCATCACCCGCAACCACAGTGCTATACCCTTGTGGTCCCACCTGATACTAGGACGCACCGCCTTGCGCTGACGAAACTTCTCATCATAACGCAACAAAGTAAGCCCCCCGTAAACCCGATACACTTCCACACTAGCGTCTAAATAACAAGAAAAGCGCAAAGCAATTCTCCGGCACCTTTTCACCCATAACACTGGCCAGGATCACAAAGGCCAATTTAAGAACATACGCGGAATCAGACGATAACACCGCTTATCCTCATCCTCCTTTTTATTATCCTCCTTCTGTTCCCTATCCAGCTGAAAATGCTCCAAAGGGAGTAGGGAAAAAATGTCCACGTACTCCCCTTTCCAAATCTTATCCCGCACCTCTTGCATTAAATGCACCCCTAAGGGCCCTTCAAAGCAAACATACACCTCTTCCTTTGCTGCATCATCCAAACGCGGCGCATCCCCCTCCTTATTACCGTCTTTTTCCCCGTCCTTATCACCTCCCGAATCCGCTGACGTCCCTCCAGTCCCGCCACCACTACTACTGACGCTTGCAGTCATTCCCCCCCTGACCGGAGCTCCCATCCGCTGAGAAACACCACGCCGCCAATAGCGACCCCGCCGTTGACCCAGGTGCCACTAAACCCCGCACCAACTCCGTAACCCAGCCCAAAGCTCCCCTAACCCCCACCGGCCGCTGCCACCTGGGTCTCCCCCAACCCAAGGGTTCCCATCAAAGTTGATACCACCATGGGGTTACCCCCTTGCGACTTACCTGTCTGCGCAGATACTGTGACTCCGCCAGCCGGAACGCGAGCCTGAGGGTGTTGCGTGCAGTCACCCCCCTGTCCTTGGATCCTCAGGAACTCCTCTGCAGAGATTTATTCTCCTCCTGTAGCCTGGGCGCGCAGTGCCGCCGTCGTACCACTAGGTGTCTTCAAAGCTCCAGAACACAATGAGCCAGCCATGTGCTGCCCGGCCTGTGAAGCAGATGCTGAGCCTTCATCTTGGCTACGCCATTCCTGCATCTCTCTTCTGCCATCTCTCCCTCGCCGGGAATCAGAGGCACTGCCCAGAAGTCCTGCCGCACCTGGTCCTGATCCCCTGCCGCCCACCTCCACTGAAGAAGAACGGGATCCATTCCCCATGCCTGGGTCCCGTCGTGCTGTTGGATTCCTCCCAGCCCATGCCCGCCTGGAACTAACCTGCCCCACAGCAGCACGAACCAAAGGGTCCCTGGAGGGCCTTCTCACTCTGGCCCGGACCCTCTGGACCACCTCCGGGCTCAGGCATGCCGGAGGCCTGGTCCTCCATGGCCGTTTTCCTGGGGGCACTTCAGCAACAACACCACCCGACCCTGCCAGCAAGCCCTGGACCTGAGCCTGCAGCCATCCTGGAACTCTCTGTTTTGCCACTGCCCGGAACTTCACCAGCATCGCCTCCACCTCGGACATGGTGAGTAGGCTCTGGGGCACACAGCACACTGTAGTTTTTCTTTTTTTTAATAGGGAGGCGGAAGGAAAACTGATCCCTTCACTGTGTCCACTAAAATGGCCCCTTTGCTGCCTTTGGTCCCCCCATTTAACTACCTTCCCCCTCCCACCAGCTACTCCCCTGCCAGAAACGCCCTTAACCCACCAGCTACTCCCCTGCCATTTTCTCCCCACTCCTTCCAAACCCAGTCATGCGGGCCTCCCCCCAGACTTTTTTGTTATAGATAGACACATTGATTAATATGCTGAACAAAAATATAAACACAACACTTTCGTTTTTGCTCCCATTTTGCATGAGCTGAACTCAAAGATCTAAAACATTTTCTACATGCACAAAAGACCCATTACTCTCAAATATTGTTCTGTCTAAATCTGTGTTAGTGAGCGTTTCTCCTTTGTCGAGATAATCCATCCCACCTCACAGGTGTGGCATATCAAGGTGCTGATTAGACAGCATGAATATTGCACAGGTTTGCCTAACTGCCCACAATAAAAGACCATTTTGAAATGTGCAGTTTGATCACACAGCACAATGCCACAGATGTTGCAACATTTGAGGGAGCGTGCAATTGGCATGATGACTGCAGGAATGTCTACCAGAGCTGTTGCCCATGCAATGACTGTTCATTTCTCTACCATAAGCCGTCTCCAAAGGCGTTTCAGAGAATTTGGCAGTACATCAAACCAGCTTTACAACCGCAGACCACGTGTAACCACACCAGCCCAGGACCTCCACATCCAGCATGTTCACCTCCATGATCATCTGAGACCAGCCACCCAGACAGCTAAAGCAACAATCGGTTTGCATAACCAAAGAATTTTTGCACAAACTGCCAGAAACCATCTCAGGGAAGCTCATCTGATCTGCATGCTTTTCGTCCTTATCGGGGTCTTGAACTGACTGCAGTTCGTCGTTGTAACCGACTTGAGTGGGCAAATGCTCACATTCGATGGCGTCTGGCACGTTAGAGAGGCGTTCTGTTCACGGATGAGTCCCTGTTTTCACTGTACAGGGTAGATGGCAGACAGGATGCTGGATGTGGAGGTCCTAGACTGGTGTGGTTACACGTGGTCTGCGGTTGTGAGGCCGGCTTTATGTACTGCCAAATTCTCTGAAACACCTTTGGAGATGGCTTATGGTAGAGAAATGAACAGTCATTTCATGGGCAACAGCTCTGGTAGACATTCCTGCAGTCAGCATGCCAATTGCACACTCCCTCAAATGTTGCGCCATCTGTGGCATTGTGCTGTGTGTTCAAACTGCACATTTCAGAGTGGCCTTTTAATGGGGGCACATTAAGGGACACCTGTGCAATATTCATGCTGTCTAATCAGCACCTTGATATGCCACACCTGTGATGGGATGGATTATCTCGGCAAAGGAGAAGTGCTCACTAACACAGATTTAGACAGATTTGTGAACAATATTTGAGAGTAATGGGTCTTTTGTGTATGTAGAAAATGTTTCAGGTCTTTGAGTTCAGCTCATGCAAAATGGGAGCAAAACTGAAAGTGTTGCGTTTATTTTTTTGTTCAGTGTTGATAAGCAATTCTGTTAGGCCCTGATTCACAAATTGGTGTAATACACCTGTCTCATTCTACCGTTTGTGGTGTGTCCACATTGATTAATAGATAAGCAATTCTATTAGACCCTGATTCACAAATTGGGGTAATACACATCTTCTTCTCTGTTTGTGGTGTGTCCACATTGATTAATAGATAAGCAATTCTAATAGGTTCTGATTCACAAATTGGGGTGATACACCTGTCTCATTCTACTGTTTGTGGCATGTTTACATTGATATTTAACTGCTTCTGTTAGACAAACATTTACTGTGATTTAGTGTTACAGAGCCTTCTTATTTAACACCCTGTCGGCAGTGCAAATAAATAGATTTTTTGCACAGCAGTGTTGCCCACAAGTTGATCAACATTTTTTACTGGCAAAAAATCAGAAAAATTATTCTTTAGCGAAAACATTGGTGACATTATTATTTTTTTTTACCAAATAAATGTGTCTTTTACCAAACAAATTAGTCTGTTCCGGTATTACAATCTCCGATTCCTATGACAAACAATGTTGAGTGGGTAAACTACACCCGTTGGCAAAGCATAGACACACGTCGATCCCTTCAGTGCAGCATGTGTGCAGCCCTGTATATGTAAAGGCATTACAGAACAGTTAGTGTTGAATGACACTTGGCCCTCCAGGAAGTTGGAGTGGAATGCCTGGGGTCAAAAAACTCATTGTATTTGGGTTAAAACCAGATGTGCCGAACTTGCTGGATGGATCTAACTCGGCAGCTGGATTATTGCCATACGGGAGGATTGTCGCTGGTTATCAGAATGAAATGAAACCAGACTAACCACTCCACCAAGTCAAACCAAATTCATTGTAGCTAATGCATTGTTTAAGCTAAAAATTAGTCTGCGTCGTTATTAAAATTGTTTATGGTCGGAACTACAATTTATCAGACAAATTGCTCCACCAACTGGACCCAAAATCATCATTCCTAGCTACCACGTTCTGTTTTGGAAAATTTTATTCTGCGTCACTCTGACAGCCATGACAAATTTTAAACAAATTCTCTATTACTGTGCAGTGCAATGAAATTGTAGCCCATGTGGATCCCTCCATATTATGAACGTAATGGTATTTTGCTTTCAACATGTATTAGGGTTAAAACCAGATGGGCCGAACTTGCTGGATGGATCTAACATGGCACCTGTATTATTGCCATATCGGAGGAGTGTCGTTGGTTATTGCAATGAACCACACAAATCACTGCAACAAGTCAACCCTAATCCATTGTAGCTAATATGTTCTTTTAGTCAGCGTTTGGTCAGTGTTTTGCATCAGTATTTGATCAGTATTCAAGGTCCAAGTAGGTCCAAAACACAGATGAGATGGTCACTATGGTGCTAGTAGAGGTATATATGCTGAGAAAATATGTGGAGGAAAAGTTGAGCTTTCCTATAATGATTATGCACAAAAATATGCAATCACCAAGTTTAATCTTACTGAAAAGAAATGTTCATTTACCTCCACTTCATTTTACCGATAGAAAGAAGCAGAATACGGTTTGCAGTTTTCATTTTATTACTGATTCATCTAAAGCTGGATGATTAATAATTACATTATGAAAGAGATCAAGAAATATAGTTAATATAAAACTCACTAGTGTCTATAATTATTTCTTGAGCTCGGTGGCTATGCTGGCAATTGAATATGAGAGGTTTCATGAATTGCTGAGCCAGAAAAAGGCTTTACTGAGTGGAAAAGAAATTAAGCAAAACACATTTTATGCATAAAAGTATAAGTGTCACAGGGATGGGGATAAGGGAAAGTGCAGACTGACTCAGGCCACCCCTCTGTCCCTGTCTAGTTGCACTTACCCATCCTAGGTAATGGAGCGCAACTGGGCGACGGTCCCTGGCCTGAATAAGTGCGGGAGAGACACACAGACAGACAAACAAAGAAGTCCAACTAGCCGAGTCAAAAACCATGAAGTCACAGCGGTACCAAGGGACAGTCGAAAACCAGAGCCAATAACGCGCCAGGGGTCAAAAACCAGGAGATGCGGAAAGACCAAGGGAGCAAGCAAGGGCAGGTCAAAAATGCAAGCAGGAGTCAAAACCGAGATATATCAGACACAGGAATCAGGCGAGCACAGAGCATGAATGAGCCAAGATATAATACCTAACCAGGAATCACAGAGGACACACAGGGTAAGTAGAATAATCACAGACAACCTGTGGCCAGCAGGTTGCCTGCTTAAATAATGGAGATGAGGGGTCATGTGACGTGGCCAGAATCACATGACACCTCTCCCTGCATCCAGCTCAGCCTTATTATCATTTCCATGGAAGCGGAGGACGCCGGCCATGCTGATGAGACGTGCCCGGCCGCGTCCTGCCCGCCCCTGTTGCCCTGGAGATGAGGCAGAGCGCGTCCTCACTCAGAACGAAGCGCAGGGCACTGGAGGCACAGAGAAGGAGGAGCGCAACTCCAGCGCCCTGTGACAATAAGGTGCTGTAAAGATTTTCCGAATATCCCTGGGTATTTCTATTAGGTCAGATATGGATATATACTGTACTGCATATTTGAACAAAAGAGAGGTTGAACATCAATAGCTTTTGTTAGCAGTGAGCTCTAGTTGCTTTAAGATATTTAAGTATTTTAGGAGCAAGATTTGATTAAGATTCTCCGTATATGGGAGTGGTGTAAACGTGCATCACATGGCAAGTGTTTCTGGCTGTGAGCAAAACATAATCACAAAATACACATTTCTCGTTAATGTTTGGCTTATTTTTTTCATTCTAAAAAATTTAAGAAATTTAAGGAATTCTAAAATAAAATTGCCATCATACAGAAGATGAATAATGCTGCCAAAATAAGCCAAACATGCATCAGCGAATTAATACTACTATACAGGGTCTATACTGTTAGAAAAGACCTACAAAATACCATTGCTGAAATAATACAGCAATATAATGCTTAAATAACTTTAAACAATACTGCTATGCTTCATTAAACATACATGCATTGATTCATCAAGGCCAGTGTGTACATCGTCGCCCTTCGTAGGGCTTGCACCGGTGGAGGAGGCAGGTAATTTAAGGCATAGACCTTTCACCTCTAGTTCTTTGTGCACCTGAATGATATCTACAACAGTTTCGGAGCCTCCACTCCCTTTTTTTTTATAGGTGGTATAATTGCGACTAGAAAAGTGGTTTCCAGTGGATTTGCATCTTTTCTCTGTCAAAAAAAGGCATAAGGGGAATTATAAATTTCCCTTATAAATAGTACAGCCCATTCCCAGGTAAATACAGTACTGTTATACTTTGTGCAGATAGCATATATAGTGCTCAGACAGTGGCATAGTAGCATACAGTGATAATAAAGTGCTATACCATAGTAAAACAATGCATGTAGGGCTCTATTAATACTTTAAATTGCCCAGATGGCAGTGCATATAGTACCAAGATGAATATTGCTATGAATTACTCAGAAACAACCATACAAGATCTAGTTTGCCAGATATTTGCAGATAGTAGTGCAAAAAAAAATCCAAATAGTAGCAAATATGTACCTATAGTGTGCACATTGACCATTTTTTCCATGCTGTTCACAGATGATGTATAAAGGACCTAAACGTGGACACATACAATTTCAGATAAGTGGTATATACAATATCCATTTGCTTCCATACAATATATACACAATACCATGCTAGTATTGCCTAGTACCAAAAAACTTGCACACCAGGTGGACTAGGTAGTCTTTTTCTGACATTAATTTTCTATGTAGACGAGCTGCTAAAATGGTAAGAATGTTCTTAGAGATGTTACGAAAACTATTCTATGACAGTATTTTAGTATAAATGGACAAGTATGCCCCCTATGTACCAGCGAGCAGTCATATGGACCTACCTAGTATAGTCTACAAAATATTTCCCAAGGACAACCCACTCCATAAAGTACTAAACTGTTCTGAATACACAGTTGTCAAATGCAACTTTTAGCTTTTGCCATCAATAGTCTGAGCAGAGATATTTAATGGAGGTAGAGTACAGCTGGGGGTGCTGTTGTACAAGCATCTATGGATGTGTCTTATTTACTGCAAGCTAGGATAGGTATCCCTGGAATTACTCCATAGCATAAATCTGGTTTATGTCTCTAGGAAAACACTGATGTGCTTCCTTTATGTTATTCTGAAGGTTCCTTAGGTTATCTGTTGTTCTTACTCTTAGGTGTCTCAAAGTTGATTTGGTGTTGTATATGGCACCTCTGTCACTTTGTTGAAAAATGGCCACCTGTCAGTCAGGGTTTTATGGTTCGCGGCGTGCAAGGATTACAGAGTCCTAACTGACACTAAATAACCAAACATATGACCAAATATTATTTAGAATAAGACCTAAAACAATCTGATAAAAAAATCGATGTAATATTTTATGTAAAATCCACAAAATATGCAGATAACCAGAGAATCTTAGACATCATGCTGTCTTCAACCATACATGATGGATGCCCATTACCCGTTCAGCCTCAGGCAATTTTCTGTTTTTTTATCTTCATTTTTAACCCTCTGCTTTCCCAGAGCCATAATATTTTTATTTTTCCGTTCACATAGCCCTATGAGGACTTGGGCTTGTTTTTTGTGGAACAAGTTGTACTTTCTAATGGCACCATTTAATATTGCATATGAAGTAATGAGAAGCTGAAAAAAGATTCCAAATGGAATGAATTTGGAAAAAACAAAAAAAAACAAATCCTTCATAGTTTTATGGGTTTCATTTTTACATCATTCCCTATGCTATGAGGTAAAACTGACCTGTGCCTTTGTTTTTCTAGGTCAGTATGATTACAATGATAATCCATTTGTCTACTTTTTCTTCTGTTTTAATACCAAATAATAATAATAATAATAAAAAAACTTTTTATTTTGTATTTTTTTTTCATCGCCATGTCCCGACCCCCATAACCTTAAAGTAATGTCTACGAAGCTGTGTGGGGGCTCTTTTTTTGTGGGACAGTCTGTACTTTATTAATACCAATTTGGGGTGTGTATGACATTTTTGATCACTGCATATAAAACATTACAGTAATCCATCCATCCAAGTGTTTAATTCTCGCACTGTTCCTCAGATGAAAGTATGAAGACTTAATAGTGGCAGAAATCTGCTTTCTGAGAGACAGCTCGCCATTGATAATTAGAACTAGATAATAACAACTACGCTTTGAAGCAAAAGAAAAATAAGCACAGCTAGGTCAGCATGGATCCTTCCCCAGACCATGGGTAGAAAATATCTCCAAGAAAAATTGGGTGATCCTACGCCCAATAAATAATGTAACTTTTAATCTAAAATGTTAAAACTCTGTGGCGTTCCCCAGCTGACATGTTTTGCATGTGTACTTACTTATAGCTCAGTGACTAAGCGCTACATGCACGAAACATGTCAGCTGGGGAAAGCTATGGAGTTTTAACATATTAAATTAAAAGTTACATTTTATTAATTGGGCTCTGGATTTCGTGAAGCTATGAAGAATTGTGTTTCCCAGGACGGAGGTGTTTGATGTGCAAGTTGCCATTTTGCTGTTAACCACTGACCTTAAAACAAAAGTACTCAATTTTGCCCAGGTTCACTTTGAGCCAGCTGGCATTCGTCCATTCTGAGTTTTATAAACATTATTCATACAATACATGAGAAACAATATCAAAATGCTGAAAATGTAGTGAGTATGTACTACTGTATGTGTGTTCTAGATAGTGCACATATACATGTAAGTAGCATGTGTGCATACTTTGTATATTCCTATACATAGCAAATGTATGTAATTACTAAATATATGTGTCAGCTGCTGTCATTTGTCTGTCCCTCTTTAATACATGGCTTGCAGCGTCCCACTCGTGTACGTGGGTACTGCAAAGTTGTCCAATCATATTTTATGTCATGCTGTATTGCACCTTTTTACAAAATCCCGGTTAACAGGCTGTTAGGTGCACTGCATATATTCCACCACTAGATGGGGATAGCACCAAGTTTACATATAGCTTAGGTCAGGCCTAGTCAGTTAGTTGTTAGTTGTAGGAGTGGAAGGAGCAGGAGTGAGGTGCAGGGGGAAAGAGAGCCCGCTCCACTCAGCTCTGTCTTGGGCTCCACGGCCCAGAGGCGCCAATTCGTTGTCTCAGTTGTCAAGCCAATGAACAGGCAGAGGTGAGACCTTCTTCTACCATCTACTCTTCTGGAGTGCCAAGTGGACTTTAACATTTCTATGTAAAAGACAAGCTTTAGGTGCCTTTGTACCAATGTGAAGGTTTATTAGCTTCCGGGCAGCCTCACCGTTACTTCAAAGACAGACTATCTGTTGTAGCACTTGTGTGTAGAAGATAAGGATCTGAGATTAGAGTTGAGATTAGAACAAGGCAAAGAGCTAAGTACCAGTGAGAAGATACCTTTCATACTCTAGCAAGACTTGAAAATGATACAGGACCACACATAAAGCCTGTTATAGGGGATTTACAGCATTCAAGCTACATGCACACTAGAGACTGCTTATATCGGGATTTAAAGTTCACAGTTGTATTCAACTCTTGTCTCCTTCTTCATTGTCATAGCAACTGCTTTCATCATTTAGCACCACCAAGATGCTGGTGTCACGATTCTACTTAAATTCAGGGGCCACCAAAGCACTCATAAAACCCAATTACCATCAAGGGCACCTCGATCACCCCCTGACTGGTGTCCCCTTTAATAGAGTGTGCCCAGGTGAATCTGGTGCTGTTCTCCCCTTCACTGCAGCCCGGACCAGGGAGAGTCAAAACTGTGAGTAAAGAACTAACTGTCAATATTCCTCGGTACACCGACACCTCACATGTTATCCCCCTGTGGCCTAGTACGTTGCAGGATCATTATAAAATTCTGTAATGCTAAACACAGCTCTAAGAATGAATCAAACCTTGCATCAGCTTGGACCATCTTAGTCTACATTCACCGGTTACATGCTAGGTTTGCAGGTTATTGGCCCATGTTGTGAAGTGAATACATACATATATATAACAAAGTTCTAGAAAAACTACATATACTGCAAAATACCCATGCATGTCGTGTCCCTCTAAACTCAATTTATCATGAGGAGAATATTTGAGTCTGTGTTGGCGTACTTTATGCCTCATTTATCAAATGTCACATGTGGTTTGATAAATTAGGCTTATCCTTAAAACTAGCACTTTTGTACAGAGAAGCTACTCCAGTTCTCCTACTTCACCTGCCTACTGGAGTGACATTGTGACTTTCTTTTTGCAACTTTTTTAAAAAAGTTTCAGTGATAAATCTGGAGTGAAACTCATTAACATAGCTAACCACACCCACTTTCCTACCCATATTTAAAGACTGGAGCAAAAAAATAAGATTGTTTGTACAAGTGAGCCCAAAAAGTAGCAAAAGGCCCATTTTTTAAGACAGTATCACTATATTTTAGACATACTTTCGACATATTTGTGTACGGATAATGTATGTTTATAATACTGAAAACCATATTCTATAAAGACTAGTTTTAAATTCTATCCAAATTCTGGTATTCTGTTCTGGCATAGAAACAGAATAATGGAATGGCTTGATCCAGCATACAGTGCATTTGCAAAGTCTTCAAACCATTTAACTTTTTTTACATTTTGTTAAATCAAGTTTTTCCCCATCATTCTGCGTTGAGGTCCAGAGCCCACTGGAAAAGGTTTTCATTTAGAATATCTCTGTACTTAGCTACATTCAACTTTCCCTCAACCCTTACCAGTCTCCCTATCCTAGACACTGAAAAACACCCCCATAGCATGATGCTGCAACCACCAGGCTTCACTGTAAGGATGGTATTGGGAAGTGTCTGGTTTTCTCCAGACATGACATTTGAAATTAAGGTTAAAAAGTTCAATTTTGGTTTCAACAGATCACAGAATCTTGTTTCTCACAGTCTGAGAGTCAGTCCTTTTGCATTTTTTCATATGTCTTTTACTGAGAAGAGGCTTCTTTCTGGACACTCTGCCATAAAGTCCTGATTGGTGGAGTGCTGCAGTGACTATTGACCTTCTAGAAGATTCTTCCACATGCACACGATTTTTGAAGCTCAGCCAGAGTGACCATTGGGCACTTGGTTAACCCTCTTACAGGCACTTTCCCTCCTATGACTTCCTTTGGGGAGTGGCTCTTGGTTGTTTCAAACATCTTCCATTTAAGAATAAGCTCTACAGGCAGTTCTTACCTTGGTTTTTGCTCTGATATGCATTGTCAGCCGTGAGACTTTACATAGTGGTGTGTCTTTTGAAATCATGTCCAATCAACTGAATGTACCATTGGTGGACTCTAATCAAGCTGTAAAAGCATCTCAAAGGTCATCAAAAGAAATGGGAGGCCTCCAGAGCTACATTTCAAGTGTCATAGCAAAGGGTCTAGATATTTATGTCCATGTCAAATTTTAGTTTCTCTCCAAACAGCACCCCCACCGATCAGCTGTTTGGAGAGAAAGTGTATGTACGAGCACTGCCTTCTCTTCATTATTTACCTGCTCGCCATCGTAACTGCAGTGGTGAGCGGGTGTAATTACATATCAGCCCCCCCCCATTTATTTCAATTCATGTGAATAGGAAGGAGTCATCCCATCGAAGTGAATGGAACAGCGGAGTAATTATACCTGCTCACCCCTGCGATTGTGAGGGTGAGCAGATAAATAATGCAGATAAGTCATCACTATAGGAAACTTTCCAACCCTATTTATGTGAGAAGTCTATGCAACAGACATGGAAACAGTTCTCCCTCTATATAATAAATGGAGCATCTCATTTTACTTCTAAGGGTACATTCACACTCTGGTGAGCGCTGCGGCTTCCTCCCAGCTCATCAAGCACAGTGCCAACTATTGTATAGCTGCTGTGCTTGGTATTGCAGCCAAAGTCCATTCACTTGAATGTGACAGAGCTGCAGCTAGGCCATATGACTGATGAATGTGACATCACTGGCCTAGGAAGAGGCTGCAGTGCTCAATGGAGTACCATAGTCAGAGGCAGATTGGCCATAGACCTTACAGGAAGTTTCCCGGTGGGCTGATGCCCAGGGGGCCGCCTAGACCCTCCTCACGGCGAGCCAGTGGAAGTTTTTGGGGATGTATTTTGTGCTGCTGACAGTATTTTGTGATGGACTATGGTATTTAGCTCTTTTGGGGTGGTATAATGTGCCACAATATGGTATTAATAGTCCTGCCTTCCATCAATTTGGACCCAACTACAAAACGGGCCACTTTTAGTATTTTTTCCAGGGCCACTTTAAGTTTCCCAGTCCGCCCCTGACCACAGTCTCTTCAAACACCTGATGTTGGGTGTTGAACCCCCACCAATCAGATATTGATGACCTGTGGATGGGCAATCAATAGTAAAATCTAAAAAAAAAAAAAAAAAAAAAACCTTTAAAACCAAATGTAAAGAGGTTTTTCTGTGCTCTTTTTATGGCTTGTGGTTTAGTGCAATGTTCCCCAACTTGTAGCTTCCCAGTTGTTGCAAAGTTACAACCCCCAGCTTGCCCTGATAGCTACAGGCTGTCTAAACATTCCTTACCACAGATGGGCAACGGACGGCAATCTATCAATTGGGATGGGGAACACAGTCTCAGTCTCAGAGGATTGATAAAAGACACAGAAACCTGATGACTGAGCACTGTTAGTACATTTCATGTTAGCATAAACGACACCAGCAATGTGGCCAGATCTTTTCTTCTACATATTAGATAGATCTGCGCACTCACAGGTTTAAAAAGGGTTAAGCCATCATATGGTAGGGCACTGGCACTAAGAGGTTTACACATGTCCTATTAGCAATATTTCCTCATTTCCAAATAGCGAAAAGCAAGCATTACAGTTCTGTGAACATAATCCTTTTTCAGTAGAGAGGCATGGAATTCATTGTAGAACAAAATGCCCCTTCAGCAGCAGAGGGATTATTACTATTTACTTTAGAAAATCAGGTTAAACAACATTTTTCTGCTTTATTTAATAATGTAAGCTGATTATGGAACAGTGTGAGCAATGGAGTAGCTCTAGGTTGCTTAGCATTGTTTAAACGCAGTTTTATTCTATCTACCTCTCAATACCTCGTATTATTTTAGCTTCGTTTGAGGAAAAGCAGCAGAGATGCTGTAGCATGCTGTCTGGCCCATGTTAAAAAGTCTTGCAGGAGCCATCAGAATAGAAACCTCATTCGTAGTACTATTATTGAGTTATAATATTAGATTATTCCTGGATAATGGTTAAAGTAGTTCTCCAAAACTGGGAACCCCTTTTTATATTACCAGATCTAGTCTAGGGGTTAAAAAAGAGAGCCACCTGTCCCCAGCACTCCGGTTCCAGCACTGAGCTCCCTTCTCCTTCGCTTCTCGGTCCGGCATGGTGTCCACATGCATATCTAGGAGCAGCTTATCCTCACACAGGTAATGAGTGGTACAGAACAGGTAGTACCGGGTGCATAGCTAAAGGGCCCTGGTGGAGGAGTTCAGCTTGGGCCCCCCTTCCCTCAGTGCCTTGTGGTCAGGGGCAGGGAAGCACATAGCCTTTATGCTGCCTGAGGCAAAAATTGAAACGGCACCCCTTCCCCTTGCCAAATTTTTGACCTAACCTCTTCCCTCCAGCCAGAGGTGTAACTTGACCTTCATGCGCTTTCTATAATGCCGGTGTCTTCGTATGTGGAACAAGGGTCTTTGGGCCCCCATAGGCTCCTGGGCCCAGTAGTGTCTGCACCCCCTATAACTTTGCCCCTAGGTAGTACTGTGCCGTGGTGTAGAGCAGCGCTACCAGAATGCCAATCAGTGTATGCAGTGTATAGTAACACATATGTTTTACCAGTGAATGTAAAACCCCCATGGATGGATCTTGCAGCCAATTGCACTTAGTGTACAACAGATAGACACAGTACAGTATGTAGTATTGTATGTTGAGCCTGGTTTCAAGTTACAATGGCCCAGGAAAGGCCATTATATATTAAAACATATAATGTAACCTGAGTCCATTGTAATTTGACAGACCACTGTTGGTCACTCACGTCATAGTACCACTTAGCATATCACATTAGCTTTCGTGTGAGTGTTTAATTCCGAGAATACTAAGTGCCTCCTACATAGAGTAGTTTCCAAAAATAAAGCGTAGCAGTATTCCTTGTACATGTACCAAAGTAAAGTGACAGATGTAATAAATTGCTCGACAACACACTATGGATGACAAAGCTGAAAAAAAGCACCATATCTGATACCTGATGAGGTTACCCCATGATTAAGGTAAAAAAAAAGAAAATCAGGCATCATCTCTTTCTAAAAAAAGCTAGATCCAGCCCTGTACCTCACATGGATCCAGAGATCTCCCCATTCATTGCTCGAATTGCTCTGCTAGATTTAGTTTAAGCTGTCAGGTCAGGGGGCCTGTCCTTACTTAGGGGGTGCATCCTTTCTGCTTCAGATGGTGGTAGTTGAAGGATGGAACCGAGCATGTACGTCCACATTAGTGAGGTGGATAGAGAAATTGGAAAAAGAGCAAAAAGCAGGTGGAGCTATTCAGATATATTTCGTTGAATAAGGACTCATGCACACGACCATGATTGGTCCAATACCAGAGATCCGCAATCAGATATGTACTGACTCAGTTCAATGGAGCAGCAGTCAGCCCAGGAGATCCAGCAGACACATAGGGACCGTGTTTCCCAGACTAGTCACGGCTGTGTGCATGAGCCCTAACTCACTGGCTATACTAAATCAAAAAAGTATTAATTACAAAAGTATTAAGTTCTAGGTTCTGGTTTGAAAAGTGTAGAATACTTTTTGTGGGACAACCCCTTTAAGTTGGCATTTCTTGATGTGCACAGACTGAGCTTAATATGAGCTTTACCAATATGCATCTATTCTTAATGCTAAGTGCACAGTTTGTAATGTTTCCCTTTATTTTTTCTATTGCCACTTATTACCTGCGTGGAGTACTTTGACCCAAGACCTTCTATAGCTTCTCATGATGAACCCAGAACAACTTCTGGAGGAAAAACCTCAGGAAGATGGGGTGGATTAAAGGACAAGGTTCCAGTTTAGAGCTACCCTTATTGGTTAAGTGCCCTTCAGCCTTTTGCGGATCGATGCAGACTCATTGATTTCAATGGGGCCACAAAAGATGCGAACAGCACACCATGTGCTGCTTGCATCCGCACATCTGTTCTGCGGCCCCACAAAAAAGATAGAACATGCCCTATTCTTGTCTGTTTAGCGGACAAAGATAGGACATTTCTATTGAAGTGCAAAAGAAAATGGCAGCATGCACATGGCCGAGGTCTGTGTTTTGTAGAGGCGTGATTGCGGATACTTCTTACAATATATAATATAAAGGACAATATCAAGGAAAGGCAACAGTACTGTTATCATCACCAGGATGGATCCAGACCTCATGGACAGTTATTTAAACATGACGTTGCTGATTCTTCCTCTAATACATGTGGTATAGCTATATGATACTGATATACTACTGCACTTTGCTTTGCTCACCTTTTCTGCATTAATATCACTAGTAGAGGTTACAGGATATTACTCATGTCTTCCAGTGATAGTCCTAGAGTTGATGTGAGTAATCTTGGTCCGTTAAGCCTTTCATTTTCACTTGATTAACCTAGTTTAATTTCCCTAAAGATTTGGAGGCCAAATATCAGAATTTATGGGGATAACTCAGATAAAAACATTGTTATAAAATGATATTATGAACTGAATATTTTTAAACTGGCTCCATACTCACGCTTGTCAAAGCGATTGAGTCAGACATTTCCAGTGATTGAGAATTCGAAGGTGTTTCAGATACTTTACAGAGCACCATAGTACATTTGATGTAGAAGTCTGTGGGGATCCAAGCTTAGGAACCCCTACTGGTCCCATCTTCTGCAGTAGTTACCAGTTATCACACATGATAGACTCTGTGAAAGGCATCATTTTTTATTGTTAGATATGTTTAAAATAAACCTGAATATTTCACTGACATAACAAATTCTATCTGTATTGATATTCATTGAAGACACTAGATGCTATTACAGTCTTGGAGCCCATACTAAGCTGAAGACTAGCAATGCTTAAAATCAGACATCCTTATCTTTTCCTGTTAAGGAATATCCTTACCCTTCTAAGAGAAAGAGTAAGATTGAACTGTAAATCAAACTTGATACTCTCATGGTATTACTTACCCTTTATCCAGCTCAATGTGATTTTATCATAAATAACACAGAAACACTTTGGCATGAAAGTAATTGCTTCCTATGAAAATGCCTCCTATTTCACCTGCTGTAGTAACCTTACCTTCCTTATATGAATGGAGAATGGATGTCCATTTATGACCATATGTCAGGTCATTTCCAGATCGTATAGATGCTGTTTGATTGAAGACAGGAACATGACAGAACTGCTCAAATGTACTATAAAGTAAGACATACTGTGCTTGAAAACATTGCATATGCTACGAGACCATGTTCATTTATCGTCCTCCAATTGATTACAATTTACCAAAGTTCTAGAGAACTTTACATTTATACTAAAAGTGCCCACTGCTGGATATGTAGACATGCAGGCTTTGGCAAAGAACACTAACACCTTTCCACACATACAATAAATACCATCTGTGTTATAAACTTGCATATACTGTATAGTTGTGAATATATATAGTTGTCAGTATATTTTCAGCCTTAAATCATTTTACCATCAATGAGATTCCTGCTTTCTGGACAGGAAGTCAGTTTCTCTATTCATTTCTATAAGACTAACATCAAAACTAGTCACAGAAAAAACTATATATAGACCATCCTGCATGATATGGTAATAAATGTGCGGATGTATATGGCTGCATTTACAAAATAACAGAAAAAACTGCACTATAAAATTAGACGCAAGACATATGGACTAAGCCCTCACTCTTGATAAAAACTGAGACACTTGGTCAATACATTTTGATCAAAATACATTTAAGGCCTCTTTCACACTTGCGTTCTGAGGATCCGGCGGGCACTTCCGTCCCGCTGAATCCGTCAGAATGCAAGTCGCCTGAAAGCATTAGAAGACTGATCAGGATCGTGATCAGTCTTCGAAATGCTTTCAGGTTACTATGGCAGCCAGGACGCTATTAAAGTCCTGGTTGCCATAGTAGGAGCGGGGAGCGGGGGAGCGGTATACTTACAGTCCGTGCGGCTCCCGGGGCGCTCCAGAATGACGTCAGAGCGCCCCATGCGCATGGATCACGTAATCCATGCGATCACATAATCCATGCGTGGGGCGCCCTGACGTCACTCTGGAGCGCCCCGGGAGCCGCACGGGCGGTAAGTATACTGCTCCCCCGCTCCCCACTACACTTTACCATGGCAACCAGGACTTTAGTGTCCTGGCTGCCATGGTAACCATTCAGAAAATGCTAAACGTCGGATCCGGCGATGCGCCGAAACGACGTTTAGCTTAAGGCCGGATCCGGATTAATGCCTTTCAATGGGCATTAATTCTGGATCCGGCCTTGCGGCAAGTGTTCAGGATTTTTGGCCAGAGCAAAAAGCGCAGCATGCTGTGGTATTTTCTCCGGCCAAACAACGTTCCGGTCCTGAACTGAAGACATCCTGATGCATCCTGAACGGATTTCTCTCCATTCAGAATGCATTGGGATAATCCTGATCAGGATTTTTCCGGCATAGAGCCCCTACGACGGAACTCTATGCCGGAAAACAAAAACGCAAGTGTGAAAGAGCCCTAAGCCCACCTAGCGGCGACAAGGTGGTCTCAGTTCAGGCAGGTTCCTATGCTAACCTATTCATGCTGTGGCACATTTTTCAGGAGCACAGTCCCCGCAAATGTTGTGTGCTGCCCCTTGTAACCTCAATGTGCATCAGCAACCGGTGGTAGGAGAGACACACACACCTATATGTACCACCTTAATCAAGGACACCTATTAGATAGGTGTGGCAAAAGTGCACTTGAATATCACTCCCAGTGTAGGAGCGTATTCACACATGAAGGTGCCACTCCTTCAAGACAAAACAAACAAATCACAGAAAAAACTATATATAGACCATCCTGCACAATATGGTATTAAATGTGCAGATGTATATGGCTACATTTGCAAAATAACAGAAAATAATGCACTATAAAATTAGATGCAAGCATAAGGCCCTCACTCTTGATAAAAACTGAGACACTTGGTCAATACATTTTGATCAAAATACATCTAAGCCACAGCATGAATAGGTTAGCATATGAACCTGCCTGAACTGAGACCACCTTGTCGCCGCTAGGTGGGCTTAGATGTATTTTGATCAAAATGTATTGACCAAGAATCTGTTTCCTCTTAGTGTTAGGCCTCATGCACACGAATGTATTTTCTTTCCGCGTCCGTTCCGGGTTTTTTGCGGACCGTATACGGAACCATTCATTTCAATGGGTCTGCAGAAAAAACGAAAGTCAATCCCTCTGCATTCTGTTTCCGTACTTCCGCATATCCATTCCGCAAAAAGATAGAACGTGTCCTATTATTGTCCGCAAATAACGTTCCGTGGCTCCATTTAAGTCAATTGGTCCACAAAAAATGCGGAATGCATACAGAACACATCCATATGTCATCGGTATTTTGCGGATCCATGCTGTAGAAATGCTAGGCCCAGCCCACTTTGCCCATGTATTTGGTTTTTACAAACATTAGCTGAGCACATGTGCTAAGTGCTGAAACAAGCCCCAACTCAATATTGTTGAAACGGATAGTACATCACTGCCAGTACCGAAACAGACCTTGCCCTCTGCAATGCAGCACATGGCTAATGGGAACAATGGACCAAGACAGTTACCAAAATGTACTTACCTAGACTACATGAGATATGAAGGGTTTATTTGAGGTGCCATTTCGGAACCCAAAGGGCCACTTTATTAATAAGAGCTTCTCCAGACTTTTAATATTGACAAGCGATACTCAAAGGATGCTGGACCCCTGTGTTCCAGAGTAGGTTATTAAATATGTTATGGTCATACCCTTTACACACATTGTTTATTCAAAATGATATCTCATTCACAGCACCGTTTACTGCCTGGAGGAACAAGGGGGTAATGCTCTCAGCTCTACCGAAGAAGAGCAAGCTGCTGGTCCCCTGGAATCCCCTTGTGCTGTAGTGGAAGAGGCAGAAAGTGTGGAGCACCTGGTTCGTCCTGGAAGGCAAGAGGACTAGGAGTCATCAGCTTTGGAGGGAGCTGCTGCTATTCTATCCAGCCCAGAAAGACCCAGGAGACAGCCACAGTGTAGAAGGGGGCTCAAGACATTCCTGTTTCTGCCTCAAATACTCGATCCCTGATTGATACTCAGGTGCTCGTGTATTTGAGCCAGAGATGGAATGAAGGGAAGGAGGAAAGAATATTAAGTGGGCTAGCTCACCTTGTGTCCATTATGGCTTCCGTTGCCACAATAATGGATTCACCCATGGATCCTATGGAGCTGGTGTGGACTGTTGATAACATGAAGCAGCGGGCTTTACTGTTGTCTGCAGAACCACAACCTGGGCCCAGCATGTTGTCACAACATGCTAGGCCCAGCTCATATTTGCAGCCCGTATACTCCCAGGAGCATGAATATGGTTCCTGGCCACATTCTCAAGGACCCAGAATGCCATACCATCGCCCAAGTAATGTGGCTGCCCCTCCTGCACATGGGCCGGGCCCTTTCCTGAGGGATCTTATGGAATTATAAGTTGTTTTTATTTTTTGTTGTCATTTTTATAGTGGCTAAATGATAAGCCAATATTGTTTTTTACTTTTCATTTAACATATATAAAATTATGTCAACTAAAATGTCTGGCCCTTTCTTAAATATGTGATAACATGCAAACAATAACACCACTTACTTTTTTATTGAAATGCAAACATTAAAAAATAAATACACATAGTTTAGATTACTTTATTTTATTAATTACAGCTAGGACTGTGCATATACTTCAAGGCAACCATACATATGCCAAATGATTTTCCAAATGTTCTAAGTGCTGGGATAACCTCCAAAGCAGGGACCTTGGACAGCATCTTGAAGTGTTCTGCATGCCTAAAGAAACAAAAAATGTTGTTAAACCTATCCAAACAGGTGGGCACATAATCAAACATTAAATAGGTCTGAAAGATATAATTAAAGAGGTATTAAAGGGTTTTTGTAGGCACAAATTAAAAACTAACATACTCACACATGCACATTTCAAAAATGAACATGAATTAACACAGACAGAGGTTTTTAAGTTTTGCCTACAGTTAACCCCAGCCCACAAGCCCACTTCAAGGGCCCTTTTTCTTGTGAGCCCCTACACTATCTACATATAACGCCCCCAACAAAATAAAAAAAACTCACAAGAAAACAAGAAAAACTATGATGACCAGAGTCCAGATTACTTGATAGTCTGCCATGAACTACGTCCATCTGCCACGGCAATGCACCCTCAGGACTTGAAAAATATTCTTCAGAGGTCCCGAACTTCAAGCCCTGCAGTTCCAGATCGTCAATGAAGGGTCTGGTCCAATCCTCCAGATAAAGAATATGTACCAGGTTCTAATAAATAATAAAAAAAGTTCTGAACGAGCATCATGAATCCTGACGAAATTATGCAGGATCACACATGCTTGAATAACCAGGGTGGCATTCTACGGATGACAGTAATAATCTGTAAGGATGACAGTAATACTCTCTGTGTGTGTAAGTATTCCAAACGCACACTTCACATACTGATGGGCTCTAGACAACCGATAGATTCGTCTGCTATCATCCAGGTGACCTGTGGAGCTAAAGCAAACCCTTCATCAGCCACAATTATAAATGGAGTCGACATAAAAACCCTCAGCAATTCGGATCCAATCCTCCACCTTGGGCTCTGGCATCACAACTTCCCGGAGTCGCTGCCAAATCACATCACAGGTTTGACGAACTATCAGAGAAATAGTTGAGACTCCTAGCAGGAACTCAAAATGCAGAGATGCTAATGAATTCCCAGTTGCCAAAAATCTGGAAAAAATAAATAAAAACAATTACTGCTACACAGAAATACTCACACACCAAATCTAAATATGCACATTATCACATTGTAGCTACACTATCACACATATTACAAATAGCAAAAATAGTAAGATTTAATAGTTTGCACATTCACCAAAAAGAAAATAAGGCTACTTTCATACTAACGTTATCAATTCAGCTATTGAGATCCGTCAAAGGATCTCAATAGCGGAAGAAAATGCTTCAGTTTTGTCCCCATTCATTGTCAATAGGGACAAAACTGAACTGAATGAAACAGAATGCACCAAAATGCATTACGTTCCATTTGGTTGCGCTCCCATCGCGGACAAAAAAGCTGTTTTATGTTTATGACGGATCCGTCATGGCTATAGAAGACATAATACAACCGGCTCCATTCATGACGGATGCATGCGATTGTATTATTGTAACTGAAGCGTTTTTGTAGATCCATGACGGAGACGCAAAAGACACTAGTGTGAAAGTAGCCTTATTTACAAAATACATACCTCAACGTCATGATGAGCCATTCCTAAGCATAAATGCATTGCCTCATATTGTGTCCTGGTAGGTGAGGCCAGAGCGCAGAGACGCTAACAAAAAGTCAAAGCTGTTCACAGACATACGACAATACCCATGAAATTTCTCAGGATGCTGTACAGCCGTTCAAAGTGGCTCTTCCTGCTCCGCTGAGAGACATTATGGTGAACCGACTGCCTCCTCCTCCTCCTCGATTCCACATTCAGCATAGATGGCTGCTGTTTTTGTTGCCGAGAAAGCAGCCAGCACAAGAGAGCCAGTACCTCCGAATCGTCAGCCATGATACAACAGATAACAGTAGCCAGAAACCAAGGTCTGCCAAACACAGGATTTCAACTAAGCTCTCAATGCTGCAACAAGCTGCATAAAATGGAGTACCAACAATCACATGACCAAGTTATATAGGGGGAGTGAAACAGGGAATGTGTCCAAAAATGATTACCAAGTTTCTGTTTCCGTTTGCGATCCCCAAAAAGCAAATGGCACAGGGAAACCATGCAGAGATTTTTTTTACGGAAATAAGGAAAGGAAACGGAAACAATGTGGAAATACTACGGATACAAAACACGGAACAACGGATCCGTGAAATACGGACTGCAAAATACATACGGTCGTGTGCATGAGGCCTTATACTTACACATGCACATGACCGTATGTGTTTAGCGGTCCGCAAATTGCAGATCCGCAAAAAAAACGGTATGCCATCCGTTATTTTCTTGCCATCCATTGTAACAATGCCTAAAACGGACAAGAATAAGACATGTTCTATTTTTTTTTGTGGGGCTACGGAACAGACATACTGATGCGGACAACACACTGTGTGCTGTCTGTATTTTTTGCGGACCCATTGAAATGAATTGGTCCGCATACTATCCGCAAGAAAAAAAAATGAACAGACACGGAAACAAACAACGTTCGTGTGCATGAGGCCTTAGGCTGCATTTACACGGGCGTGATTTCCGCGCGGGTGCAATGCGTGAGGTGAACGCATTGCACCCGCACTGAATCCGGAAGCATTCATTTCTATGGGGCTGTGTACATGAGCGGTGATTTTCCCGCATCACTTTTGCGTTGTGTGAAAATCGCAGCATGTTCTATATTCTGCGTTTTTCATGCAACACAGACCCCATAGAAGTGAATGGGGCTGCTTGAAAATCGCAAGCATCCGCAAGCAACTACTGATGCGGTGCGATTTTCCCGCATGGTTCTTAGGAGACGATCGGGATGGGGACCCGATCTTTATTATTTTCCCTGATAACAATAATGAGGGAAAATAATAGCATTCTAATTACAGAATGTTATGTAAAAAGGGGAAAAGAGGGTTAAAAATAAAAAAACTTGAACTCACCTCATCCTCTTGATCGCGTAGGTGTCGGGATCATTCTTCTTTCTTCATTCCGCAGGGTAAAGGACCTTTGGTGACATCACTGGGTCACATGGGTCACATGGTCCAATCAAAAGCTTCCATGATTGGACCATGTGACCCAGTAATGTCACCGAAGGTCCTTCAACCAACAGATATGAAGATAGAAGAGGTTCACTCTATTGCAATGTTAACATAGCATTCTGTATTTAGAATGCTATTATTTTCCCATATAACCATGTTATAAGGGAAAATAATAAAATATAAAGAATACTTAACCCGAAACCGGACTTCAGTGATGAAGTCCGGCTTCGGGTCTGGGTACCAAACATGCCGATTTTTCGCACGCGCGTGCAAAACGCATTAAAACACTTTGCACTCGCGCGGAAAATTTGCGCATTTTCCCGCAATGCACCCGTCTCTGAGCCTGTGTGAACCCAGCCTTAGGCCTCTTTCACACGGGCGTCATGTTTGACGCCCGGATAAGAGGCGGGTGCGTTACGGGAATATGCGTGTTTTTCCCGCGCGGGTGCAAACATTTGTAATGCGTTTTGCACACGCGTTAGAAAAATCGCCATGTTTAGTACCCAGACCCGAAGCCGGACTTCATCACTGAAGTCCGGTTTCGGGTCTTCTGGAGAATTTATTATTTTCCCTTATAACATGGTTATAAGGAGAAATAATAGCATTCTTAATAAAGAATGCATAGTAAAATGAAGAGGAAGGGGTTAAAAATAATAAAAGTTAACTTACCTTAGCCACTTGATCGCGTTAATTATTTTTAACCCCTTCCACTTCATTTTACTATGCATTCTTTATTAAGAATGCTATTATTTCCCCTTATAACCATGTTATAAGGGAAAATAATAAAGATCTAGTCCTGTTGCTAAGCAACCATGCGGGAAAATCGCAACGCATTCGCACTTGCTTGTGGATGCTTGCGATTTTCCCGCAGCCCCATTCACTTCTATGGGGCCTGCGTTGCGTGAAAAAACGCACAATATAGAGCATGCTGCGATTTTCACGCAACGCAGAAGTGATGCGTGAAAATCACCGCTCATGTGCACAGCCCCATAGAAATGAATGGGTCTGGATTCAGTGCGGGTGCAATGCGTCCTCCTCACGCATTGCACCCGCGCGGAAAACTCGCCCGTGTGAAAGGGGCCTTAGTCTTTCATTTTCTAATGAAGCTATTAGGAGTTTTCCTACCATGCAGCTGAGTGATAAAGTTGCTGTAATGTTGACTTTAGGGCCAGATTATACAGGCATTAGCTGGTCATTTCATTCAAGGGAGACCAAAGGTTACTTTCAGTCAAGTTAGGAGTTTATTCTTAGTTTAATGGTCTGACGATTAACACAAGGGGCTCAGAAAAAGCTCTTGACATGACATATCTGAACCAGACCCTATTCATGGCTGTTAAGTAGGAATAATTACAATTCCAGTTTGTAAGACCTCAAAAGAAGAGACAAACTGTTAGCTTGATGGTGGACCTCTGGGACCCGCACCTATTTTTAAAACGGAGCCTGTAAAATGAAGGTGGGTGCACTGCGCATGCGCGGCTGCCCTCCATTTATTTCAATGGGACTGCTGAAAATAGCAGCGTGTGCCGCTCGGCTAATTTCGGCGCTCCTATAGGAATGATTGGAGGGTGGTTGCACATTTGCGGTGAGCCCTCCTTCACTTTGTGGGCTATGTTCTAAAGATAGGTGCCGGTTCCAGATTTGGGACCCGCACCAATCAGACATTGGGGGCATATCCTAGCGATATGTCCCCAATGTCTGACATGATACAATCTGTTTAAGGTCCGGGAGGACTGATACGTCAGCATTTTTCCCTGTTTGGATATCTACGTTTGAGACTCTGCTAATGAGGCTTTTTCAATTTTGGATTGTTTTGACAGGACAAGTTGTACTTTATAACTTTATAAAACCACTATTTAATATTACACAGGATGTAGTGGGAAGCAGGAAAAAATTCCAAATAGGTTTAAATTAGAAAAAAAAATGCAATTCCGACACTTTTTCGTTTTTTTGTTACAGTGTTCACTATGAATTAAAACTGACTTGCACTCTTTATTCTCCATGTCAGTATAAATTCCGGCGAGACCACATATGTATAGTTTTTCTTGCGTTTTATTACTGCAAAATAAATTTTTTTCTTTTCATATTCTGACCCCCAATAACTTTTTATAGTTATGACTGTCGAGGTGTGTGGGGCTCATTTTTTGCAGAACGCTCTGTGGTTTTTGACAATATCATTTTGGCATGTGTGACTTTTTGATCATATTCAATTATTACATTTTTTTGGGAGATAGGCTACATGCACATGACCGTATGTGTTTTGATACATCCGTATGCCATCCATTTTCTTTTGTGGATCCATTTTAACAATGCCTAAAACGAACAAGAATAAGACATGTTCTATTTTTTTTGCTTGCGGGGCTATAGAACGGACAGACTGATGCGAACAGCACAGAGTGTGCTGTCCGCATTTTTGTGCACCCATTGAAATGAATGGGTCCGCATCCTATCCACAAAAAAAAAAATGGAACAGACACGGTAACAAACAACGTTTGTGTGCATGTAGCCATTAAGTGATGAAAAAATAGCGAATTTGCAACTTTTTTTTCCATTACGCCATTCACCATATAGGCTAACTTTCTTTTATATTTCAATAGTATAGGCGTTTCCATACGTGGCAATGCCCATGATGTTATTTTTTAAAATTATTTTGGTTTTGGGTAGAGGATGGTGATTTAAATTTTAATAGTTTTTTTAGACCACAATTTGCAATCATCAGATTGCAACTTATACAGAATAATGGAAATTGCTCCATTATTCTGTATAGAAATCACTATGTCACAGTTCAGTGCTGCCATCTAATGGCCTGAACTGGGATATAGTAATAATGAGCCTGGACGCCTTGTACAGACTGTGGCTCATTATTTGAACAGGATGCTTTCCCGATCTCCACCTGAAGCGGAAGCGTTTTTTACAACCAATCGCAGACATTAGCTGCAAGTGCCTGCACTATGATACAGCAGACACCTGGCGACTATGGCACTCTCTCCACACTGGAGCAGACACCATCTTTAAAGACCTGACATGCACCACATTAAAGCGTATGTCAGGAAGGGGTTAAAGGGGACCTATCACTGCAAAATACAATCTGCAATCTGCAGGCGGTATGTTATAAAGCAGATCTATAAGGTAGCATTGACGGTAAAGATTCAGTATAACCTATAATCTATACATTTATACATACCCAGATTGGTAATCTGCTAAACAGGGCAGATTCCCCATGTGTCACATTGTGGACCGCCAATATATCATATCTGTCCCTTTATACTTTCTATACTTTTACGATCCACTCCTGGCTTCCAAAACTGCATGCAGAAACCAGACCATGTGGCTGTACCACTACTCTGTAATGGTAACATTAATAAAATGACATTTTAAATAGTTTTTTCTCTGCAGTATATTCACACTATATTCATATCATACCATAATTGCAGTGTTTTTGGGTCTACATTTTTTTGCCAGCCTTGCAAATTAAATAAAAATACCCATCAAAATCTAATTGTTTTGCTAAACATCACTGTATCTCATACCTCTGTCAGTGTCCCTCATTGTGAATTCATCTCTGGTCTTGCCGCTAACCATGTAAAACAGACATATTGTACATTCATTCTTCTCACCTAGTTAAAGAATCATAAACGCTTTGGTGCCCTGAGCTGTCTCCATACTCAAGTAGTATCGATATCCTTATCTGTCAGGAGATTCTTAGCAATTAAATAGAACGATTCCTATTCTATTCCTGCCTCCTCATGTACCCTCTACATATCCATGACCATGTAAAAATAAATGACTGTTTTTCAGGGGGTGGAAAAATGTTTAAGTGCAATGCAAACTGCAGCAAATTTTCCTTCACTTATCTCTGTCCCCTCATCACTACCTTAAGGCTCTTGCAAACGACCGTATGTATTTTGCAATCTGCAAAATAAAGGCATGACATCTATTAGACGTCCGTGTTACATTTGTTTTTTTGCGGATCCATTGTAACAATGCCTGTCCTTGTCCGCAAAACAGACAAGAAGAGGACATGTTCTATTTTTTTTGCAGAACAGACTTTTGCAGGACATCCGGATACGGAGGGCACACGGAGTCATTTCTGTTTTTTTGGAATTAATGGTTCCGCATACAGGCCGCAAAAAAACAGACACGGACAAAAAATACATTTGTGTGCATGAGCCCTTAAAGAGATGCAAATGGAGGGGTGGAGCCTGCATGCACTTGGAGATGGCAGCATAGTCCGGAGCTCCTCTTCCACTTGGCGACTTTTCGGCCTTTCTTTAGCTAATAACAGTTCAACATGGGGGAAATCGGCAGAGATAGAGGCGAGGAAACTCTTGGAATCCCTAAACCGCATAAACAACCAGCGGAGATAGAGAAATACCTAAAGAGGAAAACCTTCCCGCTGGGAAGATGGCGCCAGCTGCTGACGTGCTGGACTCGGAGGCTGCCGAGGACTCGGATACAGACAGCATGGCTGGAGGTCCCGAATCTGCAGTGCTAAAGACTCAGAACCAATTACCCGTTCATTTCTGAAGCAAACAATTGCACAGGCCATGCTATCTATCATGAGGAAAATCAAAGATGTCAGAGTGGACTTCCGCCATCTTAGAGACCGCATGGACTCTTCGGAAGAACGGTAGTTGGCCGTACTTACCTTTGGCGGCTCGGTGAGATCCAAATTCATGGAACAACAACGGCAGCTTAATGCCGCTTTTAACCAGATCAAAGATCTTGAAAATCACAACCGCAGGAATAATTTGCGGATAACGGGCATACCCAAGGGGCACACCCTGGAAGATCTTCCCCATGTAGCCACCACCATTCCAGCAGGTTTTGCTGGTTTTGCTGGACTCTGTTCCTGTGCATATTTACCAGGACTTATCACCGACTACTCTGGCCAAATGGAAAGCCATGAGGCCACTCCTGGAACATCTGAGAGCACATAGCCTGATATATCGGTGGCTTTACCCCTTCAGGATTGTGATTCTCAAAAGTAATAAGCAGATAATCATCCGCACTCCAGAAGATTTGAAGGACGCATGGCCGAAGCTGGGAATTCCTCCGGTGCAGGTCCCCTCCTGGATGCAAGTTCCGATGGATGATGACCTGCCGAGCTTACCTTTTCTGCCGAATCCGTGGTCCATCGCTGGTAAAAGGGAACATCTGCAGAAGGTGAAGAGATCCCTGCTAAAGGACTTGTTGGGGACACTGGGGTTGTTGCACCTATCAGAATGCGGCGGTTCCTTATAATAGTATATTAACTGACCTACATAGCCGCAAACAAAGGGACATATGATTCCGGTCATCATGGTGAGGTGCTTCATCGCATTGTATTTGAGAAGGTGATCACATCATCCCGTCCTATAGCCATACTCACATCTCTGAGGCCTATTATGACTGCTGGGTCCTTTCCGGTATTTCTTTCTCTCTGTCTACCCGTGCTATCCTTTGCCTTTTTTATTTTCATCCTTTTCTTTCTCACTTTTTTCTCTGTTCTGCCTTTCCCCCTTTGGTGCATTGGTCGGGTTTGGCAGCCTATGTGGGGCAGGCCTCAGTTATGGTGTACATGATACACCAACCACCCTCCGCCCCCCCCCCCCCCCGTTTGCACTAATACAGTGGTCAAGCGACTCAAGCTCTGTCCAATCATGCGGGCGTGTGCCCTGGTGCTTCTTGTTAAGGTCTCAGCCAAGGCCCAGCCTGAGCTTGGCACGTTAGCATTTTTCTTTTCCTTTTATTTGCACTTTCTTTGTTTTTTTAAGTTTTGTTCAAGTTATCCCCGGGCGGGGATCCTCGGACACCATGTGGGGACACACTATCCTTATGTGTTTCATTTCTCTTCAATTTGTGACATGACAAAACATGTAATTTACTCCTTTAATGTTAAGGGGCTTAACATACCGCAAAAAAGGTCTCAGGTATTCACACTTCTGCGCAAGAGCTCACCCTTAATACTTCTTACAGGAGACGCAATTAAAGGCCCACAAATCCCCAAATTTCATTACTCTTCTTTTGACGGCTGGTTCCACAGCTGTAATGGGGCCCAAGCATTCAGGTGCGCCAGTATTGCCATTAAAAAAGGAGTAGCCTTTACCTGCCTACAATCTAAATCTGACCATGTGGCAGATTTATCTTTGTAAAGGAGAAATTAGATGATATACCTATCACTTGGCGAATGTGTATGCCCCCAATACAGGTTAGGTAAAATGGTTAACTGATACCATTCAGCAATTGCTCCTGTTTGCGGAGTGCATGGTATTGATTGGTGGGGACTTTAATGTGACCCTTCGTCCTTTACTGGATTCCTCCTCTTCTCGCTCTGCTATTTGCAAACCTGAGTAAACTGAGGACCTCACTGGAAAGTCTCCACTTAGTAGATGCTTGGAGAACACTACACCCTGATGCTAAAGATTTCTCCTTGTTTTCACATGTACACCATTCTTATCAACGTATTGACTATTTTTTTTATTTCTCAGGCTTCGCTGTCTGGGGTGAGATCCGCAGGTATAAAGTCAATCTCGATTTCAGATCATGCGCGGATTAATATTGTTCTATAACTGCCGACGCCCTGCCGTAAAGCTTGGACATAGAGGCTCAACGAAACTCTGCTGAGGGATGACTCCACAATCTCATCATTGGGTGAGAAACTATCGGATTACTTTACCTCCAACATCACTCCGGATATCCTATTCCCGATGGTGTGGGAGGCTCATAAAGCCTATATCAAAAGGAGAATTGATAGCTTTAGGGACGGCAGCGAAAAAGAAGCGGTCACAGGCAGGGCCGGTGCAAGGATTTTTGCCGCCCTAGGCAAGATAAAATTTGCCGCCCCCCCTCCCCCGCCATCCACAGATCCCCCATAACAATGTCATACCCAGATCACTATTAGTTCAAAATCCACCAAAAGCACACCTTCTGGTTCAAAATCTTTTTTTTTCTTATTTTCCTCCTCAAAATCCTAGGTGTGTCTTATAATCAGGTGCGTCTTACAAAGCCAAAAATACGGTGCCTGGGTGACGGGTCGCGGCAGGGGGTCCTGTGGCGGCGTCATCGGCTCATATGGGAAAATCCAAGAAAATAGACCTCTAGCACAATTCCCTTAAAATATTGCATCGCATATCGTTATTGCAATTTTTAGGGCCCAAATTGCACAAAATTCCCATATGGTGCAGCCCTACCTCATACCTCACATATCAGTACACTGCTGGCCAGGAATGGGTAGCTATGGGGCCCAGTGACTTCTATGTACGTCCCTGGTGTCAGAAGACACAGGGAATCACAGTTTGGAGACACCAAAGGACACTTTCAGAGAGTGGAGTCCATGCCTTGAAAAGCAAAAGCTGATTTGGCAGCACAGGGACCGACACAATATTAGGTGGGTGGAATTACTATGGATGATGGATGTAATTTTACATTGCACAGGCAGCAAGTAACAAGCATGATCTCCTGTCAAGTCCGCAGTGCAGCAATTTTATTTTCAGTCTGCATAATATCATTCATCTCCTTAAAGTTGTATGTCATCATTCTATAAAACCAAAGTCCGAAATATGTTTTACAGTTTCTGAAAGTTGTCAACGGTTTAAAACACACAACCCGAAAATTGAAAGCTGACTATGTGACAATAAAGACTTTATTGTCACACAGTCAGCTTTCAATTTTCGGGTTGTGCGTTTTAAACAGTTGACAACTTCCAGAAACTGTAAAATATATTTCGGACTTTGGTTTTATAGAGTAAAGTCATAGTAAAATCTAAAGTTAAATCCACAAAAAGACAATGTTGACAGGACAATAATGTTCAAGATTTATTTTGCTTTCTCATGAACATGTCCCATGAATCTTTAGTGTGAATGAGAGTGATGTCATTGGGACAGGCACAATAGGAAAAAACTGTTACACTGGATCAGATCATATTAGGCCCTGTGCACCCAGTAGCTGTGTATAAACGGCAGTATGAAGTCATAGGCCCCTGTGTGCCACTTAGAGTATTCCAGGGAAATTCTTCCCTAGACACAAGGCATAATGAGGTACATTACAGCCCTACAGAAGGCTATGGGTCCCCTACTACAACTCTCTACCGTCCATGGGGCCTTGGGGTCTCACCTTCTCAGAGGCGGTCTGGAGCAGCTCTGTGCATAGCTTCTCTTTATCAGACAGACACAGCTTCATTTTACAGAGTTCCTCTTTGTAGACACACACTCACTGACATACACACAACACACTCACTGACACACACACTCACTGACAGACACATTCACTGACAGACACACACACACACACAGGCAGACACTTAAACACTCACCCGACCTCCCTCAGGGCTCCCTGGGGTCCCGGTCCGTCCAGACAGTGACAGTGTGGTGCAGGCGCAGCGCAGCTCCTCAGTCCTCCAGCGCGCTATTTAGTATGCCGGGGTCGGAGTGACGTCATATTCCGGCTCCCGGAAAAACGGTTGCACCTCTCATACCGACAACAGCTAATTTGACCCAAACTCACAGCATCATTGTGATTCGTGATCCTGTCAGTTCTTGCCTCACTGCTTGTGGGCTGATGATGTGAAACTGGAACTGACAGCATCATAAATCACTATGATGCTGTGAGTTCAGGTCAGATGAGCCACAGTCACTCCAGGAAATAGTCAGTCCGGATGGTTTTTCCTGAACCTCAAATGGATGTCTGACACCAAACAAACTTTGTGCAGAACTAAAATTGCCTCATTTAAACATTCTGCTGTTCAATCATCCTGCCTGCATTGAGAATTCTAAACATGAATGTATATAGAAAATAACGAGATTGTGTACAAACTTTACATAGGATGCATCGTGTCTCAAGAACTTTTGATTGCATCTCTGTTTAACACTTACTTTTGGGGGAAAAATTACTGTAAAGTGTAGCTGGAAATATAACAATTTTCAGTAATCAAACTGTCGTTTGTGCACCTCTCTGATGCAGCAATCAGGCTGTTCAAATCAGGCTGCAATAAACGTTCAGCTGATTTGGAGTAAAATAAAATGATAGTGGTTGGCGTTTAGAACACGAGCACAGACGCTCGCACATTTTGTTTGTATTCATCTATATATCTATTTCTATACTTCCCAGGGAGATGTCTTTAAAGAGAGAATACAACAAAAATTGGTATTATCCAAAAGATTGGTGGGAGGTTATATTTCAGCCCCAGATACTGAGCTAGTAAGTTGGTAATTACTTTACTTTATGTCTAAGAAAAGTATATTCACACAACGGATTTTAAAAAACCGGCAGAAACTAATTACGCAGAATTGGATTCTACTTCAAGATAGAACATGCTGATTCTTTTTTCCACACAGTTTTTTTTCCGCATGGTAAAAAGGCAAGTTCTGCCTCCCATTGCCATAAATGAGAGGCTTTTTAGGGGCAGTTTGTGGCTCAGATTCTGCACGGAGAACACGTGAAAAACAGCACCAAAAAAACATTGGGTTCTAAGGATGGCTTTGCCAGCTGTGGCTCTGTGACGACCGTAGTGCATTAAGAAAACCATGCAAAAAACATTCTGCCGCCATAAAGTGTGGACCCGGCTTATACCTGTCAATGTGAAGTATGATGACAGATGTCTCACTTAGTGTTCTGCGAGTTCGGATGAACACCACGTGTGCTCGAGCGAGATGCTCGAGTCAGTGTATTTAAATCTAATTTAGCCTCTATTTCTATGCAGAAGATCGCTGTACAGTGAGGGACTCCCTCATTGTGAGTCCGCGGCTTAGGAGTCCCTGTTCAGACTCCATATATAGCAATGTCCATATATGGAGTCAGTGCTTGGGGACACCCAGTGTATTTAAATCTAATTTAGCCTGTATTTCAGAAAAGTTTCTGCTGTGATCCGAACTCATGACCTTCTATATTAGAGGGAAGGCACTTTACCACTCAGCTATAATAGCTGCATAGCCAGTTACTACTAGTGAGTATTCCTATATAGTAGAAGTCTCATTTTTTTTTTTTTTTTTAAGTGACTGGCTATGCAGCTATATAGTGTAGTCGTTAAAGTTCTGGGCTGTGATGCAGAAGCTGTAAGTTCAAATCCCGTCACAAAGTTTTTCAGAAATAAAGGATAAACTTAATTTAAATATATATATATATATATATATATATATATATATATATATATATCGTATTTTTCGCCCTATAAGACGCACCTGCCCATAAGACGCACCTAGGTTTTTGAGGAGGAAAATAAGAAAAAAATATTTTTAACCAAAAGGTGTGCTTTTGGTAGGTTTTGAACTATTGGTGTTCTGTGCATGACACTATTATGACACTGTTATGGGGGATCTGTGGATGACACTGTTATGGGGGATCTGTGGATGATGCACTGTTATGGGGGCATCTGTGGATGATGCACTGTTATGGGGGCATCTGTGGATGATGCACTGTTATGGGGGCATCTGTGAAGGACAATGTTATGGGGCATCTGGGGATGGCACTGTTATGTGGCCATCTGGGGATGGCATTGTTATGGGGGCATCTGGGTATGGCGCTGTTATGGGGGCATCTGGGGATGGCATGACACTGCTATTGGGGGGGGGGGATCTGTGAATGACACATAGCATGCTATGCTATGTGTCATCCACAGATCCCCCCTCCCATAACAGTGGGTGTGATGACCCCAATACAGGGGGTGGGAATCGGCATCTTGTTTTCTATTGGCAGCGGGGCCCGATGCAGTCACTGTATTCTACTACACCGGGCCCGCTGTAGTATTCATATAGGCAATGTTAAAAACTATAATCTTGTCTCTAATGCAGGCTGTATTACCGTACTTACTATAATCTACAATAGCAGACAGGCGGTAGCGTAACTCACTATGTCACACGCTTCATTCATAAAGTGGGCGGAGCAGGCCACGTGACGTTGCGCTGCCGCCTCTCACCTGCCCGGCCTCCTGCCTGCTATCATAGATTATAGTAAGTACGTAATCCGCACCATGTGCAGCCACCTTCAGGGTCATTACACACATGAATTTGGTTCTGATGTTTTTTACCTGTAAAAAAAAAAACCTGCTGAATAAAAGTCCAATTATTTTTTTTTTGCCACCTGCTTGTTTTTGGATTCCCGGCAACCGTTCATACAAAGCACAGTATGTACATATGATACAGAGAAGAAAAACTTCTATCTTCAGCTGCAAACTGTGAGTAGTATATCGAACATTAATTGATATAATCCAAGCGCATATATACCTACGAACTGCATATATATCAGACTGCTTTATTATCTACAAATCATTGGACTGATACACCATATCGTTTTTGGGAATTTTAAAGTAGGAATTTATCAAGTCAATCGACTGTAACAGCGTTCACAATCTATATAAACATAAGACACCGCTATCTTATTTATTTTGTATCTATATGGTACACAACAGATCGATAGACAGTGGATATTGTGCTATTACTATATAGCCTATCTTTATACCTATTTCTATACATCCTCACTGGTGATTGAATATTCACTGTCACTACTAACAGAGGTTACCGGATGTTGTTTTAAATGTCAACATAATTTGGAGCACACCACGGACCCTAAGCAGTCATGGTCTATGTTCAAATTATTCCGAATATGACCCACATTGGTCCTTTTGGTATATAAAACCTAAACTGCCACGGTTCTTGCTGTACTGTTTTTTAAAGGAAAAAGACAACCTCTACACGGACCAGTCCCTACCAAGGATTGAGGTGGTCACGGTCCTCACTGTCTAATACCTATCTCTGTGTCATATACACAATTTCACATATTTTATATTGTATGCGGTTTTAAAGTTTTACTGTATTTTAGTGTTATAATTTTCCAAATAAATCTAATAATTGACACTTCCAGTCTTACTATTATATACATAATACAAGTCATTTTCCTTATGAGGTGTGCCCAACCAATACTAATAATTGTCCTATATTTTGATAAACTGGGTGTGTTTATATAGGTTGGAAGCACCCTAAATCCATATACTAACCAGGTAGAGCAATCACTAAACTGTTTTTTCTATACTGTTTTTGTTTTCTGTCTTGTTTTTAATGCATTTTTTTCAGGCATTTTTTGCACACAGAGAGTGACATTTATCATGACTCACGTTCCAATATGCCGATCTTAAGTTCCCTGTGCTGGAGTGAGATGCATCTAAACTATTAAGAGGCAGAAGCCTATTAATAAATTAGTCACATCTCTAGCCCTCTGCGCCAGAAACTGAAGTCTACACCATCTAGGAACTGGCATAGACTTTGGCTATAACTTATGGCAAGTTATTGTAAATGCGGCACAAAGCCACTCACTCTTTTCCCATAACATTAAAGAAAATAGTGAGAAGCTTAAAAGGGAACCAGTGCCATAAGGTGAGACCTTTTTATGCCACAATAATGCTGTAAAGCCCTTTGTAAATGTCCCTCACTGATGTTTTCCCTCATGGTGTCTTTTCTACATAGGCAAGGTGATCCTAAAATGCATGCAAAAATGCCAAACGCTCCAACATGCTCCATTATGATCAAGGTACTTCTTTTACCTCAATCAATTTCTTCATGAGAAGATACATTTGGGTAATAGATGAGACAAGCTGAAGTAAACCGCTTACCTTCTCCCCCAGTTCCCTCATCAGAGTATTGTCCTTTCTATATTTTTAAATTTTATATTTTTACATTTTTACAGTCTGAATGTGCTGTCAGACAACTACTCTCTATCTATCTATCTATCTATCTATCTATCTATCTATCTATCTATCTATCTATCTATCTATCATATAGCTACAGTATCTATTTACTGTAAGAATAGTTACATAGTTAGTACAGTTGGAAAAAAAAAACACAAATCAAATTCAAGTTCAACCAAGTGATTGGGTGAGGATGTGAATTTTAAGAAAGGGGAGTGAGACCCAGACATATTTACATTAATGGTATTTAATTTTAAGACTTTCTCTAAGCCCTTTTTAAACTGCCCACTGTTCCTGCCGTTACCACCTCCTGAGGCAGACAATTCCACAGATTTACACTTCTTATGGTAAAGAAGCCTTGACATCTCTGGAGACTGAACTTTTTCTTCTAAAGTCGGAGGCTGTGCCCCCTTTTCTATTGATTGGATTTTACATGGAACAGCTTTCCCCCCTAATTTTTTGTATGGCCCATTTATATATTTGTATAGGTTAATCATGTCCCCCTTAGATGCCTCGTCTCAAGACTAAATACATTTAATTATTTTAATCGTTGCTCATACCTAAGACCCTACATGACTCTTATCAGTTTACTTGCTGTCCTTTGTACTTTTTGCAGCTCCAGGGCATACTTTCTATGGACTGGTGCCCAGAACTGAACTGCATATTCCAGATGAGGCCGCAGCAAAGCTTTGTATAATATGAAAATATGACATCCCTGTCCCCTAAGTCCATGCCTCTTTTAATACATGAAACCCAAACCGTGGACTGTCCCAGTGTTACCCACCCTAAGGGCTCATACACATGATCGTATTTTCTTTTCCTGTCCTGTTTTTTTTGCAGCCATGTATTGGAACCATTCACTTCAATGGGTCCGCAAAGAAACATAAATTGCTCTTTGTGCATTCCGTTTCCATATGTCTGCAAGTCCACAAAAAATAGAACATGTCCTATTCTTGTATGTTTTGCTGACAAGGACAGCAACACGGATGCAACACGGCTGTCACATGGATGTCATCCGCTATTTCGGGGATTTGTGCTTTGCGGACCGCAAAATACATACGATCGTATGCATGAGCCCTTAGACATATGATGCACATAGATTATTACTACCCAGATGTATAACTTTACATTCATCCACATTAAACCTCATTTGCCAAGTTGATGCCCAATCCCTCAGGTGTCCAAGTCAGCTTGTAGTTTATGGACATCTTCCATAGACTGCACAGTACTACATAGTTTAGTGTTATGTGCAAAAATAGAAATGGTGCTATTATTCCCGTCCTCTATATCATTAATAAATAATTTCAATAATAGAGGACCCAGCACTGAACTTTGGGGTACACCACTTATAATAACCCGGGACCATTCTGAATAGGAATCATTGACCATGACTCTCTGGTCCTTCAGCCAGTTTTCAATCCAGTTACAAACTATACTTTTTAGGCCTACTGGTTTATAATTACCTAGAGCCCTTTTTGAATATGGGCACCACATTTGCCTTCGCCAATCACTTGGCACTGTACCAGTACCTAGAGAATCTCTGAAGATTATGAGCAGGTAAACTGCAATAACAGAACTGGGTTCTTTAGGAACTCTTGGGTGTAATCCATCTGCATCTAAAGCCATTTTGCAGATTTTATCTTTTTACAGATTTTCTTAACTTTTTAAATTTCAAAAGCTACAGCTGATTCGTATTTTTAAATGTCCTTTATTTTCGTTTATTGCCTTTTAAACAGTAGCTGTAAGCCACATGGGGTTTCATTTTAGCTGTTTACATTTTAAAAGCAGCAGTATTTGTCTGGCCAGTTCTTGGCATATTTGCCTGGTTGCGGACTGATCTCCGCCGGTCTCCATTATATTTAATTGGGTCGGCGGGCATTCAGGAAATGTCCAGCAAAGCTGGACCTAGAGAGCTCTGGCGGGTTGGTCCCTGCCGGAACAGCCTGTCGGATCTCGGAATGCCAGTGTGAAACTAGTGTTATAGTTCACTTAAATTTAAATTATATACCTTTCCTACAGAATTGATTGTTTAGAATACCCTGCAGCTCATTGCTAGGAAAGATGGCTATTTTTTGTTATGCTATACACTGTTTTTTATCCTCCATACACATTACAGGCATGTAAGGTATGCAGCCTCCTGATGTCCTCTGATTATTTAAATAAAATACAACATAACATGAAAGAAAACTTTGTCGTCATATCTCCACATGGCTCCATATAATCACGGTGATTAACAAATGTATTATTAAAGTAGACAATGCATTCCTTTGTATAAACTCTAGCCAGGCAAATCATAAACCCATTTTCAATGTGGCTCATTTGAACATGCATAGATCAGAAAAGAAGCAGAACAATATAGGAATATTAAGAATATTTGGGAACACCCTTGATCTTTACAGCACTGAAATAATTACAAGCTGGCAATTGCTAAGTAAAAAAGGTAAAAGATAAAGAAAACAAATCAAAGATAATATAGAAAAATTACTGCATTTATGATTACACTTTTATCAGCTATATTTGTTATAGGTAATTCAGGTGAAGCAGATGTTTGCACTACAGTTACAGTATATTTTATGATGTTTGCACCATACACAAAAAAACTGAGGATGATAAAGTATCATGCCTTATGCTTACAATGGTGATATGCAGGGCCGGCGTCAGCACCCGACACACCTGGGCAAGTGCCGGTGCCCACTGCTCCTTAGGGGGCCCACTCGTTTCCTCACTTCAAAATTGTGGCGGTCGTGGTCCCTTTAAACATCCCCGGGTGGAGACATACTGCTGCTGCGTTGCCTGCGCATGATGTCACTGCACGGGATCTCCAGGCCTGCGGAGCGTTTGTGTGTGAGTACAGTGGGATCAGCAGTAATTTACATGCACAGACAGATTACATCCCGAGGAGCAGGACAGATCACAGTGGGCGGAGCTTATCAGCAGAGATCAGCATAGGAGCCAAAGAAACCAGGAGTTTTACTATGATCAGTTGACCAGTCACATGAGGGGGTGGGGCTTGGCAGTGTGTGGCATGGAGCTGGCCTGTGAGGGAAGGAAGTGGTGAGTAACTGGTTTCAGACACAGACTTGTAGTTCTCTCTTTGCGGAGCCTTATTACATTGACATGCTATTGCTGAGCCTAGTTCTCTTGCCTTACACTCCTTCCCTGTACTGTCCTCTGGTAATCAATAATGACAGGATGCTGAGGCTGGACATGCTGAGCCTTGTAGTTCTCTCAGAGAACCACAAGTCTCAGCATATGCAGCCTGTCATTACTGATTACCAGAGGACAGTACTGGTGGATAGTATCTCTGCTATACTGCAGTACTGAGCTTAGCCTTGTAGTTCTCTGCTCTTATGCTCCCTCCTAGTACTGTCCTGTGGTAATCAGTAATGAGAGGCAGGCATAAGGATTGATTCACGTATATCCAATCTGTAGCGTGTTCTGTCTATTGTATTTGGCACCATATATAAGGCTACTTTCACACTAGCGGTAAAGTTTTCCGGTATTGAGTTCCGTCATAGGGGCTCAATACCGGAAAAAAAAACGCTTCCATTTTGTCCTCATTCATTGTCAATGGGGACAAAATGTAACTGAACAGAATGGAATGCTCCAAAATGCATTCCGTTCCCTTCAGTTGCGTTCCCAAACCGGAGAGAAAACCGTATGCTGCGTTTTTCCTTCCATCCTGGGATGTGGAGCAAGACGGAGAGAAAATGGATCCGTCCCTATTGACTTGCATTGGGGGGCATGATGGATCCGTCTTCTCTTACACAATCTGCCACAATAGAAAACGTATCCGTCCCGCATTGGCTTTCAATGGAGTTCATGACGGATTAGTCTTGGCAATGTTAAAGATAATACAACGGATCCGTCAAACAGATGCAGATGGTTGTGTTATCAGTAACGGAAGCATTTTTGCTGAACCCTGCCAGATCCAGTAAAAACACTAGTGTGAAAGTAGCTTAATACATGCAGTTTTATATACCAGAGCTAATAGATTAACCCATTAGATACCGCGGTCATCTATGGTGTTTGCGGAGGGAGGGCACTCCCTCTCACCCCATCAGGTCCCCTCTTTGCTGTGATGGGGACCCGATGGCTGCTATGACAGCCGATGACTTACTAAGACTAGATCTGAATTGATACGCACCAAAAAAAAGGGGTTCCTAATAACAGTAATTGATCCGATATCGCCTAGACAATAACAACCAATAAAGAATATCCAGATCACAAAATCAGAGAATACTCATCACAACAATCATTTACCCAAAAATTGACAAAGCTTTATTAATTACATAATATATGGTATCACATTAAAAACAGATTAAAAAACTGATTGGTGGCATGTGGTATTGGTAATCAAATTCATGGGAAGTAATTGATTAGTTTGAGGCACCTTTTATATAATTATCAAGTACCGTATATACTCGAGTATAAGCCGACCCGAGTATAAGCCGACCCCCCTAATTTTACCCTAAAAAAACTGGGAAAAGTAGTGACTCGAGTATAAGCCGAGGTGGAAATGGATGTCACTGTTATGGGGAGTATCTGTGGATGGCACTGTTATGGGGGATCTGTGGATGGCATCCACAGCCCCCCATCCCATAACAGTGCCATTCACAGCTCCCCGATCCCATAACAGTGCCATTCACAGCCCCCCCATCCCATAACAGTGCCATTCACAGCCCCCCCCCCCATCCCATAACAGTGCCATTCACAGCCCCCTCATCCCATAACAGTGCCATCCACAGCCCCCTCATCCCATAACAGTGCCATCCACAGCCCCTCATCCCATAACAGTGCCATCCACAGCCCCCTCATCCCATAACAGTGCCATCCACAGCCCCCTCCCCCCATTACTGCTCCTGTAAAGTTTTAAAATTCAATTACTCTTGCCCCTCCTCAAATACCTTACCTCCTCACATGCCGCACTGAATCCTCCAGGCAGACCGGGCGGGCGAGCGCAGCGTGACTGACGTCACGTGCCTGCGCCGCCTGCTTCATTCATAAAGCAGGCCGGGCAGGCACGTGACATTAGTCAGTCATGCTGCGCTCGCCCGCCGCAAATGCCCGCCCCCAGCTCCTCCTCCCGCTCCTCCTCCCACTCCGTCTCGAGTATATGACTCGAGTATAAGCCGAGTTTGTGTTTTTCGGCACAAATTTTGTGCTGAAAAACTCGGCTTATACTCGAGTATATACGGTAATTTGTTCGTACTTATTGCATCTATGGTATACTCATAATACATCGGAGGTAGCTACAATCAGGCTACAAAATAATTAAAGTCCAAGTGCTATATATTTACCAAGGTGCAAACTCATTAATAATGTGCCACAGAGATCAGTAATACATACTAACCCAAGTATCAGCTACTGTCGCCACACCAATCACGCCCTGACGCGCGTTTCGCCGTCAGCTTTTTCAAGGGGACCCCTTGCACTTTAATTATTTTGTAGCCTGATTGTAGCTACCTCCGATGTATTATGAGTATACCATAGATGCAATAAGTACGAACAAATTACTTGATAATTATATAAAAGGTGCCTCAAACTGATGAATTACTTCCCATGAATTTGACTACCAATACCACATGCCACCAATCAGTTTTTTTTTATCTGTTTTTAATGTGATACCATATATTATGTAATTAATAAAGCTTTGTCAATTTTTGGATAAATGATTGTTGTGATGAGTATTCTCTGATTTTGTGATCTGGATTTTCTTTATTGGTTGTTATTTTTAGATCTGAATTGATCCTTAAAAAATTGGGTTTTGGAGATTTTCTCAAATTTTAAAAAATTGCTTCTAAAATTCTAAGCCTTCTAACTTCCCAAAAAATGAAAATGACATTTACAAATTGATGCCATCATAAAGTAGTCATATGGTCAATTACTAACTACTGTATTTTATGAGTTATCACTATCCATGTTAAAAGCAGATAAATTCTAATGAGGAAAATAGTGAATTTTTTAAAATTTCCCATACATTTGGGAATTTTTTTTGATAAATAAAGGTAACAAATATAAAATCAAATTTACCCCTAACATCAAGAACGATGTGTCACGAGAAAACAGTCTGAGAATAGATTGGATAAATGCCAAAGTTTTTACTACATAAAGTGACGTGTCAGATTTGCAAATTTGTGTCAGGAAGGTGAAAAGGGAATGAAGGGGTTAAATGAAAATCTATTACCAAATATTTTTAGCTCAAATTACACATGTAATATTAACATGTCTCCAAAGGTGTCTGCCTTCCATTATGCTCTGATTCCTTCTCTCTGTTATCACTACCTCAAATAGTTAAAGGAAGCCATTGGTCACATCAATGGTCTGCCGGACTCTAAACACAGATTGTTATAGGCCTCTAGACACAGGACTATCTCTAATATCTGCATTTCCATTTCAGTTTAATATCTCTGATCCTTCTGTACGCACACTAGAGAAATTAGAAATTAGCACCAAAACAGATGACAAGTGACAAAATAAAGAGATGTCTTGCTGAATGGAGCGTATTACATCATCCGGAATAGATACTCTGACTGGCACTTAAATCTCAGCTGTCCATTCCATTGGCAGGAACAAGAACTTTAAAGGTTTTGCTGGGTAACTGAAAAAGCTGCCGCCCGTTAGTATGCTTCTCATAACAAAGCAAATCCCCAGAGAACGCCGAGAGCTGGGCAAGTGCGGAATTACGTAAGATTACTAGCTCCATCTGATTTTTTTCTTCAGGTTTGATGATTAGGCAGCACACAGCATTAACTCCTAAAGAAATTCAATCAGCGCACAGTTCAATGGTGACAATGCTGAAAAAGCATCCAGAAAACTATTTTTATGTCTTTAACCCATGTGTCTCCTACATCTCTCAGTTGCTGTCTGGGATTTTCTGTCTAGTTTACAATATTTTATGACATTATACTCAGGGGTCATTTATCAAATCTGCCACGTCAGCTTTAGGGTCCATTCAGACGGCGTAGTGCTTTGCGGTCCGCAATTTGCGGACCGCAAAACACGGATGCCGCACATTGCCGGCACTTAATAGGGGATTCCTATTCTTGTCCGCAGCTGCAGCAAGAATCAAACATTCAAAAAAATTTGCGGAGCTTCGAACCGGAAGTTCAGGGCCACAGACTGGAAATGCAGATGCGGACAGCACACTGTGTGCTGTCCGCATCTTTTCCGGCCCCATTGAAAATTAATGGGTCCACACTCGATCCGCATAATTGATGTGCAACTTTTTAAATAGTCATCATCTCTACTGCATGCAACCCCTATTGTACTTTGACATTGGCGAAACTACATCACACTTGCTCCAAATGTAATAAAACTGAGCACCACAACATAAATTTGGCTCAGCAACAAAAACAGACTTAAAACTTACACCAAAAATACTGCAAATTTTTAATTCCCCCGAAGGTGCCTATTGTTATAGTGTATTATACACTTAATTTGCAGAGAGTTGAAACTGCATGCAATGGGATTTGCTCTAATCTGGAATATAATACTCAATGGACATTTTACATGCATTGTTATTTAGTGAACAGTTTTGTAGAAAGAAAGGACCTTAGAGATACTTCTTTAGTTCTTTAGTCATTAACTGGATATCTGCATTATCACAATATGCCTGCTTAGCATGAAATATGTCAGCTCAGCATAAAATAAGACAAATCCGCAAGACAAATATGTTTACAAATGCTACCTCCACCTTTGTACATTCTCCCCATTGTGATCCTTCATAGAGCAAGTCAACTATATTAATCTAGCAGCCATATTAGGACTCATGGACATGTTCTCATTAAGGATCCAGGTCACATGAATCCCAAATATGACACCTTTGGAAATCTGTGGCCCTGTATCTCTGTACCTTTATGTACTTGCAATTTTTTCCTATAGATTCTGATGGAAAGCAAATGACAATTATTCTCATCGAGGCACATACCGTACTTACATATGTGTACCTGTTCATCTGTGCATTGCTGTAAGCATGAGGCCTTAAAAAGAACCTGTTACCTCTCCTGACATGTCTGTCTTAGTAACTACTTGCATTCTTCATGTAATAACAATTCTGGGGCATCTATTCTTATGACTATATTGTGCCATTGCTTTATGTTTCCTGCTAGAAGTTATGAATGAATTGCTAGCAGTTTGCACTAGCAATGACGGTCCAGATGGGTGTTACAAGTTGAAGGTGTGTCCCTTCACACTCTGACACTGACAGTAGTCATTGGATAATGTCAGACCGTGCAAGTACATACTGTCAACTGGTACCCAGCTGGATCCTTATCGCAAACTGCTGGCAATAAATTAATAAACTTCTATTAGGAATAATAAAGGAATGCAGTCATAAGAAAAGATGCTCCAAAATTGTTATTACAAGAGGGATGCAAGTAGTATTTAAAATCCTTATTAATTGCATGCTGTGTTACATTTGTTATCCTGTAGACTTAATGTACTTTGTTGCCATCTAGTGGCCATTGTTACATTTGGTTTTATACAAGTTATCTATGGTTGTATTTCTCTATGTCATTCATCTTGTAACTTCTACTCTTTTGTGAGCTCACATCCAGTGTCCTTCAGTCTTTTCCTCTTTATCAGACAGCGGATTTTCCTATGACCTCTATCAATATATCGCAAGGTACATTCAGTAAATTGCCTAAAGGCATATCCATTGCATCTCCCTCACTGGAATTCTACATGCAACTAGTGTCTCTAGGAGAATGATTATAGCGAGTTCACTATCTTCCATTACTTGTGCAAGAGATTTCCACTTACACTCATCAGAGACTTCTGTTACATACATCAATGGCAGAATAAAGGGCTTGTTCCATGTGTTGTGTCATGTTTCATTCATGTAGCTTTTTTAGCTGCTCAGATGCCCAAGCTGAAGTGAGGAGCACTCTGAATGGGTTTTGAGTAGCTGCTTTCTTGTCTTGCTATCGCCACTTTTGAAATATGGTTGGAACAGTGGACATGGTTAGCTATGATAATTAGGTATACACAAGACTCATCAACTTAAAAAAAAAACACAACAAAGGCAAAATCTTAGTTCAGTAGCGTGTGGTGTACCAAATTGAGGGACATCTCAAGGGAGTGTTTTTTGTAAAGATACGTCAGACTTATCAAACAATGTCGGATGTTTGATAGAATAGGCGCAAATTAAGGTAGTGCCGATTCAAGCATAACTGACTTCAAAAATTCCTCTCATGATAAATTCCCACATTGTTTTTAACACTATGGTCAACATCTCTGAGTTCTTTATGAAGCAGCATCAGAACAGATAGTCCATTGTTTTTGCTAAAAACCTCCCCACACTTTTTATACCCACACAGTTCTTGAGCAAGAAAAAGATAGTCAAGTCAGCACCTCCTGAGAAAATAGAATAAATGGCAGGCGAGAATCTGCTGTGACAGCAATGCAAGAGCAAACAAGCACAAAGATGTAGCCTGCAGGTGCTACAATTTCTGCAAATGTAACATTATTTTACATTGTATTGCTGCTACAGTATATTTACTATAAATTTGAAGTCTACAAGTTTGATCAAATAGTTCTTGCACAGGGGACCTCTACTGTCAGAGTCTACCTTTGATTTGCATGTATAATTCTTATGAATTAGGCTAACAAACTTTTCTTAAGACATTGATCGTTGTATAGATATAGGTATTTATATAGCAATAAAAGGAACAATGGTAAAAGATCCTAAACAGATTGTTTTGTCATTGATTTATCAGGTCTCTAAAATGCGCTACGGTCCACAAAGTCCACAAGGTTAACATTAGTTTAGCCCTGTGGACCCTGATATACATTAACTTTATTCAGCCTACACTCATCTGCAAAAATGTAAGGGGCCTTTTAAATGGGCAAATATTCTGCCATGTAACAAGAGCTGATCGACAATAACAGCATGTGAATCGGTGCTTGTTATCTGCATTTACATGCGTTCATTATCATTAGTATGGGCATGAAAGATCTGTAATGTGATTGTTTGTTCCGAACAATGATTTTTAATACTGCATTGCTCGATTACTCGGAGTCGTAGCCTGTTTACTCAGGGGGATGATTAGGAATTGGCGTTGTTCATCGCTTCTCTTGTAAAAGGATCCTTCCATCCATAGGGTTATAGGTACTGTATGAATCCCTTACACATGGATAGATGCATGTACACATAGAATTCTTCCTCCAGCTCTATTCCCTGATATTAGCATTCAGCATTTTATAAAGTATGAAGGCCAGGTTTGCCTTCTAAAGCTATTAACCTAAATGCATGACGCTTTTTAAAGTATACTAAATGATTTGACCTCTATAAAGATGACGTCTAGAATTGTTCCCATGCCAAGACCAACTCTGGATCCAAATAAAAAATTTTTTATAGCGTTGAAAGAATTCCCACTGGATAATCTGTGCAAGCTGTAACTAAAATTTGCACACTTGGCAAATTCTTAGATAGCAATAAAGAAAAGAGCATAAGTAAACAGGAACAATCCATATTTTTAATAAAGCAAGCCATTTTTTATTCTTTTACATTCAGACATCTCAAACTAGTGTGTATACCGTTTCATAAAGTAGGTCCACCATGATTTCACTAAGGGCTCATCCTTACAACTGTATTTGCGTCTCCATCCGTTCCGCAATTTTGCAGCCCCGCAAAAAAGATAAAGCATGTCCTATTCTTGTCTGTAATTGTGGACAAGAATAGGCATTTCTATTATAGGGCTTTGCTATGTGCATTCCGCAAAATGCAAAAGCACACGGCCAGTATCTGTGTTTTGCAGATCTGTAATTTGTGGACCACAAAACACATACGGTAATCTGAATGAGCTCTAATTGTATAACTTCTAAAAAGTTAAACCTAAGCTCTCATGGTGATTGACTATGACAGACTACAACTATATTGCTGACTAGAACTTTATTTTCCCTATACCAGTGATAATGTACAGGGTTCAAGTAATTTAACTGTTAGGATACCGGAGTTTTTTTTTTTGTTTTTGCATTTTCATTTTTCTTCCTTATCTTCCTTGAGTCATAACTTTTTTATTTTTCTGTTCACATAGCTGTACGAGGGCTTATTTTTTTGCAGGACAAGTTGTACTTTCTAATGCCACCATTTAATGTAGTGGGAAGCGGGAAAAAATTCCAAATGGGGTGAAATGGGAAAAAAACGCAATTCCGCCACCTTTTTACGGGTTTTGTTCCCATGGCATTCCGTTTGTAGCAAAACTGACCTGTGCCCTCTCTGAGTCAGTACGATTACAACGATACCGCATACTGTATGTATAGTTTTTTATATCTAAATAGTGTAAAAATAAATATAAACTTTGAAAATATATTTTTTTTAAATCACCATATTCTGACCCCCATACCTTTTTTATAGTTATATCTATTGAGCTGTGTGGAGGCTATTTTTTTGCAGGACAATCTGAAGTTTTTATTGATACCAATTTTGAGTGTGTGTAACTTTCTGATCACATTTTATTTCCTTTTTTTGGGGGTAGGAGAAGTGTTGAATGGAAAAATGGCAAATTGGTCATTTTGACCCGTTTTCCATTACGCCATTCGCCGGATTGGAAAAATATTTTTATATTTTAATAGTATGGACATCTTCAGTTGCGGCGATACCCATGATTTTTATATTTTTTGTTATTTATGTATTTATTTTTTTATTCTACAGAAGGGGGGGGGGTGAATTAAACTTTTCTGTTATGATTTTGAAACTCGTGTTCGAGCCTACAAAATCAAATTTTTTAGTTTTTCATTTTGAACATTCATGGATTTTTTTTACATTGTTTAATATTCAGAATTGTTCATCTCTTATGTTGGCCTGCCACTTGATGCAAAGCTGAAAAAAAGGAAAAAAAGGTACAAATGAACATAAATTGGGTAAACTTGCAGGCCCCACCAACTCCATCCCACCTCACGCACCCTTTTTTAGGCTACAGGAACGCATGGAGCAGGAATGCCACTTGTGACATAATTTTTTGTAATTGGTATTTAAAAAGTCGCAAACAAAAGTCTGACACTTTCTGGTGCAGGGGGATGATAAATCTTTTCCCAAATGTTTAACCCTCTTGCTGCGTGCGATGGGCAGATATGGCACCTGCTCGCACGTGCAGTGGGTGTCACAGCTGGCGGGTCTCCACTGATTCAAACAGCAGAGACCCGCAGCTAATTACTGCGACTGGCAATAATGCCTATCGTGGTAATCAAAGCCTTTGGATGCTGTGATCAATTGAGATCACTGCATCTAAAGGGTGAAAAACCTGGAATCTCGCTAAAGAGACCCAGTGCATTTAACTCTGACCTCCATAGCAGACCGTCCCCTTAACTGTGATCTAGGGTGGCCAGAGGTCTGGCTTTAGGCCGGACAGTCCGTCTTTCAGACTCCCTGTCCTCCATTCGGAACAGGGCCTGGACAGACACAGGGATGTCTTTTTGTACAGCTCACTCTCAGACAGCAGCACTGTGTTGTCTGAGCATGAGCTGCAGGGATAAAATTAACCCTCCCTCCCACCACTGTAGCTGACAGAAGTTCATTTTCACCTTCATTTTTTCAATCCCCATCGGCTGTGGAGTGGGAGGGGGCGTGGCCTAAACCGGGTCAGGGGCATGACTTAGCTGGACCTGGGGGTGGGGTTTTAAGTCTGTCTTTTGTGGCTGGCCTGAATAGCCACTCTACCTGCCCCCTGAACTGTGACTTCCACAGCACTCCGCTCCCTTAACAGTGTAATCCACAGCACACTGTCCCCTTTAACCACTTCAGCCCCCCTAGCTTAAACACCCTTAATGACCAGGCCATTTTTTACAATTCCGCACTACACTACTTTCACCGTTTATTGCTCCATCATGCAACTTACCACCCAAATGAATTTTACCTCCTTTTCTTCTCACTAATAGAGCTTTCATTTGGTGGTATTTCATTGCTGCTGACATTTTTACTTTTTTTGCTATTAATCAAAAATTACCGAAATTTTTGCAAAAAAATGACATTTTTCACTTTCTGTTGTAAATTTTTTTTAAAAAAACTACATTTCTATATAAATTTTTCTCTAAATTTATTGTTCTACATGTCTTTGATAAAAAAAAGTCCAATAAGTGTATATTTATTGGTTTGGGTAAAAGTTATAGCGTTTACAAACTATGGTGCAAAAAAGTGAATTTCGGCATTTTGAAGCAGCTCTGACTTTGTGAGCACCTGTCATGTTTCTTCAGGTGCTAGAATGCCAGGATAGTATAAATACCCCCCAAATCACACCATTTTAGAAAGAAGACACCCCAAAGTATTCGCGGAGGGGCATGGTGAGTTCATGTATCATTTCATTTTTTTTCACAAGTTAGCGGAAAATGACACTTTCTGATAAAAAAATAAAAAAAAAAGTTTCAATTTCTGATAACTTCTGGCAAAAAAATAAAAATAAAATCTCAGACGGACTCACTATGCCCCTCAGTGAATACCTTGGGGTGTCTACTTTCCGAAATGGGGTCATTTGTGGGGTGTGTTTACTGTTCTGGCATTTTGGGCGGGGCTAAATTGTGAGCCGCCATGTAAAACCTAAAGGTACTCGTTGGAATTTGGGCCCCTTTGTGCACCCAGGCTGCAAAAAGTGTCACTCATGTGGTATCGCCGTACTCAGGAGAAGTAGGGCAATGTGTTTTGGGGTGTATTTTTACATATACCCATGTTGGGTGAGAGAAATATCTCTGTAAATTGTCAACTTTGTATAAAATTTTTTAAAAGTTGTCGTTTACAGAGATATTTTTCACACAAAGTATGGGTATATATAAAAATACACCCTAAAACACATTGCCCTACTTCTCCTGAGTACAGCATGTATGTCATACTTTTGCAGCCTATGTGCCTAAACCTAATGAGTACCTTTAAGATTTCACAGGGCATTTTTACGCATTTGGATTCCAGACTTCTTCTCACGCTTTAGGGGCCCTAAAATGCCAGGACAGTATAAATACCCCACATGTGACCCCATTTTGGAAGAAGACACCCCAAGGTATTCTGTGAGGGGTATGGTGAGTTCATGTAAAATTTTATTTTTGTCACAAGTTAGTGGAATATGAGACTTTGTAAAAACAAAATAAAAAAAAAAACAATTTCGCTGACTTGTGCCAAAAAATAAAAATTCTGTGGACTCACCATGCCCCTCACGGAATACCTTGGGGTGTCTTCTTTCCAAAATGGGGTCACATGTGGGTATTTATACTCACCTGGCATTTTAGGGGCCCTAAAGTGTGAGAATCCAAATGCATAAAATGGCCTGTGAAATCCTAAGGCTACATGCACACGTTCAGGATTCATGTGCGAGAATCCGCACTGAAATCTGCCGGTGTTCGCGAGGCAAACTGCGGCGGTAAATCCGCATCAATAGGTCGCGGATTTGCATGCGGATTTGCATGCGGATTTGCATGCGTGATTTGCACGCGGATTTTCCGTGATGCGGATCCAGCATCAAAATCCGGCACTGTGTAGCGTGCACCATCCGGATTTTATCCTCCACATTGAAGTGAATTGAGAAAATCCGCAAGATATCCGGACAGGAAAAAAAGAATTGACATGCTGCGGATTTTAAAATCCGCACCGCAGGTCAAAACTGCGCTGAAAAATCCGCGATCGTGTGCATTGAGAATTTCAAATTCTCATACAATACAATGTACAAGATGTACGTGTGCGGATTTTCTGCATGACGCAAATCCAGCAAGGAAAATCCCGCACGTCAATCCTGATCGTGTGCATTCAGCCTAAAGGTACTCATTGGTTTTAGGGCCCTTTGTGCATCTATGGCTGCAAAAAGTGTCACTCATGTGGTATCGCCGTACTCAGGAGAAGTAGGGCAATGTGTTTGGGGTGTATTTTACATATACCCATGCTGCGTGTGAGAAATATCGCTGTAAACGACAACTTATTACATTTTTTTATTCAAAGTTGTCAATTTACAGAGATATTTCTCTCACCCAGTATGGGTATATGTAAAAATACACTCCAAAAATTAAAAAGTGTTGCCCTACTTCTCCTGAGTACGGCGATACCACATGTGTGACACTTTTTGCAGCCAAGATGCGCAAAGGCCCAAATTCCAATGAGTACCTTTTAGGAGGGCATTTTTACGCATTTTTCTTCTCACGCTTTAGGGCCTCTAAAATGCCAGGGCAGTAGAAATACCCACATGTGACCCCATTTTGGAAAGAAGACACCCCAAGGTATTCCATGAGGGGCATGGCGAGTTCATAGAAGATTTTTTTGGCACAAGTTAGTGGAAATTGATTTTTATTGTTTTTCTCACAAAGTCTCCTTTCCGCTAACTTTTGACAAAAGTTTAATTTTTCATGGACTCATTATGCCCCTCAGCAGACTACCTTGGGGTGTCTTCTTTCAAAATGGGTCACATGTGGGGACTATACTGCCCTGGCATTCTAGGCCTAAAGCGTGAGAGAGAAAATGCGAAAATGCTCTCCTAAAAGGTACTCGTTAGATTTAGCCTCTAGCATCTTGGCTGCAAAAGTGTCACACATGTGGTATCGCCGTACTCAGGAGAAGTAGGGCAATGTGTTTGGGGTGTATTTTTACATATACCCATGCTGGGTGAGAGAAATATCTCTGTAAATTGACAACTTTGAATAAAAAATTTAAAAAGTTGTCGTTTACAGCGATATTTCTCACACCCAGCATGGGTATATGTAAAAATACACCCAAACACATTGCCCTACTTCTCCTGAGTACGGCAATACCACATGAGTGACACTTTTTGCAGCCAAGATGCGCAAAGGGGCCCTAAAACCAATGAGTACCTTTAGGATTTCACAGGCCATTTTTACGCATTTGGATTCTCACGCTTTAGGACTCCTAAAATGCCAGGGCAGTATAAATACCCCACATGTGACCCCATTGTGGAAGAAGACACCCCAAGGTATTCTGTGAGGGGCATGGCGAGTTCACAGAATGTTACAAGTTAGCGGAAATTGATTTATTTTTTTTTTTACAGTCTCATATTCCACTAACTTGTGACAAAAAATAAAATTTTGATTTTGCATGAACTCACCATACCCCTCACGGAATACCTTGGGGTGTCTTCTTTCTAAAATGGGGTCACATGTGGGGTTTTTGTACTGCCCTGGCATTTGAGGGTCTCCGCAATCATTACACGTATGGCCAGCATTAGGAGTTTCTGCGATTCTCCGTATATTGAGCATACGGGTAATGAGATTTTTTCCGTTCAGCCTCTGCGCTGAAAAAAATGAACGGCACAGATTTTTCATTCGCATCGGTCAATGTGGATGAAAAAATCTCTGCCAAAATCAGTGACTGCGGTGCGGTGGGCTGGGCGCTAGCTACCTAACAAGTAGCTAGCTAACTGGTGGTGATAAGGGACCCTTATGCCCCATTCACACGTCCGAAATTCTGTTTGCGGAACGGAATTGCGGACCCATTCATTTCTATGGGGACAGACTTTGTCCCGCTCGGATCCGGAATTATGGATCCGCGCTTCTGGGTCTGCACTTCCGTTCGCAAAAATATAGAACATGTCCTATTCTTGTCCGCAATTGCGGACAAGAAAAAGCATTTTCTATATAGTTCTGGCAATGTGCGGATCTGCAAAATGCGGAAAGCACATTGCCGGTGTCCGTGTTTTGAGGATCCGCGGATCGGATCCGCGGATCGGATCCACGGATCCGTGAATCCACGGATCCGCAAAACACATATGGACGTCTGAATGGAGCCTTACAAGGGGTGTGATCAGTGATCAATGGGGGTGATCAGGGGGTCTAGATGGGGTGATCAAGGGGTTAATAGGTGAGGAGGGGGGTGGGGGGTCGTTAGTGTAGTGTTTGGTGCAACTTTACTGTGTTACCTGGTCCTCTGGTGGTCGATCCCAGCAAATGGGACCACCAGAGGACCAGGTAGCAGGTATACCAGACGCTGTTCACAAAACAGCGTCTGGTATACATGTTTGATGTGATTTATATCGCATCTACAGCCTGCCAGCGATTGATCATCGCTGGCAGGCTGTAGTTTAACTCTCCAGACGCGCGCTCCTTCACAGGAACTCACGGGTCTCGCGAGAGGACGCGCCGATGCGTCCACTCAGAAGATCCCGGCCGCCCGCAGGACGCAATCCTGCGTACGGCGGTGTGGGACTGGTTAAAGCTGACCTACAGCAATGAAGAAAAATAGCTGGGTTGTTATGGAAACCTGGTGTAAAACTGTGTGTATGCGGAAACTAAGAGCCTGCCAGCTTTTATTGGCTGATATGGGTCATGTGACCAGGCTTCTATTGGCTAATCCATTTTTTTGGGAATATCTCAGGAACAGTACATGCTAGAGATGTGAGACCTGGTCTAAAATCCTCCCGGACACCTGATGTACCTGTGTGCCAAATTTTGTGATTGTAAATGCGTCGATGCGGATTCCTTTAGCGGACATACACACACACTAACATACACTCAGCTTTATATATTAGATATGTAGCTAAAGGCTTATGGGCCCTGATGCAAGAGTTCAGCTTGGGCCCCCCTTCCCTTAGTGCTGTGTGACCAGAGGCAGGGAAGCACATGGCCTTCATGCTGCTTGAGGCAAAATTTGAAACGGCGCCCCCCTCACCCCAATTCTTGACCTAACCCTTTCCCTCCAGTCAGAAGTGTAACTTGCAGATTTTGGGCCCCAATGCAAAATCTATGACAGAGCTCTCTTAGCATGCACTTTCTATTATACCGGTGTCTTCTTATGTGGTACAAGGGCCTTTGGGCCCCCTCAGGCTCCTGGGCCCGATAGCGTATGCTACCTCTGCATCCCCTATAGCTACGCCCCTAAATATATATATATATATATATATATATAAACAAAGGAAGAAGACTGCGGCACCGCTGAATAGTGAAATAAGGTGGATCCTTTATTCACCCTAGTGCATGCGACGTTTCGATCCTCTCAATGGGATCCGTATCAAGCTTGATACGGATCCCATTGAGAGGATCGAAACGTCGCATGCACTAGGGTGAATAAAGGATCCACCTTATTTCACTACCCAGCGGTGCCGCAGTCTTCTTCCTTTGCTTGTATACGGCCTAGTCCAGGCCTTTTGACCGCGGGCACGCCATCCTACTCAGTTGAGTGCCGCCATTGGAGATATCTTTTTTTCACTATATATATATATATATATATTTCATGCTGTATAATGTGACATGCTTGTTTGAAAAAGGCTGTTTAGACAAAACACTACATATTTGCCTGTATTTTGTTGAATAGGAGATTTATTTTCATTAAAAAGTAAGTGCTGATTCGCTTCTTCCACTACTCCCAGTTGGGGGATTAACAGGGCATTAGATGGGGAAAGGTAGGATTTTAAGACTTTGCTCGTTAATGTTTGCTAATTAGTCCATCTAATGTACTGTACATACAGAGATGTGTATATATAATGAGGCGGTTATATCATCCTTCAGATATAGTAGCTGACATCCCCCTATATCCTTTCCTGGCTCACAGTCTGCACATCGCTGGCTCTTGTGGTTTGCCTTCTGGTAAGCTGTCATCTCTGCAGTACTCGGAACCACTACATGATACACAATGGGGGACATTGATCAAGTGAAAAAAAGTCACTTATTATATCGTATGCCATATGTGCACTTTTTAAGCTCATCCGCACTTGAAGTGCCAATAAAATGGGTGGGGCTTAACGGGAAGGGCTTCATGTGGCCTACCAGATTTACTATAACTATCGCATAAATTAAAGCTGAAGTCTGTGCCATCCTGTAGCTGGCATAAACTTTAATTTCTGGCGCACGGCATGTCAAACATGCACCTACTGTAGTTTATTAATAAAATTAGGTGCATTTCACGCCATTGCAGCGAAATCTAGACTGGCAATATGCATAAAATAAACATATATCTCTGCAGGCTAGAAGGGAGGTCAAATGAGCGGTATCACACTGGCTTACAATCTCCTGGCACTCCGCATGTATAGTAGATCCCTACCTTAATTCCGGTAGTTAGCTGTACTTGCTTTTCTTTGCCAGCCAGTATGCGCTAGAAGCTTCTTGTTATAGCCGATGTTCTTCTGCTCAACCACCACGTGCACCGTCCAGGCCAGTGGCAGACGTGCGCGGAAGCCATGGACGTGCACACATAGGGCTCAAAGGGGGCTTGAGCCCCTGCCCTTTTCTGTCTCTGCCCCTTTAATGCCCTTCTTTTTTTTTTTTCCGGGGTCGGCGGCGCTAGGTGGAACAAGCGGCTGCCTTTTTTTCCCCACTTTTGCAATTGCCAGGCGGCGGGCGTGTGTCAGCCGGGCCCGTGCGGCGCATGCACGCAGCACTATTCAGCGCTGCAGTCAAGTGCCTCAGTACTAGTCACGTGGGGGTGGCGCGCGGGAGTCTGGAGCTGAGCTGAATTCAACGTGCAACTACTAGTGGTGCTCATCGGTGAGTGAGCTTGTGTGGTGCTCGAGTGAGTGCCACTGCTGTCAGTCTGTCACTGTGCCAACATGGAGGGGTTGTCCGGTCGGGGGAGAAATGTACCATGGGGGGTGGGGATTCAAGATGTGCTGCAGTGCTGCCAGTGCAAGGCCCAGAAATGTGTGGGAGAAACTACTGTGTGTGGGGCAAATTACTATTACTATGTGGGGGCAGTGTGGGGACAAATTACTATGTGGGGGCAGTGTGGGGACAAATTACTATGTGGGGGCAAATTACTATGTGGGGGCAGTGTGGGGACAAATTATTATGTGGGGGCAGTGTGGGGACAAATTATTATGTGGGGGCAAATTATTATGTGGGGGCAGTGTGGGGACAAATTATTATGTGGGGGCAGTGTGGGGACAAATTATCATGTGGGGGCAGTGTGGGGATAAATTACTCTGTGGGGGCAGTGTGGGGACAAATTACTCTGTGGGGGCAGTGTGGGGACAAATTACTATGTGGGGGCAGTGTGGGGACAAATTATTATGTGGGGGCAAATTACTATATGGGGGCAGTGTGGGGACAAATTACTATGTGGGGTCAGTGTGGGGACAAATTACTATGTGGGGTCAGTGTGGGGACAAATTACTATGTGGGGGCAAATTACTGTGTGAGGGCAGTGTGGGGGCAATCACTATGTGGGGGCAGTGTGGGGACAAATTACTGTGTGGGGGCAATCACTGTGTGGGGGCAGTGTGGGGTAAATTACTGTGTGGGGGCAAATTACTATGGGGGACAGTGTGGGGAAAATTACTTTATTGGGGTGTTGCTATTGGGGAGGCACTGTAGGGGCAATTCTATTATTTTTGGGGACACTATACAGGGATTACTGCCTGGAGCACAATATAGGGTGTTATTATTACTGGGGGCACTCTAGGGGACATTATAGCTGCTGTGGACACTATAGGGACATTTGGGGTAATTTATCAAACTGGTGTAAAGTAGAACTGGCTTAGTCGCCCATAGCAACCAATCAGATTCCACCTTTCATTTTTGACAGCTCTTTTGGAAATCCACTTTTCTTTTACACCACTTTGATAAATGACCCCAATTATGTCTATTAGGGTCAGTATTTTTCAGCAGTATAATACCTGGGGCATTGGGGAGCTCCAGGGGCACAGTATTAGGAGTGGCAGCAGGATGGGGAGGGGATGAAAACATTGAGAAATCTAACGTGTCTGTATTATAAACTCTGTAGAGACGAGATGCGGCTGAAAGAATTTACCATGGCGGTCTAACGGAGGAGAAGAGGAAAGAGAAGGTCTACATGACAGGAGATGTAAAAGGTATGTGGTCCATCCTGCCGGCGGCAGCGCAATTTATTCACAGATACAATTGAGTCAACAGTCTGTCCTATCACCAGTGCAGGGTTAGGGTGACAGGGTCCTTTAAGGCTAGCGCAGGGGCTACCTGGGTAGAGGACGTGCGTGACGCACGTCTGTTACGTCACGTGACAGGTGCCCTTTTTTTTATTTTAAGCCCCTGCCCTTCAAAATGTCTGTGCACGTCCCTGGCGGAAGCTGCTATCCGCTGATATCCGGGACGCCGCTCCATATTGGGACCTTTTATAGGAGCACATTTAGGGGACATCTACAGACTTTTAAGAGCAGCGACTGGTGGGTGCTCATTATTTTAGAAACTTTGTTGCAACGGACATTTTTATGGTGATACATTTCAATCAAATATTATTCACCTCAGCACAATCAGCGCTTTATTTGATGATCTTCATTATTTTGCACATGTGTTTTCTCACAGATTTTTAGCCTTTTGGCACTTTACTGGCGACTTTGATCTAATGCACTATTGCACTTTTTGAATGTATGGGATAATCTACTGTTTTTATCTATTCTAAATAAATTTGCTTCATATGATATCCATTTGTTAAGGAGAGTGCCCTACTATTTATATACTATTATAGCCCTCAATAAGTATTACAATATATTTACAGTTTTCATCTTTTCACATAGATTCCATTTGTATGCCAACTATAACGCTGAGATTATGCCCCTAAATTCAGCCCTCTCTATTCCATCGTATTATACCGATTCATTTAACACAAAAGTTGTACTATTTCCATATTACTACACAGCCTTTACATGAATGTAACAAGGACGCAATAATAGGACTCATCAGGAAAATGATGACGTGAGGATTGCCTCATTATGGCCCATTTACCCATCACAAGCTTGTCATTGTGATGCGCTGACAGTTCAAGTGATTATCGATTCAGACTACATAAAGCATGTGTTACGTTGCAGAACGGGTTCATCTTTTCTTAAAGGGCTTCTGTCACCCCCCTTAACCCATTTTTCACTAGCTGACATTAGCTATTTGCTAATGTCAGCTGAGTTGAAATATATATTTTTTACCTTATCTGAAGCTGGCAATTCTGTTAAAAAGGCACTTTTATAATATTCAAATCATCTTCGCTACCAGCAAGTTGGGCGTATACTTGCTGGTAGCCGCCGCATCTAGATGAGTTATGCACGCCCCCTTCCTCGTTTGATAGACAGGGCCAGCGCTTTCTCCTCCTCGCACTGGCCCTGTCTGAAGATGAAATCCCGCGCCTGCGCCGTACCGCTCAGTAGTCGGCGCAGGCGCTCTGAGTGAGGACGCGAGCTTTGCCGCTCCGTCCTCAGTGCGCCTGCGCCGATACGTCACCGCTACACCGGAAGGAGCGGGTGTAGCGGTGACGTATCGGCGCAGGCGCACTGAGGACGGAGCGGCAAAGCTCGCGTCCTTCACTCAGAGCGCCTGCGCCGACTACTGAGCGGTACGGCGCAGGCGCGGGATTTCATCTTCAGACAGGGCCAGTGCGAGGAGAAAGCGCTGGCCCTGTCTATCAAACGAGGAAGGGGCGTGCATAACTCATCTAGATGCGGCGGCTACCAGCAAGTATACGCCCAACTTGCTGGTAGCGAAGATGATTTGAATATTATAAAAGTGCCTTTTTAACAGAATTGCCAGCTTCAGATAAGGTAAAAAATATATATTTCAACTCAGCTGACATTAGCAAATAGCTAATGTCAGCTAGTGAAAAATGGGTTAAGGGGGGTGACAGAAGCCCTTTAAAGGAGCTTTCACATAGACCAATAATCAGGCCAATTATTGGGGATTGTAGAAACACTCATTCCCCATAATTGGCCTGTGTAAAAGGTGCTTTCAAACATTCAATGCAAGCGAATGCTTCTTTATCAAGTGATTGGGTCCTTTGACAGGTAACATAAATCATTTCTGGCTAGCAGATCTGCCTGTGTGAACAGGGATCTGCTGCCCAAGAACAATGATTTTCCTTGGGGACAAGCAATCGCAGTAGCAATCTCTTGTCCCTATACTGCATGTAAATGCAGCCCTCGTCCGCTGATGATTAGGGAATTATTGGGGATGTTTGGTTCATTTCCGATAATTGCCTGAAACAATGGCCCCTATAAAAGGACCTTAACTTCTTGATGCTTGCATGTAAATCAGTCGGCATACTGGTTATAATCACCTGGTCCTCGCATCTAGGAAAGTGTCCCATATCACAGCAGAAAGTAAGACCAGCACTTACTTTAGATTTGTCACGTTTCCTGATTTATTGCCACATTATATTACACGTTACGTGTTTCGTTTCTAACTCAAGCCTTCTTCAAACATGTAAAGAATACCCGAGTTAGAGCAGAAACTAGTGATGAAGTTCAGAAAAATTAGATTCAGCTGCTTCTCTGAAATTCAATTCGTGACAAATTACTTCAACGCGAAGTGCATTCCTTTGTATGTAGTGGGTGCAATGATGGAGAGTGGCAATCATGCCACCTCCCCTCATTGAACCCCCTCAGACACCGCGTTCATACATGATCGCAGCATCTGATGCTACAATTGAGGCCTTTTAGGGGTTAATCAGGTTAAAAAAATAAAATATACTCAACTTATCCTTTTGCTCGCAGAGAGGCTGTCACGGCAATCTTGATTGAAGACATCACTCAATACCATTTTCATTAATGATGCCACCGTCCCTAGCCAGCGAACTGATGTGGTGACATCACACGTTACCCTGCAGGATATTTAACCTGCTACTCCGAGTTAAATAATAAATAGAAAAAACTTTCTTATAACATTGTATGGAAGTTTATATGCAGGGGTAACTCAAGTTATAATACTAATTGGTTCTGGGACAGCCATTGTAAGTTGAAAATATTGTACCTACTTTACTACACAAATATAACCCAAGCTATAACCGCAATTATTGGAGATGCGATCAGCACTTAGGGACTTATTACCACCTATGGTGGACTTGCCCCCGTATAGTACCTTACTGGACGCATATCATATCTCAGATTAATGCGATAATGAAGACAAATTTACCTCTCACTCCTGAGATATGCCTGTTCCAACTCCTATCCAGTAGACTCCCCAGACATACTGCGAAACTATTGAGGCACCTTCTTGCTGCTGCCCGCATATTAATACCCACGTTGTGGAAAGCACCGCATCCACCCTTCATTCAGCCATTGGCTAGATAAAGTGGATTTGCTGTACCGTCTGGAGGAGCTATCAAGTTGGAAATCCAAGACACATAAGCGATAACATCTTCTGTCTCGTATGGGCCCCCTGGGCGACATTCCGACAATTCACTACTCACCATTGACTTTTGACCGATACGGTTATGATACATATCCGAAGGGCTTCTCTGATCTCACCCTCCCCCCCCCCTTACCTCCCCACCTATTGTTTGATGTCTAAACAACGTATACATGGGCGTAGCTATAGTGGGTGCAGAGGTAGCAGTCGCTACCAGGCCCAGGAGCCTGAGGGGCCCCAAAGACCCTTGTGCCGTATAAGAAGACCAAGCACTGAGAAGGGGGCCCAAGCTGAACTCTTGCACCAGGGCCCATGAGCCGTTAGCTACGCCCCTGAACATATACAACGTGTTTCTTCCCCCATTTACTGTATACCGGATTTCAGATTTAATGCTTCAATCACTTTCTAGAGGAATATCTAACTGATAATTGTTATGTCTTAAATTTGCCGGCCTTGAGCCGCACATAATTCCAGTTTTTCATTTACTGTAATCACCCTTGTTGCTCTGTCCTCTGAAATATTGCTACCTATGTATACTGTGTTACGGTGCTTCTCATGTGCGCTTTCTGTGTATACTATTGTACTACTATTCTTGGGCACTTTTGTAAACTATGACACTCATGTATACTAAAACATTGATAGTTGTTATATTCTTACATTATAAAATAATAAAAAGAATTTGAAAAGAAAAAGAAAATATTGTACCTTGAGATCATAACTCTATGGAAAACTAGTAAATGGTTTTAAAGTTGCCCACATGTCATGCTAAAATATGAAATAATGAGGATTATAGTCAAATGAGCAGATAACTAATACAAGTAAAGCTGGAGGGTCTGTGACATTGTATGTTTAATATGGTTTTAAGTTTTATTTCTATTGTTAGCTGAAAATATTTGATCCTCATTCCACTGTAACTTAAGGAAACTCCTGTTACAAGCAACAGGGATCTGACTATTGCTTCAAGTTTATCTATTTACAAACCTCAGCAGTTTTCACCTGAATCTAGTTTTGTTTATCATCTAGCCTTGCCTGGTTGATTAGGGTGGAGTGCTGATAGTTGAGTCTATTTATATCCAAGCCCCACTTGAGATATTGTGTTTGCCTTATGCATTCACTCCCATATTCTGATCGTGTTCTAGTTTAGTGTGTATTCAGAAATCTGTATTGCCATGGAGTCTATTGTGTTTTCTGTATATTTTGGAACCTGCTGCTCCACAGAGTTTAGTGTGTTCTATGTGTTTGGAATTTGTTTATAGATGTGCTGTTGTCCTAGCTGGGTAGAAATCAGATAGGGTCAGTTTAGCATTAATCCATTTCTGTTCCCTGTCATTCATCCGCTATCTAACTGGATGCCATTCACTTGCCATCAATTCTATCGCTAGATCATCTCCCCCTTTGTGGCCCTCAGTATTTGGTTCCTGTCACCCACCTGCGCGCTTAAGGCCCCATTCATACATCCGCAAGTGTTTTACGGATCCACGGATCTACGGATCTGCAAAACACGGACATCGGCGATGTGCGCTCCTCAATTTGCGGACCGCACATCGCCTGCACTATATAGAAAATGCCCTTTCTTGTCCGCAATTGCGGACAAGAATAGGACATGTTCTATTTTTTTCGGGAACGCGATTGCAGACCTGGAAGTGCCGATCCGCAATTGCGGACCCGGGCGGGACATCATCTGTCCCCATAGGAATGAATGGGTCCGCAATTCCGTTCCGCAAAATGCAGAACAGAATTGCGGACGTGTGAATGGGGCCTTAGTGTCTTAGTGTTTTCTGACAGTATTAATATGTGCTTCATTTATGTAGTTTTGTTCTACTGTCCAGTTGTTCATTGGGCATTTCCTTTTGTAGGTCCCGGGAGACTTTGAGAACCATGAGTCACAATTAGGACATATGAAATATGACTGCGTAGGTGAAGTCCAGTGCTGCAGTATTGTGCCCAACAGGAATCATTACACTACTGTAATTATATACAATCAATTTCTATCAAGAAAAAGCTGGAAGAAATGAAGTTATTAATGCAAATGTGAGCAAGGCATTTAGGTGTAACGGTAATGCCCTGCTTGCACTTAAGGTTCATTTGCATATATTACATTTTTTTAAATTGATTTTTCTCAGCAATGTGGACACATATGAACATAGAACCAACACAAATGCCCATGTAACAGGTCAGCCATAGCTTCATAGGTACAAATCTGCTGACAGACGCACTTTAAGATCGGCTCATTACTTCTCAATCACAGGTCCAAATATGTGCAGAACCCCCGGAGTAAGGTCAGTCAACAAGGTTTATTTGGATGAATCATCACTACAAGTTATGACTAAGGTGATTAACTGAAAAACATAAAACTTGTCACATCAGCTCTGCCCTTAGATATTTTAATGTTGGGTCCAATAAATGTTACTCTTTGGGGTACTTTCACACTAGCGTTTTGGATTCCGTTTGTGAGATCCGTTAAGCCCCAGTGCATTCTGAATGGATAAGGATCCGTTCACAATGCATCAGTTCGGCTCCGTTCCGCTTCTATTTTGTTTTGGAGGCGGACACCAAAAGGCAGCATGCAGCGTCTGAAGAGGCGGAGCCTAACGTATCCGTTTGGAATTACAATGTAAGTCAATAGGGACGAATCCGTTTTCAATGACACAATATGGTGCATTTGAAAACTGATCCGTTCCCTATTGACTTTCAATGTAATTCAAAACGGATCCGTTTTGGACTTTGTCATTTTTCTTTAAAACTAATGCAAACGGATCCGTTCTGAACGGATACAAACGTTTGCATTATAGGTGCAGATCTGTCTGTGCAAATAAACAGACGGATCTGCACCAACGCAAGTGTGAAAGTACCCTTAACTGGATATTGTGCTGGAATCTCTTCGTTTTGATTTTTAACAACACATAAATACAGGGGCGTAGCTAAAGGCTCAGAGTCATGGGCCCTGGTACAAGAATTCAGCTTGGGCACCTCCCCCTTCACTCAGCGCTGGTGCACCTAGCTTCCGTGCCAAATTCTCAACCTAACCCTTTCCCTCCAGTCCTACTGTTAAAGGGGTTGTCCACTTTTTACTACTGATGACCAAGGTCATCACTATCAGATCGGCAGGGTCCCCAGCCCCCCCTGCCGATTAGCTGTTTGAAGTGAGGGCAGTGCTCATATGAGAGCTGCTTTCTCTGCTTTGTTCACCTGCTCCAGAGCCCCAATACACCTCAGACCAGACCTCCAGACCCCCAATCAGACCCCCATTAGACCTCCAGACCCCCAATCAGACCCCAGTAGACCTCCAGACCCCCAATCAGACCCCAGTAGACCTCCAGACCCCCAATCAGACCCCCATTAGACCTTCAGATCCCCAATAAGACCCCCATTACACCTCCAGACCCCATTAGACCTCTAGACCCCCAATCAGACATCCACACCCCCATTAGACTAGTGTTGAGCGCGAATATTCTAATAGCGAATTTTTATCGTGAATATCGGCACTTTGCTAATTCGCGATTATTTTTTTTTGTTATATTTTTTTCTTTCCCACTTCCCAAAAGTAGTTCTTACCTGTCCTGAGGATTCCTAGCTTCCTGGCTGCTCCTGTGCCCGTTGCCACTTCTGCCGACTTCCGTGCTCATGGAGCGTCCCCATCACCATGGGAACGTCTCCATATACTAAAATGTACTGTCGGATTTGAGAATTACGTTGAAAACGCAATGCGATTAATTCAAGTTATATTAATCGCATTGCGATTACAACTTAGCAGTGCACTGCTGTCTTACATATTAGGCTAGAATTAACGAATATAGAATATAGAAGCAGTGCTAAGTAGAAATCGCAATGCGATTACTCCAAGTTACATTAATCGCATTGCGATTTCAATTAGCACTGCTATAATATATTACATTTTCGTTAACTTCGTTAATTCTAGCAAGCTGACCCATTATAAACCCAGCTCGAAGTTGAAATCGCAATGCGATTAATATAACTTGAAGTAATCGCATTGCGATTTCGACTTAGCACTGCTGCTATATTCCATATTCGTTAATTCTAGCCTAATATGTAAGATAGCAGTGCTAAGTTGTAATCGCAATGCGATTAATATAACTTGAATTAATCGCATTGCGATTTCAACAGACATGGTTTACTATGGTTGCTAAAACGAAGATGGAGAATACTTCGTTATCTTCATTTTGAGGAATATGACGAATACATTCGTCATATTCGCTAATTCTACCAAGCCAACCATAGTAAACCAGGTCTAAGTAGAAATCACAATGCGATTAATTCAAGCTATATTAATCGCATTGCGATTTCAACGTAATTCTCAAATCCGACAGTACATTTTAGTATGGAGACGTTTTTGGCTTGGTAGAATTATCGAATATGACAAATGTATTCGTCATATTCCTCAAAACGAAGATAACGAAGTATTCTCCATCTTCGTTTTAGCTACCTATTCGTCAACTTCGCTAATTCTAGCAATCAAATAGGAAGGTTGACTATAGAGACAGCTGTGTTTAATTCGCTATGCGATTATATTATTTTATTTTTTTTATAAATAGAATAATTATAATAATTATCAAGTAATATAATTATTCTATTAAAAAAAGCAAAGTAATATAATCGCATAGCGAATTAAATACAGCTGTCTCTATAGTCAACCCTCCTATTTAAATGCTAGAATTAGCGAAGTTGACGAATAGGTAGCGAAAACGAAGATGGAGAATACTTCGTTATCTTCGTTTTGAGGAATATGACGAATACATTCTTCGCTATAATTCTAGATATGAAGCCTATAGCCGCTCATCACTACATTAGACCTCTCCAGACCCCCAGTCAGACCTCTAGACCTCCAGTCAGACCTCAAGACCCCCCATTAGCATTCTCCAGACCCACAGTCAGACCTCCATACCCCCATTAGACCTCTTTAGACCCCCAGTCAGACATCCAGACCCCCCATTAGGCCTCTCCAGACCCCTAGTCACACCTCCAGACCCCCCAGTCACACCTTCAGACCCCCCATTAGCCCACTCCAGACCCCCAGTCAGACCTCCAAACCCCCCATTAGACCACTCCAGAACCCCAGTCAGACCTCCAGACCCCCCCAGTCAGACCACTCCAGACCCTCAGTGAGACCTCCAAACCCCTTATTAGACCTCTAGACCCCCAGTCAGACCCCCATATCAGGCCTCAGATCAGACTGTTAAATAATAAAGTAACTTACGTCTCCTGCCGCCACTCTCCCTGTTCTGGCTCTCTTCTCAGGGCCCGCGCTGCACAGTCACCTGACCTCCTGCAGCCTCAGGTCAGAATGCTCTCTGTATGCCCTGACGCTGCAGGCAGCCAGGAAAAAGAAGAGCAAGCAGGAGGAGGGGTAAGTACAGTGCTCATAGTGCTTCAGCCCCCGCCTCCTCATCCTGCATACTAGTGAGTGCTTCCTTTATGGAAGCGCTCACTAGTTTTCCCTTTACAAGATGCACTGCATCTTATAAAGGGAAAAGCACAGTACCACTGACTTAGGGGCCCTGTCACAACTGCGACCGCTATAGTTACGCCAGTGCATAAATACACAAACCAGAACATATTTCAGTTTCATCAGCCAAATGCAAATAGTTATTGACAAGCTCATCAAAATGTACATGCACATAAATCAAGACATATCAAGATACATTTGTATTATCCGTGAATGTTTTACATTCTGGTTCAATCCCAACTTCTTTTCTTTTAGCCATATAAATAACCCATTGCTTAAATTAAAGATAAGAAGCTTCTCATAAAAGGGACATAAAATGAAACTTCAATTTAAAAGCGTTACCATTGGCATAGTTTTCTTTTAATGAAAATCACTACCCTTGTGAATTGTTATGTTTTCTGTTGCCTGTTATTTTAAAAACTAAACAGAGCTTGAAATGGGCAATAAAATGTCAAAGAGAAAAAGACATCTCTAAGCAGCGGCAGACAAGAGTGCTTTCCATCCTGTCAAATTAATGTATGAATACAGGACAGCATAATTTACCAGCAGAATTGTAAACCAAATGCAAAAGTCATGTTCCACCTTCACAGCTACACAGCAGGTTTGCAATCAGCGGCACATTAACGTGCTTTATAGAAATACCCACACAGAGTTCTGCTCCATTTTCAAGTTCAGTAAGGCTGTACTGACAGCAGTCCATAAAGAGAAAAACTAAGAGTGGTCGGGGCTTCTCAGCAGTACGGGTCAAGGGCTTCTTACCACCTGTCATGATACAGATAATTTATTTCATATTTTTAACTCTTATTTTTATATCCATTCTTCGTTTCAAGTTATTAAGTTTCTGTGTTTCTTCTATACAACCTAAATTTGTTAACCTAGACTTGTCATTTGGAATATGTTATTTCAAAGAGATTGTCTAGGATTTTTATATTGATCATCAGGAACTGCCATTAATATTCGATTGGATGGGAGCCCAATACCGTCCAACTGTTCTAAAGTAGCTGTGCTCTAGAAGTAGGATCTGTACACAGCTCCATACATTGTGTAGTGGGTAGACGTTGTTACTGCAGTACTCCCATTGCATAGTGAGCTCTGCTCGTACTGTATCTTATTCTTTTTGAATTAACCCAAGACACTTATAGACCCTAGTAGCAACAACATTTACTACAGTATGTGTAACGGGGAGCCGGTGATGCGCTCTCCCTCTGCAGCGCCCCTGGCGTCCCGCTCATGAGGAGGAGTGAAGACGCGGCCAGCGGTGACAAGAGGACGGGGAGGACCCAGGCGTGCAAATCTTCTCAGTGTGTCCAGCATCCTCCATCTCGTAGACAACGAGCAGGTGGGGAAGTGAGCACCGGGTTATTGAGTCGGCACTCATGTGTACTTAGGTGCTGGACATGGGTCATGTGATGCTGGTGACATCACATTACCCATCAAGAGGACCTATTTAAACAGGTAACCTGCTGGCCACAGGTTGCCTGTGATTGGTCTTACTTCCTCACAAGTGTATCCTGTATGTGCAACTTCTACCTTTTGAACTCGGCTTGTATTTGACTCTGACCTGGTGTTAACCCTTGTATTGACGCGATCTCTTGGCTCCTGACCTCGGTTTGTATTTGACTCTGACCTGGGGTACCCCTTGTACTGATGCGATCTCTTGGCTCTTGACCTCTGCTTGTACTTACTTGATATTGTTGTACCTGTGTGCTTGTGTTATCTCCTGACCCTTGACCTCGGACCAATCGCTTCTATTGCTATTCTGTGCCGGCCTGGGAAGCTTTGGCTTCTGTGTGATCTATCTTATTTATTGTGTTCTCCCTGTGTTGTTCCCTTTCTTTAGGCCCTTGCACGTACGTAAGCTAGGGACTGCCGCCCAGTTGTACACTGTCGGTTAGGACGGACCGTGCAAGTAGGTAGGGATAGGGGTGTGGGTGGAGTTAGGGCTGCACTTATCCCTACCTATTTGTGACAGTATGCGAGCACAAAACAAACATAGAAAACAAATCATATGATGGGAAATTTTAGTGCACACCATTTTTGCAAAAGAATATTTGCTCATTTTTGTTGTTTTATGATGTTCGCACCACTTTTGAATAGTGGGTGGAAAAGTGGGCAGGGTTATCTAGAAGATGTATGCCATATATCAAATGCAACTTTTTCAAAAAGTCTCCACAAATATCACAGCAGTAAGGGGATGGTGTTATAGCTGGAGTAAAATATCTAGATAAAAGTGTTTTTTTAGTGAGGCGTCAAATTTTTTATGTTTGTGGTTGAAAATAGCTAAAAGCGCATTTCAAAAAAGCATTTTTTAAGAACACAAAATAGAAATGAACCATTTATGCACAATATCTTGACTCTCTCAAGCCCAGAAGCACTTCTTTGCTTTGAAATACAGCCTCACTACTGATGTTTCCCTGCTTGTAAACTAATGCTTATAGGTGCCTTTTTTAGCACTGGGTCAATAATTGTGGGCAATAGAGGTGACTAGCTCCAGATAAATACTCCTCTGCTATACTGCAGATATTTTATAAAATCTTCCTGGGATGGGCATAAATTATTCTTGATGGACTATGCCTCCCCGTTATTGAGCCCATTTACGATGTCAGTGAGTGAATACAGGCGCCAATCAGTCCACCGCCATGATGGCTTCATTAAATAAAAGCTAATAAATAATGCTAGTAATATATTAGAGTATTTTCATTCTGTCTTACATCTCAACTTTGTCAGAAAGTCCCCTTACCTTAACAACAGTAAGAAAATGCTGAGGATTATCTCATTTGGCCTTTTTTTTTCATCATCCTGCAAACCAGGCATAGAAGACAAAATATAATGGTGATTTAAACTATACCTCTAATCAACATAACATTTTTGACATAATTTAGTTTGCAGATCATTAAGAAGTTAATCAGCAGAAAGAAAGACCGGCACTTACTTCAGATTTATGATGTTTCTTGATTTATTGCCACATTATATTACATATGACACGTTTCTGCAGTAACAACCTCCATCCACTACAAAATGTACGGAGCTGTGTACAGAGCCTTCTTCCATAGCTGGAACAGCTGTGTTCCTATGAAATTGACTCTAATGTGCTTTATGTGTTGGGGTCGAGCGCCTACATGACAGCCACTTATTTCCCAGGGAATTGCCACAGCCAAACAACTGTCATTGTTTGTCATTGTTATAATATATCCCAATATTTGTCATTGCTATAATATATCCCAATATTTGTCATTGTTATAATATATCCCACGCCTTCACAGCTGCCATTGTAGGGAGATACGGTAATCAATGTTGTTCACACCAAGTGCAATATTTATTTATTTATTTATTTTCTTCTAATATGTAGGGACAATGATAAGAAATGTACTTTATTTAGTGAGTTTGTACATAGCCGTATTCACAGTGCAGTACTGAACTGTGAAGAAGGTGGGCTCACTGATTTTGCCCTCACTGCTCCCTCATATATATCTCTAAGCATAACCATGATCAAAATTACTATTAACAGTTAAGCAAGTTGAAGATGAAATGATCTCCAAAAATTAAAGATGACACATTCCATTTGTAATTTTAGCAAAAGCATTTTTTTTTCAATGTTTCTTTAACATTTTCAAAATAAAAAAAGGAAAAGGGCCCAAAGACAAAACTTTGGGCATTCTGCATGGTTACTTCCTAGTAACACCTTCTTTGTCAAGTATCACAGCTTGTAAACACTTTTTGTAGCCAGCCAAGAGTCTTTCAGTTCTTGTTTGAGGGATTTTTATCTATTTCTCCTTGCAAAAGGACGATCCCATGGACGACTGATCAGCCGATTATCATCTCAAATGTATGGCCAGCTTTAGTCGTTTTTTATGCTAAAACCCAAGCTCACCAATGTAAATTCAGATTTTTCGATTGTGCTCTCTCACCCAGCCTGTTTTTCTCTAGACTGGGAATACAGGATTTACTGATATGTACGATGACAGTAAAACATGTACATTGCTTCCACAATCATTAACGGCTTTTTCCACTGCTTAGATATTGATGATTTATTCTCAGGATAGGTCATCAATATCAGATCAGTGTGGGTCTGACACCCTGCAACCCCACTAATCATGAGTTTCGGGCAGCAGTCAACACTGGAAATTCTACAGTAAACAGAAGGCTCTGTTCGCTGTATGGTTTTTTGGTACCACTGTACTTTAGTTGAGCCCCCATTCACTTGAGCAGCAGCACGCTGGTCCAGCCACTGCACAGTGGACAGAAAACTGTGGCTCCATCCTCTGTATAGCTTCTGGCATCGGCTGCTGCCTAAAACAGTTGATTGGTAGCGTTGTGGGGTGTCAGACCCACACTTATGTGATAATGATGACCTATCTTAAAAGGGTTTTCCGGGATTTTGATACTGATGACCTATCCTCAGGATAGGTCATCAGTATCTGATTGGTGGGGTCTGACACCCGGACTACCGCCAATCAGCTGTTTGAGAAGCCAGCTTACCAAGCACAGCATCCTACATTGAATAGCGGCTGTGCTTGGTATCGTGCTCAGTCCAATTGAAGTGTATGGTGCTGAGCGTGATACCAAGCACAGCCGCTATACAATGTATGGTGCTGGGCTTGGTAAGCACGGAGAAGGCTTCAGTGCACACAGGAGCACTGTTGCCTTCTCAAACAGCTGATTGGCAGGCGTCCCACGTGCTGGACCTCACCGAGCAGATACTGATGACCAGGGGCGGACTGGGCCGGGGGGCAGGGGGGCAATTGCCCCCCGGGCCCCTCCGTTGCCTCTGTAAATGGCCCCCGTAGTGTCACCCAGGGCCGGCCTTTGGGGTGTGCATATGCCCCGCCGTAGCCCTGGTGACAAGTGGGGGCGGCAGGGCACAGGGAGATGAACGCTTCCATTGTGGAAGCGTTCATCTCCATAGTCGTCTGTATCGCCGTCCTCAGGACGGCGATACAGATGTCTGTGCTGCGGCAGAGGAGGGAGATGCGTGTCCTCTCCCTGTTCCTCTGATAGGCTACCAGCACTAGACTGGCAGCCTATCAGAGGCTGGTGCAGGCGGCGCGATGACATCATCGCGCCGCCGGAGCGGTACAGCTAGGGAGACAGGCCAGAAGAGGCTTGCATCGTATCGCTGGAGGTAAGTATAAGTGTTTTTTGTTTGTTTTTTGTTTTTTTGGGGGCTACTGGCACATGATAAGGTGGGGGGGAGACTACTGGCACATAAGGGGGGCTACTGGCACATAAGGAGGGCTACTGGCACATAAGGGGGTACTACTGGCACATAAGGGGGGGCTACTGGCACATAAGTGGGCTACTGGCACATAAGGAGGGCTACTGGCACATAAGGGGGCTACTGGCACATAAGGGGACTACTGGCACATAAGGAGGGCTACTGGCACATAAGGGGGGGCCACTGGCACATAAGCAGGGCTACTGGCACATATGGGGGGACTACTGGCACATAAGGGGGGACTACTGGCACATAAGGGGGGGCTACTGCCACATAAGGGGGGCTACTGGCACATAAGGGGACTACTGGCACATAAGGAGGGCTACTGGCACATAAGGGGGCTACTGGCACATAAGGGGGACTACTGGCACATAAGGAGGGCTACTGCCACATAAGGGGGGCTACTGGCACATAAGGAGGGCTACTGGCACATAAGGGGGGGCTACTGGCACATAAGGGGGACTACTGGCACATAAGAAAGGCTACTGGCACATAAGGGGGGCTACTGGCACATAAGGGGGACTACTGGCACATAAGGAGGGCTACTGGCACATAAGGGGGGGCTACTGGCACATAAGGGGGGGCTACTGGCACATAAGGAGGGCTACTGGCACATAAGGGGGAAGGGGCTACTGGCATGGGCGTAGCTAACGGCTCATGGGCCCTGTTGCAAGAGTTCAGCTTGGGCCCCCCTTCCCTCAGTGCTTTGTGTGTCTTCTTATGTGGCACAAGGGTCTTTGGGCCCCCTCAGGCTCCTGGTCCCGGTAGCGACTGCTACCTCTGCACGCCCTATAGCTACGCCCATGGCTACTGGTACATAAGGGGGAACGGCTACTGGCACATAAGAGGGGACGGCTACTGGCACATAAGGGGGGACTACTGACACATAAGCAGGGCTACTGGCACATATGGGGGGACTACTGGTACATAAGGGGGAACGGCTACTGGCACATAAGGGGGGACGGCTACTGGCACATAAGGGGGGACGGCTACTGGCACATAAGGGGGGACGGCTACTGGCACATAAGGGGGGACTACTGGCACATAAGGGGGGGGGCTATGAGCGCTGTGAGCGGCCAACATCTATCCTCTCCGCAATGCTCAGCCTCCTGTGAGAGATCAGGAGAGCGGAGGTGTTGGGGCGGAGATAGCTGTCAATGCTGTCAGAGGAGGCTGTGCTCTCCTCCCGCAGCTCCCCGCCCAGCCTCTTGTGACAGTGAATCAGGAAGTAGAGGGGGGCTCAGTGGGCCTCTGGGTGTTACCTGCCCCCTGGGCCAAAAGTTGCCAGTCAGCCCCTGCTGATGACCTATCCTGAGGATAGGTCTTCAGTATGAAAATCCTGAAAAGCCCCTTAAGGATAGGTCATTCATCAATATATATGTGGTGTAAAACCCATTTATTTGAGCCAACACCTCACATCATGGTATAAGTAAAGTCATGCTGTCACTTGTGTGCGCTTCATTCTTTTTACTCATTCCTAATCTGTTAACATTAATAGATTTTTGGTCCACATTCATTAGGCTGTGTCTTCCTATGCAGTAACCAATGAAGAAAAACAGACTATAAATGATATAGATTGGCATGAAGACATAAGCAACGCTTCATTGATTCATTGGCTAGTATTACTTATTAATGGAACATACGGCTCCTTGTTTTCCAGTATTAACCTGCACTTGGTGACAAGCTGTGATATGCTTGTGAAAACAGAAACCAAGGTAACACAATGAGCTCGAAAGAGTTGCTAGAGTTCGTTGCTTACCTACAGTATTCCTCAGCAGAATTCATTTCTCCATTGTATTATACATTGTATTTAACCATGCCTTGCCTTTGTATCCTGCCAGGTTAAACCATAGAAATGACCGTGAAGACCCTCATCCCGTGTATGTGCTATACAATACAACTCATACAAAGGCAGTGGTGTAAAGCTAAAGCCTTCCATTTCTACTTTACTGTGCCTTAGTAACTTCAGAGGTGTCAGGCTGAATTGTAAAATCAAGATATTGGAAATATCTATAAAAAAGGGATTCATTTTGAAAAGGTAGACGTTTTTCAATTTTACACTTTGCAATTTCATGTTAGAACTATTCAGAGGATAAACAGACCAGAGCTGCCAGGAATTTCTTTATTTGAGGAGAGGCACCATATGGTGCATTTATTTGTTAGATTTTTCTGAGACCTTAGATTAATAAGGTCTCAGAAAAACAGGTGACTTGCAGAATGGTTATGACGATAAGATAGATGCCTTATATGTATAATTTAGGATTTTGCTCTTATGATCAATCGTAGTAGGATACAATTCAGTAGGACAAATGCAGTACTCCAGTACAAGGGTTATCTGTCAATGGTTTATAATGTTATTTTGTGCTATGTATTGTACTCAGCATGCCCAGGGTTATTAAATCCTGACCCAGCCCTCTTAGGAGCTTAGGGTGTGAGCTGGCTTCATCCCTAGCTTCAGAGTGGTTAAAGTCAGTTTAAGCCAGGAGATAGCAAGTGATAGGAAGCAGGATGCATCTGCCCCTCTCCCTAGCCGCAGCTTCAGATTCAGAGACACACAGATGACTTGCTCCAAGATATACAAGAGAGAAAGTGGAGAGATTAGAGAATCTGCATGGCTGAACGAGAAATCAGTCAGCAAGGTAACCTGCTACTTAAGCTATTCAGACTTTGCTGTCATGGAGGGATTACTGCGAAGACACCGTACACACTTGAGGAACGACCTGGCCTATCGCAACATTTATCCTGTACACTGCAGTGTGCATTACACGCATAATTGCAAGAGTATCGTTACCAGCCAGAGATTTTCCTGAGAGAGACTTTAGCAAGATAGTGTATAAAGAAGGCCATAACTTCCAGCATTGCCAAAAGTCATATATTGCTGTCTGGGAAAGTAGTTGTATTATGTATGTATGTATTTATGTATGTATGTATGTATGTATGTATGTTGAAACATATTAAGCCATTCCCTCTTTCCCAATAAGTCACTCCCCCTTGTTAAGTGAGGCACAAAACTGTCTATAAATGTGGTGTTAGGTATAAACGACATATCATTCAATAAAGAGTCCGTGACATATACTTTACCCAACTGGACCAAATAAGTGCCTGTCAGCCAGTATCCCTGTTCGACTCTTAGTCACATACAATTTCAAAAGATGCACAAAAAGACGAATGTTTCTTTTTATCTTTGCATTTTTATCAAAAGCAATGTAGACATCCACAAATACTTTTTATAAGTGCATATCAATGTAGAAAATGTCCATATATTACGTAAACTCCAGCATGTGTCCTTTGGGTTATAGCAAGGATTCAGGATTCGCTTAATGGGCAACAAACATATAGCAGCTATGTTTTGGGGTTCTGCTCCCGTTGTCAAGCTTGTCATAAAGGGGTTCTCCAGTCTCATAATATTTTTGTCTGCCTTCAGCACCCTATACACTGCATATATTTGCTGCAAATACCTATTTTGCATTTTAGAGTTTTCCAGCCCCTGTTGTATCCATCAGCTCATCTGGGTAGGATGTTTACATGCAGAACTTTTTTGTTTTCCTCAGCATTTGTTAACCAAACTAGTGTTATGCAGCAAGTGTGGATCCACTGTGTTACTTGAACAGATTTGGTTACCAAGGGCATTATCAAAGTGGCCTCCCAGGTTTTTATCCTTTAACCCATATACAGGGATATGGACTTTGTTGAAGGGCAACCCCCAGACCTCTACCTCTCAAAGTATTCACTGCTCATGTGACTGCTGATTAACAGGGGTCAATAGACACTGGAGTAGGAGTAGGAAAGACTATAGGAGCAGGGTGAGGACAGTTTAGTCAGAGTACTTGCAATTCGACTAACAGTCTGAGATGAGGGTGGGCAGCTCAGGGTCTGTATGGAGATCAAGCAGAGGTCAGGCAGCAAAGGGTCAAATCCAGAAAACAGGCTGAAGTCGGTACATGGGCAGGCAAATGTATAACAGCACACACTTGCAGGACAGTAGTGGGCTAGAACCTATTGCTCAGGCACACCCTCCCACAGGGCAAATGTACCTTAAGTCCCCCTAAGTGTCCAGCCATAGACTTGTGGAAGATTTAGGTGCAGAAATTGGCCCTTTAAGAGCCAGAGTGAGCAATACTGTTAGCAAGAAGCAGCTGCAGCCTGCAAGGCAGAGCAGCCAATCAGCTCCATTGGCTGAGAAGGAGAGCAGAGGGGAAGCTGAGCAGACTTACACCCATACCTGCCAGAGAGAGCAGGGTGGTGACAAGGACGAACCACCGATATGACAACTAGCATGCTTTGCTCTGTTTTACAGGGTTTGCTCCTACCACACTGTTCTCTCTGCAGTAATCATGCCCCTACACCTCTCTATGTTAGCTAGATGGGAAAGCCCTGTGAAACAATTCAGATCATGGCATACTAGGATTGGTTAGCAAGCTGACAATAACAGGAAGTTTTGCAAGCAAACATCCGGCCATGAGGCAAGGATGCTGAGAACAAGAGAAGGAAAGTGCTGACATGAAATGCAAATATTCGATGAATAAATGCAGTGTTTGGGATACCAGATGCAAATTTAAAAAATCATTATGGGACCGGAGAACCTCTTTAATACTGTAAATCCCTAATACTGTGTTATGCCAATTCCAGGGTAAAACATCTGTATTGTAATGCATTGGCTGTATCTGTATTACCAGTGTGATACACTTACAGCTTCCTGAATGTGAGATCCAGGGGGTTGGATCTCACAGGCTAACAGGGAAGGCAGCCACGATGCCTAAGAAAGGTATTGGGCTGCCGTCCGAGCCATCGAGTCCCCGTCACAGCAGCACGGGGACCCGATGGGGACCAGGAGTGAACTCCCTCTCCCCACACACCCTGCACATGCCGCGTTCAGTGCTGACCGCGGCATAGAGAGAGTTAATGCACCAGTATCGTTGTTTTCACCGATGCCAGCACATACTGCAGGGGTCCAGCTAACGGGAACAGCCAGTCCCCTGCAGCTGATCGGGTGGGCGCAGCTCCTGCACCCACCCGATCAGCGTGTGGTAGTACTACGGCGCTGGTCGGGAAGTCACTTCCCGCAGCTCCGTACTATTAAGGTGCTGGTCAAGAACGGGTTAAGGCGCATGAGTTCCTAATTTTTTTCCTAAATTTGGGGCAGTCACACAAAGCAAAGACAGGCTTAGAAACTGACACAAAACAACCGCAAATGATAATTGTCCACCTATATATATTGATTAAAAGTCACTTAGGCCCCTTTCACACGTGAAGTGAACGCATTGCACCCGCACTGAATCCGGACCCATTCACTTCTATGGTGCTGTGCACATGAGCGGTGATTTTCACGCATCACTTTTGTGTTGCGTGAAAATCGCAGCATGTTCTATATTCTGCGATTTTCACGCAACGCAGGCCCCATAAAAGTGAATGGGGATGCGGGAAAATCGCAATCATCCACAATCATGTGCGGATGCGTTGCGATTTTCCCGCATGGTTGCTAGGATACGATCGGGATGGGGACCCGATCGTTATTATTTTCCTTTATAACATAGTTATAAGGGAAAATAATCGCATTCTAATTACAGAATGCAATGTTCCCCGGGCTATAGAGGGTTAAAAATAATAAAGAGTTAACTTACCTTCTCCCATTGTATGCGCAGAGCCCCAGAACGTCTTCTCTCTTGATGATTTCTTGCTTCAGGACCTGTGGTGACGTCACAGGGTCACATGGTCCAATCATAGAAGCATTTGAGTGGACCATGTGACCCATGTGATCCTGTGACGTCACCAAAGGTCCTTCATCCAACATCTATTATTTTTAACCCTCTATAGCCCGGGGAACATTGCATTCTGTAATTAGAATGCGATTATTTTCCCTTATAACTATGTTATAAAGGAAAATAATTACATATACAGAATACTCATCCCGAAACCGGACTTCAGTGATGAAGTCTGACTTCGGGTCTGGGTACCAAGCATGCGGATTTTTTCACGTGCGTGCTAAACGCACTACAAACGTTAGCACACGCGCGGAAAAATCGTGGCGATTCCCGCAACGCACCCGCCTCTTATCCGGGCGTCAAACATGACGCCCGTGTGCAAGAGGCCTTAGTAATATTAGCACTAAAACTTTATTGTAGACGGTTTTCCATTGCTTTGAACGCAGCCAGCAATGTAAACAACTGACATTGTAAAGTTGATGGCAATGGCTATGTCCAGGGATACCTCTCTACTATGTTTGTGTTCCTTTTGTTAATTTTTGCTCCATAAAAAATCTGCCTGCTTAATAAACTTTAAGCAGGTATTATACTATGTTTGTGTGTCTGGCATATTTCAGTCAAAAAGTTGCATTGTTTACATTGCTGACTATATTCAAAGACTGGAAAATAGTGTACAATGGGAATACAAGGTTTATATCACAAAGAGAATTTTCTTCTTGAATCCGACAGACAAAAAACTGTGGCATTCTCAGTACAAACAGCTCCCAACTAACTGTACAATAGCATGCAGCGGCCATGTGGTTCCTAGGGAGCTGTATTACCTTAAAGAGGATCTGTCACCACTCCTGACCTGCCTGTTTTAATAGCGTCATGCATTCCCCATGTAATAACAATTGTGGAACAGCTATTCTTATGGCTCTATGTTGTGCCATTCCTTTATTATTTCTACTAGAAGTTATGAATGAATTGCTAGCAGTCTGCAGTAAGGGTACAGAGGGGAGGTAACCAGTCGGGGGTGTGTCCCTGCACACATGAACAAGGCAGCACTGATTGGATATAGTGAGTCTGTGCAGGTACACACACCCAACTGGTTACCACCGCTCTGTACCCTTACTGCAGCAATTCATTTGATATTAGATGGGGAATGCATGACGCTATTAAAACAATCATGTCAGGAGTGGAGAAAGGTCCTCTTTAATGCCCTACCTTCAGGGCATGATCCCTTGCAGAGATTTCTAGTCTGAGATCTGTTTTTTTAGACGGGAAAAAAATATACTGCATGCAGAATTTTTTTCCGTCTACAAAACGGATCTCAAACAGAAATGGCTCAAATGGATGACAACTGATGCAACAGGATTTTTTATTTTTTTTACAGGATCCATTTTTTTTTCTTTGCTTCTGACGGATCAGAAGATTAGAAAGCTAAGCAGTGATGTGCGCTCAGCCTTACTTTAGCAAAAATAGCTGCAGCCACAACATAGCTAAATATTAGTATTAAAAACATAATAAAACTTGGCTATTGCTTGAACCTCTGATTTACCAAAACGTGGTCATTCACACATTTTTTGTATCAACTCTCCTCGAACCGCACATTGTTGATATACCAGCGCATGCATTAATTGCAGGAATAACTTCAAGATGGCTATTTATTTTGGCTTGTTTCCACGTGATACTAAATGCTAGCACAATTTGCATACATAATCAGGATTGTGAGGATTTGTGTCTACAGTTCTATACCCAGGCAAGAGTGATTACATTATCCCATCTGGCAACACAGCCAGCCAAGAGTCCACCACGCTAAACACCAAATGAGTCCTGTGACCTACAGTATAAGTCTACATGCACACCAAAGTATTTTGTTTCCGTGTCTGTTCTGTTTTTTTTTTTTTGTGTATTAGGTGAGGACCCATTCATTTCAATGGGTCAGCAAAAAATGCGGACAGCACACCGTGTGCTGTCTGCATCTGTATGTCTGCATATTCTTGTCCATTTTTGCAGACAAGGATAGGCATTGTTACAATGGATCCTCAAAAAAACTGATGCAATACGGATGCCAAAAGGACATCATCCATATTTTTTGCGGATCACGGTTTTGCTGACCAGAAAACACATGCGGTTGTGTGAATGTAGCCAAAATAATAGGATGAGTCAAGTTACTGTATCAAAAAAAAGTGTACCTAGGCAAGCCATCGACCCCCAAAGGAGACCCATGGATGTGAGCCATGTACAGAACAGTAGCAGAATACAGAATGCTGATAATAGAAGTACTACATTCATTAGTGGCAAATCTAGGGGTGTTTTAAACCACGATCTGGATAACCATGGCATATAGTTGATTTGATTACATTTTTTTTTCCATCTCTGCCCACCCAAAAAACTATACTATAAATGTACTATAAATCCTGAACATGTGCATTTACCCTAAAGGTAAAGGTGAAGCACATGGTTTCAATGTCCTTAACAAACCATGTTGCTAAAAATGGCCCAGCAAAACCACAGGAACTCATTGTAAAATCATGTCAGGTCGGTCGTACGGCACAAATCACTACTTAAGTAGGCATCCTTTTGGGCATGTTTAGGTCATCAGTAGAGATGAGCAAATCCCACTAAGTGGAAACCGATCTAAATTTCAGGATAAATTCGATTCCCCTCGAAGCTAAATTTCCTCGTGCTTCGTGTTGGCGAAACGATTTAACCTGAAATAGTGTAAAAAACAAAAAAATTCTTACTTACCTCCTCAATTTGCGACGGGCCGCAAGCCGACATCTTGATTGAAGATCCCGGCTGAAATCCCGCGCGTGGTGACGTATGACACGCCCTTCGTTAACAAACGGAGACAGTATGTTTGATTAAATTTTTTAAAAGTTCATTTGACTCTGTTTTTACACTCGGATGCCGCAATAATGTATGAACGCGGCATCTAAGGGATACAATAACGGGGAGCGGCGCTATCGCAGCTCCTTGTCATTGCACCCACTGCATACAGAAAAATGCGCTTTGTGACTTTGTAATTCGCCACAAAGCAAATGTTTTTGTAAGTGCAGCACTTATATACAGTACTGTAGCACACTTTTTAGTTCTTGCTGGGAGAGAACCCTCCCTTTGCCTTCCTGCGGATTGCAAAGATTATGCGGCTTGTTGAGGATTAACCCTCTCATCACCATCACTTAGACCGCAAAACACATGACTTTTGTATCACATTTCACTTACATTTTGTACACTGCCCTTGTAATGAGAGTTAATCCATTCACCATCCTTATGAGGATTACAAGAATTTGATCTTTGATGGGGATTTAACCTTTGCAGATTTATCCTGTAGACTCTACTTGCTGCTCCACTGCAAATGAAGTAATTAAAGGGGTTCTCCAACCCCTTTTTCAATGTTTACCCCCCATCAAGTGAGTTTTCCCTGTTATTTTACCCTGATTTATAATAATGAACCTTTTCTGGCAAAGTGAAACCTTTCTCTTTTGAATCCTTACATTTCCTATCTGAAATGTTCAGATTGGTTACTGTATTTTTATCATTGCTTATCTAGGTATTTACAACTATGTATAATAGTAGCATTAGCGAAGTTTGGCCGAGTTACTGAACTTGTATCATTTAGAAAAGTTACATTAGTTCCCCTTATATTTGCATTAAATGTCCCTCCAAAATCTTGCACCAGGCTGCTCCTCCATATGCCATAATGTCTTATCACACTCTTCTGAAAGCTCAATGCTCCACCAAACCTACAAGACTTCTGCACTGGAATACTGTACCTTTCTGCTTCTGTCCACGACACTATGGACACATCCTAGATAACTTGGTCTTTGTGGGGATTTATACCTGATTACTGCTAGATTATAAGGTCCTTGCGGGATAACAGGCTGAACTGGATGGACAGATGTCTTTTTTCAGCCTTATAAACTATGTTACTTTGTTGCTCTACTGTCCTTTTTCTTCTTCCACCCAAACCCCATGTCAGTACAGTAGACTATGCAATACTGTATGCATATGACATGTTACATTCGTAAAGTCCTTTCGGGTCTGTCTATGACATCTGCTACCTGTCTTTATTTTAAGTTCCTTGGCTATGGTTGTTTACTGGACTTTCTTTCCTCTCCCTACTTTTTTCAGTTTCTGTACTCCAAAAATTTAAAGGAAAAAAAACGACTGTTAAAAAAAAAAAGGTTAAATTCTCTTCTTTTCAGATCTCTATGATCATTAAATGGTTAAGACAAGTTATGTGCAATAAAAAAAAAAATAGCTAAACCGTCATGTTCTTGGTAACTTTAAAATGAAGCATGCATTGTGAATCACTTCAGACTGTATATCGTGGTATGAAATGGCATTGCCCATGACTTACATTAATGCATAGCCCTGACCTAAAGGAGAACTCCAGTAATAAAGTAGCTTGCCATTGTCATTACTTAAAGGGCGCTTCTTCTTACTCCATTTTGAATAGTTGGGCAGGGCCTGTATATTTTGGATGAGAGCTAGAATAAGGCCTCTTTCACACGAACGTATTGGTTCCGTTCCATTCATTGCGGTCCCCAATGCACAGGAAACGTGAATGTGTCCGTGATCCGTCCGTTCCGCAAAAAGATAGGACAGGTTCTATTTTTTTGCGGAACGGAAACACGGAACGGAACTCCATGGAAGCACTCCGTGGGGTTCCGTTCCGTGCTTCCGTTCCGCACCGCATCTCCGGATTTGCAGACCCATTCAAGTAAATGGGTTCGCATCCGTGATGTGGAATGCACACGGCCGGTGCCCCGTGTATTGCGGAATGCGGCCACGGAACCAATACATTCGTGTGAAAGAGGCCTAAGAATGAGACATCTCCATGTTCCTGCGGAGATCTGATGGGTATGAATGTTGGTGCATACTGAGCCGGTCATCTATCCCCTATGTTGGTGCTTTGTTATGATATTAGCTTCTTATGCTAAAGTTTAGGCTGTCAGGAGAGATGATATCGGGAGGGAGGGTTTCTTCCATCTCTGCTGCTGATTTTATGCATCCATCTATTCTATTATTACTGTCTCAGATCTGAAAGTTTATGAAATCCCAGGCAAAGCTTGATGTCTCCAGACATGATGCTATGATTAAGGGAGCTGACAAAGCACAGCCCTGGTGAAGCCAGACTGCAGAAGTCTGCCTGGTATAATACTTCCAATCAGCATCGAGCAATCACATCCGGCCAGTTTCTTGCTCCCATTATAATGGTACATTAGAGACTGGACAGTGCAACAATTAAACGTCTGTGTCAGCATAAGGACGCCAGCAAATTCACAGCAAAAAGCTGCTATCCGTGCGTAGAACAGGGAACGCATTCCTCTTTAACTATAAAATATCTGCAGCGTCAGCTTTAAAAGCTACAGAAATGATTTGTCTTTATTTAGAGATCATTCTCCCCTAGGGATTTCCTCTCTTTCTACTCCGAAGTCCAGGTCTTTCCTAATGTAATCGTATCCTATGTGCATGAGATCCTCAGCTGACACAGCGTTGTAAGAAGGTGACAGAGGAGTCTTCTATTTTAGCAGAACCTATAGTGACTGTGCCAAGGGGCGGAATAAATGAGGGGAGGTCCCGTTGATGTCACGATGGAGAGGGGGGAGGCTGCACCGTGATCCTTTCGGTGAGTCCTATGTAGTATTTCTGTGTCACGCTGCCAGCTGTCATGAGTCCTGCAATGAACACAGAGTAATAAGAGGAGGTGCCGCTGTGATCCCTGGGGAGGGTCCATGCATCTGAAAGAGATGAACGAGGAAAACAGTAAGCGGGAAAGAGTTACATAGAGAAGGAGACTTTCTTTCCAGACCTAGAGTTCTTATCACCAGACATCTCTGCTGCATCTGCTGCTACTCTGAGCAGAGTCGCCTATTTCAGCACCACGAAGGGAGGGACAGTTCCCAGGACTACGTGCAAGGATCCGCTCTGTCAGTACATTGTCAACGCACCTGAATCGAAGCTGGTGGAACAAACCATAGGCTCCTGATATTCCAACGCACATTCTCCAGGGGAACCTGCAGCACAATGTATCAGGGACATATCCAGGTAAGATGAAATCACGCATTTTCCGTGTCGGTGTATGTGCCCATGCTGCAACAGGTGCATGAACTCATTACGAGCAGTGCCGTATTATAACTCTCGGCGGCAACTTCTGAAAATGAAGTTAGATGACGGGGCGAACCTCGTTCTTGCAAATATGAGTAATGTATTTAGGAGTCTAGAGTAACTGTCTTTCAATGTACTTCATGGCACAGTGTATGTCAGTTGAAGGACAAATTATACGCTGGTGCACCGATACTTTAGCTATATGTACCAGTGTATAGCCATGGGAGTGAAGCAAGCCACACTGCGCAGGGTATGTAATATCATCTTAAAGGGGTTGTTCATCCCTGGTGACTTTTCATCGCACCCCACGACATGTCTGGATCCATGGTGGTAATACTTAACTGATCCCCTCTGGATTCTGGCTCCATCGCTCCCCCCCCAGCCCTGCAGGTCCTGGGTCTCCTTGCGTCAACATCCGTTTTGACGTAGGTCACGTGACCGCTGCAGCCAACCATTGTCACGTCACCCGTGTTGTATGTGATCTAGTGACATGCAACATGGGTGACATGTCACTGCTGCGGCCAGTCATTGGCTGCAGCAGACACATAACCCACAGGAAGACCTGCAGAGCTGGGGGAGGAGTGATGGAACCAGACCCAGAGGAAGGGATCAAGTAAGTTATGATTACCACCAAGGTCCGATCATGCTGAGAGGGTCTGAAGAAAAAGTCACTAGGGATGACCAACACCTTTAAAGTGTTTGGCCCAGGCTAATGTGGCTCTAGTATCTGTAATCTAGACATTATGTAAAAAGCCTTTCAGCTTCTAATGAAAGATTTAAGTGAGAATATTGATTTTTTTGTTCTTTGGGATATGAGAGTAGCTATTTTAAAATGTGAAGTCCTGGTAAAGCGGCGTCCTGCTCCCTGTAACCTTGAATCACACCATCCTCTATACTGCTTCGAAATCCAAGCCTCACAAGGGAGGGACATACCCCAGTTTGCCAGGAAACCCTTGGCAGATGTCATGTACCTAAAGGCCTTTTAGATATTTAAGCAGCTCCCCTTCATGGCCTAATCAATACCACACCAGAATACGTGCCGTATGGATGCAGTGAGTCAAGCTTTCAGCACTAGATTTCCTCTATGGCATGACATCACACCCGAGTACCTGCATGATATTATTCCGGATACTGCCGCTGTACAGTATGTCTGGATATTTCTCTAAAGACCATTCCTTTCTATGTGCTCTTAGTATGCCTATGTTAAACTCTTAAGGAGTTTATCACTGAGAAGGATATAGTATTACTGAATAATATATTATTATTGCCATTTTTATTTAGGGAATAATTTTTTTATTTTATTTTCATTTCTTTCAAAGCTGTGTTCCTCTAATAGTATAAAATGTAGAAAAAAACACCTTCGACCTTGGATTAGAAGGATTACATTTTCCATATCGTTCTCCAATTGGGGTAGAAAAACACTGTAGAGAAGTTTGGGCCATGGAGCGATATAGTTAGAGAAGTCTAGTATGATGACATCTATGTCCCTCCATGTATACAGCACGTATACCTCAGCATGAATACTGCTGATTTTATATATATACAGACCGGCCCAAATCATTTCATACAAAATGTATTTGCTAAGCATCTCTAATTTATTAATAAGCATAGGATTACCATTAGAGCATTTATTATGACGTTTAGTACTTTATTTGGTCTGCAGAGTGCTGTTGCATTGTATATATTTTTTGTATATATATATATTTGTGGTCAGGGCTACGGACACGAAAGCCGAAGAGCCCTAGTGGGATAAACACCGAGACCCACCGTAACTGCAAGACGCATCTTACCTAACTAAATGGCTAGTGGTGTGCCTGTAGCCATGTCCGTGGGTAGGCCTATAAAAGGGTGGCCTACCCTGTAGAAGTGAAAAAAGAAAGGGAGGGAGGGTGGGGCAACTGAGAAACGCCCGCCCCTAGGTGGGGCTGTGCCTGGTTTAAGTAGAGCCTCCGCCCCTCCCACAAATGCAGCCCAAATAGACTGCTATACATATATCCTTTACCAGCACAAAGAGTGATATATATCACAATAGTCAGTACTTTATTCCCCAATTCTATCCTGTGAACTAAGGCTACTTTCACACTTGCGTTGGTGCGGATCCATCTGTTTATTTGCACAGACGGATCCGCACCTATAATGCAAACGTTTGTATCCGTTCAGAACGGATCCGTTTGCATTAGTTAAAAGAAAAATGACAAAGTCCAAAATGGATCCGTTTTGAATTACATTGAAAGTCAATGGGGAACGGATCCATTTTCAAATGAACCATATTGTGTCATTGAAAACGGATCCGTCCCCATTGACTTACATTGTAATTAAAAACGGATCATTAGGCTCCGCCTCTTCAGACGGACACCAAAATGCTGCATGCTGCATTTTGGTGTCCGTCTTCAAAACGGAATAGAGGCGGAACGGAGCCGAACTGATGCATTCTGAATGGATCCTTATCCATTCAGAATGCATTGGGGCTTAACTGATCCGTTTCGGACCGTTTGTGAGAGACCTGAAACGGATCCCACAAACGGAATCCAAAACGCTAGTGTGAAAGTACCCTAAGCTGCATGGGGACAATCTTTTTTTACTTTTGCATGTACATGCAGGAAGCTGTGAGCAGGGATTGGCCTTTTCATCGTGGAGGTATCTCAATCTGTACAGATGTGCATATTCCCTTTATATCCACAGTCCACAAACTCAGGACCAGAAGGGATTAAAGTTACAAATTTAGACCCATATTCTAATGTATTCAGACTATAACTATATTATTACATGGCCAGATGTCCATACTGAAAATGATAATATGAAAATCCATAGAAGACTGTAAATGTACATCTAGTGCATTCCTTACTTAACTTCATAACGTAGAGGCTAAGCTATTCAAATGTATGGCAAAATTGCTGATACGTTACACATAAAGTTCTGCTGCTGTTGGCAAAGTATATCTACTTTTTAGGGTATTTTCACACTAGCGTTATTCTTTTCCGGTATTGAAATCCGGTAAAGGATCTCAATACCGGAAAAAAAACGCATCAGTTTTGTCCTAATGCATTCTGAATGGAAAGCAATCCGTTCAGTTTGTATCAGGATGTCTTCCGTTCCGTCCCCTGTACGGTATTGTTTCCGCCCAAAATCCTGGAACACTACCGCACTTGCCGGATTCGGCATTCATTTCCATAGAGATGTATTAATGCCATATTCGGTACCAAGTGTTTTCCGGTCTGCGCCTGTGCCAGGATGTAGGAGGAGCTAGTTTCGATTTTGATCTTTGAAAAAAATTAAATACCGGATCCGTTATTCCGGATGAGACGGATCTGGTATATCACCGGATCTGGAAAAAAAAACGATATCCATTTACACACAAGGATTGCCGGATCCGGCAGGCAGTTCTGTTGCCAGAACTGCCTGCCGGATTCTCACAACGCTACTGTGAAAGTACCCTAAGGAGACATTTTCATCTTGCTCTATTGTACAGTATACACTTTCTGGATATGACATTTTGCTCATTTCAAGCATGTTGCAAACATACAGCTGTAGCAATCTTTATCTTCCTCCCCATAACCCAGTAAATAAACTGTTCCAACAAACTTTTGCAACTTTCAAGTGTCAAATTAAAATTTGCCGCAACAATATATTTCGTGCATTGATTGTCAAGTTAAAGATTGGTGCTTCTGTAAAACTGAGGAGTTGAGTTTGTCATTTCATGAAAAATCAATCCAATGGCAAACTAAGCTTTGCTAACATATGGGCATTAAAGGCTATGGACACCTTTGGGCAACTTTTTTATGATTGCATTCTACTCATTTTGACCTAGGTATAATGGTCCTTATTAAACTTTTCCAGCAGTTTTTGTGATACATGTAATTTAAAACAGTCTATTTGCAGTGTCCTTCTTGAGTCCTGTCAGCTGACGGCTCATGTGATGTCTTATCTCTGATCTCCTGACCTCATAAACACTAATTATAGCTAATCTCTTATCAAACTGAAGAGTGCTATTACCCATGTCCATACAGATGGCTCTAGGGACCAGATATTACATGGGGTTCATTCCTGGCCATGATGATATGCGGGAACAAGCTATCTGTCTCCTTAGCTCTGAATGTAAGGCTTTGGCTACTGTTATACTTTGCCCCACATGACCTGCTGGTGACTTTGGGACAGTGATTATCCTGTTACTAATAGAAGAAATATCATTTTCGATGTTCATGTCTCTGATTTCTGAAAAGAGATCTGGTCCTTCCTGTAATCAATAAGTCCTAATCTAATGAGCCATCCCTGTAATGTATACTGTATGTGCACATAGTATCTGCAGTTCTGTAGCACACATGCATACAGTACTTACTCCATATGCAATAAATAGTGCATGAGACGCTATTATTGTACCTCTCATACTGCTTTCCTTGCCTGCTCATTGAGTATAATAGCATGATTAATCTGAACACCAATAACACTTACAGCATGGCCCTGCATTCTGCTCAGAGTCAGAGCAATTACATCCCTCACAAGCTGTGTCAGGATACATGGCAGAAGGTGCAGTGTAGTTTTGCCAGGCTGGTATGAATATCCACACTATGCAGTAATCTGTGCCCGCAATTTACCATTCAAGGATAATTGGGATGCCACAGGAGCAATAATGAACTACTCCTATTTTAACCAGCTCTCCACCTAATGCTATAACCTGCCCGGTGTCACTAGTGCAGTTACTAAAAGCTACTACTTTACAGCAGACACATAGACCATAGGACACAATAGATAGGAGGTGTTCATTGACATCTATGGAAGAGTTTTCTAATCCTTGCAACCTGCACCAGGTTGTACTGATCATTGTGTAGGGAGGGAGAGTAGATAAGATCTTGCCATCACATATTGTGAATCCTGGGTTGTCTATGAGTTTTTATCTTTCATTGTAATCCTGCTTTTGGTGATTATGAGATGACTACTGAAATGTGGTCAGTACAGAACGGCATATGATTAGGCTTAATGGCAGGCTTAGGGCTCATGCACATGACCGTTGTTGTTTTGCGGTCCTTTTTTCATGGATCCGTTGTTCTGCATCTGAGGGTTTTTTTTCTCTGACTTAAGTCCTCTTCCATTCCGTTATTCCACAAAACATATTCATATGGTTTCCGTATGCGATCCGTTTTTGGGGATCGGAAGCGGAAACTGTAAGGCCCCTTTCACTCGGCGTGATTTCCACGCGTGTGCAATGCGTGATGTAAACGCATTGCACCCGCACTGAATCTGGACCCATTCATTTCTATGGGGCTATGTATATGAGCAGTGAATTTCCCGCATCACTTTAGCGTTGCGTGAAAATCGCAGCATGCTCTACTTTCTGTGTTTTCACGCAACGCAGGCCCCATAGAAATAAATGGGGCTGCGGGAAAATCGCAAGCATCCGCAAGCAAGTGCGGATGCGGTGCGATTTTCCCGCATGGTTGCTAGGAGACAATCAGGATGGGGACCCGATCTTTATTATTTTCCCTTTTAACATGGTTATAAAGGAAAATAATAGCATTCTAAATACAGAATGCTAGGTAAAAAGGGCAATAGAGGGTTAAAAATAACAAATAAAATTACCTTACCTCCTCCAATTGATCACGTAGCTGCCGATCTCCTGTTCTGTCTTCAGCTGGGGGGGGTAAAGGACCTTCGGTGACGTTACTGGGTCACATGGTCCAATCACCTGCTTCCATGATTGGACCATGTGACCCAGTGATGTCACAGAAGGTCCTTTACTCCCCTAGCTGAAGACAGAACAGAGACCGGTAGCTACGCGATCAATTGGAGGAGGTGAGTTAATTTTTATTTTTAACCCTCTATTGCCCTTTTTACTTAGCATTCTGTATTTAGAATGCTATTATTTTCCTTTATAACTATGTTATAAGGGTAAATATACAGAATACTCAACCCGAAACTGGACTTCAGTGATGAATCCTGACTTCGGGTCTGGGTACCAAACATGCAGATGTTTCTCACGCGCATGCAAAACGCATTACAACAGTTTGCACGCGCGCGGAAAAATCGTGCATTTTCCCGCAACGCACCCGCCTCTTATCCAGGTCTCAAACATGACGCCCATGTGAAAGAGGCCTAACTTATTAATCACCAAACACATGAGCAATATGGGCTGGGCATAGCATTTCTACAGTATGGATCCGCAAGATATGGATGACATACGGATGTGTTCAGTGTGCGTGCCGTATTATTTGCAGACCTATTGACTTGAATGGGGCCTCGGACCATGATTTGCGGACAATAATAGGACATGCACTACTTTTTTGCAGAACGGCCATGCGGACAAACGGAAACGGAATGCACACCGAGTAATTTCCGTATTTTCTACAGCTCCGTTGAAGAGAATGGTTCCGCATACGGGCTGCACAAAAAACGGAACGGAAGCGGAAAGAAAATACAGTCGTGTGCATGCGCCCTTAGACAGAGGAACAGGTGAATCCAGCACTGGCCCCTCACCAAGGTGGGCCCCTGGTCCCCACTCCTTGCACAAGAGGCACATAACACAGTAGAATAACTGCATGACATACAGTTGTGTTCAAAATTATTCAACCCCCAATGCTGTAAAGGGTTTTAGGGAATTTAGTGTACATTTGTAATTGTGTTCAGAATGAAATCTTACAAGGACTTTTTAAAGAACCAAATGCAACTAAAATGACATCAATTGTTTTTGTAATACAGTATTAAATGTTTTTTTTGTGATTTCTTCATTGACACAATTATTCAACCCCTTAAAGACGACCACTCTTAAGAACAGAGGTTCATTTAAGTGTTTTTAATCAGGTATTGAAAACACCTGTGGATGTCAAGGAGCAGCAATCAAGCATAATAAGCACCAATTACGGCAGATTTAAAATGACTGTGATACTCAGCTCCTTCTAGACATTTACTGGTGTGTTTACAGACATGGTGAAGTCAAGAGAATGGTCCAGAAGACAAGAGAAGAGGTGATTTCTCTTCACAGGAAGGGCAATGGCTATAAGAAGATTGCAAAGATGTTAAACATACCAAGAGACACCATAGGAAGCATCATTCGCAAATTCAAGGCAAAGGGCACTGTTGAAACGCTACCTGGTCGTGGCAGAAAGAAGATGCTGACTTCGACTGCTGTGTGCTACCTGAAGCGCAAAGTGGAGAAAAGTCCCCGTGTGACTGCTGAGGAACTGAAAATAGATTTGTCAGATGCGGGTACTGAAGTTTCAGCTCAGACAATAAGGCGCACACTGCGTAATGAAGGCCTCCATGCCAGAACTCCCAGGCGCAGCCCCTTGCTGTCTCCAAAGAATAAGAAGAGTTGACTGCAGTATGCCAAAAGTCATGTGGACAAACCACAAAAGTTTTGGGATAGTGTTCTGTGGACTGATGAAACAAAATTAGAACTGTTTGGGCCCCTGGCTCAACGCTATGTTTGGAGGAGGAAGGACAAGGCCTATGAAGAAAAGAACACCTTGCCTACTGTGAAGCATGGCGGGGGGTCAATCATGCTTTGGGGCTGTTTTGCTTCTACAGGTACAGGGAAGCTTCAGCGTGTGCAAGGTACCATGAATTCTCTTCAGTACCAGGAGATATTGGATGAAAATGTGATGCAGTCCGTCACAAACCTGAGGCTTGGGAGACGTTGGACCTTTCAACAGGACAATGATCCCAAGCATACCTCCAAGTCCACTAGAGCATGGTTGCAGATTAAAGGCTGGAACATTTTGAAGTGGCCATCGCAGTCACCAGACTTAAATCCGATTGAGAACCTCTGGTGGGACTTAAAGAAAGCAGTTGCAGCGCGCAAGCCTAAGAATGTGACTGAACTGGAGACTTTTGCCCATGAAGAATGGGCGAAGATACCCGTAGATCACTGCAAGACACTTGTGTCAAGCTATGCTTCACGTTTAAAAGCTGTTATAACTGGAAAAGGATGTTGTACTAAGTACTAAGATTGAATGTCACTTGGGGGTTGAATAAAACTGATAATGATGTGAGCACAGAAAAGACATTTGTGGTTATTTCATTATAAATGTTATGTTATATTTGTCTGACTTACAAGTGCCTCTGATTTAATTGTAAACAAGATGACTGAAATGATCAAAATCAATGTCAAACTGGCCAAAACACTCAATTTCAGTGGGGATTGAATAATTTTGAACACAACTGTATACATTTCGAGTAGCCTATTCCTCCGTATAAAAACTAGGTTTAACAAACTACCTATTGTGTTATTATAGACAGCCGCTGAGATAAGGCCAGTCAGTATTATCTCTTTATTAGGCCTTATTCACACGTCCGTAGTGTTTATGGATCCGCAAATTGCAGATCCATAAACACACCCGGCCGGCAGCCCCATAGAAATGTCTATTCTTGTCCGCAATTGCGGGCAAGAATAGGACATGCTCTACTTTTTTGCGGAGCTGCGGCCGTAAGATCGGCGGCGAGCTCTGCGAAAACTGATGCGGAGAGCACAGTGTGTGCTCTCCGCATCGTTCCGTGCCCCATTCACAGTCAATGGGTCCGCATGTATTCCGCAGAATTGCAGAATACATGCGGACATATATGCGGACGTGTGAATAAGGCCTTAGGGACCTGCCTTCTCAAAGTCACAGCAGGACCCCCCCTAATCAATCATCTTGCTGCAACCTGCACTGTGACATTATTTGCATGTAGCAGTGTGAACACTGCAAGATTGTAGGATATCTTTTTTTAATACAAAAAAATAATTAGGAAAATTAAAAGAACATCACTGAAAATAAAACATTCATTTTGACAATAGGTTTCATTTTGATGACACATTCCCTTTAAGGATTCTGTCACACACCCCTCTTTCTTCTGTACTTTAAAATGCCATATAAAAAGGGCATGTGTTTCAAGTGTTTTTAATGTTTTGATGGCTAATTAGTGATATTTTGCCCAGGCACTTTCTTGGCATGTTTGAACTTCGATAGAGGAGCCTGTGGAGAAAAAATGCTAGAAAATGCCATATCTCGATCATGTGGCACTTTGATTAAAAAACACCGCTGACAATAAAAAACAAACATGCAAAAAAATTGCATCCTCATATTTCTCTATGGTCTATGCTACAGAAGACGTCAAACTCTGCGTGTGTGTGTGAGACTACCCTTAGACTTGTTTGCACCTAATTAAGATTTCTTGGGTAGATGCACAATGGCGCACTTAAAACAGACATTACACATTCATTACTTGATTAAATTTAAAAGTTTAAAATAATTCGATAGTATTCCTTAGGGCTCATACAGGCAGCTTTAGAGGATCAGTAGCAATGTATGTCTTAGGCTACTTTCACGCCAGCGTTTTTGCCGGATCCGTTATGGATCAGCAAAAACACTTTCGCCATAATAATACAACCGCCCTGCATCCGTTATGAATGTATCCGGATGTATTATATTTAAAATAGCCAAGACGGAACTCCCTCATGAACTCCATTGAAAGCCAATGGGGGACGGATCCCTTTTCTATTGTGTCCAAGAAAACGGATCTTGCTCCGCACCACATCGCGGACAGAAAAATGCTGCAAGAAAACCGAAAGGAATGCATTCTGGTGCACTCCGTTTTGTTCAGTTCAGTTTTGTCCCCATTGACAATGAATGGGGACAAAACGGAAGCCTTTTCCTCCGCTATTGAGATCCTATGACGGATCTCAATAGCGGAAAGGGAAAGAGCAGATGTGAAAGCAGCCTTACTTGTCCCAAATGGAGGACGCAGGTATCAACATGATGTCCCAAAAATGGTACATAGGAGAGTAAAGCGTTTATAGGAAGCCCCAGCGCTATATCTGTGGGCGGACAATGATTTAATAATCTGACAATTGTGTAGTGATTTGGTAATGATGATCTGCACTCCTGATACTCATCATCAATATCAGGTCTACGGGAGCCTGAATCCTGGACAACCCCGCCAATCAGCCGTTTGAAGAGGCTGCGGTGCTTGTGCGAGCGCTGTGCTATCTAGATCGTAGCGGTGACGCAATGTGATTACACCTTCTTCTCCATTCACATGAACTAAAGTGTAAACTAAAGTGTACTCGATGGTTACAGTGGTAGAATACTGCTATAATGTCACAGTATACATAGACAAATACAGATTCCTATCATTGTGTATACTGCATGTGATAGGAGGACGAATGTGCCTACCAGCCATCGGCCATGCCTCTGTACGTGTGCTGTATTGTGCCGTAATGGGATATTCAGCCGTTCTCCAGGAGGGTGTGTGCATTTTCTTAATGTGAATGCCTAGAATTGATCTTTCTGCATGGTTACCGTAATCCTACTCTGCATTAACCATTGCACTGCTACAGGGCATTTCTCTTGGGATCGCAGTTATTAGGGGTCATTTTAAGGTGTTTTTTTACACCGGTCTTTGATGCTCCCTGCGGTGCCAGACGATGCACCTAATTTACGATGACGCCTGCGCCTCCTCATAAATTGGGCGCATCCTTCAACAGTCCATGCCCCTACTGTGAAATCTACACCAGTCCCCTCATTTACGCCAGCTTCCTTTAAATTTATGCCCTCCCCTATGCACTCGCCCACACTTCGCCTGCCACTCCCCATTGTCGAGGGCTGCATAAAAAAACTGTGTTAGACTATAGACTATATTTTGTAACATAGGTATTAAAAAAGTCGCACTATGGGGTCTTGCAACTTTTTTTACGTTTTTTTAAGTTTGACCTTTTAGCCGTTTTACATAGTATAGGGAAATTTGGACCATCAATATCAGGTCGGCGGGAGCCTGAATCCTGGACAACCCCGCCAATCAGCTGTCATTTCTGGCCAGACTACATTACTGACAGAAAGGCGTCTCGATTAAATCAACTCAATATCCAATATGCACGTACAGTGATAACAATGATATAAGACAACAAGCTTTTTGTACTGTGCACATATACAGGGGTGCTTGTAAGTTTGTGAACTCTTGAGTTTTCTATATTTCTGCATAAATTGACCTGAATCTGCGTCAGATTTTCAGATACTGGCAGAAACTGGTGTGATCTGAAGCAGAAATCAAGACCAGCTTCTGGCTGACGCAGGTTTCAGTTGGTGTATGGAAATCCAGAAGATGCACCAAATGTTTTAACAGACCAGTGCCTCTAAAAGGAGTTATACCACCAGAAAATATCATTTTAATATTATTCAGCACGAAAAATTGTTACTTTTGTTCCAAAAATGCAGCACCTGGGAGACTTTCTCTTTACTTCATTTTAATGGCACCTCCTGATTCTTAATCTGTATGGTAATGTGTACATCCACCTACTGAGGTTGTCGCACATGCTCAGTTACATCCTTCAAAAAGAAGTTATAGGGAGAGAGCTGCAGCAGAAAGGTCACAACCCCTGAGAAAGGACACGTCCCCTGAGCGGCCAGCCTTTGTTCTAGCAGAACAAATAGATCAATGAAAGGGGAGATATCTGGATTCATGTACATGGCCAGTTAGAAAGGTATTATCATGTACTATACGATGACGGATTGTAATTTCTTACATTAATCATGCCATAACCCCTTTAATAAATTTGGTGCATCTTATTCCAGAGCACTTTTTACTAAGAGTGATGAGCGCAAAGACCCATATACGATTTCGCGATATTTGACGAATAATTTGCATCATATTCATCATATATTCGCAATTTTGCAATATTCGTTATTTCGCATTCAATATCATGACTTGCGATTCATTCTTCAAGTTATATTCGCGTGCGCATAGAATCTATTCGTTATTAATAATGTTTAAACAGCTTTGCAGGTATTGAAATGGCGGGAGTCATTGCGAATGATTTTTCGCCATACATGCAGCGTACTAGAGTCTGACACAACCTGTTAACAGTTGGTAGGAAAGGGAATAGAAAACCGCGAATAGACTAATGCGAATATTCAAGTGACGAACATTCGCAGGACAGTTTTTACCTATTAAGTCTTTACTCTGACAGGAATAGTGGAAATTGTTATAGAAAGCAATTAAGGTTGGGGGAATTATGTCTGAATCCTTTATTTTCAAGATACATTTTCCCTATCACTACATGAATATGGGGTCATATATTTGACATATTCACGAAATCTCGAAATCACGATATTCAAAATTCTAATTCGCTTTGCGAATATTCGCGCTCAACACTATTTACTAAGACTGGAGTAGGAAATGTCAGTCCTAGTAAATCTCCCCTTAAGGGCTCGTTCACACGACTGTATGGCTTTGTGTTCTGTTTTTTGGTTTCAGTAGTGTTTCCGTTCCGCTTCTGTTCCGTTTTGCCATTCCATTTTTCCATTTGTGATCCATTTTTTTGTGGAATCATACGATAATGTTTAAACAGTAAGTACATAAAAAAATTGGGCTGGGCATAACATTTTCAATAGATGGTTCCGCAAAAACGGAACGGATGCGGAAGACGTACGGATGCATTCCGTATGCATTCCGTTTTTTTTTTTTTGCAAAACCATTGACTTGAAACGTGATTTTCGGGCAAAAATAGGACATGTTCTATCTTTGAACGGAACAGAAATGGAAGGCATAAGGCATTTTTTTGGCAGATTTTTTTGGCGGATTGAAATCAATGGTTTTGTATACGGTCCATATACGGAACGGAAAAAAACGAAACGTAAACAGAAAAAAAAAATGTTTGTGTGCAGGAGGCCTAAGGGTACTTTCACACTTGCGTTGTTTGATTCTGGCAGGCAGTTCTGCATGTCATTTTTTCTGACTGATCAGGCATTTTTCAGAATGATCAGGTCTAAAAAATTCCTGATCATTTAGAAAAATGCATTGCAATTCCGGATCCATTTTTTCCGGTGTCATTCAGCAAAACTGATCCGGTATTTATTCTTTTCACATTTTTAAAGGTCTGCGCATTCGCACACCTGAATGTCGGATCCGTCATTGCGGTATTTTTAATGCCGGATCCAGCACTAATACATTGCAATGGAAATTTATGGTGGATCTGGCATTCTGGCATGTGCTCCGTAATTCTGGACGCAGATAATGCGGCGGTATTATCTCTGGCGAAAACGCCGTTCAGTGACTGAACTGAAGACATCCTGATGCATCCTGAACGGATTTCTCTCCATTCAGAATGCATTAGGATAAAACTAATCAGTTTTTTTTTCCGGTATTGAGCCCCGAGGACGGAACTCAAGGCCGGAAATGTTTAACGCTAGTGTGAGAGTACCCTAAGAGTCCAAAATGATGTTGGTTTTCTTATGTCACTATTATGATATAAGACCACCAATTTTCATGTTGAGCATAAGGGTTCTCTTTGATAGCAATCATGTATTCCTGTCTCCATGCGGAGTGCTGAACTTGTCAAGGCATGGCATTCTAGCCTATATTATATTTTTCACATGTCAGTTTTGACATTCAGTTTATGCACACATCACGTGATGCACATCAATACAATGAATGAATAAAAGGACAGCCACATATAAAATCATGGCTGACTAAGGCCTGTTTCACACTTGCGTTAATTCTAGTACTGAGATCCGGCAGAGGATCTCAATACCGGAATTAAAGGATCCATTTTGATTTTGCACTACAGGATGCCTCCGTTCCGCTGGGATGTGGTTGTTTGAAATCAAAACAGAAAAAAATGGATCCGTCACTAAATACATTGAAAATCAATGGTTGACAGATCTGTTTTTTAGGCTCTTAAATAAACAAAAAAATTCCGTCAACATTCACTTACATCGTTTTCAGTGACGGTCGCTTTTTTCTCCGTTTTTATGACCGGACAGGGCCCTGGTACAAGAGTTCAGCTTGGCCCCCCTTCCGTCAGTGCATTGTAGCCAGAGGCAGGAAAGCACATAGCCCTCCTGCTACCTAAGGCAAAAATTAAAATGGCTACCCCCCCTCCCCCTTCCCCCCTCCATGCTAAATTCTTGACCTAACCCCTTTCCTCCAGCCAGAGGTGTAACTTGACCAGAATGCACTTTCCATAATCAGTGTTTTCTTATGCGGCACAAGGGTCTTTGGGCCCCCTCAGGCTCCTGGGCCCGGTAGTGACTGCTACCTCTGTACCTCCTATAGCTACTCCCCTGGCTGTAGGAGTTCCTTGTAAAAGCATTATCACTCTAGCAATTTATGTCTATTCGGAGCGTATTGAAAAAACAGGCAGGAGGAGAGGAGACGTACATATCAGCAGGATCAGACTACATGCAGGGTTGTTATGTAGAAGGTCATCATGGAGTAATACTACATCACCCAGGTTCATAACCTACCAAGGGGTTATAAATGTGCACATTGCCTTTAGGCCATAAAATTAAAATGAATTACAATATTAAAAATGTACAGCAGATGTCAGGTATTAACCTCTTAAAGGGGTTATCCCATGATTAATGCGAAAATCAAAAATCAGACATCATATAGTACATGGTAATCTTCTTCTAACAAAGCTAGAACCAGTCCTGTACCTCACATGGGTCCAGAGATTTCCCCAGTCATTGCTCCAATTCACACTATACAGATAGATTCCATTGAATAACCCAGTGGCTATACTAAATTTATAATTATATGCAATTGCAAAAGTAATCAGATCTAGGTGCTGGTTTGAAAACTGTAGAATTTTTTGGAAAAACCCCTTTAATGTAAATCATGTACATGTACGTCATTTGCATTAGGCCTCTTGCACACGACCATATGGCTTTTTCAGTGTTTTGCGGTCGATTTTTAACGGAGCCGTTCAGGTTTTTGTTTCCATTGTGTTTCCGTTCCATACTTTCGCAAAAAATTTTGTATGGTTTCCGTATGCATTCCGTATTTTTTGCGGACCCATTGACTTGAATGGAGCCACTCATCGTTGTTTGTGGGCAATAATAGGCCAAGTTCTATCTTTCAACGGAACGGATATACGGAAATACGAAAACGGAATGCATATGGAGTACATTCCGTTTTTTTGCGTAACCATTGAAATGAATGGTTCCGTATACGGACCGCAAGAGGAATCCATAAAAATGGAATGGAAATGGAAAAAAAGAAGTTTGTGTGTGAGGCCTTAACCCCTTAAGGACACGTCCCTATTTCACCTTAAGGACCAGGTCATTTTTTGCAAATCTGACCAGTGTCAATTTATGTGGTGATAACTTTAAAACGCTTTTACTTATCCTGGCCGTTCTGAGATTGTTTTTTCGTAACATATTGTACTTCATGACACTGGTAAAATGGAGTTAAAAAAAAAATGTATTTTTATTTATAAAAAAATACCACATTTACCAAATATTTTGAAGAATTTGAAATTTTCCAAGTTTCAATTTCTCTATTTCTATAATACATAGTAATACTGCCAAAAACAGTTGTCAATTTACTTTCCCCAAATGTCTACGTCATGTTTGGATCATTTTGGGAACGCTATTTTATTTTTTGGGGACGTTACAAGGCTTAGAAGTTCAGAAAAAAAACACTTTTTAGGGACCAGTTCAGGTTTGAAATCAGTTTGTGAGGCTTACATAATAGAAACCACCCAAAAATGACCCCATTCTAGAAACTACACCCCTCAAGGTATTCAAAACTGATTTTACAAACGTTGTTAACCCTTTAGGTGTTCCACAAGAGTTAATGGCAAATAGAGATAAATTTCAGATTTTCGATTTATTGGCAAATTTTCCATTTTAATCCATTTTTTCCAGTAACAAAGCAAGGGTTAACAGCCAAACATAACTCAATATTTATTGCCCTGATTCTGTAGTTTGCAGAAACACCCCATATGTGGCCGTAAAATGCTGTATGGCCAAACGGCAGGGCGCAGAATGAAGGGAATGCCATATGGTCCCTGGAAGGCGGATTTTACTGGACTGATTTTAGATACCATGTCCCATTTGAAGCCCCCCTGATGCAACCCTAGAATAGAAACTCCAAAAAAGTGGCCTCTTTAAAGAGGACCTGCACAGACTCACTCTATCCAATCAGTGCTGCCATTTTCAGACTGTGCAAGTACCCCCCCCCCCCAACTGGTTACCTCCCCTCTGTACACTTACTGAAGGCTAATAGCAAATCATTCATAACTTTTAGTAGAAATAAAAAAGAGATGGCATACAGTCATAAGAATAGATGCTCCAGAACTGTTATTACATGGGTAATGCACGAAGCTATTATAACAGGCATGTCAGGAGAAGGGACAGGTCCTCTTTAAGGTATATTGGGCTCATGAGCTGAGCCTGCTTCATTTACAGTGGGTGCTGGCTGTATGATACAGTAGAAACCCGCCAGCAGTGAGTGGGATTGGGGATGACTCCTCTCGGAGTCCGCTGTCAGATGCAACCATAGCATCTGAGGGGCTCCCTCTGTCCTCCAATCGGAGCTCTGCCAGTGAAATTGTGGTGCTACCATCCTAATATCGGAGCATGGGACCTTGTGAAGGCTCCCAGGCCTGCCACACTAAGATGCCTGTTAAGACGTGCTTGAGGCATGGCTTAAAGGGGTTATCCAGTGAAAAATATTTTATTATATTCAAGCCAGCACCTAGTTCTGAATACTTTTGTAATTGCGTGTAATTACACATTTTGTATAGCTGCTGAGTTATTCAATAAAATATATCCCTATAGCACCACCTGTTCATTGTTCTTTTTTATTTTTATTTCTTTGTCCGGCTCACGGAGATGGCCGCACATGCTCACTTTCATCCTTCAACTGCCTCCTGAATTGTGATAGGGAGAGAGCTGCAGCAGAATGACTCACCCCCCTGAGCTGCAGCAGAAAAGACATGCCCCCTGAGCTGCAGCAGAAAAGACACGCCCCCTGAGCTGCAGCAGAAAAGACACGCCCCTTGAGCTGCAACAAAAATACACTCCCCTTGAGTTGTCAGCTTGATATAAATCTAGCAGAGCAATGAATGGGGAGATCTCTGGATCCATGTGAGGTACAGGGCTGGTTCTAGATTCAATAGAGATTGTCATGTACTATATGAAATCAGATTTTCATTCATTACATTAATCATAGGATAACCCCTTTAACAGGAAGACTGTCGAAATCCAACAGACTGCAGAAGCATTCTATTACAGAGTATGGTATAAGCCAGTAGTGGGCAAACTTATTAGTCAACTGAGCCGAATATCAACAAAACAGCGATTTAATTTTTTCTGAGAGCCAAATTTTTTAAACGTAAACTATATAGGAAGGTACATTGTTATTAACTTAATAAGGGTATTCCTAACCATCTGAACATACCTTTCTCAATCCTCGCCACTACATCTTTCACTCCATGACGTTTCACCCTATAAGACAGACGTAGGTTTTAGAGGAGGACAATATGAAAAAAAATATTTTTCATTACACCTCAGGTCAAACCACTAATCAGACCCCCAATGTTAATAAGACCTCCCTCAGATCAGACGTCAGCTCAGACCCCAAAGTAAATGACCCCCAATCAGACCTTAGATAAGAGCCCCATGCCTCTCATCATCCCCATTATCATCAATGATGCCTCTCCTCATCCATGATATCTCTCATATCCTCCATTATGATTCTCATCACCCCATTGCCTCAGATCAGCCCCAAGTTTCATAAAATAAAAAAGCACTTACCTCTCCTGCTCCTGGATGCCGCTGCTCCTCACCACCCTCGCTCTGTGTTTCTCCTGCTGTTGGCTGTGCTGTGAACTGGCATGCACAGCGTGACGTCACAGAGCGCCTCACACTGTGTGCAGCTCTGCACAGCCTACAGCTGAGGACCAGGAAGCGGTGAGTACAGAGCCTTCACCGCTTCCTGGTCCTCCCCCTCCTGCCGATTTTTGCCACGGGCAACGAAAATGCGATCGCACTGTACATGTGAGCCCGCACCTGGAAGAGCTAATATCAAGGGGCTAAAGAGCCACATGTGGCTCTAGAGCCGCAGTTTGCTGACCACTGGTGTAAGCAATCAAAAAATCATATGCCCTAAGGGGATTAAAAGTTACAATGAAAAAAAAAGTTTTTAAAACTATAAAAATAAAAAAAATATTAAAAATTCAATTCACCTCTTCACAATAAAAATAAATGAACAATAAAAAACTAAACATAATTGATATTGTCAATGTCAAAAAAATGTATAAAGCAGGGTCTTGCAGATCACCTGTGCCTAAAAAAACAGAAGACAAAAAGTTCTAACATCGGCATCTAATACCACATGCATAAGATTCATTGACCTGGGGAGAAATAGGAGACGGATACAGCTGTGTAACACTCCTAACGCAGGTGTACTGGGAGTCCTATGGCTCCAAGGTATTGTTAGCAGCTGGATCAATGTGGTGAGTTTGCAGTTCTTTTCTCGTGATTCATTGCTTAGTATTTTCTCTATAGACTCCACAAATTTGCACAAGTTAGTCATCCTGGCTTGTGGCCTTACACGAGGAAAAAGCCTTAATTTGAGTTATTTTTTTTTTCTAAAAACTTGATTGATTTTCCAGGAAAATGGCTAATTAATGCTTCAGTGGAAAATGTCAGGCTGCTTCGAGATTAAATTTAGGAGTATTTTTGGATTGCATTTAATATGTCAGACATGTCGTAGAAAATGTTATTCTCACTTAGAAAAAGCCAGTTCTTCCTCTCATCCAGCGTCTCAAAGATACCAAATTATATACCTCTTGTTTCAAAGCTGCACAGAACGGATTGTCCTTTCTAAATGCACGTTCATCCATAAATGCGGCAAAGTGAATTAGGAGCAATGTGCGATCCATATAGCGAAGTCACAAAATAAATGCAATTTTAGGGGTCAAACCACCAAGTGTTTATAGTTATAGCCAAAAATGTAACTTTTTCTCATACTATGAATTACGGTAGTATGGTAACGCTTAAAGAGGACCTGTTACCATAAAATGCAGGGCAATCTGTCAGCCGCATGTTATTCAATTCAACTAATGACAGTATATTAGGGAGTGGCCGATTACTTTGGCCTGTGTGACGTCAACATGGAACCTCAGTTTAAGGCTACATGCACACAACCGTATTTGTTTTGCGGTCTGCAAATTGCATGTTTTTTTTGCGGATCCGTTGTAACCATGTCTAAAACGGACAAGAATAGGACATGTTATTTTTTTTTTTTGCGGGGCTACGGAACGGACATACGGATGCGGATAGCACACGGTGTGCTGTCTGCATTTTTTGCGGACCCATTGAAATGAATGGGTCTGCATCCTATCCGCAAAAAAACAGAACGGACACGGAACCAAACAATGTTCGTGTGCATGAGGCCTAATCATGACATTTAATATGGTATCAGAATAATATAGAGTGTGCTCAAATAATATGCATTAAAAACCATTTCAATCAAGGCATCAGCGTCATTGCAATCAAAAAGGTTATCTCATGACTAATGTAAAAAATTAAAATTTGCCATCATATAGGACATTATAATCTCTTTCTAACAAAGCTAGAACCAGCCCTGTACTGCACATAAATCGAGAAATTCACTTCTCCAATTGCTCTGCTAGATCTTCAGCCTGGCGGCTCAGGGAGTGTGTCCTTTCAGCTGCAGCTGTCTCGCTGTAACTGCCACAGCTTCTAACAGAACATATGGCTGGTGGCATTTGAAAATCTAAGATGAGCACATTCGACCAGCTCAGTGAGATGGACAAAAAAAATAAGGTAAAGAACAAACAGCAGGTGGCGCTGTACATATACATTTTATTGAATAACTCACTGGCTATACTAAATGTTTAATTACATGCAATTACAAAAGTATCCAGGTCCTAATGTGTAGTTGTTACTAACATGGGGAAGGAGGATCATTTAGACAGTACTTACCCATCTCTGGCTCTGCCGACTGGATGTACCCACTTCTTTCCCTGTTCAGCTGCATTAGAATAAAAAAAAAAAATAAATAAATAAAAAATCTCTATAAATTCTGTAATTGTAAAATTATTACCAAACTTTGGCCTTTGATGTAATTTTTTATCTTTTATCAACTAGTTTATGGCCATTTTAAGAGAATATGGGACTAAAGTAATCACGTCACATTGAACATACAGTCCAATCTGCAGGTGGCATGTTATCGATCAGGAGGAGCTGAACAGCTTGATATATAGTTTTGTGGGAAAAGTTAAACTTTTATAATAATATTATATTTTTAGAATATATATTATTATTACAAATTTATTTTAATTCCTGCTCACGTTTATAAAGAGGGCTGTCAATCACTTCTCTAATCCCTGCTGATAACTGATTGGGTTGTACAGTGCCTTGCAAAAGTATTTACCCCCCCCCCTCCCACACCCTTCAGTTTTTTCGTGTTTTGTTACATTACAGCCTTAAATTCAATGTTTTGTTAATCTTAATTTTAGGTGATGGATCAGAACAAGATAGTCTAAGTTGGTGAAGTGAAATGAAAAAAATACACTGAACAAAAATATAACCGCAACACTTTCGGTTTTGCTCCCATTTTGCATGAGCTGAACTCAAAGATCTGAAACATTTTCTACATACACAAAAGACCCATTACTCTCAAATATTGTTCACAAATCTGTCTAAATCGGTGTTAGTGAGCGCTTCTCCTTTGCCGAGATAATCCATCCCATCACATTTGTGGAATATCAAGGTGCTGATTAGACAGCATGAATATTGCACAGGTATGCCTTAGACTGCCCACAACAAAAGGCCACTCTGAAATGTGCAGTATGATCCCACAGCACAATGCCACAGATGTCGCAATTGGCATTCTGACTGCAGGAATGTCTACCAGAGCTGTTGCCCGTGTAATGAATGTTCATTTCTCTACCACAAGCCGTCTCCAAAGGCGTTTCAGAGAATTTGGCAGTACATCCAATCGGCCTTACAACCGCAGACCATGTGTAACCACACCAGACCAGTGTATATAAATAAAACTATTGTTTAGAAATAGAAAACAGAAAATTGGCATGTGAATATGTATTCACCCCCTTTGTTAGGTAGCCCATAAAAAGCTCTGGTGAAACCAATTACCTTCAGAAGTCATATAATTAGTGAAATGATGTCCTCCGGTGTGCAATCTAGGGTCACATTATCTGTCATTACATATACATATACCTTTTTTGAAAGGCCCCAAAGACACCTAAGCAAGAGGCATCACTAACCAAACACTGCCATGAAGACCAAGGAACTCTCCAAACAAGTAAGGGACAATGTTGTTGAGAAGTACAAGTCAGGGTTAGGTTATAAAAAAAATCCAAATCTTTGATGATCCCCAGGAGCACCATCAAATCTATCATAACCAAATGGAAAGAACATGGCACAACAGCAAACCTGCCAAAAGACAGCCGCCCACCAAAACTCACGGACCGGGCAAGGAGGACATTAATCCGAGAGGCAGCACAGAGATCTAAGGTAACCTGGAGTATCTGTACATAGGATGACAGTAAGCCGTACTCAAAAGGTGGCTCTACAAAGTATTGACTTTAGGGGGGTGAATAGTTATGCACATTGACTTTTTCTGTTATTTTGTCTTATTTGTTGTTTGCTTCACAATAAAAAAAATAAAAAATAAACATCTTCAAAGTTGTGGGCATGTTCTGTAAATTAAATTATGCAAATCCTCAAACAATCCATATTAATTCCAGGTTGTGAGGCACCAAAATACAAAAAATGTCAAGGGGGTGAATACTTTTGCAAGGCAGTGTCAGGTTTGCTTTAAGAGGGGTGAGAAAGACTCTAGAAAATTCTTTGATTTGCTGGTAATATTGTTTCAACCATTTACCTAATTGATATTCAGAATCTTATACGTCACTCTTTTTTATATCTCACCTCATGAACTGAGAGGTTCCAGTTATTTTTCGTGACCCATAAAATAGTAGTTAATTCATTATATTCTTTGACCTTCCAAAGCCATAGGAACATTGGACTGACGCACGGTATGGTTGAAGGTTGGAGTCAGTAGAACATGTCGTTTATTACATTGCCGTCAATTCTGACTCAGCAAAACATATTTTTAAAGAGGAATAGGGGAACCTTTACCTTCATGGCAGAAAGGGTAAGGTCCCTCGGTGGTAATTTTATGCTCCCCACGCACAATTTCACCACGTAAGCAGCAACCTAGAGATTTGCTATGGAGATGATCACCTTGCTACATGTGGTCTCCTGGTTACTGTCATTAATCTACATGTTTTTCTCCTTATCTGCAGCATACTGTGAAGTAGTACATGATGCATACTGTACAAATACACATAAGAAAAGGCAAATTGTTTGCTGAATGACTGAGGATATGGCTTATCTTTGAGAATGGTATTTCAAAAGTCATTTATTGGACACTACTGTACTCACAAGCTCAACTTTTATAGGACATCACATGGAAAATATATTCCAAAGGAACCCTGTATTTACTCAATATACACACATAAGAAACTTCACTATACATGGTATTCATCTGATTCAACATCTCTTCTCTCTTCATTATGTCAAGAACAAATATGGTTCTCACAGACAAATGATCAGTAAGGGCTGATTCAGATAACCGTGCTCGGTCCAGGAAACACGGTCCATGTGTTGGCTGCTTCTTCTGGACCAACTGCAGCTCCCCTGGCCAGAACTGACTGTGTTATAGACTTTTATGATGCAGTGAGTTCCTATCTGATTGCGGGGCAATTGTACTGTACTCACATGAACTTTCTGTATAGACACATAAGAAACTTTACTATACATCTTTCCCATCTGATCCAACATCTCTTCACTGCAGTTGGTCAGGCAGATGTGGGCGACTCACGGCCATGTTTCCCAGACCGAGCATGGTCATATGAATTAGGCCTTATAATAAGAGATGAGCAAATTTCTCAAAAATTCGATTCGGCCGGTTTGTCAAAATTTTCCGAAAAAATTTGGTTTGATCTGAATTTATTTTTGGCGAATTACGTTAACTATTTCCTGGCTGCAGAGAGCCTTTATAGTGGTGTAGAACACTGTGCCTTGCAGTAACACGCATAGGGAGTCTGCTGTGGTAGTGAAACAATACTGTGAATCAGTATGACATGTAGATGACAGGAGTCACTCTTAGAATCACTGCATACTTCACTTATTTGGGCAGTTACGGGGCCAAAACTGACAAAATAACCCATGTGAACTCAGCCTTACAGGTCAATGTTAGCGCCAGGTATAAAGAACCGTGCAGAGGACCAAAATGCTACTATAGTGTAAAAAGGGCGCCCCTTTTACACCAATTCACTGATTCCACATAGATTTCTACAGAAGCTGTTTTATTAAATGTTTATACAAGTAGAGTGTGTGTGTCCCCGCCCCCCCCCTAGTGGATTGGCTGTCAGCAGTAAGTTTGTGTTAATGTCACTGATTATTTTGCCCTTCCTCTGATCCATCAGAACAATAACCCCCAAAAAACACATCCTGTCTGTGGAGCATCCGCCTTCACTCAGTCAGCATTTGGTCAGTAATCCATCAGTATTGCTAAAAAAAAAAGTATGTCATTTTCTCACTTCACCATAAGCCCTTTTTTCCCCACTAATTAATGCCAAAGAAGGCTTTAGAACATATAACTGCAACGCTGAAAGGCAAATATATATATTTTTGGCCACTAATACACGCCAAAAATGGCTGTAATTTTCTCACTTCGCCACACAATGGCAAATCCTTTTTTGTGCCACTAATACACTAGGCTTTAGAACATATAACTGTAGTGCTGAATGGCGAATACACGCTAAAAAGGGTTTTGGAACATATAAGCACCGCTGAACGGCAAATAGGCCCTTATTTTTTTCCGATCATACATGCCACAAAAGTCTTTAGAACATATAACTGCACCGCTGAACAGCAAATAATATATATTTTTTTGCCACCAGTAGTGATGGCCTTGCGGTTAACCCGGCGGTCGTTTCAAACATGCGAACATATGACAATGTCCACCGGTGCCATATTCTTTTGCATTGCACCGAACTTTGACCCATGACACATCCATCAGGTTGGACAGGACAGCCAATTGGGACGTTTCAGCACATGGAGACACCCTCACCTTATAACAGAACCCGATCTGGCAGCCATTTTACATTCTGTGCTTTGCCAGTGTAGGGGGAAGTTGCTTTGTGGAGCAGGGACAGACTGTTAGGGACCCCGGTAGCCAATAGGGCCACAAAAGTCTTTTTAAGGACTGGAATAGGTGTGCTATCAATAGGTGTGTTATACTGAGGGGTGTGATATACTTATAATATACTTTCTAACATGGAAAGTATATTATAGTGCATTTGTATTGTGCAGCAGTTGTCTGCGGTTCTGCTGCCATACCACAGGTATATAGAGGATCAACTATTTGCAACGTGTGTGATATACCTGTTGCCCCCAAAAAAACTGATTGAGGGGTGTGATATACCTATAATATACTTTCTAACATAGAAAGTATATAGTGCATTTCTATTGTTCAGCAGTTGTGTGCGGTTCTTCTGCAAAACCACAGCTATATAGAGGGACAAGTGTTATTGGAACAACTATTTGCAACGGGTGTGATATACCTGTTGCCCCCAAAAAAACAGGGTGGTGTGATATAACTGTTGTGGCAAAAAAAATAATTGAGTGGTGTGATATACCTGTTTCCACCAAATATTGATTGAGGCCTGCGATATACCTGCTTCCACAAAATATTGATTGAGGGGTGCGATATATCTGCTTCCACAAAATACTGATTAAGGGGTTTGATATACGTGCTTCCACCAAATATTGATTGAGGCCTGCAATATACCTGCTTCCACTAAATACTGATTGAGGGGTGCGATATACCTGCTTCCACAAAATACTGATTAAGAGGTTTGATATACCTGCTTCCACCAAATATTGATTGAGGCCTGCAATATACCTACTTCCACAAAATATTGATTGAAGGGTGCGATATACCTGCTTCCACCAAATTCTGATTAAGGGGTTTGCTATACCTGCTTCCACCAAATATTGATTGAGGCCTGCCATATATCAGCTTCCACAAAATACTGATGGAGGGGTGCGATATACCTGCTTCCACCAAATATTGATTGAGGCCTGCAATATACCTACTTCCACAAAATGTTGATTGATGAGTGCGATATACCTGCTTCCACCAAATATTGATTAAGGCCTGCGATATACCTGCTTCCACAAAATACTGATTGAGGGGTGCAATATACCTGCTTCCACCAAATATTGATTGAGGCCTGCAATATACCTACTTCCAAAAATACTGATTGAGGGGTGCAATATACCTGCTTCCACCAAATATTGATTGAGGCCTGCGATATACCTGCTTCCACAAAATACTGATTGAGGGGTGAGATGTTTCTGCTTTCACCAAATATTGATTAAGAGGTTCTATATTCCTGCTTCCACCAAATATTGATTAAGGGGTGCGATATACCTGCTTCCATAAAATACTGATTGAGGGGTGCAATATACCTGCTTCCACCAAATATTGATTAAGGGGTTCTATATACCTGCTTCCACCAAATATTGATTAAGGGATTCTATATACCTGCTTCCACCAAATATTGATTAAGGAGTTCTATATACCTGCTTCCACAAAATGCTGATTGAGGGGTGCAATATACCTGCTTCCACAAAATACTGATTGAGGGGTGCGATATACCTGCTTCCACAAAAAAACATTTATTTATTAGGCCATTTGGCAAATTGCTGTAGTCATGATAACAAGTGGCTGTTTTGCTTTTTGTCTAGGGTGCAGCAGTATTAGTCTGGGTTCACATCACGTTTATGCCATCCGTTTAAAGCAGGGATGCCCAACCTGCGCCCCTTCAGCTTTTCCAAAACTACAACTCCCTGCATGCCCTAATAGCTGTTGACCATCCAAGCATGATGAAAGTTGTAGTTTTGAAACAGCTTGAGGGCCACAGGTGGGGCATCCCTGGTTTAAAGTGTACAAAAAAGTATCTGTTACCTGATGCCTCAAACAGATTTCATGCAGTGGCGTTCATCACCATGCAGTTCTATTGGGGGAAAAAATTGGATACGTTAAACGGATGGCAAAAACGTGATGTGAACCCACCCTTAGTGGTCCAAACTGTTCTTGGCCATGTGACTTGTACAAGTAAAAGGTGGTTTTAACATTTAACATGTTTTACCTGTAAAAGCCATGCAAACAAAAACTGGGGCCTGTGGGAGTAGGACCCGGCGCTGAACTTTTTATTCTATTTCTTCTATAGTTTAACAATAGCAAAGACAGGTGCACTCTGCGGTAATACTAAACCCTCACACTGATGTTAAAATTAAGAGGTTAGTCCGACATATCCTACTAGGAGAACATGTCTTAAGCTCGGGCACCGCGCCAAGGTCTCTCAAGTAACCCGAGGCCCTACCACTCACCTACCTGTGCCGTATGGGCGATACCAGAAGCCAGTGGGCTGAATTACAGGAGGATAAGGCCTGACTAACAAACAGCTTCCCAGTAATCTCCAGCATGTAGCCATGCTTGCAATGGGAGGTGGGAGGTGCCTGTGAGCCCCACCCGAGACTATAGATTCTATAGATTTGTGCACAGAGATTTTTACACTTCCATTAAGTTCATTGGAATATGTATAAATTCCTATGGAATGGTATGTTGAGTCTAGTTTCAACTTACGATCGCCTAGGAAAGACCATTGTAAGGCTACTTTCACACTTGCATTGTTAATTCCGGTAATGAGATCCGGCAGAGGATCTCAAACCTGGAATTAAATGGATCCGTTTTGATTTTGGACATCAGGATGCATCCGTTCCATTAGGGTGCTGTTGTGTGGAATCAAAATGGAAAAAAAACGTTTTAGGCTCCTAAAAAATCTGAACAGTCGCCATTGACTTACATAGTTTTCAGTACTGGATCTGTTTTTTCCCATTTTTATGACCGGACACAAAACCGCATCTTGCAGTGCTTTTGTGTCCGGTCACAAAACGCAATGCTGCTGAAACGGAAGACATCCTGATGCATCTTGAATGAATCTCTTTCCATTCAGAATGGGGACAAAACTGAACAATTTTTCCTGGTATTGAGATCCTCTGCCGGATTTCAATACCGGAAAACAACAACCCAAGTGTGAAACAGGCCTAAGTTTAAAATATTGCATCCAGAGGCAGCCACCGTGCTACAGTTTATGAAGGGAAGACATACAGCTGGGGGGGCGGGGGATTCATCAATTTATTTATGGCAGTTTGCAATATAATGTTCAAAAAGAACGCCATATTTTTTTTTATAAAGCACCTGTTTCAACTTTTCTGAAATAGAAGTTGGGTAAAATGGGTGAGGTGAAGTTCAACTTTTAAAAATAGTAAATTCTCCTACAAGTCACTGGGGAGTATACTCAGTTTTATTATGGGGCTCTGTGAGATCTGTGCATGCCCCTGACAACTGCTCATTTTAAGTTTATAGTTCAAGACGCTGTTCTCTAATAATAAATGACATAGCAATCTACAGGGCCACTTGCACCATTGCGGTATATTATTTCTAAGAGACATTGATGTCAAACCTGTCAGTAAAATGCTGCTGTCTGGAGGTATGCCATCAGCCTCAAGGGCTTTGATACGTAACATTTGAAGCCATGTTTCTGATGAGATTAGGTAAATTTGATGACTTGTTCATAATATAATACTTTGGACACAAACTCATAAATAAATACCAGGTTTTATGTTTTTAGGTTTTCTTACAGTTTGCGGCCTCTTCAGTGAACCGTGGCTGAATGGAAAAGATATACTGCAATGCTTTTTGCTGGAGCACAGAAATAAAAAGGCAGTGACAGGGAAAGTTCCTGGAGCAAATTAGTGCAATGGTGCGTGATATTAAAAACCAAGCAGATTTAGCAAACTGAATATACCAGGCAACACAGATACTGATAATATCATAATACAAATAAATGAATAGGTAAAATTTAATTCATAATTACTACGACACTGTATGTATGTTGATCTACAGTATATAAGGTACATATGCTTTTCTAAAGCCACTTTCATGCGGTCAGTATTTGATGGTTATTTTTCACCAGTGTTTGAAAGTCAAAACCAGGATCAAGTCCAAAACACACAAAAAAAATGTTATTGTACTTTCTCTCTTTGTGGATCACACTACTGGTTTTGACTTAAAGGGGTTTACCATCTGAGACAATGGGGGCATATCGCTAGGATATGTCCCTATTGTCTGATAGGAGCAGGTCCCACCTCTGGTACCCACACCTACACTGAGAACGGAGCCCTGAAATTTATGGAGTGTGCACTGTGCATGCGCAGCCGTCCTCCATTCTAACGCTAGCTCGGCTATTTCCATTGGCCCCATAGAAATGAATTAGAGTGGTGGCCGAGCAAGCACGGTGCCATAACTACTGGAAGAGCGCTTGGTGGTGGCCAAACCCGGGGTCCTCCGGCTACCACCTCCCCCCTCAGTTCTTGGTGTAGATGGGGGTCCCAGAGGTTGGACCCACACCTATCAGACAATGGGGACATATCCTAGTGATATGACCCCATTGACTAGCGATATGCACCTTAACAATACTGACCAAATACCGACCGTGTGAAAGTGGCCTAAGGCAGAAAAAAACTTTCAGACTAAAGACAGATGTCAGACCCCTTTACGTAGGCTGATGATCAGGGCAATTATTAGAAAGGATCATTCCTAGGCAAGCCCCTTCAGGACAGTTGCCCTGGGTGAAGGTGCTGCCAATCCCCCTGTCAACAAATAAATGCTTGTTTATGGTTTAAAAGCTTTGTGGATGAAGACACTAAAATCATTGTTTCTGGTCATCAGATTGTGCTGTGCAAACAGGAAGCTGTCGGCCAAAACAACAAATCTGTATGGGGACCAATGATTGCCGCAGTGATGGCTTATCCCCATACACAGGAGAAGGTTGCTTCAAGTAAATGCGGCTCTCACCTCCTCTAGCAATCAGATTGTTTTCAGGAACAAACTGTTTGTTCCCGTGTTCCCATGTAAACGGGTCCTATGGCTGCAGCTGTTCCACCATGATGTAGCCAAAACCATGCCAGCATTCAAAAGTCTGCATGTTTTTGCAACTAAAACTGCTGTAATGGGCCTCATGGATCATAGGAGATCTGACGTAGCCTCACTGCAAATCTGATTATGACGCTTTTGCAGTTATCTCTAAAGTTATTCTCTAAACCCATAAATTCCTCCAGTGGAAAAAGCAGAAATCAAGCTGGGCCCTGATTATGATACCAGGCTACCAACTTTTCCTACTCAAGACAGGAAGGCCTGATATTTTTTCCCCCTGCCATGTAACGTCCATGACCCTTGGTCCAATTCTCCATTGTTTGTTGAGTAGCAACAAAGTTCCTCTGGGGAGGGAAGCCTAGCACGTGATGTATAATAAGCTGTAATATGACGCACCCAAAGGATCTACATCCCATAGAGGCAGACCATTTGGAGATTGTGGGGCCTTTAAAAATAGAGGGCCCTGGCCCGTCCACCCCCCAGAAGCAAAGAGGGATGGACCGACCAGGGTCCTTTCTTTTTAAGGGCCCCACAATTTCCACATGGTCTGCCTCTATGGGATGTACATCTTTTGGGTGCTTCATATTGTATAACACACTGGAACCAATTTATTAATAATGAAACCTCAGAAAACTGATAAATATGCCCCAGAGTATTCTGTGTATGAGAACAATCAGCAGAAAAATGTATTTATTTGGAATTATCTAGCAAGTCAGCAGAGCATTAAGCCCTTTTGTATCAGTGCAACAGACTTATTATTATTTTAGTACATTTTGAAATTCATAATTGCTTTAATTACATGTGTGCGTCTATGGGTTTCACTTCCAGACCCCCTAAAGAGTTTATGTTTATTATACACATCCCATCGTTCTGAACCCAGTGGTTTTCATATTCAACACAGCCAAATGCTGCCATTATAAATTGTTACATTTAAATGAAAAGTACATTTTAGTCGTTATTCTTTTATCTCCTCTTTTGTGAAAATTGTATTCATCATGTTTATAGGTAAAATAAATAGCAGGACTGGTCCTGCTGGCTGCATCTGCGCTACCATAACTTCTCTTAGCAGCTTTATGCCTCTGGGTTCTGCCCCATAAATCTCTGCCCCCTCTGGACTAATTGAGACTATTTTCATGTACTGCAAGTCAGCATCCTCGTGGTGAGCCTGTGCTGGAGAGCATCAGGTCCATGATGCTATTTAGTGAAAGGGTCCATATGCTTTCTTCATTAGAATAGATGTTCACACAAACAAGCAAACATCTGGTTCAGTTAAGCAAATTTGGGACTGTGATCAGATCTGATCAGAACATTTATTGAAAATATGGCCACTTTAGTTCAAGATTTAGATTTGTCTGGGCGGGTTATAGTTGCACCACATTGTCGGGTGGTTTCTGAATTGCCTCTATCATTTTTCATCTGCTTACTTTGAAACTTGTAAGTTGAAACTGTGAAGTTGCAAATTCAGAGCCCTGTAGGAGTTCCTTGTAAAAGCATTATCACCCTAGCAATATATGTCTGTTTGGAGGAGGAGGAGAGGAGACATACATGTCAGCAGGATCAGACTACATGCAGGGTTATGTAGAAGGTCATCATGGAGTGATACTACATCAACCAGGTTCATAACCTACCAAGGGGTTATAAATGTGCACATTGCCTTTAGAGCACCGAACATGGGCCATAAAATGAACATTAATTACAATATAAAAAATGTACAGCAGATGTCAGGTCTTTAACCTCTTAATGGGTTATCCCGTGATTCATGTAAAAAATGAAAATCAGGCATTATACAGTACATGATAATCTCTTTCTAATTAGGCTAGAATTAGCCCCGTGTCTCACATAGATCCAGAGCCTCCCATTCATTGCTCCAGATACTCTGCTAGATTCTCTTCAGGCTGACAGCCCCTGGGTGGATTTTCTCAGGAGTGTGTCCTTTTTATGCTGTATCTCTCCCTGTACCTGTCACAGTTTCCAACAATAACCACAAAAAGAGAGCGTGAGGCGAACGCTCCAAACCCCAGTTCAGCCCCATGCACAGTACACACAAGCAATACCGGGTTTATGATCAAAATTTCATTTTAATCACGATACTTTTAAAAAAGGAACAAAGTCCACACGTATAAAACACATAATACATGATTGGTGATGATAAGAGTACATAAAGGGGATTAGTCCTCGCAGGGGTGGTTATTATATAATACTTATTACATCCAAGTATTCAGTGGTAAGGATTGGCATACAATATATAGTATATAGAGCTTGTGAGGCCCCCATATAACTCCAATACCATGGTAGGTATGGAGAACACTCCACAAAAAGACCCAGTAAGAGAAAAGAAAGGTTCTCACTGAAAAAGTATGCTATAGCAGAATATACCTGATGTAATCTGAACGTCACACCACCTGCGTCCAGTCCCGGGTACGGATACAGACACATTTTATCGGATGAGTCATAGGCTATACTAAATTTTATTTACAAAAATAATCAGATCCAGATGTTGGTTTCTAACATGTAGACATTTTTTTCATGGGACAACCCTTTTAATTGCCACACTGGTGGTTTTCTCAGAAAATAATTTGAGGGCAAGTGCTAAGATATGCTATTAATGTCTGATGGCCCACGTCCAACTGTAGTGACTACATTGATTAATATTACAAATTGGTAGGGTTATTTGGAAAGCTGAATGATATTGCTTGTTGGAGGCCTTAGGCCTTCCCTAGCTGCCTGAGTGTCAATCAATGCTATTATCTATTTTTACCAATCAAGACCAGCTTGAGAAGGCGGAAATAGCAAAAAAAGGCATAAAAAAATCTGCTAATGTCCTGGATGGCCAGATGTCTCTGACAGCCAGTGACTGTACCTGCGTCTCTTTTCCCAGGTCAAAATAAAACCCGTTATCAGCTAGCATAACAACATTGTGTGTAGTCAAAGGAGATAACCAATCAGGAAAAGGTAAATCCTAAGGTAACTAATGATGCATAGCCAGATTAGGAGTTTTGGACAATATACACAATTTATGAAGCTGAAATACGGCTATATTAGGCGTATTTCAGGAGCAGATCATCCGCTAGTTGAGGCGCAATCTGCGACTCCTCCCCGATCATGCCAGAATGGTCTAAATGTAAGACAGCTCAGAGCTGTTTTACATTTAGAACTTGAGACTGCATGCACCGAAGTTATGGAGAGGCCGGCGCCTCTTCTTAACTTCGGCAGATCCACTGCCAGCTCAGGGGTTTATCAAGACCGGCATCTAAAACGCTGGTCTTAATAAATGTTCTTGATAATACACACCAATCAACTATAGCATTAAAACCACTTCACTAATATTGTGTAGTTTCCTCTAGTGCTGCCAAAACAGCTCTGAGGTGTGGACTTCACAAGACCTCTAAAGGTTTTTTGGGGTTTTTCTTTGTATCAAGATGTTAACAGCAAAGCCTTTAAAGAGGACCTTTCACTGGTCCACAGTTTATTAGGCAAAGGTATGTACATGGAGAGCGGCACCCAGGGATGTCCCTGCACTTACTTGTATCCCTGGGTGCCGCTCCGTTCGTCCTCTGTAGCCCCCGGTACCGGCGCTCGTGCTTCTCCAATTTTGCCTGGGGCGGAGACATCTTCTTCTGCCCTGGGTGTCTCCTTCTCCCAGGGCTGGAGCGCTGGCCAATCGCAGAGCTCAGCTCATATCCTGAATATGAGCTGAGCGCTGCGATTGGCCAGCGCTCCAGCCCTGGGAGAAGGAGACAAGTAAGTGCAGGGACATCCCTGGGTGCCGCTCTCCATGTACATACCTTTGCCTAATAAACTGTGGACCAGTGAAAGGTCCTCTTTAAGTTATGTAGTTTATCAAGTGGGGTCTTCATGGATTGGACTTGTTTTTCCTGCACATCCCATAGATACCCAGTCAGACAGAGATCTTGGGAATATGGAGGGGAAGCCAACACGTTGAACTCTTTGTTATATTCCTAAAACCATTCCAAACAATGCCTGTACTATGGCAGGAGTGTTATCCTGCAGAAAAAAGACGCTGGCATTAGGGAATGGCATTGCCAAGGAGAGGGGTACATGGCCTGCAACAATGATGTAGATGGTACCTAACTTTTTCCTTTTTTACTCCATCCCAGAGCCATGTCTTCCGATCATCCACATGATGTAAAATGTGATTCATCAGACCAGACCACCTTCTTCTATTGCTCCATGGTCCAGGTCTGACTCTTACTTGTCCATTCTAGTCATTTTCAGTGGTAGACAGAGTCTTACAGTGGTCATGACTCTACTGGTCTGGTGAAGCCATAGGTTGCCTCTTCATTGCTGCATGACACATTCTGTTGGGTTATGTGGTTTAAAATAAAACTAAAGTAATTTCATACCCCAAATAAAATCCTTTCTGTATATATTTGGAATGTTATAATTAGGGCACTGTCCAGAGGCATAGCTATAGAGAATGCAGAAGTAGCAGTCTCACCTGGGCCCTGGTGCCTTAGACAATCTAAAGGCCCCTACACCCCAAACAAGATGAGGGTCCCAGTGGACACATTAGGCATTCTTACTTTGAATTTGTAGACATCTGCATAGTGTAATAATATATAAGTAAGACGGCATGGGTGTTAAAGTGTTAACCAAGGTAATGTTACATTAAGGCACGTAATAACAGATCAGCTTTTCCGATCTGTTCATTCAGGGCATTATCCACATTAGAATGCTCAGCTATATGCTATACATACAGTACATCACAAGGTTGGCCTAGTATGTGCGTGTAGTTAATATTGAAGGTGTTGAAAGCCCACCATTATGACATTTCTGCAACATCTAAACACAAAGAAATGCGCTAAAGGCCAGATAGGGTTTTTCTGTGAAGCTGCTATAAAATGCAATCAGACAGGAGATGCTGCTTGTATCTCTGTGAACTAAAGACCAAGCATGAAAACTTTGAGGCTTTTGACACTAAAATTTGTCTAATCCTTTGAAAGGAAAACCTGAAAACAAGAAGCAACATTTTAGACTTTGCTAATTGTATGCATCACTTACCATGAATTCATAGCAATTACTCTAAATACAGCACTGCAGCAGGTCTTGGTCACAAGTTATTAAACTCATAAAAGTAATTATTTATTCTTTTATTTATTTATTTATACAAATATATATATATATATACCTCTTTTATGCTGCATTTCTCCATGGAAATGTTTTTCATGGTATCTTGCAGATTTTCTGTTCCTTTGTAGAGTAGAAATGTAGTGAAAAAATGTAGTCTATCTGACCATCTGACCTATAGAGAAACAAAGAATTATTTGTGGATGTCAAGTTCATTAATCATAGTGTATTTCTACAGTGTTTTTTTTTTAATACTGATCTAATGTACTGGTGACCTATATGAAATATATTTTGGCTGTCTGTACTGGTTATACTTTGGTAAAATAACGTTTTTTTGTTTATGGCTTTGACCAGAAAGCCTCTTGTTGGAGCCGAAACAGTCAGTAGCCGCAATGCAAATTTCATTAAGCAGTATAAAAGCATAACCTTAGAGGGGTTGTCCAAGTTACAAAAAAAAAAAACGCTTCATGCCACTAAATTCCTTAAAGGACCACTGAGTTTAAAAAAAAAAAGACTTTTAAAATGTGATAAAGACATATCAAAAGTTTTGATCATTGAGGGACTGAATGCTGAAACCCCCACTAATCGCTAGAACGAGATGAGAGAATCGCTTGTATAAATCGCTCTCTCTCTCTTCTTGCTGCAGAATGTGTCCATAGACTTCTACTGAGCCCATCTCCTGCAGCAAGGAGAGAGAGCATGACATGCCAGCACTTCTCTCTCATTGTTCTAGCAAACGGTGGGGGTCGTAACGCTCAGACCCCCACTGATCACAACATTTGATATATTTCTATGGTATATCAAAAGTTTTTTGAAAACTCAGCTACCCTTTATTAAAATACTATACTCTTCCCAGTGGCATAACTAGAAATGACTGGGTCCCACAGTAAATTTTTGAAATGGGCCATCCCCCACTCCCCTCCCCCCGGAACTTCTTTGCAACCCCCACTCTTCCTGTGCAACCCCCTCTCCTGTGGCAAATAAAAATCATTCTCTCAGACTTGGCCCAATAGCCGCTGTCTATATAATGTCATTTTATAATACGGTTGAGGGGGCCCTGACAATAACATCTTTTAGTCCTCCTCCTGGGTGGGCCCCTTCTGAGTTTGGGCCCCAACGCAGCCGTTTCCCCTGCTTCCCCTACAGCAAAAACCCTTGTCTCCCCCCACTGTCCTCTGTACTGGAGCTACAGTCCTCATCTCACTGTTTGTATAGAAGACCACAGCTTTGATATAGCCAATCACTGTGCTCAGTGGTATACATTGCAAAACCGCTGAAGACACTGATTGGCTGCAGCAGTCAAGTGCCATATACCTGCACTTCACCGCTGCAGCCTTTTATACAAACAGCAGGAGGATGAACAGAAGAGCCGCAGAGAACAGCAGAAGAGAAAGATGTGATTAAAGGATGGTTTTAGGGCATTTAGTGGTATGAGGCAACTAAATTATTATTAATTATTTTCAATAACTTGGATTATCTCTTTAACCCTGCCCCTGGTTACTTGATCCCCACCTGCTTATGATCTCAAGATACTGTATACTCAACTAGATGCCAAGACCTGGTAATGCACCTGAGGCAATTGAATTATGCCTGCCACAGTTCCCACTATTATATAACTCATCTGCCTTGAGTCTTCACTGCTTTATACTCCAGAAATCGATGCTGAATGGCAGAAATGATTCATGATTGATTATTTCTATATGGAGAGATGTGTGGTCTGTGCTAGGAATCAAGGAAGCTTGGGAGGCTTAGGACAGGTCGCCCGGGGGCACACAAAAAAGGGCTCGAGCTTCATGGGACTTCTAAGCCACATTGGGGCTCTCATTATACTGTTATATAGGTTAGGGTCCATTCACACGTCCGTTGTTTAGTTCCGCATCTGATCCCGATTTTTCGGACTAGTCACGGAATAGTTGCGGACAGAATTTGGACCCATTGATTTTCAATGGGTCTATAAAATATGCGGACAGCACAAAGAGTGCTGTCCGCATAATTTTCTCAGTACATAGTGTCCGTAAAAAAATAAAACATGTCCTATTGTAATCCGAAAATTGCGGTCCGTTGTGCAATGCAATGTCAATGGATCCGCAAAAATCGGAAGACATTCGGGTAACCAATCCGTATGTCATCCGAAAAAAAGGATAGAACTTCCTGTTTTTAATTAAGTCCAGCACCCAGAGACTTGTTATTCTTCTATCCGTTTTTTTTTTGCGGATCCGCAAAAAACGGATGACAAACGGAAAGAATACTTGGAAAATAGGATCCGCAAAAAACGGTCCTATTTTCGGATTATAGAAAAACAACGGACGTGTGAATGGACCCTTATCCTTACAATAACATAGTAACATAGTAACATAGTATATAAGGCCGAAAAAAGACATTTGTCCATCCAGTTCGACCTGTTTCCTGCAAGTTGATCCAGAGGAAGGCAAAAAACCCCTGTGAGGTAGAGCCAATTTTCCCCACTTAAGGGGAAAAAATTCCTTCCCGACTCCAATCAGGCAGTCAGAATAACTCCCTGGATCAACGACCCATCTTTAGTAGTTATAGCCTGAAATATTATTACGCTCCAGAAATACATCCAGGCCCCTCTTGAATTCCTTTATTGTACTCACCATCACCACCTCCTCAGGCAGAGAGTTCCATAGTCTTACTGCTCTTACCGTGAAGAACCCTTTTCTATGTTTGTGTACAAACCTTCTTTCCTCCAGACGCAGAGGATGTCCCCTCGTCACAGTCACAGTCCTGGGGATAAATAGATGATGGGAGAGATCTTTGTACTGACCCCTGATATATTTATACATAGTTATTAGATCTCCCTCAGTCGTCTTTTTCTAGAGTGAATAACCCTAATTTTGATACCCTTTCAGGGTACTGTAGTTGCCCCATTCCAGTTATTACTTTAGTTGCCCTCCTCTGAACCCTCTCTAGCTCTGCTATGTCTGCCTTGTTCACGGGAGCCCAGAACTGTACACAGTACTCCATGTGTGGTCTGACTAGTGATTTATAAAGTGGTAAGACTATATTTTCATCACGGGCATCTATGCCCCTTTGATGCAACCCATTATCTTATTGGCCTTAGCAGCAGCTGCCTGACACTGGTTTTTACAGCTTAGTTTGTTATTTATTAAAATTCCTAGATCCTTTTCAATGTCAGTGTTACTGAGTGTTTTACCATTTAGTATGTACGGGTGACTTGCATTATTCCTTCCCATGTGCATAACTTTACATTTGTCAGTGTTAAACCTCATCTGCCATTTCTCTGCCCAAGCCCCCAATCTATCCAGATCCCTCTGTAGCAGAAAACAGTCCTCTTTAGTGTTAATTACTTTACACAGTTTAGTGTCATCTGCAAAATTGATATATTACTGTGCAAGCCTTCTACAAGATCATTAATAAATATATTGAAGAGAATAGGGCCCAATACTGAACCCTGAGGTACCCCACTAGTGACCGTGACCCAATCTGAGTGTGTACCGTTAATAACCACCCTCTGTTTTCTATTACTGAGCCAGTTACTTACCCACATACAGATATTTTCTCCTAGTCCAAGTGTTCTCATTTTATATACTAACCTTTTATGTGGTACAGCGTCAAATGCTTTGGAGAAGTCCAGATATACGACATCCATTGATTCGCCGCTGTCAAGTCTAGAACTTACCTCCTCATAGAAACTGATTAAATTAGTTTGACATGACCGATCCCTCATGAAGCCATGCTGATATGGTGTAATTTGTTTATTTTCATTGAGATACTCCAAGATAGCATCTCTTACAAAACCTTCAAACAGTTTACCCACAACAGATGTTAAACTTACCGCCTATAATTTCCAGGCTCTGTTTTTGGACCCTTTTTGAATATTGGCACCACATTTGCTATACGCCAGTCTGGTGGAACATTCCCTGTCAGTATGGAGTCCGTGAATATCAAAAATAAGGGTCTGGCTAGGACATCACTTAATTCCCTTAGGATACGGGGGTGTATGCCATCCGGTCCTGGCGATTTGTCTATTTTAATCTTTTTAAGTCGCTGCTGTACTTCTTCCTGGGTCAGACAGGGCACTTTTAAAGGGGAATTTACTTTTACATTTTGCATTTCATCTGACAGTTTATTTTCCTCAGTGAAAACAGTGGTGAAGAAAATATTTAATAGCTTGGCTTTATCCTCATCGCTTTCTGCAACTCCCCTCATTGCTATGTAGAGGGCCGACTCCTTCAGGTTTATATTTTTTACCATTTATATAATTGAAAAACATTTTAGGGTTAGTTTTGCTCTCTTTGGCAATTAATCTCTCAGTCTCTAGTTTGGCAGTTTTTATTAGTTTTTTACATATTCTATTTTTTTCCTTATAGTTTATCAGTGCTTCCTGGCTCCCCTCCTGTTTTAGTGATTTATATGCTTTCTTTTTGTCATTTATTGCTTTTTTACGGTTCTATTTATCCACATTGGTTTCTTCTTATTTCTTAGCCTTTTATTTCTATAAGGTATGCATCGATCACAATTTGATGTTATAATGCTTTTAAAAATCTCCCATTTTGTGGTTGTATTTTTATTTTTGAGGACTATGTCCCAGTTAATTGGGCCTATGGCCTCTCTTAGTTGGCTAAATTTTGCTTTTTTGAAGTCCGGTATTCTTGTTCCTCCCTGTAGAAACTCTCGTTTGAAGGATAATTGGAAGGTTATTACTTTATGGTCACTATTTCCCAGGTGTCCCCCGACCTGCACGTCTGTTGTTCTATCAGGTCTATTGGTTAATACTAAGTCCAGTATGGCCGTCCCTCTAGTTGGGTCCTGAACCATTTGGGAAAGGTAATTGTCTTTGGCTATTGCCAAGAACCTGTTTCCTTTATGGGATGTACAGGTTTCAGTTTCCCAGTCTATATCTGGGTAGTTGAAGTCCCCCATAATAACCACCTGATTATGGTTTGCCGCCTTGTTTATCTCGTTTAGTAATAGATTTTCTGTGGACTCTGGTATATTAGGTGGTTTATAGTAAACTCCTATTAGTAATTTATTATTGTTTTTGGCTCCATTTATCTCCACCCACAATGACTCCACATTTTCGTGTCCCTCACAGATGTCTTCCCGGAGTGTGGGCTTTAGAGAGGACTTTATGTAAAGGCAGACCCTCCCCTCTCCGGTTTTGACGATCCTTTCTGAACAGATTGTAACCTTGTACATTAACTGCCCAGTCATAGCTATCATCCAGCCATGTCTCAGTTATTCCCACTATGTCATAATCCTCCTCACACATCACTAATTCCAGTTCCCCAGTTTTATTAGTCAGGCTTCTGGCATTAGTATACATACATTTGAGAGGTTTATGCATATTTTTTGCCCTACACCTTTCCTTCTGAACTTTTCTAGGCCCTCCTTCCATTTCTCCCCAGTCCCACTACCTTGCCCCGGTCTCTATCTGCACTATCTTCCCCTCCTATAATGTAATTTCTCACCCCCAGTCCCTAGTTTAAACACTCCTCCAACCTTCTAGCCATCTTTCTCCCCAACACGGCTGCCCCTTCCCCATTGAGGTGCAGCCCGTCCCTACGATAGAGCCTGTAGCCGATAGCAAAGTCGGCCCAGTTCTCCATGAACCCAAAACCCTGCTTCCTACACCAGTTCTTGAGCCACTTGTTAACCTCTCTAATCTCCCGCTGCCTCTCTTGTGTGGCTCAGTGGTACAGGCAGTATTTCGGAAAATACTACCTTTGAGGTCCTTGCCCTAAGCTTTTGACCTAAATCCCTGAAATCATTCTTAAGGACGCTCCACCTTCCTCTAACTTTGTCATTGGTTCCGATATGGACCATGACCGCTGGATCTTCTCCAGCCCCTCCCAGTAATCTGTCAACCCGATCTGCGATGTGTCGAACTCTAGCGCCAGGAAGACAGCACACTGTTCGGCGATCACGATCTTTGTGACAGATCGCCCTATCTGTTCCCCTAATAATTGAGTCTCCCACTACCAGCACCTGTCTGGCCTGCCCTGCTCTCCTGGTCCCCTGCTTACTGGAGCTGACATTCCCTGACCAGCAGAGGAAGTGTCTGGCTGCAGCGGTGCTGTCCCTGAGCTGCCATCCCCTCATCTGCCAAACGTGCAAACTTGTTGGGGTGTGTCAGATCAGGGCTAGCCTCCTGGCACTCTTCCCTCTACCCCGCTTTCTTACTGTCACCCAGCTAGCTACCTCACTCTCCTCAGCCTCCTTGCTACCACCCTCTCCCACATCTACCCCAAAGACTGCTTGCTCAGTGAGCAGCAAACTCTTTTGCAAATTGTCAGTGGCTCTCAGTGTTGCAATATGCCCATTTAGAGACTCGATGTGCGATTCCAAACGGGTAATTTGCTCACATTTTGAACAAAGATATGCACCCTCAAACGGCTGTTCCAGGACTGCATACATCATGCAAGATGTGCACTGGACGGCATTGTCAATTGTACAATGTTGAGGAATATTATTATATTATTTATTTGAGAGCACCATTAATTCCATGGTGCTGTACAATAAGAGGGCGTTAAAAATACATAATATAAAAAAACAGTAAACAAGATACAATTAACAGACTGATACAGAGGAAGGGATAAACTTGCCCACAAGAGCTTACAATCTACAAGGGAGGGGGGAAGAACACAGTAGGCGAGGGTATAGGCTGCTCATTTGGCTGTGTGGTGGCAGCATGCTTATTGCAGGTTTTAGGCTTTCTGGAAGAGGTGGGTTTTCAGGTTACGCTTGAAGGTTTAGATGTTGGGGGAAAGGTCTGGTGTGCCGGGGAAGCAGTCCGCAGCACGGGCACAGGGCGCATATGTTCATGTGCATGAGTCCTTTTAATGCTACAGCCAATCACTGTCCCCAGTGTTAGACCACTGCAGCCAATCACTATCTCCAGTGTTAGACCACTACAGCCTTTTATTGTCCTCAGTGTTAGAATGCGGCAGCTAGTCACTGCCCTTAGTGTTATACCACTGCAGCCAATTACTATCTCCAGTGTTAGACCACTACAGCCTTTTATTGTCCTCAGTGTTAGAATGCGGCAGCTAGTCACTGCCCTTAGTGTTATACCACTGCAGCCAATTACTGTCTCCAGTGTTAGACCACTGCAGCCTATCATTGTCCTCGGTGCTAGAATGCGGCAGCTAGTCACTGCCCTTAGTGTTATACCACTGCAGCCAATTACTGTCTCCAGTGTTAGACCACTGCAGCCAATCACTATCTCCAGTGTTAGACCACTGCAGCCTATCATTGTCCTCAGTGCTAGAATGCGGCAGCTAGTCACTTCCCTTAGTGTTATACCACTGCAGCTAATTACTGTCTCCAGTGTTAGACCACTGCAGCCTATCATTGTCCTCAGTGCTAGAATGCGGCAGCTAGTCACTTCCCTTAGTGTTATACCACTGCAGCCAATTACTGTCTCCAGTGTTAGACCACTGCAGCCTATCATTGTCCTCAGTGCTAGAATGCGGCAGCTAGTCACTGCCCTTAGTGTTATACCACTGCAGCCTATCACTAAGGACAGTGATTGGCTATTGTATACTTATTGTACCAGAAATTAGCACTGGAGAAAGGGATGAATATAAGATTAATTTATATTTTAGGCTATTACAGGGTTTGCCCGAGATTTTTAGATATCTCAGACAACCTCTTTAATAGTTATTGAAATGGTTGATGTTTTTGAACATAGCAATTACCTGCAGCTATCACACAGTCAAGTAGCTTTTGAGGATTTTTTGGTTGTACTTGCTTTATTTCATAAGAAATACACTTAGAAACAAGAAACCAAGAAATGCTTTAAATGAAATTTGTTTCAAGTGCTCATTATAATATATACTGTCACTGTAACATTTCAGCTGTATATAAGATTGTAAAAGTTGTATTTTTTTAAGCTTTTTGTCAAGAAGACATCTGAATGCTTTCAGACTCGTGCTGTGCAGGCTTCCAACACAAAGGCCTCCTTTGTCACCTTGATGCCCTGATAGTGTAATGGTTATGTAGCTGCTGTTGTTGTAGCACCTGCCATAGCTGAGGCATGAAGGATGTTCATATTTTGGTTTAGTCGATTTATAGATTGTAGATGCAGTAAATGTATGCAGTAAAAGTAGCTTCCTCCTTATTCCATATTTACTTACAATATTCCTTATATTTCTCTCAATGGCTTGACAATTAGACAGACCTAATGCTCCTCAGACATCAAGGTTTTCTACAATGGTATCCAATGTGTATACTTCAGTAAAAATTAAGATAAACTAAGTGCCACCTTCTTTTCACCTAGTCCCGAGGGCTCACAGATGAGAACATCTTAATTCCCAAAATACAGGAATATGATCTTTCAGCACTTTATCCAGAACACCAGGAGCAGTCTACAGTACCAGTTATATAGACAAAGGAGACACCTCACCAAACCATCGGTCAGTAAATGTGTACCTATGAAACTGTCTGACCTGTTACATGTGCATTTGGCAGCTGAAGGTATCTGTGTTGGTCCCATGTTCCTATCAGCCCGCATTGCTGAGAAGAATTAAGTTTTAGTGTATGCAATGAGCCTCTAGGAGCAATGGGGGTGTTGCCGTTACACCTAAATGCCTTGCTCTCTCTCTGCTTGCCATGCCCTCTCCACTTGATTGACAGGGGCATTCAGTGAAAACATCATCATGCCTGATGCAGAAGGGGCAGCAATTGCAGAGAGAGCAGAGCCTCTAGGTGTAACGGCAACGCCCCCATTGCTCCTAGAGGCTCATTTGCATCTATTAAAACTACATTGTTCTCAGCCATACGGGCACATATGAACATAGGACCAGTGATAAGGAATGAGCATCCTATGAACTCTTGTTCCCGATAATTTGTCCGATTATCGTTTGGTCTAATAGGAAGTTTGGTTATTTTTCCTAGATTTAGTGAGCATATCTGCCATAGTTAGCTGCATGAACTCCTGCTCTATGCAAACCTAAAGGATTATTTTGTTATATGAAGGGTTCTCAAGTAGTGTTGATCGCGAATATTCTAATCACAAATATTTATTGTGAATATCGGCACTTCGAGAATTCGCAAAGATCTAGAATATAGTGCTATATCTTCGTAATCACGAATATTCTAGTTTTTTTTTTTTTATCGGTACACTCACTGCTTCTTGCTTGTGGGCCAATGAGAAGGCCGAAATGTCTTTGTCTGAGCTTAGCAGCATCCCTAGCAACCAATAGGAAAGTTGCCTACCCCTTTACTATATAAGAACCTCCCCAGCAGCCATTTTCTGCATTTTTTTTGCAGTTCTGGGAGAGAGACATCAGTGTCATTGCTGTGCTCTGTGCTTTGCTGAGTCATCTGGATCCTTATTTAATTACATTAGATAGTTAGCTTATATATATAATACAGATAGTTAGTTAGTTAGCTTATATATATAATACAGATAGTTAGTTAGTTAGCTTATATATATAATACAGATAGTTAGTTAGTTAGTTAGTTAGTTAGTTAGCTTATATATATATAATACAGATAGTTAGTTAGTTAGCTTATATATATAATACAGATAGTTAGTTAGTTAGCTTATATATATAATACAGATAGTTAGTTAGTTAGCTTATATATATAATACAGATAGTTAGTTAGTTAGTTAGTTAGTTAGTTAGTTAGCTTATATATATATAATACAGATAGTTAGTGGGAGATAGTCAGTGTACGTTAGATTGTGATATAGTGTAGCTGAGGTTCTGTTGTCCATACATACATGCTACAGGCACAGTGCTGTGATGTCACAACAATACTTAGTGCGCCAAATTAGTAATATCTACTCAGGCCTGATAAAATGTAAATTTGCACGTATTGCGCAAAAATATTTGCGCAATCGCGAATATATTGGAGCACTCTATATGCATATAAAGCTATTGTTCTGCCATGCACGCGAAAAATGTAGCAAAAGTGAGCCACGCCTGTATTGTGTGTGCAATACGCATATATTACATTGCTGATTTTAGCAATCAAGAAAATAATGACTGGAGATCACGAATTCTAGAATTTGCGAATTTATGGTGAATATTAGGCCAAAAATTTGCGAAATATCGTGAAAACGAATATTGCCTGTGCTGCAGCTGCTCATCACTATTCTCAAGACGCATAATGAAATGTAGTCTTAGTAGATTCACTTACTAATGCTAAAGACCACTCCTGTACTGATCTACCTCACTTCCCGAACTTAGATCCTGTGTCGCGGAAGGATCTATTCTGCATTAGGGTGGATTCACACATTGGTGCAAACCACACTAACAACCTATGTTTTTGGTGTGTTTTTCACGGTAAAAAACGCCTGCTCCAGATGTAAGTCTATGGGAGATATAAAATGCAGGACACACAAGCATTTTTGGCTGCTGTCTTAGGCGGCATTTATCGGGTTTCTGGCATTTTTTTTTTAAACACAGCATGTTGTACTTTTGGAATTTTTTTGGGTGTTTTGACATTATCTTTATAGAGGCAAAACTGTTAGAAAAAAAAATGTGGTGCATATAATTGTTCAGAGACAAAAATGCTAAAAAGGGCACAACTGCATACAACATGGAAAATATGCAAGCGGCTTCTATGGTCTTTTTTTGTGGGGGAAAAAGGCCAGACCAATATACAGTATGCATGTAGGTTTAGCTGTATTCTCCACTAAACAACTGTGTGAACCAGGTTTTGTTTTTGGCCATATTTCTCCTATAGAGAAGATGTTAAAATGCCAAAAAACAACATCAAAAACTTCAACATGCTACATGTAAAAAAAAAAAAAAAAAAACACTAGGGACCCAAACCCCCCCACCCTCCATATAAGTTAATAAAAACACAAGTGTAAAAACGCTTGTGTGTCCTGCATTTCATATTTCCCATGGACTTTAACCTAACATCTGGAGCTAATGTTTTACCGCAAAAAACATACCAAACAAGAAGGTGCAAAAAAAAATGCTATTAAAACCGCAAAAGTGCACAAAGTCACCACTAAGATCCTGTGTAGTTGAACCCAGCCTTAGGCCTCATACACATGACCATGACACGAATCGTGGATCTGAAAAATACGGATGCAGTCCATATGCTGTCAGTATTTTATTTTATTTTTTTGCGGACCCAAGGTCTTCAATATGTCTGTAATGCACGTACAGTATGCGGTCATATTCTATCTTTTTGTGAATCTGACATACAGATGCGGAAAGCATCTTTCTGCATCTATATGTCCATTATGCAAAAAGATAGAACATGTCCTATACTTGGCTGCAAAATGCAGACCACGAACCCACTGAAGTCAATGGGTCTGCAAAAAACGTGGATGTATCTGTATTTTGCAGATCTGCAGTTTACGGCCTACAAAACAGTTACGGTCATGTGCAGGAGGCCTAAGTGTGCTTCTAGTACCTGACTTCATGCCTAGTATGGACGGAGGAATCCTTCATATCGCAATTTACGGAGGGTGCATAATACCACCAGATCCCTGTCAGGGAAAACACGTTAATGTGGATATCCTTCCTCTGATCTCTGTGGGAATATCAGAAAAGTGGGAAAAAAAGAAAGGTAATTAGATTTATGAGTAGAAAGAGTATAGACAGGTATGAATGGGGACAAGTGTGGATTGAATGTACTCGTTCTGTAAAATCTAATTAGACACAGGCGACCTGTTCTTTTCTATTTTTGCGATTGAGATGTTTGCCATCCCATGATGTTGTGAGTTTGGATTATTTTCTTCTTGGCCATACATAAATGATTGTGAAAGCATTGTGAATGACATCTGCTGAATCACAGCTAACAAAACATTAATATTACATGGCATTTGCTCCGTAATTTGGACACGTACTCGCAGGAATTGTACACTGGGGCTCATGGTATTCCAATAAAGAAATGAACTACGATGGTGAGGTGTAGCTCCTGAAGGCCGTGGAAATATAATTATGCTAAGGGATATAGATTTTGAATATTGCTGTACTGTGTGGGTGTTCACTAGAGAAAAAATAGTAACACTAATCTTAATTAAAGTGATTGTTGTATAATATGAGGCACCGGCATACTACAGTAATTGCTGCACAAGATATACAGTAGTAAGCAACTCTGCAAAAAACAGAATTTAATTAACAAATATCGTGTAGAAGAAGAGCAGCACTCCGGCTCTTGGGTATGCTCACATATGGAGTGAATTACTTAGAATCCATGCAGTACAGCTGGGCAGAGCCAGTTTTAGACAAAATGTGGCTGTGGGGAAAACTAGGGAAAAAAAAGTGGGCCCCCAAATCTTGTAATAATAACAAGTGCGCTTTTCCCCAGCGGAGATTGGGGAGATCGTCCTGTTCTAATAATGAGCCGCAGCCTGTACTAGGCTTCCAGGCTTATTTGTAGTATATCCCAGTTCAGGCCACTAGATGGCAGCACTGAACTGTGATATAGTGATTTCTATACAGAATAATGGAGCAATTTCCATTATTCTGTATAAGTTGCAATCTGATGATTGCAAGTGTGGTCCACTTGGTAACTTAACAAAAAGAAAAAAATATAGAAAAAAAAAATTTAAAATTCCCTAAATAAAAACAAACAAACAAAAAAAATACATTATTGGCATTGCCGCATGCAAAAACGCCTGTACTATTAAAATATAAAAAAAAGTTAGCCCATATTGTGAATGATGAAACAGAAAAAAAGGCTGATTTGCCGTTTTTTCATCACTTTATCTTCCAAGAAAATTGAATAAAAAGTGATCAAGTCCTACATACCCAAAAATGGTATTGTCAAAAACGACAGACTGTCCCGCAAAAAATGAGGCTCTTAACATTTCCGTAGACATAACTATAAAAAAGTTATGACGGTCAGAATAATGTGATGAAAAGAAAAAAATATTTTTTTCCAAAGTGAGTCCAGATGTTTATAGCACTGACTAAGCCTGGGCTTGCTGCAGTGAGTGGGCCTATAGATGTCCTGAGCGGGGGTTCTGTTCATAAGACTTAAATACACAGGGTGTCCCCAAGCATACTAACAATGCTTGGGGATACCCCCTTCATAGTCATAGGACTGACTCCATATATGGACACAGCCATATATAGAGTTAGAGTAGGGACTTCTTAGCTGGGTACCAGAGTCCCGACTCTTCGGTAACACTGCCAGAGTCTGGACTGTTCAGCGATCTGCTGCCCCCATGTTCAGTAGCACTAAAGCAGGGGGCCCCTTAGAGGATGAAGGGCCTGGGTAATTGCCCAGTTTGCCCCCTCAATGCTGGCCCTGTAGCTGGGGCATTACTGTAGCTGGTTCAACCCTTCACCAGGCTGTACTGTAGAAGAAATAGTGCTACCAATGACCATGCCATTCCACTACAGAAAGAACCTAAAACACTAAACTGACTAAAGTCTTATTCCAGCACCGCAAGGATTTTCTGTAATTCCGTCAAAAAAAAGTCTGTCTGAAACATACTCAACTACTGGAGTGCTGTTCAACACCTTTTTTTTGGATAAGGCCTCATGCACACAACCGTATGTGTTTTGTGGTCCGCAAGCTGTGCATCCGGACCGTGTGCATGACACCATTGTTTTCCACGTCTATAGAAATGCCCGGTCCTTGTCTGGAGAACGGACAAGAATAAGACATAAGGGACTAGGCCTGATCGAATGGTGCTGCGGATCATAGATCCGAAGTCGATTTGTTCAAAGATTTTATTTGAAATGCTGTTTCTGTACTGCATTAAAATGTATTGGCTCCGTGGAGGGAAACTTCGTCTCTCCTGAAGTTGAGCAAGACTTCGGTAAATAACTTATTTAAAAACATTTTAAAACAGTAATCTGGAGTCAGGTTTGGTACTGGCTGGTACCTCGTTACCAAAACTGACTTCGATTACTATTTTAAAATGTTTTTAAATAAGCATATACCGTAGGAATACCAAAGTTATTCACCTAAGTCTCACGCAGCTTCTGGCGAGACAACGTTTTCCTCCACAAAGCCACTACATTTTAATGTAAGGAAAGGCATAAAAAACAAAACAGCATTAAAAACAAAGTTTTTGAGCGAATTGACCTCGGATCTAACATCTGAAGCTCCATTCGCTGAAGCCTAGAAGGGACATACGAATGCGCAGAGCACGTGGTGCAATTTTTGGGGTTTTGTGGCCACTGAATTAAATAAATACGCATCTAATCCGCCAAAAATGTGGATCAGATGTGGACCAAAAATATGGTCATGAGGCCTCAATGTCATGATGGGAAGTGGTCATCCCGTTTGGAACATGCACACATCTATAGAGTATTAGAGTAGTGTTATTTGATCTTCTATTTATTATGTAATAATTATCACAATCACATATTTGAACTTATTATATAAAATTGGAGCAATAACTTAGCTACCGCGTATAAATCCTGGCTAGACTGACTGATATAAGCTGTTATGTCTTATTCACACAGTCATTGTTTGATCATAGTTTTCCATCAGTGATTGTCAGGTAAAACCAGCAGTAGAGCCCAGACAGCAGACACAGACAGCACGGGGCCCCCCATTCCACACTTTAGTTCTTTATGCTGCACTTCTCTCTTTAGTCTGACTTAGTTTCAGCCAAAGAACAGGTTAGTGTCCTGTCAGCTCCAACAGGGAGTCTAAACCGGAATCATCTAGAACTGCCCCACCTCCTTCTGGTAGCAAGCAGGACTCGGCTACTTCTGCCCAAAAGGGGGGAGAATGGAATGGTGAGTTCCATTCTGTCTAAGGATAGATCTGCCATATTTGCTGCCATCTGCTGTTGAAGCAGGTAAATTACATTTATAACAGTTACATAACAATATTATAGATGCACATTGTGGTGAACCTGGAACAGAATACATAGATGAAATTGTGTTAGCCCAATAAAGACAGTAGCAGGGTGCAGGAGTGGTAACACCACTCTGGGGTGTTGCACAAGCCAAATTCTCAACCTGACCTATTGCCTCCTAACATTATATACAGCAATACAAAACATACAGGGTAAGCGCAAGGAATCAGCTGGACACTAACCGCAGCATGCAGCGGTTTGTGTCCCGCCGAATCTCTGCATTTTTGACAGATTGTGGCCGGATCTCTGCCAGATCCCATTATAGTTAATGGGGCTGCCGGGCATTCCGTTTCCACCTAGTAGTGCCGGATCCGGTGAATCACTAGCGCAGATGTGAAAGTAGCCTATTACAGCGCCACATACCTCTTACATCCAGTGACATCTCCTTTGATATAGAACAGATGTTCTCTGTCTTCTCATCTTCTTTCAGACCAGACCACCATGATGATTTTTTTTAGCCATCTATCGTCTCTGCAGACAGACAGATATCTTAGTTTCCTACTTGTACTGTGCCCACTGTGATCCCCAATACTATATTGCAGAAACGGTCCCCCTGAAAATACTAGTACCACACAGATAGTGTCCCCTTCAATAATTATTGGTACACAGTGCCCTAAAAAATAACTGCGCCAAGGAAACAGTGTCCCTCACACTAATAATGTAAACATAATGTTCACCAAAAATAATTGTGCTAAGCTGATACTGTGCCAGGGTGCCCCACACAGTAATAGTGCTAACCAAAGTCCCACCAATCGAAATATTTTGATATTTTGTGCTGTGCTATGGTATTGCTAATCCCGCCTATTTCTGTTGTTCCTGCCCATTTGTAGCTTGTGTTGGCCCTGCCTACTTGTGTTGCCACACCTTCTGTCAATTCGGACTCTCTTACAACACCAGGCAACATTTTGGTTCTTTTCTTTTGCCGCTTTAAAATCCTGCCAGTAGATGCCTCATAGTACTCCTCTCTCCCACTTCTCCATGGTGCCCCCATGTGTGACAGTATATAATGCCCCCCAGTAGATGCCCCATAGTGCTCCTTTCCCCCTCTTCTCTATAGTGCCCCCAAGGTGTTCCAGTATATAATTCCAGTATATAGGGCCCGCAGTAGATACCCCCATAGTACTTCTCTCCCCCTTCCCCATACTGGACAACAGCATAGTGTCAATGAAAGAAAAAACTCACATACTTACCTCCATGCTGCTTTGAGGGATGCGATGCATGCCTGTCTGCCATGCTGTACAGCTAAGGTGGCGTCACCTGCACCGGCCTCTGATAGGCTACAGGCACTAGGCCCGCAGCCTATCAGAAGAAAGGAGAAGGGAGACACCTCTCCCCTGCTCAGCCGCAGCAATCATCTGTATCGGTGACCTGAGGACGGAAATACAGATGAATATAGAAACGAGCGCTCCCACAATAGAAGCGCCCATCTCCTGCTGCTCTGCCGCAGAAGCTGCACATGGGCCCCCCTCCCGCACTGGGCCCCTGTGCAGTCGAACTGGCATGACGGACGGTGTTTACGCGCCTGGTAGAGCCTATTCAAAGATAAGGCCTCATGCACATGACCATGCCCTATTACGATCCACAAAATACAGACACCTTCCGTGTACGTTACACATTTTTCTCGCTCCCATCACTAGAAATCACTATTCTTGTCCACGATATGGACCAGAATAGGACATGTTCTATAATTTGTGGAACGGAGATACGGATGTGCACATAACACGGATGCCATGTGTGCTATGCGTAGAAAAGGTAGGTTGCACGCAGATGGAATATATGGCTGTGGGCATGAGCCCTTATGGAAAGATTTGTGTCTGTTCAGTGGTTTCGCCTTGTTTTCGTTTAGGCTAGGGCTACATCTAGACTTTTTGCAGCACTTTTGATTAATTTTACCAAGTGAAAACTGTAGTCAAAATCAGTAACCTGACTTGTATGCAATATTGTGCCTGCAGCTGTCATTGAATAGGTAAAATAAAAAAAAAAGGTCTAGGTATAGCCTCAGTCTTAGGCCTCATGCACACATTCACTTGAATAGGTCCGCAATCCACAAGGTGGGGTGCGGAACGGAGGCACGGAAACACTAGGGAGTGCTTCTGTGGGGTTTCTCTCCGTGCTTCCGTACTGCAAAAAAGTAGAACATGTTCTATTTTTTGCGGTGCGGACAGATCACGGACCCATTTAAGTTGAATGAGTCTGGATCCGTCTGCGGAAATTGCGGTCCCCAATGCACAGAGTGGCTGAACAACTGCCGTGTGCATGAGGCTTTAGGGTAAATTCACACAAACATAAGCCACACGTGCCCATGCATTCGCACCGGCCGTGTGAATCCTGTATTGCGGAGCAGACCCGTTGTCAATATAAATGGCAAAAGATAGCACATGTCCTATTTTTTGCGGTGCAGAGGCATGGACCAAAAAGCTCACGAAAGCGCTTCCAAATGGAGTGGAATTGGAAAAAAAAATGCAGTTCTACCACAGTTTTTTTTTTTTTTTATGGCATTCACTATGTGGTAACATTGACCTGTTACCTTTATTCTCGATACCACGCTTATAGTTTTTCTTGCGTTCTAATAATTATTTTAATTATTTTTTTTTAGAGATGAACGATAGTCATATTTTAAAATTCGTTCCCGCTTCGTTTGGTGGTAAAAGCAAAATTGCGTTATGGATTACGTTACCATGGACCATAACGCAATTCTATGACAGAATGCATAACGGAATGCCTTTAGAGGCATTCCGTTATAATAGAACTCTATGGGCTGCAAAACGGATCCGTCCCATTTCCGTTATGCAGGGAGGACTCCTCTGCATAACGGAAACGGGACGGATCAGTTTTGCAGCCCATAGACTTCTATTATGACGGAATGAATAACGGAATGCCTCTAAAGGCATTCCATTATGCATTCCGTCATAGAATTGGTTTATGGTCCGTGGTAACGGAATCCATAACGTAATTCTGCTTGTACCACCAAACGAAGCATGAAAGAATTTCATAACAATAATCACCATATTCAGTAATTTTCAGTTATACTATTTTGAAGTGCTTATATGATTTTTTGATCACATTTCTAAAAAAAATCTTGGACAGTTGAAGTAAACCAAAATGTCGATTTATTTTTCTCTGTTATGCCATTCTCCGTATGGGATAAATATTGTTATATTTGAATAGTATGGGTCTTTACCCATGATGGATATTTTTTTTTATTGGTTAAGTATTTTGATTTTGATTTGGGGGAAAGGAGGGTGATTTGAACTTTTATATTTTTAACTTTTTTAAAATATTTTTAAAAGCTTTTTTTTAAGTCACCTTGAGTGACTATAACTGGCAATCATTAGATTGCCTATTGTGTTCTTTGATGGCTATATAGCCATCATTGAACACTTAATTTCCAATATACAAATATAGTGCTGCCACCTAGTCGTCTGCATTGGTATATTTTACTTATAGCTTCCGAAGCCTGCTTGAGGCTTTGGTGTATAAGTATAACGCCCCAATATGTTTTTTTATGAAAAAGGACCTTAACAGATACAACGTCATATTTTTTTGAAAATGAGATGAATAAACTTTAATCTTTTATTGAATACTCCTGTGCCTAAAGCAATAAATGACGATGGAGTCAAAACCAAAATCTCGGATTCTGCACCTATCAGTATTTTGCCATTCTTCACCTAAAGAAAATATATGCTTTCTGATATATGAACAGTTACAGAATATTCTATTTTTGTATCAGTTACTATAGGTACTGTAGGTCCCTGTAGAAATCCGTATCTATAGCAGCCCCTTCATAATAACCCAAAGCATTTCCTTTTCCATAGGGAAATTGTTTTAGAACATTTAGTAACTGCTATGGTCAAGGCAGGCATGCAAGGACATCAAAAGTCACTTCTGCTACAGCTCTGCGGCTCTTGTATACCATGGACATTGCTTAGTGGTTTACTTCCATGTTACACTCATTAAACTTTGACTTGTTTTCTGTACAGTGGATATCTAATCAAATGTAATTAATGTACTTGGTTTAATATGCAAATGAGCTTCTAACAAGCTCTGCCTCTAATGCCACCAGATATAAGGCAACTATCCTGTAAGTCAGCGTTTGACCTTTTAAACAGGCCTTGAGACATGACTCGGATATTAAATAAGCCAGCACCTCATCTGCAGACAGATGTTTCGGGGTGATTTCCCCTCACCAGTTCTAGTTTCACTAGTTTCACACTAGCAATTGTCACATCCTGCAGGCTGTTCCGGCATTGCCTTCCGGCTCCTATTAACTATTATAGTTAAAGGAGCCGAACAGCAATGCTGTAGCTTTTGGCAGTGCCATATACAAAGAGCTATGGCAGGCTATTCCCTGCAGGAACAGCCTGTCGGATGTAACAAGCGCTAGTGTGAAACTAGCCTTAACTGGGTGAGAGGCCTGGGTCAGGATTCAGGGGATAGTATATCTCCTTCTGGAAAGGGGAGATATAGTACCCCCTGAATTTTGGTTTAAAGTGGGAATCCATTGGCAATATTGCATTTGATTAGTGAACAATCAAATTTTTTAAATTCCTTTATTCTGTTCTTATCAAAAAGTTCATTCAATATATCAAAGTGAGCATCGATATGCTACTCACGACCGCAAGGTACTTTTAAAGTGCTTTCATTTCTTTATAAAGTCCTCTGACTTCAATTCATACTTCATAGTATAACATTTAGAGAACACTGACTTTCCTGCTCCATCCGCGTGATGTTTCAGAGGACATGCTCACTTAATTATGCGCATGATTAAGGGGGGGTGTCCTCTGAAACATCACGTGATTGGAGCAGGAAAGTCAGTGTTCTCTAATGCCTCATGCACACGGCCGTATGTATTTTGCGGTCCGCAAAAAACAGATCCGCAAAAAATACGGATGACGTCGTGTGTATTCTGTATTTTGCGGAACGGAACAGCTGGCCTCCAATAGAACGGTACCATCCTTGTCCGTAATGAGGACAATAATAGGACATTTTTTTGCGGAACGGAAATGCGACATACGAAACGGAATGCACACAGACTAACTTCCGTTTGCAAAAACGGAACAGACAGAAGGAAAATATGTTTGTGTGCATGAGGCCTAAATGCTATACTATGAAGTATGAATTGAAGTCAGAGGACTTTATAAAGAAATGAATGAAGAAATAATGGCTCTTTAAAAGTACTTGTGGTGTGGTCGTATATTAATGTTCACTTTGATATATTGAATGAACTTTTTGATTGCTGAGCTGCGGTTATTATACTTTATGTGAACACTGAACAGGGGCTTGGTGAGGGTCCGCAGCAAACAGCTGGTGATTGTCCCGGCTATAGTAGATTTGGACTGTATTCTGTTGTTATAAAATAGAATATAATTGAATGTTTTTATTTAAAATGTACCATGGCTCAAATTCAATAAAGTTTAGCTGACCCTTTTGCCAAGGGTATTTCTATTGGACTATATTTGCCGCTCTATGGACCTTCTTGAATTCTCCTGGAAATGATAGACCTTTGAAAAATCCTTGGGCTGAAGGCGAATGGTAATGGCGTATTACGCATTTCTTCCATGGCAAGCTGTAAGCAAAACGTCAATCATCCGGCGCAGCGAAGCACAAGCAGTTATGTTGTTTCTAAAATGGATTGGAAATGGAGAATTGTTCTATGGATCCCAAGTCAACAGAACAGAAGCATCAGAGGCGTCCTGCGGGAGCTGAACTGCTGAAGAAGCTTGTTTATGGAACAAAGATCATGCGTTTTATTTAGACTGGTCCCAGGGAAATTCCTCTTTAGATGCACGGAACATTTAGCTGGCCTCTGTCATTTCTTCTCTCTCATTACTGAGACTGGTAACCTGCAGTCTTACCTCGGGAGCCCAGAAACTCATACTGAACTATAAGTGGTGTCTGAGGGCTTTACAGCACTTGCATTGCTGACAACTTTAAACACTTACAAGGCAACTAAAGAGTATATATGATGTACCGCTCTGAAATGGAAGTCATAAGACCATGCTGAGCCTAGTGAATAAACAGAAGCTACATTTTACAATTCTGTCTCTCTTAAAGGGGATGTTCATGTCTGAGATTAGAAAAACATGCCTGCGTTTTCCAGAAACAGCGCCACTGCTATGGCTACGTCTGGTATTGCATTCAGCCTCATTTATTTGAATGGAGCTCGACTGCATGACCAGATGCAGACCATGGATAGGTACGGCGACGTTTCTGGAAAAACGCAGACATATATCTAAGTATATGATCAGCTTTGATTCATCAATTTATAGGATGCAGTCTTATTCTAGCCTGATGAAACAACCATTACATGTTTAATCAGCTTTGGATAAACTTGCAGGATGACGGGCTGAACTGGATGGACGGATGTCTTTTTTTAGCCTTATAAATTATGTTACTATTTATATGTAATATTTTTCATTTTTATTTGTTTACATTTTTAGGTGATATATATATATGTATATATTATAATATATATATATATATATATATATTTATGTTTAGTTTTTTTGTCAGAAGTGTAAGGCCTCTTTCAGACGGGCGTTGCGGGTGCACTCCGTCAAACAGTGCGGGTGCGTTGCGGGAATCGCCGCGATTTTTCCCTGCGAGTGCAAAGTGCTGTCATGCGTTTTGCACGCGCGGGAGAAAAATCGGCACTTTTGGTACCCAGACCCGAACCTGCACTTCTTCACAGAAGTGCATGTTTGGGTCAGAAATTGTCCCGCTGGTATTATTTCACATTATAACATAGTTATAATGTAAAATAATACCCTTGGCCATCTCCCTAATGTTTAAACTGGTGCAGAATGAGTTAAAATAATAAACTAATAATTACTTACCTGTTCCATTTGATCGCGAAGCCCGGCATCCTCTCCGTTAGCTTGAAAGATGTAAAGGACCTGTGATGATGTCACAGCATCACATGGCCCAATCACCTGCTCCATCACTATGGTGATGGAGCATGTGATTGGTCCATGTGACCATGTGACATCATCCAAGGTCCTCAACCACTATCCACAGCCTGAGGATAGTGTTTAAGGACCTTGGATGATGTCACATGGTCACATGGACCAATCACATGCTCCATCACCATAGTGATGGAGCATGTGATTGGGCCATGTGATGTGACGTCATCACAGGTCCTTTAGATCATAGATGCTGCAGGGAAAGAGAGGACAGATCGCGACTACGCAATCAAGTGGCTAAGGTAAGTTAACTTTATTATTTTTAACCCCTTCCTCATCATTTAACAATGCATTCTTTATTAAGAATGCTATTATTTCCCTTATAACCATGTTATAAGGGGAAATAATAGAGATTGGGTCCCGTTGCTAAGCAACAATGCGGGAAAATCGCAACGCATCCGCACTTGGTTGCGGATGCTTGCGATTTTCCCGCATCCCCATTCACTTCTATGGGGCCTGCGTTGCGTGAAAAACGCAGAATATAGAACATGCTGCGATTTTCACGCAACGCAGAAGTGATGCGTGAAAATCACCGCTCATGTGCACAGCCCCATAGAAATGAATGGGTCCGGATTCAGTGCGGGTGCAATGCGTCCTCCTCACGCATTGCACCCGCGCGGAAAACTCGCCCGTGTGAAAGGGGCTTAAGTGGGAATGCACACAGCAGGTATTATTCCATATGTAGACATTTATATTATATGCATTGGATTCATGTCCCAAGAATGAATTTGTCATCATAAACACTTGTTTATATAGCAGACAATGAAGAAGTAGGTCGCCTTATAGGTTATAGCTATTTCCAATACTCAAGGCAGGAGTAGTGAGCGATACATTATCCTGCTCTTGTCATATAGCAGATGCGGCCACAGATGAGGTTCTTTTAGTGCATAAGAAGATGACATTCCCGAGCTTTGTGTGTTTGTGTCTATACATGCATCTATATAGAAGTGATGCGAAGTATTTCTAGTCCATGTATCAGGGGCCCATATACATCACAATCTTTACCTAGGAAGCACAAATCTGTGCAATATATGTATTCATTATAATGTCTCTTATATTAGATACACACATCTAGTGCTGGATAGCTGGAATTATCTGTCCTATGGAAAGTCTGTTCTATGCTGTCATGATGATGGCAACACTCGATTGCAGTAGATACTGTATCGGCATATACCATTCTACCATGGTGCTCTGTTGTACTGAGAAATAATGAATTTATGGGTCACAACAAAATTTTGAACATATGGTCATGTTTGTGGAACCAGAGACGCATATTAAAGCTTGATATGCAGTACTATGCAACCGTGAAGTGGTGGGTGGCTTACATAATTTGGCCAAAATATAAACTAATGCCTCATCTAACATCCAGCATAGTGGCAGGACGGAGCTCTAGCTGCAGTGTGCCATTGCACCTTTGTTTTTACGTTTGTATGTGTATTTCACCATAGCAACGTGCACCTGCGTATTGGGTTGTGCTGACTGCAATCTCCATTTTTTTTTGATATGCAGTACTAAGGTGTCCCTCTGCAAGCCACATACTGCATGCAATATGTATCTCCTAAGAGTCTTCACCTTAAAAAAACTTGTGCAGACAGAAAGCGGAGCTCGTGTTGTGAACCACCATCACATACATTTTTCTAATTTTCTAGGCTTCCCTGGAAAAATGAATGTCGAAATTTATAGTCATTTGTTCTATCTCCCTGCACTAGATTTTATACACATAAGGCTGCTTTCACACAAACGTTTTTTTTGCGAGTGTACGGGCATTATTTGCGTTCCGTATATGGTCCGTATACAGAACCATTCATTTCAATGGGTCCGCAAAAAAAACGGAAGGTACTCCGTATGCATTCCGTTTCCGTATAATCGCTCCGTTAAGGGATAGAACTTGTCCTATTCTTGTCCACATCACGGACAAGGATAGTACTGTTCTATTAGGGGTCAGATGTTCCGTTCCACAAAAATGGAAAGCACACGGACATCATCCGTTTTTTTTGCGGACCGCAAAACTATACGGTCGTGTGAAAGAGGCCTAATCCTGAATATTCTTCTAGCTGCTGAACGCTGGACTATTACAACCACACTTTACTCTCTACCATCTAAAGACTTTTCTCCATCTTGCAGCATGGTAACATCAGTTATAGTGATGGGGGCTGGTGGGACCCCCACACATAGAGGCCTGCTTCAACCTGTAGCTGCTCCGATCCCTATGGCTATGGCGCTGCCTGTTCTTTAGATGTGTTGCTTCAGCGTTTGTGCCGCCAGAAGCCAGCTCCAAGCTAGCTTGTAATCAGAGCAATCACAGCATAAAGCATTATAAATTGCATGAGAATTGCTTTGTGACTTGAATAATTGTTTAATTCAGGCCGCCCCATTGCTTTTATATTGAGTGGAATGTTGTGTACATGCAACAGGGCTATTGGAATATTATTATTATTAGTATTATTTTTATTAATATTAGTTTTTATGCCATTTCAGCTACATGAGCCTTTAAAGATTTCTTGGTGGCCAAGGTGTTTCTTCTATGTTGCACTGACTGCAGTTGGAGGTGCACAGAGTCAGGTTTATCAGTGGTGTCCCACATTTCATACCTGTGCAAACTTATAATAAATGTCACTAATTCTGACAACTGTCAAAGGCTGACCTATCATAGATACTCTGTATTGTTATCTAAAAAATTACACTGAAATTTGCACTGAAATGAATTGCATTTAGCATCAAAGCGATCTAATCTATCCCCCTCCCTTCCCTGTTAAGTAATCTGATTTATAGATGTTTTCCACAATGTTCCTATGCAGAAGAGCAATGGTGAATAATTGTAAGAAAAAAGCTTGACATATTTCTCAATTGATGGGCGCTATTCACTTGGCATTAGTGACTAATATCATGGCTGGATGCTGGGTCACGTGACCACCGCACCCACCTATGACATGCCACCCATGAAACATGTCACTGCGTCACATGCTGCTTGAGTAACACATCACCACTGCAATCAATCACTGGCTGCAGTGGTCACATGACCCGGTGCCAAACCGGATGTTGAAACAGGGAGACCTGGGACCAGCAGAGCTCGCCGGGCAGCGATGGATCCGGAACCATGCGCCATGGTGAATATGATTATCACTCTGGGTCCAGCCACACTGTGGGGTCTATAGAAAAGCTCTACAAAGGTGAATAACCCATTTAATGGTGTGTGCCATAGTCTAAAGAAAGTCAGCCTTGAGCTGGCGTAAGGATAAGTGTCTTCTACAAGAGGAATCAGACATCTCACACAGTGTGGGCTACTGTAAAAATCTGGCCCTAGGTTTACGCTAACTGATTTTCGGATAAGCTATCCCAGTGTCACCAGTCTGTAACCAGTTGGAAGGCAACAGTGGAAATCATATGGATTGTGTTTTTCTTATTTTGTGTTCTAGTTAAAGATCACCCATGACTTTAACATGAGCAGTTCCATTGTAAGGTGCATGCAGTATAATATGATTCCCTCATATATTACCGTATGTATCCCCACATTGTAAATCCATTGAAATAATCTTGAATAAAATTAGTAACAGTAGGAAAAAAGGACATCACTGCATAGTGGTCCAGATAATATATTTTTTATTAAAAGTTTATTCCCTTCTGGACATTTATAGCATACCCACAGATGCAAGACCCGTATGTATCTTGAGAACGAGGGCCTGTCTTGCATCGCTGGGAATGGAGAGGTGCTGTGTATGAACGATTCTCTCTATTCACTTCTATGGAGTTCCAAAAATAGCCAAGCTTTCTTGATTATTCTTGGATCTGTGTATGCACTGCCACCTCTCTGTTTTTACCATGGTGCAACATGGAGCCCGTTTTCCAGATGAGGGTTCCAGAGGTGAGACCCGAACCTGATAGACATTTGTGGCCTATCCTACAGATGTCATAAATGTCCAGTTGGTAATAGTCCCCGTTGCTCCCAGAAGTTCATTTGCATATATTAAAACTTCATTTTTCTCAGCAATGCAAGAACATATAAATATGGGACCAACACAGATGTCTTCAGCCGCCAAGTGCACATGTAACAGGTCAGCCAGTGTCATAGATACAAATCTGCTGACAGATGCCCTTTAATTAAAGATAGTGATGTGGAAAATTAAAATAATTAAAAAAAGATGTTTAACATAAAAACCTAATTTAAACAATAGGTCATTTTCTTTTGACATTATTATCCATTAAGTATTATTATCTACAGCCTAGTAGAGCATGGAAACCATCAGAGGGAGTATTTCTCATGCAGAAGGAAGGAACTTTGAGAGTCTGCTCTATGATACTTTGCCAGAAAAAAGGCAGAATACAGCTAGGAGCTTCATTAACAAGCAATAGATGGTACAAGAGTCAGACTAGCAAAAATATGCTCAAAGTTGCTGAGATCCATCTAGTGCATGTACATACACTATGTGATTCCATCTGGTAACAGAGGAACTGATCATTACAGAATTTCATGTAACACAATGAATCTGCTGAAACCCTGGTGTGCGTGTTACTGATATAATTAAAGGCAAATCTTATAACCTCGTTTGGATTTAATTATATAAATCCCATGTCTACTCTCTTGCTAGATCATTTTTAAATCACAATTCTCCTTTGCAAACATGTGTTTGCTAAGTCTTCCCTATACCAGTTGATGTTGGTAAGCCTCTCATGTTTCATTATATCTCAGCATGAAGTGTTCTCAGATATTAATTATTATCAGTGGGACAAAGCTCTTTCAATAGAACCAATAAATCAAATAATCATATGGGTCAACCATAGTTAGGCAGGCCGGCTCCCCACAGTGCTCCTCTGACTGCCAGGTGGCAAAGTTCACATGAGGCCAGTGCACAGCACATGGAGCCTTCAAAGAACCATGAAGTTAATGAGCCAGAATTGCTGATTGAGCAAAATATTTTTGTCACGTAGAAGGTTATGAGAATGAATAATACCAGGGGATATGTATGATAGCACACGCCATTAAACACACACTTCTTGGGGAAGTGATAACATTGCTGTCTCCTTATACGAACATCTGCCTAGATGAGATATGCAAGAGAAATGGCACAGCAAGGATGGATGACAGCCATGCTTCAAAGGTCAAATAAATGATGAGCTCTTTTATGTCCATTTATTCATAATTCATTCTCGTAAATGGTAGGAAACTCGACAGTTGCAAGAATTTATACATAATTGTTTGTCCATAAACAGCAATCCATATTAACATCTTACCAGGCAGTCCAGCTCCCCTAAGGCGGCGCTATCCTGAAGATAGAAGAGTTACCATTACCCTGGGAACACACCTAAGCGTTTTTCAGCGCGTTCAAACGCGCTGAAAAACGCACAACAAGTGAAAACCCATGTATTCCAATGGACATGGTTCACACTTGAGCGTTTTACAGCGCGTTTGAACGCGCTGAAAAACGCCAAACGCAAACGCTTTTTGCATGAGCTTCTTTGGGGCGTTTGCCCAAACGTTTGCACCCATTGAAAAGCATGGGAACGCGCATATAAGAAAATATGCGCGTTTTCCGCTTCAAAAACGCGCATATGATCGCGCGTTTTTGTAGTAAAACCCAGCAGAAAGGCAGAATCTCCACCCACCTTTGCTGGGTGGGGATTCTTTTTTTCTGCAAACTGTAAGCTGTCAATCAAAAAACGCCCCAAATACGCGCGTTGCAAAAATACAAAAATGCCGGAAAAAACGCGCGTTTTCCGCGGAAAAAACGCTTAAAAAAACGCCTGATCCAAAAACGTCTAGGTGTGTTCCCAGCCTTAGAGATGAGCAAATTTTTCACAAATTCGATTCGCTGGCTTGGCAAATTTTTTTAAAAAGATTTGGTTCGATCCGAATTTATTCACGGTGAATTTTGTTGAAAAATGGCTATTTCCTGACTGTAGAGAGCCTTTATAGTGATGTAGAACACTGTGCCTTGCAGTAACACGCATAGGGAGTCAGCTTTGGTAGTGAAATAATACTGTGAGTCCATATGACATGCAGATGACATGCAGATGACAAGCGTCGCTCTTAGAATCACTGCACACTTCACTTATTTGGGCAGGCACGGGGGCAAAAATGACCAAATAACTCAAGTATGAACTCAGCCTTACAGGTCGATGTTAGCACCAAGAAAAAGCGCACTCCTTTTACACCGTCGCCAGCTTATTCCACATAAATACTTTTACAAGTAGAGCCCCCTGACAGAGTGGAGAGGGTGTCAGCAGTAAGTTTGTGTTGACGTCACTGATTATTTTGCACTTCCTCTGCTCCATCAGAACAATAACCCCCCAAAAACTTATCCTGTCTGTTGAGCATCCCCCTCAGTACTCAGCATTTGCTCAGTAATCCATCAGTATTGCTAATGCCAAAAAAAAACAGGAGTGGATCCAAAACAGAGTACTATCTGCACATCACTGATGCACTCCTCAACCGTCTCTGGGTCCGGAGCCTGACCGCTCGCAACACCAGTTTCCATGCCACTCTCCTCATCACTACTTGCCTGCCTAGTGGAGGAAGTGTTGCATGTCTCTTCCATATCTTGGCTTGCCAGTAGCTGCTGACTGTCTTTTAGTAGCTCGTCCTCACTGTATAGTGGAGCTGAGCCCACTGCATACAATATTTCTCTGGCTGAGGGAACAGAAAACGGCAGAGCAGGTGAGGGCACAGGGCATGCTCCTGGGCCATGCCAACTAAGGGTTGTGTCTGACAAACTAACTGACTCTTGGCTGGGGGTGTCTGTTATCACTTGCGACTAAGTCGAAGATTGAGTCAACCATTCAAGAACCGCTGGGTTGCTAGTCACGACCGCTAGCTGACACTGGGAGCTCAGGCCTCTCGAAGTGAACCCTGCTGCCACGGCCCCTTACTCTGCTGCAACCTCTGCCTGCACCAGAAATATTTAGGCCTCTGCCACGCCGCAGTGCAGGGCCTGGCACTTCTCTGTCTGGCATACTGTTAGATCAGATAAATAAATAAAAAGGAAATTAAAACACCCCAAAAAAGTCTGTAATTTTCTCACTAATAAGCCTTTTCTTTCCCACTAATACAAACCAAAAAATGCTTTAGAACATATAACTGCACGGCACAAGGGCAAATAAGACGTAGAAATATTTCCTTGTAATAAACCCTGTTAATGCCTATATCAAACAGCACTTGCACCCTAATAAGAACCGTTTGCTGAAATTACAGAGCTGTATAATGGCAATTTGGGTCCCCAGTCAGTGCAGCAAGGTGTAATAGGATTGTCCCTATTACACAGGCTGTCACCTCCCCTACTGAACCCTGTTCAACACACATGCTACGGAATGATTCCTCCCTATCCTTTCCCTACACCGAAATAATCTTTCCCTGCACTTGTAAATCGTTTTTTTTAGCATAATGACATTTTTTATAACACTGTCCTAGCACCTGCTGACGTCTCTCCCTGCTCTAAGTACACTGCTAAATGGCAAAATCCAAGATGGCTGAGGCTATTTATAGCCGCAAGCATGGCATTATGGGTGATCCAGCCTTCCCAGAGTTCCTTAATAGAGATGGCCCGAACTATTCGCCGGCGAACAGTTCCCGGCGAACATAGCTTGTTCGCGTTCGCCTCTGCCGGGCGAACATATTCGATGTTCGCGTTCGCCCCTATACTTTATCATTGAGCAAACTTTGACCCTGTACCTCACAGTCAGCAGACACATTCCAGCCAATCAGCAGCATACCCTCCCTCCCAGACCCTCCCACCTCCTATCTAAACGCAAGGATAGGATCCATCTTACATTCATTCTGAAGCTGCAGTGTTAGTAATTGTAAATCGCAATGCGATTAATATAACCTGTATTATTCGCATTGCGATTACAACTTAGATCTGAGTTCCAAATGGTTGTATTGCTAGAATATATTAACGAAGATAACAAATATAGCACTATATTCTCAATCTTCATTATATTCTAGCAATAAAACCATTAGAACTCAGATCTAAGTTGAATTTGCAATGCGATTAATATAACCTGCATTAATCGCATTGCGAATTCAACTTAGAGCTGAGTTCCTAATGGTTGTATTGCTAGAATATAACGTATATTCTAGCAATACAACAACCATTAGGAACTCAGCTCTAAGTTGAATTCCGCAATGCGATTAATGCAGGTTATATTAATCGCATTGCAAATTCAACTTAGATCTGGGTTTCCTAATGGTTGTATTGCTAGAATTATATAACGAAGATTGAGAATATAGAGCTAAATTCCCAATCTTAGTTATATTCTAGCAATACAACCATTAGGAACCCATCTCTAAGTTAAGTTCGCAAATATGATGTCCCAACTCCCAAACTATTCACCGGCGAGTAGTTCCCGGCGAACATAGCTTGTGCGCGTTCGTCGCGGCGGGCGAACATATGCGATGTTAGGTCCACCCCCTATCATTGAGTAAACTTTGACCCTGTACCTCACAGTCAGCAGACACATTCCAGCCAATTAGCATACCCTCCCTCCCAGACCCTCCCATCTCCTGGACACAGCATCCATTTTAGATTCATTCGGAAGCTGCAGTCTTAGTGAGAGGAGGGACAGTGTAGCTGCTGCTGAGATTTAATAGGGAAATTGATAGCTAAGCTAGTTTATTCAGTGTCCACTCCAGTCCTGAAAGACTCATCAGATCTCTGCTGTAAGGACTGCGTCCTGACAGCACCCCAAAAGCCCTTTTAGGGCTAGTACATCAGTCTCCTCCCAGACCCTCCCACCTCCCATCAAAAAGCAAGGATGGCATCCATCTTAGTAGTTGTAATCGCAATGCGATTAATACAGGTTATATTAATCGCATTGCGAATTCAACTTAGAGCTGGGTTCCTATTCTCAATCTTCGTTATATTCTAGCAATACAACCATTAGGAACTCAGATCTAAGTTGTAATCACAATGCGATTATTATAACCTGTATTAATCGCATTGCGATTACAACTTACCACACTCTGCGTCAACTAGATATTTTTCCATGGGAGTTTTGCCATGGATCCCCCTCTGGCATGCCACAGTCCAGGTGTTAGTCCCCTTGAAACAGCTTTTCCATCACTATTGTGGCCAGAAGGAGTCCCTTTGTTTTTTAAAATTCGCCTGTCTATTGAAGTCTATGGCGGTTAGCACTGTTCGCATGTTCGCGAACATTTGCGGAAGTTCGCGTTCGCTGTTCGCGAACTGAAAATTTTATGTTCGCGACATCACTATTCCTTGATCCATGTCCTCACACGTGCAACAGCCATTTTAGGAAAAAATGCGATTCGTTACCACAAAGCGTGAGGAAATTCGGAGATGCTCATCTCTAGTTACCATCACCAAAACTTGGGATAGGAATTTTATGAGTCATATAATTGATGGATTTCCCATCGAACGCTCTATGACAATATTATGAATCTTCATGGACTCAATGATTCATATAGGAAAGAATTTCAAGATAATTTAGAATGTATAATCTCCTGGCCTGCAAAAACAAATGTTTTCTAGACTTTCCCAGTGTTCACAACATCTTCATGATCATAAACTTTTTGCTTTTCCGTCCAGATCTTCCACATTACAAGAAAAATTTGTTGGACAGTCAATCTCCAGTTAATAAACCTACACAACCACTTTAAGTGTAAGAACATTGTAAGTGTAAGATAATACCGTAATTAAATAGCAGTACATTTTGTGTCAATATTAATGAGCAACCAGTTGCCAAGAGATGATCCGCAAAAGCTTGCAATTTACAGTATATGGTAAAAGCTAACCCAAGACACCAAAAAGGAATAGCTCTTTATGTTGTGTCTCTTGTATTATAAACACACAAACAAATGCCTAGACTAGGCTATGCAACCTATCTTGACCCGAGTGTAAAATTAAAACTTCACTTTTATTAGATTATATGTAAAAGGTTTCATATATGTCTTGTTTGGAACCATACAAGAGAAAGGTGATTAAAAATACAGTCACCGCTCCGCCAAAATCTGCCAATATCTATTGTAATCGATGAAGGAGGTGTGCACACCCTCCCTCCTTAATCGTTTTTGTCACAGGGCACAATAGTGCTGGCTATTGTATAAGTCAGAAGGCTGGTGTTTGATCAATGACCAGTTACAGCTTTTGCTTGTTGCTGAACTGCCGCCAGGGGGGCGCTATTGTTAGTGCGCTCTCCCAGGCTATCACCATAACACAGGGTGTTCCCTTTATTGGTGCTACAGTGCCGCAGAAACAAAGTACTGCTTGCACTTTAAGAGCCAGCAACTATGAGCCCGGACAACAACTTACTCACTACCTAGCTAGAGCTACTATCCAGAGGCTTGACAGAGCGGTGTTCTGATCTAAAATCTAAATCTGCCCCCCAACATGTTTCACCAACATTATGGCTTCATCAGGGGAATGGGCAGCATTGAATGACACCGCTACATTAGGGGTTTAAATAGTGGGCGTTTGATTGACTTGGCCAATATCCAATCACTCCCTCGCTTCATACTTCAATGACCTATCAGGTAAGTTACCCAGGGTGCTGTGTGTGTTTCTTGTGTCCAATCTTGAGCGCTTTGCAGTTCGTCATCATGACGCTCTGCGCAGTAAGAATATGCGCGTTCTGTTGGATAATATCACAGCGAGTCAGTCCATCTGCGCATGCGCTGTGCACTGTGTAGGTGCGCACGGTGATAGTCTTCTGAGATGTATGCGCTGTATAGAGGTAGGAGATAAGGAAAGGCTGCACTTAGACCATTTGAGGCTTTTCCTATTAGTGCTTCACATAGTGGATAAAGGTGTGTGTCCTCTAGTACATATAGACACACATCGATATTTCCAGTGTGGATATTGTGTATGCATTATACATTAAATGGCACAACTACGCTCCCTAGGTGCCCAGCTTTATCTAGGTTGTATGTAAAGATATTAACCTAGTGGAAAATGTGTAAGGACATGTATGTGCCAACTCAATGAAATTGTTAATATGTGAGACACTAAAGTGACACTGTGCAATGAAAAATGTGAAATAAAATGAATTACTAATTATTGTTATTGATACTAATAATAGTTAATGGTCAATTAACAGACAAATTGCTACATCCAGTATAGTGACAGTAAAAGAGGGGTAAAGACAAACATTATGTGCTGATTATCATTATACAGTATTGATTAATGGTATTAAATGCAGGGTAAAAGTTGGGTCGTATAAGGTGTATGTGCCCTCAAATGGCCTCCGAGAATAAAAACCTAATATCTGGGGCTCATTAGATGATAAACTACAGCGCATTGAATACCTTCTCTCCAGCCTGTGAAGTGTATATAAGAACTTTATATTAGGAAGCTGGTTAATGGACAAGCTCCATTCCAAGGGAGCCATCAGATATATATATTGCCTGCATATTGGTAGTAATATCACTTACTGTAACTATCAAATTGATTGGTGATGCGATATATTATATCTAACTGTCCAGACATCACTAACTTAAAGAAAGTAAAACCCTATATGAACGATTCCGTGCCAGAGGATATCCGAAAAAAGTATTGCATCAAGCCTATGCGAGGGCATGCAATACTAATCGTACTGCGTTACTTAACACCAGTCAAGCAGACACCAAGGCACGGACTGTTAGATGTATTGGCACCTTTGACGCACAAAACAACCGTGTCTTTCAGATCCTGAAAAAACATTGGCATGTCCTATGGGCGGACAATGACTTAAGGTCAGTTATAACCCAGAATCCCAGCATTACTTACCGCCGAGGCACAAACTTGAAGGATCTTTTGGTCCATAGTTTTTACCGGACAGAACTACCAAAGCCAACTTGGCTAAGATCGGGAGTGGTGGGCACCTTTCCTTGTGGAGACTGCGTCTACTGCCCCCTAGTGAAGAAATGTAAATCCTTCATCAATCCTGTGGATGAAAGGGAATATACAATAAGGCAGTTCATTAACTGCAAAACTAGAGGCATCATCTATGCAATTCAATGCCCTTGTCCCAAGCTTTATGTTGGAAAAACGTCACAAGAATTTAGGAAAAGGATCTGCCAACATATCAGTAGCATCAACACCAAAGCGGACACGTCCATCTCCAGACATGTGAGAACATATCACAATGGAGATCACAAAGTGCTGAGCTTCTGGGGTATATGCAAAAAAAACCTGGGAGCTAGAAAGGGTGACCTGGACGCCATCCTATTACGAGAGGAAACTAGGTGGATTTACCGCCTCAATAGTTTGAATCCGAAAGGCCTCAATGAGGGTTTTGCCTTCATGGCGTTTTTATAAGTGGGAGAAAGTTCTGTTTGACGACACCATTTATTTTATTTTATTTTCAAACAAGTCCATAATCAGTATCTGAATACTATATATACGATGGAGCCAACATGAGGAATGCACCGCATGCAGTCAGTGATGTCTGGACAGTTAGATATAATATATCGCATCACCAATCAATTTGATAGTTACAGTAAGTGATATTACTACCAATATGCAGGCAATATATATATATCTGATGGCTCCCTTGGAATGGAGCTTGTCCATTAACCAGCTTCCTAATATAAAGTTCTTATATACACTTCACAGGCTGGAGAGAAGGTATTCAATGCGCTGTAGTTTATCATCTAATGAGTCCCAGATATTGGGTATTTATTCTCGGAGGCCAGTTGAGGGCATATACAGTTTATACGACCCAACTTTTACCCTGCATTTAATACCATTAATCAATACTGTATAATGATAATCAGCACATAATGTTTGTTTCTACCCCTCTTTTACTGTCACTATACTGGATGTAGCAATTTGTCTGTTAATTGACCATTAACTATTATTAGTATCAATAACAATAATTAGTAATTCATTTTATTTCACATTTTTCATTGCACAGTGTCACTTTAGTGTCTCACATATTAACAATTTCATTGAGTTGGCACATACATGTCCTTACACATTTTCCACTAGGCTAATATCTTTACATACAACCTAGATAAAGCTGGGCACTTAGGAAGCGTAGTTGTGCCATTTAATGTATAATGCATACACAATATCCACACTGGAAATATCGATGTGTGTCTATATGTACTAGAGGACACACACCTTTATCCACTATGTGAAGCACTAATAGGAAAAGCCTCAAATGGTCTAAGTGCAGCCTTTCCTTATCTCCTACCTCTATACAGCGCATACATCTCAGAAGACTATCACCGTGCGCACCTACACAGTGCACAGCGCATGCGCAGATGTACTGACTCGCTGTGATATTATCCAACAGAACGCGCATATTCTTACTGCGCAGAGCGCCATGATGACGAACTGCAAAGCGCTCAAGATTGGACACAAGAAATAAACACAGCATCCTGGGTAACTTACCTGATAGGTCATTGAAGTATGAAGCGAGGGAGTGATTGGATATTGGCCAAGTCAATCAAACGCCCACTATTTAAACCCCTAATGTAGCGGTGTCATTCAATGCTGCCCATTCCCCTGATGAAGCCATAATGTTGGTGAAACATGTTGGGGGGCAGATCTAGATTTTAGATCAGAACACCGCTCTGTCAAGCCTCTAGATAGTAGCTCTAGCTAGGTAGTGAGTAAGTTGTTGTCCGGGCTCATAGTTGCTGGCTTTTAAAGTGCAAGCAGTACTTTGTTTCTGCGGCACTGTAGCACCAATAAAGGGAACACCCTCTGTTACGGTGATAGCCTGGGAGAGCGCACTAACAATAGCGCCCCCCTGGCGGCAGTTCAGCAACAAGCAAAAGCTGTAACTGGTCATTGATCAAACACCAGCCTTCTGACTTATACAATAGCCAGCACTATTGTGCCCTGTGACAAAAACGATTAAGGAGGGAGGGTGTGCACACCTCCCTCATCGATTACAATAGATATTGGCAGATTTTGGCGGAGCGGTGACTGTATTTTTAATCACCTTTCTCTTGTATGGTTCCAAACAAGACATATATGAAACCTTTTACATATAATCTAATAAAAGTGAAGTTTTAATTTTACACCCGGGTCAAGATAGGTTGCATAGCCTAGTCTAGGCATTTGTTTGTGTGTTTAGTAAATACAACCTTACCCGGGTTAGGTCTCTGCTATTCTTGTATTATAAATGCCATATAAATAAATGTTAGGTATATTAAGTATGGATGTCTTCCACTAAGGCCTCTTTCACACTTGCGTTGTGAGGATCTGGCGTGCACTTCCGTCGCCGGAAATGCCCGCCGGATCCGTCACTACGCAAAACAACTGAAAGCATTTGAAGACTGATCAGTCTTCAAAATGCTTTCAGTGTTACTATGGCAGCCAGGACGCTACTAAAGTCCTGGTTGCCATAGTAAGTAGTGGGGACCCAGGGGAGCAGATACTTACAGTCCGTGCGGCTCCTGGGGCGCTCCACAATGACGTCAGAGCATCCCACGCGCATGGATCACGTAATCCATGCGATCATGTGATCCATGCTCATGGGGCGCTCTGACATCATTGTGGAGCGCCCCAGGACTCGGGTGCCGCACGGACGGTAAGTATACTGCTCCCCTGCTTCCCCACTACACTTTACCATGGCAGCCGGGATTTTAACGTCCTCGCTGCCATGGTAACCATTCACAAAAGCTAAACGTCGGATCCGGCGATGCGCCGAAACGACGTTTAGCTTAATGCCGGATCCGGATTAATGCACTTCAATGGGCATTAATTCTGGATCCGGCGTTACAGCATGTCTTCCGGATTTTTGGACGGAGACAAATCCGCAGCATGCTACGGTTTTGTCAACGTCCAGAAAATGTTCACATACTGAACGGAAGACATCCTGATGTATCCTGAACGGATTTCTCTCCATTCAGAATACATTAGGATAAATCCTGATCAGTATCTTTCCGTCCTTGAGCCCCGAGGACGGAACTCTAGGACGGAAAGCAAAAACGCAGATGTGAACTAACTTGGCACCACCACAGATCTGTTTAGAAGGTGCCGCCTACAGTTATTGCCAACAGTTACTGTTTCAACAACCTAATAACTGAATTTTATATCTCCATGTAAATGGAAATTATCATTATAGTTAGAGATGAGCGAAGTTTTGAAAAATTTGGCTTTTCACAAGAAATTCGATTCATTACCAAACCCTTTCCCTTGTATGGAGTGGGCACTATGACGGGGAACAGTGATCGAGCCACCCCCCTTCATTTAGTAACTCAGATGCCACGTTCAACGCTGATCGCGGCATCTGTGACTCGCATTTAGCTGCTCAAGGGTTAGTCAGGGATTTTTTTTAAAAAATTATACTCACCTCATACACTTGATTGTGGAGAGGTCGTCCGCTCCTGACGGCTTCTCTGAGAGCAAGTGGATAAGGTGAGTAAAAAGTGTTTTAACTTTCAGCCACCATTTAAGGAAAAATGTATTCGTTACAACAAGGCATGAGGAAATTCAGCTTCGTGGCGAATCAAATTTTTCCTGAAATTTGGATCGAGGTCTACTTCGGATTCTTCGAATTGCTCAACGCTAATTATAGTTAATCATTTGGGGGTCATTAAAGGGGGGTTCTAAAGTATTAAAATAAGGGCAAATGTTACATAATGTAGAAAAAAAATGACATTTACCATTTAAAGGAATTGTCCAGCTTTCAAACCCTTTCTCCTCCTGGACCTGTGGACCTGCTCCTCACCTCGGGGTTCTGGCTTCTTTGTTTCACTGTACTCCAGTTCCATGCTTGGCAACTTTCAGAGTGGAAAGGGGGTCACATGTACTGGAGTAGCCAATAATTTGTCAAAGTGGTAAGTTGCCCCCCGAGCAGCACAATACCCAGTGACAAACCATTTGGGGGACATGTCACTGCTGCAGGCAGTCAATTACTGCCACACATGACACCTATCCACTTTGGAAGTTGACAAGCAGGGAACCAAAGTGCAGTGAACGAAGGAGCTGGAATTGAGTGGTGGGCAGCAGTTACATATGCTTCCCTTCACAGGCCTGGCAGGGAGGCGGATAGCCCAAAACTGTTTGGAAGCTGGACAAGTCCTGCGAACTTCCTGGGTCACCAGTAACAGAATCCTCCTCTCTTGCGGTCTGTCTTTTCACACATGACCACCCCAGCCAGTCTTTGCCATCATCGTATGTCCTTGGATGGAAAACAACAATACATGGTGGTAGATTGTGGTACTGGCAGCACAGGACTGGTATTGAATATAAATGGTCAGTCTATTCCAATTACACTGGTTACCTTATGAGGACAAATCATTTTGTACGGAAGCTGTTCGGGAGATCCATCTTCTTTAATCCCTATTCATCAGCTCTAATCACAGGGCGGGGGAAAATGCTAATTTTTTCCTAAATGGAATCCATCACAGCTTTTTAATACTGTATATTTATTAATTTATAGAAAATGTTACTAATATAATTATCTTATCCTCTCTTTGTATTATCATTTCACTTCTCCTTCTAACTTATCTTTGAATTTTGGAATGTTCATTCATATTCTGATTTATGGCAAAAATAAATTAACTCGAGGTATATTTGGGCTAATTCTGTCACTGTAACATGAAATATGTTCTTGATCAAAGATAAATCGTGATTAGCATTTTGTTTATTTTATCCTGAGGTTTCTGCGGTTTTATCTCTGATGTTACATGCTTCACTTTTGATCAGAATCAAACGGGAACAGATCCAGCTGTAATCACTCACGTGTAATGCTTCTGATTATGTAACCACCATAGGTAGACTGCAGAAAAACCCATGTCCTTGCATCAGAAAGTCACAATATATGCACCAATGACAGGTGCTCAGGTTTATTTTACAAAAAAATACATTTCACATAGGTTTGAAAGGTAAAGCGTCATTAAGTTCACATTCATAGTTACAGTGAAGCTCTGTAAGTTTACTTTTTGCAAACAGCAATAAGGACTTTTTAAAGGAATATTTAAAGGGGTTGTCCCAGGAAAAATATTTTTACAGTTTTCAACCCAGCACCTGGATCTGAATACTTTTATAATTGTATATAATTAAAATTTTTGTATAGCTACAGTACTGTGTTCTTCTGTAAAATGTATCTGTATAGCGCCACCTGCTGTTTGTTCTTTTTCTTATTTCCTTGTCCTGCTCACTGGGAGGCCCGCACATGCTCAGTTACATCCTTCAACTGCCTCCTGAGCCGTGATAGGGAGACAATGGACACACCCCCTTAGATGCAGCAGAAAAGACACTCCCCTTCATCTGTCAACTTGAAATAAATCTAGCAGAGAAATTAATGAAGTGATCTCTGGATCCATGCGAGGTACAGGGCTGGTTCTAGCTTTGTTAGAAAGGTATTGGCAGGTACTATATGATGTGTGATTTTCATTTTTTACATTATTAATGGGATAATCCCTTTAATAATGTCAAAGTTCCTTTTTAAGAAATAACATTGCAAATGATAGTATATTTTAATTTGACATTGTCTCCCTTAGGCCTCATGCACATGAGCTAACAATTCTATATGCCAGTACTGCAGTACTGTGTCTCAATTTCCATTCTCCACTTGGTATTCTCCACTTGAATAATTGCATCTGGAGAGAATATCTTCTTAATACTACTTTGTATGGAGGGATGTTTACAGACCCCACAGGGTGGCCATACCCGTGGTGGTGATCATACTTACCTGATCCCTGCTTCTGCGTTCTGGCTCCAACACTGCCTCGCTAGCTTTGCAGGTCCCCACATCAACATCCGGTTTGATACTGTGTCTGGTTATTCTCCTCTAGCGGCATTGCTTCTGCAGTGACAAGGTACAAAATGGTCCCAATGCTAGGCAGGGTCCCCCTGACACTATTGAGGTGTCACTACATGGGCCTTCCCTGCTCGCCTCTGTGATGTCGATGGCAAGCAGGTGTAATTACAAGCCGTCCCATTCACTTCTATGGGACGGCTCCTTCCTATTCAAGTTTAGAGGAATCAGCCATCCCATAGAAGTGAATGAGACAGCTTGTAATTACACCTGCTCACCGCTGTGATGTCAACAGTTATCCGGCTGTCCCTCTGGTGAAATGGCTGGTGACCCAGGGTCTGTGGCAGAGTATTCTGTCTCAACGTCTTCTTCATGCAGTCTGGCAGTCTCTTCTTATACACACTGGTCTCTACCTGTAGACTGGTGGATTCTATCCTGCTAAACACTGCTCCATATCTCTCATAGCTCTCCTTATATACAGTTTCTAACTGAACTAGAACCTTTTACTAGGAGGGGTGGAGTGGAGAAGCACAGTCTAAACAGAAACAATGTTGCACTTCCAGTCTGTATTAGACTTGTACACACTTTCAATACAAATCTATAGGAATTGCTAAGCAGTTTTTCCAGACATAAACAAGTCTTCAGACGTAAACAACAGAGCTAAAACAGACAGTCAGAATTTTTTTGTGTCTGTCTTTCCCCAAAAAACTTTACATAGTCCCTTATAGTAACTGTGGAAGATTTCTAACTTATCAATGCATAGATAAAAAGTCCCAAAGCCTCTGGAGAGTAACGGAGCAAGGCGTAGCTGTAGCATAGTACGGCCTTGACTTGGGGGGAAGTTAGGCAGTTAAGGGTTAAGGTTATTTGGTGGGAGGGGCGCAGTGGTGAGTTCCCGGGCTGTATAAGAAGGGGTGGAGGGGCGGAGTTTGGGTAACGGTGCTTGAGGAGAAGAAGGGAAAGTTTTGCCCACCCGCTCGCCCTCTTTTCTTGTTTTGTTTTTGGGGGTGCATGGTATTGGCTTGCTGTGGCGTGGTAATTGAGGGTCCTGGAAGGCAAGGATAAGTTTAAAGAGGTGCATGGCAAGGTGGAGTGTGCATCTCAGGAGGTTAGGTAAGCTTGTAAATGGGGCTCCTGTTGGGCAGATGGGCCTACAGGGGAGATTAAGTCACAATATGGAGGTTCGGTGCCCTTGGGTCGGTGACCGCGGCCGAGGGTAAGGCGTTATAACAAGTGGATGGGAATGGTGGAGATTACTGCTTACCTGTTGCCTTCTAGGATCCTATGCAATGGTTCATATGTTACAGTATTTTGATATGTTATGCATATTATTACGGATTTTGTTGTTAAGTGATAAGTATCGTTATTTAATAAAATTGGCCGTGAAGGCTCTTTCCCAAGAAGCTGTCTCTGTTTGTTAATTGTGGGCTGGGTTGGGTACAGCAAAGGTAAGGGGCAGGTTTTAATGGCCGTTAGATCTTTCCTCCCATAAGTCATAGTATTAGCTGGCTGTGTGTTAACTTTTTTCACAGTGCAGCGCAATGACAGTGCAACTGAATAGGATATATTACAATAAACATACAAAATGTAGTTCAACAATATAAAACAGTATAAGTGCAAACGATGACATAAATCATAGTGCAAGTTAATCCTTCCAAGTGAATTAAAGTTGGGAGTAGGTGGCTTTGCATAGCAACAACAGTGGCAAATGTCAACAGACATCCATAGTCCAAAGTACCCTTGGTCCAGGGCAATATCGAGACTATTTCAGTACACATGGAGTCTGATGGAGTCTGTACTGCAGTGCACATAGACTGTATGGCTCCATACTAAAGGATTCTTGGTTTCACTGCAGTACAGGCTCCATGCCATGAGCCACGGCATTCCTTTCAGCTCCATTAAAATATGTCAGTCTTTTGGGAAAAGTAAGACCAGAATTCAGTCGCTCTCCTGTTCTTCTTTCGAATACAGTAAAATGGGGCAGACAATGCCCTCCACCCGTCCATTTCATTGCAGTATAACATTTATTTGTCAATGTTTCCGCCAATTTTTCTGCAATATCTGCCAATGTTTTGTCAATTTGTTAATGTTTCTGCCAATGTTTCTGCCAGTTTTACAATTTTTCACACTTCCATTGCTACACAGAGATAGATGGCTGAAAACGGTAGTAATAAAACATGTAAATACAGAATATGCTGTATGGCTACAACCCATAATGAATCAAATACCTCTTTACATTCTCCTCTATAAATTTCAGCTGGTTAAAACCTTTATATTCATTTTATACAGCATGTTGCGATGACCAGACTCTGAATAGAGTACACCATTCTTGTTACATTTAGTCTACCAAGAAGAGTGGAAACTGTACTACAGTATAACCACATGTCCTCTTCTGATTTTTGTCATTTGCAGTGCTGACTAGAGACCACGAATGGCTTTCTGGCAGTTATGTGTGTATTTCTAGAAGAGGAAATGCTGCCAGTGGAATTTCTCAGTAGTGCAGCCTCAGGCTTTGGGCCTGTAACTTATATCAAACATATCTTAACATAGAAGTAAGATATTAAAGGGAGTCTGACATCAGGACATTTATTGTTGAGCCAGACACAATGCCTTGGAGGGCTTACTCAGCTGATTGTAATGATAGCTTGCACAGTCTGTTGTTTCATTCTGAAAATATGTGCTTTTAATCCATATGTAAATGAGCTGTAAAGTGCAGCTAGGATGGATCCAATCCCCTCTGTGCACCTTTTCCTCCTCCTTCATTATCTTTCAGACCCTCCCTCTCCTTCGAGATTGACAGGACCAGGAGAGATGGCTACACAGAAACCCGGTCCTGTCAATCAAGACGGAGAGGGAGGCTCTGGAAGAGGAATCAGGGATAACAAGAGTGCACACACTTGCTTGGGCCCGCCCTTGGTGCACTTAACTGCTCATATGCATATGGATTAAAAGTAGTTTTTCTCTAGAATGAAACAACAGATCACTAATTGAAAGGTACTATAGCAGTGGTGGTGAACCTATAGCACGGGTGCCAGAGGTGGCACTCAGAACCCTCTCTGTGGGCACACGCCCCCTGGAAAAAGTCTATAGTGTACCAATATGCCTTAGACTTTTCCTGCCATTCATCAGCGCAGGGTGCACTATGAACGGCACAAGCAGCGCATTGACTGTAGGCAGGCTATTTTAGCTAAATGATAAAGTACATGGAAGATATATTATAATTTAGGATTGTAGTATTCAGGGTAAATTGCTGTGTTGGCACTTTGTGATAAATAAGTGGGTTGTAGGGTTGCAGTTTGGGCACTCGGTCTGTAAAAGGTTCACCATCACTGTATTATAGTATTAAATTCAGCTGAACTAGACCTATAAGGCACTGCTTTAATAGTGAATTTCCAGGAGTCCCTTTAAAAAGATTGTTCACATTTGTAATATACAGTAAACTAAAACCCATTTTTAAATGTCTTACAACTCCCAAAAAAATGAAACTGGACTGGAGCAATGCAGTCAGCTGTATATAATGATTTTGTAGGCACAGGTTATAATGTAAAATAACAGTTTCCTGTAGGCATCTTTCATCTTATTAAACCTAATAAGCCAGAAATGTTCCCATTTTGTGCTATTGTGTTCCCTCAACCATGACCCCAGTGTCTATGGACATTTACATTCTGCCTCTCTACTTTTTAAAGTGTAACTGCTGTTTAAATTTTAATTTTTTTTTTTTTTGCTAATGGTTGAGGCAAGTGATAGGTAACATTTTTCTAATATACTTTATTTATCCAAAACATTTATTTTTATTAGAAAACTGGGGCTGAAATCAGTTCGGTTTTTGGCACCCGGGGCGGGTCCTTTCTCTGGCACCCCCCCATTACTTGGGCACATACCTCTTACATCAGGAACATCTCCTGTCATGTAGACCTTCTCTTTCCTCTTCTCTTTCGTTAGACCCAGACCACCAAGACACATTATTTCAGTCGCATTTCGTCTCTGCAGAGTTAGTGACACAGACACGTTAGATTTCTCAGTTTTTCCATCAACCTCCTAATAGACATAATTGGGGTCATTTATCAAATTGGTGTAAAGTAGAACTGGATTTCCTAAAGAGCTGTCAAATATGAAAGGTGGAATCTGATTGGCTGCTGGGGCAACTAAGCCAGTTCTACTGTACACCAGGTTGATAAATGACCCCAAATGTCCCTATAGTGTCTACAGAGGTTATAATGTCTCCTAGATTGCCCCCAGTAATAATAATACCCTATTATTATCCCCAGAAATAATAGAATTGCCCCTACAATGCCTCCCCAATAGCAACGCCTCTCACGCTATCCCCATATAGTAATTTCCCCCACACAGCAGTGTCCGCCACACTGTTCCTCACACAGTAGTGTCCCCCACACTGCCCCCCACACAATAGTGTCCCCCACACTGCCCCCCACACAGTAGTGTCCCCCACACTGCCCCCCACACAGTAGTGTCCCCCATACTGCCCCCACAGTAGTGTCCGCCACATTGCCCCCCACACAGTAGTGTCCCTCACACCCCCAACCACACAGTAGGCCCCCCACATAGTAATTTTTCATACTCCCCCCCATCTTGTCATGCTTTTTCTGATCCCCCCCATCTTGTCATGCTTTTTCTGATCCCCCCCCCATCTTGTTATGCTTTTTCTGATCCCCCCCATCTTGTCATGCTTTTTCTGATCCCCCATCTTGTCAGGCTTTTTCTGACCCCCTCTTGTCATGTTCTTTCTGATCCCCCTCCCCTCCCTACCTTTGCTGTAGCGTGGCCGAGCATTGAGGCGGGTACAGGAGCTTTTGTCTCCGGTACCCGGGCTGACTGACTGGAAGCGCAAGCTGTGTGCGCACTTCCTGTCAGTCCGGCCGGGTACAGGAGACAGATGCTCTCTGTACCCGAACCTGACAGATCTCGGTCACGCTACAAGGGAATGACAGGAGGGAGCGCTGAGTGCTTCCCCGTTCCCCCCTGTCAGTCCCTCTCCCTGGCACCCCCCTGACAGCCGGCACCCGGGGAGAACCACCCCCCCCCCCCCCCGGGCACGCCACTGGCTGAAATGGCCCTTAGCAGCATTCTCTGAAATGAGCGTTGCTAAGGGCCTCCCGCCTCTGATTTATAAAGGGGAGACAGGCTGTGTGGGTGCTGTGCTTCTGCCTGCGCTGCTTCCCTGGTGGGCAGGGTGACTGCACACAGTGCTTCTACTTCTGGTGGCTGCTTCATGAGTAATTATCGCAAGGATCGCAGGTTAGTGAATGTACAAGAGGATTAGATTTAATCGAAAGGGGGAATATAGATGTAATTTTAACTCCTAAGATGCCTGTGGCCACTGGGGGAGCACAGGAGGCAGAAGCACAGCACCCGCACAGCCCGTCACCCCTTTAAAATAGGAGACTGATGGCCCTTAGCAATGCTCATTTCCTAGAGTGCTGCTAAGGGCCATTTTAGCAAAAAAAGTTAAACGGCAGTTACACTTTAACAAATAAGTGCATGCACATTTTAGAAAATGGATAATATTTTAGCGTAATACTTAAAATGTTGTGGCTGAGAAACAAATGTGACTGCCCAGCTTGAAACATAGTAGGCTATATTTTCCTTAAGCTTGAAGGTAGGAGTTTTCACAGTGTATTTGGCAGAATAGGCCCTTTTTTTCTAATGACAGAGCTACAATGGAAAATACATGGAATTTTTCCACATGGATACCCGTGTGCAAAAACTGCAGCATAGTACAGTACCAGCAAAGTGTATAACATTGCACAAATCTCATGTACACGTTGCAGATCTTTTCTGTGCGGAAATTGACCAGCTATGCAGATTTCAAAATCAACAGCATGGCAATTATGTTTGTGGTTTTAGCTGTGGATTTCACCCTTTTCAATGGAAGGATTAGATCTGCCGGAAAACCCTATCAAATCCACAACAAAATACGCAAATAGACATTGTGGATTTTGGTGCGGATATCCTGCAGAAATGCACATAAATCGGCAAGAAATTCGTGTGGATCCTATGTGCATTCACCAGCACCCATGTGCAGGTGGCCTTAATGGATAACTGTTTCATATATGTAGTTACTAATATGATAATATTCCTGAATCAATAACTATTAGACTTACTTACCCCTTATTTAATAAGATTCAGCCCTTAGCAACCAGTCTGCATAAAACTGCAATTTCACTATTCTGTTAAGATGGCCGCCCTCAGCCCTGAGGCTAATCCATAGGACGCCTGCAGTGAAGTTAGTGAAGACCAGCTCTGTATAGGGGGGTCTTGCAGTTAAATTTCCAGGTCTGACTGAAGCCTGTAGTCCTCCTACAAGCTCTCCTCTTATCAGATAAGGCTGTCATTTATACACTGAGCAGACCTCAGCTCTACATTCTCCAGCACTGCTAAGGGAGTGTCTGCCAAGCACAGGCATGTGGAGAAGTTCACACACACAGCCCAGCACTGTTATCTCCTGTCAGGAAGAACCTGGCTTTTTATACATTCCCTTACAATGCTGACTCACTATCAGTTCCCAGTGCACGCAGCGTGCTCCGTCCTCATCTGGTAGACGGAAGGAGCATAGCAACCTGATTTTATCTCAGGTAACAATAGCCAATACTGGGGACTTTTAGGTGGCTTTTAGGGGTTATTTATTAAACAATCAGAAATTAAAACAGGGCCAACAAGGTGATATTAATCACCAAAATCCAATAGTAAAAAAAAAAATAATTTGACAGTTATACTTTAAGGTGATAGCAGTATTAGAAGTAATAAGAAGAGTTGAGCGAACACCAGGAAGTTCGGGTTCACCGGGTTCGGCCGAACTTCGACGCAAAGTTCGAGTTCAGGTCCCAAACTTGACCTGAACTTGACCCCAAACCCCATTGAAGTCAATGGGGACCCAAACTTTAGGGCACTAAAATGGCTCAGAAAAAGTAATAGAAAGGGCTAAATGGGGCTAAGAGCTTGACAATTGTCATGCAAACAAATGTGGAAGCGGTGGTTGAGGAGGAGACTTGCCAACAACACTGTTTTTTGTTTTTTAACTTTTTGTTTTGTTTTGGTTTTTTATTTTATTTGGGTAGACCCCTAAACATTGGGAAATATAGAAAAGAAAACAAAGAGAAAGTGCGCTGGAGTATAACAATGGCTGTGTGAGGCCGGTATACATGTCTATTCTGCACAAGGTACGGACAAGTCCTGTGGGATCCATGCCTGGTTCATTTTAATGAACGTGAGCTTGTCCACATTGGCTGCCTGAGGTTCTATAAACGTCCCCGTAAGCGGTCCAAACTGGATCAGTTTGCATTCTAATGCATTCTGAATGGGAAAGAATCCGCTCAGAATGCAACAGTTTGCATCAGTTCAGTCTCCATTCTGCTTTAGGGACGGACACCAAAACGCTGCCAAACGGATCCGTTCTGACACACAATGTAAGTCAATGGGGATGGATCCGTTTTCACTGACACATTCTGGCACAATAAAAAAACTGTCATCTGTCATGGCTATGTTAAAGATAATACAAATGGATCTGTTCTGAACGGATGCAGACGGTTGTATTATCAGAACAGATCCATCCATGTCGGATCCTCACAAAATGCGAGTGTGAAAGTAGCCTAAAATAGTCACAAGTCCCTTGATGAATAGCCCCCAATGTACCACAAAGGTTCCTATTTGCAACACAAGGTGGTTTTATACCATCAGAAAATTACATCACTTTTTATGCCACCTCAGAGATTGTATAGTTGTTGTCCAAATTGTGGCAAAAACTATTGAAGACTGCAACAAAACAAGGAGCGAAATAGGAATAGAAAAAAATTAGCGCAAAAGTTGTCTAAAAAAGTTTTGTCTAACATGCTGTAAATTAAATAATTTGAAACATACGTACATTTCATATATTTGGCACAGCAAGTGTCTACCTGACATTCTGGTGCAAATTAGGACGCCTTCCAGACACAGTGGCGTCGCTATATCCCCTCCAATATTTATAAAGGAAGTAGATCAGAAAGATGTTTTAAATTTGACATAGAAAACTGGTTATTCACATGGCTCTTTTTTGATTGCTCATTACTAACAGCCTACTATTCTGTCCATTTTCACAGACTAATGTAAAAATTTCTCAAAATTTTCACAGACTAGAACCAGCCCTGTACCTCACATGGATCCAGAGATCTCCACATTCATTGCTCTGCTAGATTTTCTGCAGCTAAGGGGGCGTGTCCATGCTCTCCCTATCACAGCTCAGGAAGTAGTTGCAGGATGAAACTGAGCATGTGCGGCCACATCAGTCAGCAGGTCAAAGAAATAAGAAAAAGAACTAAGAGCAGGTACAGATACATTTTATTAAATAACTCAGTGGCTATACAAATTTTTTAATTAAATGCAATTACAAAAGTATTCAGATCCAGGTGCTGGTTTAAAAACCTTTGAATATTTTTCATAGGACATCCCCTTTAAGGGGGCTGTTTTTCAGTTTTTAATGGCCATTTTTTTCACTGTTGTGTGAAAGCAGCCTTATTCCTCCTAGAGTCTTCTGCATAAATGACACTGGGTGTTATCATTCTTGTCAAAAGGGTATGTCCGTACACAGTCTGCCACTGTCAGCACTGATTGCAACTTGTCATTTTATTCACAAATCGCTAGGGGGAACAATAGAGGGACCGCACAACACAGAGTTCTACAAAAAGATTCTCTAGAATTGTTATTTCATGAGAATACAGGTATTTACTAAAATGGACATCAGGAAATCTGACATGGTCCTCATTAATGTTGGCGAGACCTTTGAAAAAGGTGTTTGGCTATAGTAAGCATATCAGTATTCATGGGTGGATAATTTCTGGAGTTATAATAAGCTGTCAGTGTGGATCTGCAGAATTTCTACATGACAGGTATAATATCTATCTGACCTAAATCTACAATATATCTATATGACCTATATACTTTATTTGTATGTTGCTGTGTTCTCTGATGAATGTTGCAAGAAATTGATTGACATTTCAGAACTTCTATGTGAATTTGTTTTGCATTGCTGCATGACCCTTTTTTGTCTCAGATTCATTTTTAATGACGGGGTATTCCCGTCTCTGACGCTGGTGGTATACCGTAGTACAGCTGGATTTTAGCATTAGTGTCATGGATGCAACTTCTAACTGCTGAACTGTTATCACCATTGAACCCTTTATGAAACCATCCTAAGGCCTCATGCACACTGCTACGCTCTGGATTAGTGTTGTACAGATCCTTAAAGGGCATCTGTCAGCAGGGTTGTACCTATGACACTGGCTGACCTATTACAATTGGCAGCTGAAGACATCTGTGTTGGTCCCATGTTCATCTTTGCCCACATTGCTGAGAAAAATGAACGTTTTAATATATGCAAATGAGCCTCTAGGAGCAATGGGGGCGTTGCCACTACACCTGGAGGTTCTACTCTCTCTGCAACTTCCATGCCCTCTCCACTTTGACTTTAGGAGAAGTCAATGCCAGGTGTTATCACATTTACACTGCCTAGCCCTGTCAATCCAAGTGGAGAGGGTGCAGCAGTTGCAGAGAGAGCAGAGCCTCTGGTGTAATGGCAACGCCCCTGTTGCTCCTAGAGGCTCATTTGCATCTATATAAACATAATTTTTCTCAACAATGCGGGCACATATGATATGAACACCAGGTCAGCCAGTTTCATAGGTACAAATCTGCTGACAGATGCCCTTGAAAGGGTTATACCAGGGATGCTCAACCTGCGGCCCTCCAGCTGTTGCAAAACTACAACTCCCAGCATGCTCAGACAGCCTACAGCTATCGTCCTACAGCAGGGCATGGTGGGAGTTGTAATTTTACAACAGCTGGAGGGCCGCAGGTTGAACATCCCTGGGTTATACCATCTCATGCATTGGTGACATATAACTAGAATATGCCACTAAGGCTACTTTCACATTAGCGCTTTCAATTTCTCCATTGAGATCCGTCATAGGATCTCAATAGTGGAAGAAAAGCTTCAGTTTTGTCCCCATTCATTGTCAATTGGGACAAAACTGAACCGAACTAAACGGAATGCACCAAAATACATTCCGTTCCATTTGGTGGCGTCCCCGTCGCGGCATCCCCATCGTGGACAGAATAACGCTGCAAGCAGCGTTTTTCTATCCACGATGTGGTGCGGAGCAAGACTAATCCTTGGCACACAATGTAAGTCAATGGGGACGGATCCGTTGTCTCTGACATATTAGAAAACAGATCCGTCCCCCATTGACGACTTTCAATGGTGTTCATGACGGATCCGTCATGACTATAGAAGATATAACACAACCGGATCCGTTCATGACGGATGCATGCGGTTGTATTATGGTAACGGAAGCGTTTTTGCAGATCTATAACGCTAATGTAAAAGTAGCCTTATGTCAGACAGGTGCATGTCCCACCTCTGGAACCTGTCCTATCTCTAGAACGGGCCCCCCAAAGTGAAGGAGAGTGCAAAGCACAAGCATCGCCACCTCTCTATTCACAGCTATGGGAGTTCCAAAAATAGAAACATAGAAACATAGAAACATAGAATGTGTCGGCAGATAAGAACCATTTGGCCCACCTAGTCTGCCCAATATGCTGAATACTATGGATAGCCCCAGGCCCTATCTTATATGAAGGATGGCCTTATGCCTATCCCATGCATGCTTAAACTCCTTCACTGTATTTGCAGCTACCACTTCTGCAGGAAGGCTATTCCATGCGTCCCCTACTCTCTCAGTAAAGTAATTCTTCCTGATATTACTTTTAAACCTTTGCCCCTCTAATTTAAAACTATGTCCTCTTGTAGCAGTTTGTCTTCTTTTAAATATTCTCTCCTCTTTTACCGTGATGATTCCCTTTATGTATTTAAAAGTTTCTATCATATCCCCTCTGTCTCTTCTTACTTCCAAGCTATACATGTTAAGGTCCTTTAACCTTTCCTGGTAAGTTTTGTCCTGCAATCCATGTACTAATTTAGTAGCTCTTCTCTGAACTCTCTCCACAGTTTCAATATCCTTCTGCAGATATGGTCTCCAGTACTGCACACAATACTCCAAATGAGGTCTCACTAGTGCTCTGTAGATCAGCACGAGCACCTCCCTCTTTCTACTGTTAATGCCTCTCCCTATACACCCAAGCATTCTGCTGGCATTACCTGCTGCTCTATGACATTGTCTGCCCACCTTTAGGTCGTCTGATATAATGACCCCTAAATCCCTTTCCTCAGATACTGAGGTTAGTACTGTATCACTGATTTTATATTCTGCTCTTGGGTTTTTACGCCCCAGGTGCATTATCTTGCACTTATTGACATTAAATTTTAGTTGCCAGATTTTTGACCATTCCTCTAGTTTTCCTAAATCCTTTTCCATTTGGTGTATCCCTCCAGGAACATGAACCCTGTTACAAATCTTTGTGTCATCAGCAAAAAGACACACCTTACCATTGAGGCCTTCTGCAATTTCGCTGATAAAGATATTAAACAATATGGGTCCCAGAACAGATCCCTGAGGTACCGCACTGGTAACAATACCATGGTCTGAATATACTCCATTGACTACAACCCTCTGTTTTCTGTCCTTCAGCCACTGCCTTATCCATTCAACAATATGTGAGCTCAAGCTCAAAGACTGCAGTTTATTGATAAGCCTTCTATGTGGGACAGTATCAAATGCCTTACTAAAGTCCAGATAAGCGATGTCTACTGCACCTCCGCCATCTATTATTTTAGTCACCCAATCAAAAAAGTCAATAAGATTAGTTTGACATGATCTCCTGAAGTAAACCCATGCTGTTTTTTATCAATCAACCCATGGGTTTTTAGATGTTCCACAATCCTCTCCTTGAGTATGGTTTCCATTAATTTCCCCACTATTGATGTCAGGCTTACTGGCCTATAGTTGCCTGATTCCTCTCTACTACCTTTCTTGTGAATTGGCACAACGCTTGCTAATTTCCAATCTTCTGGGACGACACCTGTTACCAGTGATTGGCTAAATAAATCTGTTAATGGATTTGCTAGTACACCTCTAAGCTCTTTTAATAGCTTTGGGTGTATCCCATCAGGCCCCTGTGATTTATTTGTATTAATTTTGGACAGCTGACTTAGAACCTCTTCCTCTGTAAAGACACATGCATCAAAGGACTCATTAGTCTTCCTCCCTAACTGAGGTCCTTCTCCTTCATTTTCCTTTGTAAAAACTGAACAGAAGTATTCATTGAGGCAGTCAGCTAGTTCTTTATCCTCTTCCATATACCTTCCTTCTTTTGTTTTTAATTTGGTAATTCCTTGTTTTAATTTCCTTTTTTCATTTATGTATCTGAAGAATGTCTTATCACCTTTTTTCACTGACTGAGCTAATTTCTCTTCTGCCTGAGCTTTAGAAGCTCTTATAACTTGCTTGCCCTCTCTCTGCCTCATCTTATAGATTTCCCTGTCATCCTCGTTTTGGGTGTTTTTATACTTGCTAAATGCTATCTTTTTGTTTTTGATGATTTTGGCCACTTCTGCTGAGTACCACAGTGGTCTCTTTCTTTTTTTGCCTTTACTGACGAGCCTAATGCACTTTTCTGTTGCCTTCAGTAGTGCCAATTTTAAGTAGTTCCATTTCTCTTGGACTCCATTGAAATTGTTCCAGTCTGATAGGGTCTCGTATACCACTGATCTCATTTTAGAAAAGTCTGTTTTCCGAAAATCTAAAACTTTTGTTTTTGTGTGGAGTGACTCAGTGACTGTACTTATAGTAAACCTCACTCACTGGTGATCACTGGATCCTAAGCTTTCCCCTACAGTGATATCAGATACCAAATTGCCATTTGTGAACACCAAATCTAAAATGGCCTCCTTCCGGGTTGGCTCCTCAACTACTTGCTGTAGAGTTAATCCCAGTAGGGAATTTAGAATGTCTGTACTCCTGGCAGAACTAGCTATTTTGGTTTTCCAGTTTATATCAGGAAGATTAAAGTCTCCCATAATGACAACTTCCCCTTTCAATGTCATTTTAGCCATTTCCTCAACTAGTAGATCATCTAATTCTTTGACTTGGCTTGGTGGTCTGTATATGATACCTACACGAGTTACCTTATGATTACCAAGCTGCAACGTAACCCAAACTGACTCTAAATTGGTTTCGCTGGCTTCTATTAGATTAGATTTTATGCTATTTTTCACATATAGGGCCACTCCACCCCCTTTCTTGCCTTCTCTGTCTTTCCTATATAGAGAGAACCCAGGTATTGTTATGTCCCAGTCATTACTCTCATTGAACCATGTCTCAGTAACAGCCACTGATTAGCCACAGTAAATAGCCAGCGCTGACATTGGTATAACCTTTTAAGAATCTAATCACTAATGTAGCAGTGTGCATGAGGCCTTAGGCTGGTTTCTCATAGGGTTCAATGTGATATCAGTTCAGTAGAACTGTGAGGGGGGATCCAGTAGTTGCATCTGTGACACGAATGCTAAAATCCATCTGCACCACAACACTGAGAAACAAGCCTTAACAGCAGTGTAATGCCAATGTAATATTACACATACATGAAGGGAACCTGTCAGCTCTGCTGTCGTGTTTATTCAGTAAATCCCTGCAATTTCCATGTAATAACAATCCGGGATCATTTTTTTCTCATAATTATCTATTTCTCCGTTATTCAATAAATTGGCAACTGGTTTTTGCTATTTTCCTAAACAGTCTGATACTGTCAGCCCTGATTGGACATTGGTGGCAGTCTCTGTAGGGACACACCCCCATCTGGAGACACTCCATTGTCAGTTTATTCCTAAATGTCCAGTAGGAATAGCAGAGGAATGGCAGAACATGCAGCTAAACAAAATGATACTCCAGAACTGTTTATTTTTTATTGAGAATACAAATATGAAAACAGAGGTGTCAGGGCCTCTTGAATATAATATGAGTTGTTTACTTGTGTACTTTAACATTGCTGTTTTATTTTATTTTTTGATGATTTGCCCATTTCTTACAATGGAACGATTGCAAACTGGAAATCGAGAACTGATCTAATCAACTGATTTATTTCAGACAAATGTACAGTATATCTGTAAATGACCTTTTTAATGATTTTTGATTTTACCATCCTGAGGCCTAGAAGCCGCTTGTGACTTGGAGTGTGTAGCCTATGTTTTATAAAGTAAGTAACATAATATGCCACTGAATCCCATTTCATGTGTGAGGCATATGAATTTAAAGGGAATCTGTCACTAGGATCTTGGACTATTATCTGCTGTAGTACATGAGTAATGCTGCAGATAAGGAATCCAGATAGCTCTTTTTTGTTTTCCTACTGCCCCTCAGTTCCCCGCTGTCAGTGTATAAAGCTGCATTGAATGCATTGTCAGTGTCCTCTCCATTATGTTAGAACAGCACAGCAGTCTAAACGGGGGGGGGAGTAAAAAATAGTGATCTGGACTCCCTATCTGCAGCACTACTCATGTATTACTCTAGATCAGGCATGCTCAACCTGCGGCCCTCCAGCTGTTGCAAAACTACAACTCCCATCATTCCTGGACAGCCTACAGCTATCAGCCTACAGAAGGACATGGTGGGAGTTGTAGGGCCGCAGGTTGAGCATCCCTGCTCTAGATAATAGTCCAAGATCATGGCAATCATGGTAAAATCTCAAAATTGGACCATGTTAGATTTTTATTTATTTCTTTTTTGCAACAACCAAATGTTTCTGCACAGACCTAATCAAAACGAGAGGAAATGTTTTTTTTCTTTTTTTTCTTTTTTGCAACTCACTTTTTTTAAGCCTCCTATTGTCCATTGCTAGCCTGCAGTGAGTCAATTTACCTAAAACACACATTTTTGGCAGAGAACAGACTGAATTTTCACATAGAACAAAAGATAAACATATGCCGTTCTCTAGGCTAGTTTGTTGTTTCCTTTTATTAGCCATTCTTTATATTTACGCTCTTCTCTATACTGTATGTTACCGCTGTATGTGTAACTTCTGACACTGTATAGATCTTGAAACTATGAGTATATTTTGGATTAATATAGATAAAATGTCAGTAAACACATCTCGGTAGTAGGCTTGACATCGCCTAAGCCGCGCAGAAATTTTTCATTCCATGCAATTATCTCAACAGATGTTTTCTTTCTAGATAATTAATGCCACTTTCGCTTGTTAAACACATAGCATGATAATTCATTTCCTCAAAATTACCTTTATTTAGAACATTTTAACTCTGACTTGTTATAGATGTGTGCTAATGTACACTGAACTGAAATAGAGGCAGACTGATGGAAAAATAATCAGGTCATGTTTTACTGTACAAGGTAAATGCAATGTAAAATTATCCATTGTCAATACATTTTCCGATATATTTCCTTAAATTAGAACGGGATTTGGCCCAAATGACATTTTGATGACAGAAAGGATAAATCTAATGTAAATGTGTTATATACTGTATAGCTGAAATGTGTTACATTTTTCATCCCATGATTTTCTTTATCTTTTTTAACATGGAAACAATGTATAGTTTATATTGCAACTTAGGTCGTATGGTTTTGCGGTCCTCAAAAAACGAATCCACAAAAAAAAAAGATGACATCCGTGTGCATTGCGTTTTTTGCTGAACGGAACATCTGGCCCCTAATAGAACAGTACTATCCTTGTCCCTGATGCGGACAAGAATAGGACAAGTTCTATCTTTGAACAGAACTAAAAAACTGAAATACGGAAACGGAATGCATACGGAGTTCCTTTCCGTCTTTTTTGCGCACAAATTGAAATGAATGGTTCTGTATATGGACCATATACAGAACGCAAAAAACGGCCCGTACACACGGAAAAAAAAGTTTGTGTGAAAAAGGCCTTAATCTCAAAACCTGGAATTTATCCCATGATTAATGTAAAAGATGAAAATCCAACATCATATAGAACATGACGATACCGTTCTAACAAAGCTAGGACCAGCCCTGTACCTCACATGGATCCAGAGATCTCCCCATTCATGGCGCCATTGCTCTGCTAGATTTATTTCAAGTTGGCAGCTCAGGGGGCATGTCCTTTCTCAGGAGGCGTGTCCTAACTACTGCAGCTGGTGGCAGTTGAAGGTTAAAATTGATCATGTATTTCCGTCTCAGTGAGCAGGACAGAGAAATTAGAAAAAGAGCAAACAGCAGGTGGCGCTATACAGATAGATTTCAGTTGATAGCTCAGCAGCTATGCAAAATTTTTAATTACATGCAATTACAAAAGTATTCAGACCCAGATGCTGGTTTGGAAAATGTAGAATATTTTCATGGGGCAACCCCTGTAAAGTTGTACTGTAGTCAAATCTTGGTTCACAAATTTCATACTTACAGGGGTTCAGAAAGTTTAAATATGGGAGTCATTTAATTGTGTCTTCCACTGGTAAGCCGATTTAGTTGTCTCTGTGTCTCATGACACAAAGGATAAAAAGCGGTTGAGCAAGTGACTAAATCAACATCTCTTTTGGGTTAACTAGTCAAAGTCAATTTTTTTGAACTTGTAGACTCTGTTCTCTTAGGAAAAGAAGGCTGCACAAACTACAGAGTTCCCTTCATATAATAGACAGGTAAAAACAACTAAATCAGCTTTCTGGGAGATTTTTCTAAAGTGCTCTCAAACTTCAGCTTTCAGGTCCTCACAATGGATCAGACTTACCGCATACCTATTTTTCCAGGTGACTTTTCAGAATAAGCTGTTAGGAATAACCATATGGGGGAATTTATCATTCCTCTTTTTGGCATAGAAAGTCACCAATACCTGGATTAGCAGCTTTTCTATGCAGTTGCATATCTACATTTAAGCAGCTCTCGCCAAGTCTATGAGCATGGCAAGGACAAGTTAGGGCATGGTTAAGGCAGGACCCTCAGATTCACTAATTAATCATTCATGCCAGAAACTGGCCTAAATAATGACTACAATCTACAGAAGCACAAGATACGCCATAGATTTCATTCTAGTGCACAGAAAGCTAAAAAAGGCAGGTAATTTATGACGAGGCCTCTGCCTCATCATAAATGACATGTCTCCTTCAGCAGCACACGCTGGCCTTGATAAATCCAGGTCTCTATCAGATAGTTATATGATTTGAATCCTGTATTTATCACCAGTTTTCCCTTCTGCAAGATCCTTCTCTATTTGACAGTTTTCCCTGAGCTCAGTTTCACAGTGAGCAGAGATTAGCTGATATGATGTGACCCATACACTGCACACATAGAAAAGAAGAGATCCTGCTCTCTAATATCTATGTATCACAAACTAAGACACAGCAGCAGCATGAAGGAAAGCAGCAGTGAGAAGAGTGGCTGTGAACCCAGCACTGGCATGAGATAAAAACTTACTAGAAGCTGCAGCCGTGCTTTTGTCTCTCTTCCTCTGTCTCCTTCCAGCTCACTCCTCCTTTCCATCCACTCTTAAGAGACTTCTATGAACTGCAGCTGTGACCCGACCTCTCAGATAGTTGATAGTCTTCACTGAAGATAGATTTTGAACAGTAAATGGATATTGAGTGATCAGTGAGGGAAGTGGAGATTCTTGTAATAACATATATTACAAAGTTTTTTGTCTTCACATCTTCACATATACTATTTATTTATGCAAAAACTGAAACAACAGTTAGTCTTTAAATGGATCTTTAATTATACAGACATAATGGCTGATCCATATGGGTAGCTGTGCCGTTTCTGGAAATCATCCTATTCATTAATTACTGTAAAATTCAAATATAAGCAGTGTATCAATATGCTTTACCAACTAGTCCTTATTAAGATCCCCTTGTAATATCAGCACACAATTGGGTCACTTTAAATGAGCTTCAACTCCCACCATGTGGAATACTCCATAATATATACTTTATTATCCCAAACAAAGAATATATTCAACCACAAAATAAATAATGTACATTTTATTGTAAACTTTTTACAAACAACACTAATAATATCTGGAACTCTAAAATTACAATATATTCAGGGGGAAATTGGGATTAGCAGCATCTAGCATGACAAGCTCTATCTCAGGCATTCGATTTCTAGCAGAAATTGCAGATGGTATTAACACAGCCAGTTCAACAACTAAATCGCAAATTAAAGTGCAAGGTGCAAAGTACAGTGCAGGAATTGCACTGTACTTTGCACCTTGCACTTTAATTTTCAATTTAGTTGTTGAACTGGCTGTGTTAATACCATCTGCAATTTCAGATAGTCATCGATTGCCTGAGATAGAGCTTGTCATGCTAGATGCTGCTGTTCCTAATTTCCCCCTGAATATATTGTAATTTTAGAGTTCCAGATACTATTAGTGTTGTTTGTAAAAAGTCTACAATAAAATTTGCATTAATTAATTTGTAGTTGAATATACTCTTTGTTTGGGATAAGAAAATCCCCTTGTAATATGTCATCTATATGGTGGGGTAAAAGGCCAGATATAAGGAATTTTTGACCATATTCTATAGTCTTGTAAATGCATAATTCATGACCTTAGGCTCGGCATGCTTATTTAACTACTTCATTACCAAAGTGTCTACCCCCTTCTTTACCAGGACAATTTTTCAGCAATTTTAGCAATGGCCCTATCTAACTGTAAATAATTATTTAATTTATAAGCCAACCTACATAAAATTTTTTTTATGTCATTAGATGACAGATATAATATTTAAAAAATATATATTGAAACAAAAACTGAAAATTGTGAAAGAAAGTTATGTTATCCTTTCTTTAAAAAAAAATTCTGTTACAAAAAAATTGAAGAGATAACATTTCTAAAACCATTACCGCACATTTGCTACTTGTGTAATTTATCAGCTGGGTGGGCTCACCGCAAGACTTCAAAGGACTGGATAGCATTTTGGTAGGATATTGTACTTTTTCTGGTTCTATGGTATGATACTCCCAAAACATTAGATACTCCTTCAAAGCGACTTTTGTTTTTAATGTTGACACCCTTAGGCAGGGATGGCCAACCTGCGGCTCTCCAGTTGTTGCAAAACTACCACTCCTATAATGCCCAGACTGCCTACAGCTATCAACCTACAACAGGGCATGGTGGGAATTGTAGTTTTACAACAGCTGGAGAGCCGCAGGTTGGCCATCCCTGCCCTAAGGTATTTATCTTAGAGAATTTAGGACATTGTAAGCTTTGGCTTTTCTTTTTTATTAAAAACAAAATATGCAAAATATGCATTTCTTCACAGAGGAGAGGATCATTGTAACAGTGTTAAACAACAATCACATGCCCAGAGACCACTTTGGCTGGTCTCCAGGATCTTCATTGTGACCATAGTTGTCTAATAACAGCACAATCACAACATCGGGTTGAAGTTAACAGCCTACTGCCACAACATATAAAGTTGATTTAGTTAACTGAGAGTCTTCAGGACATATTTAAATCCAGACATACTCTGTGAGTAGTACAGGGGCTGAGTGGTTACACTAGGATTCCAATTTAAAATGAGACCATATACTATCTCTGCATAAAGTTTGCTATGGTATGTTCTCATGATGTAAGCATATGTTTCCTCTCAGTCCTTTAGTTTCCTCTAAGACACTCAAGAAAAAATAACTAAGTATAGATTCATTCTCTTGCTATGAAACTGGTCCTAGTGTGTGGTCCTAGTGCAAAATATGTTATCCATATGGGAAGTAATGGGAAATAAAATTATAAAGTTAATGATATGTAATTTAAGATAATTTTTATAATTTTTCCCATCTCTAATATGTCAGTCTGGAGATTATGGTAAAGTGACCCCCATTAGCCTCAGATCAGACCCCCCAATCCCCATCAACCTCAGATCAAAACCCCCATCAAACCTCCACAGCCTCCATCAGACCCCTATCAGCTTCAGATCAGACCCCCAACAGCCTCCAATCAGACCTCAATCAGCCTCAAATTAGACCCCCATCAGACCTTAGATCAGACATAAAAAAATAAACTTACCTCGCTTGCTCCAAATCCAGGACTCACCCTCTGTGCTGCACTGTGACCTGATGTCGAGATCTGTTATTTTAGACGGAAAAAATTCCTGCATGCAGGGAATTATGTTTCAGACATAAAGTTGTAACACTTCGAGAACTTCTTTTGGTAAAAGAAAAGTGTCCTGTGAACTTTTAAGAGCATCATTTTAGTTTTCACGCCTTTGCGTTGCCTGAGATGGCTAAAATGTCTTTTTATTGCTGGTGCACATATTGACCATTTCACAGAAAAAGGGCAGCTTCAAAGAATTTCTATCACTTAGAATCAGCCTGAGCAAAGTTTCCTAGCACCACATGTCAGCACTGCTTAAAGTTTATTTATTACAACATTTCATTTTGAGAAAGGTTGATGCCAGGCAGAAAAGCAGGCATTGCTCTTCGACTGATTGCAAGTGGCATTTACTTTGAGGCTACGCTGGTGCTGAAATAACTGATGTGTGGAGACAAAATACTGTGTGGCAATCCAAGTAACCTCGCTAGTTATCCGGAAAAGCAAAAGTCCACATTCATGAATTCTTATCACTGACATGTTAGAATCAATTAAAATGCACTACTTTAAATTGCTTTGAGGGATCTTCTGAATTGGCTCTGCCAATTACCCATAAAGAAGCCTTTAGTAATCTCTCTCATACAGAAGCTGCCTTTTATGTCCCGTCACTAAATTCCCAATGACTTCATGCTATTAGAGCAGAGTGGGAATTAAGCAGTTCAGACAGTTCATTATAAGATTGTAGATGTCCTTCACCAGATTACCTTAGTTTGACGTATCAGTGAAAACTTTAGTTTCTCGGTTTACAGTTAAAGGGGTTCTCTGCCTTTTTTTTATATTAATGACCTATCCTCAGGATAGGCCATCAATATCAGAGACCACAATTCTCGTACAATCGTTGCCTCTCTTCATTGTTTACCTGATCGTCATTGTAACTGTAGTGATAAGCAGTGTAATTACAACTTCCCCGTCCCATTTACTGCAATGGGACTGCTACTTCCTATTCACTTAAATTGAAGTGAATGAGACAGCTGAGATGTAATTGCAGCTGCTCACCGATGTGGTTGCGACGGCGAGCAGTTAAACAATGAAGCTTTCTCTTCAAATACCTGATCGGACGGGGTGCTGGGAGTCTGAACCCCGCCAATCTGATATTGATGACCTATCCTGAGGATAGGTTATCATTATAAAAAAGCGGACAACCCCTTTAACTCTAGGAGTATTGGGACTAGAGATGAGCGAATCAAAGCTGACGAAGTGGAATTCGATCTGAATGTCAGAAAAATTCGATTTGCAATGAATGCAAATTTCCTCGCGCTTCGTGGTAACGAATCGCAATTTTTCATAAAATGGTGGCTACACGTGTGAGGGCATGTGGCAAGGAACTCTGGGAAGGCGGTAGGACCCATAATGCCATGCATGCAGCCAATCAGCAGCCAGCCAGCCCTGTGATGTCACAGCCCTATAAATACCAGCAGCCATCTTGGATTCTGCCATTTTCCAACATTCTGCGTGCAGGGAGAGAGGTTGCAGGCGCTAGGGAGAGTGATATGGAGAACCTGATTGTGGAAAAAAAACAATTTATAAGTGCAGGGAAAGGATAGGGAGGAATCATTTCACAGCATCTTAGTGCAGGGAGAGAGGTCAGAACAGGCGCTAGGGATAGTAATAGGGAAAACATCAGTGCAGGGAAAGATTACTTGGGGATCCAAATAGCCATTATACAGCTCTGTCATTCCAGCAATTTGTTCTTGGGGTGCAAGTGCTATGTTGAAAAGCCTTTAGTGGCTTATATCTGTGGAAAAAGAAAAATACAGCGTATATACGCAATTTACTTCTGCAGCTATATGTGGTAAAAGCGTTTAGTGTCCTATTTCAGTACAAAAAGAGAAATGTATACGGAGTTCACTTTTGCAGTTATTTGCGCTAAAGACATTTAGTGTCTTATTTTAGAACAAAAAGAGAAAAATATACGCAGTTTACTTTTGCAGTTATTTGCACTAAAAGCGTTTAGTGTTCTATTTCAGTACAAAAAGAGAAAAATATATGCAGTTCACTTTTGCAGTTATTTGCGCTAAAATCATTTAGTGTCTTATTTTAGTACAAAGAGAGAAAAATATACGCAGTTCACTTTTGCAGTTATTTGCGGTAAAAGCATTTAGTGTCCTGTTTCAGTACAAAAAGAGAAATATATAGGCAGTTCACTTTTGCAGTTATTTGCGCTAAAAGCGTTTAGTGGCCTATTTCAGTACAAAAAGAAAAATATATTCTCAGTTCACTTCTGAATTTATATGTGGTGAAAGCATTTAGTGGCCTATTTCAGTACAAGAAGAAAAATATATTCTCAGTTCACTTCTGAAGTTATATGTGGTGAAAGGGTTGAGTGGCCTATTTCAGTACAAAAAGGGGTCACTTCGAGAGGTCTGAGCTCGCAGTGTCAGCCAGCGGTCGTGTCTTGACCAGCAATCCAGCGGTTCTTGACGGGTTGACGCGATCTTCGACTTCATCGCAAGTGACAGCAGCGCCAGCAGCCTGAGTCTAGAGTCGCTGATGAGCAGCTTTCTTTACCCGCCTAGTGAAGAAACTACTCACCAGCAGCAGCTAGACCTGAAGCAGGACCTGAACCAGCAGGTGGTGGCAAACTTGGACAGTACGCTGCCACCCCACATTGAAGATCCGCTGGACTACTGGGCAGCCAAACTGGATTTGTGGCCACAACTAGCAGACTTTGCCCTGGAAAACATGTCCTGCACGGTCAGTAGTGTGGCATCAAAGCGGGTGTTTACTGGCGCCATAGTTACCTCAAGAAGAACTCGCCTGTCCACCCAAAACTTGGAGAGACTGACCTTTGTCAAGAGGAATCAGGCGTGGATTAACCAGGATTTCTACTCACCAATGCCTCATGCATCAAACTAGATCATCCATGGTGCCACACCAACAGTTTGACAAAATAAATCGGTTTCTTCTGGCTACTTGCCTCAGCTACTATTCTGATGCTGCCACCCGCCTGATGCCACACATCTGAAGAAAAAGATATTTGCCGTTCAGCTGTGCAGTTTTATGTGGTAAAGCCCTTTTGCCGTGTATTAGTGGTAAATAGAGATGGCTGAACTCTGCTTCTCTGCATCTCTTGTGACGTCAATGTCTCCAACTATGCCCCTCTCTCGATTTACAGCAAATACATTGTTTTCATGTAGAGATCCAAGAAATATGTTGGAGGCATGCAGTGTATGCAAGCTATGTGCGACCCCTCTCATCACTCTCACGATCTAGTCTGAACTCAATTTATTGTTGGCTTGAATACAGCCTAAGCTTTCGCCAGGATAAAAGGGAACCATCAGGTATACCACCGGACCAAACTTGCAAAAAAGTAAGTAAAGAAGTTGCATAATCCCAGATTCCTCTTTCTGTTGTAACCAAGCTCTGTGATATTTTGACACGCTCATAATCACTTGTTCTTCTGTATCCACACCTACAGAATAGCCCTTAAATAAAACTTTTTGGTTCTGGATTTGTGTGCATGCCAGTGGGCGGCGTGAGAAAGTGGGGACTGAAACAGCGTCACCTGGCCATGTTGCTGGTGTGGCTGGGCAGGAACCACATTTACCCAGTGGGCCGTAAAGTACATATATTGTCCTTGACCATAGTTACATCTACAGACTAATTTTCCAAAAAAAGGCAGTTTCACATAAAGCATTTCACCACATTCATGAACTGGAAGTGAGTTTGGTGTCTGCAGCAGGAAGCAAGTTAAAAGCGTTAGGAGTCAAGATTGATATACTTAAAAGTCTTAGGCGTGAAAATAACAACATGACGTCTCGTTTCATACACTGCGCGCTTACGTGATGACGTTCTTATCACCGTGCGCTGCAGCTGCACTGGCGGGAACTGTCTGGAAGTCGGGAACAGAGGAGCGTGTGTGTGCTGCGGAGAGTGGGTGCGGCGCCGTACGTCCATAGGTTTGTCCCACCAATACAGGTGAATACACTATGCACTAACCCTGCACATAAATGCAAACTAATTCACACCAGCCTGCATCTATCTGCGGTGTTGCTTACTGGACACTACGGGGACTTCTCTGCAGCACAGAAACAGCTCGAACCTACTTCCTCCGCTAAGTCCCGTTGACTTCAGATCACTCCGCCTAAGGTGCCGGTGTTTTTTTGTGAAACTGACAGCCTAAAATTCTTTGTTGAAAAGCCTTTAGTGGCATATATACATGGAAAAAGAAAAATATACTCGGCGTTCACTGTTCCAGTTATATGTGGTAAAGAATTAAGTGGCGTATATCAGTAGAAAAAGAAAAATTTATTCGGCGTTCAGAGCTGCAGTTGTCTGTTAAAAAACCTTTAATGGCGTATATACGTGAAAAAAGAAAAATAGACTCGGCGTTCACTGTTCCAGTTATATGTGGTAAAGCCTTAAGTGGGGTATATTAGTAGAAAAATGTATTCAGCATTCAGCATTGCAGTTGTCTGTTGAAAAGCCTTTAGTGGCGTATATACGTGAAAAGAGAAAAACATACTCGGCGTTCACTGTTCCAGTTATATGTGGTAAAGCCTTTAGTGGCTTATATCATTAGAAAAAGAAGAATTTATTCGGCATTCAGTGCTGCAGTTGTCTGTTGAAAAGCCTTTAGTGGCATATATACATGGAAAAAGACAGCATCTGTTTTTTGTGGGTTATTGTTCTGATGAATCAAAGCAAGGGCAAACAGGTTCTGTAGACATCTATGTGGAATCAGCTGACAAGGGTGTAAAGGAGTGCGCTTCTTCTTGACGCTAACATTGACCTGTAAGGCTGAGTTCACACTTGAGTTATTTGGTCAGTTTTGGCCCCCATGACTGCCCAAATAAGGGAAGTGTGCAGTGATTCTAAGAGCGATGCCTGTTATCTGCATGTCATACGGACTCACAGTATTATTTCACTACCACAGCATGTCACAGCGAGTTACTGCAAGGCACAGTGTTCTACACCACCATAAAGGCTCTCTGCAGCCAGGAAATAGCCATTTTTTTATGTAATTCGGCAGAAATAAATTCGGATCAAAGCGAATGTTTTCGAAAAATTCAGCGAACTTGACAATTTTTTTTAATGGGGTTATCCCACAAAGTCTTATTGCAACGTACATTCAATAAAAATATTGTAAAGTTTGGTTCTGGTCCACCTTCTCCTGCAGTGATGGACTAGACATGCTAAGTAGCTTCCCTGCAACCTTTCCCTCCCCTCAGTTCTGGTGTAGTGATCTCATAGAGAAGCAGGTAAAGCAGCCCAAACACCTATCATTCATCGTTATTTCTAAACTCATAGAAATATAAAGCTTCATCTCTCTCTAGACAGTGGAGAAGAAAATTGTGAGGGCATTATATACCGTACAATATGTATCTCTGGGGCTACATGTGAGGTACTACTTTCTATGCAGGGGACGAAGGGGTTAACAAGTGCTAATTGCAATGCACTCCCGAGTGATGCAGGTGCTTGATAGCCTCATGTGACATGCTACTGCCCAACTACATAAAGGGAAGAAAATCCTCCAGATAATGTTAGTAAAAAGAGAAAAGAAGGTGAAAATGACACTATAGAGCAGCATTTTACCATTGCTGTTTTTTATTTATTGGATAACCCCTTTAAGAGGTTTAAAAATAGGTATGCTGGTTTATTAGTGTTGCTTTCTAAGTAATTCTCAAGACATTCATTTCATCTGATGGTGGTAATATAAATGTGTCAGCAGCACTTAGAGTACACATCATTTATGCCGTATACAGCTGAGTATATGTGTGATGCAGTTCTGTATATATCACTGCAGAGGTTCAGATTTAATAAAGGCCATCACAGCAGTACTATATTTTCGGAATGGCTTTGGTTTCTAAGTTATAGAATGAAGGTTCCCAAGTGATCAGGAAATGAGCCAAACCAATTTGGTGTCATTAAGTAACTTCCATAACTGTTCAGCTACTGTGGTTTCAGTGGTGCTGCACCAGGTATGAATAAAATGATATCATGGAAATTAGTAATATCTTAAAAACTAAATTTGATCAACAAATGAGATTTTGCACATTTATAAGTTACACAGCCCTACATTCAAATATAGTGACATAGTTTGCAAGGCTGAAAAAATACATCTGTCCATCCAGTTCAGCCTGTTATCCTGCAAGTTGATCCAGAGGAAGGCAAAAAAGCCACTGAGGTAGAAGCCAATTTTCCTCATTTAAGGGGGAAAATTCTTTCTCGACTCCAATCAGGTAATCAAAATAACTCCCTGGATCAACGACCCTTCTCTAGTAAATATCTTGTAATATTATTACACTCCAGAAATATATCCAGGCCCCTCTTAAACTCTTTTAGTGAATTCACCATCACCTCTTCTGGCAGAGAGTTCTATAGTCTCACTGTTTTTACAGTAAAGAATCCTTAACTATAATATGTATGTGTCTTATGTATTAACTGCAGTGTGTATGTTTTATATGTGTAATATTATAAGTATTGTAGTACATTATTAAAAGGGTTTTCCAAGATTTTACTACTGATGACCAATACTCGGGATAGGTCATCAGTATCAGATCACTGTGGGTCTGATACTCGGTACCCCCGCCGTCCAGCTGTTTGAGAAGGCATCAGCACTCCTGTGAGCGCCACAGCCTTCTCGGTGCTTACCCAGCACAGCGCCGTAGATTGTATAGCCTCATTCACTTCAATAGGGCCGAGCTATGCCTATGCCACATGACCAATGAACGTATTGTCACTGGCCTAGGAAAACTTGTGAGAAGGCAGCAGTGCTCAAAGGAGTGCTGGTGCCTTCTCAAACAGCTTATCGGCGGTGGTCCTGAATATCATGTAGTAAAATCTTGGGAAAACCTCTAAGTCTAAACCATTTTAGATATCTCTCAAATTAGAGTATCCTACAAAGGCTGTTTTCTTCCCCTAGAGCAGTGCTTCTCAATTATTTTCTGTCATGCCCCCCCTAGGAAGAAGAAAACATTTTGCGCCCCCCGCGCGACTGTAAATAGGATCATTTGTCTATAAAATTGTTATAAGTACACCAATCTCCCCACAGGCGAGGGCCATTAACACCCCCCCCATATCATGTGCAGGCTCCAGTAACCCCCCTCCCCAATCATGTGCAGGGTCCAGGCTTCCCCCCTCCACCCAAATCATGTGTAGGCTCTCCCCCAAAATCATGTGCAGGCTCTCTCCCCCAAAATCATGTGCAGGCTCCATTAACCCCTTCCCCAATCATGTGCAGGGTCCAGGCTTCCCCCTCCCCCAAATCATGTGCAGGCTCTCTCCCCCAAAATCATGTGCAGGCTCCATTAACCCCCTCCCCAAATCATGTGCAGGCTCCATTAACCCCCTCCCCAAATCATGTGCAGGCTCCATTAACCCCCTCCCCAAATCATGTGCAGGCTACATTAACCCCTCCCCCAAATCATGTGCAGGCTACATTAGCCCCTCCCCCAAATCATGTGCAGGCTCCATTAACCCCCTCCCAAATCATGTGCAGGCTCCATTAACCCCCTCCCCCAATCATGTGCAGGCTCCATTAACCCCTCCCCCAATCATGTGCAGGCTACATTAACCCCCTCCCCAAATCATGTGCAGGCTCCATTAACCCCTCCCCCAATCATGTGCAGGCTCCATTAACCCCCTCCCCACAATCATGTGCAGGCTCCATTAACCCCCTCCCCTCAATCATGTGCAGGCTCCATTAACCCCCTCCCCCAATCATGTGCAGGCTCCATTAACCCCCCTCCCCAATCATGTGCAGGCTCCATTAACCCCCTCCCCCAATCATGTGCAGGCTACATTAACCCCCTCCCCCAATCATGTGCAGGCTCCATTAACCCCCTCCCCCAATGATGTGCAGGCTACATTAACCCCCTCCCCCAATCATGTGCAGGGTACATTAAACCCCCCCCAATACTTACCTCCCTGGAAGCCTATGTCCCGCTCTGCTCTCTGCTCAGGCGGCGCGATGATGTCATCGCGCCACCTGAACCGCTCTGATAGGCTGCCGGCACAAGGCCCGCAGCCTATCAGAGGAGCAGGGGAGGGAGACGCCTCTCCCTCCACTGCCGCACAGCACAGCGATCTGTATCGCTGTCCAGAGGACGGCGATACAGATCACTATGGAGATGAACGCTTCCACAGTGGAAGCGTTCATCTCCTGTGACCTGGAGCCCCCCTTTACGGAGCCTCGCGCCCCCCCTGGGGGGCGTGCCCCACTATTTGAGAAACACTGCCCTAGAGGGAGTTTGCTAGATAGGTGCATAGTCAAGTCACATTATTATAACTACTTCCTACAGTTTGTGAACTGTTCACATGCTGCTGTGGTGAAAGTGGATTGTGAGTGAATAAATGGCACTTTTGTGATTAAGTGTGGTGAAAACTATGGAGCAATATGTGCCATTGATGTTAGAGGTGCTACGAAGCTGCTCAAGGGTGGCTCAACATGCCCAACAGTGGAGCAGCTCACCGCTAAAATGAACCAAGGCGTTACCAGAAGTGTATTTAATATAACTGCTCAGCAAATTCTACTGTTTATGGGGCTCCAAAACAGATGGATGGTCACTGAACCTATGTTAACGAAGTCACATGAGCAGAAAAGGCTTCAATTTTCATGGCAGAATCGGTATTGGACCTCCTCTGGTTGTCAAAGGATTGCTTCCTCTGATTAGTCATGTTTTCTGCTTAATTGAACCATTGCTGTAAAAACACATGCTAGTGGTGGCAGCATTATGGTCTGGGAAATGTTTTCAGGGAATTCTCTGGGCCCACGCATTTATGTAGAAGGCACTCTCAACTGATTTGTGTAAGAATCCATCTTTGCAGATCACAAACACTCATACATGCTGATTGTCTTCCCTGGAGCAGATAAGATCTTCCAAGTACTACCCTGGCTCCCTAATTCCTCAGACTTTAACCCAACTGAGTGTAACACCCCTTTGGGCAGCCCTCGGTAGGCAGGGTGTATGGTGGTCCTCACGTCACTATGGCGCCTCAATCCAAATCTAGCGGGGAGCTCTATAGTATAGAGGAGGGCCTTCCTCTTCTGCCAGGGGCCAACTTGGCAAACCCCTGCCCAGCTCAGTACACACTCACCCCAGGAAGGAGTAAACTGATCAACAGATTTACTTGGGAAAGGGTGGACAATGGTGAAGCACATAAATATAATGCTATAAGATTAACAAAGCACAGATTGCAATTCTGTCTAAGGAAAACCCCTGGCGAAAGGGGTGGCTATCTATAACGGTAAACAGTGATGGTGGCCACACACACTCTCTTATGGAAGATAAAAACATTATGCACTTCCCAGTTATCTACCCCTAACACTTAGCTTGCTATACCCTAATGTCTGGCAATTAACCAGTCTGAATGCTGGGGTCTGGTTGCGGAAAATGTTGGTGTGTTAATGTTGGTGCACCTACGCGGCACCTCCAGGGATGCAGGCTTGGCTGTAGTGGAAATGCAGCAGCTGAGATTTCATTTCTTGCACAGGAATTACAGGAGCTGTCAGGACTGTGCTTTAATGTCTGCACGGAAACAGGGCAAACTTCTGTCTGTGGAGATCTGCTCTTCCTCCCTTAGCCTTCCCTCCTGGATCCCCTATTATTGTCTGCAGGAATGAGCCAGTGCTCATGGGATTTGTAGTTCACTTCAACTCAGAAGAATCAGTATTAATGCCTGCTTCTGTAAGTGCCTGCCTATAGCTGGCAGCTGAAGCATCCACTAGACCCACTGCTTTCACTGCAGGGGTTACATGAGCATATGTAGGACCACCTCGGTCGTCATGTTTGCACTATGGATCTTTCCCCACACCCCCTCCAGCAGATATGGGATGCACTGCAGTCAGCATGGCTTCAGATACCTCTGACAACCTACCAGGACCTAATGAGTCACTCTTAGCCCGTCTAGCTGCTGTCCTTGCTGCACACGACAGGTACTCTGAATATTAGCTGGTGATCATAATAATGTGGGTCAACTCAATTTATGTTGCTAACAGAGATGAGCAAATTAAAATTTAGAAATTCAACCCTTTTTTTTTTAGAAAGCTCAGATTTTTTGTGAAAGAGAATACCCCTTTAATACTATGGCTGTGTGTGGGGATTTGGGAGAATTTAAGCTCTGGAACACAAAAGGAGATGAGAGCAGAGAAATGAAGAGAAACAGGGAGAGGGGGAGAAAGAGACAATTTTCCAGAGCACTTTTGACTCGATTTGCTCATCTATAGGTGGTAGCCGAAACGTTGCGTGTTAACGAATTCTTGAGAATAAATCCATGGTTTCTACGACTACGTCTAGAGTACAGTAATATTTCTTTAATATATATATTGTAGAGGATCATTCAAAAGTTTTAGGCAGATGTGAGAAAAATACTGCAAAGAGAATGAAAATAAAAGAAATCTAAAATCAATATTTGGTGTGACCACCCTTTGTCTTCAAAACAGCATCAATTCTTCTAGGTACACTTGTGCACAGTTTTTGAAGGAACCAGGCAGGAGGTTGTTCCAAACATCTCAGAGAACTAACCACAGATCTTCTGTGGATGTTGAATTGCTCTAATCCTTTAATCTTTCTGTCTCTTTGTGTAATCCCAGACTGACTCGATGATGGTCAAGGCTCTCTTGGGGCCATATCATCACTTCCAGGGCTCCTTGTTCTTTATGCATAGATTGTTCTTGATGACATTGGCTGTATGTTTGTGGTAGTTGACCTGCTGCAGAATAAATTTAAATTTAAGCTGTTAACACATATTTTTAAAGGCATTCTTCATTTGCAGCATTTTTCAGACCTCTCTAAAACTTTTTCATACAGCTGCTGGCAAATTGAAAGTTTATGTTGCACCTATTTTTTTCTTTATATAAACATCCAGACAGACTTTTTTTATTAAAAAACTCAAGCTTCCACAGATCAGATAATCAGCTGCAAATGTTGCTCTACTGTCCCCTTTTTTTTAAATAAAAAACTGTTTCAATTTTGCTGCCAAGTATTAGTAAGCACTTCAGGCTATTTCTGTGCTTCAGTACCATTGTGTTTTTAGACGGGGACATATAATTGCACCTTTTTTAATTAGAGAACAGATGCAATTTTGCTACCATGTTTAATTGAGTAATTAATTGAATTTTACCAGTGTGCCTATAGCAGGGCACTATTAATTGCTCTTCTATTAGTTACCAAAAAAAAGTTCTAATTTAGCTACTGTTTGTAATTGGACATTTCAGTGCATCAATATACCAGTTTCATTCCATACATTGTATTGTGTCAATATACTATGCAGTTTTAGTGAACACATTGTAGTGCAATTACTGCATTAATATAGCAGTTTCATTTCATTAAAGAGGACCTTTCATTGGTCCACAGTTTATGAGGCAAATGTATATGCATGCAGAGCGGCACCCAGGGATGACCCTGCACTTACTTGTATCCCTGGGTGCCGCTCTGTTCGTCCTCTGTAGCCCCTGGTACCGGCGCGCGTACTTCTCCTATTTTTGCCTGGGGCGGAGACATCTTCTTTTGCCCTGGGCATCTCCTTCTCCCAAGCCTGGAGCGCTGGCCAATCGCAGCGCTCAGCTTATATCTTTAAATGATTTGTTTTATGTCAAGATACTGTACAATTTTAGTTAACACATTGTACTACGTTAATATACCAGTTTCATTCAATGCATTGTATTACCATTTTAAATTGTTTATACCAGTATACAGTGTGTTTGTAGAGGGGAAGGGAGTAGGGACATTTAACTGTACCTCTATCTGTAAAAACACTCACTAATTTTGCTACTGTTTAATAATCCGTGTACCAAACCTGTGACTTTTCATTTATAGGCCTCATAATAAAATGAAAAATAAGAACCATGCCTTGTCATCAAGAGTCATAATGTGGGTGGCTATAGTGGAAACAGTAGTAGCAGCACCAGCCGTCTGGCCGATAGTAACAGTGGTGGCAGCAGGCCACAGTACTGCTTCACTTCCAATGGGCACCATGTCATTATTGAGGACAAGGAGGAAGACATTGTGGACTGTATGACTCACTCCTTTCAGTCACAGCAGGAAGATGTTGATGTCCCCTCTGAGTCTGACACTGTGGAAGAAGAAAAACAGCTTCCACATCTTTTTAGCCACCCTGTAGCTGTTGGGGAGCAGACGACTACTGCCCATGTGTCTGACCAAGAGACCCTTCTCCATTTCCTACCGAGTCACCACCTCCTGCCATCTCTGCTACTACTAGTAGCAGAAACACAGCAGCCAGTTCAGTATCATGAACAAGATGGAACAGTTTTTTATATCTGCTGTGCCAGACTGATGAAAATCAGAAATCAGAAAATCAGACATACAGCCTGAACAACCAGGTTGAGTCCTACTTGGACTGTGGCTTTTCCATGCAACATACCCCGATCCCTGACCTTATGGAATTCTGGGCAGGTATACTGGAACAGTTGCCAAAACTAGCTCAGTTTGGTCTCACTGTACTATCTTGTTCAGCCTCCAGTGTCATCCCAGAGAGGGTTCTCCGCAGAGCATATGGCGTCGTCACACCCAAACAAAGTTGTCCTCCTCATATCTGTCAAAATGAATGAGGTAGAGATCTAAAACGATTCAAACACCTCCGACTGAGGCTAATGGATAGATCTGTTATTGCTGATGGTGCCTGCCTACCATCATGCTCTGTACTGTATGCCGCTAACATTACCCCTACCCACCAGCAACTACTACTACTACTACTATTACCTTTACACAACTGTGTATACATCTGTTGCCTTGTCTGTTCCAAGCTGTGCTGAAACTACTGCCGCTACTATTAATGCCACATGCCACTTTTACCTCTATAAACCTTATATCTTACCTTACACTTTCCACAGACAGACACCTGCCCCATTAAGACATAATTTTGGATGCTTGTGCAGAACAAGGTACTAACATTAACATTTGTGTGTGAACAAACAAGGGCACATATGCCCCTGCTAAGGCATCATTTTTGGATGCTTGGCTCCAAAAAGCCACAGGTTTTTTTTTTTTAAATAACACCATGTGTATTGAAACATACTGTGTTTATATATGATATATTATTAGCAATTATAAAATTTTTGGATGGTTTTAGGACCACTGATGAGGCAGGTATGGCATCACTACTAATGGTGTGAAAACCCTTTCACTGTAACTCAGTAAAACTAATGACAAAAGTTATAATGGTTTTAATATTTGTGTACATCTGATTTGCTACTATGAAAATCTCTGCATAACCGCTACATTCATACGACTGTATGTGTTTTGCGGTCCGCAAACTGACGTCCGTATGGCATCAGTTTTTTTAGGACATGTTCTATTTTTTTTTGGTGGGGCTAAAGAACAGACATACAGATGCGGATAGCACACGTGTTTGCGGATCCATTGAAATGAATGGGTCTGTATCCTATCCGCAAATAAAACGGAACCGACACAGAAACAAAATACTTTCGTAAGAATGTAGCCCAAGAATGACTTACTATCTCTCTGCTATCTTACTTCAGAGCTCTTATGAATGCTTGACACTGGGTTCAGACCTGAGCGTTTTGAAGCCTAGCGTTTTCTGAGCGTTCAAGACTGGCGTTTACGCGCGTTTTTTTCTAGCGTTTTGGTAAATAGTGTAGGCGCGTTTGACGCGAGTTTATGTGATTGACTGCATAGTTGGCCAATGACCAATGATATAGTTTGGCCAATCTGAGTGCTTTAGAGGTGTGACATTCCATTGTGGCTGATTCAGCATGTTGCAAACTTTGAAAAACGCGCGTCCATAGGCGCATTTTACGCTGCACAAACGCCCGAACAACACGCGTATCGCGTTCCCCATTGAAGTATATTGGCACCAAACGCTCGAAAAACGCCCGAATTAACGCGAACATACTTGCTTATGCTTCGGACGTTTTTAGGCGCATTCGAACGCGCATAAAAACGCGCAAGTGTGAACCACCCCCATTGGAATGCATGGTTCCTGTACTGTTGTGCGTTTTTTTGCGCGTTCGAACGCGGCGTTTTACGCGAAAGTGTGAACTGAGTGTAAAACAGGAGGAGAGAAATAATGATTATTTAGTGCAACCTGAGAAGAAAGTCTTCAGTAATTAAATCAGATTGTAGCCAAGCTACTTGTCACTGCAAATCTCATTCATTTAAAATAGAATCATCTTTCTGCTGTTTTCTAAATTCACAAATTAATGCAGATATGTCTTTGTCAGTTTTATTCACTTTCTTTAGGTTACATTCACACGAACGTGGCATTTTGCAGGACTGCAAATTGCATATCCACAAAACACGAACACCGGCCCATGAGCATTCCGCACCGCAATTTGCGGACCGCACATGCTGCGGCTGTCATGGAAAATGGCTCTTCTTGTCCGCGGACAAGAAGAGGACATGTTCTATTTTTTGGCGGGGCTGCAGCACAAAGCAACGGGTGTGGACAGCACACGGTGTGCTGTCCACATCTTTTGTGGCCCCATAGAAATTAATGTGTCCGTACCTGTTCCGCAAAATTGCGAAACCGATGCGGACTTATTCATACAGTCATGTGAATGTAGCCTTAGATGTAGGAAGTCCTTACAAATGCAACACCTGACAGTATAGAATCCCTCATTAAAAAAAAAATAATAATAATCTAATCTGCGCTTTATCTAATGAATCCAGTATTATAAAGTGAATTCAGTGTGTTTGACAAAATTTCCTGTTCTGTACAAACTGCTTTAAGAGCTAGAAAGTGCCAGCATTGTCAGAGGGTGTTACCAAAAAAAGAAAAGAGAACAGATATATTACATAAAGTAGATACACATCACACAATGAAAGTATGACAATAAAAGACAATAATGAAAAAGTTTGAAATCTGTACACAGAATAAAAAAAACTTACATGGTGCCAAACCATGATAAAGTTACCACATGAAACCTCCCAAAAAAGGTCAAATACACTGAACTTTTATTACTCAAATACTCCCAATACTGGGCATAGTATTTGAGGAATTTAAGAAACATATCAATACAAATTGAATATATATTGATTATCACCAGCATTATCATTAACTTTTTGGTACTAATTGTTTATAGGCGGCTTGCACTCATTTATTATTTTCAAATTACCCATCTTTAAGCGTTGGAAATGGAGATCATTCTTAGAGCACAAGATCTGTTCTGAAAATAAGCATATATGCAGAGGCGGTTTTAAACAAAGTGTGGCCCTGGACAAAATTAAAAAGTGGGCCCCCAACTGTTGAAATACTGTACCAACAATACAGTTATATTCAGTAAGTTCAGAAGGCAGTAGGTAGAAAGCTGCTCCGCTGATCCCAAGGCATTTCTAGGGTATTAAAAGTCCCCCTATGTCTCCCCACACAGAAAAATATTTTTCTATACATATATTGTAGTTATCAAATAACACCATTATTCTAGGACCAAATATTACTTCTATGCAGTGGTTAAATATTACCTCCATTCAATGACCAATATTACCAATAATACCAATAGAAAAAGCCTAAATAATACCGTTCCACCATGACCACTACCGACCAGATCAGTAGTCTTATGCATACCAATGCCCATTAGGGTGATTTTAAAGTGTAAAATATTATTTTGTAGAGACATTATTGTGACCTTTCACAGGGGCCCCTTTAGGGTTGGGCACCCTGGGAAATTGCCAACTTTGTCCCCTGTAATACCAGGGCTGCACATATGATACTGCCCAGTGGATAACTGCAGGAATAGGCTGCACCTTGACTTTTTATCTCTCACTACAAAATATCGTTGTCCACAAGAATGCATTCAGTAGCTTGAAAATGTCTTCAGCATCCCATCAGTCAAGTGGGTCACTACTGATTTCTTTTCTTATCATTACCTGCTACAATTTCTAAGTGATTTTGAAAAGTAGCAACTACCTTTTTAGTTCCATAGTGGTACACAAAACTATCTTGGAAATTTATTGGAAATCTCTTGAAAATCATATGTTAGGGTTTTTTATTATTTGATTGAAAAAAAAAAAAAAAATTGGCAATGGACTATGCAGTATTGTGGGTGAAACAGCTGTTTCCCAGCAAACGGATGCAGCCACTCAAAGGGTTTCTGTCACCAGATTTAACCCTATGAAGCTAGCTGACATTAGCGATGTGCTAATGTCAGCTAAACCTAACTAGCCTATTCCTACTTTTCTCAGTGCCCCCGTTACGCAAAAAATATAACTTTTATAATATGCTAATTAGCCTCTAGGAGCGGGGGGGTTTTTCCTGCTCCTAGAGGCTCCCGTTCTCCCACCTTTGTCGCCTCCCTCCATGTCCTGATTGACAGGGCCAGGCAGCGCTTGCATCCTTCTGCCAGCCCTGTGCCGTGATGAAATCTCGCACCGTTCTGAACTCAGCGCAGGCTGCCAGCTGCCTCACCGCGCCTGCACTGAGTTCAGAACGGTGCGAGATTTCATCACAGCACAGGACTGGCAAAAGGATGCGAGCGTAGCCTACACAAAGATAAGGGATAATGAAAGATTCGTTTTTGACCCATACATGCTTTTAGCTTACAATCACTTACCCTGGGTTCAGACCTGAGCGTTTCTGAGACGTGCGTTTTACGCGCGTTTTTGTGCGCGTTTTTGGCAATAGTAAATGCGCGTTTTACGTGCGTTTGTGTGATTGACTGCAGTGTTGGCTTCTCTCCAAACTGTGCCTAGCACCTGGGGTTTGGCCTTTCCAGCATGTTGCAAATTCATAAACGCGCATTTGAACGCGCGTTTTCAGTGTCAAAAACGCGCAAAATACAAGTGTTGCGCGTTACCATTGAAGTCTATGGGCCAAAACGCGCGACAAACGCCCCAAAAAAAGCTCAAGTTCTTGTTTATGCGTCGGGCGTTTTTCAGCGCATTCGAACGCGCTGTAAAACGCGAAAATGTGAACCAGTCCCATAGGGAAGCATTGGTTTGCATCAGTTATGCGTTTTACAGCGCGTTCGAATGCGCTGTAAAACGCGCAAGTGTGAACTGAGGGTAATGGAAATCACTGATCAAACAGCGATCAAACACTGTCTATGTGTGAACGAAGCCCAAGACTGTCTAGTCTTTTACACTGCCGAATTTTTTTTCCCATTGTTATTAGTAGCGGAAGATAGATTAAAAACCTTCTCGTTACTTCCTTCCTTGTACCAGTGTGCAAGAATTTGCAAGTCTGTATTTGTAATGGGGTGACTAATTAGTTATGTTGTGCCACCAACAATATGGTTTATTATAGTTTACCACTAAGATATAATTATTTCCTTTGGAATATCCATAAAAGGTTTATTTCTCCACAATTTTCTGTCTGCTTAATTCATATTCACATTATGGTGAACTATTGGTTCCTGGAACTGTGGGCAGCCCAATATCATCAGCAATTATGTGTTTAACAAAAATATAACATTTTTATAACATTTTCTTTCTTTTTCTAAAATGATTGTTTGCTAAATTGCTTTATTGATTGCCAATAGCTCTCAATATGAGCCAAGAGACATTTTCTACCATTGGCTGTGTCAAGTTTAAATTCCATCATAGGAATGATTTCTGCGCCCTCCCATGGGATCAGTGGGTAACGGGGAGCTAACAAGTGAGTTTTGACAGAAGCGGTGGTTTTGATATATTTATACTTTAAACATCAGAAGTTATGTGGCCGGATAACAAGCACAATCACAGCTTCAACAAAAGAAAAAAAAAATCTGCTTTCATGAAATGTCGGCATCGCATTCTGTTTGTGAAGAAAAGTCATTGCAGGCACCGCGGCTGACAGATTCCATGCAGAGAACAGAAGGGAATAAATAAATGTTGTAGGAAAGGAATGGTATACAGGAGAGTGCGATCAAACTGTTTGCTGTCTCATATATGCATGCAGCCATGTAAAGTAAAGCACTTTTTTTGACGGAATGAAAACACGGATCACGGATGCGGAACAAAAACGGTTGACCATCCGCATTTTTTGACGGACCCATTGAAATGAATGGGGAAGCATCCTATCCGTGAAAAAAACGGAACGGACACGGAAACAAACAACGGTCGTGTGCATGGGGCCTTACCCTGGGTTCACACCTGAGCGTTTCTGAGATGCGCGTTTTTGTCGCGCGTATTATAGCGCATTTTTGCAAAAAGGAAACGAATACGCGCGTTCGTGACTCTGGAGACCAATTGAAAAAGGCATATCTACACTTTAACGCGTGTTAAACGCACGTTTTACGCGCGTTCCCATTGAAGTCTATGGGTGCAAACGCGCGACAAAACGCCCCAAAGAAGCTCAAGAACTTCTTTGAGCGTAGGGCGTTTTACAGCGCGTTCAAACGCTGTAAAACGCTGAGGTGAGAACCATGCCCATAGGGAAACATGAGTTTTCTCCTGTTGAGCGTTTTACAGCGCGTTCGAACGCACTGTAAAACGCGCAAGTGTGAACTGAGGGTTATACAGGGAGATGCAGGCAGGCAGAGTTCATGCAATGTGGTTAACAAGCCAAAGCTCAGCGCAGACAGCACAGGGTCCGTACAAGAGTCAGGAGGTCCGGTCAGGCAGCAAAGAATCAGATCCAGTTCAGAGGCAGCGGTTGGCCATGGGAGATCAGGACATAGAAAGCTCACCTTCACAGATAATTAGCTACTGTAGCTAGAATACCATTTGCTTAGTCACCCTCCCACAGGGGAAGGTGCTCAAAATATCCTAGCAAGGCTCAACCATAGGCTGGCCCTTTCAGACCTGGAGGGAGCATGTGCACCCCATAGGCAGAGAGAGGCATTGCACATGATGAGGAGTCATCGGTCAGCATGGAGTGGATGGAGCAGTCCCACACTGACGGCAGTGCCTGTCAGAAGAGGGAGATGACGGAAGACGCGGATCAACAGTGTTAGGCCTCATGCACAGGACCATATGTGTTTTGCGGATCCGCAAAAAAACTGATGATGTTCTGTATGGCATCCGTTTTTTTTTGAGGATCCGTTATTTTTGCGGATCCATTGTAATAAGGCTACATGCACACAACAGTTGTTTTTTGCTGTCCGCAAAGCGGGATCCGCAAAAAAAACTGATGGTCCATCAGTTTTTTTGGGAGGATTCCTTTGTTTTCACAGATCCCTTGTAATAAATGCCTATCCTCGTCCGCAAATTAGAAAAAAGTAGGACATGCACTACCTTTTTTTGCTGAAGGGAAACACGGACAACAGACGCGGAACACAAACAGATAAACTGTCAACATTTTTTTGCTGACCCATTGAAATGAATGCAAAAAAAACGGAAACGGAAGCCGAGAAAAACAACTGTCGTGTGCATGTAGCCTAATGCCTATCCTTGTCCGCAAACTAGAAAAAAATAGGACATGCTCTATTTTTTTGCGGAACGGAAAAATGGACATACGGAAACGGAATGCACATGGAGTACCTTCCGTTTTTTTTGCGGACCCATTGAAATGAATGGTTCCGCATATGGCCGCAAAAGAAACGGAACGGACACGGGAAAAAAAATTTGTTCATGTGCATTGGGCGTTGGTTAGATGAAGCAACTATTCCAAACATGTTTTCCCAGCATTGTAAATAATATGGTCGCAGACTTTACCCCAAATTACAACAGGATTCAGACTACAGGTTAACATAGAGGGACATCATAAGAAAATCTTAGTATGAGACCACCCCCATCCACCAAGAACACCGTCAAATTTACTTATGGTTTAGTAAGTTAATGTCTACAGTAAAACAGATCTTTACAGGGGAGATGTTATTTAAGGGGTTCACCGGGAAAGATAAAAAATGAAAATACTGAAAAAACATTATAAATAATTTCTTAAATGCCTTTAATTATTTATAATGGCTCATTTTGTCTAGGGCAGTGATCGGCAACGTGCGGCTCTCCAGCTGTTGCAGAACTACAACTCCCAGCATGCAAAGCCTGTCTATAGCTATCAGCCTACTGCAGGGCATGGTGGGAGTTGTAGTTTAGCAACAGCTGGAGAGCCGCACGTTGCCCATCACTGGTCTAGGGGGACAATCAGTGAAGGAGTTAAAATGACTGCTGTCAGATTTATGAGCATGAAATCTGTCCTACTAATGACACTGTGAATATGAGGTGAACCCCTTTCCGAAGCACACGGACACAGCGGAGCAGTTATCTCGGCTGTTATCTGCACGTAATATACTTCACAGTGCTAATACCGGCAGAGACTGGAGATTACATAGGGCTCTGTGCTCTGCATTTTCACACAGGCCGCCCCGCAGTGTCATTAGGAGGATGGATTCCATGTCAAGGAATCTGACAGCGGCCATTTTAACTCCTTCACTGTCCTGTAGACAAAATTGTCCATTACAAATAATTAATTAAAGGCATTTAAAAGTTTATTTATGATAATGTTTTTTGTATTTTCAAATTTTGTATTTTTCTTTTCTGGAGAACCCCTTTAATGATCTACCATGCCTGCGGTGCGCCAGCATATAGCAGATTAATCATAAGTTGTGCATACCCTGTTGATGAATCCGGTTTAGACTAAAAATGCCAGGTTCAATGTCTTTCAGCACTTTTCTAAGCAGCAAAGAACAGGCATTGTATTCTGGACTACACTGAATTCATCTTTCTTGGTCTGTCTGAATACCATATATTTTTTTTATACCAGACAACAGGATCAATAACTCAACTCCATGCAAATTTCAATTACATTTCCCTTCACACTGTAGTATAAATTATAAAACCCACCACTAGGGGGAGCTAACTACATAGGAATTTATACCTATCCAGCGCACTGTCGCTCGATTCATCCTCTATGGGACTGTCAGAGATAGCCGGGTGCAACACTTGGCTATTTTGTTATTGGTGGAGATCCCAGGGATCAGACACCCACTGAGCTAATACTTATAACCTACCTTGTGGATACAGGATAACGTCATATAACCAGAATACTCCTTTAAGTGGTGACTGATGGAAAATGCTCTAATTGTAAATCTGGAAGCAGGAGAAGGAGTACAGCACCATGTGTCCCATAGGTGTGGTGTGGTCTCCCTCCAGGGTAAATACACCATTGCTGACCTATCTTCTTGCTAGTGTTTTGGTGAGTTTTTGGCTGACGTAAAGGAAAAAAATTATATTATAGTTAGATGCCCAGTAATGACCATCAGCATTCCAATAATTAGAAAATGACCTACATTTGTCTCCCATGTTGCTCATTAGTTTGTCCTTGTTGAGTTCCAGGCAGCAGAATTATGTCAAGCCCAAGTGCGATTTATGTCTGTCATAATGTCTAGGGAGTTCATCTCAAGTGAAAGGTCTTCTGCTCATGTTCTGCACTAAGAAGCACAAGTCTGCAGTTCTGTCATTCGTTTATCTTCACCTTGCCAAATTTTCTTTCTGCATTTTAAGGTTACGTCAACATGAAGTTGCAGGCGGAAAAGATCGGGGTTTTAGAGTAGATGCAAACAAATCTCATCCAGATGCTGTGGAGAAAAAATGTGCAATGTAAAATGACAATCATGCCAATTTATTATGTGGATTTCCACCACAGGTTCGCCTTTGGAATGCATATTGTACAGTGAAATCTGTGCTAAATAGGTAGAAAAAATATTTGACAAATCACCGTAAAACTTGTTGCAGATTTTTCTTGGTGTTCCACAGAGGGACCAAACCATGGCCAAAAGCCCTAAGACAACGCGGTTTTCCAATGAATCAAGTGTTCACTGGATGCTGGGGCTTCTGCCTGTACCTCAACCTCAACTTGCCCATGTGGTGGACACCAACCAAAAACTTTAGAGTGTAAATTGTGAGTATGCTCATCAAACATTCATTTCGGATGAAGGGGCTTACGTTATTTTGGTTTCATGCTCCATATTACATAATTTATTATAGATATCAGTGATGATAATGGAAATAAAAGGTTTAGGGCTGTGTTGTGTTTGATATTTGCGACCAGGGTGACTTGGGGAGAACAGAAGAGCCAAGTGCTAAGATTTAATACAAAGCTTTTTGATGTATTTGTACAAAGGAAACCTGCTATACATAGCTGTGCTTGTAGTTGTGTGTTCTACATGACTACAGTAGCTCCTTTTATGTGCGGCTTTCAATAGTCTTTGTCAGATTTTTAGATTCTAGGTCACCATGCTGTGCAGGATTTGTTTATTTGGTTAAAGACAAGGGGCCAGATTTATCATTACTCTTGCAGTTCACTCCACTTTCAAAGAAGGCGTATGTGTATTTGAGTCAAGTCAAATTTATCATGGGCTCTTTCAGAGGTTGATAAATCTGGTGTATTTCTGGTTCCTAGTTGTATTTTGGCTTTGTCTTTGGAAAAGTCGCAATTTTAAAAAAGTGATTTTGTCAAACATAAGCATGGTCATGAGTGGAGTGAGTTTGCGCAATTTTTTGCGACTTTTTTGCGACTATTTAAAAAGTCGCAATAATAAATCTGTCTTGCAAGTGATTTACATACGACAAAACGCCCATAAACTTGGTTTTGGAGTGAGTGGCGTAAGTCTCCAAAAAGTCACAAAAAATTGCGCAATTTGGCTTTTTGCGCAATTTTTTGCGACTTTTCAACTCCAGAAAAGTGACTTAGGCTAATGATAAATCTGGCCTAAGGAGTTTTCTACCATCCACCACGACCTATTATCTTACAGATGTAACCAGCCTCATTTGGACATCAGCTGCGCCAGGAGCACAATTTGTTGTATTACTCTAATGTGTTTTTGTTACATTAAGGCGTTAAGCCAGTCAAGATAATGAGGGCTACATCTGTATGTTTTCAGACCTATTCTGTTTGTTCTCTGTCCATACATTATCATAACTACTTTAATGATGGGTCATTCCAGTGACATAGTTTAGTGACGTGCTGCTGCAGCCAAGACTCGTCTCAGTGGTGATGTGTCCCCAAGCGGCACATGACCCAGCAGGGATGTGCCTTTTTGGGGACTGATCACTGCTGAGGCCAGTCATTGGCTGCAGCAGCACACAAGACCCCGTCTAATGCCGAAAGATTACATGCAGAGACCAAAGTGCAATGAAGACAGTGAAGGACTCACAACCGAGCAGCAGGGAGCAAGTAAGTATGCCTCCCTTCACAGGGGGTGGATATAAATAATATGGAAATCCTGGAATACCCCTTTAATGTTTTGCTGTATGGTTTTTAATATGTTTTTAAAAAGTACCGTAAACCTAAAAAAGGAAGTGGATCCAGATCATATTATGGATTCAAAATGGCCGGCAAACTGCTAACTTCATTCCACCTTTTAGGATTGAATTAGGACTCATGCACACCACAGATCTATGGTACAGTGTCCATACGCTACATTGGAACCATACTACACTTTTTTGTGCCACTGGTTCTTGTTGTTTTTTTCTCACTGACTCTGAATCATAGGGAATTTATGAAAAAATAATTCCTGCATGGTTCCTCCATACAACAGTGGAGACATTTGCTCCTGCTAGCAACGTATCCCTAATATGAGTATATCAGTATAGCCTGTCACAATTAGCATGAAAAACCGAGTGACCTTATAGACTTTTGTGGGAGTCATAGTACGACTCCGTACAACTTGGGGACTGCATGGGGCAGTATGAGCATTTTTTTTTACTTATTTTTTAAATTCCCCCCTCCCTCCCTGCCAGACCTGTGAAGAGAAGCATTCTTACCTGCTCCCCGCTGGTCAATTCTGGTTCTGGGGGCCCCCCACTGTCTTTACTGCAGTCCCCTTGTACATTTCTTGCACATGTACAAGGTCATATGTTTGGAATATTATACAACCTCAATGTTCATATTCTTATACATGGTGCACATGAACTCCGTCTGCACAATGCATGCAATTATATGTCCAAACTCGTGCCTGCCTGCAAAGCTTAGCAATTAGCTGTTACAAGCAGTGATGTACATGGGGGGGTTTAAAGGATTAAAACCTCACCTATGTGCGCTCAAATGTCATTCCTGATAATTGGTCTGTGTAAAAGTGCTACTTGTATGTCAGGTGATCCCATCTTTCATGCAGCACCTAAAATCTGTGTTTGTTGGGCCTGTAATTGGATATGCTGCCGACAAACATTGGAAAGTTAAGGCTCCATTCACACGTCCGTAAGTGTTTTTCGGATCCGCGGAAGAGAATGGGACTTGTTCTATTTTTTGGGGGATGTGTAAATGCGGATCCGGAAATGCATCCATTCCGGCCCCATTAAAAATGAATGGGTCGGCACCTGTTCCACAAAATTGTAGAACAGATGTGGACCCATTTTGTGGACGTGTGAACGGACCCTAAGGGTATGGATACATATGACTTCTCCGCTTTTCTGAATTCACTCTTAGTTTTGGCTTCCAAAACTGTATGCCAAAACCTGACTGTGTGGCCGTACCGTTTGGGGAGAAATGATAGTACTGATCATTCATCTTTCTACAGATAGGAAGGAAGATTGCTGCACTTGACAAGTGAAAAATTATCAACAATGAACTTCCTCATTCCAAATCAGTGCCCACTGTGTTGGCCTAAGTAAAAGGGACCTTACTCTGGCTCCTGTACACTAAGACAAGCTTTAAGTAACGCTCTAAGCCATCTGCCAGTGAAAGGAGAACATTAGATGGAAGCACTGCATACACAAAGCGGTTTGTTAGAGGGGAGGACATCTTTTTCAAAGTGCGGGTGTGAGAGCTGGGTGGCAATAGAAGAGCAAGTCCACAAGTATACTTGGAGGATAGAGGGGGTAACGACTGCTGCTACTTTAGGAGCATGTATTATAAAAAGAAATAAACCAGATAAGTGTGTCATGAAGTGGACCTGTGTATCACAGTGCGTAAATGTTTAAATGGGGAGGGGGGTGTAACTATTAGGCCCCTTTCACACGAGCGAGTTTTCCGCGCGGGTGCAATGCGTGATGTGAACGCATAGCACCCGCACTGAATCCTGACCCATTCATTTCAATGGGTCTGTGTACATGAGTGTTTTTTTTCACGCATCACTTGTGCGTTGCGTGAAAATTGCAGCATGTTCTATATTCTGCGTTTTTCACACAGCCCTAGCCCCATAGAAATGAATGGGGCTGCGTGAAAAACGCATTACATCCGCAAGCTAGTGCGGGTGTTTTTTCACTGATGGTTGCTAGGAGATGTTGTTTGTAAACCTTCAGTTTTTTATCACGCGCGTGAAAAACGCATCAAAATGCATTGCACCCGCGTGGAAAAAACTGAACAACTGAATGCAATTGCAGGCAAAACTGAATGGCTTTGCTTGTGAAATCGCACAGTTTTCACTGAACGCATCCGCAACGCATCCGGACCTAATCCGCATACACTCGTGTGAAAGGGGCCTTAGGCCTGTTTCACATGGGCGTCACGTTTGACGCCCGGATTGGATGCGGGTGCGTTGCGGGAATATGCGCGATTTTTCCGCGCGTGTGCAAACTTTTGTAATGTGTTTTGCACACGCGTTGGAAAAATCGCCATGTTTGGTACCCAGACCTGAAGCCGGACTTCATCACTGAAGTCCGGTTTCGGGTTGAGTATTCTGGAGATTTTATTATTTTCCCTTATAACATGGTTATAAGGGAAAATAATAGCATTCTTAATAAAGAATGCTTTGTATAATGTTGATTAAGGGGTTAAAAATAAAAAACTTAACTCACCTTAGCCACTTAGCCACTTGCGTAGTTGGCGATCTCTCTTCTGTCTTCAAGCATTAGCTGTAGTGTAAAGGACCTGTGATGACATCACATCATATGGTCCAATCACATGGTCCATCACGGACCATGTGATTGGACCATGTGATGTGGCTCATCACAGGTCCTTTAGACTGCAGCTAAAGCTTGAAGACAGAAGAGAGATCGCCAACTACGCGATCAAGTAGCTAAGGTAAGTTAAGTTTTTTTTTTTAACCCCTTAATCCACATTCTACAAAGCATTCTTTATTAAGAATGCTATTACTTTCCCTTATAACCATGTTATAAGGGAAAATAATGAAGATCGGGTCCCGTCGCTTAGCAACCATGTGGGAAAATCGCACTGCATCCGCACTTGCTTGCGGATGCTTGCGATTTTCCCGCAGCCCCATTCACTTCTATGGGGACTGCGTTGCGTGAAAAACGCAGAAACTGGAGCATGCTGCGATTTTCACGCAACGCAGAAGTGATGCGTGAAAAACATCACTCATGTGCAGAACCCCATAGAAATGAATGGGTCCGGATTCAGTGCGGGTGCAATGCGTCCACCTCACTCATTGCACCCGCGCGGAAATCACGCCCGTGTGAAAGGGGCCTAAGACAATGTGGAAAGAAAGAGCAGAAAGAAAGGAAAAAAAATGTACAGGATTGTGAGGATTAGTTCTCATGCTCACGACGGTATCTCCTTTGTGGTCCGCAATTTGCGGATCTGCAAAAAAAGATACATTCTGTGTGCCGTCCGCATTTTTTTTGTGGAACCATTGTTTTCAATGGGTCTGTGATCCACATTTTATGGACATAGTGTATCTTTTTGCAGAACGGATATACAGATGTAAAAAGCACACGGATCATGCATGTGCTTTCTGCATCAGTATGTACCTTCTGCAAATTGATAGAACAGATCTGCAAAAAATGTTGATGCAACACAGACCGCATTCATATTTTGCAGATCGCAATTTGCGGACCGCAAAACGGACATGGTTGTGTGCATGGGGGCCTTATACCGTTTTTTGAGGTTTCATACGTATCACAAAACTCTAAAGTGGCTCATGATGACATCTTTAATACACGATGCCAGCTCTAAGATGTTTGTGCACTATAGCCACAGTAATGTACTTCAAGAGGTAAATTTTATCAACTGCTATTTATTAAGCGTCTTATTTTTTTTACTAGTAACAGTGTAGGATACCATAAGCATCCAATTGATCTGAAATGTAAAGGATACAAGTCAGCACCAAACCATAACAAGCCCAGCAGGAGCAAGATGTACCTGTTCTGTATTGACAAGAACAATGGAGGCATCAGTGATAAATGGAATTGCTGGTCAAACAGCTGCTTGCTCCGCACTGCTCTGCAGCATAAACAGAAAAATACTTACAAAAGGAGGACAAATTCACTCTTTTCGATGACCTAAATTCCTGTGCAGTTACAACTTTGTTTCATTGTCAGACTTTAACATTGGTACTGTTCATTTGTATATGTACAATTAATTGAGAGAAGCAGATTTCCTAGAGTAGTATAATAAATTATATAGAATTACCAGGCGCATCATGTGTTTATTTTCCCCTAGTTACTGTACAGTACATGTGCAAGGCCTATGTGCCAGCTATTTATTATGCCAAATTCAGTGTGGCTCCTTAATGATGCATATTGAAAGGGTCATTCGTACGACATTTATTTCCTTAAAGTGGTATTCTCATCTCTACTGTTGAGCGCGAATATCTGAATTGCGAATTATAATCGCGAATATTGCCACTATGAGAATTTGCAAATATTTAGAATATAGTGCTATATATTCGTATTGGCGAAGAGTGTTGATCACGAATATTCTAATCACGAATTTATCGCGAATATTTGCACTTAGCAACATCCCTGGCAACCAGTAGGAAAGTTGCCTACCCTTTAGTGTTGATCGCGAATTTTTATCGCGAATATATTACATTGCTGATTTTTGCAATCAAGTAAATAATGACTGAAGATCACGAATTCTCGATGGTGAATACACGGCCAAAAATTTGTGAAATATCGCAAATTCGAATATTGCCTATGCCGCTCATCACTACTTATCTCCAACATTCATGGTATATACTGTAAGTCATAGTTTCAGGAACCGCCTCTAGGACCCTCACCTACAGGGAGAATATGGGTTTTGTGACCCCTGTTAACTGATTTAGGCTTGTTGCTTTCAGAATAGAAGTGAATGGAGAGCTGGCACAAGCTGTAGACATACAATAAATATTAAAATTGATATTCCTTGAATAAGCTTATATCTGCGAAATATCTTTAAAATATCACAATAAATCTAGTGAACTTGATGAGGCTTTATCGCATATAAAGGTAACAGAGCTGTAATTACGGTCATATTTTATAGTTCATATTACAGCCACAATTTAGATCTTATTCACATTTCTATGCCAATGTGACATCCGTGGAAAGTCTGTCCATGTTTCATTGACATATAATCCATGTTTGGTCCATTTGTCTAATTTTTCCCCTCCGTGTGTCACCTGTATTTCACGGCCACTGCTTAGCTGAGATTTATTTTCCAGAGCATTAACGGTCCGTGAAACACTGATAGAACACTGATGCCATCCATATTGAGTCATTGTTTTTTCATGGACCCCTAGACTTCAATGGGTGTGTTTGGGCTGCATCATGGACCAAAGTAGTGCATGTTTCCGTGATATTTCCCCTGACCCACAGTCAGTGGAAAATCACTAATTTAAAGTCAATGGATATGTGTGCAGTCTGCAGACAATGTGGAAAGCACAAATGCCTTAGAGACCATTCTTTTCCCCCTCCATTGTGGTTTTAATGAAATGTGCATAGATCCCCATGTGAAACAGGTCTAAGTACCAATTAAACAGAAGGTTTGTTGGTGGGATTCATCCTTTTATTAGAGACTACGGCTCCACAGCAACACATTGTCACATATGAGCTGAGATAAAATCATGGCATTATTGCAAAATGTTATTGGAATTTATTGTTTTTATATGGAAAAATTATTTTGATCAAGATATTTGCAATATGGAACTCTGGGTGACACATGCCCCTTTGTCCACTTGGTGAACCTGACAAAATGGCAATAGACCAGTAGATCACAGCAATCTGACCACCATTGTCATAAAGGGTCCATGCAAAAAAAAAAAAAAAAAAAAGCATTTTTATTTTGGCTAGAAAAAAAAACATTACAATCCTTCCAAAACTTCTCTGATCTCTATTATACCTGCTTTTGTGTTTTGATAACGTCCTGGATTCCAGTAAACATCTGCAATTCAGCAGTACATAAAGCAGTATGCCAGCCTGGTATAGGCAGCATCTCAAAGGTACAGAAGTCTGCTGAAGGATTCTCAAAGAAAACTGATGAAAACCATGCAGTAATATTTGATGATACCAGATGGTTACAACGTAATTCAGAATCTTTAGTTGAACGTGAGACATTAAATAGTTCTCTCCATAGAGACTGAGCAGTGATTGGAAAAAAACATTCTGAGAAGTTCCACAACAGAAGTGTAAATCTGTTATTCTCTGTATGTAAATCCTGGTGCTTGCATACTAATGCAGAAAAAAAAAAGATCTGACAATTTTCTGTTTTGCTTTAGTTATTTCAAGACATTTATCTAGAAGGCTGGATGCAGTGTTTAACTTATATTGCATCTAGTTAATTAAAAAGTCAGTTTGTGTTGCCACTGAAACCACCAAATCTGGCTGTTCAACCCCTTCATCAGTGTTGATTCTAGTACCGGCAAAGTAAGGATACTTCTTTTGCTTCTTTACTTTGAACTCCAGAATCACGTACGATGTTTTTCATGATACATGTTCTCTAATACCTGTTATATATAGTCAGTATGGTGCCTAATACCTGTTACATAAGTCAGCATTGTCCCTAATACCTGTTATATATGGTCAGCCTGGTGCCTAATATGTGTTGTGTAGCCTGGTTAAGCCTGGTGCCTAATTCCTGTTATATATGGTCATCCTGGTGCCTAACACCTGTTATATATAGTCAGTCTGGTGCCTAACACCTGTTATATATAACCAGCCTGGTGCCTAACACCTGTTATATATAACCAGCCTGGTGCCTAACACCTGTTATATATAGTCAGCCTGGTGCCTAACACCTGTTATATATAGTCAGTCTGGTGCCTAACACCTGTTATATATAGTCAGTCTGGTGCCTAACACCCGTTATATATAGTCAGTCTGGTGCCTAACACCTGTTTTATATAGTCAGCCTGGTGACTAACACCTGTTATATATAGTCAGCCTGGTGCCTAACACCTGTTATATATAGCCAGCCTGGTGCCTAACACCTGTTATATATAGTCAGCCTGGTGCCCAAGACCTGTTATATATAGTCAGCCTGGTGCCTAACACCTGTTATATATAGTCAGCCTGGTGACTAACACCTGTTATATATAGTCAGCCTGGTGCCTAACACCTGTTATATATAGCCAGCCTGGTGCCTAACACCTGTTATATATAGTCAGCCTGGTGCCCAAGACCTGTTATATATAGTCAGCCTGGTGCCTAACACCTGTTATATATAGCCAGCCTGGTGCCTAACACCTGTTATATATAGCCAGCCTGGTGCCGAATGCCTGTTATATATGGACAGCCTGGTGCCTAATTCCCATTATTTATGGTCAGTCTTGTGCCCAATTCTTGTTATATATGGAAAGCTTGGTACCGAATACCTGTTATATATGGACATCCTGGTTCCTAATAACTGTTATATATGGACATCCTGGTACCTAATACCTGTTATATATAGCCAGCCTGGTGCCTAACACCTGTTATATATAGCCAGCCTGGTGCCGAATGCCTGTTATATATTGCCAGCCTGGTGCTGAATGCCTGTTATATATGGACAGCCTGGTGCCTAATTCCCATTATTTATGGTCAGCCTTGTGCCCAGTTCTTGTTATATATGGAAAGCTTGGTACCTAATACCTGTTATATATGGACATCCTGGTACCTAATACCAGTTATATATGGACATCCTGGTACCTAATACCTGTTATATATGGACATCCTGGCACATAATACCTGTTATATATGGACATCCTGGTACCTAATACCTGTTATATATGGACATCCTGGTACCTAATACCTGTTATATATGGACATCCTGGTACCTAATGCCTGTTATAGCAAAGGATTAACAGATGCAAGGCAGCTCTCACCTTCCTGCTTTGCCATGAGCACGGAACCAACAGCCTCTGGAAACAGCTGAATGAATAGCAAAAAGTAAAGAAAAGGTTTCAACGGTGCAGTATAAAAATAGGTTTATTGAAGCATATAGCTTTTCCAGTGCAGGTAAAAAGACTTAGTCTACGCGTTTCGGACCTTTACATGTTGGTCCTTAATCATGACAGGACCAACATGTAAAGGTCCGAAACGCGTAGACTAAGTCTTTTTACCTGCACTGGAAAAGCTATATGCTTCAATAAACCTATTTTTGTACTGCACCGTTGAAGCTGGAACCTTTTCTTCACTTTTTGCTAATACCTGTTATATATGGACATCCTGGTACCTAATACTTGTTATATATGGACATCCTGGTACCAAATACTTGCTATATCTTCTTGTTCGTCCATCATTTTCGTTGAGGACCTTGACATCTGATAGATAGATCTTCGGCCATTAGCTATGTATTCTTAGATGGCTAATAAGGCCTATGTTAGCATTACATGTTTTGTTACATACTGAACAGACAAATATGGCTGTTTTTGTTTCAGCATTTCCATTTGCAGCTCTGTGTTTATGAAGTGTACGCTTTTCCTGTGCTAGGATTGTCCTTCTGGATTCGTTAGTCTGGCAACCCTGATGGATCAGGGAACGCCATGTATAACGATCTTGGGCCAGGGATAGCCACAAGGTGATGTTGATATCCAGGGACTTGAGAGAGGCTTTTAGTGTATCCTTGTATCGCTTATTTTGCCCCCATGCGATCTCTTACCTTGGGACAGCTCACCATAGAAGATCTGTCTAGGGATACGATGGTCTCGCATCCTTATGACGTGGCCTGCCCAGCGCATCTGGGCTTTCATCAATAAGGTGTAAACTGATAGTAAGCCTGCTCTGGAGAGGATTTCTGTATCTGACAACTTATCCTGCCACTGGATCCTCAGGATTCTACGGAGGAAAGTCATGTGAAAGTGGTTCAGCTGTCTAGCATATCTTCTGTATACTGTCCAGGTCTCACTAGCATACATCAGGGTGGTTAACACTACCGCCTGGTAGACTTTAAGCTTTGTAGCAAGGCTTATTCCGCAGTGGTCCCACGCAATGGTCCGCATTCTGCCGAATGCAGAACTTGCCTTTGCAATTATGCAGTTAACCTTAATGTCAATTGTCACTGTATGGGAGAGGGTACTGCCAAGATATGTATATTGGTCCACTACATGCAGCTTTTGTCCTTTCACTGTAATGGTAGGTTCTTGATTTTGGGCTTTCGGAGCTGGCTGGTACATCACTTCGGTTTTCTTCACGTTGATGATGAGGCCAAAGTTGTCACATGCTGCTGTGAATTTGTCCATACTGGCTTGCTTTTCCTGTTCTGATCTCACATTAAGGGTACAGTTGTCAGCAAAAAGAAACGTGTTATATATGGACATCCTGGTACCAAATACTTGTTATATATGGACATCCTGGTGCCTAATATCTGTTATATATGGACATCCTGGTACCTAATACCAGTTATATATGGACATCCTGGTACCTAATATCTGTTATATATGGACATCCTGGTACCTAATATCTGTTATATATGGACATCCTGGTACCTAATACCAGTTATATATGGACATCCTGGTACCTAATATCTGTTATATATGGACATCCTGGTACCTAATACCAGTTATATATGGACATCCTGGTACCTAATATCTGTTATATATGGACATCCTGGTACCTAATACTTGTGATATATGGACATCCTGGTACCTAATACCAGTTATATATGGACATCCTGGTAACTAATACTTGTTATATATGGACATCCTGGTAAATAATAGCTGTTATATATGAATAGCCTTGTGCATAATACCTGGTATATATGGTCAGCCTGGTGCTTAATATCTGTTATACATGGACATCTTGGTACGTAATACTTGTTACATATGGACAGCCTGGTGTCTAATTTCCATTATATGTGGTCAGCCTGGTGCCTACTACTTGCTATAAATGGACAGCCTGGTGCCTAATAAATATTAGGCCTTATGATAAGAATGCCTTTGTTTTATTCTCAGATACATTGTACTAATATATCCAGTTAATAAAAGCGCAGATCATTGTCCGTGCATAATATGTATATCCTAAATGAACCCTCCTTCATGATGCCATAATAGGGCATATGTACTGGGATTGTCTTCATGAAACAATCCTTTTTATTTTAATTTCCAGTTGTTTAAGGCAATTAAATACTTGCTACAGTGATCCCTGCAGATTACAGCTGATCACTTGTGAACATCTTCCATACAGTGGATCCTTTTATAGAAAGAGAGTGACAATAGTTGACAACCTCTTTATGATCAAATTGGCTATGTATTGCCTGTATTAAAATCTGAGGGGGGGGGGAGTTATTTTATTAATATTTCAGGGTTGCTTGTCTCATAAGAACACAGACCATGGTGTTGTTACAGTGGCTGATAGATTTCCGACTTGGGGTACATTAGAACCTGGACATCCGTGATATAAATATATATAACCATGTGCAGACTTTCAAGTGAAGAATATTGAAAATGCACTAAAATGCCGGTGTGAGATCATTTAGCATCTTGACATTTAATCTTGTGTCATACATTTATATATCATAATATATAATAGGGTCATAACTTTAGTACTTTGCTAGGTTCCCTTTGAGACAGTTTTATGCACTTTAGAATAAGAGTGGGGTTTATTGTGCTCGTCAATCCATACAATACCTTGATAAAATACAGATTTTTTTTCCAGCAGCTGATCTCTACTCCAGCATTAATAAAACAAGCCAAAACACATACTGAGTTTACATTCTCCAAGGAAAGCGGAAAAATGGTGCCATAAAATTAAAATTGTATCCTCTCGCTAATGGCTATTATAAATATACTAAGAGGACAAATTTTAAGAAAAACAGAGTACATCCTGGCAACAGATCATTTTGTGCGTATTCTATGAAATGGTCTAGCTACCCTTCTTCAGCTCAGAGAAATCTGGATCTGTCCTAATCTTGTTAGTCAATATTTCAGCAAGAAAAATAACCGTCTATTCCCCCCTTTGCTTCCATTTTAGAGTAAAGCCCCAGGGCTTAAATTTATTGAAGTCTGCAGATATCCTTCACTACATAGCATAGCATGGGTATAACAATGAGAGGCTTTTATGATACCAGGGTACTCCACAAATGTTCTATGTATGTCTTCTAATGTTCTCTCTATGGGGAGATATTCAGTGACTGTGGCTGTGGGCTCCTCTTACAAAAATCAGGAGTTGACTGCTGTGTTCTGTAACTGCTAAACAATGAATCTGAGTAATATGAGAAAATACTTTTTAGGGTACTTTCACACTAGCGTTGGTGCGGATCCGTCTGTTTATTTGCACAGACGGATCCGCACCTCTAATGCAAACGTTTGTATCCGTTCAGAACGGATCCGTTTGCATTAGCTGTAAAGAAAAATGACAAAGTCCAAAACGGATCCGTTTTGAATTACATTGAAAGTCAATGGGGAACGGATCCGTTTTCAAATGCACCATATTGTGTCACTGACAACGGATCCGTTCCCATTGACTTACATTGTAAAAAAAAACTGATCCGTTAGGCTCCGCCTCTTCAGACGGACACCAAAATGCTGCATGCTGCGTTTTGGTGTCCGCCTCAAAAACGGAATAGAGGCGGAACGGAGCCTAACTGATGCATTCTGAATGGATCCTTATCCATTCAGAATGCATTGGGGCTTAACTGATCCGTTTTGGACCGTTTGTGAGATCCCTGAAACGGATCTCACAAACGGAATCCAAAACGCTAGTGTGAAAGTACCCTAATTTAGACTTTATTTAGACTGTACCTAAGAGTTTACAGTGATTAAGTCAGTCTCGATATTTGGCCCAATAATGTCAAGTGCAAAAATGTGAAGATAAAAATCAAAAAATAATTTTAGCAGTAGTACAGTAAGTCTTTAAAAAATCATACTTTAGGAGATGATTCTTGTTGGCGTTTTGGTGACTTATTGTCTATCATTAGTAGGTTTCCAGGTCCAGTTGGCATGAAGTTGCTTTACAGTACCTATTGATTTTGCCTTCATGCTTACTAGGGGAAAACTGGCCATAGACTTTAACGGGAAATTTCCTGATGGAAAATTGGGCCAATGAGATGAGCGAAGTTTTGAAAAATTCCATTTGGTAGCTTTGCCAAATTTTGACAAGAAATTTGATTCATTTCAAATTAATTAATCATGAATCGTTATGTTAAAACCCTACTCAGCCTATCAATCAATGGGACCATTTTTACCGGTCGCTTAGACAGAAGTGCACTTTTCTAATGGCCATTAAAAACGGTAATACTCAAGTGTATTATGGCCTTTTGGGTTGAAAAAAAAAAAATCACTCTCCAGGTCCTTCATCAGGTCTTTTCCACTCAAGATATGAGCAGATTGCCTCTGCGCAAGCATGTGGATGAGGTGAGTATTTTTTTTTCCATTCTTTCTAAGACAACTGTAGCTGCCATTTTAGGAAAAATAATTCATTACCACTAAGCTCGAGGAAATTCGGCTTCATGGCGAATCAAATTTTTCCTAAACTTCAGATCGAATTCCACTTTGGATGCTTCGATTCACTCAACATTATTTAATGCTGAGGAGCATACGGTACTTATGCATCTGGCCACCGACCCTTCTGATTTCAACTGTATGGCCGTCCTCAGGGTGGCGACACAGTTGAATATTGCAGCAGGTACAGCTATATTTTGTGCTGTACTGAAGTACTTGGTTTTGCTGGGGCAACCTTCCATACCCCATTTTCCTTTGACTTTTGTCTTGGCGATGGAACTCTGTTGGCCTCAGGATGAAGAGTGTGTTGTTTATTGGGCAAGTTGTTTTAGTGTACGATAGGTGGAACTGAGACAAAAATAAGCATAACGGGATAACTTTAATGCACTTACAGGAAATGTAGATGAAACTAACTGTATATAAGGAGATTATGATCTCAAACCTAGCAGACTGTATATAGTCTAATAAACAACACAACAGAATCACTAACAAAGGGCTATTCGGCCAGGCATTATAGCAGGCAAAAGAGAAAACAGACAGTGCTATTTAGTCCTCCGACACAGATAGCAGTAGCTAGGTGTCTGTTCCTTATTTAAACAGAACATCGGTGTTGCCTCTGGAGGCAGAAAAGAGTACTACAGTCAAAGAAAAGGGAAAACCACATTTTCTCAAGAAGGCAGAAAAGAGCAATAATTTAATTTGCTTTCATATGGTAGCTACAAAGATCCGTTATTGTGTAGGAAACGTAAGCCTTTATGGCTTCATTAGTTGACTATTGAGAATGTAATTTCAACATGTAGGCAAATGACAATGCCTGATGCCATCGGCCTCCAATGTTTACTCCACTCACATTCTACATCTTTGATTATTAAAAACATAAATGTATGTCATAGTCCCCTTTTTCCAATACGGGACTCCTCTGGCTGCCACTAGAGGGAGCTCACTGCATAGGAGTTTATATAGCTCCTTATAGAATAAAAAATAAAAGCATGCTGTGAGCTCAGCTCTGAAGTATTTATCCTGCATGATAAACACTGAGAGCTCCACTCTGCATGATAAACACTGTAACGGAAAAAAAATTCACCTTTGCCCCACAAAAAGATTAACAAGTCATATCATGTACTCTAAAATGGTAGCAATACCTATTAAAACTCGCACTGCAAAAAAACAAACCCTTGCACAGTATATAGAGATACAAATAAAATGTAGTTTTTTTTCTAAGTTGTTTTTTTTGGAAGAACAGTATAAATTAACCATGCTGAAAATACTGACCCTTAGAATAAGGTGATTTTGTCATTTTTTGTGCACAAGGAACACCATAAACACCCCCCTCCCCACACACACACACACACACACACAAAATATCAGGATTTCCAGTTTCACCCAACAAATAATTTTTCACATTTTTCAATATATTCAGTACTACTAAAAACTACAGATCACCCCACAAAAAATGATTCTTCAATCAGCTCTGTAGAAGTTATGGGGGGCAAAATATAGTGAAGCAAAGAAAGAAAAACTGTTTATTTTTTTCAGTTTATTTTTTTATTTTGTTTTTAAGTATAACATTTAGTATAGAATTCAGTTTATTTTTTATTTTGTTTTTAAGTATAAAACACAAGAAAAACTATAAAAATGTGTTATCTCTGTAATTGTACTGACCTGGAGAATGAAGGTAACAGATCAGTTTTACTGCATAGGGAACACTGTGAAAACAAATCCTATAAAACTATGGGGGAATTACATTTTGTCTTTCCAATTCCATCCCATTTGGAATTTTTTTCCAGCTTCCCACTACATTGTATGCAATATAAAATGGTCCCACTTGAAAGTACAACTTGTCCCACAAAAAAACAAGCCCTCAGATGGCCGTGTGAATGGAAAAATTAAAAAGATATGGCTCCAAGAAGGCATGGCGTGAAAAACAAAAATGCACAAATAGAAAATCAGCCTGTGGGGAAGGGGCTAAATATAGGACATCTGTCCTGGCTATTCAGCCTCCTTTATAATGCACCTATTCAGGAAATGTGTAGGATTTCCCTGGGATATAAGTATGCGGCTGCCAGGAGTCCCTTGAAGGAGACCTATAAAATAAAAGGAGTTTACTAGAGACAGAGGTCTTCGGATTATTTTGTTGCTTTTTTTATACTCTTACATGCATCATGTTTCCCGTCTGCCTCCAATTAATCAGTACATAGACATGTTCAACCTTGAGAAAGTCATGGCTAATTTTATCCATTCATAAGCAGATAGTTAATCTGCTCATAATAGATTTGGTTCATCTCTTTAATATTTCATGGTCTTGTGCTGGAATTCCTTGAGTGATACTTTGTGCTGATATATTGTACATTACTGCATGACAGATCATCAGAGTCTATACAAAGCTCAGTCCTGGTCTTTCTAGTAAATGGATATATACCATTATTTCTGGTGAAGATTAGATAATGAAAGCTGTATTTCATTGATTGAGATGACAACATCTCCACTTAATCTTTGTACCACTTCACACAATAGTGCCCCAGTAACACAGGAGTAGTCAGAGTATTCGGGCTCACAACCTAAACTAACAGAAGACAGTAATATCCTGCAGCCACATTATCTTCTTCAAGAAAATCAACCTTATTTATAGTCCAACGCAGAGATTCTTATTATTCTGTTGTTCAGCCTTCAGTTTAATATAGGTCTAATATAGTTATATTCCATATACAGGACACAACAACGACTTCACTTAAAGGGCATTTCCTTCTTCAGATAAAGTGCATCATCATAGTTTCACGGCACAAATTCTAATGCTTTATCCATTGCAATTGAAAAAACTGCATCATCTAAATACAATCCAAGGCACTCCAATAGTACTTATCCATTCAAGGAGCCAGTTCCATTCAGGTGGAGAGGTATCATGTTCACACACGCAATCTGTGACGTTTTAGGGGTCATGGCTGAGGATGGCGGAGTGACCCCCGAAATGTTGCAGACTGTTCTAGTTGTTCCAAACTTTTTATATTAAAGAATTATGGAGGCCCCAGTGCTCTTGGGAACTTTCAGTGCAACAGAATTTTTACCCTTCTCCAGATTTGTGCCTTCACACAATCCTGTCTCTGAACTCTACAGGCAGTTCTTTCCTTCTCGTGGCTTGGTTTTTGCTCTGGTACGTATTGTTAGCTGTGAGATCTTATATACACGGGGGTGCGTCTTTCCAATTCATGTCCAATCAACGGAATTTACCACAGGAAGAGCCTAATCAAGCTGTAGAAATATCACAAAAGTGATCAAGAGAAATGGGAGGCCCCAGAGCCAAATCTTAAGGCCTCATGCACACAGCCGTTGTTGTGGTCCGCGTCCGAGCCGCATATTTTGCGGGGGCTCGGGCGCGGACCCATTCACTTTAATGGGGCCGCAAAAGATGCGGACAGCACTCCGTGTGCTGTCCGCATCCGTTGATCTGTTCCGTGCCCCCGCAAAAAAAATAGAGCATGTCCTATTCTTGTCCGTTTTGCGGACAAGAATAGGCATTGCTATAATGGGCCGCGTTCCGTTCCGCAAATTGTGGAACGGAACGCGGAGCATCTTCCATGTTTTGCGGATCCACGGTTTGCGGACCGCAAAACACCAACGATCGTGTGCATGTAGCCTAAGTGTCATGGCAGAGAGTCTAAATACTTATTTCCATGCACAATTTTATTTTTTTACTTTAATAAATTTGCAAAGATTTCTAAAATTGTTTTCATTTTCACATTATGGAGTATTGAGTCTAGAATGAAAAAAGTGAAAGGGTCTGAAGACTTTACGAATGCACTGTTCCTACAACCCATAGATATAAATATAAATCTAACCTGCAAATATCACACTTTGACGTCAAATCTCTGTAATTAAAAACACACTTCTGGAACATGTGGCTGATCCTTGATTATATTAATCCCATCTCTGATGAAAACAATTAGGCCTGTTCACCAAGGTAAAATGACATTATACAAGGCATCATTGTCCATCTTGGACTACAATCTAATAAGATGTGATATAGCTGCGGTAATACAAACCAAGAAAAGTCCCCCTTATAGGAGAGTGTCAGTTAATTAAATTCAAGATAGGGCCATTTGCTGCAGGTTTAGCTCTCTTTTGTACTGCGTAAAAGCTAAAGTCTAATAAAATCTACCTTTATTCGCTTCCTCCAGTTGTAGATGGGATATTTTTACAATAAATTATAAAATATTTCATCTTCCCAATAACAGTAATTGGTCCTTTGATTTTGTTCTTTCTCTTGACAGAGGCTAAAACTTAATTGAATTTTTAGTGGTTATAATGAGACTACCTGCCTCGGGGACCCAGAACAACGGCTCAGTAAAAGGTTTAAGAACAGGACTATATGGTCACTCCTATCATTTAATGTTATGACATTTTGGTGGATATTTATAAAATGATTTGTCTTACATAGTGGTGCTCCTGACCATCCACTGTAGTGAACTTCAACAGAACATCACTCACTAAAGGCAGGGAAGGCGGCACTGGGCACCAGACGGCGAGGGGTGCGGCCGTGCACCCTGTATTAACGGACCTCCCTTTGGGCACCTTAAGTAAGTGATTGACAGGTTACAAAAAGCAGATTTTTGTGCAAATAGAGCCACAGTAAGGTATAATAAGGCCATCTTAGGATTCTACTTATTAGTCTGGACATGAACATATGTTTAGGTTATAGGGGTAAAATCTGCTGACAGAATCCCTTTAATTCAGGCCACCCCTTTAGTCCCTTTAACTTTATTAAATGCTACATAGTAATAGGATTTTATTTTTAGTTCTGTATCTTTCATACAGACATAATTCTATATATGCATGTCTTATGAAATGTTAAATGGATACATTTCAGCTTTACAGGGCTGTCACTATGGAGAACAAAGTGAATAGGAATTTATACAGTTCCAATAAATTCAATTCTAACTATACAAATCTGTCCTTCATTTGCTCTCTAATTATGGAGATTTAGTAATTTATGAATTTAACAAATTAGATTATATTAGTACTGCTTTATGTATCAACTCTGTAAAATTATTCTTCACCTCTCCCTCTATATTCTAATCTTCTAAGTATAAAAGTAAAAAGGGTTGTCCCACCATTCAATATCATGTTTGTTATAGACAGAAAAAATGTACCTTTGCCTGACATTTACAAACAGTTAAAAAATGATCAATTGAAGAGTTATGACTTTTGCTTCCATAGTATGGTGCCACCTAGTGTTCATAATGTATAGCAACTTTCATGTCCATCTACTGAGCTAAGTGCTGCTGGTTATGCATGCTCAGTCTCTTCACCTACAGCCAGGTTACTCCATAGTGAGCATTTGGCAATCCCCAACAGACCTGCAAAGGGAAGCTTACTTACCTGCTTCCTGATGCTGGCTCACGGCTCCTTCACTCTCTGGTTTCCACTAGTCCGCTTGGGTTGCTGAATGTAAACTTTCGGTTTAACACTGCTGTAGCCAATCGCTGGCGACAGTGGTGATTTGCTCCTCTTGCATTTGACATGACACGGGGGGAGCAGGTCATCCCTGCAGTCAGTGATTACATCAGGGGTGCACCTAGCCTTTCTGCTGCCTGAGGCGAAAACTGAAACCTAATGCCTATTTCTTAACCTAACCCCTCTGCCACAATGAAAGCGCTCCTGGCCCTTCCGCTGCCCCCCTCTTGCCCCTATCTGGTGCTGCCTGAGGCGATCACCTCATCTGGCCTCATTGATGGTGCACCCCTAGATTACATCCAAGGACCCAAGCAGAGAAGCTGAGGCTGGTGAGCAAAAGAGCCAGGAGCCAGCATTGGGAAGCAGATAAGTTTGCTTCCCTTAGCAGGTCTGCTCAGGAGGGGGTTTGCCAAAAACCCTCCCAATTGTGCACAACGCCTTTAAACTCCTGCAATTTTACTATATTATTTTTCCATCTCCAACCTCCATCAATTCATATTGGTTCATATACTTTTTGCATAAAATTCATCCTCCCCATTTTTCACCACTACATTTCCCATTATATCAACTTCCATGATATTCACTAATGTCCCCAGAACATAGTTATTGTTGTTAGTCCAATTTACTAACTGAGTCCATCCAGGGGAGATAACTGTTCTGTGGAAATGTCGCAGTTAATGGTAGTACAGGATGTTAGGAGCTTAGAAAAATCTGAGATATATTAGGCTGACATTTTCTTTTTATGCCACATTACTGGGTTTGGGAGGATAAACACAACATTTTTATAGTTAATAATATAGTAAATAATAATACATTGATGTGTATGAATTATATTTTTCTAATTATATTTTTAGCAGTGTTACTAATTAATGCATATCACATCTGCATATAATAAAACACTTTCCAATATGAGTAACATATGAGAGACTGCTTCTCAGCGTATTTACCATGGCTTCTCAGCGCAATTTATTGTATCCCTACCCCTATGCTGCATGCTATACATGAGGCATTGGTATACAATTTGATCAAAAAGCATAGGCCCACTCACCGCGACAAGGTTGCCTCCTTGAGTGGTAACCTACTGGTGGGGCCCAGTGCCAAGGTGGCTTTGCCAGACAGCAGGGGCGCTGTTTGGCTGCTGGGTCCGGCCGCCCATTGGTGCGGTTCCGCGGCGGCGGTGGTCGCCGTTCAGTGCTGCGCCAAATTTATTGTAGGTTCCGACTCAAGGAGGCAACCTTGTTGCGGTGAGTGGGCCTATGCTTTTGATCAAATTGTATACCAATGCCTCATGTATAGCATGCAGCATAGGTAGGTATACGATAAATTGTGCTGAGAAGCCATGGTAATTAAGCTGAGAAGCAGTTACTAAATAAAAGCATAGTATTGAGGATGTGCGATCCAGTTTCACTCTCTCATATTTTACATTTTCCAATATGAGGTTTGCTTACATAAATTGATTGATGTTATTTTTATGTGGTTTAACGGCTTCCTATGGATATTATATCAATGACATATACAGGTTTATTTCTTTGTTTTCTCTCCTGTATACTGTCCGGTATAAGAATATAACTATACAAATGTTTTGTACACCGTATTGTGCTGAGATAAATAACTTAATTATATTCCCCTGATGGGGAAGAATTGTGAATACATACAAAAACATGAGTTTACTGCTTTTTGAAATAACCATTCGGTATCAGGAGTATGAAGAGGCATAGCCAGAGTCATGGCCAAACCCAACCTACTTAAAGTGAACCTGTCAGATGATTTCTGCTGCCCTGAGCTCTGTGATATATAGGTTTATATGATTTGGAGTAGGATTTTTTTTCATAAAATCATAGTAAATTCTAACAGGACTCCTAGGAGAGTCATCAAGAGTCCTGCTTATCCTGGCCATATATACTAATCAACAGCCTTCTATGTATACACAATGACACAGGGAGTGTCAATCACTGTGTTTATGGAGGATACTTAAGACTTTCACTGGCTCTCCTAGGAGTTTTGCCAGGATTTACTTAGCTTTTTATTCCAAATCATATAAAGCAATAAATCTGAGCGTGCAGCTTCTCTCCCTCTGTCAGTCACTATTCTCATATAGGGAGGTTTGAATAACATGACAGATATATTTCCCTTTAATTCTTTCTAAGGGCATAACCTTCCAACAGGTGTTATGGCGTCAATGAAATATCATGGACTCAAAGTAGTAATCAGTGCCTCGATTCAATGTTTAATAAAGATAAAGCGACTTCTCACATATTTTTGCCTGTTTCAAGGGCCCTGAATGCAGCTGCTGGTCTGTTATGCTCATAGTTATGTGCCAGGGCAGAGATGATTGACTCGGCAATTCTGCTGATGAACTAAGCGTTACACAACTTTTAATCTGAAATTTGGAAACTGTTATATCAATTTAGTGTTGTTAAAGGGCGTGACTCATCAAGAAAGCCCCTTTTGAAACTGGACCACCAATCAGTCAATCACTGTGGATCTGATTCGAGAAACCCTTTGCGATCAGGGGAAGTTGTGGTAGTGTCTCATAGTGAAGAGGTTGGCTAGTATACAGGGTCCCTATGTATGATGTCCATAGGCACTAACAGGACAATTGGAAAGAGGAAGCCTTCATGACATGACTACAAATAACTGATTCTCCATTTGGAGATTTTAGTTGCTAAATTCATCCATCCATGGATTAAAGGGGTTATGTCTGAGTGACGTGAAAAATGAAAATCAGGCATAACATAGTATACATATGTCTCTTTCTAACAAGCTAGAACCAGCCCTGTACCTCACCTGGATCAAATTTCTCCCCATTCATTGCTCAAATTGATCTGCTAATTTTCTTCAAGCTGGCAGCTCAGGGGCATGACATTTCTGAAGGGGCATGTCCTTTCTGCCGCAGCTCTCTCTCTTTAACTGTCACACCTTTTAATAGTAGATTGGGATGGTGACAGACGGAAGCTGAAACCGAACATGTGCATTTGCCTCAATAGGTGGACATGCACATTACAGGTGCATCTCAATAAATTAGAATACCATCAAAAAAAATCTATTTATTTTGGTCATTCAATTCAAAAAGTGAAACTCATATATTCTATAGATTAATTACACACAGAGTGATCTATTTCAAGTGGTTATTTTTTGATGATTATGGCTTATAGCTAATGAAAACCCAAAAGTCAGTATCTCAGAAAATTATATTATATAATAAGCCCAATTAAAAAAGGTGGCCTTCTGAAAAGTATGTACAATATATTTCCTCAATTCTTGGTCAGAGTTCCTTTTGCATGAATTACTGCATCAATGCAGTGTGGCACGGAGGCGATCAGCCTGTGGCCCTGCTGAGGTGTAACCCTGGGTTCAGACCTGAGCGTTCTAAAAACGCGCGTTTTTGTCGCGCGTATTTCAGCGTGTTTTTGCAAATCGTACGCGCGTTCTTGTGATTGACTACTGTGGTGTCAATCACAAAACGCGCGACAAACGCCCCAAAAAAAGCTCAAGTACTTGTTTATGCGTCGGACGTTTTACAGCATGATCAAACGCGCTGTAAAACGCTCAAGTGAGAACCAGGGCCATAGAAAAGCATTGGTTTTCATGTGTTGAGCGTTTTACAGCGCGTTTGAACGCGCTGTAAAACGCTCAGGTGTGAACTTACCCTTATAGTAGCCCAGGTTTCTTTGATAGCGGCCTTCAGCTCATCTTCATTGTTGGATCTGGTGTCTCTCCTCTTCCTCTTGACAATACCCCATAGATTCTATACGGGGTTTAGGTCAGGCGAGTTTGCTGGCCAATCAAGCACAATGATGCAGTGGTTATTAAACCAGGTATTGGTACTTTTGGCAGTGTGGGCAGGTGCCAAATTCTGCTGGAAAAGGAAATTAGCATCTCCATAAAGCTTGTCAGCAGAGGAAAGCATGAAGTGCTCTAAACTTTCCAGGTAGATGGCTGTGCTGAATTCAGACTTTCTACAACACAGTGGACCAACATTAGCAGATGACATGGCTTCCGAAACCATCACTGACAATGGAAACCTCACACTAAACCTGAAGCAACTTGGATTGTGTTCCTCTCCACATTTCCTCCAGACTCTGAGACCTTGATTTCCAAATGAAATGCTACATTTTACTTTCATCTGAAAACAGGACTTTGCAGTAGTGATGAGCGGCAGGGGCAATATTCCCATTCGCAATATTTTGCGAATATATGGTAGAATATTCATCATATATTCGCGAATATTCATATTCGAGATATTCGTTTTATTGCGAAAAATCTGTAATAAAAAAATTTTGCATAATGCAAATTTTTATGCGACAAAAGGTGTTGGTCAAAAACCAGTATATAGCACTACAGAATATACTGCTATATATTGTCATTTTTTCTATCTGAACAAATGATTCCTCCCTGCTTAAAATACTTGTGGGTCAATGAGTCATTGGCCCACAAGCAAGAAGCAGGGAGGAATCATGACTTTAGATGTTGAAAAAAGACGAATATTCTAAAAAACGAATATATAGCACTATAGCGAATATATTCGTTTTGACGTTTTTTAGAATATTCGTCTTTTTTTTTTTTCTCCAAACAGTACAGTTAAACCTCTTTGGCACACTCCTCCCCACAAGCGTCCCGGTCACCATGGGAACACCTGGTGGTTAGAATATACCATCGGATCTGAGTTAGATCGTGAAAATTCTAATCCGATGGTATATTCTAACACAGAGACGTTCCCATGGTGATGGGGACGCTTGAAATTAGAGTATACCAACAGGCGCATACATACTGGCCCCCTGCTGCCTGGCGGCACCTGACCTCTGACAGGGCACTGTGATCCACACAATTAACCCATAGTACTTACCTGCGCTGGGGCCGCCGGGCGCTCCTTCTTCTCAAACTCACAGGTCTGTGTGGCGCATTGCTATAAGTATATTCGTAATACTCGCGAATTATCGAAGTTGCGATATTCACGATTAATATTTGCTATTCGAATATTCACGCTCAACACTACTTTGGACCATTGATCCACAGTCCAGTCCTTTTTCTCCTTAGTCCAGGTAAGATGCTTCTGACGTTATCTCTGGGTAATGAGTGGCTTGACACAAGGAATGTGTGTGGCGGCTCCTGAAGTACTGACTGCCGCTGCAGTCCACTCCATGTGACTTTCCCCTAAATTCTTGAATGGCCTTTTCTTGACAATCCTTTCAAGGCTGAGGTTATCCCTGTTGCTTGTGCACCTTTTTCTACCACAGTTTTATCTCCCACTCAACTTTTGTCTTCTGGAGAAATGTCAAGTCAGCAGTCTTTCCCATGATTGTGTAGCCTAGTACAGTGTTTCCCAACCAGTGTGCCTCCAGCTGTTGCAAAACTACAACTCCCAGCATGCCCACACAGCCAAAGGCTGTCCGGGCATGCTGGGAGTTGTAGTGTTGCAACAGCTGGAGGCACGCTGGTTGGGAAACACTGGCCTAGTGAATCAGGCTTAGAGAACCTTTGCAGGTGCTTTATGTTGATTTTAGCTGATTAAAGTGTGACACCATGAGTCTACAATTTAAACATTTTCACAATATTCTAATTTTCAGAGATATTGACTTTTGGGTTTTCATTAGCTTTAAGTCATAATAATCAACATTTAAAGAAATAAACGCTTGAAATAAATCCCTGTGTATCTAATGAACCTATAGAATGTGAGTTTGACATTTTCAATTGAATTACTGAAATAAATTAACTTTTTGATAATAATCTATTTTATTTATTTTATTGAGATGAACCTGTATTATACAGATTAAACACTGGGGGCCACATTTTAATGAAGTGAAGAGAAATCTCACAACTGGAGCATTTTTAACAGAAAGCAAGTTAAAAAGAAACAAGTTTTTCAAAATATATTAAACCACTTTAAGGTTTGAAAATCTGTTCACAAATATAAAATTGTGATTATCTTTGCTCGCTGTTTGTCAGTGGGTGTCATTGAGTCGTGACTATTCTACACTCTATTTTTCAATTTTCAAAGATGGATGGGATTTGATTCTCCAAAAGGTGTTAAAGGGGTATTCTCATCTCAAACATTTATGACATTTCTACAAGATATGCTATAAATGTCTGATAGATGTAGGTCCCAGATCTGGAACCTTCATCTATATTTAGATCTGGATGCAGTGACCAGAGGTGGTCAGAACTATGAAAACAACCAAGTGGGTTGTGCCATGCTCTCTCCATATCTCCCATACAACTTTGAGTTTTACTTTGTTGTTTCCACTGTCCTGACCACCTCTGGACGCTGAATCCTCTGATTCTGATAATTGATCTGCTATATGTAATGTACACTATATTGTTTTTTTAGTCAATGATGGCATTATTGTCCAAATATAGGAACATTACTATAAATCATTTTCCAGATCTTCCATATCATTGGTATGGTAAAGCACAACCATTCTAGAGTTTATCTATATTTATTAGTATCAGGTTGTTATACATTATATGTTTCTTTTTTGCTTGGGTGAAAATTGATCAATCAATACATGAATCCAGCGGTACATAGAGCTAACAATAAATAATTTTAAGCCTCTTGCTAATTCTTAAAGTTTCCTTTTAAGAACAGAAGTGAAGTCAGTATAGTAAATGAAAACTGTAGATGCCAAAGTAGAAAATATGTGCAAAAGCTCCTTATACAGGATTACTACCATGGCTTTGATTTAATATACTGCTTTTTTCATTTTAAATTGATGTAAACACTCGCCATAATGCCAGATAAATACTAGTACTCTAGCAAATGTAGAATGAAGTAAGTCAATGTGTGCTTCGTGAACTGGCAGTCCCTGAATAGCTGGAGCACCGCATTTTTCAAGTGTAAAACGACAATTTGTGATTTCATGTGTGAAATCAAGAAACATATCACATTGCAGACTACTTAAAACAAGATAACTCAGGTTGAACTCTAAGCCTAGAAGGTATTCTAGGTATTTATAGCTACCTTTTTGCATGGCGGTGATATTAAGACTAGACATTACCATTAGAAAACATAGTTATTCCTCATTCCTGCTGATAGCCTGCTGATAACCAAAGGGCTTCCTTCTGCTGTTCCCCAGAGATGGTTGTCATCTGGTGCTGGAAATGTACTAAATATATAAAGGTTTAAGTAAAAGATCTGTCTGAGGAAAGTATGGAAATGGCATGCCTCTGTGATTCAGCATGAGTAAGCTAAGACTTTCCAGATTAAGATTGAAGGATTCCAGCACTTTGTTATAAAATCGTCTTGTTATTTTTCATCCATTAAAACATCATGTAAATGGTTTCAACTAGAGCTGAGCGAAATTGTCTTTTCAAGTTCGGCGTAGAAGGTTCGGGTTATCTAAGAATTCCGTTATGGATTTCGCTACCACGGACAATAACTTATGGTCTTATGGCCTCTACTGGAAGCATCTGTTGTATAGACAACCTTACCTTACCTGTTGAAAAAAGACTGCTATACTATCTGGACTATCTCAAGTTGATATGCTTGGAGGAATACAGGAGAGCTGCATGTCCATTTCCCACTGAGTGACACACCCATGGACATCTGATTGATGGCTCTTCCAAACTTTAGGGCAAGGGTGGCCAACCTGCGTCTCTCCAGCTATCGTAAAACTACAACTCCCACCATCCCCAGCTGTAGGCTGATAGCTGTAGGCAGTCTTGGCATGCTGGGAATTATAGTTTTGCAACAGCTGGAGAGACGCAGGTTGGCCACCCCTGCTTTAGGGGAACCGAGGATTTTTGTCACCTGTTCTGCAAGTCTGTTTGCCACCAAGCATGCCACCTATAGGAAGGCGTTGACTTCAGCAACCAAGGGAACATTAACTATGCATCTACACCAGTTTTCTTGGGTAAAAAGTAGCATACCAGGTGAAGGTGTGCTACTTAGTAGCAAACTTAGGTACATGTGTCATTTATATGCTGTCCTCACTACTTTCCAAAAAATGGGGTGTGATTGTATATGATATGGGCAGGGCCATCGGCCCCAGAACATTTACAATCATTTACACCAGTTTAAGAGTGTGAACAACTTAACGGGGTTGTGCAGGCCATATATATTGATGACCAATTGTCAGAATAGGTCATCAATATCTGATTGGTGGAATCTGACACCCGGCACTCCCACAGATCAGCTGTTTGAAGAGGAAACAGTGCCTCATGCATGCTGCTTCCTCTTCTTTACAGTACGTGTCATCTTCTCTGGAGTGGTGATGTAATTTAATTACAAGTATGTACTCGCTCCATTCAAGTGAATGGAGTGACTACTTGTCATTACGCTGCACGACCGAAGCATTCGATACCGATGCACTACCGACGCATCCGATACAGTGTAAAAAACAAGAAGCAGTGCTCGCAAACAGCTGATCCACGAGTGTATCGGGTGTTAGATCCCCACTGATCAGATATGGCCTGCACAACCCCTTTAAGGCCTCATGCACACGACCGTTTTTTTATGCTGTCCGCAAAAAGGGGTTCCGTTGTTCAGTGATCCGTGTCCGTTTTTGCCTTCCGTTGTGTTTCCATGGGTCTTCCGTTTTTTTTAGCGGACATGACCCAAAAGATTTTACCAAAAGACAGGCTGACAATTTTTCCCAAGTGCCTGCCAAGGGATCCGCAAAAAAAACGGACACGGAACGTCGGATGACACACCGATGGCCATCCGCATTTTTTCACGAACCCATTGACTTGAATGGGTCCGTGAACCGTTTTTCACGGACAAGAGTAGGACAGGTTATATTTTTTTGACAGACTGGAATCACGGACCAAGGACGCGGAGGACAAACGGTGCATTTGCCAAGGTTTCCACGGACCCATTGAAAACCAGTGGGTCCGCAGAAAATCACGAAAAACGGAGCAACGGACACGGAATCAAACAACGGTCGTGTGCATGAGGCCTAAGTCTATGCCAGCTACAAGCTGGAGTAGATATCAATCTAGGCGCATGCAGTGCTGGAAGATGCACAGCGGGCACATCTCCCAGCGGCACAGAGGGATAAAAAGACTGGTGAACAAATGTTAGTTTTGATAAATGACCCTCTAAGGCTGAATTCACATTATCGCTTAGCTTTTCGTTCTTCTGATCCATCAGAAGAAGAGAAAAAAAACCAGACCTCATGCACACAAACGTTGTTTGGGTCTGCATCTGAGCTGCATTTTTTGCGGCTCGGATGCAGACCCATTTACTTCAATGGGGCTATCAAAAGATGCAGAGAGCACTCTGTGTGCTCTCCGCATCTGTTGCTCCGTTCTGGGGCCCTGCAAAAAAAAAAAAAGGAACATGTCCAACTGTCCATTTTCCGGACAAGAATACACATTTCTATTTAAGGCTATTTCTGGGATGCAAAGAGCCTTTATAGGGGTGTGGAACACTGTGCCTTGGAGTCTGCTGTGGTAGGGAAATCATACTGTGAGTCAGTATGACATGCAGGTGACAGGCATCGCTCCTAGAATCACTGCACAATCACTAAAAAATAACGCACAAAAAATGGATCCTGTCTGTGGAGCATACGCCTTCACTCGGTCAGCATTTGCTGAATAATCCATCAGTATTGCTAATGCCAAATAAAACAGGAGTGGATTTAAAACAGAGATGACACGTGAATGGAATATTTGCATGTCTTCTCTGTTTTGTACCCAATCCTGCTTTTGGCTACCAAATCATAAGCCAATTCTGATGAGACCATACAGGCCTTAAAGCTGCTAAACAGACAAGATCCCTTGTTCGTCTCATTTTTCCTTCCTTCTGGCAGATCAGAAGAAAAGTCAAATAAATTATGATGTCAGCCAGGCCGAAAGGCAAAATAGTGGCCCAGTCATGAAGTGGGAGGGTGGGAACAGCATGAGAAGTCCACAAAGTGGCCCTATGACATAGTGGTGAGGTGGAAGCAGCATGAGGAGACCACAGGGTGGCCCAATGACAGAGTCTGGAGTTGGCAGCAGTATGAAGAGGCCACACTCTGTCATTGTGCCACTCGGTGGCCTCCTCATACTGCTGCCAACTCAAGACTCTGTCATTGTGCCACTTTGAGACCTTCTCCTGATGCTGCCACCTCCAGACTCTGTCATTGTGCCACTCGGTGGCAATAGCTGCATCAGGAGGAGTCCACCGAGTGGCACCATGACAGAGTCTGGAGGTGGCGACAGCAACAGTAGCAGCATCAGGAGAAGGCCACCGAGTGGCACCATGACAGAGTCTGGAGGTGGCGACAGCAACAGTAGTAGCATCAGGAGAAGGTCACCGAGTGTCACAATGACAGAGTCTGGAGGTGGCAGCAGTATGAGGAGGCTACCGAGTGGCACAATGACACTTGTGGCCTCCTCATACATCTGCCAACTCCAGACTGTCATTGTTCCACTCGGTGGCCTTCTCCTGATGCTGCTACTGCTGCTGCTGCCGCCACCTCCGGACTAGTGATGAGCGGCAGGTGCCATATTCGATTTCGACGAAATTCGCGAATATTCGAATGAATATTCGTTTCATATTCGTCGAAATCGAATATTCGTCATTATTCTAGTTACCGCGATTAATATGCGATTTAAATAATCGCGTATTGCGATTTTAACTTAAGGCTACTTTCCTATTGGTTTCATATCTAGAATTATAGCGAAGATGACGAATGTATTCGTCATATTCCTCAAAACGAAGATAACGAAGTATTCTACATCTTCGTTTTAGCAACCTATTCGTCAACTTCGCTAATTCTAGCAATCAAATAGGAAGGTTGACTATAGAGACAACTGTGTTTAATTCGCTATGCATTATTTATATATATTTTTTTAATAAATAGAATAATTATAATAATTATATCAAGTAATATAATTATTCTATTAAAAAAATAAATAAATCGCATAGCGAATTTAACACAGCTGTCTCTATAGTCAACCTTCCTATTTGATTGCTAGAATTAGCGAGGTTGACGAATAGGTTGCTAAAACGAAGATGTAGAATACTCGCTATCTTCGTTTTGAGGAATATGACGAATACATTCGTCATATTCGCTATTCGCTAATTCTACCAAGCCAACCATAAAGTTCCTTGCTCATGGAGCGTCCCCATCACCATGGGAACATCTCCATATACTAAAATGTACTGTCGGATTTGAGGAATTACGTTGAAATCGCAATGCAATTAATTCAAGTTATATTAATCGCATTGCGATTTCAACTTAGAGCTGGGTTTATAATGGGTCAGCTTGCTAGAATGAACGAAGTTAACGAATATGGAATATAGCAGCACTGCTAAGTTGAATTCGCAATGCGATTAATTTAACTTGAAGTAATCGCATTGCGATTTCAACTTAGCACTGCTATCTTACATAGGCTAGAATTAACGAATATGGAATATAGCAGTGGCACTAGCAGTGCTAAGTTGAAATCGCAATGCGATTACTTTAAGTTAAATTAATCGCATTGCTAATTCAACTTAGCAGTGCTGCTATATTCCATATTCGTTAACTTCGCTCATTCTAGCAAGCTGACCCATTATAAACCCAGCTCTAAGTTGAAATCGCAATGCGATTAATATAACTTGAATTAATCGCATTGCGATTTCAACGTAATTCCTCAAATCCGACAGTACATTTTAGTATATGGAGACGTTCCCATGGATGGGGACGCTCCATGAGCACGGAAGTCGGCAGAAGCGGCAATGGGCACTGACTAGAGCAGCCAGGAAGCCAGGAATCCTCAGGACAGGTAAGAACTACTGTTGGGAAGAGGGAAAGAAAAAAATATAACTAAAAAAAAAAACAAAAAAAAACCGAATATTCGAAATAGCGAATTTATAGCGCTATATTCGAAATATTCGCGAATTAGCGAAGTGCCGATATTCGCTAAAAAAATTCGCTATTCGAATATTCGCGCTCAACACTACTCCGGACTCTGTCATTGTGCCACTCAGTGGCGGTAGCTGCAACAGGAGGAGGCCACAATGAGTCTGGAGGTGGCAGTAACAGCATCAGGAGACCACAAAGTGACCCGGTGACAGAGTGGGGAGGCGGATGGCAATACGAGTACCCACTGATGAAGGTGGATGAAAGAAGGAGCACTTGGCATCAGATGTGTGGCATCAGGCTGGTGGCAACGTCAGAGTAGTAGCTGAGACATGCGAGAGGATGTACGATGGTGCAGATAGGCAGCGGCCAACTGGACCGGTAGCAAGGGTCCAACAAGGTGGAGAGCCAGAAGTCATCCCTCTGCCAAATGGTGACAATTCGGCTATCACTACGCAAGCAAGTGAGCATGCATCGAGCCATTTGTGCAAGTGACTCGGAGGGACTCCCCTCCCTCTCCACTGCATACTGCCACAGTGTGCCTGGGTCCTCTGTCTCGTCTTCCTCATTGCCCTGTAGCTTTTCTGGCTGCTCCTGCTCCTCCTCTCCTGTCAGCTGAGTAGAAAAACCACCTATTTCACTACACATTGCCTGTGCTCTGATGTCCTCCTCTTCCAGTTCAGCCCCCACAGGCCAAGAGATCTAGGCGCCACATCTCCTTTCCCCTGACAGCCATTGTTACCACTATCTGTTCCAGGACTTGAAGCAGTGGAATGACATAGTTCATCCTGTACCATGGAGACTGACAAACAACAGGGCGTCCTCAAACGGCCTGAGCAAACGGCAGGTGTCTCTCATGAGCTGCCACTGGCTGACATCGAAGTTACACTGGGGAGTACTCCTATCCGCTTGGATTATCAATAAATTGTTGATGGCATTTCTCTGTTCGTATAGTCGGTCCAACATATGGAGGGTGGAATTCCAACAGGTGGAAACGTTGCATATCAGCCTATGTTGGGGGATGCCATTCTGCCACTGCAGCTCAAGGAGGGTGTGCTTTGGGGTGTACGAGTGGCTGAAGTACATGCAAAGTTTCCTGGCCATTTTTAGGATGTCTTGCAGATGGGTGGAAGACTTCAGGAACTGATTAACAACCGGAATGAACACGTGTGCCACGAATGGCTCAGCCTTCCTTGATGCAACGCCGACAACATGTTTTTCCCATTGTCGGTCACCATGGTTCCGATTTTCAGTTGTCGCGGAGAAAGCCAGGATTCGATTTCTTGATGAATGACACGGAGTAGTTCCTCCCCTGTGTGACTCCGTTCGCCAAGGCGAACCAGGTGCAGAACAGCGTGATACCGCCGTGCCCTGCACATGTGGTATGCTGGAGGGGCACTGTGACTTGTCCCTGCAGTGAAGGCTGAGGACATGGTGGAGGATGAGGAGGCAGAGGCGGACATTGTCGCAGGACCAACGGAGTGGCAACATGGAGGCAGAAGCGGCGTGACCTGGCCAAGTTGCTGGTGTGGCTCTGCAGGAACCACATTTACCGAGTGGGCTGTAAAGGACATGTATTGTCCCTTACCGTAGTTATAGCTCCACACATCAGCGCTGCCTTGCACATTGGCAAACACCGACAGACTCAAGGACTGTCCCACAAGAGAAATGACGGCTTGGAACTCTCCACTTCAAATTGGCACAAGCCATTAGTTCTCTGAAAGGTGCAGAGTCCACCACTTGGAAAGGGAGAGACTGCAGCACCAGCAACTTGGACAGGACCACATTCAGCTTCTGCGCCCATGCGGATGATTGCAAAACCAAAAATAGAGTGGGGCAGCACTACCTTAGTCCACCAACGGACAGTTGGATGATTGCAAGCATACTGCTGTCTCTTGGCAATCGCTTCGGTGATCGATTGATGATGGAATGACTGATAAGGAGTAGGCGGAGGAGCAGGAGCATTAGGACCAGCAGATGATGGGAAGGACAGAAAGCTCCCTTCAGCTGAGGTGGTGGAGCCTTGACTTCCTTAAACCGGGTGGTGCAGGCTGGACCACCACATCGGAGCCATGATTCTCCCAGGCCACTGTATGGCGGTGCTGCATATGTTTATGCAGGGCCGTAGTGCCAACATTTGTACCCTGGCCTGCCCACAGATTCTACATATGGCCAAGTTCACCTCCTCTTGCGGCTTAACAAAAAACTGCCACACCGCCAAGTAGGTGATTTTCACCCCAACAGAACCGCTGGGTTGCTGGTCTAGACACGACTGCTAGATGACACCGGGAGCTCAGGCCTCTCGCTGCGACTCCTGCTGCCACACCCCCTTACTCTGCTATGACCTCTGCCTGCACAAGAAACATTTAGGCCTCTGTCACTCCTCTGTGCATGACCTGGCACGTCTCTGTCTGACATACTTTTAGCTGAACTAAATAAGTTAAAAGCAAATTAAAATACCCCTAAAAGACAAATTTTTCTTTTTGTACTGAAATAGGCCACTAAACGCTTTCACCACTAATAACTGCAACAGTGAAGTGCGTATATATTTTTCTTTCTGTACTGAAATAGACCACTAAACTCTTTCACCACAAATAATTGCAACAGTGAAGTTCGTATATATTTTTCTTTATGAGTAAATTCCACTTCGTCAGCTTCGATTTTCTTATCTCTAATGAGTATACTATATTTCATATCTGATTCATCGAATTTTTAAAATAATTCGATTTGGGTCCAAATCGAATCTATTCAAATCAAAGGTAATCCAAGTGGCCTGAAAATTGGTAAATGATACTCTGAGGTCTCCTATGAGTAGCATTTTTTTGTCTCTCTCTCTCTCTCTCTTGTTTTTCTCTTTCTACCCTCCTCCATCCCCCGCCTTTTTAAGTTCTTTAATGCATTGACAGCAATAGCAAATAATGCCAGAGCGATACTGAAATACAGTATAAAGCTATGGGTTAATGCATCACCATATTTTTTATGCTTTTTCATTAAGTAAACATTCCAAACATTGTCCCTTATCAGAAGGTGTGTAAACATACACAGTGTTACAGGGGGAAAAAACGTGGCTTGTTGAGATCAAGAAACCAAAATTATGCCTTAAAGGGGGCAGATATCTGCTGCTGTTTGTACACACACAAATGTGAATATCAAAAGATGCAATGGCTCTTTATGAACTTGAAACAGTCTTGAAAAATGTTCTCTTACTTTTGGGAGTAGCAGCAGTACACTGTGCATGTGGAAAGGGTAATTTAAGGTCTAAGGAGTGTAGGTGTAATAGTGGCATGTGGCAGCAGTGGAAGCTGCAGCACAGCATGGAAGACAAGGCAGTAGATGTGTGTGCAGCTGTTTTGGGGTAGTCGTAAAAGTAATAGTGGAGGCTAGGTAGGGGTAATGGTAGTGGCAGTAGGGCAAGTAGCAGCTGATTCAGTGGCAGCAGCAGCAATACAATACTGAACACGATGGTAGGTAAGCAGACAACAGCAGTGGCAAGATGGGGCCGGCAATATATAGTCACCATCAGCAATGGCAGATCTATTCATCAACCTTAGCCGGAAGTGTGTGAAAATCTTAGCAGATTCATGGCTTATTCATTTTGACAAATTTGATGGTATGCACACTGGGGAAAGACAAATTTGTCCATTCGGGTGTGATGATGCCACCTGCCATGCTAAAATCCCTCTCTGAGATGACATTAAAGGCTAGACAAGACAATGCAGCGAAAGCAAACTGGGCCAGTTCTGGCCACTGTTCTGATCTGCCTGCTCAGAAGTCCAGGGGTCAGGGACTTCAGTATGTGCCAGAGAAGGGCCATAGGCAGATAGGACTGAACAAAGTTGTTTAGGCAGTAAGTTTCAATTTGCTGATTTGCGTTAGCCAGGCACCTAAAAAATCTGCTCTATCATGTTCATCATACTAAACTGGCTGCTGCTGTGGCTTCTGCTATTTGTGGTAACAGAGACGTAAAGAGCTGGGTGACTGGGCATGGGATAGAGAAGGGCCTTCTGGTCAGACACATGAGCGTCAGAATTCTACTCACCAAAAGCAGCGGCAAGCTATGCACATTGTGTATGCTGGTAATACAGCCATTTGGCCTCCCTTTCAGCAATAAGAAAACATTCCCCCATGTTGTTTTGATAGTAAGGGTCTAAAAGCATGGCTATCTAATAATCATCAGATTGCTTGATGCTAATGGTGTGCCAGTCAGTACATAAGCAAGACCTAGTTCTTTCTGACTCTGCCCCTCACAGTGATAATTGGTCATAAATGGTGAGTGTCATCATCATTATCATCATCATCAGCCACATGCTTCTCTACCACCGACTCCTCCCCCTCCAGTGGTAGCTCCTCATCCTAATTCTCCTCCTCCAATTCCTACTCCATGAGGCTTTGTCCATATGGGTCCCCGACAGCTACAGGATGGCCATCAAGATGCGGAAACTTTTTTCCTTCTGCCCTCCCTTGTTTCTTTCAGCGTGAGCATCTGCTGTAGGGTAAATATCAGGAGAATAACATTGTTCATGCTGCAGTTGAGACACCAGTCTGATGAGCTGTTCTCCCTGCTGAGTCATTCTGGTGCATGACAGAATCACACCGCTTTACAGTATTTTTACAGAAACTCTAGCGCATGCGAGGTGGAATTCCAGTGAATTGGAGCATCACAGTGGAAAGGCAAACCATTCTGTCAATGCAAGTAAGGACGGTCTTCTGGGCATAGTCATCACCTTCTTCAAGCCATGGAACTTTTTCAAAAAGTGTTGCACCACTAAATTTATCATGAGGCATGCAGGGAGCATGTGTTATTTCCCCTATATGCAGCATGTAACAGAACAACACAAACGTGGAGGTGTCAATAGGGACTGACCTACCTACAGGGCCGGCGTGTAATATAGGCGGTCCTAAGCAGCCTCGTAGGGCTTCCCTTGGGAGGGGGCCCCGCCAGGAGTGCTGGCCCCCCTCATGCTGCAGCCGCCCGAGTGCTCTATATAGAGCCTGCATGCACTGCCCAGGATGGCGCGTCTATGAGGGCACACCACCTGGGCGCAGCAAGAGAAGAGGGGCTGACAGGAGGGAAGCGCTCAGCGCTCCCTCCAGTCACTCCCTCATTGTAGTGTACCCAAGCCCTGTATGGTCTGCTGGTACAGAGAGCATCTGTCTCCTGTACCCGGACTGACAGGAAGTGCGCACACAGTGTGCGCTTCCTGTTAGTCCGCCCGGGTGCAGGAAACAAAAGCTCCTGTACAGGCGGACCATACAGAGCTTGACCATGCTACACTAGAGGGAGGGGAGGGGGGTTGGAGAGAAAGAGAATGACAAGGGAGGGAGGGGGGAGAAAGAATGACAAGGGAGGGAGGGGGGGGGGAGAAAGAATGACAAGGGAGGGGGTGAGAAAGAGAATGACAAGGGAGGGGGGGGGGAATGACAAGGGAGGGGGGGAGAGAGAGAGAGAGAGAATGACAACGGAGGGGGGAGACTAACATTACACACACAATGCACCCCTTGCACACAAAGACAATGCATCCCTTACATACACAGAAACACAATGCATCCCTTACACACACAGAAACACGATACATCTCTTACACACACTCAATGCACCCCTTATAGACACACACACTGCAGTCTGCATCCCTTACAGACACAGAAACACACCTTGTAGCCCTTACACATACAAACACAGATTCGCACAATGCATTCCGTACACACATTCAGAAACACACAATACATACCTTATACACGAACACAAACTTCTTTCTATCCCTTACACGAAAACACACTGCAGTCCACTACACACACACTGCATCACCTACACAAACCTTGAGCTGTGTAAAGGGCCCCAAAATATGGAACTGCTTCCTGTGCTCCCAGAACATTGATTTTTGTGACCACAGTTACAAACAGCCTCCAGAGAGCCTGTTCTACACAAGACCAGTGAAGCCAGACTGCAGCTAGAGCCCATCATCATCTGGTTGTAAGTAGGCAATCTGGTATATTATTTGTGGCACTAGTCTCTAATTTACCTCACATTAAAGGGACACTATAGTCCCCAGAACCACTGCAGCTTAATGTAGTGGCTCTGGTCTTTATAGCCTTTCCCTGCAGGCTTTTTAATGTAAACGCAGCGGCACTGAAGCACTGGCGTAGGTTAATATGGCAGATCATATGGGTGGGGCACTGTGATGTCACATGGGGGGGGCTTTTCTTTTGCCTAGGGGGCAAAAATCCTTGCACCAGCCCTGCCTACCTACTGCAATGGCGCGTGGCCACAAAAAAACTGTGACCCAGTGGTCCATAAAAGAGATGTACTGTCCTTGCCTGTAATAGTTGCTTCAGGCGTTCATGATGGTGTGCACCTTGCAAAGTGACAATTGCAAAGACCATGCCAAGTTTTCGTGAGAATACAAGGCAGGGATGGCTTTTTTGGAAAAATAAAGGTGGCTAGGTATCTTCCAGAAAGGCTGAGCGCATGCCATCAGTTTCCTAAAGGCAGCAGAATCCACTGAGTGGTATGGCAGCAACTGCACAACCAGAAATTTGGACAGGTGGGAGTTAAGCTTGCACATCAGAGAATTGCTGGGTGCATAGAGTTGTTTTCTGACCACAAATTCAGTTATGAATGTCTGGCAATGGACTGGAGTAAGAGGAGAAGTAGTCGTCTGCCCCAAAGGATACAGGAAAAATGATGACACTCTTGTTCAAATAGCTGGCAAGCAGTTCTATTTTCCCACAGGATCTGGCGATGCCACCTCAAGTGCTACAATACAGCTGTGCTTGGCTTAAGTCTTGCAAGTTTTGAGCCTGCACCCACAGTAGCTGCGGCATCACCAGATCCTGGTGTAGATAGAAGAAGATCAGGCCCTGGTGGTTTTTGGGAGGTTTTACCCCTATGTTGCCTCTGCTCTTTATTGCCACTGTCGCCACCACCCTCCTCCTCGGATGTCACCTCCTCCTTAGCACTCCGATCCAGTCCCCAGCTCTTGTCCACCACACAATCATCTATGTCCTCAATAATAATGTGAAGTCTATCATTAGTGAGAAAAAAATGTGGCTCGCTGCTACTACCTCTACTGGCCAGAGAGATGTTGGTGCTTCTGTTGTTTGCAGTACTACAGCCACTCACATTCTGACTCTTGGATGATGAGATGTGGGTCTTTCATTTTCCATTCTTCCATTTTATTATGCCTATAAATATAATTTATTAAGCTTATAAATGAAAAGTCACAAGTTTAGTATAGTATTATTAAACTGTAGTAGCAAAATTTGCAAGTGTGTTTTCTAAACTTTTTTCTAAACTTTAATATAGAAGTACAGTTAAATGTCCCTCCCCTTTCACACTGCACATTGGAATTAATTCACAATGGTAATATAATGTGTGGAATGAAACTGTCATATTAATGCAGTGATTATAGTACAACATGTTTACTAATAATGTCTGGTATCGTAACACAATAAAATGCGTTAACTGAAATTGGTATATAAATGTTATTGGGGCACAATGCGTTCACTAATAATACACTGTATCTTGATGCAACACAATGCATTTGCAGCAGAATGTATTCTATTGATGCCAGTGCTGGGGATCCTAGAAATAGGACTATAAAACCCTTCTGAACTCTGGAAATATTACATTTTTACAAACAAAAGGCTGGCTGTTTTTGTACAGAAAAAAATAGGGTGTTGCAGTATCACTGCAGAATTTGCAGTGCAACACGGACTTCTCAATTGCCAGCAGCTATATGAAACACAGAACTCTGAATTAAATATGTCCTTATACTGTCCCTAAACTCTCCCTACCACATCTGGATTATCAGCTTGTCTCTGTAATTGCTTTTTGCAGTCATCACCAACACACATGCTCTAGGATCACAAGTTATGCTTAGAATGGCATCTCTTCAGCCCAGAGGCTAAAGGGCCTTCCAAAATTTTGCCTCTGATTAGCTCACAGGCTGTCCGCCTCTAAACCAATCAGAGCAGGACCCCTCCCAGGGTCATGTGATCCTCTATCTACATCCTTCCTGTTGTTTTCCCAACCAATTTTCAATGTAAAATGGTACGGGCACCATTTTGCTTGCTTCGTCTAAAGCCAATCTCTAAAACTTTATATTCGTTTGGCAGCAGATTTTTTGAGAACTTCTCAAAGAATTCTTTAATAGTTTAGAATTCATTCACTCCTCTCTACCTTGCATTACACCCTGGTCCATGAATATCACTGGCAAAACAGGTTTCCTCGGGGATCTGATAGACCAGAGAATGGATGGAACAGCACCAAGAATAGGGTATAGTACAGAGAATTGTGCAAGAACTGCAGAAACTCTAAGATTCTTGAAACAAGTTTTTTTTACAAAGAAATATATAGTCTTAAGGGTTATGGGAAAATACAATATGAACTATGACTTGCGATCTTCTAAAGATCAAACAGGCTGGCGGTTAAAGCCTCTGTACACTAGCTGAGCATTGGCCAGATTATAACAAGCGTTAGTACGAACACTCATTAGCAATGATCTGCCAGTGTAAAGGTGTTGTTTAATGCTAGTTCATCAAGTAATATGATTATTTGTGTGGTCACTGAAATCATTTGCCGGCAGCAGATCGTGCTGTGTAAAAACGTTCTGCTACCAGCAAACAATGATTCTGTATGGGGAGGAGCAATGGTATTAGTGCTGTCTCCAACCCATACTGTGAAGGAGATTACTCCATGTAAATGTAATGGTCTCCTTCACTGATAAGCAGGTGATTGTCGGGAAGGAATGCTTCCTTCCTGACAATCGTCTGCTAAATCTATAGGTGTAAATGGGCCTTTAATCTTAGGGTGCACTTTTGATCTACCACTAGTCACACATCACAGCTTATCTCCTTCAGGTCCATCCTTTCAGTTCCTTTTTACAGCTTGACCCTTCTTGCAGTCCAGACCAACTTTCAACCCCACTCTCCCTCGAAGTCACAGTGGCTGTCTCTTTTGCTCCGAGACACTCTACCCTAAGTAAAACAAAATGCCCTTCTTGTGGTTGTAGCCAAGCTGTGCATTCTATCAGTCACAGCATCACACGTCTGCACAGACTGTAACTTCTCAGAAGCAATACACTATGTCATGACACTGTCTCAGTACCTACTATCTACCATCATCCACAGGACTCCCCAACCTAGCCCCTGCAAGTACCCAAGAGCATGGTGTGCTGGGGCAAAAATCCCTTGCCACTATGCTGCTAACCGCCTTGAAATGCCCAAGTTTAAGGTGGTATTACACTGCCGGATGTTCAGGTAGTGCAAGTGCCGGTGGATGCATGTGGAAGGAACGGTTCCTACCACCACAATTGTTTCTCCCTCTTTCTGTTCTATTTATTATAGGCAGCACATCCCTTATTACACACGGAGATGTGGTGCTAATAATTAGGCATCTTTCAACTCAATGAAAGATGAACTTCAGCCAATGAAAGAACATAATGCATATGGACGCTTGCTCCTAAATAATTGTCCTTAAATTGTGCAATGTAATAGGGCCTTTACAGTGAACAGCACAAAACACAGCAAAATCACCAGTTGTCTATAATACAGTACATGCCCTCAAATCAGGGAACCGTTTAGACTTTGTGTTCATATTTCTTGCGAAGAAAATCATTGTAAGACAGTGATTTATGCAAATATCTCAAAATCACTGCACACCTTACAGAGAAAAGCGCCCCCACTCCTCACAAGCATGACTATGTAATTTCTCCAGTCTTTTGACAAGCACAGGTCAAGCAACTAATAGAGCAGGTATTGTCTTCTTATTCAGGTAAAAAAAAATATGTTTTTTTGTCTCATCACATCCATTAAAGAGCTGCTTTCTCATTGACTGAACAATTTAATCTTAACATTGGCTAAAATCCAGATATGTTCAAACGCGACTAGCTGACAAATATTCCATCTGCTGTAACATGCGTCTAATGATATGGGTGTCCATGGCAGAGCACGAGTTGCTGCTTTTGGCACTTTTCACGTATTGCTAATCATAACTGATGCCAGAGTTCACAATTCATTTTGCAAAGCGCACAGTATTTTCTGGTGGGGTCATGTCATTTGGGAAATAATGTGTAGGCTTGGTTTTGTAGTTTCTTCAATTCTGCTTATTTATTTAACCATCTTTATGTGCCTATGCCTAGTTTCCTGGATATATATTTAATGTATGTGACAATGGTTAGAGCTTAATCATTTTACTCAATTTTTAAGAAAATTGAGAACCGCACTCTAGTTTAACAGGTTCTGGTGCCAATCAAGGGCTGCGAGCAGCCGGTATACGTGTAGTAAAATTGAGGCACACAGTTTTGATTGTTGCAATTCAGAAAGAATTTATTCATTAATCCATACAGTAGTTTCATCCATTGGCCAAGTATTTGTTTTAATGGGTATGAACAGTATTCTTAGACCGGACGTTTCGGTCGCATTAGACCTTCATCTGCGGTCACATTTCTTATCTATGACAACATAATTAACATGTGTTGGATTAGAACTACTGAAACAATCAGGATAGATATATATACACAAACATATAACAGTAAGTCCAAAGAGTGGGTGCTAAATATCAATTATTTATGTGGAACGAGAAGTCCATAATGGGGAATTATATAAGTACTAGGTTCTTGATACATGTCAACCCTATATTATATGTCTATGATCATCAAAGGCAATGATAATATACGCAATACTGTTTCGTTTCTACTAGAGCACATAACTATATAGTGCCCCCCGAGCTTTTATCAGACAAATACTATTATTGCAAGTTCATTATTCATTATGAGCATCTTATTATAATATCATAGCACATTCTTCAAATATAATATTGCAAGTCTTCCAACATAACATTCATCCCTAGCGGCCATACCATGTATGTCATATAAAATACATAACAATTTCACTCCTTGCAGCCCGCTCTGTAGTTCTTGATGCTGGCCGAGCTCTCAATATAAATAGATCTGTAAGGAATAAAAGTTTTGTTAAAGGTAAGTTGTGTCGGCGGATACCTGTTCTGGCGGGTATAGAGACTTGTGGGGCGCTGGATGCGTGGCGTACGGATCGTGCTGCCGCAGTTTAAAATCGTATGGGCTAATGGTAGTTCCGGTCATGTGACCGGAAGTCACGTGACGCCTGGGACGAGCGTGTGCGTTCCACGGTGACGTCACCTGAGCGCTGCGTTCCAACATTCTGTACTATGAGGACGGCGCTAGATCTCGTCTTGGGAATAGGAGGTTTATGTTTATATCAATGTAAGGGGGAATTGGAGTTGTATATCAATGGGAATATGGCGATATAACTCAGAATGCAGAAAAGGGAGTACATACTATGTGAAAATATATAATATAATATATAGAGGATAATAGACTATAGGAAGCTATAGAAAAGGATATAAGAAGCAGGAAAAAGCAGGGTGGACAGGAAAAAAAAGCGAGGAAAAGAGGGGGGGGGGAGATGGTCTCACCCACACCCGATGCAGACAAAAATTATTCTCAGCGAGTCTGTGGAAAAAATTAAATGATGTTAAGACCATATTTTTTAACATTTGTAATGATACAATTATGCATTGATGAAAAAGTAACATTCGCGATTTAGACCATTAGGTGAAAGTGTCCCTAATTTGTGGATCCAAAATGCCTCCCTTTGTTTCAGGAGGAGTGTCCGGTTACCACCTCTCCTGGGTCAGTCTACTTGTTCCAGGATCGGGAAGCGAAGTTGCGAGATTTGATGTTTTTTGTCCGAGAAATGATATGGTATTGGTAAAAAGTTATGACCAAGTCTGATGGTTGATTTATGTTTGCTTATTCGGTCTCGCACATGCTGAATAGTCTCTCCAACATATGCAAGGCAGCATGGTCATTTTATCAGGTAGACTACATAACTGGATTCTTAGGCATAGAATCCTCGGATTGGAAAAGTCCGCCCGGTACGTGGATGTGTGGCGTATTCCCCTTTTATCACACTCGAGCATTGAGCGCAATGTAAGGAGGGATATGTGCCTTTTTGTCTGCTCCGTAAGTGGGTCTGTATCAATGGTTTAGTGAGACTCCCTATATCTGCCTTGACCAGTTTGTCCCTAATGTTAGGGGGTCTTTTGTAGGAACAGGGGTTGTTTAAACTCTTGTATCTCAGGATAGGCTTTGGCCAATAGCGGCCAATGTTGTTTAAAGGCCTGTTGTATTTTTGGCATTAAAGGGTGGTACTTGGTTACACATGCTATTCTCCCGTAGGGCGGTTGGTTGCAGCCTGCGCGTCTCTTTGCGTGTCTGACTTGTAGAAGACCAGAGCGTGTTATTAGGGCAATTGAAGCATATTTGATGGTCTGAATAGAATTTTTTTTAAATTTGGCGAATCAGACCCAAAACTTATTTCTAAATATTTGCTCATCTTTAGTATATATGTATAGTATTTCTGCTGATTTCTTGTTTTCCATATTAGATTGATGAACAGATGTTACTACATGTGTGAGTGATACAACATACCGTATTTTAAGTTTAAGGAGTTATCTCCAGTTGACCATTTGGCTTTGATGGATATAATAGTAATTACCGGTACTTATGTTTTTAAAGGAAGGGTTTAAAAGTGTGTGATAGACTATGATTAAGAACCAGCGAGTTTGAAACGCATATGCCATTGGTGTGGGCTCCTGTACCATGAAGTTAAAGTGTCTCAATAAAGTATCAATATTTTATTCAAGAGTTCCATTCTTCTGGATTATTCATTTGCACCAATATCTCATAGGACCAGTTCAAAAAGCCCAGGCCTTATTGGGTAACTCTTGGAGAGAGAACTGGATGGATATTTAGTTTTCAGGTTTCCGCTAAAAGGTGTATACAATACTCATATCTAATTTATGACAGCGAGCATTATCCCACAAAGCTTTCAAAGATTTAAAGAGATCAGCTACAATGAACTAATGATCTAACATGTATGAAGGAAATAGCTCTACAAGGTCACCTGAGGCAGCTGAATTATTGATGCACTATGATGCATTCATAGTGTAAAAGAAAACATTTCTTCATTTTCAGCATTTCAGAAAAAGGGAATTGAGTATTGAACTTTACAGCTTTACATTATTGCAGGAAACCTCATTAATATTCATCTAGACTCATGCACACTACAGAGATCTACTGCCTTTTTCCAAACAATTTGCTGTAGTGCTCGGCTCTCGCCTGCACAAAAATCTCATTTATTTAGAGAACTGTAACATTTATAGATGACATGAAGGCTACAGACTGTAATTTATACAATATCATAAAATGGCTCAGGCTGAGAAGATGACCTCCTAATTGGAGTCACACAAGTGTTCCATTAATACAGAAGAGTCCAACAAGAATTATTCCATTCTGCACCAGTAAGATGTCTAGTGCTTTGCAACAAATGGAAGACATACATAGATGGACTATAGTATGCAGAGGATTATGCTCCTGGTTTTCTAATGCCTTGGAAAAAAGATGGTAAGATGCATACATCTTGGGGTCCTCCTAGATAATACATAGTTTTTTAGGAGGAATTAGGCTTTATTAATATTAGTATGAAGTTACCTAAAAAATGCATCAACCACAGTATAATCCAGTTACACAAGCCATAGAGTACAATAATGAGATTCTGTCAGATCCGGCCACACTTACAATAAACCGGGAGGTACAGGTTTCACCATCCAGACTTGAAAAAGGAGTGTTGCAACTCCAAAACGCGTTGTCATCCCTTTTTAAAAAAAAGGTGTTTCGTATATATGCTGGGGTTGTGATATTGCGCAAAGTGGTGTCGAAATGATGCGGGCCAACTTTGTCTACGTTTTTCCCATTTTATGCTTTTGAGTCTCACTCCTCCAGAGGACTGGCAACCCCTTGAAGTGAGGATTGGACGACACCGGCAGCACCGACCATCTCCTAAACACATATCTTTACTAGTGTTGAGCCTATGTTTGCACAACACAATAAGGTGATCATAACCATTCAGTTTCACAACTATAAGTCAATACATACTACCCTATTATGGCATTTCCTATTTTTTTTTTGCCATATACTGTATGCTAAACTTACAATAATATGTTAAAAAACATGGGTCAAATTTTAGTGCAAATGCATGTCAAACCAAAATATTGAATTTTGTAATGCCGTACATAAGATGTCTAAAATTATTGTTCAGTGCACCTCAATATTTACTGTGCTACAGGTCTACTGAGATGCAAGAACAATGTAGAATCCTTTATCGGAAATTAATGCTATGACCTTTGTCAAACACAATTCCCAGACATTCAAATTAAAGTCATTCTAATATTGAATATATTAAAGGAACATTAACTGCCAGGTAAATGTGTAAGCTTTATGTGCATGACTAATGGACACTGACCAGTGAATGGGTCATAGAAGATATTAATAGAAATAGAGGAATTATGTCTCAGGAGAAGAGCATAGTATAATCAGGAACGTTGTGGCACACAGGATGTTTTTGCCGCGACTGGAAGTAGGGTTCCCACCCCTGCTTTGCAACATAATAGAAAACTCCAGTTCTGTTTGCGGTTTTAATTGATTGAATTTATTTGTGAGGCAGCAATTTCATATAGCGTCATATAACGTGACGTTTCGGCCACTTTAGGCCTTCATCAGACTGTGGTAAATAAGATATATAGTATAATGTTAATTACCATGTCGTGGACACATAAATCTAGTATAATCAAACATGATAGGTCACTCTTATACATGATACAAAAAACGTCTACAAAATTTGATATAAAGCATGATTATCATAGGATTAACATGATTGACATAAGGGGAAAAAAATAAGGGAAAAAAATATATAACTGTAGTAGTCATTGCAATTCATGCATAAAGTCTCTACAGTTCATCAAAAAAGTCCATCAAAGATTCCATAAAGATGCTGGTCATGTCTCCAGGTTTTTTGAAAGATATATGGAAAGAAATGTTCATCATCTATGAATTCATTATCCTAGCATCCTCAATATTGAGTAAATCATGGAAGTATAGACATGGAAATATAGACAGGGACGTACATCTGGTATAATAGTAATGCAGAGAAATTCCTCCAATTAATAGAGTATAGTATCATCGCAGAAAAGTCCAATGATCCATATAATAGGTAGGCTCTGGGATAGCAATAGGGGGAATATCTGTTTACCCATTTGGGTAGGTATGTAGAGATCCTGGCTGCAGACATATTGAGGAAAAAGATCCTGGCTGCAGACATATTAAGGACAAACAGAGGAGGAGAAGGAGGCATATCAACTAAGTAGATTGTAAGTATACCGAGTCCAGGACACTCACCTCAGGCTGCGCCGTGTATTAGAGGATGCATAGGAGGAGAAGGCGGTAGATATGCAGGGCTATGCCTGCTGTGGGGTAACGGAGGCCTTGCTGGGTATCGCGGCATGGTGGACTTTTATGTCAGCGTTCCGGAAGAGCCGCTTGCTCCCCACGCCTCGTTCTGACTCTAGCGCATGCGCAATGGCTTGCGATTGCGATCCAAGCCTCGTTTTGGAATCCGGTATGTGTAAGAATACTAGGTGCTGCCCAAACCTCATTTTGACAATGTATTGGCTTCGTTTTAAATGTGCATGTGTGTTTTAAGTGAAGATAGTGCATGATATTACGGAATTAGCAGTACTAGTGGCATAATAATCTGGTGTAAGCATTATAAAGTACGATACCATGTTGAAATTATAGCATTATAGTAATGGCATTATAATGTTATTGTACTACTACTCACCACATCAAGGTCCAATTTATCAACTACTAATATTATTTTACTCACCGCCAGAACCGGATAGTAAGCCCATATATTGTTATATTAGTGACTCCAAAATGTAAGGATACTATAGGATTATGGAATCTATGGGGGAAATAGGAGTACAGTAGTTATAGTTTTGCAATATGACAAGATGTTATACAGTCCATCTATATATCACATATATCCTAAAACATCCATATCATGAACATTTAATACCATGAACAATGCATATCATGAACGATGCATAACATAAATATTAGCGTGTACTTTTGACACATCAAGTGTGGTACTTGATGTGTGGAGGAAGAGGTGATAAAAGGAGTATATGTCATTGTGTCATGGTTAAAAAAAGGGGGGCGGGGAGAAATTCTATGTAAAGAGGATACGGGTAGGCGTGTGAATTTCAAGTGAACATTTGAATTTCATACTCCCTATTAAGGCCTTTGGGTTCAAGGGTATCCAGTGTGTGGATCCAATACGCCTCCCTTTTCTTTAAAAGTGTGGCACGGTTGCCACCTCTCCTCTGTGGACCTACATGGTCTATGACTTGAAAACGAAGTTGTGAAATGTTGTGTCCTGCAGTATCAAAATGTGAGGGGACCGGTAGTAGTAGATCTTTCCTTCTGATTTTAGATTTGTGTTGACATACTCTGTCTCGAATTTTTTGAGTGGTTTCGCCCACGTATAGTTTACCACAAGGGCATTTGAGTAAATACACAACGAATGAGGAGTCGCAAGTAAAGAAATTACGTATTTGATAGCTTTTGCCTGTGCGTGGGTGGAAGAATTGGGATCCTTTGAGTATGTGCGAACATTGGAGACAATGCAAACAGGGAAAAGTGCCTTGTTTAGGCGTCTGTAGGAAGGTTTGTCTGGGACCAATGGAGGCAGATCCAATGTCAGCTTTGACTAGGATGTCCCTTAGGTTTTTGGGTCGGCAGGCATTGGGTCAGGAGAAGAGCAGGCATTCAAGACAGATGCTAATAGGCCCATTTAGCATGCTAATTGATCCTTAGGTCAGAGCCTTTTTGACCATGTGGACAATTGACAACAAGAAGTGGGGCTTAAAGGTGTTGTGCGGAAATGTAAAGAATTGCTCTAATGCTCTGGTGGTCCCCACCAATCTTTGTTTACTTTGCTGCAGCAATGACGTGCCTGTCAGACTTGACTGCCACAGCCAATCACTGGCATCAGTGACCACATAATGTACATGGTGTACAGCGTGTCATCACTGAACCAAAGTAAACAAAGGCCAGTGGAGACCCCAAGAGTAGTGGTGCTGGGGACTTGAAAGGGTTTTCCAGGGAAACTGGCTGAGTAGGCCTTTTCTAGCATTTCTGTCTTGGTCAAGCTGGGGCCAGGAAGTGAAGAGAAATGGGGTCCGGAGCAGCAGTAGTGGGGAATCAGTAGAGGTGAGTAATGATTTTTTTTATATTTAACCAATGCCGGCCCACATACTTGCTGGAAAACTTTATACATTTAAATTCCTGCTCATTCTGGGCTTTGTCAAGGAGGCGGTCCTATCAGTGACTGTATACACAGTCATAGAAGGAAGTATGTCAATCACAGATAAGACCGAGTATTGAACTTCAACGCCCACCAAGAGCAGGAATTTAAATGTATAAGCTACAAGTTATACTGAATCTTTTTACCCACAAAGCCATATATTAATCTGATCAGCTCCCCCTTCTTCAATGTCACAGGTTCCCTTTAAAGGTGATTATTAGCCATTGGCTTTTTATTTTATAACATTCTTTGCTGTTAGATCTTTTTTTTATTCTGAACATTCCTTTTAAATGCTAGGGCAGCGAGCTCCTGAGGAGCCGGGGCAGAGAATGGGAATGGCAGTGGCCTAGATGAGATGTAGTGTCACGGTATACTACCTTAGACCGTCGCTCTCTGGGGTTCAGTGCAGTGAAAAGATTATGTGAAGGAAACAGGCAGGTATAAGAGAAGGCCAAACGTCTTTCTTTCCTGAGTGCAAAGGATAACTTGTGGCATCTCCAGCAGTTAGTAGTCACAAGGTGCAGTTTCTGTCACTAGATGATGAGGTATGGTGGCTGGTTAGATGGCAGACAGTAGCACTTGAGGATAGTCCTTCTCTCTCCTGATTTCCCTTCACTAGCACTTGGCACTGGTGGCTATACCTTATGTGACCACTTGTGCAATGCAGGATTTTGCATGTGCCTGTCCTGATTTGTGGTAATAAGTGTCTTAGGCCCTGTTCACCTTTCATTTTAGCTGTACATCAAGCAGCTACATGTAGACATAAGGTAGAAAACATGCACAAACGTATGCAATTTTGTGTCCATTTTTTTTCAAAAAAGTATACATTTTTGTAAAACCTTTCTAATTTTAAATAAAGATTTTGAAAATGGCTGCAATGAGCAGTTGAAACGTTGCCTGCTGGATATTGGGTTAAATAAGCTTCACTTCTGCACTGGAGTTCTGCTTCCTTCTATTGATTTGTAGTGATGAGCGGCATAGGCAATATTCGAATTTGCAATATTTAGCAAATTTTTAGCCAAATATTTGCCATAAATTCGTAAAATCAAGAATTTTGCTCTCCAGTCATTATTTACTTGATTGCGAAAATCGGCAATGTAATATATTTGCGATAAAAATTCGCAATTAGAATATTCGCAATCAACACTAAGGGGTGGGCAACTTTCCTATTGGTTGCTAGGGATGTTGCTAAGTGCCGATATTCGTGATAAATTCGCGATTAGAATATTCACGATCAACACTATTCACGAATACGAATATATAGCACTATATTATAAATATTTTCAAATTCTTGAAATGGCAATATTCGCGATTCAAATTTGCGATTCGAATATTCACACTCAACACTATTGATTTGTGGATTAAACAGATATGTTTAATGGATGGAAACATATGGGGTCATTTATCAAAATGGTGTAAAGTAGAACTGGCTTAGTTGCAAATAGCAACCATTCAGATTCCACCTTTCATTTTTAACAGCTCCTTTGGAAAATGAAAGTTGAAATCTGATTGGTTGCTATGGGCAACTAAGCCAGTTTTACTTTACACTAGCTTGATAAATGACCCCAATATTGTCTTACGTTTCCATCCATCTCCCATTCACTGCAATTTTAAAAAAAGCATATATTTCTATACTTTTTTTTTTTTTTTTTGCTGTACAGAAAATGTGGTTTGCTACATTATTCCGTCCTAAAAAAAACTTACAGAATCAGAAACATAAACAATGACAAATGGAGTGAAAAGGGTGCCCAATTATAGTCTACAGGTACGTCAAGCCATACGTTCCTTTATGCTTTTTCTGTTTACAAGCGTATCCACTTGACGTACAGCAAAAACGAGATGTGAACAGCCCTTGGCTTGTTATCCCTTCCCCTTGCAGCAGAGTCTGTATAGCTGTAGTGCTGATCACTCTGCTGACTTTGTACACTGTTACAGTTCTTCTGGTGGCCTGGGACCCTTCAGTCTCCCTGGAGTAGTGGTCCTCACAGACGAGTTGCCTTTGTAGTCCCAGGGCTCTTGGAGTGAGGGAGCAGATGGACATGTTCCCTCACTCCAGGCTTGTTCAGCTACTTCTCCCTAGAACTCTCTAAAGCGCTCTTTCCTGGAAGTAGGACCAGCCCACTCCTACCAAGAGGTGAAGAATGGAATGGTAAGTTCTATTCTTTATGCCAACTATACCTTATCATTGCTGAAGCATACAGCAGGTATATAATATAATACAACATTAGTACAAAATGTAACAAACAATTGCAGATACCCTATGGGGTATTGCAGTAGAGAGATACATAGATGCCTGATGAACAATTTGCATAGTGTACAACAGGCATCCTCAAACTGGGGCCCTCCAGCTGTTGCAAAACTACAACTCCCAGCATGTCCGAACAGCCTACAGTTATCAGCCTACAGTAGGGCATTGTGGGAGTTGTAGTTTTACAACAGCTGGAGGGCAGCAGTTTGAGGATGCCTGGTGTACAAGCTTCTTTATGGATATCAATCTACCTTGATCACTACCAATATCATTCATATAAGACTTTCCATTACAAACAGTATAAGAAATTCTAATTTCTGAATAGTTAAAGTGATTGTCCAGTCATGGCCTAAAAAATGCAAAAATGTAAATCACTACTCCATTAATCAACTACATTAAACGAGTTGTCCGGTTCTCTATATTGATGACCCATCCTCAGGAATGATCATCAATATCAGATTGGCCGGGGCACCTCCACCAATCAGCTGTTTGAAGAGACCACAACTCTTCACTGTTTGCCTGCTATCTATCAACATTGCAGCAGCGAGCAGCGTAATTACAGCTCCTCTGTCCCATTCAATTGAATGGTACAGAGCATATGTTACACTCTTTTTTATTCAAGTGAATGGGCCGGAGAAGCTGTAATAACACTGCTCACTGCTGGAATGTCGATGGTGAACATGTAAACAGTGGAGAGAACGCAGCGCTCATACAAGCGCTATGGTGTCTGCAAACAGCTGATCGGCAGGGGTGCTGGAAGTCAGACCCCGGACAATCTCATCAGTTGTTTCAGGCTGCTGCTCTCTGTGCAGTGTCATAACTAGAACTGGCTGGGCCCCACAGCAAATTTTTGAATAGCCCCTCCCCACTTGGTCCCCTTAATGCAGACGTCTCACAGCATTAGGTCATAGTGCGCTTCTACGTACCGTCCTGAAGCAGATGACCAGGAATTGGTGAGTAATACCAGTGCTCGGACTAGGAGCACCATACTCACCACTCCCTGGGCCCTGAAAATAAATCCATCTGTCCTCCTCCTGGGCCCCTTCCTGATTCTGGGTCACAGTAGCAGCCACTTTTTCTGCTTCCATGTTAGTATAACACAATCACTGTGAAGTCATTGCATGGAGACCTATTTCCAATACAGGCTACTAAATCACCAGTAAGAAAACAAGGATTATCTGGTACCTGCAAGACATGCTGAGGGGGAAGCCTTGCTAAGGGGGAGTCTGGAGGGTCACTTTAAAGGAGTTGTCTCACTTCAGCAAATAGCATTTATCATGTAAAGAAAGTTAATACAAGGCACTTACTAATGTATTGTGATTGTCCATATTGTCTCCTTTGCTGCCTTGATTCATTTTTCCTATTATCACAGAGCACCTTCACCAGTATAAAACTTAACCTTTACTGATATTAGTTAAAATTATCCCAAAAATGTGCCATACAAAGCAATATATTAATTATGCTGGGTAGGCTAAGGAGGGAGGAAAAAACCTCACCCTTACACTCGCCCTACAGACTAATGGCGCTACCTATCAAAACAGAATGGCCGCCCCGATAGCGATCCAGTGACAGGAACCTCCTTATCAACCCTATATGTCCCTGACAAGGGATAGATACCACCACCCAAGAAAAGATCTATTAAAACTACTGTCCGGTGTCGATTGTCAGTGGTCAGAATATACATGAAAAATAATGATACCAAAATGAATAATATTATCACACATACAGTTGTGTTCAAAATGATTCAACCCCCTCTGAAATTGAGTGTTTTGGCCAGTTTGACATTGATTTTGATCATTTCAGTCATCTTGTGTACAATTAAATCAAAGAGGCACTTGTAAGTCAGACAAGTATTAAGCAAAGACCTTTGCTGTATTTGTGGGAGGGGAGGCTGATTACAAGGCTAGTTATAGGCACCTGTGGGCCCAGGCTGGCTGGTTACTAGGCTATTTATAGGCACCTGTGGGCCGAGGCTGACGCCGATTCAGCTGATTTCACTAGCTCTGGGTCAGCTCTAGGATACAGAAGCATGGTGTGGAGGCTCCTTACGGCTGGGCGATGGCAGAATGTCTCAGGAGGGCACTGGTATTCATGGTAGGATCGGAGTGGTTTGCACGGGACCCACGCTGCGGTCTGCAACATGTAGCGCTCTGGGATGAAGCAGAGTTTGGGCGCTAAAGGGCCGAGCATTGGTTGTTAGTGGGCTCAAGCTATGCACGCTGTGTTTTGTGTATCAATGGTTGATTTAAAAAAAAAAAAAAAAATGCAGCAGCATCATGTGGAGGCTCGTTCACACCTGGGCATCGGCAAAAAGGGCCAGGCGAATGCTGGCACTCACTGTAGAATTGTACTTATTGGCACGGGACCCACAGTGCGTTTTGCGATTCGCAGTTCTCTGGGTCAAAGCAGAGTTGGGTGCTAACAGTCAAATGACGGTTGTTAGTATTTTGTCTAGCTGTTTAGGGGCTTGTTAGGGGCTATTGCATATAGTTATTGGTGTAGCATGCGCCTAGAGTAGGTATGGTCGCATGTTTTCTGATATCGGTTCATACGTAAAAAAAAAAAAAAAAAAAAGTGTTTTCCTATTATCTGTTTTACATGTGGGGGCACATCCGCAGTTAAAGCCAGACATGCAAGGTGTTGGTGGATGTATATCAGTGGTCTGTATATGGGGACACAAGCAGATCGGTCAAGGCGCCGGTATTTGAGTACTGATGCTCTGGTAAGTGTGTTTAATCTATAAACTGTATGTTATGGGCACACATGTGTCAGCAGTTCTGTGCTAGGTTTATAAGTGCACTATGTCGATAAATTAGCGTTGCATCATGGGTTATATTCAAACACGTTTATATTTTCTTAGATGGCGTTGTGGTGACTCATTTAAAAAAAAAAAAAAAAAAAAACCTGTAGCATTATGTGGAGGTTCGTTCGCGCCTGGGTAATGGCAGAAGGTGCCAGGCGAGTGCTGGCATTCACGGTAGGATCGGACTTGGTTACACGGTTAGTGACTTGTAGCGCTCTGGGGCGAAGGAGGTGGGGCGCTTATGGTCGAATGATCATGGTTAGGTTCGTTACCTTCAAAAGCTACGTCCGTCTGTCTGCATTTACATTTTGTCCTATACTCCATTCACTACCAGAGCTGCGTTCATGCGTTTGCTGTTGCATCACATTAATACTCTGCTCACTTCAGATTGCATTCATACGGCTGCGTTACACCTTACTCTTCATGCTCAGAGCTGGGCCCATACCATGTTTTAGGCACCACTCACATCCAGAGCTGCATTCACCCACCTGTTCTTACATCAGATGTTATATTCTGCTTCCACTTAAAGCTGTATTTTTCCCTTTCATTGCTACATCATGGTTACTCAGTATTTTCACTAGGGCAGTCAGCACACTGCTCTGATACCGCTTTCTTTCAGGTTTACGTTTCTTTCCTCGCTGGTTGTTACATTCCATAGGCCTACTTTTCTGTTTCACTTCGGTGAAAAAAAAAAAAAAAAAAAAAATTGGGTGCTGTTCTTTAGTCCTGGTTCGCATTCACTCAGACTGGTCTCCTGCCCCAGCTCACCATACAGTCCCTCAGCGGTCAGTGGGTTAATAGGAGTAAGTTTCCTACTATGTTTTACAAGCTGTTTACGCGTTGTCACGATTAGGGTCTTCTCTTAGCGAATTGTAATGCCTCTGGCTCTTTTCTCCCATCTGTTCAATTTTACGGTTGGTTTAATGTCTACCTAGGCACGGGGTTCGGTTCACTATTGTCTATGCATATCCCATCAGGTCTGGCTCACATTTTAATTACTTATCGTCACTGTAATGTCATCTAGTTCAGTCTTGGCTTCGGGGGCCCGATGACTGCTTCAGCCTCATGGCTCCGCGGGGTCTATGACCGTTCTTCACGTTATTCGTTAGGGGTACAATATGGTTGTAAGCTGGTTAGTGTCCTAGGTTACTGTCGAAGGGGGTCATGGTTATGCGAGTCCCCTAGTCATACTGGTACTGCTTAAGTGGTTTAAAAAAAAAATTAAAAAAAAAATTAAAAAATAAAAAAAATTAAAAAAAAATAAAAAAAAAAAATAAGAAAAAAAAATAATAATATTAAAAAAAAAAAAAAATTAAAAATTGCCATAAGTTTCGCATTCAGGGCTACGCCATGAGTCTCTGACGCATGGCTTCTCCGTTTTAATTTGACACGCATGGCCCCGCCATTAGTGTCTCTCGCGCATGGCCCCGCCATTAGTGTCTCTCGCGCATGGCCCCGCCATTAGTGTCTCTCGCGCTTGGCCCCGCCATTAGTGTCTCTCGCACAACTCCGCCATTCGAGATCGGCTGCGTGGTCCGCCACAGTAGGTTCCATGTCTATTTCTGCCTTCAGGCCCGCTCGCATGGCTCGGTCAGCTGTGGCTCGCAATACAATTCTTCTTGTGGAGGCTCGCATGCATGGCTTTTGGGCATTAGAATCTAACTCACATTATTGTTGGAGGTTCTTGCTTCCCTCGCTCCCCGTTGTTACTTTTCTCTTGCCCGTCCTTGCATTATAGACCCATTCTCCCAGGAAGCTGACCCTGTGGTCTCATTTTTTCACGTTTCTCAAATTTCGGCTCTCAAAGGGTTGTTCAGGAAAAAATAATACTATGGCATCAGTTTCGTCCACAGGGAGTCCTCTCACCCTCTCACCACTACATGTGATTTACGAAGTCTGTCACGTCTACAGACTAATAAGTCCTGTCTCACCACTACAGGCGATTTACGAAGTCTGTCACGACTACAGACTAATAAGTCCTGTCACGACTACAGGCGATTTACGAAGTCTGTCACGACTACAGACTAATAAGTCCTGTCTCACCACTACAGGCGATTTACGAAGTCTGTCACGACTACAGACTAATAAGTCCTGTCACGACTACAGGCGATTTACGAAGTCTGTCACGACTACAGACTAATAAGTCCTGTCACGACTACAGGCGATTTACTGAAGTCTGTCACGACTACAGACTAATAAGTCCTGTCACGACTACAGGCGACTTACGAAGTCTGTCACGTTACTGACACGATAAGTCCTAAGCGCGACTACAGGCACAGCATACGTAGTCTATCATGACCTTAAGCTTGTCCTGTCATAGCGGCAGGCATTGGGTGTACATTATGTCTTCATTACAGACATGCTTACTTCATCGTCAAACTCGGGCTGAGGGTGTTGGTGTCGCACCTAGTTTCTGGGTACCGGTCTATCATCCAGTGGTAGGTACAATAATAAGGCACAATATACGTAGTCTGTCACGTCTATGGACTCAACAAGTCCTATCACTACTGTAGGTGCAGCATACATAGTTTATTACGACCTTAAGCTTATTTTCTGTCACAACTGCTAGTATGGTGGGTATGTTTTTGTCCTCATTACAGGCAACATTAGCTCGTTAATTGGATCAGCCATGTACTCGTGCTTATGGTTCCCCAGGCCTGGTGAGTCTACACATTTCACTTAATCCATTACTAGAGTTAGACGGCATCCGCCATCTTCTAACTTTTGGGTCCTTTATAAAAATAATAATAATAATTAAAGCGGTGGTCGGGGAATAAGTATAGGTGAAGTATTTTGCTACTATTAACAGGGCCCTTGGCGAATGGTTGGACTTCAATTAGGCCCTTCCATCAGATTCACCATTGTTGTTTTAGTCTGCAGCTCTCAGGATTCAGACCGTCTCGTAATATGTTCATATGTTGTTCAACATAGGAGTAAATCGTTTCTGATTACCAACCACTCTTTCAAAAGCATCAACATTTAGCTACCTCCAAGAACGACGTGCCGGCGCACGTGACAAAGAGGTAAGGTACATAGAAGTCTCTGTGGTACGTACGGTATATTCCGCACCTTCATCGTGTAGTGTCTTTGCGTTCAAAGTGGGTGTCGTAATGGTATGTATATGTTTTGCTCTAAACTAAGGTCTGCTCTTTTTGGCCCCTTTAGGCTGCCCTACCGCAGCAGTTATGGCACAATTCTACTGCTTGTTGTAGATAGGTTACATACACCTTTCTGATAGCCGATCCGACCACAAGTATTAAGCAAAGACCTTTGCTGTATTTGTGGGAGGGGAGGATGATTACAAGGCTATTTATAGGCACCTGTGGGCCCAGGCTGACGCCGATTCAGCTGATTTCACCCACCCACCCACACCATCTTACAGTCACTTCATATTAGGGTGGCCCCCTTTAGGCTGCCCTACCGCAGCAGTTATGGCACAATTCTACTGCTTGTTGTAGATAGGTTACGTACACCTTTCTGATAGCCGATCCGACCACAAATATAACATAACATTTATAATGAAATAACCACAAATGTCTTTTCTGTGCTCACATCATTATCAGTTTTATTCAACCCCCAAGTGACATTCAATCTTAGTACTTAGTACAACATCCTTTTCCAGTTATAACAGCTTTTAAACGTGAAGCATAGCTTGACACAAGTGTCTTGCAGTGATCTACGTGTATCTTCGCCCATTCTTCAAGGGCAAAAGCCTCCAGTTCGGTCGCATTCTTAGGCTTGCGCGCTTCCACTGCTTTCTTTTAGTCCCACCAGAGGTTCTCAATCGGATTTAAGTCTGGTGACTGCGATGGCCACTTCTAAATGTTCCAGCCTTTAATCTGCAACCATGCTCTAGTGGACTTGGAGGTATGCTTGGGATCATTGTCCTGTTGAAAGGTCCAAAGTCTCCCAAGCCTCAGGTTTGTGACGGACTGCATCACATTTTCATCCAATATCTCCTGGTACTGAAGAGAATTCATGGTACCTTGCACACGCTGAAGCTTCCTGTACGTGTAGAAGCAAAACAGCCCCAAAGCATGATTGACCCCCGCCATGCTTCACAGTAGGCAAGGTGTTCTTTTCTTCATAGGCCTTGTTCTTCCTCCTCCAAACATAGCGTTGATCCATGGGCCCAAACAGTTCTAATTTTGTTTCATCAGTCCACAGAACACTATCCCAAAACTTTTGTGGTTTGTCCACATGACTTTTGGCATACTGCAGTCGACTCTTCTTATTCTTTGGAGACAGCAAGGGGGTGCGCCTGGGAGTTCTGGCATGGAGGCCTTCATTAAGCAGTGTGCGCCTTATTGTCTGAGCTGAAACTTCAGTACCTGCATCTGACAAATCTTTTTTTAGTTCCTCAGCAGTCACACGGGGACTTTTCTCCACTTTGCGCTTCAGGTAGCGCACAGCAGTTGAAGTCAGCATCTTCTTTCTGCCACGACCAGGTAGCGTTTCAACAGTGCCCTTTGCCTTGAATTTGCGAATGATGCTTCCTATGGTGTCTCTTGGTATGTTTGACATCTTTGCAATCTTCTTATAGCCATTGCCCTTCCTGTGAAGAGAAATCACCTCTTCTCTTGTCTTCCTGGACCATTCTCTTGACTTCCCCATGTTTGTAAACGCACCAGTAAATGTCTAGAAGGAGCTGAGTATCACAGTCATTTTAAATCTGCCTAATTGGTGCTTATTATGCTTGATTGCTGCTCCTTGACATCCACAGGTGTTTTCAATACCTGATCGAAAACACTTGAATGAACCTCTGTTCTTAAGAGTGGTCGTCTTTAAGGGGTTGAATAATCATGTCAATGAAGAAATCACAAAACAAACATTTAATACTGTATTACAAAAACAATTGATGTCATTTTAGTTGCATTTGGTTCTTTAAAAAGTCCTTGTAAGATTTCATTCTGAACACAATTTTAAATGTACACTAAAGTCCCTAAAACTCTTTAAAGCATTGGGGGTTGAATCATTTTGAACACGACTGTAGTACACATACTGTATGCTCCTATTTTATCAGGTGGTGTCCCTATAGGATCACCAACATACCAGCGGAGCACGTGTCATATGTCCCAGGAATGCAAACTTTGTTCCGACGCATTTCTCTGAACCGTTCTCTGGCGTCAGTTCATCAAGGGACCACATTTTACAAAAAATATTTAATCATGCTTGAGGGTTCTCACGAAGTTGTGACAGAACTACCCTACTAACCCGGTGGCCGGGACTGGGGGAGGTCACATAGTCCAGCACTTTTTCCTATAGTGTTCAAGCACAGCCACTGCTGATGGTATTGCAGGGTGGTTGTAACCATGGAAACAAGCAGTGTAGAATGTGATGGAAAAAATATTCAAGCCAGCAAAGGAGACAATATGGATAATAATACATTAGTAAGTGCCTTGTATTAACTTCCTCTACATGATAAATCCCACTTACTGAAGTCAGACAGCCCCTTTAAGCTTTATCTTCTTTGCCTTTGCATCTATTGACAATTCTTTGTGTCCTGATTTAGAAATCCGCTGTTCTAACACACAATAAGGGACAATAAAGCAGTCAGCTACAATGTCACTTACATACTATGTTATTTTTCGCTCCTAGATTTGTAGTTTAATCTCAGCATCCTACCATAGTGTATTGGATTTTCCTAGATGTGTTTTTTTTCTTTCTACCTTCTGCTCTTCAAGAGAATATTGGAGATGCCATTTCATGTATTCTTCCCTCTTGTGTTTCAGAAGAGACAGGGAGTAAAGGATAAAAAAAGCGTGTACAAATTGCATTAAGAGAATTATATCTAATGTATGAAGGCTTCGGTAGTCTTGGATACACAACATATTCATTTAAAGGGGTTCTGCACTTTGTTTAAACGGATGATCTATCCTCTGTATAGATCATCAGCATCTGATCGACGGGGGTCCAACACCCGGGACCCCCGCCGATCAGCTGTTTGAGAAGGCAGCATCGCTCCAGGAGCGCCGCGGCCTTCTCACTGTTTACCGCCGGCCCAGTGACATCACGACTAGTATCAATTGGCCTGGGCCTGAAGTGAACAGAGCTTAGCCACGCCCAGGCCAGTTGATACTAGTCGTGATGTCACTGGGCCGGCAGTAAACAGTGAGAAGGCCGCGGCGCTCCTGCAGCGATGCTGCCTTCTCAAACAGCTAATCGGCGGGGGTCCTGGGTGTTGGACCCCTGTTGATTAGATGCTTTCGAAAATGAAAGATAGAATCTGATTGGTTACTACGGGCAACTAAGCCAGTTTTCCTTTACACCAGTTTTGATATATCTCCCCCATGATTTGTTTGTAATATATCATTTCAACTACAATTTTAGATAGTATAGATACTGTTAGATAGTATTCTTACTATTTATCACCTATTCTGTAAGCACTGATTTAAGAAGCCATGGCTGCAGGCAGGCAAAGAATAGGGAAAGGATTATGTGCAGTGTTGAGGCTCATGCACATTATCTTGTTACAAATGCAACCATCTTTTGAGGTGTACAGAGCCATAATATGCACCCATTGATATATATGGGTCCCTGTAACACCCATTGATGTCTAGGGGGCCCTATTTTGAAAGAGCAGCAGCCATTTTAAAGGGGTTTTCCAGGATTTTACTATTGATGACCTATCTTCAGGGTAGGTAATAAATATCAGATCGGCGGAGGTCTGACACTCGACACCCCCTCCAGTCAGCTGTTTGAAAAGAAGACTGCACGTGTGCAAGCGCTGCCTTCGCTCCATTGTTTACCTGCTTGCCATCGACATTGGAGCTGCGAACAGGTGTAATTACAAGACACCGTCCCATTCACTTCTATGGGACGGCTCCTTCCTATTCAAGTGTATAGAAACGAGCCGTCCCATAGAAGTGAATGGGAATGTGTCTTGTAATTATACCTGTTCATCACTGCGATGTCGACGGAAAGCAGGTAAACAATGAAGGGAAGGCTGTGCTGGCATGGAGCGAGGCCTTCTCTTCAACCAGTTGATCGGCGGGGGTGCCGGGTGTCGGACCCCCACCCCTTTGATAATAATGACCTATCCTGAGGACAGGCCATTAATATTAAAATCCTGGAAAACCCCTTTAAAAATGGCTGCTGCTCTTTCAAAATTCCTTCCTATGTTGCTGCAGTCTTGCCTACAAGTCCCAGAATACTGCTGTCTGAAGGGAGAGAGTGTACATGAGGGTGGGCATTTCCTCCATAATGTTGTTTCCACCCACTGATCCTCCTCATGGCAGTCTGTATTCTCATCAAAAAACGTATTTGATTAAAATAATATGTTTAATTTCCTAATATAAATGAGCTTATAGAATAGTTAACATAGATCTATGCATTTGCTGGTTGTTTCATTTGTTAAGTGTATGTTTGTGTGGGCTGGCATGTTTGTCGACCGCAAAGTGTCATCATTCGACAAATGTGATACAGTTAAACATGGCATAGATCTAACAGCCATCTCTCTTCTCTCTATACCCTGATTGCTGTACATCTCATCCTACATAATCCTAATTAATCCTCACATCTGGTATATGCATCTTTTAGTAACCCTGATCGTTGTACATCTCATCCTGCCTAATAACTCTGCTTGCTGTACATCTCATCCTGCATAATCATCCCTTATGGTATATATGACTATGGTATGTGACGTGATCTGGTCGCATGGTCTTGCGGCCTAGCGATTCTAAGCATTCCATGCTGGTGTGGAGGAGGAGCTGGAGCAGATGACTATCTTCATTCAGACTTTGCCTGTCGTTTGGAGCTGCACAGGAAGGAGAGAAACTGGCTTCCTGGGGAAGACATAAGTGTAAGGACAGCATGGTTGGTCCTATATAAGTCACATGATGCAGTAAGTGAAAATGAAGGTGTACATTTCTGTATAAACTAAGCATCTAAAAATGTAACTTTATTAGTAAAGGTAGTTTAATATCTAGTTCAAATGAAAGTGTGAAAAAAATACGAGAGTGCTTCTATAACATGGTGCACACGTAACTCATTTAGAAATTCTTATTTTCCTTGAACTTACAACTAATATCTGGATTCTGCATCCTTTTCCCACTAGAAATCACAGTGACCTGAATGAAAAGATGTTCAGCTAGGTCTAGATGCTGCAGACTAGGTTTAGATGCTGCAGGTATTTTTAGCTTCACTCAAAGGCTGGATGAGGGTGTACCGCTGTCAGAAGATCTATAGGGTTGGCAGCGAGACAACGGAGGCAGTAGAGAGAGGGCTTTGAAGGTCCTAGTGCGTCACAGCTGACAGTAAGGCAGCGGCAGTAAGTGGAGCTCAGCTGTGAGCAGCAAGGAACAAGCTTGTTAAAGGAAACCTGTCACCGGCGACCTCCCTATCCAGCTGTTTGCATAGACAAATAGCTGTGGTTCACCTGATTTTCTTTTGTTGATCTGAGGCTCCATTCCTGAGTTATGATACCTTTTCTTAATATACAAATTAGGACTTCAGTGCAATGGGGCAACACCATTGTAGTTTTTGCACTAAAGCTTTACTCATTTCTATGTCCAGCCTCTTCCTCACTGCTTTGCCACTACCCGGCCCTGTCAATCTAAGCAGCGAGAGAGGGGTTGGACATACAAAGGAGCGGAGCTTGGGTGCAACAAGAGCAAAGCTGACACCCTCGTTGCACCAAAGGCCTAATTTAAATATTAAGAAAAAGTATCAAAGCTCAGGAAAGGGGCTTCGGATCAATCAAAGAAAAAAAGCATTCTAATTAGGGTATTTTCACATTAGCGACATGCAGTACTTTTAGTCCGGCTGCCTCTCGCCGTGCGCTGCCGTTCTGCCGCCGGAACTCGCCCCCGCCCCAATTATAGTCAATGGGGACGGAGCGGCAGTCCGGGGGCACACTTGAACTAGTGGCAGGACGGATCCGATAGGCGGATCACCCGCCGGGACAGCTTGATCGACCCCCTGCCGCTAGTGTGAAAATAGTCTCAGCTGAACCAAAGTTACTGTATCCAAATAGCTGGATAGGGAGGTCTCTCGCGACACATTCCCTTTAAAGAGTTTTACCCACAAAGGTGCTGTTGACAAAGGACTGCTCTGAAGGTAAGCGCTAGAAATTTATAGGGTCATTTATCAAACTAGTGTAAAGTAGAACTGGTTTATTTGCCCATAGCAACCAATCATAGTTCACCTTTCATTTTCCAAAGGAGCTGTCAAAAATGAAAGGTAGAATCTGATTGGTTACTATGGGCAACTAAGCCAGTTGTACTTTAAACCAGTTTGATAAATGACCCTCTTAATTTCTAATTATTCTTGTTTTCCCCCTTTTTTTTTCCAAGAGCCGACCTGGGAAGTAAAATAAAACCTACCAACTAGTTTTGGCTCAGACATCCAAGATATATCTATCTTGTTTAGATAATTATGTGCTGTATCGTCTGCCATGTTATAGCGTAAAGGGATTGTCCAAGATTAGAAAAAGGATATGATTTGTTTCTAGAAACGGCACCGCTCTTGTTTATGGGTTGGTTCTGGTATTGCAGCTCAGCCCCATTCAAGTAGCTATTACAGGATCTGTTATTTTTTACATGATCATGAACTGTTGATTCATTCATTTTTGCTCAGTTCTCCTTTTAAACTAAGCATTGTTCCAGAGCTAGACTGATTTATCCTCCCTAAACCTGCGACCACGGAGCACATTCCTTTGGATAAATTCCCATGGAAGTATATGCCGTTTATCACCAGCAGGAGTACTGTCTCTCTCTGAGGGAAATTTATCATCTGAGCGTGTGTTCGGGGGAGGGGGTGGGGGGGGGGCGGTTGTGCCAGATGTTGTCTTTTTTTTGTGCTGCTGCAATTTGCAACCAATATATCAAAGGGTTATTATATGTGGTAAATTTGTCACAAACTTCATCTGTTTTGGGTTTCTGAGAAAAGTAAAATAATCATTTAATGGCATTCCTTCCCTGAAGTAAAAGTCATATGGGGTCGTTGGTGTAAAGAAGAACTGGCTTAGTTGCCCATAGCAGCCAATCAGATTCCACCTTTCATTTATCACAGCTCCATTGGAAAATGAAAGGTGGAATCTGATTGGTTGCTATGGACAACTAAGACAGTTCTACTTTACACCAGTTTAATGAATGACCCCAATAATTTCTAAATCTATCAGAAATACACCGCCCACACCACGTTCACAACGGTGCAGAGAACAAGGGAATGGAGAGAAGTGAAAAACACTATGAAACAAGTGCAAACTGCTTTACTCTGCAAAGTGACACTGATAGGCTTAAGTTATGCCAAAAAAGTGCCACCGCTACAATGATAAATTTCCCACCTTTGTCTTCATGGTTTTGATGATGGCTTAACCAGCAGAAAGGCTACAAGTACTGCACATATTTTAATTTCTTAATAAATCTTTATAGCAGTCAAAAGTACTGTACAAATGTAGTCATACTGAACTGTAATCCTCCGCATAGACCCATAACTTAATGATAAAATTCTGACTGCCATGATGAGGTGGAGCTCAGGCGCACAATTCATATAGTTTCATCATTGAGTTAAATGTGTATACAGTATTCAGTAACATCATGGGCCGTCCATATCTGTAGCTGTAGGGACACAGAATTTTATTATATACCGATGTAACCATTTCCAACTTGACACATTAAATGAACAATTGCAGTGACGTTTAATTTGATAATGCAAACTTTTCAATATGAAAAAAAAAGAGTGGACATGCCCTTTAAGAAAGCGCTTCACAAGGTGTGAGGCGTGCCGTAGCTCACTGACAGGGGTTGTGTCACTTAAGCAACTGGCATTTATCAAGTAGAAAAAGTTAATACAAGGCACTTACTAATGTATTGTGATCGTCCATATTGCCTTCTTTGCTGACTGGATTCCTTTTTCCATTATATTGTACACTGCTCGTTTCCAGGGGTTACGGCCACCCTGCAATTCAACAGTGGTAGCCGTGGTTATACACTATAGGAAAAAGTGCCATCCTCTTTGGTGGCCAGGACAGTGGGAGCGCTCATAGGCTAGTGCTATTTTCTATAGTGTACAAGCATGTCCACCGCTGCTGGATTACAGGTGGTCGTAACTCCTGGATATAAGCAGTGTATAATGTGATGGAAAAATGAATGAAGCCAGCAGAGGAGTCAATATGGATAATAATACATTAGTAAGTGCCTTGTATTACCTTCCTCTACATGATAAATGCTGTTTGCTGAGTGAGACAACCCCTTTAAGAACAGACTGTCATACTGCCAGGGGAAAAGAGCACCATGACGGTATAATTGCATGCAGCCTGTGCAATAGAACCAAGGGTATGCGTATGTGAGTATGTGAGTAAGGGCTCATGCACACGACCGTATGTATTTTGCGGTCCACAAAAAAACAGATCCACAAAAAATACGGATGACGTCCGTGTGCATTCCATATTTTGCGGAATGGAACAGCTGGCCCCTAATAGAAAAGTCCTATCCTTGTCTGTAATACGGACAATAATAGGACATGTTCTATTTTTTTGTGGAACAGAAATACGGACACACGGAAACAGAAGGCACATGGAATAACTTCCATTGTTTGGAGGACCAATTGAAATGAATAGTTCTGCATACGGTCCACAAAATAAACGGAACAGACACGGAAAGAAAATGCATTCGTGAGCATGAGCCCTAAGTAGCTTACTCTTTAACAAGCAGCCAACTGGTTAGTTTGGCCGTGCTCCTCGTCCTGCACCTTTGCCACCACTATCCTCAGAGCTCCAGGTCCCTCCTTTCAGCCTGGAGTTGCTTTCCAGCAGGGATCAAATCCCCAGCCTGCCAGAGAAGTATCTCTTTTGTGGGTTCCTTCCAGTTAAGCATGCCAAGGAGCCAATGTAGGTTAGTCTTGGGCATGGGCATGTTCTCCTGGTGCTATAAGTTGCCAACCTTTTTGTATATATGTGTTGCTGGACTGTATTTTGTGAGTAATTTTATATATTTGGTGCTGTTGTGGTATACTTGGTGCTGCACTGTACTATGCAGTGCTGTTGGGAGGTATTCTGTGGTGTACTATGGCGGAGGACTTCTGTGTTGTACTGTGGTATTTGGTGCTTCCTGGGATATGTTCTGAGCTGTACTGTGGCATTTGTGTAGCGTTGCTGGGATGTATGTTTTGCTGCACTGTGGTATTTAGTGCTGCTAGGCACTCTTATGTGCGCTGTATACTGGTTCTTGGTTGGCTCTGCTGGGGGTTACACGTGCACGCACAGTACCATTTGGTGCTACTAGTGTTTTTTCACTGGTGAGGCCCCAGCATCACCATGGATTGGCCGATGTAGCCTGAGTAGAAAAAGCGTGAGAAGCCCTGTTGTAAGATAATCAAGGTCATATGAACTTTCTCATTTGGATGCTAACGGGAATCTGTCACCTACTTCTATTATATGTAAGTAACACCACTGCAATGTACACCCATCAAACATCATCTCAACCATACCATTGTTAGCTTTAGCTATACTCTTGAATTTTAGATAATGCTCTTTGTTCAGTATTCAAATGAGGCCCAAAGTGCCCAGCAGAGTATCACCAACTGTTTCAAGAGTCCAGGACCTCCTCCTCCTAAAGTCCAAGCCCGCCTCTCCCAAGAGCCCTAACCCACCTCTCTTAAGAGCCCAATACTTCCTCTTCATCTGTAGCATTACCTCCCATTGCGTTTTCCACTCCACCCCTCTTCTTAGACATCACTATTTCCTTTCAACTCCACCCACAACATCAGCCTGAAATCTCACGAAGTCGCTAAGCGGGAGTCTGCCTGAGCCTGCGCACTGCCTTTCTTGCACTTCTCTGATTTCCTGGGCGGAGTCTAAGGGAATTAGTGGCGTCTAGAGGGGTGGAAAGGAAAGTGGGATCTCTAATACGAGATATGAAGAGGCAGTCTTGGGCTCTCGAGGGAGGAAGTCTTGGGCTCTTGGAGGAGGAAGTCCTGGGCTCTTGAAACTGTTGGTGATGCCCTTCTGGGCATGTTGGACCTCCTTTGCATACTGAACAAAGTGCATTTTCTGGCATTTGAAAGCACAGATAAAGCTAACAATGGTATGGTTGAAATGATGTTAGACATACATTGCATTGGCATCGCTTACATATGGTAGAAGTACCTGACAGATTCCCTTTAAAGTTACAGCCTCGGTGCAGCTGACTTTAGGCAATAGCTGACAAATAGACAGGAAAGTAACAGAAAGGCAGGAAGAATGAAATTAGAGTAATAAAAAATAAGCTAAGCAAGTCAAAGAACAAACAATGACAAAGAAATGTATTATCCACATACCCACGCGCAGGATAATCTCATAGGAAGCCATTTAACCTATCAGTATGTTTTTGGAGTGTGGGAAGAAAGTTATGGATTGCCCCCATGGTAAAATACCAATAGTTTTCTTTGCAATATTTTATCAGAAACGCCATGACAAAAATGTTAATCTCTCATGACAATTTACCACCAGCTGTTTGAGAATTTGTTAAATATCCTCCGCATTTCTTTCCCGCTTACCAGTAACACCTGCCTCACTTGGCATTTTTGCTGTGTCCTTTTTAATGCTTCATTTTTTGGTACTCCATAATGTTAATTGCACTGCACAAATGCTAACTGTTATACATACCAGGTTTATATTTAGTCCCATAAGACATCAGATTCACGAGGAATTCCTAACAAAGCAAAAAGACCCCGTCAAGCTGCCGTTACCTGATACTCATGTAAATTGAAACATTTCCGTATGAACTACAGGTGAAACTCGAAAAATTAGAATATCGTTCAAAGTTCATTTATTTTAGTATTGCACCTGGTGAAACTAAAATATGAGATAGACTCATTACACGCACATCGAGATATTTCAAGTCTTTATTTGTTATAATTTGGATTATTATGGCTTACAGTTTATGAAAACCCCACAGTCACAATCTCAGGAACCCTTTGCTCAGGGGGTATGGATTAATTAGCTGACTAGAGTGTGACACTTTGAGCATAGAATATTGAACCTTTTCACAATATTCTAATTTTAAGCCGCATTAATGCAACTCCTTTTAAGTTGTATTACTGAAATAAATGAACTTTTGCACGATATTCACATTGTTTGAGTTTCACCTGTGTGTTTGTTGCCTGCTTGCTAGTTACAGTACCTAGCTAGGATGTGATGTTGCCTCGCAATATACAACTAGGGTTAAAGGGATCATCACGACAGCCGATCATCAACTCCACCAATCGGCTGTTTCAGGCAGCGAGGGCACCGGAAACTATACAGTGTATGGAGCAGAGCAGCAGTCTCTAAGTATTTTGTAGTTTCTGGCACTGGTGTACTGCAGCAAAACTCCCATTTGCTTGAATTGTACCCTGGCACTGCCACTACTCCATGTATCGCTCTGTGCTCCGTACACATTATAGTTTCCTTTTGCGCGGCTACCTGAAACAGCTGATCAATGACGCTATAGGGTGTCTATCTTGAGGATAGAGCATCAATATCTATAGTCTCGACAAACCCTAGTTGTGAACACACGACATAAGTTGGTGACTAGTGGGAAATGATGGCCCAAGCAGTTATACAACATGACCTCAGGACTTCTGATCTTCACTAAGTAGGAGGTTTACAAAGATCTGCTAAAAAGGACCCATCACCACTCCTGACCACTCTAAATTTAGTAAATGCTTGCATTTTATATAAGTTATCAATCGTAGAGTATAACAATTCTGTGTTGCCATTCCTCGCTTATTCTACTTTAAAAAAAATTGATAACCAGATATTACCATTCCCCTTGTCATTAGGGTGTGCCCCACCTGATCAGCACTAATTGGGCAGTGACAAAGTGTAATTTATTCATAAATTTCCAGTAGGACGAGGAGAGGGATGACCGAGTGCAGATTTCCAATATAAGATGCTCTGGAATTATTTTAAGGTGTAATAAAACAGACATATTTGGAGAGCTGATGTAATATTGTATCTAATATCTGCTATGGGTCAATATCCATTTTCTTTTTGTCACATGATTTTCTAGATAGCGCTTTACTGTGACCCAACTAACTCAATTGCTGCCACTAATCACAATATTAAATCTGCTCTATATTTGTGTACTGTCTATGTTGCCTTCTCTGTAGCTTTACAGTCATCTAATATATAAAGCTAAATTTATGCGTGTATGTTCACTAAAGAAATACACACCGTCGCATTTACAATCACGAAATGTGCCACACAGGTACATCAGGTGTCCGGAAAGGTTTTAGACCAGGTCTCAGCTCTCTAGCATATACCGCTCTTGAGATATTTCCATAAAACGCATTAGCCAATAGAAGCCTGGTCACATGACCCTTATCAGCCAATCAAAGCTCGCAGGCCTGTAGTCTCTACATACACACAGTTTTACACCAGGTTTCCATAACAACCCAGCCATTTTTCTTCACTGCTGTAGGTCAGCTTTAAAGGGGCAGGGAGCTGTGTAGATCACTGAGCGAAGGTAGGGTGGCCATTCAAAAGACGAACTTAAAAATTCCACCCCCAGGTCTCGCAAAGCCACGTCCGACCTGGTTAGGCCACACCCCTCCCACTCTTCAGCCAACAGGGATTTAAAAAATGAAGGTACAAATCAACTTCTGTCAGCTGCAGGGGTGGGAGGGAGGGTGACTTTCTCTCTGCAGCTCATGCTCAGACAGCACAGTGCTCCTGTCTGAGAGTAAGCTGTTCAAACATACATCCTTGTGTCCATACAGATCCTGCGCCAGACGGAGGACAGGGAGTTTAAAATCCAGACTGTCCAGCCTAAAACTGGACCTCTGGCCACCCTAGGGGCAGGCAGCTGTGGAGGTCACAGTTAAGGGGACGGTCCGCTATGGAGGTCAGTGTTAAGGGGCAGATTGCAGTAGAGGCCACTGTTAAGGGGACAGGGTGTTGTGAAGGTCACTGTTAATAGAGCGGGATGCTGTGGAAGTCACTGTTAAAGGGGCAGGCTGCTGTGGAGGTCACTGTGAAGGGGGTGGCATGCTGCGGAGGTCACTGTTAAAGAGGTGGGCACTGTGGAGGTCTCTGTTAAGGGGGCAGGGAGCGGTGGAGGTCACAGTTAAGGAGACGGTCCGCTATGGAGGTCAGTGTTAAGGGGCAGATGTTGTGGAGGTCACATTTTAAGGGAACGGAGCTCTGTTAAGGGACAGTTTATGTAGAGGTCACAAATAAAGGGGCGGCCGCTGTGGAGGTCACTGTTAAAGGGGCGGGGTACTGGGGATATCACTGTTATAGTGGATACTGTCGATATCTTTTAACGACACACACAAACATTTAATGAAATACATGAAATATACCCGTGCAAAGCCGGGTCCTCCTGCTAGTTTATTTATATTTTTTATGGTTATTTTTTTTTATTCTACTCATAAATTTATTTTCAAGTGAATCACTTTTGAAATTTAACTACAGAAAGTAACTTTTATCATTTTTAATCAAATAAATAATATTTAATTCTTAATCATATTGGAGGTGCAGAGTACTGCATATTTGTCTTTCACTTGAATCAGCAATCAATGTTCTGATCTCGGAAATTAGTGGGCAGGTTCTGGTCTGTTTTGGTGGAATGACTGTGGGAAGATGCAACCCTGAGCTCTAGCATTCAATCAGGAGACCTCTAGAGCTGTCAATCAGAGCAGAGGAGCTGGGGATGTGTTTAGGGCACAAGGGAGATTAAAACTTGGATTTCTTGGTCATGCAATCTGCATGACCATCACCCAAAGTATGTTTACACTGTTCTCCCTGTCCCCTATATAATGCTGTCAGCAGTTTTGGTCAAAACTGCTCACAGACTTAATTTAATATTGGATCTCTTGCATACTTTCAAACCAAGTACATGGCAAAATTGAATACGTGGAACCTTTATAACCATGTTTTCCTTATTTTTATATTTGAACTGGTCTTCAACATGACTAATAGGAGAGGAAAGCAGCACGTTACGACTCGTTACGACTAGTGTTGAGCGAACAGTTCGAGAATAGTTCGGGTTCGTACCGAATTTTGGGGTGTCCGTGACACGGACCAGAACCCGGACATTTTCAAAAAAGTTCGGGTTCGGGTCCGGTGTTCGTCGATTTCTTCCCGCTTTCTGAAGGGCTGCATAGCAGCCAATCAGCTAGCGTTTTACTTCTTGCCCTAAGAGCCCATCACAGCCATGCCTACTAATGGCATGGCTGTGATTGGCCAAGTGCAGCATGTGACCCAGCCTCTATTTAAGCTGGAGTCACGTAGCGCCGCACGTCACACTGCTCTGACTAGTGTAGGGAGAGGATGCAGCTTCTGTGAGGGCGAGATAGGCAGGGATAAAGAAGTGATTGAATGATCTACCTTTCTACACCTGTGCATCAGAACAACTCAGCTGAGCTGTTCACTGAAAGTCACTATTTTGTTGAGACTGGCCAGAGCGATTTTTACTGGCACATGTAACTGGGCTGACCGGCGGTGGCCATTTTGGGACTTGTGGTGCGCCAGCACTTGCTGCCACAGAGTCTAAACCAAAGCTCCAAAGAAGTTAAAAATCTACACCTGTGAATCAGAACAACAGCGATTCAGCTGCTCAGTCAAAGTCAATTTTTTTTTCTGGCTGGGCAGACTGTTTTCTGGCACATGTTACTGGGCTGATAGGCGGCGGCCATTTTGGGACTTGTGGTGCTACAGCAAAAGCTGCCACAACGTCCATTAATCTCATGTAATAGTCGATTTTTTCAGATATACTACATCAGGGGTTTGGCTGTGCTTGTGTCACCCCTACTAACTGCCAATATATTTAATATATCAGTGGTGAAACTGAAAGTAACCCACTTGGATAGCAAATCCCATGAATACGTACGAATGTAACTTCTATTACAGCACACCAATACTAAAACTAACTAAGAGACAGCTTTAAGTTCTATTCGAACGCGATTGCAACTTTGGAACTTAAAGTGGTGTACGATTTTAAAAGTTGAGTACTAAAAAGTTGGAATCGCAATGCGATTCTTATGTATTTGCTTAATCGCATTGCGATTACAACTTTGAGCTAACTATTACCTTGGGAACGCCTCCTCCAGTAGAATGTACTGTCGGATGTGAGAATTAAGTTGAAATCGCAATGCGATTCTTATATATCTGCTTAATCGCATTGCCGTTTCAACTTAGCATTGCTAAATAATTCCATCCATATTCGTTAACTTACTGACTCAGTAAGTTAACGATATGGATGGAATTATTTAGCAATGCTAAGTTGAAATCGCAATGCGATTAAGCAAATATATAAGAATCGCATTGCGATTTCAACTTAATTCTCAGATCCGACAGTACATTCTACTGGAGGAGGCGTTCCCATGGTGATCGTTAGCTCAAAGTTGTAATCGCAATGCGTTTATTGTGGTATATTATCCCTCTGGGTGTCTTTTACAGCCTTTTTAGTGCCCAAAAGTTCGGGTCCCCATTGACTTCTATGGGGTTCGGGTTCGGGATGAAGTTCAGGTTGAGTTCGGATCACGAACCCGGACATTTTCCGGAAGTTCGGCCGAACCTCTCGAACCCGAACATCCAGGTGTTCGCTCATCTCTAGTTACGACTAAGGACGAAATGTCTGAATCGCGTTAACGATCATTGCATACAATGTGGATGTTTCTGCTGTTATATATTGCAATAAAGAAGAAGTTTTAAGAGGATTTTCATCTCATTCTGAAGCCGTTTTTCTTTGTTTTAGATTACTGACAAATTGGTCCTGCAATAATTGCAACAATTATAGTTTATATACCCATAACAGATTCAAATTGTATGACAATTGTAAATTCTTGTCACAATCAGTTTCTAAATATTTTTCTTAATCATATGGTATTCATCTATAGACCATAGTCTCCTCAGACAAAGCTGCTGGGTTATTTTGTAACATTAGCTTAGCACGTACACTATCCTTTGGAAGCATTCTATTATTTTCTAGTTAGCGGGTATCTGAATTGCAGTGAAAAGAATGGTTTAAATTCAGGTTTTCATGGATGGAAATTGTTCATTACAGTCTGACAGATGTGAGCCCTAGTTGTATAAATTAGCTGTATAAATCATTCTTCATTCATATGTGATCTCAACCATACAGCACAAAGCACAAACTAAACACATTATAATTGCATAAAGTGGTTTTCCTTCTTTCTCATAATTTGATAGGGGACTTTTCCATTTTTATTTTACTAACTCTGCCTCAGTATGTGTGGCATCACCCTAAAAAAAGCCCACTTGCCTAGAGGACCGTTATGTAGCATATTTGCACAGGCTGCATATGTAATGATGTCCACCCTGGTTACAATGTTTGCATATTTTCTCTATTAATAACATAACACGTTACACATTCTGCAATAAAGCCTTTGTGTGATATAGTATTCATCATGGTGGATCTATTCCAATACACTCTCTCTTGCCATTTATGGTTGACATTCATACTAGCCTAAGGCATCCCGTTATAATTTCTCCTGAATCTTAAACCAATCTTTTCTTTAGTCTGTCAAACCACAGTAATGTATCCGTGCCGGGCCAAATAATGAACTAATATCTGCCATTTTGCTGTCCTCAGCACTTTGTTTTATGCATGAATAGACCATGCCAGAGTGTCTGCTATTTGGTTTGATTTTAACGTGTAATTTAAGAAATATAACTATTGTTTCCAGCAATAGAAAAAAAAAACTGGTTTAATTATTTGTTGCAGTAAATTGTTTCTCTTTAATCCTATTTTTATTATATTTAGTTTTACTATTCTGCAACCCCACACATCAGTGTAATTTTAAGTGGTTATTTTTTAATGCCTCTTTTATGTAGCATTTATGCTAGAGTTAAAATATATATACAGTCTGGCTCATGAGCTAATTTCTCAGGATCGGCTGACCTATTTAGTGCCACTATTGCACTAGCATTTTGCCTTTTTCAATCCATATGCTTTATTTTATAGTGATAAGCGGCAGGGGCAATATTTGAATTTGCGATATTTCACGAATATTCGTTAGAATACCCCTCATATATTTGCAAATATTCGTCTTTTAGATTATTCTATTGATTGCGAAAAATCGGCAATGTAATACTCGCGTAATGCAAATATTCTAAAACACGAATATATAGCACTATAGAATATAGTGCTATATATTCGTTTTCTAGAATATTCGTAATTTTTTCCAATATATTGTGAACAGTCATTGGCCCAAAAGCAACTTAGGCAGGGAGGAAGTGCTATATATTCGTGTTTTAGAATATTCGCATTATGCAAATATTGCATTGCCGATTTTTCGCATAAGAGAAAATAAATTAAATAATGAAGAATATTCTAATTCACTACAGACTACTATATTGCAGCCTTCTCACATTGGCCCACAAGCAAGAAACAGGTAGGTATACTAGGTAATGGGTTCAGATGAAAAAAAAAAGAAAAAAAAAAAATGAATATTTGTTTTTACGAATATATATCACTATATTAGAAATATTCCCGAATTCTCGAAGTGCCGATATTCTCGATAAAAATTTTCAATTCGAATATTCGCGCTCAACACTATTATTTTATGCTATTTTATTATTTTATGCTTATGTGGGCAGCAGAGTGGTTACCGTTGGTGCCTTGAAGCACTGGGTCCTTAGTTCACATCAGACCAAGGACAACATCTGCATGGAGTTTGTATATTCCTCCGTGTTTGTGTGGGTTTCCCCTGGGTACTGCACTTAGATTGCGAGCTCCACTGGGGACAAGTGATAATGTCTGTAAAACGCTTCAGAGTATTTTGGTATTCCGTACTGTAAAGTAAATAATTATGTATGTGCAGCGAGCACCAGAGAAGTCGGTACAGAGGATGGGAGTGGTAGTGGCTCTGATGAGGTCTTGTGTTCCCTCAGGTCACTGCTCCCTAGGGATTGGTGCAGTAGAAATGTAGCACTAAAGAATGACGCTAGAATTAGGCTTCGTTCACCTCACCATTCAGCCTTTCCGTTCTCCTGCTCCGTTTAGGATTCGGTACATTACTGAGCCGAACAGAACCTAAGGACCGCCTAGACTATAATGGGGTCCGTTAGGTTTACGCTCAGAAGATGATTTTGGAGCGGAGACAAAAGTTGTGCATGTAGGACTTTTGTCTCCGCTTACTATAGTCCATGGAGTCCTTAGGTTCCATTCGGCTCAGTTGTGGCCGAACTCTTCCTTTCCGTTCTCCTGCTCCTAAACGGAGCAGGAGAACGGAAAGGCTGAACGGTGATGTGAACCTAGCCTTAAACATAACAATGTTTTTTTTACTAAGCGCAACGTAGAACCCCAAATACATTCAGTAATAGCATATTCTCTGGCACCAGTAAGGATTATGAAGGCAGGTTTGATGGCAGCAATTTAGCACTTAGGTGGTACTAGCCTAGTAACGTCCTGGATGATAAATGTCCTGGTTGTTCTCCCTCACCTCACAGCAGTGTCTTCAAAGGCTGATGCACTCTGTTCACTGTGCTGACTGTCTTCTCAGGGATTTGCTTGAGGATAATGGTTGGTTGTTCTCTCTTGAGAATCGTGCTTCCTCTCCTTCCCTCGTTTGAGCAGGAACTTTCCCTCCTGGCAGGAGGTAAGACCAACCGACTACTACCAAGATGGAACGAACAGGGTGGTCAGCCAAGTTCCCTGTCAACCCTTGCCATCTATATCTTTAACTGGAAAATAAGAAAATGCAGCCAAATACATACAATAAAACTATTTTATAATATATAATAATATATTATAATATAAAGCTATTTACAATTGTAGTACCCCCAAGTCTGAGGTACGACATACTGTATGCTTTCTACTTATCAAATTTTTAACCTTTCACTTATGGTTAGTCATTTGCACATAATCATGTAGTGATTAATAATCACTGAAGTCCACAAGCAAGCTATCAATATGTTAGATATCTTTGATAGGTCTTGCTTAACAAGGGAACATATAAAAAAGACTTATAAAACTATACTATACCAAATTTTTCTGTGCTTGAGACGCTGGATGATTGGACTCCAGAAACAGCTTACATGGTTTATTTCTGTAGTGATATAACATTTTATGTGGTTATCCAGCGAAAAGCATTACTATACAATGAATAGAAAAAAAGAAATATTATTGTGATATACAGGCAATAAACATATTGTTCATTTTTATTGACATTACATTTTCCTCTCTGGCAGCGCCCCCTGCTGTCTATCCTTCAGCACCACCTTTTCCTGCATTCTGAGGTGGGCTAATATGCTCAGTAGCTTTACTGCACCCTTACCCTCCCCTTAGTGCTGGGGTAGTGATTTTATAGTCACAGGTGAAGTGGTCCAAAAACCTTTAATTAATTCATCTCTACTTCTAAATTCATATACATATATAACTATCTAGTCTGGACAGTATGGAAGGAAATTGTCAGAGCATTACATACTATATGTATCTTTGGCGCTATATGTGAGGGACTATTTTCTATGCAGGGGAGGAAATAGTTAACAAGAGCTAATTGCAATGCAATCTGAGAGATCTGAAAGCTTGATGAGCTGCTCCCCACCCACAGAAAGGTGAGCAAGTCCTCTAGATACGTGAGCAAAAAGCAGTTTTAAATTCATGGGATAGCTCTTTTAGGCTGGGACTGATTAGCTGTGAATTTTCTGCAGTAGAAAATCTTCATTGTTTCTACTTGTAATCTTCAGCATAAAAAATGCACCAAATAATGTGTTTTTGTCACTGATTTTGTTGCTGAAATGCTGCAGATTAGACGTAGTTTTCATTCTTTGCATTAGAAAGGGTAAAAACTGCAATGAAATTTGCGGTATAAATTGACATGCTGCTGATTTAATATCTGCTGCACCATATTTTAATTTCTGCTGCAGATTTTTTCTGCCACGTGTGAATGAGAATTGCTAAAAACAAATTCACTTTGCTGGTTTTATACAACATTGCAGATTTGCAGCAGAAAAATCCACAACAGCAAATCCACAGCTAAATCAGTCACTTATGAATCCAGCCTTAATATCGCCTACCAGATTGGATGCATGATTTTGTGTGTCACATAGCGCTGAGCAAATCCAACTTCGAATCCTAGGTCAATTTGTTCAAAACTTTGTTTGAATGCTGAACGGAGATTAGTTGCCGTACAGCATTCAAATGTATGGGCTCCGGCAAGGGAAATTCGTTATCACCGAAGTCTTGCGGGATTTCAGTTAATTTCGGGATTTGATTTTTTAACTTTAAAACCATTTTAAAACATGGATCCAAACTCGGGTTCGGTCCCGAGGTACCAGCCGGTACAGAAACCGACTTCCGATCCATGTTTTACCTCGCCGGAGCCCATACTTTTTAATGCTGTAAAAAGACCCGTCTCTGTAAAGCATTAAAACAAAGTTTGGAGCGAATCGACTTCGGATCTAGGATCCAAAGCTCGATTCGCTCAACACTTGTGACAAACCATTATTGGAAAATCTCATATAATTTTTATAGCAATTTAGGGGTCATTTATAAAGACCAGCATTTTAGACCTCTGCATAACTTTAGCGCATCCACCGCCAGTCTAAATGTAAGCAGGCTCCCTTGCTGGCTTAGATTTAGACCATTTTCTACGCCTAAAACAGGCGTAGAAAATGATGAATGATATGGGCATGCTGGCCCATCCCCTCCCGCCAACACACCACACCCCCTTCTATAGACCTGGCACGAGCGGGGAAAAGTCACAGATTGTGGCACAAATAACCTTTGCGCTGCAATCTGATAGATATACGCCAGAAAGCTGGCCTATATCTTATAGTAAATAACCCCTTTAATGTCTATGGAGAAGGATAAAGAAGCCTTTTCAAGGGCTGGCATAGGCTGAACAGTAAAGTTCAGAATTGTGGTCCAGGGTCATCATTTTATCTTAAATCTATAATCTGTAGAGTTTTTCCCTCTAGAGACATTTACATATAAATTAGTAAAAAAAAATTACACAGTAATTAAAAAAATTGCAGTATATGAGGATGGTGTCAAACTGGGGGTTAAAACTGTGGCAGGGGATTTAGTTGAATAATAAAATTCTGACAATAAATGATCAATTAATTGAGGGACAATTTCCACATAGGGGACGACTTGCTCTTCACTATATCCACTGTCTCTTTAGGCTGACTGATCCTTCACATTAGAAGAGAAGACCAAACAAAATCTGGATATATTATAGAAATGTTTCTCAATATTCATCCACATTAATTGTTTGCATTTTGCATGTCAAAATAAAACTTCTTATTTATTAATACTTTGAAAATGTACCCTAACCTTGATAATTTTGCACCTTCACCCTAGGATTTTCCATTTTAGCATTTTCGTCTTTTACTCCCGGAGTTATAACTTTTTTTTATTTTTCCATTCGCATAGCATATGATCAAACAGGCACACACATTCCAAAATAGTATCACTGAAAACTACAGATCCCTCCACAAAAAATGAGCCCCCACACAGTTCCATAAGATGTGAATAAAAAACTTGTGAGGGTCAGAGTATCGCAATGCTAAGCAAAGATTTTTTTTTTTTCAAAGTTTTATTTTTTTTATAAGTATCAAAACAAACAATAAGTGTGGTAAAGTTATAATTGAACTGACCCAGAGAATGAAGGGCATTGGTCAGTTTTGTGGCTAGGGAATGCCATAAAACAAAACCCATAAAATTATGGCGGAATTGCATTTTTTTCCAATTCCACACCATTTGAATTTTTTTCCATCTTCATACTGCAATGTATGCATTAGTAAAAGGGGCATTTAAAATGTACAACTTTTCCCACAAAAAAACAAGCCCTCAAAAGGCTATGTGCTTTGAAAAATAAAAAAGTTAAGGCTCTGGGAAGGCAAGAGAAAATTGCCATGTTCTCTAAAGCTTAAAGATCCCTGTGTATGTTTACATTTTTAAGGATTAATTGGTTATGGCAGAAATTATATAAAACTGACAGTAAATTGCCAATAGATTGCATTCATTGGCACAATAAATGGTAAGATATATCCATGTTGATCTTAGACATCTGCAAAACCAATTTCTCCCTAAGGCTGCATTTGTTTTCCTGGATTTTGGCCTGCATGGCATTAAGCCAAAGTATAGGTGGGTAGTAGGGAAAATTCTCATTGCTGTTAGGGCTCAAATAGCAATTAAGTGGAAGAGGCAGGACAATTCCACACTGGAAGAGGTTATACAAGAAGTGAATAATTTTAACCAGATTAAGGTATATCTAGATCAAAAGCATTTATGTGTTTTAAAGAACTTACAACATAAGTGGAGTCCATGGCAAGTACTAGAAATTCTCTACATGATAGTTTTTTCTTTTTCCTCTCCCTATGTATGTTTATATTTTCTTTTTTGTTATAAATTAAAGACTTAAAGGGGAAAAAAACTTATCAAATGCACAGTAATAAATTAGATTTTTAAAGTGTACCTCAGATTATAAACAACAGTCCATAAATCAGTTAGTAATAGCAAAGGTAAGAATCTTTGTAACATGTCTTATTAGACAAAATATCTCTTTTCTCCTTCCTCATGATCTAAACTGTTCGCTTACTCTGAATTCACTGGTAAACCTGGCTTGAACAAGAGACATATTATCAGCTCTCTGAGAGATCAGGTTACATGATTCCCATTAAAGTCTAGGGAGAGGGAGAGGATGAGGAAGGACCTGCAAAGTGAGAATGAGAGGTAGAGAAACCACTGAAGACTCTAAAGTTTTCTGTAAACTTTCTATCTTGTCCCAGTGCTGGATTGACAGCTACACTGCTAATTACTACTGCCCCTCTCACCCTCCCCTCTCCATTGACTTCTTTGATCTCTGATTTAATCAGATCTCTGATTTAGGCTAAGACTGATTTGATTAGTAAATCCAAAGTGAGCGAACAGTTAAGACAGCTGCTGGCAGACTAAGTCTGATAAGTGGAGAAAGGCATTTAAGGTATATGACAAGGTTTCTCGTCTATGCAACTCTTTTCTCTGGGATTCATTCCAATAAAATAAAAGGCAGGGCATAACCCAGAAATACTGACAGTAACATATTTCTTGTAACTACATTGTGTCAAACAGTATTTGCCACATTTGACCCTTCTTTGGTTTTCTTGCATGAAATGGATAACTCTCTGTTAGCTGTGACACATTAAAACGTTTCCACTATATCATTATCCATTCCATTGCATTAAAAAAAATCAAAACTTAACTTAAAAAATCTGAAAATATAACATCAAACAAATTGGTTACAACATGTTGTTAATGCTGTTATCATCAAACATCCAAGGGCACTTTGCGTCCAGAAGTCATAAATGGATTCTTGGCAGGCTTTGCTTAATGCACCCCAATAGCATGTGATGCCGGGATATGAAGATGCAGTTTAATTCCATTTTTCTGTAAATACATTCAATAACCTTTAAAGGATTTTCTCACTTCAGAAAATGGCATTTGTCACAAAGACAAAGTTAATACAAGGCACTTACTAATATATTGTGATTGTCCATATTGACTCCTTTGCCGGCTTGATTCATTTTTCCATCACATTTTACACTGCTCATTTCCATGGTTACGACCACAATGTAATCCAGCAGAGGTGGACGTGCCTGCGCACTCTAGGAAAAAGGAAATAGGTATGCATTCACAGCAACTCATGCCCCGGCCACCTAGTATCTGCGCTACAGCAGTGGCCATAACTCCTGGAAACAAGCAGTGTATAATGTGATGGAAGAATCAAGCCAGCAAAGTAACCAATATGGATAATAACAATACATTAGCAAGTGCCTTGTATTAACTTCCTCTACATGATAAATGCCATTTGCTGAAATGAGATAAATCCTTTAAATTCTGCTAAGGGACATTATATAACTGTACATTATATCACATAAAAAGGAAAATATACTAAGCAAAATGCACCACATTCTGTCTCAATTTGGCTTATGTGTCGTTTGTCAGATTTATTATGTGTTTTAAACATTTGCAGCTTATGCCTCATTCACACAGTCAGTGTTTGGTCAGTGATTTCCTTCTGTGATTGTGAGCCAAAACCAGGTGTGGCTCTAAACACAGAACAGGTACAGATCTTTCCCCTATAACTTATATCTGTGGAGGCTCCAATCCTGGTTTTGGTAGTGGAGCTGCCAGAGGGCCATATGAGGGCCATTAAAATGTTGTATCTCACCTAGAGGAAGCTGGATGAGAAGAAAGGCTGGGGAAATAGTGTTTTCCCTCTGTCTGCACCAGCCAGGCTATTAATGAGAGGTAATTAGCAGCCAGCTGAGGAGCTCAGGTAAAGGTGGGCTGGGCTCGTCAATCAGGGCTCCCCGTCTGGGAAAGGAGCAGGCTGCACCAAGGCCTGTGGGAGCCGGGACTCTCTAACCCTGTGTGGGGTAAGCACCGTGCTGTGTTTTGGGGAGCTGGGTGGTAGACCCAGATCCCGATAGAGAAGGAAAACTACTGTGTAGTCAGTGGCCAGACGGCCAAGGATTTATGTTTATGGCTTTATGTTTTGATGCCTGTAAAAGTGACAATAAAGATGGTCGTGGCCAGTTTGCACCCAAATCTGAGGTGTTGGAGTGGCTTCTTGAGGTGTGCCATCCGTCTAAGCTAAGAAGACAGCGATCCTGGAGAGCTAAGTGACCCCGAGTTGTTACAGTTCACAATCACTGATGCAAATCACTGACCAAAACACTGACATGTGAATGAGGCTTTAGTAGATAGTCATGAAAAGATGACAGTTACAAAAAGATAAGAGGAGTCTCAAAATGCACCAGATTTATTAATGGAGTGCATCGTAACTTTAGTACAAAGTACTTAAAGTGAGCCAACCAAGAGGTGATGTAAAGAAAAGAAAATTGTAAAATCTATCACACAGCATGTGCCACTGTGATAAATCTTCTGCCTGTTTGGTCTACTTTAAAGCTGTCTAAATGTAAGGCAGTAATAATAAATCTGCCGAGTATGCTTCCCTTCTGAGATTCATGTGCCATAAACAAAACTTTTAAGCCCAGTTTAGAAATTTGCTGCATACAAGAGCCATTCTTAAAGGGGTTGTACACTCCTTTTATATTGCAGGCCTATACTGAGGATAGACCATCGATATTTGATTTGTGGTGTCTGAGACCTCTGCCAATTAGCTGTTTAGGAGCATCACTGCAGCAGAAGTAGGCACTGGAGCTAACAGTTGAGTCCATTATGTGGTAGATAGAGCTGGTTACTGTAACCCTGCTTCCACTGAAGTGAATGGCAGCAGTGCTGTAGTAACCAGCTCGGTCCACTACAACTATGTAGTTTCAGTAGTGAAGCCACTTCTGAAAAGCTGATAATCATAACTGATGATCCAAAATAATGGATCAGCTATTGTGCAAACTGATCCGGATTTGGTGGTTCTACAGTTAACTATCAGATCCTCATTAACTTGTAATGTCAGTAAGTAGGGACGGACATGGACAGTGAGCCTTAACTGGACCCCACCCTCTTTCCCTGCCTACTTGCAGTGTAAGCTCTAAGTGGTAAGTCCACATTTGGTCGACATTCCCTACTCCGCTAGGGTGAGAAACAAACAATACCAAGGAACAAATCTAGACACAGTCGTACAGAAATGGGTCAGAACCAAGAGGACAACTAAGTAGCAAATCGAGAGACAGAGAGTAGTCAAAAAAGCCAGTCAAGATCAGAACCAGACAAGAAGCTCAGTATCAATATGTTAGATAGAGAGTAGTCAAAGGGACAAGCCGAGGTCAAAACACAAGTAATCCAAACATACACGAACAGGAACCAGGGACACAGCTAGTGAGTCAGAGACTATTACTTGCAAAGGTGTATGACCAGGAGGGAATTTAAATAGGGTGCAAAGTCTCTCGACCAGAACCTAAAAGATCTATGGACTCGGCACTCCATAGGCCAGTATACAATCTTCACAGCAACTGCAGGGAGAAACGGAGTATTGTGCAACATGGGAAGCAGGCTTCAATGGAAATTTTAAATGGAACTTCCTAATTAGGCGAGGAGCATGAACCTCCAAAGCCGATACCCATGTTCTCTCCTCAAGACCATACACCTTCCAATGTATTAAGTACTGCAATAAACCCTGAACCTTCCAGGAGTCAAGAATCTTCTCCACCTCATACTCCATCTTGCCGAGAATTGCCATTGGATCAGGAGGTTTAGGTGGAGAAATCACAGGAGGAATGTATTTATTTTATGGAAGACATCATGTATCCTGAGCGAGGAAGGCAACTGAAGAGGAAAATATACCGGATTAATCACAGACATGATTCTATATGGTCCAATAAACTTAGTTGCAAGTTTACCAGACAGAACTGAGACACACCTTTTTAGTGGAAAGCCAGATGAGCTCAACTAACACAAAGTTTGGATCTGAAGACCATTTCTTATTAGTTTGTTACCATTGGATATTTTGAGCTTTTTTTAGGTTCTTGCGAGCCTGAGCCCAAACTGTGCACAGATCGTCAATGATAGCATCACAGGATTCACAGAGCTGGACCGAGAGACAGAGGAACATTGCAAATTAAAGCCATAATTACAAAAAAAGGTGAGATACCACTAGAGGAACTGACATGGTTGTTAATTGTGAACTCTGCTAGCAGCAAAAACCTTTTCCACTCATTTTGGCAGTCAGAAGCAAAACACCTTAAAAGCTGCCCCAAGACCTAGTTGACCTTTTAGTTTATCCATTTGTCTCAGGAAGGAGTTTGATCCTCAGCTTGTTTCTTAACTCTTTCCAGAATATCAAGACCAATTGGACACCTCTGTCCGATATAATGGACTCAGGTATGCCATGCAATCTCTTTCGCGTTAGGAGTTTTTTTTTAATTGCACCAGATGACACATCTTAGAGAACCTATGACCACCCAGATGACTGAACTACCAAGGTCTCTGTGGAATGGGCAAGGGACAAACTAAACCCGTAGAATGTCTCCTGAGTACTTTGACCCTAGCACACACATCACACAGAGACAAAGTTAACCACATCGCATGACCAAGTAGACCATCAGTAGCTTCAGGATACCAGATGTTTAGTGCCCACAGTACCTGGATAACCAGCCAGTACAGAGCAATAAGATTCCTCCAAAACTTTAAGATGAAAGTTTGGAGGAGCAAACAATTTACCAGAGGGAAGATTACTAGGAGCCAGGTCCTGACAGCATCATATTTCGGCGGCAAGATCAGGATTACTGGTGACATCAACGACAGCAGAGGACAGAATGTTACCAGGTTCAGTATCAATAGACCCCCTTATACCAAAACTACATGATAAGGCATCCACCTTAACATTACCAGACTCAGGACGATAAGTTAAACCATGTAAAGGACAAGGCCCATCATGTTTGCCGAGGATATAAACTCTTAGCAGTACCTAAATAGTACCTAAATAAATCAAGTTTTTGTGATCTGTAAGCACTGTTATCTGGTGTTAAGCCCCCTCTAAGAAGTGGCGCCACTCCTCAAAGGCCCACTTGATGGCAAACAGTTCATAGTTGTCGATATTATAGTTTCTCTCGGTTTAAGAAAATGCCCTGGAGAAAAATGCACATGGTTTCATGGTTTCAAAAAAGTTAAGGAAGATGACCCTGAAATAGTTCAGCCCCCACTCCTACCTCAGAGTCGTCCACCTTAACAACAAAAGGTTTGGTAACATCTGGCTGAATGACTACAGGTGTCTGAACGGAACTTACTTTCAAAGTATCAAATGTGGACAAAGCCTTAGGAGACCAATGGAGAAGATTCCCCCCTCGCCCTTCTGAGCTTCGATCCCTGATGAGTGAGGCCTTAAGTGGAAGTAAAGGTTTTCAATCACCAGAGAAACGGTCAGGGAGCTTTCCCTGCCTCCTTGCAGTATAAGCTCTAAGTAGCAAGTTTGCCACTGTTCGACATTCCCTACTCTGCTAGGGTGCGAGACAAAAAACACCAATGGACAAAAAAAGACACAGAGTCGTGCAGAAGTGGGTCAGAACCAAGAGGACAACTAAGTCTCAAATGAAGATACAAAGAGTAGTCAAAAAGCCAAGTCAAGATCAGAACCAGATGAGAAGCTCAGTACCAGTACGTTGGACAGCGAGTGGTCAAAAGGACAAGCTGAGGTCAAAACACAACTAATCCAAAAATACATGAACAAGAACCAGGAACAGAGATAGGGAGTCAGAGACTATTACTGGCAAAGGTGTATGGCCAGGAGGGAATTCAAATAGGGTGCAGAGTCCCTCGACCAGAACCGGAAAGGTCCATGGACTCGGCGCTCCATAGGCCAGTATACAATCTTCATAGCAACTGGGCAGCTCGGCTGTCACTCCGACCACCACAATCTCCCCCAGCACATACACGCTGCAGGAAGAAACAGAGCATTGCTCTCTGTTGCTAGGGTTGCGACAGCGTCACTGGTGGGCATGGCCTGGCAGTGCATCTCACTAACTTACAGGTCCGGACTCCAGTACTACTGTCTCTGGCTTTGGTGTAGCCATGCCAAAGCCAGAGACCATAGTACTGAAGTCCGGAGTCCGGACCAGTAAGTTCGTGATATAACTATAATGGGGTCAGGCGGTGATCCAGCCGCTTTCTGGCATAAATGCCAGGTTTCAGACAGACAAAAAATGTTGCACACAATAGTTTTGTTCAGACAGCAGCCGGTATTTGTGCCAGATCTGCCGGATCAGGCATACTGGACATGTAAATGTAACCTGAGCACAACTGATACTCAAAATAACAGATGCACTTTTTTCTTCTCTTCTTCTGACAGATCAGAAGAACGGAAAGCTAAACATTGATGTGAATTCGCTGTACCTTTTAAAGATCCAAATTCAGCTCTTATACCAAGTACATTTTCTTCCCACTCAATTACTCAAGGGATTTCTAGATTATTAGGATATACCAAAACTCTGCAATATTTGCTCCACAGATTTGAACCCCAAGTTTTGAAGGCTACAGCTAAATGGATAGCAATGTTTGCATCCACTGTGCCTACAAATAGACATACTGGTTATAACTCAAGAGTAAAATCCCTGTAGTAACAGATTCTCAGACCTACAGTACTTGAGTCCCAGGTACTTACTTGCCTGGTTCAGCTACATACTATGCAGAAGTTATGCCTCAACAGGTGTATACAGTAAGGGAATATTGAGATGTCATGAAAGTATTAAGAAAGTCTTGGCATAGACTATTGTAACCATATGAAGTATAATAGACCTGACAATTAAGAAGAAAGCAGTGCATCAAACCAAAATATTCTGCGTATTATAAGTAATATAATGGAGAACCGAATGCTTTATTACTTTAACATTCTTTATCTACCAGCTATAGGTCTCAAGCAAAACTAATGCATCTCTATTCTTCATGGTTGTAGAAGGGCAACAAGATGTCATCTAATAAAGTGTCATGGCTTTTTTCAGGTAGTAGGTGTGACCTTGAAGAAAAAGTGGTTCAGTCTTCCAAAAAGTGACTTGACCCCAATTTTGGTGGGTTGTTTTTCTATACAAGGAAACCATTCTCTTGCATGCATAGCTGATAGCATATATCATTGTTCTAGATTGCTTTGTGTAGGAGTTTAATAATGTTTGCATTTAGACGCATGCTGATAGATGTAGCAAAATCTAGGCTAGGCTATGAATGAAATATATTATTACTATGTAATCTTTAACCAATGATCGGAATGCACCCGCACCAGCATCTTATAGACAATGAGCTCCTGATAATGTCATGAGGGAAACTACTGTAATAACAGAGCAAGAAGACATCAGCTCTAAACACTGCTACGTCTTTATTCAGCCCGGCGTGACAAGGTGCATTTCTTTTAGAAAATTGTAGCAGAAAATTTGAATTGTATTGTATCGAAATGTAATCTCTAACCTACACACAGTGGATGCAACTATTTTGTTGGTGTTTGCATGCACTTTAGAAATTAAATCACTGATAGCTTATACATAGCAGGTATCAGCAAGCCATATATTCATACACTGCATTAAAGAGAGGTTGGCTGGCTCGGGGTCCTCACAGGTTCTTCGTCCATCCCAAGCAGACAGAGGGATAACTCTCAATCTGCCATGGAACACACTGTTACAAAATTATGTCTACCCAGACCTTAAAATAGTTTCTCTGCTGTGTGTACTGTAGGTAATACGTAGGTATCACATTTGATTTATATCTATTCTATTTCTAACTGTGTGACAGGTGTTAAAGCGGCATTTGAAGAAAGAAAAAAATCACCACATACAGTAAATGTGGTCAATAAATAGTCATGGTCTTCATATGGTCTTCAGTATGGTATTTAATTGACTGAAGTCTCGTTTCTGACTTGCATACTGGTCTCTACATGAAGCCTTAACCCAAGTTAATGGATTTTTGTACATAATCTATTATTTTGTATTCAAAATATAAGCATATCTACGGAGCAGAGTATCTTCTGTATGTTACAAAGATCACAGCTCAATATTTCATACATATTTATAAAGAGCCCCTTTAATAATCTACTGTACGTGCTTACATTGCCTGTGGCATATATATACATTACAAATAAATCTCAACTAGGGGATTTGAGATGGTTTTATATTTTAATTTGAACCATTTATTACATGAGACAAAACAGTTTGTTTAAGCAAAAGCCGCTTTAACCTACTGAAGCACTGTGTGCTGAATGGCATGGGATTTTACCTGCATTCATGGCATGTTCCAGGCTCGGGGTGCCTTAGAGAGGATGTGACATGATTGAATTCTCCACAATTCACTTCGCTTTGCAGCTAGGGTAGAATATAGCACACAATTACACAAAAGCATGAATCACTGTATTATAGCATAGCTATTCTATGAAGGTGGTTTTTCATGGGTATTCCCATGGGTAACTCATTGGTAAATCTCATGCATTCTTTCTTTGACAGACTTTAAACATACCGTACTTTTATTTCTTGCTTGTGCATATTTTGTCTAGAATTATTAGTTTTACTAAAGAAAAAGAGATCAGTATATTACGACATGCAATTTAATGCCTAGAATTTTTTACTTTTTCTCTTGCTCTATGACATGAAGTAATGCAGTTTGTATGAAATACATTGAAGTCATTGTTGCTGAATATAGACATGGAATTTATAAACTAATGACAGTGATATGGTGAATTGATTCAAAGTCAAAACTGTTTATGTGGAATATAGTGAAATTCGATGCACGAAAACTATATTTCACTGCAGTCAGTTTAAACTGCAGCTCATAAAGTAAACTCAACCCTGATGCGTTCCTATGCCAAAGGTATTACATTGGATATTTAAAGTAATAAATGCTGCAAATAAAAAAAATATATTCTACTCTCAAACCCTGTATGCCTATTAGAAGCTTTCAATTCTATGGACATTCATGATTGTGTTTTGTCTTCAGTCCTCACAGAAGAGATTTATTAAGTGGTATCTAAATATTGATGTATTTAGATGTACAGTATGACGTTTCATGTCTTTGCATATCATCTATCCTTTTTCAAGAACCATGTCTGATAATGAAAGTACACCCCTGTAAATTATTTTACACATTTATTTTCTTATCATTACTGGATCTTCATTAAAGGGGTATTCCCATCTCAGACAATGGGGGCATATCGCTAGGATATGCCCCCATTGTCCGATAGTTCCGGGTCCCACAGTTGGAACCCACACCTATATCGAGAACGGAGCCCCGAAAGTGAAGGAGGGCGCACTGCGCAGGCGCAGCCTCCCTCCATTCATTTTCTATGGGGCCGGCAAATATAGCTGAGTGCTGGCTCGGCTATTTCCGTCAGCCCCATAGAAATGAAAGGGAGCATGGGCTGTGCATGTGCGGTATGCTCCCATTCACTTCTATGGGAGCAGAGCTTGGTGGTGGACGGACCCCGGGTCCTCCAGCCACAGCTCTCCCCGCTCCTTTTTCGATATGGGTGCGGGTCCCAGCAGTGGGACCCGCACCTATCAGACAATTGGGGCATATCCTAGCAATATGCCCCATTGTCTGAGATGGGAATACCCCTTTAAGGCTTATGTTATTATAAGAAGTGTAAAGGGGTTATTTAATGTAGGAAAAAACTATTTTAATAAACCCTCTTAGGGAACCAATAGAGGGCAACACTTTTCACCAGGGTAGAAAGTAGTTACATTCTTGCTTTTTTGGGACCTTAGACATTACACAGGAAACCTATGGATATGAATGGGCACTGTGTAATGCTCATTATCCCCTCTGGAGGCACTGCAGAGAAATTTAACACTACCAGGTTTCTAAATAGATTTCAGTTGCACTGGGGGTACCAAAAATGGAACACTTTTTGATCAGCATACTGTCAAGGGACAAATAAGGATCTAACAAACAGTGATTGTGCCAAGTGGAAGAACACTTGATTAAACAGTGTATCTGACAGGGATACATGTCCCCTGATTGTTCCTATTTACTGACCCCTTTAAAGGGAACCTGTCACCATGAAAATGCAGTGTACTCTGCAGCATGTTATAGAACAAAAGGAGCTGAGAAGATTGAAGATTTAGCAAAACTTGTAAATTATGCATTAAAATCTCTGCTCTTTCTAAGATCAGTTGTACACAGGGGTCATCATAGCTGCCAGTCATTAATAAGACTGTCCCCATGTACAACTGAGCTCAGAAAAGCAGAGAATTAAGTGCATAAATGATATGTTTTGCTGCATCTCTATCCAAAAATGATATATGAATCTGCTCATCTCCCCCTGATCTATAACATGTTGCCTGTAGATTGCATTGCAAGACATCTTTATTCACTTGTTCCTCTCTTTGGCATTTGGAGAGACTAATAGTACATGTCCTTCAGTATAGCCGGTGACACTACCAAATCTCCACAGAATAGACAGAATTTGATCCTGGTTGGAAAAGCTAAATTAAGAATTGCAAGAGAAAAATGCAATTTTTCTTTAAGCAAGAACAATTCCACATAAATTAGACCAATGGGGTCATCATATGCTAAATTTCAAGTTGTTTGTGATGTTTACAAAATATAAGCAAGCATCTTATGGGTTATGGTCGAAAATGCCACTGATTTCTACACTAGTTATTGCAGAGGAGGCAAAATGGGACTCATATAGTGATGAGCGGCAGGTGCCATATTCGATTTCGACGAAATTCGCGAATATTCGAATGAATATTCGTTTCATATTCGTCGAAAACGAATATTCGTCATTTTTTCTAGTTATCGCGATTAACATGCGATTTAAATAATCGCATATTGCGATTTGTACTTAAGGCTACTTTCCTATTGGTTTCATATCTAGAATTAGCGAGGATGACGAATATGACGAATGTATTCGTCTATTCCTCAAAACAAAGATAACGAAGTATTCTACATCTTCGTTTTAGCTACCTATTCGTCAACTTCGCTAATTCTAGCAATCAAATAGGAAGGTTGACTATAGAGACAGCTGTGTTAAATTCGCTATGCGATTTTTTTTTTTTTTTTTTTTAAATAAATAGAATACTTATAATAATTTTATCAAGTAATATAATTATTGTATTAAAAAAAAAAAATCACATAGCGAATTTAACACAGCTGTCTCTATAGTCAGTCAACCTTCCTATTTAGATAAGAAAAGTACCAATCACGTCCGGGATACGATACCACGCTGCTGCAGGTTCCAAGTAGTGTTGTGGGAAAACACTTAACAATCCATTTAAAACAATCAGGAACCGCGCTGCATCAAGTGGAAACCAGTTCAGACCCAACAGGTTTCAATGTTCGTGGGTCAGTTAAACACCCAGAACCAGGATGAAGATCTTGCCAGGTATGCTGTAATAAAAAAGCAAGATAGTGCACCACCTTTGATAAAATAAACTGTTGCGCCTTTAATTACACTTACAAGATCGTAGTATAAAAAGTCATAAAAACCGTCTCAAGCGGTATTTGCCCGACCCGGGTTTCGCTGGCCTGAGCTTCATCAGGGGCAGGAACACGTCACTACCGGGGTTGCCCCACTCTTTTATACATTTCCCTTAATTATTTCATACGATCATATACTCACAAACTCATAAAAATACTATTACAAATTACTTAAATTACATCCCAATGCGTACATCATCATCAATTCACATCAAATATTAATCAGAATCTCCTCTATCCTTATGGTGTCGCCAAACTTTAAAACCAGGACCTTTCATAGTATCTGTATCTTTTTCCTCTTGCTCCGCTATCAAGGACCTTTCATTCACAAAACGGACATCTGATCTCATCCACCTATCCCTGCAGTGGGCGTTTCTCTAGCTGGTCACATTGTCCTTCCTAACCAATGGGTTCTTCAGGATTCAGTAGGTATGTGCGACCTTACACCACTACCGCCGGGAGGCAGATGGATATGATACCGGCATTCAAGCAGGTAAAGTGAATCGGTCAGATCAAACAAGGTTTTAAATCAAACTCCACATTGAGGCCACCGGGTTGAAGGGTGCCCAATCTATATATCCATTCCACCTCCCTCCGATTGATCTGAGCGACCCTATCTCCGCCCCTCCAATGCGGCTCCACATTCTCGACCCCCATGAATTTCAAACCTGATGGATCTTTTCCATGATGGAATTTAAAATGTGCCGACACACTGTGTGTTAAAAGTCCTTTTTTATATTACGAATGTGCTCTTGTATCCTAACCTTTAATTTCCTCAAAGTCCTCCCTACATATTGGATCCCGCATGGGCATTCTATTACATATACAACCCCTTCTTTCTCACACGAACATTCCCCTTAATTTTGAACTTCAGCCCACTAGTATGGGATGTCACTTCAGCAGAATTCATTTTGCGGTCCACACGGTGACGGTTCCTGCACGGCCCGCAAAAACCGCACCATGTGAATTGTCCCACCTTCTTGGATCCATTGATGTTGATAGGTGGGATGGCACTCCTAACCAATTTGTTCTTCAGATTCGGGGCTTTTCTGTACACAACCTCAGGCAAAGATGGGAGAATCGAACCAATTGTCGGGTCAATCTTCAAAATTTTCCAGTTCTTTTTAATGATCTGTTTCAATGGTCCTGCTTTAACATTGAAACCGGTCATAAATGTAAACCTGAAATCCTTCTCTACTTTCTGTCTAGGTTCCCTCTCTCTCTCTCCTGTCCTATTATTTCTGACTTTAGAGATGTTGTCCTCCAGATTTCTATCATCATACCCTTTCTCCAAAAAACGGGTTTTCAATATTGCACACTGTTTATCAAAATCCCCATCAATCATACAATTCCTGGATATCCTCTTAAACTGTCCAGCAGGGATATTAGAAAGCCACGGACGAAAATGACAGCTACTAGTATCGATATACGAGTTGACGTCAGTCTCTTTAAAGTGAGTTTTAGTCACAAACCTCTCCCCCTCTATTTCTATGCTAAGATCCAGAAAGACCACTTTTTATTACTGATCTCCCCAGTGAATTGGAGGTTCCATTCCTTCGAGTTCAATGAATTCACAAAGTCCTGCAACCCCGATTCCTCTCCCACCCAGATCAAGAAGCAATCGTCGATGTATCTTCTCCAGAGGGAAAGAGTGCCCTCTGGAGAAGGTACATCAATACGAGGGTAGATATATTGTTCCTCCCAGAAGCCCATAAAAATATTGGCGAAACTGGGGCGAATTTCGCCCCATCGCCGTCCCAACCAGCTGTAGGTAATAAGCCCCATCATACCAGAAATAATTATGCATCAAACAAAAATCAAGGCAATCCAGAATGAACTGTCCCTGTTCGGCACTCATCTTGTCATCCCTATCTAGCCTCCCTTTAACTGCTCTAAGTCCCAATTCTTTGGGGATGATCGTATACAGGGACATGGCGTCCACAGTAGCCATCCAGGTATTATTCATACAGGGGCCCAAATTCTTTATGACATGGATCATATCTCCAGTATCTTTCAAATAAGATCTATTAGTGGTTGCATATCCCTGAAGGAAATAATCTATATATTCTGTAATTCTACTGGACAAGGAATTTAATCCCGACACAATTGGTCGTCCCGGAGGGTCCACCATACTCTTGTGGACCTTAGGCAGATGATAAATTACAGGCACCACTGGATGGGCCACCATGAGGTAATCAAACTCCTTTTTGTTCAAAATACCTTTCTCCAAACCCCTTTTCAGAATAATGTCAAGTTTGTTCTTAAAATCAATGGTTGGGTTACCCTTTAATCTCCGGTATGTGGAATCATCAGAGATGAGGCGAGTCATCTCTTTCTCATAATTATTTCTGTCCATAACCACTACCCCCTTTATCGGCCGGTTTTACTATAATATTTTTGTTTCTTTCTAATGACTTAACAGCCTCCCTTTCTTCATAGGTCATGTTGTTAGAGTGGGATCTGCAGTCGATCTGTTCTAGATCCCTCAATACTCCTCTCCTAAATGCTTCAATGCAGTCATTTTCTTTATTCTTGAGCTCTGATGATGAGTGTGAGCTAATAGAATGGGAGAAAGTGATGAATGAATGCAGCTGGAGGGTGATTGAGTTTATTATCAGTATAAGAAAGAAGAAACTTCATAAAATTAATGGCAATATTGAAGAATTAAAGGAGGGATTAAAACCGTTTAAGAGCGATAATATGGAAATCTATGACTTATGTAGCCAGGAATGTAAAAGCAAAATAGTGAAAATGGAGGAGGAAGTGAAGAATAAGAAATATAAGAAATATATCAAGGTTTGTGATGATTATAAGGTGAATAATATTTATAAATGGAAGAATAAAAAGGGTGGGAATATAGATTCAAGCCCAATACAGGTGATCAATGGTGGGACAGGTGACCTTGAACAAGAGAAGCAAAATAGGAATGAAGAGCGCCCTTTAAGCAGGGTAGGAATGAAAGTTTTAAACCATATAGACCACCAGGACAAAACCGCTATGGACCAAATTTTTATAGACCTAGATGGAACCAGGATTATTCCCATAACAATTATGGGAATCATTTTAATAGATACCCACCGAATAATTGGGGACATCAAAGAGGGAGAGAAGGGGACTATATATCAAACAGTTGGGGATATCAGAGAGGGAGAGAAGGGGATTACACACGACCCTATGAACCAAGAAATCCGCACTATGGACCTTATAACGGATTTAGGAGGAATTATACACAGCCTCGGGAGGGAGGGGTTCCACAGATACCACAACCCAATAGTGGTTTTCCCCCACAAAGAGAGTGTAGAAAAGAGACAGTTGAAGGTCCACCAATTAGATCCACAATGAATAAAACCGACACACAGAATTTTCCTCATCAGGCAATGAGAGGGGTACAGGTAGGAGGAGGGAGGACCCCCCAAAAAAGAGCGATAAGAGAGGCCGACGAGGACAAGGAAAGAACAAGCCCCAGAGAAAAGAGAATGAAGGAGATATAGGAGGGGTCTTCAACTTAAGCTCCCACCAATTGTCCGATGCAGAGAAGAGGGTACTCTCTAGAGGGTTGAAATTTGCTCCCTCTAAACATCTTAATAAGTTTGAGGCCTTTTTGGATGTGCACAAGTTTATTAGAAAGCTTAACCTAGCCAAATACCATATTAATAACCCTGGACCAGTAGTCCAAAAAGATACAATTACTGCAGGGGTTCAACATACACAGTTAAGGGAAAAATCCAAATTCCTCCCCAAGAATAAAGAAAATGACTGCATTGAAGCATTTAGGAGAGGAGTATTGAGGATCTAGAACAGATCGACTGCAGATCCCACTCTAACAACATGACCTATGAAGAAAGGGAGGCTGTTAAGTCATTAGAAAGAAACAAAAATATTATAGTAAAACCGGCCGATAAAGGGGGGTAGTGGTTATGGACAGAAATAATTATGAGAAAGAGATGACTCGCCTCATCTCTGATGATTCCACATACCGGAGATTAAAGGGTAACCCAACCATTGATTTTAAGAACAAACTTGACATTATTCTGAAAAGGGGTTTGGAGAAAGGTATTTTGAACAAAAAGGAGTTTGATTACCTCATGGTGGCCCATCCAGTGGTGCCTGTAATTTATCATCTGCCTAAGGTCCACAAGAGTATGGTGGACCCTCCGGGACGACCAATTGTGTCGGGATTAAATTCCTTGTCCAGTAGAATTACAGAATATATAGATTATTTCCTTCAGGGATATGCAACCACTAATAGATCTTATTTGAAAGATACTGGAGATATGATCCATGTCATAAAGAATTTGGGCCCCTGTATGAATAATACCTGGATGGCTACTGTGGACGTCATGTCCCTGTATACGATCATCCCCAAAGAATTGGGACTTAGAGCAGTTAAAGGGAGGCTAGATAGGGATGACAAGATGAGTGCCGAACAGGGACAGTTCATTCTGGATTGCCTTGATTTTTGTTTGATGCATAATTATTTCTGGTATGATGGGGCTTATTACCTACAGCTGGTTGGGACGGCGATGGGGCGAAATTCGCCCCAGTTTCGCCAATATTTTTATGGGCTTCTGGGAGGAACAATATATCTACCCTCGTATTGATGTACCTTCTCCAGAGGGCACTCTTTCCCTCTGGAGAAGATACATCGACGATTGCTTCTTGATCTGGGTGGGAGAGGAATCGGGGTTGCAGGACTTTGTGAATTCATTGAACTCGAAGGAATGGAACCTCCAATTCACTGGGGAGATCAGTAATAAAAAGTGGTCTTTCTGGATCTTAGCATAGAAATAGAGGGGGAGAGGTTTGTGACTAAAACTCACTTTAAAGAGACTGACGTCAACTCGTATATCGATACTAGTAGCTGTCATTTTCGTCCGTGGCTTTCTAATATCCCTGCTGGACAGTTTAAGAGGATATCCAGGAATTGTATGATTGATGGGGATTTTGATAAACAGTGTGCAATATTGAAAACCCGTTTTTGGAGAAAGGGTATGATGATAGAAATCTGGAGGACAACATCTCTAAAGTCAGAAATAATAGGACAGGAGAGAGAGAGAGGGAACCTAGACAGAAAGTAGAGAAGGATTTCAGGTTTACATTTATGACCGGTTTCAATGTTAAAGCAGGACCATTGAAACAGATCATTAAAAAGAACTGGAAAATTTTGAAGATTGACCCGACAATTGGTTCGATTCTCCCATCTTTGCCTGAGGTTGTGTACAGAAAAGCCCCGAATCTGAAGAACAAATTGGTTAGGAGTGCCATCCCACCTATCAACATCAATGGATCCAAGAAGGTGGGACAATTCACATGGTGCGGTTTTTGCGGGCCGTGCAGGAACCGTCACCGTGTGGACCGCAAAATGAATTCTGCTGAAGTGACATCCCATACTAGTGGGCTGAAGTTCAAAATTAAGGGGAATGTTCGTGTGAGAAAGAAGGGGTTGTATATGTAATAGAATGCCCATGCGGGATCCAATATGTAGGGAGGACTTTGAGGAAATTAAAGGTTAGGATACAAGAGCACATTCGTAATATAAAAAAGGACTTTTAACACACAGTGTGTCGGCACATTTTAAATTCCATCATGGAAAAGATCCATCAGGTTTGAAATTCATGGGGGTCGAGAATGTGGAGCCGCATTGGAGGGGCGGAGATAGGGTCGCTCAGATCAATCGGAGGGAGGTGGAATGGATATATAGATTGGGCACCCTTCAACCCGGTGGCCTCAATGTGGAGTTTGATTTAAAACCTTGTTTGATCTGACCGATTCACTTTACCTGCTTGAATGCCGGTATCATATCCATCTGCCTCCCGGCGGTAGTGGTGTAAGGTCGCACATACCTACTGAATCCTGAAGAACCCATTGGTTAGGAAGGACAATGTGACCAGCTAGAGAAACGCCCACTGCAGGGATAGGTGGATGAGATCAGATGTCCGTTTTGTGAATGAAAGGTCCTTGATAGCGGAGCAAGAGGAAAAAGATACAGATACTATGAAAGGTCCTGGTTTTAAAGTTTGGCGACACCATAAGGATAGAGGAGATTCTGATTAATATTTGATGTGAATTGATGATGATGTACGCATTGGGATGTAATTTAAGTAATTTGTAATAGTATTTTTATGAGTTTGTGAGTATATGATCGTATGAAATAATTAAGGGAAATGTATAAAAGAGTGGGGCAACCCCGGTAGTGACGTGTTCCTGCCCCTGATGAAGCTCAGGCCAGCGAAACCCGGGTCGGGCAAATACCGTTTGAGACGGTTTTTATGACTTTTTATACTACGATCTTGTAAGTGTAATTAAAGGCGCAACAGTTTATTTTATCAAAGGTGGTGCACTATCTTGCTTTTTTATTACAGCATACCTGGCAAGATCTTCATCCTGGTTCTGGGTGTTTAACTGACCCACGAACATTGAAACCTGTTGGGTCTGAACCGGTTTCCACTTGATGCAGCGCGGTTCCTGATTGTTTTAAACCTTCCTATTTGATTGCTAGAATTAGCGAATAGCGAAGTTGACGATGACGAGACGAATAGGTAGCTAAAACGAAGATGTAGAATACTTCGTTATCTTCGTTTTGAGGAATATGACGAATACATTCGTCATATTCGCTATTCGCTAATTCTACCAAGCCAACCATAACTTCTGTGCTCATGGAGCGTCCCCATCACCATGGGAACATCTCCATATACTAAAATGTACTGTCGGATTTGAGGAATTACGTTGAAATCGCAATGCGATTAATTCAAGTTATATTAATCGCATTGCGATTTCAACTTAGAGCTGGGTTTATAATGGGTCAGCTTGCTAGAATGAACAAAGTTAACGAATATGGAATATAGCAGCAGTGGTAAGTTGAAATCGCAATGCGATTAATTTAACTTAAAGTATTCGCATTGCGATTTCAACTTAGCACTGCTAGTGCATAGCTATATATTCCATATTCGTTAATTCTAGCCTATGTAAGATAGCAGTGCTAAGTTGTAATCGCAATGCGATTAATATAACTTGAATTAATCGCATTGCGATTTCAACGTAATTCCTCAAATCCGACAGTACATTTTAGTATATGGAGATTCTCCCATGGATGGGGACGCTCCACATGAGCACGGAAGTCGGCAGAAGCGGCAACGGGCACTGACTAGAGCAGCCAGGAAGCCAGGAATCCTCAGGACAGGTAAGAACTACTTTTGGGAAGTAGGAAAGAAAAAAATATAACTAAAAAAAAAAAAAACAAAAAAAAACGAATATTCGAAATAGCGAATTTATAGCGCTATATTCGAAATATTCGCGAATTAGCGAAGTGCCGATATTCGCTAAAAAAATTCGCTTTTCGAATATTCGCGCTCAACACTAGACTCATATACAGTATGTAGGTCTAAAATGTGGTTCTAATGAAATAATAACTATGGTATATTCTGTTTGGTTTCTATGAGGGAGATATTTATTTTATATCAGGACTATTTGGAATTCCCAAGTAGATTGGCTGCTCTAACCCCTGGAGATCTGTTAGGAAAAACTGCATGTGGTCAATAATCTATTATAATGTGCCTACTCAACTGAATTGGTGATCATATAATACCAGTCTGCACTGGTCACGTTCAGAGTTCTTTGCAGAGAATTTCCTCTCTAGTTCAGAGAGGAGAGTCTCAAGTGGTAGACTCCCCTCTATGACGTTCACATATCTTGGTAAGTCAAACAGACCAAGGTTGTAGAGATGGGACAACCTCTTTAAGTTTGGACAATTTTGCAGCCTTAGATCAGTTTTCTCATTCCTGTGCCATTGACTTCCTTAACCCCAAACTTCATATTAACCGATAGGTTATTTGCATAAAAAAAGTTTGGTTAAATGAACTGGACCTAATATGATGACTTGATGAGCATTCTACACATGGATGGTTATCTAAATTGCTATGTGTTCCTCTCGTAGCTTGAAATCATTCAACATACCACTGCCATTAGCATATTGTGTTTCACTCTTTTTGGGCTAGTGGGATTTTCTTTTGGGGATTTCTTTGAAGATCACTTTTTTCCTGACACAAGTCATTGTTGATTTCACTATTATAGGGGAAAAGCGCTAGGGCGGCAGATAAGGCTGTTGCCATGGTGATGAAGGAGATACCGAGGCAGCCGTCTGCAGAGGAAAAGCCCCTCCTCACCATGACCTCACAGGTGGGCGCCACCAGGATTTCAAGAAACTGACACATGCAGCTGGCTCTTACAGAACAATCAAAAGGCTAAGGTCTACTTATATTTCAGACAGTAACATAAAAATGCATCTACACTTCTCTATGTTTCCACTAGTTCTTCTACTGTATGGAAATGAAGAATGACAATTACAAAAACACTGAATGAATGAACCAAGCACTCATGGGCACAAAATGCATATGTCAGTTTTGCAGTACAGTTTTTTTTTTATTATGTGACTTTTGGTGCAACTACATTTAACTGATTTACCTAGGCTCGAACAGTCTTAGACAGGGATGGGCAAAGTCGGCCCTCCAGCTGTTGCAAAACTACAACTCCCAGCATGCAAAGACTGCTTACAGCTATCAGCCTACAGCAGGGCATGGTGGGAATTGTAGTTTTACAACAGCTGGAGGGCCGACTTTGCCCATCCCTGGTCTAGTAGATCATTTAAATGATGTGGTGTGATGTTTGTGGCAGTGTGTTGTGTGTAGGGCTCCCATAAACTAAAATGTAAAAAGTTCGGGAGTTAAATATCCTGAAGTTTGTTCAGGTCTGAAATCCTGTTCCCTACTTGTTACTGGTATCCCATTTTAGTCTCATCAGGACTCTCAATTATGAAAGAATAATGATAAGTTGAAACTAATTATAAGGTGGGGGGTGAAGACATGGGAGCCCTAATAGGATTTATGTGGATATTGTGTATGTCATTTTGTCAGTTGCTCAATGTGAAATGGAATGATTTCTCTAGACAGAAAGTAATGTCAGTTTATACCAAAATATATGTTAACTGCGATTTCTTGAAATAGTATTTTCAATATTTCATCGAAATTTGTATATGTGTATCCTAACCTGTTTTATTATTATTAGTCATCTCCCAATTAAAAACCTATCTATTCTGATGAACAGCTTTCGAAATCCCTTGGTAGGGTATGTATTTCATGGGCAAAACACCCACGAAGTGTATTTCACATATGCAAAAGCCAGTGGTACACTAAATATTCTATCTACATGTGCAGAATAGGGTACTGACTGGTTGTATTTATTAATTACAAGAAGGATAATATCCTCTGTTTATCTCTTTGTGTCACCAGTCCAAACAGTATACTAGATTGCTAAAAGCAAGAGAAACCTGTTGCTGTAGGAAGCTGAATTTCCGTCATCTCATTTATGACCATGTATTTTTTAGGGCAGATGTGTTCTGAACATTGAGGGTCACTGATCCTGTGGTCATACTCCCTTCCCTCTGTACCCAATTGTCCTCATATAATTGGAAGGATGACTGCAGAATGAGATGGGGTTTGTTTTTTTGTTATCATGGAAACACATAGGTTTCATACTTGTAGAAACATAATCGGATTTTGTTAATTGAGACCTATTGCAATGTAGGCTCCTTTTTTTATTTCAGATACATAGTCACAATAAAATGCTTGTCTTTATCCCAAATTCTTAGGATATAGCACACATTTAAGATTATAACTTATTATCTAATGTCTGCCTTCAGTCACCATTTGTTTTGTATAATAAATCAAACTTTGCAAAGTTCCTGCCGCCATTCCTGACATGTCTGTATTCCCCATGACAATTCTGCAGATTTTTTTCATTTATTTCTGTTTTTTTAGCTCCTCTGTTAATGGTACTGGAAGTTTATTAATCCCTTAATGCATAATCGTGTACATGTACATCGTTATACATGAGGGGTCATATGGAGCGGGAGCCTGTATAATACAGCAGGCACCCGGCCACAATAAATGGGATCGGCAATGATGCTGAACCTCGTCATTTATCCCCTCAGATGCCATGGTCAATAGCGCTCATGACATTTGTGTGGTTATCAGAGGGAGGGGATCCTTCTGCCTTCTGATCGCAACCTCCGATCGAGCTTCAATCGGTTACCATGAAAGCCTGGGGCCTTTTGAAGGTTTTGCGGTCTGTTATGGGTAACTGCCTGCAAAAAAATTGTAATAAAAGTGATTAAAAGGGCATTTGTTCCCCAATAGTACCAATAAACTGGTAGAAATAAATACTACAGTTCACCTCATAAAAAACAACCCCTAATGACTCTTTGTAGACTGAAATATGAAAAAGTTATGGCTGTCAGAAAATGGCAATGAAAAGAAAATTGACATTCTTACATTTTTTTAAAGTAATAAAACAAAACAAAAACTATGCAAATGTTGTATCACCATAATCATATTGGCCTGCAGAATAAAGATGCCAAAACCTTGGAGGAATTGTGAGGATTTTTTTGATTTTTGATTTTACACCACAAATAATTTTTCCCATTTTCTAATACAAGACATGGTAAATTAAATGTACCATTAAAAAATTCAACTTGTCCTATGGCTATGTGAGCACAAAATTAAAAAAAGTTATGGCTCTTGGAATGTGGGGAGGAAAAAAACTAAAATGCCTCACTATGCACTACACTGCTATAAAATAGATAATAATAATATATGTAGTATATGCAAGTGCCAGAGCATAGTGTGTAGTGTGAGTCCCTGTCCCTAACCCGCATAGACAGCTCTGCAAGTGGACAAAATCAGTCCTACTCACATTCTAGGATAGGTTGGATGTGGAACTATTAAAAACCATGGCCATTTTAAATCAACCCTTTTAATAAACTTCTACTTTCAATAACAGAGGAGCAGAACAGCATAGAGTTATTAAAGGATGCTCCAGAATCGTTATTGTATTGGAGATTTAGTAACACATCCTTCAAGAGTGGTGACAGGTCCTCTTAAAGGAAAGTCTTTTTTTTTAGATGGGTTTGTCTTTTCAGTTGTCTTTATTAAGATATTGTCAATATGGACACAGGATTGAAATTGCTATTAGCTAATTGCATTCATTTTGACATCATATTTTCTGAGACCATAACCTCTGTTGCTACCTCTCAATAAATATTATAGCAAGAATCTATAGTAAGCTGATCCTATTATCCTGATGGATTCAATTTCAAAAATATCTTTAATCCACCCAAAACAATCTACTGTATGAAAAAGTGCCTGCCTCTCTGATGGTGGGGACTGTGGGAGTGTGCATAGGCATGCATGCGCAGCATCTCCCATTCCAGCCACCTCGTATCTGCACTGCAGCGGTCTTCGTAACACCTGGAAAAGGGCAGTGTATAATGTGATAGGAAAAATGAATCAGGCCAGCAAAGGAGGCAATATGGACAATCACAATACATTAGTAAGTCCCTTGTATTACCTTTGTCTAAATGATAAATGCCATTTGCTGAACTGAAACATCCCCTTTAATGCCAAGCCAGCTTTAGTCATCTTAATTTGACAATGACATATGTGGCTATGGGTAAACGCATGGCTGCTGGTGGGACCATGTGATCCTCTGTCTTCAACTTTGCTATCTTGTGATTAGAGTTGAGCGAACTTGTATTTTAAGTTCGGCGTCCAAAGTTCGGGTTCGGGTTATCGAAGAATCCCGTTATGGATTCCGCTACCACGGACCATAACTGCATTTGGAATCCATAAGGGGATTCTTCAATGAACCCGAACGGTTTTATAACGGTTTTTGATAATTCCAAAATGACACACATTTATTTTTTACTTTTTTTAATGGTGCTCACACGGGGCATATAGAGATTTCATATGGTTTCATAGCAAAACTTAGTATCCCTCCCCCCAAACCATGATACTTCTGAAAAACGATGCTTTTTTTAATGATTGAAGGAATATTTTTAATTAAAAAATAATTGTGCATAGTCTTATCAATTTTAACCAACAAAAAGTGGAGCAAGTGCTTTATAGATATGACGCTCATTCTGAAGACCATATTTCTCAATGTGTTTACGCCAGACAACTAGCATAAATGCATTGCTAAATCTTCCCCATGCTGTTCTAAAGCCTCTGCTCCCATTCAAATGATAAATGACAAAATTGGCTTCCTGCAGCCACCACTAGGGGGAGCTTAGTGGATAGGAAGTTATACAATTACCATTGTACTCAGTGGAAGTTGTAGAATCTCTGTACACTAAGCTCCTCTGTTGGGAACAGGAAAAGAAGTTCATCATTGGGCTCCTTCCTCTGGCCCCATTACAGTGAGTAGTCTATTTCTGCCTCCATGGAAGGTATGTCACTGCTAACAGTTTTTAAGCACTATACCATGAGTAAGCATGTCGCAGTTGTTGAACTTGAACTTTGTACTATAAGGCATAAGTGCCAACCACTCAACATACTAACTACCAGTTTACCAGTCTTAGAACCCGTGAGACATGTGACACAAATTAGTTTTGACTAAAGGACTACTTTGTTGTCAGTGATACTTGTCACAGGGCATTTCATATTCTGTTAGATGCCTTCTAGCAACATATTACAAACCTGTCACAATGCCCTGTTAGTGTGCAGTCTGTTGCCAAAGAGCCTCTGACAATGTCATTCTGGGCATACTATTAACAACACAATATTATTACACAAAGAAATCTCCTGAAAGAAGGGTAGAATTTTGGAAGATTTTTATTTTAATGCCTAAATGAAAATGCCTAAAGAAAAAATAAGTGACATTTTCAAAAATACCTATTGCACAATTTTGCTCTAAAAATAAATAAATAAATAAATAAAATCAATACAGCAATAGAAAAAAAATAAAATTAAACTTTTACCTGATTTTCTTGTTTTGCTATTTTCTGCTTGTGTTAACCTGTCATCTTTAGTACAATCCCCTACATTTGTCGTAACAGGAAAACTAGATATTAGAAGGGCCATTTGGCCTGAACCCAGGGCCGGCGCGTCCTATAAGCGGACTAGGCCGCCGCGTAGAGCGCCCCTTGGCAAGGGGCGCTGCTAGGAGCGCCGGCCCTGCCTCATGCTGCAGCCGCCCGAGCGCTCTGAATTGAGCCTCAGGCGGCTGCAGCACTGCCCGGGCTGGCGCGTCCATGAGGACGCACCGCCCGGGCTCAGCATGAAGAGAGGAGCTGACAGGAGGGAAGCGCTCCCTCCTGTCAGTCCATTGTAGCGCGGCCGAGCTCTTTATGGCCGCGGGTACAGGAGCATGTGTCTCTGTAGCCGGCCGGACTGACATGAAGTGCGCACACACTGTGCACTTCCTGTCAGTCCGTCAGGGTACAGGAATCTAAAGCTCCTGTACCCGTGGACCATAAAGCGCTCGGCCACGCTACATTACAGGCGGGGAGGGAGGGGGAAGAATGACAAGAGGGGGGAAGAATGACAAGAGGGGGGAAAGAATGACAAGGGGGGAAGAATGACAAGAGGGGGGAGAAGAATTACAAGAGGGAGGGAGAAGAATGACAAGAGGGGGAGAAGAATTACAAGAGGGAGGGAGAAGAATGACAAGAGGGGAGGAAGAATGACAAGGGGGGAAGAATGACAAGAGGGGGGAGAAGAATGACAAGAGGGGAGGAAGAATGACAAGGGGGGAGAGAATGACAAGAGGGGGAAGGAAGAATGACAAGAGGGGGGAGAAGAATGACAAGAGGGGGAGAAGAATGACAAGAGGGGGGAGAAGAATAACAAGGGGGAGAGAATGACAAGAGGGGGAAGGTAGAATGACAAGAGGGGGGAGAAGAATGACAAGAGGGGGGAGAAGAATGACAAGAGGGGAGGAAGAATGACAAGGGGGGAGAGAATGACAAGAGGGGGAAGGAAGAATGACAAGAGGGGGGGGAGAAGAATGACAAGAGGGGAGGAAGAATGACAAGGGGGGGGGAGAGAATGACAAGAGGGGGGGAGAAGAATGACAAGAGGGGAGGAAGAATGACAAGGGGGGGGGAAATGACAAAAGAGGAGGGGTGAAGAATGACGGGGGGGGGAGAATGACAAAGAAGGAGGGGTGAAGAATGACGGGGGGGGGGGGAGAATGACAAAGGAGGGGGGGGGCGGCAAACTTTTCTTTTGCCTAGGGCGGCAAAAATCCTTGCACCGGCCCTGCCTGAACCTAAAGTGATGTGTCCCTCGTGTGTCACAAGACCTATCAACGTAACACATGAGAAACACATCACCTCTGTGGCCAGTTATTTAAGGGTTGGCACACGTGACCCCCATCAAACCAGATGTTGACAAGAAGGACCAGAGAGTGGCAGCGGGGCACTGATGGTGCCAGAAACCTGCTGCGGGCAGCAGGTAAGGATGTTTCTTTGAGCTAGTCCAACGAAATAGGTGGGGAACTTGCTAAAAAGCCCCAAAGGGAGATAACCCCTTTAAAGTTCATGCACATGGCAGGTGGTTGTAAAATGAAATTACAACGCATCTTAATAATTCTCAAGATAAGCACCTAGGCTAGATACTTAGGATATGTTCACATCTCTGTCAACATGTTCGACTGCCTGATCCAGCACAAATGCCAGCTGTCACCCGGACCAAAAAACTCTGCATGCAGTGGTCTTTGTTAAACTGAAACCCAACATCTAGGGAGGAAAGTGGCTTGATCACCGACGGTTTACATTATAGTCAATAAGGATCTGGTGGTGATCTGCTGATTCAGACAATGCTGAATCCGGTATTATTTGCACGGACAGCCTGCTGGAAATCTTCACCACAGGTGTGAATGTGGCCTTAGAACTGTAGAATATAACAGCAAAAAAATAGTATACATTAAACTTTTTTTCAGGGTCAAAAGTTATAACCACAGGATCTCCCTGACCAAATTGCCCCAATTCAGCTCAAATTAGAATTATTGCATATGTAACAGTGTGGGCCTTGTTTTAATTTTAATCCTCTTTTAATGCACTTTTTGGTTTTTGCTTGTTTTACATTCCTGTTTGTACCTCAGGCTTGCACAAACAAATAGTGTGTTTTAGCTCACCCAGACAATTGTCCCCAAAATGTTATGCTTTATGCAAAATTGGATGTAGAAATTTTATTGTCATGTCAAGAGTGAAAATTGTCCCATAATTCCAGTTGTATCAATAAATAAATCAATAAATGGTGTTGTGCAGAGTGGTTTTGAGTGATTTAGCAATATATTTTAAGAACTTTTACAGCTCTCTTCGGTATCTTGATTTATTATAATTAGCCACAAACATCTGTGACGTGATGGAAGTTGGTGTGGCCAGATCAATTGGTTTTTTAAACTCAAGAGTACATTATATAATATTCTGATTTTCTACCAGGGTACCCTGGGTGCAATGTGGTTTTAACCAGGGGTGGGATTCAAATTTTTAACAACAGGTTCCCTACTCCGCGGTGGATACGCAGCGTCGCGACACATATACGCCGCGTCACGACACGTTTACATATACATAGACCATATATATGCAGCACATATAAATACACTATATACATGGTACACATACATAAATACACCATATACACTACACACATATTGTCACATTTCTCTCCCCCCCTGGCCCCTCCATCCTCCATGTTGCCACATTTCTCCCCACATGGCCCCTCCATCCTCCATATTGTCACATTTCTCCCACATGGCCCCCTCCATCCTCCATACTGTCACATTTCTCCCCACATGGCCCCTCCATCCTCCATATTGTCACATTTCTCCCCACATGGCCCCCTCCATCCTCCATATTGTCACATTTCTCCCTACATGGCCCCTCCATCCTCCATGTTGTCACATTTCTCCCCGGCCCCCTCCATGTTGTCACATTTCTCTCCCCCAGCCCCTCCTTGCCATCTGTTGTCACATTTCTCCCACATGGCCCCTCCATCCTCCATGTTGTCACATTTCTCCCCACATGGCCCCTCCATCCTTCATATTGTCACATTTCTCTCCCCCCCTGGCCCCTCCATCCTCCATGTTGCCACATTTCTCCCCACATGGCCCCCTCCATCCTCCATATTGTAAACATACAAACAAATGCCTAGACTAGGCTATGCAACCTATCTTGACCCGGGTGTAAAATTAAAACTTCACTTTTATTGAATTATATGTAAAAGTCATGTGTCTGTTTGGAACCATACAAGAAAAGGTGATTAAAAATACAGTCACGCTCCGCCAAAATCTGCCAATATCTTGTATCGATGAAGGAGGTGTGCACACCTCCCTCCTAATCGCTTTTGTCACAGGGCACACTAGTGCTGGCTATTGTATGCGTCAGAAGGCCGATGTTTGATCAATGGCCAGTTAGCTATTGCTTGTTGCTGAACTGCCGCCAGGGGCGCTATTAGTGCGCTCTCCCAGGCTATCACCATAACAAAGGATGTTTCCTTTATTGGTGCTGCAGTATCGCAGAGACAAAGTCCTGCTTGCACTTTAAGAGCCAGCAAATATGAGCCCGACAACAACTCACTACTGCCTAGCTAGAGCTACTATCTAGCTTGACAGAGCGGTGTCCTGATCTGAATCTAGCCTGCCTCAACATAGCCACCAACATGTAGCTCATCAGGAATGGGCAGCATGCTGCCCATTCCCTGATGAAGCCATAATGTTGGTGAAACATGTTGGGGGCAGACCTAGATTTTAGATCAGAACACCGCCTGTCAAGCCTTTAGATAGTAGCTCTAGCTAGGCAGTGAGTAAGTTGTTGTCCGGGCTCATATTTGCTGGCTCTTAAAGTGCAAGCAGGACTTTGTCTCTGCGATACTGCAGCACCAATAAAGGAAACATCCTTTGTTATGGTGATAGCCTGGGAGAGCGCACTAACAATAGCGCCCCCCTGGCGGCAGTTCAGCAACAAGCAATAGCTGTAACTGGCCATTGATCAAACATCAGCCTTCTGACGTATACAATAGCCAGCACTAGTGTGCCCTGTGACAAAAACGATTAAGGAGGGAGGGTGTGCACACCTCCTTCATCGATTACAATAGATATTGGCAGATTTTGGCGGAGCGGTGACTGTATTTTTAATCACCTTTTTCTTGTATGGTTCCAAACAAGACACATGAAACTTTTTTACATATAATTCAATAAAAGTGAAGTTTTAATTTTACACCCGGGTCAAGATAGGTTGCATAGCCTAGTCTAGGCATTTGTTTGTATGTTAGGCCTTCTATCCTCCATATTGTCACATTTCTCCCCACATGGCCCCCTCCATCCTCCATATTGTCACATTTCTCCCTACATGGCCCCTCCATCCTCCATGTTGTCACATTTCTCCCCCCCCCCGGGCCCCTCCATCCTCCATGTTGTCACATTTCTCCCCCCCCCCGGCCCCCTCCATCCTCCATGTTGTCACATTTCTCTCCCCCCCAGCCCCCTCCTTGCCATCTGTTGTCACATGATCACACTCACTACCCGTCCCTAACACGACCTGACCTGTCCTGACTCCTGTCTGTGGACTGTCAGCAACTCTAGGCAGCCTCTGCTCTGGCTGCTTCCTGCCGCTGCCACGCCGCTACTCACCAGCAGGGGAGGGCTGGCAGCCTTAGTCCTGGGGGAAAATCCAGTCAAGTGGCCCGTTGCACCACCGAGTCAGCTCACCAGAGGGCTCTTTTCCTTGTGTCTAACCCGTTGCGTGATAGTGAGCCAAGCCCCATTCCGGACAGCAGAGACATGGAGCAGTATCATGATTGACTGATCTTTTTACTACAAAATCACAGTAACAACTTTATCTCATTGTGATTTTGTTGTAAAGATCACAGAGAGGCACAGAGCGTTATCAATCGTGTTACTGCTCTGTGTCTCTGCTGTCCGGTGCGGGGCTTGGCTCTCTATCACGCAGCGGATTAGCCTCACAGGATCCGCCGTGTTAAAGATCCCTAACCCCAATGCATGGCTACAATTACCCAGTCCAAATAAAATCTGGTCCTACCTTATCCAGGATGTCGCTGGCATCGGGCGTGATGTCCACTAGATCCAGAACAAGGTCCCTGTGGTGATAGAGAAAAAAGAATAATCACATAAGGAAGGGATGGTGACTGCCCCTGTGATATCACCAGCAGGGGGCGCTGTGCTGGCCTGTAAGACTGAGCCATGCCAACGTATAGCAGGGTAATCTAGACATTTCCCTAAGTGCTACCACACAGTACTAATGCCCACCTTGTGTCCCCACAGTAATTATGCCCACCTTGTTCCTGTCACAGCAGTAATGCCCAGATTATGTGCCCCTCACAGCAGTAATGCCCAGATTATGTGCCCCTCACAGTAGCAATGCCCAGATTATGTGCCCCTGACAGTAGCAACGCCATATTATGTGCCCCCTCACAGTAGCAATGCCATATTATGTGCCCCTCACAGTAGCAATGCCATATTATGTGCCCCCTCACAGTAGCAACGCCATATTATGTGCCCCCTCACAGTAGCAATGCCCAGATTATGTGCCCCTCACAGTAGCAATGCCCAGATTATGTGCCCCTCACAGTAATTATGCCATCATTTGTGCCCCCTCACAGTAATTTCGCCATCATTTGTGCCCCTCACAGTAATTATGCCATCATTTGTGCCCCCTCACAGTAATTTTGCCATCATTTGTGCCCCCTCACAGTAATTTTGCCATCATTTGTGCCCCCTCACAGTAATTTTGCCATCATTCCCCCCCACAGTAATTTTGCCATCATTTGTGCCCCCTCACGCTTATTATGCTATCATTTGTGCCCCCTCACAGTAATTTTGCCATCATTTGTGCCCCCTCACATTTATTATGCCATCATTTGTGCCCCTCAGTGAGGGGGCACAATGATGGCATAATGAGGGGGCACAATGATGGCAAATACTGTGAGGGGGCACAATGATGGCAAAATTACTGTGAGGGGCCCTCACAGTAATTTTGCCATCATTTGTGCCCCCTCACAGTAATTTTGCCATCATTTGTGCCCCTCACATTTATTATGCCATCATTTGTGCCTCCTCACAGTAATTTTGCCATAATTTGTGCCCCCTCAGAGTAATTTTGCCATCATTCCCCCTCACAGTAATTTTGCCATCATTCCCCCTCACAGTAATTTTGCCATCATCCCCCTCACAGTAGCTGTGCCCATCACCCATTCCCCTCCTTTTGGTGTGAAGTGTTGGGAGCAAAACAAAGAACAAAAAAAGCATACTTACCTTCTCCACTGATGACAGGCTCGGCTCCCACACGGACCCTGCTACAGGCTGTGCAAGGGAAGACTGATTCCCGGGCTTTCACAGCTCCTCCCACAGCCAGCAGCAGAAAGTGCGGCCAGCAGGGGGAGCTCCTGAGCTGTGAAGCAGTGAGGTCTCACTGCTTCACTACGGAACGGCCCGGTGTGTGAGTGTAAGTTCAGCGGCGTGTGTGTGTGTGTGTGTGTGTGTGTGTGTGTGTGTGATGTGGTGCAAGGAGCTGCAGGACCGGATCGGGATCCCTGCTTCTCACCGGTCCTGCGAACCGGCTGTGATTTCAACAAACGGTTCGGCAGAACCGGAGAGAACCGGCTGGATCCCACCCCTGGTTTTAACATATCTCATGACATTTGTACCAAACAGGAGCAGTTGCTTATGACAACCAACAAGGTGGAGGCAAAGAAATGAGATCCAGCACTGGAGTAGATTCTAACTATACTGCATAGAAATATTAAATCTAACAGCTGACCCAATCAACCGGGCTTATTATCTGGTTATGAGTCAGGATTAGGTCCAACATGCATATGCCAGACTGATTGGGTATTCTGTTGGGTTTTAATATTCCTGTGCAATAAAGTCAGGATCCAATCTCCAATGTTGGATGCAATTTCATTACTGTGACTCCACAGTTATGTTTCCACACTTTGAGCTGTTCTCAACACATTACGGGAGATACCTCAATGCTAGTGGTGGGCAATGAGCAGGAATTGAATATAGCAAGCATTTTATGTCCATTTTATTACCTCCAATTTGGTCAAATGCCAAGAGATGTACCCAAACCTTAATACACCTATACCCTACACCAGGAGGAAAATGAGAATATTGTAAAATTAAGTTTAACACCAATTGATTTGGCCATACCAAATTCCATCAAGTCACAGCTGCTTGTAGCTAATTATAATAAATCATGATACCAAACTAAACAAATATAATATACCATATATTGCAAATCTGTTCAAACCACATAGGAGTGCCCACATGCAATTTAGCATCAAGCATAACATTGTGAGGAAAATGCATTAAAAAGGTTTGTGACTGTGTCTAAAAGTCCTACCCAAGCAGAGCCTTACATGTACAATATGTAAAAGTGACAGCTCAAGGTGTGCAGAGTTCATGTGGCTTATGTCTGCATGCACATATCTTTGCAAAATCATCAAAACTGAAGAAGTTAAAGATCTTCTTGATCCAGGTGTCAATAAACATTCATGGAAGTGTGGCCCAATAAGGCCTAATTCACACGTCCGCAATCTACGGGTGCGGACCCATTCATTTTGAATGGGAACGTGATTGATGCGGAGAGCACACACTGTGCTCTCCGCATACGCATTTGCGGAGCGCGCCGACGATCTTCCGGATGGCAGCTCCGCAAAAATATAGAGCATGTCCTATTCTTGCCCACAATTGCGGACAAGTATAGGCATCTCTATAGGGCTGGTGGCAAGGTGTTTTGCGGATCCGCAAAACACTACAGACGTGGGAATAAGGCCTAAGGCATGCTGCTCATCTTCTTTTTTATTACCATATCCTAATTGGTAAGACAAGGTTGTAACATGAAGAAGCATTCATGTGTTACTCCCTAGGATCATTGGAAGGCTATAAGCTTCAGGATATGTCCTCAATATCAGACGAGTAGAGGTCGACCCCACGATCAGCTGTTTTGGGCAGCCGTGGTGCTAGAAACTATACAGTGTATTGAGTAGAAGTAGAAGGCACACTGTGTAGTATCTGGTGCCAGTGTACTCCAGCTCGGCTCCCATTCATCCGAATAAGACCTGAATAGCAGGGGTAAAGCCACTACACAGTATGCAAAGCTGTCTGCTTCCAGTTCCGTATACTGTATAGAGTCCAGCACTGTGATTTGAGCTGGCACATAAGGCAATTCAGTACATGTCATATGCTTAAAATGTTTGCTATCACTTTTAATAGTTGGGGGTCCAGGTTCTACAGCAATAGTTAAAGGATTATTATTCCCATCTGGGACATTTATGGCGTATCACAGGATATGTCATAAATGTCTAGTAGTGGTGACTCCCATTGCTTGGACTCGTACCTGTTATGAGAAAGTGGGATCTCTGACTGAGTTTTGCAGTTCCTGTGAATGGAGAGGTGATCACACATGCACTTCTCTCCATACAAGTGAATGGAGAGGTGATCACACATGCACTTCTCTCCATACAAGTGAATGGATAGGTGATCACACATGCACTTCTCTCCATTGACTTGTATGAGAGTTCTGAAAGTAGGTGAGTAAGCATGCACAGCTATTTTCAGCTTCTCTTGTGATAGGGACAGGTCCCAGAAGTATGACCCACAGCTACCAGACATTTATGGAATATCCTGTGAAGATGCCATAACCGTCCCAGATGAGAATAACTCTGTCCACCCATTGTGCAGGAAGCTGCAACGCAGCCCCATTCAAATAAAACCCAAAGGGATCCTGACTCAGAGTGGACATATTGGTATGGCATATCCTACCAATATACTATAACATTGAAAGATGAAACTACCTGTTTATGTTCAGATATCAATTGCTCTTATCAATATATACAGAGAAACCTATTTCAGCTGACCACCTAAAATTGCACTGAATTTTTTTTTGGGGGGGTGGGTCCTCTCAAAGAAGAGATGCTGTCAGATACTAGTAAGGGATTCAGAAAACTCACATAAGCAACAATATCGACCTAGGTGAAGGTTGTTCTTGTAACTTCATATTTGGGTTTATAGAGGTAAAGCCCATGGACAATACATATAAACGTGGTCGTAACAATCACTTTCACCATGATCATGGTATTGTTGTGATTTTTTTAGTTAGTTTAATAGTTAAAACCTCTTAATCTAAATCCATGGTCTATATGCAATAACAGAGACTCAAGCCACTTAGTTATAAACTAAGGGTACTTTCACACTAGCGTTTTGGATTCCCTTTGTGAGATCCGTTTCAGGGCTCTCACAAACGGTCCAAAACGGATCAGTTCAGCCCCAATGCATTCTGAATGGATAAGGATCCGTTCAGAATGCATCAGTTCAGCTCCGTTCCGCCTCTATTCTGTTTTGGAGGCGGACACCAAAACGCAGCTTGCAGCATTTTGGTGTCCGTCTGAAGAGGCGGAGCCTAACGGATCAGTTTTGAATTACAATGTAAGTCAATGGGGACGGATCAGTTTTCAATGACACAATATGGTGCATTTGAAAACGGATCCGTTCCCCATTGACTTTCAATGTAATTCAAAAAGGATCTGTTTTGGACTTTGTCATTTTTCTTTTAACTAATGCAAACGGATCCGTTCTGAACGGATACAAATGTTTGCATTATAGGTGCGGATCCATCTGTGCAAATAAACAGACGGATCCGCACCAACGCAAGTGTGAAAGTACCCTAAGGTGTGATTATAGATACAAGATCTGAGGTCTCATTTACAGTGTATATCCCAATGTAAATGTCAGCTCAGCTCCAGTCATACAAGTTACAGGCATATGAAGGAATTCACTTTCATAGAATTGCTTATAATTTCAGCTCTGTAAAACATTGTTGGTTGTTGGTAAATTGACATTTGATTTTTTTTTTAGTTTTGTTTGTAATATGAAATAGAAGTCGATAGTTTGCTGATGGAGCTACTAACATATTCGGTACATTTGCTAGAGATACCTTCAGGAAGATGAATGTATTATGAAATACATTTATGGAATTGATTTCTTAGAATTAGAAATTAGAATTAAATTAATCTAATAACATATTAGACCTTTTCAATCTTATCCAAAATGTAAGTGCCTCATATGTTCCTGGCAATACATTGAGGTCTACACACACAAGAAATGGCGCCCCCACCCCTCCTTCCCATAGGTCGCCTAGGGGCATGTTCACAGGTTAAAAATTCCATGTCGATTTTGGCTCTTATTCTGAGCTGTAATTCGAGTGAAATCTGCATTGCCATTCATATGGCCACATGTCACTTGGAAACTGCATTCAGGTGGGTACATGTGTATTAGCTCCACTGAATGAGGCCTGTAGCCCAGCGCAGCCTGTATAGCCACACAGTACTCACACTTTAAATGATGGCAGGTGATGATGGCAGTTATGCAGCCACATTATCTTTGTTGTTTTTTGTTTTCTTCCCTCCACCTAAAAGATTTCAGTTTGTTTTTCAATTGAGTTGTACAGTTTATAGGTCACATTAAAGGTGGAAAAAGTTCTGAAATTATTTAACTTTGTCTCATTTTTTTACAACACAGAAACCTGACATTTTAACAGGGGTGTGTCGACTTTTTATATCCACTGTAGGTGTTGCCTCTAGTTTTACTCAGCTAAGATTATCTAACTAACTAAAAGAGTTGGAACCGGCTGGTCTCCACTGCAACCTAGCCAAGTCTGCCAGTGTTAACTGTTTGTTGTCCATACACAACCATTTGGAGTACACAATGTATAGAGAGATAAGTGCTTTTAACATTAAATCACAACATTCAGCTTTTAGCAAACAACCTTTAGCAGTGATCCACTGGGTCACTGCACCCATAAACAGCTGATGGTATAAACAGCTATCTCTTCTGACAACCACATACATATACATGCTTTGTTTATCCAAACGTATATATTTTCAATAGGAAAAGAAAAAAACGCTGCTATACACTTTTGGAAGAGGTTCATCTCTCTGGGAAACAAAAGGATCAGGCATGGGAATTTAGTGTGCTTGATCCTTCTCTCTCTCAACATCATCTGATGGGGAAGGATCGGGAGCTCACTCTGAACACATTAGATTGCCAGCCGGTTCGACTGAAAACATCCAATCCGCCAATCATAGTCTAATGTGCATAGGGGCCATTATAAGGTTAAAGTTAAACTATTAGGTCACATGTCAGTAAGCTGAAAGCGTAACTACTGTCCCAAAAAAGGCAGCATCATTTTGTAAAAAAATTAAATGCTTTAACAAACGAGCTTATAAGTGTACCTGACTGGTCATTGAGTGTGTGCTTGTGTGCATGTGCTTATAACGGGTGAAAAATATCCCTTTGCACAATTTCTGGCCAACCTAACAAAATCTTTATGGGCATGCACATTTTAGATTAAATCATGCAATGTGTTTTTACACTAATATGTACAGTACAGAACGCTAAATACCCCCCACCTGAACATTGGAATTTTACCAGCAACCCATTATTAAAAATAGTCTGAATCCTGTAAGTCAAAAATAATTACCTTCTCCTTATTGATGGGGGATTGTGAACATGTAAAGCACAGAACCAATTAATTACTGGTAGAAAAACCAGTAGCGTCAACTATTTTGTGCAAGTGACAACAGCTTGGCGTGCTGTAAAAGCAGTGTCTATTTTAATCGCCATCACACAGATCCATCTGAATGTGGGATCTCAATTGACATTACACACGAGTTTTTGTTGCCATGCAGTACTGTCGACTCAGTATGGAGGAGCTAATAAATTAAATCACGCCATTTTCACCTAGGCATTTCTACAACATACTAAAAGATATAGTCGGTTGCCAAAAGACTGGGGAACTGTTCAAGCATGGCAAGATTACTGCGAGCATACGCTGCGTGATGACTGACTTCATTTAATGAAGCAGACCTTTACTCCCACAGACATGCTGCAGGGGCTCCGAGCATAGTTCTGTAGAAGTCATGTGGCTTCATCACATTAACATGGACAAGAACACAATAGTTGCAGGGAGGTTGTTGAAATTCTATAGGATGTTATATTGACGGCGTTACTCATTCAGATGTATGGTTCAAAATAGTTTATCTTTGTTACCACTGATCAATATTTTCTTTTAATGAAAGAGCATCTGTCAGGCATCTGATGTTTCAATATATGCAAATGAGCCTCTAGGAGCAGTTAGGGTCTGGCCGTTACACCTAGAACAGGGATGGCCAACCTGCAGCTCTCCAGCTGTTGCAAAACTACAACTCTCAGCATGCCCAGACTGCCTACAGCTATCAGCCTACAGCAGGGCATGGTGGGGGTTGTAGTTTTACAATAACTGGAAAGCCGCAGGTTGGCCATCCCTGACCTAGAGGCTCTGCTCTCTCTGCATCTGCCGTGACAGGGCCAGGCAGTGAAAAAGTCATCACACCTGGTCCTATCAATCAAAGTAGAGAGGGCACAGCAGTTGTAGAAAGAGCAGAGCCTCTAGCTCAGCGGTCAGCAACCTTCGGGACTCCAGATGTGTTGAAACTACGACTTCCAGCATGCTCCATTCACTTCTATGGGAGTTCTGAAAATATCTAAGCAAGTGTGCATAGAAACATAGAAACATAGAAACATAGAATGTGTCGGCAGATAAGAACCATTTGGCCCATCTAGTCTGCCCAATATACTGAATACTATGAATAGCCCCAGGCCCTATCTTATATGAAGGATGGCCTTATGCCTATCCCATGCATGATGGGAGTCGCAGTTTCACCACAGCTGGAGTGCCGAAGGTTGCTGATCCCTGCTCTAGGTGTAATGCCATCGCCCCCTTTGCTATTAGAGGCTCATTTACATAAATTTTAACTTTATTCTTCTCAGCAATGCAGGCACATATGAAAATGGGAACAACACAGATACCTTCAGCTGCCAAGTGCACATGTAACAGGTCAGCCAGTTTCATTGGTACAAATCTGCTGACAGATGCCCTCTAAAGTATGTTTCAACAAGGTATTTATCAAAAAATATAACTTGTATTTTCGTGAATAAACAGACTATAGTGCATCGAAGGCTCATTAGGTTGAAGCCCCCTACATAGACCCTTTAGTTGTGTTCAGTTGGACCATTTATCCATACAATAGATATATCCATTCACTTTTAATTCCATGGTAAAACAGGCTTAGTGACAAGTGATTGGCTTCAGAGGTTACTGTCTTCTGTGGACATTTCTGTGTCTTAGCCTGAAGCCACCAGTGAATACTTTGGTACTGTATAGAGCCCAAACCAACTCTGTCCTATAAGAAGTTCTTGTGCCTAAGTTCAGTGAGATCTCTGCAGGAAAACTAGCTTTTATTGAAAAATCCAAAACAAAAGTTTCTAAACTCCATGTCGCTGATATGGAGAAGTAGTTGAACTCTTTTATTATAATGTTATGTATAATCTTGAGTAGTGTTGAAAGCGAAAATTCGAATCACGAATTTTAATCGCGAATATCGCCACTTCGAGAATTCGTGAATATTTAGAATATACTGCTATATATTCGTATTTGCAAATAGTGTGGATCACGAATATTCTAATCGCGAATTTATCATGAATATTGGCACTTAGCAACATCCCTAGCAACCAATAGGAAAGTTGCCTAATCCTTAGTGTTGATCGCGAATATTCTAATCACAAATTTTTATTGCGACTATATTACATTGACGATTTTCGCAATCAAGTAAACAATGACTAGAGATCACAAATTGTCGAATTTGCGAATTTATGGTGAATATTCGGCCAAAAATTCGCAAAATATAGCGAATTCGAATATTGCCTATGCCGCTCATCACTAATCTTTTGTGCAGGCACCTAAATTATCGTTTCTGGGCAGCCGATCTGCTGCCCGGAAGCAATGCAGCTGTATGAGGACACTTGCTTCTCATCTGTGCCTTTACTTGTCACTGTAATTCTGCCTGTGATGATAAGATAGCTACTGAAAAGTTACCTGTACAGAGCAGCAACTCATGACCTATTATTATACCTAGTGGTCTGTGTGAAAATTGCAGAACTGTTTACATTTAGACCAACTACAGTGACATGGAAAATAAAAAATGAAAAATTTCACAAAAAAAAATATTTAACATAAAAACATGATTTATACAATAGGTTGTTTTCTGATGACTAGTGTTGAGCGCGAATATTCGAATAGCGAATTTTTTTAGCGAATATCGGCACTTCGCTAATTCGCGAATATTTCGAATATAGTGCTATAAATTCGCTATTTCGAATATTCGTTTTTTTTTGTTTTTTTTTAGTTATATTTTTTTCTTTCCCACTTCCCAAAAGTAGTTCTTACCTGTCCTGAGGATTCCTGGCTTCCTGGCTGCTCCAGTCAGTGCCCATTGCCGCTTCTGCCGACTTCCGTGCTCATGGAGCGTCCCCATCACCATGGGAACGTCTCCATATACTAAAATGTACTGTCGGATTTGAGAATTACGTTGAAATCGCAATGCGATTAATTCAAGTTATATTAATCGCATTGCAATTACAACTTAACAGTGCACTGCTATCTTACATATTTGGCTAGAATTAACGAATATGGAATATAGCAGCAGTGCTAAGTAGAAATCGCAATGCGATTACTCCAAGTTACATTAATTGCATTGCGATTTCAATTAGCACTGCTATAATATATTCCATATTCGTTAACTTCGTTAATTCTAGCAAGCTTACCCAATATAAACCCAGCTCGAAGTTGAAATCGCAATGCGATTAATACAACTTGAAGTAATCGCATTGCGATTTCTACTTAGCACTGCTGCTATATTCCATATTCGTTAATTCTAGCCTAATATGTAAGATAGCAGTGCACTGCTAAGTTGTAATCGCAATGCGATTAATATAACTTGAATTAATCGCATTGCGATTTCAACAGACATGGTTTACTATGGTTGCTAAAACGAAAATGGAGAATACTTCGTTATCTTCGTTTTGAGGAATATGACGAATACATTCGTCATATTCACTAATTCTACCAAGCCAACCATAGTAAACCAGGTCTAAGTAGAATTCGCAATGCGATTAATTCAAGTTATATTAATCGCATTGCGATTTCAACGTAATTCTCAAATCCGACAGTACATTTTAGTATGGAGACGTTCTTGGCTTGGTAGAATTATCGAATATGACAAATGTATTAGTCATATTCCTCAAAACGAAGATAACGAAGTATTCTCCATCTTCGTTTTAGCAACCTATTCGTTAACTTCGCTAATTCTAGCAATCAAATAGGAGGGTTGACTATAGAGACAGCTGTGTTTAATTCGCTATGCGATTATATAATTTTTTTTTTTTAATAAATAGAATAATTATAATAATTATCAAGTAATATAATTATTCTATTAAAAAAAGCAAAGTAATATAATCGCATAGCGAATTAAATACAGTTGTCTCTATAGTCAACCCTCCTATTTGATTGCTAGAATTAGCGAAGTTGACGAATAGGTAGCGAAAACGAAGATGGAGAATACTTTGTTATCTTCGTTTTGAGGAATATGACGAATACATTCGTCATATTCGTCATCTTCACTATAATTCTAGATATGAAACCAATAGGAAATTAGCCTAAGTTAAAATCGCAATACGCGATTATTTAAATCGCATATTAATCGCGATAACTAGAATAATGACGAATATTCGATTTCGACGAATATGAAACGAATATTCTTTCGAATATTCGCGAATTTCATCGAAATCGAATATGGCACCTGCCGCTCATCAATACTGATGACACATTCCCTTTAATAGAACTAATTGTAGGAAAGACTGGGCACTCTGATGGATGTCTGGTTGATAGTTTAATAATTTCAGAACCACACAAAATGACTAATAAATGTTTGGGTTAAGAGGAAATAAAATGCCTAAATTTGCAATATAAATACATATAAAACTGGTTAACAGATGACCGCGTCACCACCCCCTTGAGGTGGGATTGAATGTGGTGACATTAGTGTGTGGTTCTAATATTATTAAACTATCAACCAGACATCCATCAGAGTGCCCAGTCTTTCCTACAATTAGTTCTATTATATTGCCCTAGGTAGTTGGTGGAACTACCTGACTGAGAGCACCTGAATAGGCGTAATTACAATCCTGTGCGTCATAATACTTCATTTATACATTCCCTTTAATGTGCTTCTTTTAACAATGTATTCAGCTTTTCTCTTCCTTTTATTCATATTTCCATTTTACTCTTCTCTATCATACATTACTTCACTTTTCATAATCTTTCTCTCTTCCTTTTCATTCTTTCGTTAAATGATTTCATTAAAGGGGTATTCTAGAACAATGGAATAGCTTTGGCATGGCCTGCAAATGGTTAAAAAAGAAAGGATCTAATACCTTGCTAATCACTGCTGAGAGGGGTCATTGTTGCAGTCAGTGAATTCCCAAACATTTCTTGCTATGTAGTAAACAGGAGCAGGAAGTAGAGTATTTTTTTTTGTGTGTTTTTTTTTTTTTGCAGCCCATGTCAAATTTTTTTATTTGGATGGAATACCCTTTTAACTTTTTTTTTATGTGGCCAAAACTCCTCCATTATCACTGCTCAAAGGTCTGTTTCACAATAATGCAGATAGTTAAGGAGAGATGCCATTGCGCACACTGGTTTCTGTCTACATTAAAGGGGCCTTACCAGCTCAGTTGGCGACTGAGTCTTACCAGTTATGGGTATTTCCCTACACAGTCCAAACAGTTTTGATAGTGTTACACTGTGTTGGGGCTCCGATCGGTTACCATGGCAGCCAGGACGCTACTGAAGTCCTGGCTGCCATGGTAAATACTCCGCAGCAGTGTACTTACCTGCACTGCGGCCGCTGGGCGCTCCTTCATGACATCACAGGTCCCCGCGGCGCATAGATCGATGCGCTGCCCGGACCTGTGACGTCATGAAGGAGCGCCCAGCGGCCGCAGTGCAGGTAAGTACACTGCTGTGGAGTACTTAACCAATGGCAGCCAAGACTTCAGTAGCGTCCTGGCTGCCATGGTTACCTGAAAGCATGCGTCCTGGCTGCCATGGTTACCATGAAGTGCAGAGAGGATGGTGGAGATGTGACTAATGAGCAGCAGCACTTGTGTGCAGTCTCTATTACCACTGTCTGTCCTGTCCATTCTCTCTGTACTCATGAACTCCATTCCTCCAGAGATTGAACTTAAAATCGTATCATCTGTATTCAGAATCATAATCCCTGACAAGCAGAAGAGGAGGATGAGGCAACTCTCTAGCTCAGTGTTGTGAAGTAACTTGCCCTGTTGTGTGATCAGGACAGGTTCTGTGTGTACTAATAAGACAGCAGCCATTTTGTTTCTCTTAATAATTGCTCCCTAAACAAAATAAGCCATTATAATTAATTAAAGGTATTTGGGAATATATTTATAATAAAGTAATATTTAAGTATTTTCATTTTCTAAATTCCAGGAAAACCCCTTTAAGTGAGTTAGCTGAGGATCTCCCTGTGTCTGCTATTTTGTCCACCAGGATAAACAGCCACAATTATCAGTCAAGGGAGGATATTCTAAAAATATACACTATATGTATACAGTATGTACATTTTACATTTAATTACATATACTAACTTTAAGTTTAGCTTTTTACCTTTTAAAGGGAACCTGTCATTAAAACTGACCTATAGGGCTAAATACATGCTCCTACTCTGCATCGTCCCATCATTTATAAACTATCTTTGTTTATGCTCAAAAGCATTGTCTTCATGTCAAAATCAAATTTGAAAATGTCCCTGACATCATCTTCAGGTAGCTCTTGGAGTCATTGGAGTGTTGCCAGGGTTGCCAACCATCCAGAAATTCCTGGACAGTCCGTTGAAATAGGCAACTTTTTTCCTGTGTCTGTGAAAAAAAATAGATGCGTCCGTGCTTTTTTTTTTTTAGGCTGGTGTTGCTTGATTAGATTATTTTGGTGGTAATTATTATTTTTTCACAGATACAGTGAATGCTGGTAATGAGTTCCTATCAGTATATTGAGCTGTAATTCTGCATTAATTACAATCGTTATCATTCGTTATGGTTTTCCAATTTGTCCATACAAAATGCTGTCTGTCTGTTATTTTGGGATGAGTTGTCAAGAAAATGGAAAAATTCTGGTTGTCAACTCTGGGCTTTGCAATGGATAAGAGTCATCACCCTGATTTCCCGTCCAACTTGCTCTCACAGACCTTCCCTGCCCCTCTCATTGACCGCCTCTTGCCTTCCTAACGTCAGAGCAAGGCCAAGAAAAATCTTGTGCCAATGAAAAAGACCTCCTTGTGTTGCTGCAATCCAGACATGCTCAGTAAGATGAAGTGTATACACCTGTGCTTCAAGCGCTCACTGTGTATGTGCCGTGACCGATGTCAGCTAATCGCAGTAATCGCTTGAAGTTGAGGTGTAAACACCTCGTCTTACTGTGCATCCCTGGATCACGGTAGGTCTTCTGCATCAGTCAGAGATTTCCCTCAGAGAGGTGCTGCCATCAGGGGTGGGGTGGTCTGTGAGAGGGAGAGAGGAGGTCTGCGAGATGGGCAGGAGAGCGGAGAGTTGACTCGAGACTCACCTCATCCAGTACAATGCCCCAAGACTCCATGAGCCTTCTGGTGATGACATCAGGTACATTTTCAAAGTTGATTTTTCTACATGAAGACAATACTTTTGAGTGCAAACAAAGCCAGTTTATGGACGATGAACAGTGATAACATGTAATTAGCTCTAAATGCCAATTTTGATGACAGGTTCCCTTAAATCCCTTCCACTGTACTCCTTACTTGCTATTTCCTCCCTCTTGTTTAGCTTATCACCTCTCATTCACTTAGCTTTCTACATATTCATTTTGCTTTTCATTACTAATTGTAACATGTTTCTTTCACTTTTTACTACATGTCCTTTGCTCTTTAAGCAGTTTTTTCTAGTAGAGATATGTGTAATATCGATACCATTTAGACTTTATTGCCAAAAAGAGTGGATTTTTGTTTCCTACACTGACTGACCCTCAGCTATCTTCAGACATTCCTCTTCTCCTGTGACAGATTTCTTAACTCTGCTGATTTTCTACTTGGGCACAACCTGAATATCTCGCTTAGAAGATGATCGCCATTTCTAAAATTAGCCTCCCATAAGAACAGATTAGGTTCATGTTTTCAGGCAGTGTCATGTGTCACAGAAACCGTCAGTCATTGAGTAATTTTGAAACTTTAACCCAGAGAAAATCCCACAATTCAGATTCTTCAGGGTTTCTGCATGGAAATTTTATTTTAATGAAACATTGTATACTAAACCTTGTATGTTTGTACCCAGTAGCCATAAGTGTACCTCTGTATGTATACTACATCTAAATACAAATATAACTTTTAATCATATGTAGAATAATTACTGTGAGAATAACCCTCTAAAATATAATTTTAGTCAAGTATATAAAAAAAAAAGGAAAGAAAAAAATCCCCCCCCAAGAAAAGTATAAATGCCCACAAAAATGTGTGACTTTATGGTATAATTAAGATACTGATGCCTTCCCTAGACAATGGGCAGTATATGTCCCAGTTACTCACAATTCTGTAATTCTCAAAATGATGTCCGCGGGCTTGCCAATGTAAAGTTTGGTGTCGGGAGATAAACTGTCCCTGGGTGTCCCTTTGGCTACCCCTGCCGAAAGGGGAGATCCCATTTATCGGTGGCTAAACACTGAGTATTCCCTGGAAGGCCCTCAGATTCTTTCCAGAAGCTTGTAGTAATAAGTCCTGTCATCATGTTTGCCATCATCTTCATCTATTATCTGCTTTTTTTCTACCCTGATGAACCACTGACTATCTTCAATGGGTAAACACATCGGGACTTATTACTACATATTATTGTATATGTATATTTACCTAGGGAAGGCTCCAGTATCTTAATTATACCATAAAGTCACATTTTTGTGGGCATTTATACTTTATTTTTGTTTCCTTACTTAATTGTTTTCTTGGGGGGATTTTTTCTTTTCCTTTTTTTAATATACTTGATTATTTAAAAGTTATATTTTAGAGGGTTCTTTTTCACAGAAATTATTCTATTTTTCCTACCCCTCTTCCAACAATACTTTTCTGTGAGCTTTCTTGACCATATGTAATATGATAACACAATATGGTCTCATTCCTCACAAGTGGGGCAAATGCACTTCACTTACTTTCTGCACATCCCACATCATACATTTTTCAGAACTCCAAATCCTATTCTTCCCACAATCTCTGTCTGCATCCACCACTAGAGGGAGCTCACTGCATGTGGATTTATACAGCTACCATGGAACTCAATAATAAATCAGTATGCATTAAATTCGTCCCCTCACCAGCAGTGGCTGATTTTTATTTATTTAAGCCTCCATTCACACATCTGTGTGTGTGTTTTGTGGATCTGCAAAACACGGACACCGACAATGTGCGTTCTGCATTTTGTGGACCGCACATCGCCGGCACTCTTATAGAAAATGCCTTTTCTTGTCTGCAATTGAGGACAAGAATAGGACATGTTCTATTTTTTTGCAGAACGGAAGTGCGGATCCGCAATTCCAGATCCGGTCGGGACATAGTGTGTCCCCATAGAAATCAATGGGTCCGCAATTCCGTTCCGTAAAATGCGGAACAGAATTGCGGACGTGTGAATGGAGCCTAACTCAGTATTTTCTCTTGGATGACTTAAGGAGGTTTCCAGATATGAGGAAACCTCTCTTAAGTTTGTCAATGACATAAACTGTCCAGGCATACTCTTTATACCCATATGTTCTGCCATGATGCAATATAAAATTTCACTAAATCCTCTACATTTACCTACATATCTTCCTTTGTGACCTAAAACTAATTGAGGTCGACTAGATTTAGGGACTTAAAAAGTTCCATGGCAATCAGAGTTCTCCGTGTGGGGCCCATGTATAAAAACTAATGGAAACAAGAACTCGATAGGTTTCCCATACCAGCCAATTCTATGACCTCTTTCATTTGCAAGTCTGCCTTGACAAAATAAACCCTAAATTCTGAAACTGTTGCTAATGGCCATACTGGTTTACTTTTATTAGCCCTTCCAGTGCAGTTTAGACAATGATAGCGTTAAATAAAAACTCAGCATCCTCTGTAAATGGTCTAAAATAACAAAAGCGTCAATACTCAATGCATTTCTCCCCTGCTTCTTTCTGTGGTGTGCTCCAGTCCTCCCCACCGCTGACATCATCTTTCTAGCTGCATTGGTGAGGTGCAGTGCACACAATTTACTGTGCATTGAATCACTGGCCTCAGCAGTGACGTCTTGTGTACTGCTGAGGACAGTGATTGGCGACTTGGTGACTTGGTGACCTGTGTGCAAAAAACGTCACTGCAGACAGGAAAACAAACCGCCGTGGGGAGGATCGGAGCGTTGAGCGGGAAGAAGCAGGGGGGGAAAGGGGTGGGTAACGATTGTTTTGTTATTATAAAACATTCACAGGGGATGTGCAAGTTTTTATTTAATGTGGACAACTCCTTTAACATTGACTGGCTACTATCAGTTTTTTTACATATTCATACAGTACATCATGCCTACAATTTACTCATTTTGTAAAGATAACTTCAGTAATTTTATGGCATAAAATAAATGTCTGTGTTTGTTACAAAAAAAAAAAAAAAAACTCTTTCAAGATTTGTCAGAATGAAAATTGAAATCTTATGTTCCTGTGGATGCATTAAGTTGACTCACGGTCTCAGAAAAAATAACCTCGTGTCCTTGTCTTGTCTGTCTTACTTTTGTACTGAACTGAAGAAACAGGTCATGTTCATTTGTGCCACACTGTCTATTTGGAAAATATGCATTTCAGTTTTCAAAACTCTTTTTGAAGGCAGAAGAAAAACAAAGCATGCTTCATATTCACAATGACTTACACAATTAAAATGCAAAATGAAAACAACAGTTTTTTTTTTAAATATAAAGAACTTAAAATACTACTGAATACTATTAGTGCATATTAACACAGACATTCCTGCGACAGGTGGCAGGAGATCGGTGAGACTGGCAACACGTGGTTTGATCTGACAGGTTTCCTTGTGGATAAATAGGCGTCTGTGTTGTTTTGGGAAATGGCCACGCCTCTTGCCTTAGGTGTTGCTTATGTGGTCATTTAACCTTCTTTATTTATAGTTGTTTATCCCACTATGCTGTGTAGTTTATAGCTTCAGTTTCAGTTGTGGATTGCTGTTGTGTGAATCTCAGCGGAGTTCCTGGTGCTTCCTTTGCTCCTTTGAAGTTAAGTATTTCCTTTCCTTCTTTGTATTTTGTTTGAGTTCTGTGTGCTGCATTTCCCTGTCATTTGAATAAAGGCCTGAGGGAGACTTCTGTTTGTCCTTCCTTTTGGAGGAACAGGTTGTCTCAGTCCTGACATTAGTACCATGGTCCTATAGGGTGAGTTAGGACATTAGGTATTCCTGTGTATGAACTCACCTACCTCTGGGGTCTGTTCATACTGGTAGTTAGTCAGGACTTTGATTAGGGTTTTACTAGGAGGATTCAGAGAGTTGGTGTGGTTATTTTATTGCTTAAAGGGGACGTTCAGACATGGGCTTTTTCTCTGCCGACCGGATCGCAGTCTCTCTGGTCGGTGGATGAATTTTTCAAAGCTCTGGGTCTCATCTAAGATGACCCGGATCGTACCTCCCTGGCTGAGACCAAGCTACATGGTCTTCATCAGGGAGGGCGTTCTGCTGAGATCTATTGTTCTGAGTTTAGGAGGTGGGCTACAGATACTGAGTGGAACGATCCGTCTCCCCGTAGTCAGTGTTGGAGAAGGAGGACCTCAACTGCATTGTTTCCGTGCAGAGAGCAAATGGACGAATGGCGCAAAACACAACCCGGATTTGGATATAAGGTTTTTTATTTGATAGACGACGCGTTTCGGGGTGCTCAGGACCCCTTTATCAAGTCTGTATCCTTATTGCCGTCAGTTTGTTAGTGGATCCCCTTTGTACTCCTAGTTGGTAAAGCTGAAGAGAGGGAGAGGCTTGAGGAGTATCCAAGTGCAGCGGCGCTTCTATGCTCACTGCACGTGCAGCGTTCAGCATCATGGTCTATCAAATAAAAAACCTTATATCCAAATCTGGGTTGTGTTTTGCGCCATTCGTCCATTTGATCTCTGCACGGAAACAGTGCAATTGAGGTCCTCCTTCTCCAATTTCTATCAAAGTGGCGACTTGGCCCTCTCCCGTGGTTCACGTGGACACCAATTGGCAGCATCAACCCTCCCCCCCTGAATCTTCAACCAACTTCCACCAAAAGGTTGCACTATAACAAGTGCAACCATACCAGGTGAGTAGACCTCACTCATCCTGGTCTGGGAAAAGGGACACCAGTTTTTTGTTTTGACTTATGAGCGCCTTCTCTCCTCCTGTGGCCTTCCAATTACCTAGTCAGTTTTGTCAGGGATTATCAGAGAGGCTGAAGAACACTTTGGCCTTTCATGAGAATCCTGAGTCTCTGGAAGCCGCTATGTTTCTTGCAGTACGCATTCATAGACGCCTGAGAGAGAGATCTAGGGGCCCCCACTCTCAGGGCGTACTATCACATAACATATCATCTTCCTCTGACACTTTTGGTGAAGATACTTCTGGGTGTATGTCTGGGGACGAACCCATGCAATTAGGGGGAGTAACTCATGCATCTGCTTTTAAGGACACTGGTAATAGGAAGGGAGTGTGTTTTTTCTGCGGACAAAAAGGACATTTTATCAGAGTATATCCATGCATTCAACGGCAAAAAGAAAGAAATAAGACATTCAATTCCCATCTGACTATTGGAGGAGTGAGAGGAGAGTCAGAAAATGTGCATTTGTCTTTTACTGGTAGTACCCGATTTCTCCTGGCTGCTGAGGTGGCGCTAGAGTCAAAAACGGTGGGGATTGAGGTGTTTATCAACAGCAGACCCGGGATGAACCTGATTGATGCTCAGTTCATCGGTATACACGGGTTGTCACCAATTGCATTAGGAAATAAACATTTACGTGTTTTCTATTGATTCTGCACCTCTAGCTCAGAAGTATTTATCTCAAGTGGTTCATGATATCAGATTAAGAGTGGTTGACTTTCATCAAGAATTTATCTCGTGTTTTGTATTGGAGGGTCTCCCTGCACTGGTGGTTCTGGGTTTACCATAGTTAAGCAAGCACAATCCAACCAGCAATTGGCAGGATATACAGATTCTGGAGTGGGGTGATTATTGCATTGACAATTGTCTTAATACATCTTTTTCTTTTTAGCTACTAAGACATTACCCTCTTTTATATCTGATTTTGCGGACGTGTTTTCTGAGAGTGGATGCCAGGATTTACCTCTGCATCGGGAATATGATTGTCCTATCAATCTTATTCCCAGAGCTAAGTTGCCAAAATCTAGGTTGTATAACCTTTCTGAACCTGAAAGACTGGCCATGAGAGAGTATATTACTGAGAGGTCTTCGGCCATGGCTGGATTTCCATGAACTCAATCAGAGAACTGTCCATGATCGTTACCATCTTCCTTTGATTCCCGATTTGTTTAACCAGATTATTGGTGCCAAGGTGTTCTCCAAGTTGGATTTAAAGGGGGGCATATAATCTGGTTAGGATCAAGGAAGGGGATGAATGGAAGAAGGCTTTTAATACTCCTGAGGGGCACTTTGAGAACCTGGTCATGCCTTTCGGGTTGACCAATGGTCCTGCAGTTTTCCAGCATTTTGTGAATTACATTTTTCATCACCTTGTGGGGAGGTTTGTAGTCGTGTATTTGGGTGACATACTAACTTGTTCTCCAGACGTGGAGACACATCAAGATCACGTTAGACAGGTGTTACAGATCCTAAAGGACAATAAATTGTACGCAAAATTAGAAAAGTGTGTTGCTGTACACGAGGTGCAGTTTTTGGGCTACCTGCTGTCATCTTCAGGTTTTCGAATGGATCCAGAGAAAGTCCGTGCTGTATTGGACTGGGATCGACCCAAAAATCTGAAGGCTCTTATGCGTTTTTTGGGGTTCACCAACTATTACCGGAAACGTATTCAGAATTATTTGACAATAGTAAAAACCTTACCGGACATGACTAAGAAAGAGACAGATGTCTCAGTGTGGTGTGATTTGGCATTGAGAACCTTTTTTTGCGGTTAGGAAAGCTTCTCTTCTGCTCCTATGTATATTGGTGCAGCCGGAAGTATCACAACCTTTCATTGTGGAAGTGGACGTGTTCAAGGTGGGGGTAGGAGCAGTTTTATCGCAGGGCCTGTCCATGTGCCTTTTTCTGTAAAAAACTCTCTTCCGCAGAGAGAAATTATGATGGGGGCCGCAGAGAGTTACTGGCCATTATGTTGGCTTTTGAGGAATGGCCCAGGGAGATGCATCGGATTCCTGTCCCTCTGAGAAACTGTTTGTGCCATTGGAATTGCGTCACAAGGTGTTTGAGGAATATCACTGTACGGTTCTTAAGGGACACCCCAGGAGTAGATCCACTGCCGACCTCATCTCTCCTAAATTCTAGTGGCTGGGGTTGCGTAAGTGTGTTGAGGACAATGTGTCAGCCTGTAGTACCTGTGCACATTCTAATGTGACACATACTCGACCTTCTGGATCTCTACTTCCGTTGCCCATCCCGTCCAGACCATGGACTCACTTATTCATGGATTTTATCACTAATCTACCTAATTCTTCAGGAAAGACAGTTATTCTGGTGGTAATTGATCGCTTTGGTAAAATGGTGCTCTTTATAGCATTGCCGGGCCTACCTAATGCACAAGTGTTTATTGACAACATTGTAAAACTCTATGGCATTCCCTCTGAGGTGGTCTCGGATCGTGGGACTCAGTTTGTTTCCGGATTCTGGAAGACGTTCTGTACTTGACTGGGGGTACAACTGTGCTTTTCTTCGGCTTTTCATCCTCAGTCGAATGAACAGATGGAATGCACTAATCAAAGTCTGGAGACTTACTTGAGATGTTTTGTCTCTGAGAACCAGGAGGAGTGGTCTTCATTTTTGTCTTTGGCAATGTTTGCCACAAGCAATCGTAGACAGGAGTCCACTGGTAAGTTGCCGTTTTTTGGGGCATATGGGTTTCACCCGCAGTTTGGCACATTTTCTGGTTCTGATACTTCTAGTATCCTTGAGGAGGAATGTTTTTCGTCATCATTGTCATCTACAGAATATGGTGGAAAATTCAAAATAACTTGATGAATATGGGCAACAAGTGTAAACGTGTGGCTGACAGGAAACGTATGAATGACCCGGACCTAAGAGTGAGTGATTCTGTGTGGCTGTCCACAAGAAACATTAAGTTAAAGGTACCTTCTTGGAAGCTGGGTCCAAGGTTCATTGGTTCACATAAGATCACTGCCATCATTAATTGTGTAGCTTTTCATCTTGAACTTCCTCAGGCCCTGAAAATTCATAATGTGTTTCATAAATCTTTGTTGAAGAGATATGTTGAACCTTTGGAGCCATCTTCCTTGCCACCCGCTCCTGTCATGGTGGACTGTAGTTTGTAGTTTCAGATCTCAAAGATAATTGACTCTCGAGTTTTCAGTAGATCTTTTCCGTATCTTGTCCACTGGAAAGGTTATGGACCAGAGGAGAGGATGGGTACCAGCATCTGAGGTAAATGCCAGTTGTTTGGTGAAAGCTTTTCACAGGTATCACCCGGATAAGGTTGGTCCTGGGTGCCCGGAGGTCACCCGTAGAAGGGGGGGGGGGGTACTGTAACAGATGTTTCCGCGACAGGTGGCAGGAGATTGGTGAGACTGGCAACACGTGGTTTGATCTGACAGGTTTCTTTGTGGATCAATAGGTGTCTGTGTTGTTTCGGGTAATGGCCATACCCCTTACCTCAGGTGTTGCTTATGTGGTCATTTAAATTTCCTTATTTATAGTTGCTTCTCCCACTATGCTGTGCGGTTTATAGCTTCAGTTTCAGTTGTGGATTGTTGTGTGGATCTCGGTGGAGTTCTTGGTGCTTCCATTGCTCCTTTTGAAGTTAAGTCTTTCTTTTCCTTCTTTCTATTTTGTTTGAGTTCTGTGTGTTGAATTTCCCTTGCATTTGTATTAAGGCCTGAGGGAGACTCCTGTTTGTCCTTCCTTTTGGAGGAACAGGTTGTCTCAGTCCTGACATTAGTACCAGGGTCCTATAGGGTGAGTTAGGACATTAGGTATCCCTGTGTATGAACTCACCTAACTCTGGGGTCTGTTCATACTGGTAGTTAGTCAGGACTTTTATTAGGGTTTTACTAGGAGGTGTCCATCTCCTTTCCCTAGTTTCCAGGCCTTATTTCCTCACCCCTTTCCCTTCCACATCCGGATGTGCCACATATACACATAAGACATCCTTATTTAAAATTTCAATTTTTGTAATATTGCATCACACTGTAAAAAGACTGGGGGTCATTTATCAAAAACTGGGCTTTTATGTTATTCTTTGGTATCCCCTGCAATGCTACAGGATGTGCTTACTTTATGACGAGACGCAGGCCAAGTAGCTGGTGTAAATGATAATGAATGTGCCCAGAGACTACTCCCTCGCCAAGAGCCTTCCAAGCCCCCTTTTCAGAAAATGGTTTGGGCTGTGTAGAAACGCCACTTGTGCCTACATTTAAGCACACCAATTTGTGCTGTACAGGAACATAGTAAATGACCCCCATTAACTGGAATCTTATAATAGTCATAAATGTGCCTTTCATTAAAAAAAATCACTTACCACTTGAGAATTGTTAAAAAGTTTGCTCTTTTCCCCAAAAAACTCCTTCTCCTCCTCTTATAATAAATAAAAAAACAAAACATTGACACAGTCATGTAACTGCTATGTTGTAAATTTTTCCATTATCTCTTTCAAATCTTAAGGTCTTCATATACATGAGAGAAAAGTCAACCAAGTTCCAACCAATTGTCTCCCATATGTTGGGGAAGGAAGGATCCCCGATCCTTGTTCCCCTGAAAGATAAACCACTGTCGTAGGCAGCTTACTCTACACTCCCCACTGAAAAAACATGCCCACCGGGCTGAACTGAGTGTGCATGTGTATGGGGCAATCAGGAGTAACAACTGTTGGATGAAAGGGCAGTCCGCCAATAGTTCCTTTAGATCCAAGACAAATCTGTCAGTGGCATTATACTACTATAGAAATAGGAATCTACTGTTCATTGAATAGTTTTATTAAATTGTTTCCTGCAGGCCTCAAAGACATCAAGCATACAGTAGCTTCGTTTTTATCATCTGGAGTTTTTTGACAGTGATTACTCTGACAGATCCTTTCTTTTCCTTTTTTTTTTTCTTTTCAATTTCCAGCTGGTGAATGAACAACAAGAAAGTAGGCCTCTTCTCAGCCCATCCATTGATGACTTTTTGTGTGAAACCAAATCAGAAGCAAAGGCAAGGCCAGTAACTTCAAATACAGCAGGTAATTGTATACTGCAATCAGCTCTTGTTTCCAGGATAGAGTCATCTCTTGTGACAGCCTTTACTCCATCTGAAAGAGGAAAAAAACAGCTTATAGAAAATTGGAAAAGTTATTCTTGAAATAGTGTTGATGTGAAATACTGCAATTGCGTGAGAATTCAGAAGATATAAAGTCCTCCATTCTTTTCTATATAAAGAGTGAGCTGCAGCTCTTTGGTCCAGTCACTTCATTTTCGTTCTATTTAAAGGGCATCTGTCAGCAGATTTGTAGCTATGAAACTGGCTGACCTGTTACATGTGCGCTTGGCAGCTGAAGACATCTGTGTTGGTCCCATGTTCATATGTGTCGGCATTGCTGAGTAAAATGAAGTTTTAAGATATGCAAATGAGCCTCTAGGAACAATGGGGGCATTGCCGTTACACCTAGAGGCTCTGCTCTATCTGCAACTGCTGCACCCTCTGAACTTAGATTGACAGGACCAGGCAGTGTAAAAATGATAAGGCAGGCTCTGTCAGGTCAACCAGTTTGATAGGCACAAAACTGCTGACAGATGCCCCTTAAAGGCTGACTTTTTAGGAAAGGAAACCAGAGTGGCTTATCGTCTTAAATATAAAAAAGTCCTGATCTACTGCACAGTATATTTGATATAGACATCCGTGTTCACAAGTCATGTTTTAGAGAAAGTGGTTCTCTTACTTTTTTCTCCTTTGGGGCATCCAGTCTTGGGGTTTCCCACTTTAAACATTCATTAACTCGAAGGGGTTGTCCAGAATTTTATTGTTGATGACCTATGCTCAAGATAATCCATTAATGCCTGATTGGTGGGAATCTGACAACCTGCACCTCAATCAACTTTTTCAGAGTATCAGCTGTATTAACGCTTTCTGAGGAAAAAAAAGAAATAAATAAAGTTTCCATTTCTGCTAACTTCTGGCAAAAAAAATAAAATTCTCCCACGGACTCACTATGCCCCTCAGTAAATACCTTGGGGTGTCTACTTTCCGAAATGGGGTCATTTGTGGGGTGTGTTTACTGTTCTGGCATTTTGGGTGGGGCTAAATTGTGAGCAACCTTGTAAAGCCTAAAGGTACTCGTTGGACTTTACGCCCCTTTACGCACCTAGGCTGCAAAAAAGTGGCACACATGTGGTATCGCCGTACTCAGAAGAAGTAGGGCAATGTGTTTTGGGGTGTATTTTTACATATACCCATGCTGGGTGAGAGAAATATCTCTGTAAATTGTTAACTTTGTTTAAAAAAATTTAAACAGTTGTCATTTACAGATATTTCTCTTACCCAGCATGGGTATATGTAAAAATACACCCTAAAACACATTGCCCTACTTCTCCTGAGTACGGCGATACCACATGTGTGACACTTTTTTGCAGCCTGGGTGCGCAAAGGGGCCCAAATTCCAATGAGTACCTTTAGGATTTCACAGGGCATTTTTACGCATTTGGAATCCAGACTTCTTCTCATGCATTAGGGGCTCCTAAAATGCCAGGGCAGTATAAATACCCCACAAGTGACCCCATTTTAGAAAGAAGACACCCCAAGGTATTCCGTGAGGGGTATGGTGAGTTCATGTAAAATTTTATTTTTTGTCACAAGTTAGTAAAATATGAGACTTTGTAAGAAAAAAAAAGCCAATTTCCGATAACTTGTGCCAAATAAAAATCTTCTATGAACTCGCCATGCCCCTCACGGAATATTTTGGGGTGTCTTCTTTCCAAAATGGGGTCACATGTGGGGTATTTATACTGCCCTGGCATTTTAGGGGCCCTAAAGCGTGAGAAGAAGTCTGGAATCCAAATGCCCTAAATGCCCTCCTAAAAGGTACTCATTGGAATTTGGGCTCCTTTGCGCATCTTGGCTGCAAAAAAGTGTCACACATGTGGTATCACTGTACTCAGGAGAAGTAGGGAAATGTGTTTTGGGGTGTATTTTTACATATACCCATGCTATGTGTGAGAAATATCACTGTAAATGACACTTTTTTGCAGCCTAGATACGCAAAGGGGCCCACATTCCAATGAGTACCTTTTAGGAGGGCATTTTTACGCATTTGGATTCCAGACTTCTTCTCATGCTTTAGGACCCCTAAAATGCCATGGCAGTATAAATACCCCACATGTGACCCCATTTTGGAAAGAAGACACCCCAAGGTATTCTGTGAGGGGCATGGCGAGTTCATAGAAGATTTTTTTTTTGGCACAAGTTAGCTGAAATTGACTTTTTTTTTTCTTACAAAGTCTCATATTCCACTAACTTGTGACAAAAAATTAAATTTTACATGAACTCACCATGCACCTCAAGAAATACCTTGGGGTGTCTTCTTTCTAAAATGGGGTCACATGTGGGGTATTTATACTGCCCTGGCATTTTAGGTATTCCATGACAGGCATGGCGAGTTCATAGAAGATTATTTTTTTGGCACAAGTTAGCGGAAACTGATTATTTTTTTTTTCTTTTCTTACAAAGTCTCATATTCCACTAACTTGTGACAAAAAATAAAATTTGACATGAACTCACCATACGCTTTACGGAATACCTTGGGTGGTCTCCTTTCCAAAATGGGGTCACATGTGGGAGGTTTGTACTGCCCTGGCATTTGAGGGTCTCAAATGTATGGCCAGCATTAGGAGTTTCTGCTATTCTCCTTATATTGAGCATACAGGTAATGAGATTTTTTTTTTCCGTTCAGCCTCTGGGCTGAAAGAAAAAATGAACGGCACAGATTTCTTCATTCGCATCAATCAATGTGGATGAAAAAATCTCTGCCAAAAAATGTGCAAAAAAAAAAAAAAGGGGAAAGGACATAGGAGTGCTTGCGAAGTAAGGCCCCATTCACACGTCCGCAAAAATGTCTGCATCTATTCCGCAATTCTGCGGAATAGATGGGGACCCATTCAGTGTGAATGTGGCCGGCGGTGATGCGGAGAGCACACTATGTGCTCTCCGCATCACCATTTGCGGAGATGTGGCCGCGAACTTCCGGGTTTCGGCCCCGAAACATCAGGCTGCAGCTCCACAAAAGATAGAGCATGTCCTATTCTTGTCCGCAAATGCGGACAAGAAAAGGCTTTTCTATATAGTTCTGGCAATGTGCGGATCCGTAAACTGCGGAAAGCACATTGCCGGTGTCCGTGTTTTGCGGATCCGTGGATCCGCAAAACACATACGGACGTCTGACTGAGCCTTACAGGGGGGTGATTAGTGATGGGGGGTGACAGGGGGTGATCAGGGGGGTGACATGGGGTGATCAGGGGTTAATCAGGGGTTAATCAGTGACGGGGGGTTTGGTGTGGTGATTGGTGCACTTACATAGCTGCCTGTGTCCTCTGGTGGTCCCAAGCAAAAGGGACCACCAGAGGAGCAGGCAGCAGGCATATCAGACGCTGTTTACAAAACAGCATCTGATATGCGATTTAGATGGCGTTTTTTTAAGATCTACAGCCTGCCAGTGCATGATCAGCGTTTTCTGACACCTACAGTGTGTACCAAAATTCCCTAAGGGACCCTATCAGGGTATGGGCAAATGTATACTAATAGCACTATAAGCCAAAGGCAAGTTACCCAAACTTGACCCTGATATAAAGTGTATATAAAATGTAACTTTTATTAGTGCTGATTTAAAAGGACTTTTGTGAGTTAACAAAAAAGTTAAAATTAGCTGGATCCAGGGTGTATGCTATTTGAAATCATGCACTATATAGATGGTAGACTGCAGGGGATGTGCACTATCCCCCCAATGCTACACAAGAGACCATGTCTGTGAAATGTTAAAGTGAAACTGTGCAGAGATCACCAGTTACTTCACTGGCAATTAGACTCCCTTAAGGATAATGCAACACCATACACTGGTCGCATATCCACTGAGGCTTTTAGCTACGCTATATTGGAAGGAGACACCTAAAAACTTCTAAATTAGAAGTTTTTAGGTGATCTTTAGAAATTGCACTGGTGATCTCTGCAGTTTCACTTTAGCATTTCACAGATATTGTCGCTTGTATAGCATTGGGGGGATAGTGCACGTCCCCTGCAGGCTACCATCTGTATAGTGCATTATTTTAAATAGCATACACACTGGATGCAGCTAATTTTAACTTTTTTGTTGACTCACAAAAGTCCTTTTAAATCAGCACTAATAAAAGTTACATTTTATATACACTTTATATCAGAGTCAAGTTTGGGTAATTAGCCTTTTTTGTCTGTTAGTGCTATTACTGACACCTACAGTAGACGTATGGTGGGTCATTTATCCAAGACTGGCATGTGGCATGTGCCTATCTAGATATCCCCTGCTCCCCGGAAGGATGTACTTCAGGGGGTTGTCTTATCTCATCAATTAGCCTAACTAAAACTATATTACAAGCCACTTACTAATGTATACTCTTTGTCCAAACGGACTCTTTTTTTCTCTTCAATCCATTCGGGCGTCTCCTGGTTGTTATTAGTTATGGCCACTGCTGCAATCCAGCAGCCGTGGCCATGCTTGCTGACTATAAGAAAACAGCTCAGGCCCTGGTGGCCGGGGTCGAGGGAACACGCATAGGAACGCATGTGCAGTAGCTCCCTTCTTGGCCACCTTGTATCTTTGCTTTTAGTTTGTCTAAAACAGCTTCAGGGCATGTGAAGCCTTCGACCTGTTCTACAGAGCTAGGGCAGCTCCATGGACATCATTTTTTCAGGTCCAAGGCATGCACACACAGTGAGTGGGATTACATTATCCTAGTGCCACTTGCCTGTACTATCAATCATACTGACAGGCACCTCCCCCCTACAGAGCATAAAGTCCAGGGCTCGGGAGCAGTGGCAGCCCTGAACTGAAGAGGTGAGGCAACCCCTTTAGTTTATGATGAGATGCACCCACCATCATAAACTAAATCCATTTTCTAGCAGTCTGCTTGTAACTAATTTAGATTTCAGTCGTCAATTTTGTCAGAAAACAAAGTGGCATAAATGATGATAAATGCACCAGGGCCACGCTACACACCCATATACAGAAAACGACAAGGGCAGCCTAGAAACGCCATTTGCAACTAAATGGAATTTAAAAAGAAATACAAAATTTGTGACTAATTTCTGGTGTAGGGATCCTCTCTTGTGGTAAGGCAAAGCAGATCCATATCTTTACTTAAGGTCTCGGACTCCTTCAAAAGTTTGCGCAGGGGTCATGTAAAAAAATTAAATAAAAACTTTATAGCCTGTAACAAATGCAATACACAGTTTTACTTTGTATGGTAGAGATTTTTATTTTTTTTGCTGGGGGTGTTGTTTAAAAGAATCAGCATTTTATGGATTTTATTAATTAGAATAAATTCTGGTACATAAAGCCTAGTAATCACTGTTATATTCCAGCACAGCAAACTAGAAGCCGTCCTCAGTCCCATCGGGATTTGGTAAAGAGAGCTGTTTTGTCCTGCCATGTTAAATAAACTAAGCTCAGTTTTGCTAACACAGATGGAATTGTACACATTTAGTTTGCATGAATTAATAATAACTGTGCCATGTAATCACACAATTATTTTCCTGGAGTGTACTGCACTGTGACTCCCAGGGTGACCAAGACCAGCTGTTTTCCGTGTCTGGAAGAATGTGTTATATTTACTTTTCGAATATCAGACACAATTGATGCCATGATCTGCCAGGGCTCCAGATGGATTTGTAGACATTTTGTAGTGAATATTAGAGCTTTGCATCTACACACTGTACTTGTACTGTGGCAAGCTCAGCTTTCCATATTAAGTACTTGTCCCTTAGACAATGCGTCTTCCTAGCTTCCGACTGTAGAAAATAAAGTCAGCAAGACAATGAAATACTAAGAGAACATAACACAAATGCATTGAGATGAAAAAAACACATTATCTATCCAAGTTTTATCTATACACTACAAATGTTAGATGTGAGCTCCATTGGAGACACAGCAGATGTCTAGGTGGTAATCCAGTTCTATCCAACATATCATCAGATATGGACTCTACTTTTTCGGTGATGCGTCATCTCAGGTTGTTCAGATCCTGTGGCTGGGCAGGGTGGCAGATATACTGAATTCTTGATATAGTCCCATAAAGGGGCGGACTGGGAACTTAAAGTGGCCCTGGCAAGAAAAACTAAAAGCAGCCCCATGTTGTAGGTTGGTCTAAATTGACAGAAGGCAGGACAACACAAGTAAGAGGGGTCAGCAATACCATAGTGCAAAATACTGTCCCATCAGAACCATATACCACAGTGAAGCACAATATACTGCCCCCAAAGCTGTCCCTCTGTGGTGGCAATCAATAGATGCCATTTTCTGTCCTTCTCCATGTTGTCTTTGTTTAGAGCCACAGCAGTTAAGGGCATGTGAGGTCACTGACTGGGTACATGAGTACCTGATTCTCACAGCTTTAATTACCACTGAGAGCTTATTATATATCTGGCCAGCAGCAAAGAGGAGGGCTTGAAATTTCCCTGTAGGGTCTATGGCCAATCCCCCCAGGGTCCCGCAGAAAGAAATCACAGGGTGTTAGATCTGAAGCAAAAATACATGGGGTGACAGCACCATTGTAGGTAAATACCCAAAGTCCATATAGTGGCGGTGCCTGCGATGTTAGGACCTGACCATTGGTCCCCAATACGATACCAAACAAGAAAGGATCGCGGCACTCCTTTGTCTGTAGAAAATCTTCTTTATTCCACCTTAAAGTGCGACGTTTCGACTTTAATCAAGTCTTTATCAAGCATGCTTGATAAAGACTTGATTAAAGTCGAAACGTCGCACTTTAAGGTGGAATAAAGAAGATTTTCTACAGACGAAGGAGTGCCGCGATCCTTTCTTGTAGGGTGTTAGATCTGGTGATCATGGAGGCCACACATCATTGGTCAATTGTTTATTCTGGTGCAACCTGTCCACAGTTCTAGTTGAGTTTCCTTCAGGTATTGGCAAACATCCAACTGGAAAGTAGAGGAGAACCACCCTGCTGATGACTATGTTTGGCAGATCTTCCTCTATCTGTGGCATAAGCCACTCCCTTAACATTTCCAGGTAGAAATGACCAGTGACAGTATATTCGGCAAAAAAAGGGGGAGACATAGATTTTATTTCTGCTCCTTGCGCAAACCATGTTTACTTTGGGTAAGTCCCTTATGCGCTTGGGGCATGTGGATTTTCTAAGCCCCAGGTAAAAGGTAGCCTCATCTCTGAACACCAGCCTGTCAGTGAATTTATCCTCAAAAATTCATCATGTTTTAGAAATAAAATGTGTCATTTAAGAGAATTACTTTGCTTGGTGTTAATAAACAATAAAACTTGAATTTCCTTCCAGTTTTATCTCCAGGCCTGGATCTTCTTGATTTGAGTGAACCAATTCCACTCACTCACAGTAAAGGGAAAAAGTCAGAAACAGTTCTCAAAGGTGAACCCTCTAAAGGACAATCCATTAAAAAGAAGACTGATGACTCTGACCTCATTAATCCTGAGACCGAAAGAAGCACAAAGTCTGTAAAAAGTCAAGAAAAATCTTCCATGGATTTAGGTAATGATTACGTATGCATTCAGCACACATGCAGTCACCAACATTTATAAAAAGGATTGAATGTGGCATGGTAACATACAGTATTAGGCTCCAACTTCAGTAAGTTGGAGTCCGGTAAGAGGGTTGGGGTAATCAGTATTTAACATACAGTATTAGCCAACATTCCATGAACCCTCCAGCCTGAATATGTCAGATAAATGTAGATACCCAATGCAGCAATCCTTATTAATTTAAGTAAACAATGACAAGAGCCTTTTAATAGATTTTTTTCTATCTTTTTTTTCCCCATTCTGTTATGTAAATCATTTTTGTTCTTTTTTTGGTGATATGTTGATAGCATAATGTGCAACAATTGTTTTTATTATGTTAACTTTCCATAATGGTAATTTTATTGTATGTCATTCATGGATTACTTTGACTAGAACCAGAGATAAAAGCAGTGTTGAAATGTGTGGTGACATTTTTTATTTTTTTTACATTTTGTGTCCCCCATAAGGTCATAATTAACTGTACTTTTTTAATTTTTTTATTGCTGATTTCTCCTGTAACTGGGGCTGATATATTAGCCCAGGTACAGGAGGAATACAACCCTCTAGAGAGGTTGTATAGAGCTGTACAACCTAACTGCAGAGCTGTTGGCCGAGAGAATGGCCCAGTCAAAATCCAGACCTAAATACCATTGAAAATCTGTGTCAAGACCTGAAAATTGCTGCTTTTCTTCCAATCTGACTGAGCTTGAGTTATCTTCCAAAGAAGAATGGGCAAAAATTTCGGCTTCTAGCTGTGCAAAGCTGGTAGAGACATGCCCCAAAAGACTTACAGGTATAATTGCAGGGAAAGGTGGTCCTACAAAGTTTTTATATACATCACATAAAATCCGAATAAAATACATTTAAGGGTCCACTCTTACATCCATAGTGTATTGCAAATCCGCAATACTCCGGGCCAGCGCCCCTGTAGAAATGCCTATTCTTGTCCACTATTGTGGACAAGAATAGGACATGTTCTATTTTTTTCGGGAGCCGTGGACCGGAAGTACAAAGCCGCGGAACAGAAATGCGGATGCGGACAGCATTGTTGGGGAATGATGAGAAATACTCTGGGGGGGTTAAGATGGGGATATTGCATTTGATTGCTGCGGGAATGATGGGGAGAAAGCTTTGCGACTTCTTGGGTGGCAGGAGGATGGTGAGCCTAAACATGAGTTCTGGGGGGATAGGGGAGACTGGTTATAATAGGAAGCCAGCTTTGTGACTACTTTGGGGGATTAGGGGGGGACTCTGAAAATTTTTTAGTGGGAGGATGGGGAACATGCTCTCTGACTCTAGGGTTTGGGGTGGATATGGTGAGTCTGAATGTGACTACTCCGTGTGAGGGGCTGAGATCTGGACGTGATTGGTTCATGGGGGCGAGGTCTGATTGTTATTATTGTTGAAGGCACCAGTGTATGCCAGATAGTGGTGGGGGAAAGCAGACCTCAGTCAGTTAAAATGAGTGATGGCTGCTCTCACCTACCATCAGTACCATCACCTACCATGGTCCCCATATACTATTACCCCGTGTATAGGTCCCTTAAGAAGATTCAGAGGAGCAGTGACATGCTTTATTATCCATATATTTACCAGAAGGCAATTTTTGCAAAAAGTTGGAAACCTCTTTAAACAGTGAAGTCAAGCTATGTTGTTGAGAATTTTGGGATGTAGCTAGTAAATACCAAATTTAAGTCACACGTTTGTGTTATATGACTTTCCTATATGGTATGGCACACAGAGCACTTCAGCATTTTCTTTTTGAAACTGGCAATTAGAAATGAGTGAATTTATGAAAAGTTTAAATCGGCTGATTCACCGAATTTAACAAAAAAAATTTGCTTTGTGACAAATTGCTTAGTCACAAAGCGCATTTTTTTGTAAGTAGCGTTTTGTAAGTAGCGGGTGCAATGACAGGGAGCTGCGATAGCGCTGCCCCATCATTATAATGTACCCCTCAGATGCCGCATTTATACATGATTGCAGCATCTGAGTATAAAATAAGTGTGAAATTAACATTTAAATTTTTTTTTTATCATACTTACCCCCTCAATTTGCTTGCAATGGGCTGGCCGCCACCATCTTTCGGCCCAGATCTTCGGATTTCAGCCGAGATCTTCAATCAAGATGGCGGCTGGCGGCCTGTCAAAAGCAAATGGAGGAGGTACAGTAAGTATGAATGTTTTCGTTTTTTACACTATTTCTGGTTAAATCGATTTGCTAACACAAAGCACAAGGAAATTCGGCTTCGAGGCGAATCGAATTTATCCTGAAATTCGGATCAAATTCCACTTCGTGGAATCTCTACTGGCAATCCATACAAAAATGTTGCCCACCCCTGTTCTAGACCAATGCTCTGGATCATAAACAGGATAAGCAGGGATGTATTAACTGTGTATAATGAAGTGGAGGAAGACAAATCTGAAACTCCTGTGCATTTATATTATCGTCTACTATTTAGTATAGCGTTCAATGAACTTACAAGTGATAGCAAGCCTGATGTTTATTTTATAATGCATTTATATGTTAATAATGTCACTGTATATTAGATTTTGTTATTTAACTGCTACGTTAAATAAAAGAAGTTGTTTTTATTTGTCTTTTGTGTGAAGATCTCTTGCTTCCTTTTAGTCCATATTCAGACACAGTTGGAAAAATGGAATGATGGGTGTTTTCGAGGTGATAAAAGCAGCGACAGTCATCGGATCCTAGAAAGAAAACTATCATCCAAGGCATCTTCCAAAGAGCTCTTATGGTAAAGTTGATGCCCTCTGATAGAAGAAAAAGCTTATATTGACACTTTAAAATAATAGGTTGTAGATGCAAATCAACTCATTTGTAAGGAATGTTTTCTAGGACAGACAAATCAGCCTTTTATAAGACTTTTATAGGAGATAGAGGGGTAATTTATTCAATTTAAATAAAGAGAAAGCTTTATTCAATTTAAAGATGGTTAAACACTATGGTCACCATTGACATAAAAAAATGATATGTTAGTGGTTTCTTAAAGGGAATCTGTCACCTGGCTATCCACAATTCCCCCCCCCCCCCGCTTTATCATTATGTAAATTAGGCTGTAGGGAGCCCAGAGGGACTTTTTTTCTCTTCCAGGAACGCCCCCCTGATGTGCCCAGACCGCCTAAATTTGAATCTGAAGAAAGCCTCCAGCAGCTGAAATCACGTCCCAGAGGTGAGGCTATTGGCTCCGCCCCTGGCTACCTCTGCTCTCTGCCCGGAATACATCCCTGATCGTCTTCTCGCCGGCATCTGGAAAATCTCACGCAGGCGCAGTGCCGGCGATTGCCTGTGCTTGCGCGATCCGATGGCAACTGAGGGCAACAGCGCTCCGAAAACTTCACTGGGCTCGGCGCATGGCCAGTGACACTATTGAGGCTGTTGCCTAATTTACATAATGGATAAAGCGGTATTTAACAGAAAATACAAGAGACACAGCAAAAAGAAGAACACATATGGATATAATGTACTTTATTGCCCTAGGCTAAAGAAAAAAAAATTGTTGATAGCCAGGGGACAGATTCCCTTTAAGTAGAAAAGCCGCACCAACTTGGTCTAGAATCTCAATACCTTCATTCATTTCAGACTTCCTGATATTGAGTTATCAACCTGCTCTTAATTTCAGGCTTTTCTCTCAGTAATACATGCTAAATTTGAGTGTTCAGGATGCTGCTGTGTTTTCCCAGCAAAAAGTGCCTTAAAATGGTTCTGCCACAAAAAATATTCAGCATATTTCAAACCACCATCTGGATCTGTATACTTTTTTAATTGCGCGTTATTAAAAATGTTGCACAGCCACTGAGCAATTTAATAAGTATTGAATTGAGTTTGTTCCTTTCCTTATTTCTTCTCCACCTCAATGAGGTGGTCACACATGCTCAGTTTAAATCTCCAACTGTCACCACCACCATGGCCGACACTATATAGAAAATGCCTATTCTTGTCCGCATGCTCTCAATTTTTTGCGGGGACACTGAACGGTGTGCTGTCCACATCTTTTGCTTCCCCAGTGAAATGAGTGGGTCCGCACCAGTTTCACCAAATTGCGGACCAGATGCGGACCCAGAATTATGGTCGTGTGAATGCACCCTAAGGCCACATGCACACAAACGTACTTTCTATCCGTGTCCGTTTCAGGTTTTTTTTGCGGACCGTATAGGGAACCATGCAATTCAGTGGTACTGCAAAAAAAAAAATTGAAGTTACCATATGTGTGCATTCCGTTTCCATATGTCCGTATTTCCGTTCTGAAAAAAATAGAAGATGTCCTATTATTGTCCGCACTACGGACAAGGATAGTACTGTTCCATCAGGGGTAAGCTGTTCTGTTCCGCAAAATACAAAATGCACACGGATGTCATCCATATTTTTTGCGGATCCGTTTTTTTGTGGAGCACAAAATGCATACGGTCATGTGCATGAGGCTTAACACTGAGAGGAGGAAAGGGAGAGCACAGAGAGCCATCCTAAACAGGAGCAGTGATCTGACTGATTCATGTTAGTTTTATCCATACCAAAATACATACGGTCATGTGCATGAGGCCTAACACTGAGAGGAGGAAAGGGAGAGCACAGAGAGCCATCCTAAACAGGAGCAGTGATCGGACTGATTCATGTTAGTTTTATCCATACCAGAAGCTGGGTGCCAGACTTACACATATTCTGCAGAAGCAAAATAGTAGGGAATTTTTTACTGAAGACTATTTAAAAAGTTGCTTAATTTTACATTTAGGAAGAAAATGAACAATAAAAACATTCAGTGAAAAGTGTCCATAGCCTTTAAAACTAGACCTGGCAAGCAGAAGATGTGTAGAATTAATCATAGTAGCGGACATGGCTTGGTGCTAGACATGTTAGACACTTTTCTCTTACCCTTCCTTTACTCTTACTCTTGGTTGGATTAAGTTAGAAAAATATTTTGTGCCAAGATATTGGCTTGATTTGGCACATTTTAAGCCATGGCCTCTTTTTCTAAGCCTCATTCCAGTCCCAGACAATTTTCAGTAATGTCTTGTGATATTAATGTCATGGAGGTCAATAATGTCTGGTGATATAAACAATCTCATGGAAGGCATGTATAGTAGTATTTGGTATGAAGATAACTAGTGCAATGTTTCACTTCATTAAAGTATGAGAATCTTGTCTATATTAGGCTACTTTCACATTGGCGGCAGGGGAGTCCTTCAGGCTGTTCCGGCAGGTGAACAGCCTCTCGGATACATCCTGCCCCTAGTTCACGTGTGCCCCCGGACTGCCGCTCCTTCGCCATTGACTATAATGGGGGCGGCGGCAGAGTTCCGGCAGCAGCACGGCAGGGCACGGCGAGAGGCCGCCAGACTAAAAGTACGACATGCAGTACTTTTAGTCCGGCTGCCTCTCGCTGTGCGCTGCCGTGCTGCCACCAGAACTCCTCCTCTGCCCCCATTATAGTCAATGGGGATGGAGTGGCAGTCCGGTGGCACACGTGAACTAGCGGCAGGACGGATCCAACAGGCTGTTCACCTGCCAGAACAGTCTGCCGCTAATGTGAAAGTGCCCTTAGACTGCCTTCACACTTGTAGTTTTTGGTGCCTTTTTTTGAGCCCAAAACAGAAGTGGATAAAAAGGCGAAGATGCATATAAAGTCTTTTTGGAGTCACTTCTGGCCAGGGTTTAAAAATTGTATAAAAATTTCACCCAAAACTGTATCAAAAGCTACATGTATGAATCCAGCCTGAGGACCATATCATTCACATTAAAATGTGTCCATGGCTCTTTTGTCAGGTCTGCTGAAAGGTCAAATGCTGATCCCACCAGAGACAGGAAAAATGCACTGGAATCAGAACAACTATCTGACTTTGAATTAGCACCTACAGTAAAAGTAAGTATGAAAGTCACACTTTAATGTATTAGTGAATTCCAACTCCTCTCCCTGGGGGAGCCGATCAGTGAATTTATGTAAGGGAATAAATCCTGGGGGCAAATTTATCAACTTCTGTGTGCCAGTAAAGTGAAGTCAAAAACATTTGGTGCAACCACTATTTGTGCAAATTTTGTGACTTTTTCGTGTTAAACACTGTGCTCGCCATGCGGGATGCAGGCGGGGCTTAGCAGAAGGGGGCATGACCTCACACAGCCCAGCTATAATTTGTACTGGGAACTGTTGTAATTTGTGTTCTGCTATCTGGTATCTTGTAAAACACAAATATTTCATGTTCAACAAGTGGTTTTTTACAGATTTCAGAAGCATCCATGGGCATGAAAGTGTCCCCATCTTTTGCATGAAAGTGAATATTTATTTGGTGGCACTAACCCCTTTGCTCGGTGGCTGCCCTGGTATGGTCTCTACTTTGATGACCTGTTGTTCATATGGCGCGGCCATGTGGTGGCGATGCCAGTGTTGATCTGTTTCCTGAACAGTAATACCCTCAATCTTAGTTTTACTCATTACTATCATCATGAACATATTACTTTTTTGGATCTAAATTTATAAATAGATTTAATGATGCAAAAGGTTATAAGTACAACTCACAGAAGAAGCACAGCCTGCAATACCATATTAAATGCTGATCCCTGCTCATTCAATACTATTAAGTTGCTTCTGATTGGTGAATTTACTCACATCAGAAGGAACTGCTCCACTGATGATGGTTTCAAATTGGAGTCTGTTCACATTAGGAAGAATCCATCATTTCCGTTCTCCTGCTCCTAAACGAAGCAGGAGAACGGAAAGGCTGAACAGTGATGTGAACGAAGCCTAAACCGGTGTATTTTTCAACCCCATAGAGCTGTGAATTTAAAGAAATCAGCAGCATTGTGAAGAAATACACTACCGGAGTCAAACACTGATCCTGGATTCTCAGAAGTCATTAAAGGTGGTGCTAAATGTATCCCTAAAAAAGCTTAATCTGTAGCACAGATACTGTTGGCCCCGCTCAGGCAGCTTGGTCACAGTATAATGGTTCCTTCAGATGTAGTGTAATTAAATTATTCAAGGATTTTGTTTCTTCTGCCAATGGTACCAAGTACAAAATCAGTATATCATCTGTAATAGTGATAATGTTATATACCTTATTACATGCAAAATTTGCAGACTACAATAAGTGTGCTATACAGAGGGACCGCTCAAAATCAGAATACACAGACACTTATCAGATGGTACCAATTTGGAAAATAAGAAAAAAAAAATGAAAACATATGTCTGCTGTTTGTCACCAAACTGTAGAGTGCCTTCACACATGGCAAATTTTGTGGCAGAAAATTCAGCAACTGAAAATCAGTTCCATTCATCTTAATACAGAAATCCATATGCTTACTGCCTCCATTAAAACGAATGGAACTGATTTCCAGTCGCTGAATTTTCTGCCACCAAATAATGAAAATCAGTCTTCATATAATTCATGATAACCTCTTTCTAACAAAGCTAAAATCAGCCCTGTACCTCACAACGATCCAGAGATTTCCACTTTCATTGCTCGCTCTAGAGTTATATCAAGCTGACCGCTCAAGGAGAGTGTCTTTTGTGCTGCAGCTCAGGGGGCGTGTCCATGCTCTCCCTATCACAGGCAGCTGAAGGATTAAACTGAGCATGTGTGGCCATCTAGGTGAGCAGGTCAAAGAAATAAGAAAAAAAACAGCAGGTGGCGCTATACAGAGACATTTTATTGAATAACTCAGTGGCTAAGCTAAATTTTTCATTACATACAACAACAGAAGTATTCAGATCCAGGTGCTGGTTTGAAAACAGTGCGAATATTTTTCATGGGACAACCCCTTTAACCATGTCTAAATATTAGAAGCAAATGAAAACTTACCTCACTAGCATTCCATGATATCATCTTCTCCATTAGGTTCTTCTAATATCCTTGGAGAGACTTATTTTTAACTATACTAAGAAACACCCAAACTGTATTGATTATAAAGAGAGAAAAGCATGGAAGGCAGTTTAGGTTACTCCTTATATTGTAGAAAGATTCTGGTGCTGCATAACGAGTCCCAGGAGAAGTAGGACTTCCGTTGTAAGATATGTTTGCATGCTCATTGGCACTGTTATGTTGCAGCCCCAGCCTCCATTCATGCAGTGATTCCCAAGCTCTGTTCTTGCAAGCTGCATCTACTTGCTGTTCAATCATGGGAAGTGAAAGGTTAATGGCGGGCCAGTCTTGACAAGTAAGAAACACCTATCATGAATATAGAATGGCAGTTGTCGAGACAACACAATCAGCCTCCTGTCGTGTTCAATGGTAGATGAGTGTCTGACATCTCTATTCTTGATTCTGTACTTCTGAAATTCTCTGAAATTAGAATTTGAGTGTAATGGATTTTATGTTTCCCGTGGCTCCTCATTTGGAAATTACATTGTTTATTTCAGCTGCATAAAATACTAAGCTAATGTCCCAATCCCACTTTCTTTGAAACCCTTCAGACATAATTTTTGGAATAGTTTTAGTATATGGAAGTTTCTGCAGGTAATAAACATTTCCAGAAATATTTGCTGTATCTTCATTAGAAGATAATGTTTCTGGGTCCTAAGGAAATAGACCTGCCGTCATATTAAATATCATGAAAATACATACACTGTAGCTAAGTTGGTAACATTGCAATAGATGCAATCTGCACGTTTGTTTCTCTACTTTATTGTAATGTTTGCTTCTATCTGATTTCATAGGTAGAGGTAAGGTGTTATCACATCATTATGCAAATGCTTACAGAAAGTTTAGTCATAAATGATTAAAGGGGTTTTCCAAGACTGTAATACTGACGACCTATCCTCTGGATAGGTGATAGGTCATCAGTATCTGATCAATGGGGGTCTGACAGCAGGGACCCCCTGCCGATCAGCTGTTTGAGAAGGCACCTTTCCATAGTCCAGTAATGACACATTCACCAGTCACGTGGCCTAGGAGCAGCTCAGCCTCATAAAAGTGAATGGGGCTGAGCTGCGATACCAAGCACAGCCGCTATACATCGTACAGCGCTGTGCTAGCGGGAAGGCCGTGGAGCATTTTGCTCATGAGGAGTGGGCCAAAATACTTGTGGACAGGTAAAGAAGTTTCATCGAGAGTTACAGAAATCGCTTGATTGCAGTGATTGCCTTAAAAGGTTGTGCAACAAAATATTAAGTTAAGGGTACCATCTTTTTTGTCCATTAGTTTGTTTTATAAATTATTTTGTTGAACCACAATTCAAAAGGAATATCGTTTTTTCATTAGTTGATTTGCAGTACATTTTTATTTATTATAACTTTTGTCAGTGTCAGGTTATTTCGGTGACCATTGTGGGTTTTACTTTCTTTAATGGAAGAGTACAAACAATTTTGTCCACGTGTATATACTTTAAGATTAATAATATTGCATGACACAATCTCTTCTTTAAGAAAGTAAAGCTAAAGGTTTTAACAGCCTCTTTCTAAATTCCTCACCCGATGGAGATTATAGGGTAGCTCTCGCTTTGTTTCTATTGGTCACTGAGTAATACTTTATATTCCCTATAGCAAAACTTGACTGCGTGCCACCACAGATAGCCCATAAATAGTGAAAGTAAAACGTAATAAAATGCATGAATCTCTTAACAAAACTAAATGATTTTCCAAATACACTGTGCAATTTTCTCAACCTTTTGAGGAAAGAAGCCTCATTAAAGTATCTCTAAGGAGAAAAACGAATACAGTGCTGCTGACTACAGAAACCCCAGGAAACGGCATTAAGGGAATTGGAGCTATTCGGGGGCACAGCCATATGCTGACCTATTGATAAGTCACTTAAGCATCTATTCCTTCAATTTGCCATCTGCTTCTCATTATGTGTGAATGTGTAACATAACCACAGAGTCCACGTGATCATAAACAATCTGCACAGTGAAAATGAAAAAAAATGAATAAGCAACAAAATCCAGCAATGTTTTACACCACGGCTTCATCTTGTAGAGTCTAGGCGGCATTGCAGGCTCAAAGAAGCTGTACTGAAGTGGACTTAGATTGACTGCTGTAGTTCTGTTCCAATCTGAGCCTCTGATAACATAGAGGCATGGCATAAAAACCTACCGTAACTATATATAGTATTTTGATGACAGACAAGGTCATCTGTGTTAATGAGGTCTGTTTTTCTAAAGGCTTGTGTATGTCCATATTATTGTTCCATGCAACCTCGAAATTATAAAGCTGTAATTCAGCACCCATACATGTAATATGGGCCATATCTACACCTCCAATGTCCTACAGTTTCTTTTGACTGACGCTATACAAGTTTAAGAGAAATATTTTTTGCATGCTCCATCAGCTGTATAACATAGAGGTGTTCTCCCCAGGAAGCATTGTTTCTAAGGCTCCCTTCATGCTGCGTTAGTAGTTTGTCCAAGGTTTCCACTCAGAAGATCTTTCAACAGAAGCCTCAGGTGTATATGTTGGCTGAGCTTTCCACACAGCTTGGCCAGCAGCTATCTCTCCCGATCTCTCCTAGCTTCCCCATAAACATACATGTTTATTCTATGGGGAAAGCAGAGAAAGCCTCTGTCAGACACCTTTGCCAGTGGCTTATATCCCTGGGGAACAAAATGATTGGGCGAAGATATCCATTTTGCCCGATCCTTGTCTCCCCTGACATCATCTGTCGAGGAAGAGTCGGGAGTTCCCCACACACATTAGTCTGTCAGGCAAACCAGCCATTCTTGGTGGGTTCGACTCAGAAAAGACTAATGTGAATGTCCAGCTTTACACATAAGCTTCCATGTTTAAAAAGTATACCACGAAGCATACATTTATCTCTACTGGAAGTCTTTGTATGCGCTATTTCATACAGCAAAAAAATGTGCATAAGTGAGATTGTCGCCTTATGTACACCACACCATAGACTGTATGGCAGCACACAGAGGAAATACATACGTTTGCATATTTCACTTTTAATAAACGATAAATCAAGCCAGTGTTTTATTCATTTCTACAGGTCAGAGATGGCCTGCACTGGGCTGTGTGATCAGTAGTGGCACCATGCCTCAAGCCAAAAAGACTCCTCCAAGGAGAATGGCCTGCTTTGCGCTGGGTGTCTGAGCGATCTCATTTATTTCAGGAGACTCAGGGACAATCCAAATGAGTAGACAAGTACTGGATTCCTAAATGGTCAGGATGTGGCCCTGTCTGGTTGACAGGGGAAACTGCAGAGCTCTCAGATTTTTCATGTACCAGCATGTTTTTGCACAGAGAACTAACCTGAACAAATTAATAAGTGAAAATAGCAAAATTATGCAATGAACAGATATTACAAAGATTCTGAAAAATTTACCTTCAGTGATCCCCATAATCAGCTTAAATACGTATATACTGCGCCTTCTCAATCTCATTGTACTGTGGAAAATAAAAAGTATGAGTATACATACTGAGTATGCATACTGAGGGGCACTAACTAAAGATTTTACTCCACTACTGTGGCCATATTTGTGACTTCTATAGATTCTCATCAGTGATGAGCGGCAGTGGCAATATTCAAATTCACGATATTTCGCAAAATATATTCGAGAGTTCGTGATCTCCAGTCATTATTTACTTGATTGCGAAAACCGGCAATTGGAAAATTCGGGATAAAAATTTGTGATATGAAAATTTGCGATCAACATTACTCCTAAAGTCATAGATATTGCAGCCTTCTCATTGGCCCACAAGCAAGAAGCAGTGAGGGATCATGGGTACTGATGAAAAAAAATCTAGAATATTTGCGATTACGAAGATATAGCACTATATTCTAGATATTCGCGAATTCTCAAAGTGCCAATATTCGCCATAAAACTTGCGATTAGAATATTCGCCATCAACACTAATTCTCACTACTTTTCTAAACTGTCGAGAAAAGGGTTGGGTTCTCCAAATGTATTACAGTGATCAAAAACACCAACTAAACCTGAAATATGTTGTTTTTGCATTATCATGTCCATGGTGAAAATGTAGCCATTATCCTGTGAGTGTCTAGTAGCAGAGGGTCACTAACAAGTGGTTAAAGGAATGGTCACGTCTGCTCTCAGCTAATACTTTGATGCCCTACACCTCCTGGAAAATGACCTTTACATTCTGTGGCTTGTAATGGAGCAGATCATTAAGTATTGATGAGCTGGTACTCAGTTTCTAAAATGCGGCCAAAATGGTATATTTATATATTCATCATCTGTGCTGTCTACCCGTAAATCCTTTTTCATTTTTAAGATGTCTACATTGCATAGAACTGCTTAATCTATTTCCACTCTCAGGAGATTTCTTCTGATACAATTATATAATCTTTAACCACAGTTTCCATGAACTCAGATTCTTCTGATCCATACTAATGCTTAAATGGTCACTAAGGGGGTCATTTATCAAACTGGTGTAAACTAGAACTGGCTCAGTTGCTCATAGAAACCAATCAGATTCCACCTTTCACTTTCCAAAGGAGCTGTCCGAAATGAAAAGGTGGAATCTGATTGGTTGCTATGGGCAACTAAGCCAGTTCTACTTTGCACCAGTTTGATAAATGACTCCCTAACTTTTCAAACAACTTATTCTCAATGGTCACTTTAGCCAGTCTTAATAAATGCGCCTAAGCCAGTCTTAATAAATGTGCCCCTAAATCTTTTCTAAATCAAGACCTGGAAGAGTTTACAGATACAAGCAGGGTATTCCATATACTTTATTTACCGGTGGGTAAGGAACATACAAATGCATTGCTTTGTTTAGTAAAATTACTGTGGTAAATTCACAAAAGGTCAACTCCAGTAATGTAGAGAATTTAGAAGCAGATGGCTAGAAGCTTTTCTTGTGCTGAGGTATCCATTCAGAATCTGGTTCATACAACAGGGGAGAATGGGTGGGTGCAGTTGTTAGATTTTCCCATTGGGCAGCACAACATATGGAGAACAGGTCAAGTATTTCTAAAATTCACAGGGTACAGTACAGACATCTGCTAAGAGTAGTGCATGCACTTGTAATTCGCAAGGTGGAAGCAGCTAAAATGAGTTCCTCAATAGTTTGGTTGGAGCATGGTTTCCCATCACAAGTTCACAAAGATATTTGTAGCCCACAGTCCCATGGTACATGTAGCCATTTTGTGCAGTTTTTTTTATAAACTTTAGTACCAACATTTGTAATCTATAATGGTATCTGAAGTCTACAAAATTTGCCATAATTCCATAACAATATTCTACAAGAGATACTTGTACAGGCTGTTCTTTGCAATGTGTGCCACTAAGAACAGGATTCTCTAAAGCAGGATGTGCCAGTTCCACAGCATGTGCTGGCCTTTTGATGCCCATGACTTGTTCTACCTACCAACCTAGAAAGGGTGAGGGTACGAGAAAGCTGAGGCAAGGGTCCTAATATCTAAGCTAATATCTCAGCTGTTTAATAGCATCTACAGAGCATCTCTGGGTTTTTGGCAAAAACAGAGTACCTGTGCCCTAAGTACACTAGTTTGGTGAAACAGGGCTTCTTACCAACTAGCAGGCCTACAGGGATTTTTGGATTTTGGCTTCAATAAGGGTAACTGAATAGTTTTTATAGGTGTAATGATTATGTTGGCCTAAACCTTTGCTTAGGTATTATTTATAGGCCAGCTGGGAGACCAGACCAGGTCATACGGCAAGCACAAGCTGCTTATTCCCTTGCTTGCTTTTTGTTGCTACCTTTATTTGTTTTCAAGTTTACTTTTCAAGGGTCTATAATCCTTCACCTACATAATAAATATTTTGGAACCTTATATTTGCTCAATGGGCCCCCAAGTTCTGATTGTTCAATGATCTCTTATCATGTGACAATTTCACTGCATGCTAGTCATTGCCACCATCGACATAGAGGTCTGAGATTAGACGACACCCAACCTGCACCTCTCCTCTAAAGAAATGCCACAAAGCTTGCGATTGTATCTGTTCTCAGATAGTCCCAGTCATCTTCCAGCACAATAACCATGGTACATTGGCAACAAGTTTTGTGATTAAGATAAATTGTAAATTAAACCACCAGAGTTCAGCGAAACTGCCTTTTAGCAGCTTCGAGTTCGGGTTCGGGGTGATCTACGTAATGGTTTCTGTTCTCACGTAATGGATTCTGTTCTCACGGAATCTATAAGGTAATTCAATAACTTTTGCATGCGGTCATAATACAGGTGTATGGCCAGCTGAACGGAACCCTCGAAGCTGGCATGCCGGCATTGAATTACGTGATGGATTCCATGAGAATGGAATCCATTACGTAATTCACTTGAACCCCGAACTCGAACCTGCCAAAAGGCAGGTTCGCTCAACTCTAGAAGCCTTATTGTGGGGGTTTGCAATTAGAGGGCACAGTTTTGTTAAAGGAGTTGACCAATTTGTTTGTAAGATTAGTTTATGGTGCTAATATAGCCTTTTTTGACATTATGTACCATTTTCTTTACTTTATAAGGTATGCTCTCTTGTTTACCAAGTCTTTTGTGCTGTATACACAAAGGTTTTGTCCATAAAATGGCTGCTGATGGAGGGTCATGTGACCAGACAAAAATAACTCCATAAACATCACTCGGCCTTCTCTATTCAAATACACTGCACCTGCTATCTGTACTCAGGGCCGGCATTGGGGGGGGCAAACTGGGCACCCGTCACCAAAGGGGCCCCTTTCCAGTCAGTGGTGGATTACAATAGGGATGTACTGACCCGAACGCCCAAAAACCACCAGTGTGGGGAAAACTACTGTGTTGGGCAGTGTGGGGTAAACTACTGTGTGGTGGCAGTATGGGGTAAACTACTATGTGGGAGCAGTGTGGGATAAACTATTGTGTGGGGGCAGTGTGGGGTAAACTACTGTGTGGGGGAAGTCTGGAGGAAATTACTGTGTGGGGGAAAACTACTATATGGGGGAAGTGTGGTGGAAATAACTGTGTGTGGGGGGGGCAAATTACTATGGGGGGATTACTATATGGGGGCACCGTAGGGGGCCTTGCTATTGGGGAGGCAGTGTAGGGCAATTCTATTATTTTGGGGGATATTATACAGGGATTATTACCTAGAGCACAATATAGGCGTTATTATTATTACTGGGACACTGTAGGGGACATTACAGCTGCTGTGGGGACTATAGGGACATTTGGGCTAACTTATCAAGGTGACATACTGTGGAGGTGGCAGTAGCATGATTAGATCACAGAGTGGCAAGGTCACATAGTGTGGAGGTGGCGGCAGCATCAGGAGGCCACAGAGTGGCACAATGACATAGTGTGGAGGTGGCAGCAGCATCAGGAGGCAACAGAGTGGCAATGTGACACAGTGTGGAGGTGGAAGTAGCATGAGGATACCACAGAGTGGAGAGGTGACATAGTGTGGAGGTGGAAGCAGCATGAGGAGACCACAGAGTGTCAAGGTGACATAGTGTGGAGGTGGCGGCAGCATCAGGAGACCACAGAGTGACCCGGTGACAAAGTGGTGAGGTGGGTGGCAATAACAGTAATCGCTGACAATGGTGGGTGTAAGAAGGAGCACTTGGCATCAGATGTGTGGCATCAGGAGGGTGGCAGCATCAGAATAGTAGCAGAAGCAGGTAGCCAGAAGAAACCTGTCTCTTTTGTCAAAGTGTTGGTATGGCAGCATGGATGTTTAAGTCTGATGCATCAGGCAATGGTGGGTGGAAATTCTGGCTGATCCACACCTGATTCATCTTGACAAAGGTCAGTCTCTCCACATTTTGGGTGGACAGACGAGATCTTCTTGGGATAACTATGGCCCCTGCCGCATTAAACACCCGCTCTGATGCCACACTACTGGCCGGGCATGACAACTTTTCCAGGGCAAACAGCCAGCTATGGCCACAAATTCAGTTTGGCTGCCCAGTAGGCCAGCGGATCTTCAATATGGGGTGGCAGGGTGTTGTCCTAGTATGTCACCACCTGCTGGTTCAGGTCCTGCTGTATGTCTAGCTGCGGGTGAGTAGTTTCTTCACTATGGCCTCCTCATAGGGCCTGAGCAAACGGCAGGTGTTACGCATGAGCTGCCACTTGCTGACATCGAAGTTACACAGGGGAGTACTCCTGTCCACTTGGATCATCAATAAATCGTTGATGGCCATTTTCTGTTCATATAGTCGGTCCAACATATGGAGGGTGGAATTCCAACGGGTGGAAACGTTGCATATCAGCCTATGTTGGGGATGCCGTTCTGCCTCTGCAGCTCAAGGAGGGTGTGCTTTGCTGTGTATGAGTGGCTGAAGTGCATGCAAAGTTTCCTAGCCATTTTTAGGATGTCTTGTAGATGGGTGGAAGACTTCAGGAACCGCTTGAAAACCAGATTGAACACATGTGCCATCCACAGCGCATGGCTCAGCCCTCCTGGACGCAGCACCGACACCATGTTCCTTCCGTTGTCAGTCACCATGGTTCCGATTTTGAGTTGTCGCTAGAGTTCGATTTCTTGATGTAAGACACGGAGCAGTTTCTCCCCTGTGTGACTCAGTTCGCCCAGGCAAACGAGGTGCAGAACAGCGTGAAACCACCATGCCCTGCACATGTGGTATGCTGGAGGGGCACTGTGAATTGTCCCTACACTGGAGGCTGAGGACATGGTGGAGGATAAGGAGGCAGAGCTGGACACTGTCGCAGAACCAACTGTGTGAGAACGTGGAGGCGGAAGCGGCGTCACCTGGCCAAGTTGCTGGTGTGGCTGTGCAGGAACGACATTCACCCAGTGGGCCATAAAGGACATGTATTGTCCCTGACCATAGTTACAGACCACACGTCGGTGCTGCTGCAGACTTTGGCAGGCACCGCCAGGCTCACGGACTGGCACACCTTTTGTTTTACATGTGTGTGCAGGGCTGGGACTGCCTTTTTGGCAAAGAAATGACAGCTTGGGACTCTCCATCTCAGCTCGGCAAAAGTCATCAGTTCTCTGAAAGATGCAGAGTCCACCACTTGGAAAGGGAGGAACTGCAGCACCAGTAACATGGACAGAAACACGTTCAGCTTCTGCGCCGTTGGATGAGTACACAGATACTGTTGTCTCTTGGCAATCGCTTCGGTGATCAATTGCTGACGGAATGACTGACGAGGAGTAGGAGGACGAGAAGTAGGAGCATCAGGACCAGCAGATGATGGGAAGGACAGACAGCTCCTTTCAGCTGCGTGCCACTGGGTGATGCAGCGATTCCTGCGGCAGGCTGGACCACTACATCGGAGCCACGATTCTCCAAGGCCACTTTATGCTGACGCTGCATATTTTGACCAGGGCCGTGGTTCCAACATTGGCACCCTGGCCACGCTTCACCTTCTGCCCACAGATTCTACATATGGCCATGTTCACCTCCTCCGGCGACTTAACAAAAAACTGCAACACCGCCAAGTAGGTGATTTTACCCCAACACTACACACTCACTGACTGCTACCGCCGCTGCCTTTGTGAACCCATGCACCGCTACTTCCCGGGCAGGTAGGCTCCTGCGAAGCGTGTAGTCTACCCAGGCATGTTTGGCTCCCGACCTCCCACTGCTGCCACCCTGCTAACTCTGGGCCATGCTAGCGACTTGCTGACTGCGCCGCTGCCTCACGAGCAAGCTGCCACCCTCTTCTTCCGCCCCTTCATTACACGGCTCCCAAGTGTGATCAGCTACATCATCATCAAGTACTGTCTGCTCACTGATGTCCTCCTCAACCGTCTTTGGGTCAGGAGCTTGACCACAAGCAACACCAGCTCCCATGCCACTCTACTCATCACTACTTGCCGGCCTAGTGGAGAAAGCGGCGGATGTCTCCTCCACATAGAATGTGTCGGCAGATAAGAACCATTTGGCCCATCTAGTCTGCCCAATATACTGAATACTATGAATAGCCCCAGGCCCTATCTTATATGAAGGATGGCCTTATGCCTATCCCATGCATGCTTAAACTCCTTCACTGTATTTGCAGCTACCACTTCTGCAGGAAGGCTATTCCATGCGTCCACTACTCTCTCAGTAAAGTAATTCTTCCTGATATTACTTTTAAACCTTTGCCCCTCTAATTTAAAACTATGTCCTCTTGTAGCAGTTTTTCTTCTTTTAAATATTCTCTCCTCTTTTACCGTGATGATTCCCTTTATGTATTTAAAAGTTTCTATCATATCCCCTCTGTCTCTTCTTGCTTCCAAGCTATACATGTTAAGGTCCTTTAACCTTTCCTGGTAAGTTTTGTCCTGCAATCCATGTACTAGTTTAGTAGCTCTTCTCTGAACTCTCTCCAAAGTTTCAATATCCTTCTGCAGATATGGTCTCCAGTACTGCACACAATACTCCAAATGAGGTCTCACTAGTGCTCTGTAGAGCGGCACGAGCACCTCCCTCTTTCTACTATTAATGCCTCTCCCTATACACCCAAGCATTCTGCTGGCATTACCTGCTGCTCTATGACATTGTCTGCCCACCTTTAGGTCGTCTGATATAATGACCCTAAATCCCTTTCCTCAGATACTGAGGTTAGTACTGTATCACTGATTTTATATTGTGCTCTTGGGTTTTACGCCCCAGGTGCATTATCTTGCACTTATCGACATTAAATTTTAGTTGCCAGATTTTTGACCATTCCTCTAGTTTTCCTAAATCCTTTTCCATTTGGTGTATCCCTCCAGGAACATCAACCCTGTTACAAATCTTTGTGTCATCAGCAAAAAGACACACCTTACCATTGAGGCCTTCTGCAATTTCGCTGATAAAGATATTAAACAATATGGGTCCCAGAACAGATCCCTGAGGTACCCCACTGGTAACAATACCATGGTCTGAATATACTCCATTGACTACAACCCTCTGTTTTCTGTCCTTCAGCCACTGCCTAATCCATTCAACAATATGTGAGCTCAAGCTCAAAGACTGCAGTTTATTGATAAGCCTTCTATGTGGGACAGTATCTTGGCTTGCCAGTAGCTGCTGACTGTCTTCTAGTAGATCGCCCTGACTGTATAGTGGAGCTGAGCCCAAAGCATACAATACTTCTCTGGCTGAGGGAACAGAAAAACACAGAGGCAGGTTGAGGACAGGTGAGGGCACAGGGCCTGCTCCCGGGCCATGCTAACTAAGGGTTGTGTCTGACGAACCCACCAACTCTTGGCTGGGGGTGTCTGATGTCACTTGCGACCAAGTCGAAGGTCGAATCAACCATTCAAGAACCGCTGGGTTGCTGGTCAAGACACAACCGCTAGTGGACACTGGGAGCTCAGGCCTCTCGAAGTGACATCTGCTGCCACGGCCCCTTACTCTGCTGCAACCTCTGCCTGCACCAGAACCATTTAGGCCTCTGCCACTCCCCTGTGCAAAGTCTGTAATTTTCTCAATTCACCACATAACGGCTAAAAAGCCCTTTTTTCCCCCAGTAATACACACAAAAAAGGGCTTTTTAACATATAACTGCACCGCTGAACAACAAATATATATTTCTTTTGCCACTATTACACGACAAAAAGGGTTTCATAACATATAACTGCACCACTGAACGGCAAATATATTTTAGTTTTGCCTCTAATACACGCCATAAAAGGCTTTAGAACTAGAAAGGAGCAATTTTTAAAAAATTAGATTTGGCCGGTTTTACGAATTTTTCTGAAAAATTTGCTTAGATCCGAATTTATTTGCGGCAAATCGCGTTAAATCACTGAATCAAATTTGTTTTTAGACCGAAACACGTCAGTAAAGGTTTTGCCACATATACTTGCAACAGTGAACGCTGAATATATTTAGTTTTTCTACCGAAATACGTCACTAAACATTTTACCACACATGACTGCAAAAGTAATAACTGCGGAAGTGAAATGCTTATATGTTTTTCATTTTGTACTGTAATAGGCCACTAATAAATGCAACAGTGAAGTGCGTACATTTTTTTCCTTTTTGTACTGAAATAGAACACTGAACGCTTTCACAACATATAACTGCAGAAGTGAACTGAGAATATATTTTTCTTTTTGTACTGAAATAAGCCAGTAAAAGCTTTTACCAGAAATAAATACACCAGTGAAGTGCGTATATTTTTCTTTCTGTACTGACATAGGCCACTAAACACTTTTAACACATATAACTGCAGAAGTGAACTGAAAATATATTTTTCTTTTTGTACTGCAATAGGCCCCTAAACACTTCCGCCACAAATAAATGCACCAGTGAAGTGCGTATATAATTTTTTGTGTGTACTGAAATAGACCACTAAACACTTTTGCCAAAAATAACTGCAACAGTGAAGTGCGTATATTTTTTTCTTTCTATACTGACATAGGCCACTAAACACTTTCAACACATATAACTGCAGAAGCGAACTAAGAATATATTTTTCTTTTTGTACTGAAATAGGCCACTAAATGTTTTTGCCACAAATAAATGCACCAGTGAAGTGCGTATATATTACTCTTTTTACTAATACACGAAAAAAAGGGCTGTAATTTTAGCACTTCATCACACAATGGCTAATAAGCCCTTGTTTCCCACTAATACAAGCCAAAAAATGCTTTAGAACATATAACTGCACCGCACAAGGGCAATTAGGACAGTGCAGCAAGGTGTAATAAGATTGTTCCTATTACCCAGGCTGTAACCTCCCCTACTGAACCCTGTTTAAGATAAATGCTGTGGAATGATTCCTCCCTATCCTTTCCTTACACCTTGAATAATCTTTCCCTGCACCTGTAAATCGTTTTTTTAGCACAATGACGTTTTTTCTAACACTGTCCCTAGCGCCTGATGATGTCTCTCCCTGCACTAAGTACACTGGTAAATGGCAGAATCCAAGATGGCTGCTGCTATTTATGAGGCTGTGACATCACAGGGCTGGCTGGCTGCTGATTGGCCGCATGCATGGCATTATGGGTGATCCCGCCTTCCCAGAGTTTCTTGCTCCATGTCACACGTGCAGTAGCCATTTTAGGAAAAAATTTGATTTGTTACCATAAAGCGTCAGGAAATTCGGATTCAATGCGAATCAAATTTTTCCTGAAATTCGGATCGAATTCCACTTCATCAGCTTCAATTCACTCATCTTTAATGGGCACTTAAAAAATATACTGTTCTTATATTATAGATCCAGATGTTTCTACAATGTCTTATTATTAGATGTGCTGACAGACTGATGATCATTTTAGAAAATTTGTCCGTCCATATACAGTCTTGTGAAAAGTAACACATTAAAACATATTGTAGCAACAGAACAGACCCCTTTGATAAAAACAAAAGCAAAGTTAGTCAGGACAACCTATACAATAAATATACAAATAATAAATGCACAACTGTTCGTACAGCATGGCGGCAATACAAAAGAAAAGGCAAGATGCAACAGCACTCTGCAAACATTGAATATATGGACAGAAATTATACTAATGCTATGCTTACTATATGAATAAATATGATGTTCTTGGCACATTGATGTATGTCTTACAGACTATATATCCCAGTGAAGGAGTCTCTATAATAGGCAGAGCTAAAAACACTGCTTACTCCTGCAAATATCCAACCAGTAAGTGAGCCATTACATTTATCTTCAGTAAAACCTGAGGGATATGCACTTCTGACTTACATCCTAAAGCCTTTCATACACAATAGATCATAAAAGGCCTGCACACATGCATGACTACACCGGTAAAGGTCAAATAGTGAAGTATAAAACACCTTGATTAATACAGTGTAAGACTCTATAGGCATTTGAGAAATTGGAAATTGTTTTCCTTCCCATTGTAAATCCTGATTACATGTTCTTAAAGGGGTTGCCAAGCATGTTTAGATTTTTTAAATTTTAACCCCAACCTAGAGAAAATAATACTCCCCTGCTCCTCGCAGCTCCATGGCTCCGTTCACTGGTCCTCCGATACCTGTCTGTAAACTTCCGGATGGAGAGGTCATGTGTACTGCTGCATCCAATGACTGGCCTCAGCTGTGATGTGTCACGAAACAGCACATCACTGTTGGGTCATATGCCGCTTGGGGGCACATCATTGCTGAGGCTAGTCATTGGATTTTTCATGCCAACCAAAAGACACAATCACCCAATGAACAAGCTTGTTTGTTCATCTGGTGATTGCTGGCACCTTTACAGGGGCCAGTTATTGGGAACTAGTACTTCTACCAACTCTCATCCCTGATAACTGGCCCGATTATCGGTCTGTGTAAAATAACCTTAAATGGGTTTTCCAAGAGTACAATTTTTTTTTTTAAGTTTTTTATTTTTAAAAGTTTTTTATTTTTAAAAGTATTATAGCAAAAACTATATAAATTTGGTATCACTGCACTGGCCCTCAGAATATAAGTAACATGCAATGTTTACTGTCCAGTGAACACAGTAAAGCCAAAAACCTTAAACAGTGAATTGCGTTTTTTGCAATTCCACCCTAGCTTCCTAGCTTCCCAATTATGCATAATATTAAATGGTGCCATTACAAAGTACTTGTGTAGTGCCCTGGAGCAAGAAAACTTTGGGCTATGGACATTTGCCCTTATTGCTGCTATGCAAAGCCATCAACTCCATACTTTATTGCACTTTGAAGGTGTGAGATGGGGAAACAGCTCTCCTTGTCTGAACACTGTTTGTGTACATTAATTTAAATAATCTGGACTGACATTCTGCTGTTTGGCCACAAGATGCCACTGTTTCCTAAACACAGCTACAGACTGCATATTTCCATATTCATGAGAGGTAGAGTTACACACAGAGCCTGAAAAGGAAGAGAAAGGGAGCAGCCATCCTAGAGGGAGCTGAGACTGAGATACTGTGTCAGCAGAGGATCCAACGGCATCCAGGTGTGGGAGCATACATCAGTGACCAAAGCTGCAGCTAAGTGAAGCATATCGTGTCCAAGACCCTGACCCTGAGCAGAGGAACGAGGATTGCTTCCAGGAATGCTGATGAGAGCTGAGGAGCAAAGCTACATACACTGCGGCACTGCATACTTGTTGGAGAGGCATTTGTTCAGTTCCGAGTCACCAGCGGAGGCAGAGCAGACCCGGGTCGGTAAGATCGTGCACGCACCTCATCACAGTGTTGGCACCTAGAGACTGAGACCAGGCCTGTAATTAGTTAGTTAGGGTCTCTGTTTGTGTCAGGCCACAAGTGTTGCTATTGTTCATTGCAATGACTCCAAAAGTTAAAGTGACATTTCACACGCAGGAGCTGATAAACTTTCCACAAACTCAAGCCAGGCTGGCATTTTGCTGAGAAAAAATACTCAGGCATGTGCTACAAGACCAGTTATGGGATGGGGAATTCTGTAGAGCTTTGTAAGTTTGTAAGCTGTTGTGCTGCACTGCAGGCTAGCCCGCACCACCGACCCATACAGTTATTCTCGTATTTTTAGAGTAATAACAGGTAAGGTGTGGCTGTTTAGTCATTACCAAACTTTCCTCCTGCATCCATCGGAGGGTGCCGTGCTGTGCAGCACAAGGGCCTCAGCCTTCGGTCTGGGTGTATGTAAACTTATTGTATGTTCCCAGCATTTGTGGTTGTGTTCATTAACACATTTAAGTAAAATTCTGCTTTGACAAAAGCTGGTGGTGGAGTTGTTTTCCTCATTTGAGACTTCGCTGGATCATGGGGAGCCCACCCCGGTACACGGCTTACAAAGGGTTAACTTGCACTGTGAAGTATGCTCCAATTTTACTGTTTTATATTGTTGAATTTCATTTCATATGTTTATTCTAGTATAGCCTGTTCATTATCACTGTTATTACACTATATCTGCACTACAATGGGGAAAGAGTTAATGCACAGCCAGCTAATACTGAGAGACTTTATGACTTGGCAGGGAGACACACTGACCTTCTGACTATCTGGTTTAGGTTCACATCAGCGTGCAGCCTTTCCGTTCGCCTGCTGCGTTATAGGAGCAGAAGAACTAATAGGATGGATTCCGCACATAATTGAGCTGAATGGAGCCTAAGGACCACATAGACTGCATGCAGGACTTTAGTCTCCACTTCAAAAATCTTTCTCTGAGTGGAAACCTAATGATCCCTGGTATAGTCTATGGGGTCCGTAGGCTCCGTTCGGCTAAATTATGTGCCAAATCCATCTTTTCCATTCTTCTGCTTCTATAATGGAGCAGGAGAACGGAAAGGCTGAACGTTAATGGGAACTCAGCCATAGCACGGTTGTTTATGTTTGATGACTTGTTTATGTCTAGAAAAATTGCTTTACTGTTCCCATAGACCTGCATTGAAGCTTTATGTTAGAGAGAAATTGTAACAATGTTTCTGTTTAGCCTGTGCTTTTTCACTCCATTCCGCCTACTAGAAGGTTCTAGTTCCGCTAGAAACTAAGATAAGGAGTGCAGTGAGAGCCCCTAGTAGTTAGCAGATAGAAACAAGTGCTTAGTAGGAGAGACTTTGCCAGGCTGCATAAGTAACCAGAAGAAGATGCTGAGATGGGGATGCTGAGCCACAGACCCTGGATTACCAGCCTGTTAACCACGGAACCAGCTAGATGACTGAGCCGCAGGCCCTGGACCAGTCTTCTGAGAGTGAGCGGGACAGCTATCTTTCATCAGCAAGTAACCTTCTAAACCCTACCCAGGAGGAGACTGGATAAGCCAGTTCAGTGCCTTGCCTGTATTGTTTTGCAATTGAGTTCCTCCAGTAAAGAAGCACACCAGTTAACTGCAGACCCTGATTCTCTTTACTTATTTATCATTGGGGTACACTTTGAATTGCAGGGAGTAAGAAACAAAAATGCAAAAATGGAAAACAGCGATCTCATAAAGGCTTAACACATGCCTCCCAACTGTCCTGATCTGGCCAGTCAGCTCCTTGCTACACTATTCAATGGCCAGAGTTCTTCCCAGCAGGAATTCAAAATGCAGTGATGTCATTGCACATGTCATTGTCGGGAGAGCACAAGCCAGGGAATGGTGTGCTCCATTTATTGGGGGCATAAGGCTAGGTGAGAATTTTTTATTTTATTTTATTAAAACTACAGGGACTTGACAATTGTAAAGGGGCACTAAGAGAGCATCCTACTGTGTGAGGTCATGAAGGGCGCATAACTACTGTGTTTCACCAAGAGGACATTCTACTGAATGGGAGCATTAAGGGGGAATATCTGCGGGGCTCTAACAAGACATCTTTACTGTGAGGGGCCATAAGGGGATAATACTACTGTGTGGGGGCACTAATGGGGAATCACTACTTTGAAGGGGCACTAAGAGAGCAATCTACTGTAAAGGGAGCACTAACAGAGCTGATATTGTCCATCTTTGGAATTCTCAAAAGTTGGGAGGTATGATTAAAGTACACTAAATACACTCAAAATAAAGAGATCGGGTTATCAATTTTTACTGTCAACAGTTAGATAAGGATAGAGGAAGAATAAGCAGCAAACTTGAATTTGAAGCTAGCTTGGGGTTTACGAGCAATAGGCACACTGGGCACAGAAAGAGACTTTTCAGGTTTTGCAATATTAGTAAAAGAAGATAACACAGGGATTAAGGTTTTGGAAAGATTGAGATCCATATAAAGAGAAGTGTTCACAGCACAGAGGCACAGCTGGGTATAACTGTACAAGTGTACAACTGGGAATGATTAGCACAAAAGGTGTCCCGTAAATCAAAACCGTTTATTATGTCTCCATCTGGAGCTGTACAAGTAAACCTGGAGGAGCTCAACAAAAAGGGAAATTGGAATCATAGTGGAACCGTCGTGCTTAACATAGTTCAATACTGTCCATAGGACAAAAGAACTAGTAGTGGATTTATCTGCTGTGTCCAACGCAGCTAATAAATCCAGATCAAGTTAAACACGGTAGTCAGAGAATATAAGATTGTAAATACTGTTTTAGTAAATGTAAAGCATGAAAACCAAATTGTAAGGGGTACACCAAAGTGACAGCCAGGAGGCCACAATGACTTTGTGACAGGAGATAGCAGAGCATGGGAAGCATGGTGTAGTATTTAGAGTTGAGCGAACACCTGGAAGTTAAGGTTCGTCAGGTTCGGCCAAACTTCGTCACAAAGTCAAGTTCGGGACCCGAACTTGACCCCGAACCCCATTGAAATCAATGGGGACCCGAACTTTGGGGCACTAAAATGGCTCAAAAAAAGTAATGGAAAGGGCTAGAGGGCTGCAAAAGGAAGCAAAATTGGGGGTAACAGCTGGAAAATTGCCCTGCAAACAAATGTGGATAGGGAAATGACTTAAAATAACATAAAATACATATAAGAATTAGAAATAATAATCTTTAACCTCTTAAGGACACAGGGCGTACAGGTGCGCCCTAATGTCCGAGTCCTTAAGGACACAGGGCGTACATGTACGCCCTGTGTTTAAACTGCTACTGCACCCGATGTGGGCGCGGTAACAACATGGTTCCTGCTGATGTAGATCAGCAGGAACCATGTTCTAATGCCGAGGGGGGTCATTATCGGCGATCGCTGCAAACCGCAGGTCAATTCAGACCTGCGGTTTGCAGCGGTTTTAGCGATCTCTGATCCCCGCGGTCTGTGACCGCGGGGATCAGAGAGTTAATTGCCCCAAAGATATTCATTTTAACCCCCCTGCAGCCCCCAATCTTGTTATGGCTGCGGGGGTGCAGGGGGGTGGTTGCGGAGGCGGGAGGCGGTGCGGGAGGCCTCCCTTGTAATAATTCCCTGGTGTCTAGTGGTTCTATCAGAGTGCCTAGTGGTTCTATCAGAGTGCACATTGCTGGCACTCTGATAGAAAAACGGCTGGCATCTGTGCTGCAGACTCTCTCAGACTAAAACATGATTTTTTTTGTTTCAAAAATGCTTTTCAGTGTTAAACGTAAAAAAATTGGGTATCTGCACGTCCGTAAGAATCTGCTCTATAGAAATATCACATGACCTAACCCCTCAAGTAAACACTGTAAAAAAAAAAAAAAAACTTTGTCAAAAAGTCATTTTTTTGTCACCTTACATCACAAAAAGTGTAATAGCAAGCGATCAAAACGTCATATGACCCCTGTGGGGAGTTGCTCTGGTAGATAACGGTGCGGGTGCAGTACAGAGGCAAAACAAGGAGTCCAGTACGTGCAATAAACAGTGTTTTATTCACACTTGCACAAACGAAATGGTAAACAGTCTCTTGGTGTTCATTCACACGCAGCAAACAGAAAAAAGGCAAAACCAAAGAGTCCAAAACCAGGTTCAATCACCTGTGAGATGTTAGGTGCGCGTTCGCACCTGGCGGTCGGCCCAGCCGTGGGATAATCCTCCTTCAGGCTTCCAGGTCGACTGCACGTCTCCTTGCTGGGTTTTTGCTTCCAGCCCAGAGAGCTCCACAGGACTAGCAGCAGCTCCAGGACAATCACAGCCCCAGACACAGCTGCTTGCTGTGTTTTATACCCAGCCCAAAACCAGGACTGGATCGTGGGGAGCAGCCACCCACCCTACACTTTAGCTGCTCCCGGTAAGAGCCGGCCCGGATCGGCTTTGCAGCCATGCTATTTACAACTATGTCAGTAGCACTAGCTGCTGCTGACATCAACAAAATACGGCTCTTACCTCACCGAGGCTATGAACCTCGGTGAAAACATACCTGCCGTCCACAACGGCACCCTGCACCTTACCACACCCCCCAAATAATACCAATCTAACCGCCACCTCATCCCGCAAAAATTATACCCAACCTGAGACAATCGCCTAAAAACTGAAAAAAATATTTCTCTCAGACTATGGAGACACTAAAACATGTTTTTTTTTTTTGTTTCAAAAAGGATATTATTGTGTAAAACCAAAATAAATAAAAAAAAGGTATACATATTGGGTATTGTCGCGTTCGTAACGACCTGCTCTATAAAAATATAACATGACCTAACCCCTCAGGTGAACGCCGTAAACATAAAAAATAAAAACGTTGTAAAAAAAGTCATTTTTTTGTCACCTTACATCACAAAAAGTGTAATAGCAAGTGATCAAAAAGTCATATGCACCCCAAGATAGTACCATTCAAACCGCCATCTCATCCCGCAAAAAATGAGCCCTTACATAGGACAATTGCCCAAAAATAAAAAAACTATGGCTTTCAGAATGTGGAGACACTAAAAAATCATTTTTTTTCAAAAATGCTTTATTATGTAAAACTGAAACAAAAAACCCCAAAAAGTAGACATATTTGGTATTGTCGCGTCCGTAACAACCTGCTCTATAGAAATAGCACACAATCTAACCTGTCAGTTCAACGATGTAAATAACAAAAATACAAAACTGTCCCAAAACAGCTATTTTTTTGCAAATTATCCATTTTAATCCATTTTTCCAGTAACAAAGCAAGGGTTAACAGCCAAACAAAACTCAATATTTATTGCCCTGATTCTGTAGTTTGCAGAAACACCCCATATGTGGTCGTAAACTGCTGTATGGCCAAACGGCAGGGCGTAGAAGGAAGGGAACGCCATATGGTTTTTGGAAGGCGGATTTTGCTGGACTGGTTTTTTGACACCATGTGCCATTTGAAGCCCCCCTGATGCACCCCTACAGTAGAAACTCCAAAAAAGTGACCCCATTTTGGAAACTACGGGATAAGGTGTCAGTTTTGTTGGTACTATTTTAGGGTAAATATGATTTTTGGTACCTCTATATTACACTTTTTTTGAGGCAAGGTAACAAAAAATTGAAATTCTGAAAATTCATCTCCATTTGCCAATAACTCTTGTGGAACACCTAAAGGGTTAACAAAGTTAGTAAAACTGGTTTTGAATACCTTCAGGGGTGTAGTTTCTTAGATGGAGTCACTTTTATGGAGTTTCTATTCTAGGGGTGCATCAGGGGGCTTCAAATGGGACATGGTGTCAAAAATCCAGTCCAGCAAAATCCGCCTTCCAAAAACCATATGGCGTTCCTTTCCTTCTGCGCCCTGCAGTTTGGCCATACAGTAGTTTAGGACCACATATGGGGTGTTTCTGAAAACTACAGAATCGGGGCAATAAATATTGAGTTTTGTTTGGCTGTTAACCCTTGCTTTGTTACTGGAAAAAATTGATTAAAATGGAAAATGTTCCCAAAAATCGAAATTCTGACATTTTATCTCCATTTGCCATTAACTCTTGTGGAAAACCTAAAGGGTTAATGACATTTGTAAAATCAGTTTTGAGTACCTTCAGGGTGTAGTTTCTAGAATGGGGTCATTTTTGGGTGGTTTCTATTATGTAAGCCTCGCAAAGTGACTTCAGACCTGAACTGGTCCCTAAAAGTGGGTTTTGAAAATTTCTGAAAAATGTCAAGATTTGCTTCTAAACTTCTAAGCCTTGTAATGTCCCAAAAAAATGAAATGGCATTCCCAAAATGATCGATACATGAAGTAGACATATGGAGAATGTAAATCAATAACTTTTTTTGGCAGTATTACTATGTATTCTAGAAGTAGAGAAATTAAAACTTGGAAAATTGCAAATTTTCAAAATTTTTGGTAAATTTGGTATTTTTTTATAAATAAAAATGAAATTTTTCAACTTTATTTTACCACTGTCATGAAGTACAATATGTGACGAAAAAACAATCTCAGAATGGCTTGGATAAGTAAAAGCGTTTTAAAGTTATCATCACATAAAGTGACACTGGTCAGATTTTTAAAAAATGGCCTGGTCCTTAAGGTGAAATAGGGCCGTGTCCTTAAGGGGTTAACTAGGAGGAGGAGGAGGCCCATATGGAGTAGGAGGTTAAGAAGGCTGTGGACGTGGCGGTGTAGGTGGAAGCGGTGGTGGAGGAGGTAGTCGCCAACAACACTGCCGTGCTAAACACACATTTAGACAATATACTGGATGCAGGACAGGCCAGCACCTCCGAGGCGTAAAGGGCAAGCTCAGGCCGTGTGCCCAATTTGGAGACCCAGACGTTGAATGGGGCAGACCCATCAGTCAGTATGTGTAGGCATGTGCACACATACTCTTCCGCCATGTTGCTGAAATGCTGCCTTCTGCTAACACATTCTATATTAGCTGGTGGTGCCGGTTCTTGGGGCGTGCTGACAAAGCTTTTCCACATTTCGGCTATGCTAACCCTGCCTTCTGAGGTGCTGGAGGTGCCCCAGCTGCGTTGGCGACTTCTTCCTCCTACTCTGCCTTCGCCTTGTGCTTCCACTGAGGCCATGTTGTCAGGCCACTTGGGAATGCCATCCACAGCGCGTCTATCAGCGTGCAGAATATATTTCCCAGTCAGGTATCAAGTGCAGGGGTAGTTTAAAAGAAAAAAGGGGTACAGATCACCCAACAATCTAAACGCCGCAGAATTTACAGAATATATTTCCCAGTCAGGTATGCAGTTCAGGGGTAGTTTGAAAGGAAAAAGGGACACAGATCAATCCGCAATCTAAACGCCGCCGAATTTACAGAATATATTTGCCGGTCAGGTATGCAGTGCAGGGGTAGTTTGCAAGAAAAAAGGGGTACAGATCACCCCGCAATCTAAACAACGCCGAATTTAGAGAATACAGTATATTTTCCAGTCAGGTATGCAGTGCAGGGGTAGTTTGAAAGAAAAAAGGTGTACAGATCACCCAGCAATCTAAACACCGCTGAATTTACAGAATATATTTCCCAGTCAGTTATGCAGTGCAGGGGTAGTTTGAAAGAAAAAAGGTGTACAGATCACCCAGCAATCTAAACGCTGCCAAATTTACAGAATATATTTTCCAGTCAGGTATGCAATGAAGCAGGAACACACCCTCCCAGCCACTTGTAAATGACTGGCCTGATAGCCGTGGAAATGTCCCCCCAGAAGCTAACAGATTGATTTACTGAATTGATTTCCCTGTCAGATACACAGCACAGGGCTCTGGGGTACTTGACCCATATTATTTTCCCTTCCCCTGGCACATATGCAGTGCAGGTGCACTTAAAAAATGGGTATATGTCGCCCACTGAACTACAAGAACAGGATTCAATTATTGTCCCTGGCACATATGCAGGTGCAAGTGCACTGCATTAGCACAAAATGGCCGCCGATGCCCACCTTTTTAACAGACGGATTAAAACTAATTTTTCTGTGTCACTGGGCTCAGGGCAGGGTTAAAAAATGTTGCATTGCACCCACACAAAAAATCGCTGTAGATTGCAGACTTAACACCAAGCTCTGATATCAGATCCTTTCCTAATCTCTCCCTCACAGCAGCAGCATCCTATCCCTACACTAGTAAGAGCTGACGTGACGTGCGGCGCTACGTGACTACAGCTTATATAGAGGCTGGGTCACATGCTGCACTGGCCAATCACAGCCATGCCATTAGGAGGCATGGCTGTGATGGCTTCTAAGGGCACACATTTTGAACGCTTGTTGATTGGCTGCCCTGCAACCTTTCAACAAGCTTTATTAAACAGCCGAACACCGAACTCAAACCCAAACTTTTACGGCAAAGTTCGGGTTCGGGTCCGGGTACAAAAAACCCTGAAGTCTGGTACGAACCTGAACTTTACAGTTCAGGGTTCGCTCAACACTAATAGTATAACTTCATTATAGAATGGGCATATCAATGCATACTAAAGAAAATCTATGTGAATGAGGGCTTGAATATTTGTCTTGGCTGAAATGACAGATGGTTAATGGAATAAAGATTTAAATGTGATTTATATTTAGATATTTTGTACAAATCACAGCTATGAACAACCTTATGCACGCATTGGTTAGCTTGGTGTAAGATGTGTGTCTTAAGGACCATTGGGGTTTGATCTTCCAGGAATGATCACAGTCTTTTGGAGGGTTGTGGTGGAGATGATAAGAGGGCAGCAGTTTATAAACATGTAAGACTTCTTTAACTTAATGAGGCAGATTTATCAAGACTACCTTTTTTAACACCAATTTTCATCTAGTTTGGGTGGCATGAGGTGCGCCAAAATTAAGAGACACCTCTTAATAATTTTGGCACAACTTGGCAGGTCTGTTTGCCACAATCTGAAATCTGTTCTGGCTAGGAGCTGGTGTACATTTAAGGCATTTCTTGTGCCAGAAAATCGGTAAATATGTTGGGCCACTTAGGCCCCTCTGTGACGCACATTTTTTACAAAAGTGGCAGGAAAAATTAAAAAAGGCTAAAAGTCACAAATGTTTGTGCAAACTGGGTTTGAAATTTTTTTTCTGCCACAATTCAGATTTTCCCAATGACCCATGTCCCCCAATGACCCACATTTACCAAAATGAATTGGTAAATTGTGCCAAAATGTGGTACATCTAAAGTTAGAGAACTCTGCGCCTAGCCCAAAAAGAGGGGGCATGATTTACTGGAAAAGGTATGTGGCTTTGTAGGAAAGGGTCTGGCTTAAGATGCAACATTTTGAGTCAAAATTACAGCACAATCCTGACATTAAATTCTGTCACAAAATAAGCCAACCAATATTTGGTATAAAGTTAAAGTGGGTGATTTACTATCCAGAAATAGGCCTATATTTCTGGCCAGAAAAAGGTTATTTGCGTCTCAATCTGTGACTTTTCACCCCTCACATCAGGTCTAAAAGAAGGGGGTGTGGTGTGGGCGGGGAAGGGAAAAGGCCACCCCATCTTATTCATCATTTTCTAAATGGTCTAAATGTAAGCCAGCAAGGAAGCTGGCTTACATTTAGACTGATGCTGGATACGCCAAAGTTCTGTAGAGGCTGGCGCCTCTTCATAACTTCGGCAGATCTACTGCCAGCTCAGGGGCTATTAAGACCTGCGTCTAAAACGCCGGTCTTAATTATTGACCCACAAAGTGTCTAGCCATGCGCCAAATTTATCATGTAGCCTAAGTGATAAATCTGGTGCATGTCTAACTGCCGGTCTTAGTTTACACCATCTACAGGATAAGTATATCTGCCTATATCATATATACTAGAATACTGGACAATCTTAGGGAATCAGCCTAAAACAAAATGCTGATATAAAGAATGCCACTGTCATGCATCTGTGTAGTCTGAGTATTGTCCATTTCTTGTCTGTCATCTGGTTTTGTGAGATTCCAGATTATCTTGTTCTGTATGTCTATGCTGAAAATAAAAATGTGTTTTCTATGAAAATTGAATTAAAAATAGCCCTTTCTGATGTATTGTATGTATCGCTTTAAACAAGCAAATACAGATTTGTAGATTCAGAAGGAGGATAATTCAGGGTCTTAGATATGGCTGGCATATAGTATTTCAAGATACATCATTGAATCTTCCTATGATTAGTTCTACAGATTGCGATTGATAAAATAACAAAGATGACAACCCCAAATCCATGTGTCTTTTATTCATTATAAGGCAATGTTTAATGCTTTATTTTTCAGGGTAGAGAATTGCGCTTGGGAGGAGCATATTTGTCCAGAAACCAATCACTAGAGGAAGAATTTGAAAGAGCAAAGGCTGCAGTTGAGGTAATGTGTCACATATAGGCATGGTTAAAGGGCACATTCACATCTTCACAAAATCAGCAAAGAGGCAGTATGTTAAACTGAAGATTTAAAATTCATTGTGGTCCAATTGGGATTGAGCAATTGATTAGATTTTTTGGACCTAGTTGAAATCATGTGCACATTGATAGCACATGAAGTTGGCAATTTAGAGAATCTTGTCCCATCTATCTGCATGAACGTGCTTTCTTTTCGGCCAATATGCAGTGCACTACGTGGGTAGTGTGGGGTTTTGAGTTTTTCTTTTTTTAAGTAATGATGGAAACAGATTCTAGAAAGGAAAAGATTATAAAAGCATCTGTTCCTTTTTGTCAAATTTTAATTGCATGCAAAATAAGATTTGAGAACCTGGCGGTGATGTTTCCATTCAGAGATATATACTAGGATTCTACCCTGTCAATACTGTAAAAGTACAGAACACTAGCCCTGCTGAATTCAGTGGGTCGGTCACTATACTATACTGCCCTCAACAGAGGTGATAGATTCCCTTCAATATATAGTTTTGTGGGAAATTATTCTGTATACAGTACCTTGCTATTTATCCATTCAAACCTCTGTTTATCTGGGGTCCAGTTGGCCATCCTAATCAGTGACCTACTTTCTATGTGCATTCTCATACAGGAAAGGCTGGCAGTCAATAAACCCAGAATCAGCAAATGTTTGGATGAATAATATTCTAATGCTACAGATTGTTTCCCTGCATAACTAGATTGTGTGAATGGGGTAATGCTATTGGTATTATACATTACAGGAATAGGATGCTTCTGTTGTTTAGAACCTCCTTAGATAATACCTTTTAAATAATCATAAAAAACCTTGAAATGTATTCTTTTTTTAAGGGGTTGGGATGGAGGATAATGCAAGTTAGTCAAGCATGAAGTCTTTTAAGGTTTAACAATTTATTCTCAGCAGATATGATCTTCATCTACTCTTACATGTCACCTCCTCTGAAAACACAGACACATAAGCAACACATTTTTCACAAGATACAAATTTATTAACTGATACAATCATACTTAGCAATTTTCATCTTCTGCACAAAATCAGCATTTTACTGTAGGAAATATAAGATTCAGATGGAGATGACAGATGATCGCTGCACAAACAGGAAGCATTATTTGTTGCTAAATTATTTGTTCAGAGTGAAATAAAATGGACTTGGGGGATGATGTTCATTCCACAGGAACAACACAGGAGGCTTTATTTATGACGAGGTGAGTGATAGACTTACTGACAAGCAATACATTTATTAAGAACAGAGTTTTAGACACCGATCTTAATTCCTATAGCGGTCGGTGAATCTGCCGAAGTTATGAAGAGGCGCCGGCCTCTACATAACATCAGCGCATTCAGTGCCAGTTCTAAATGTAAGACAGCTTCCTGCCTGTCTTACATGTAGACTATTTTCTACGCCTAAACCAGGCGTTGAAAATGATGAATGAGCCAGTCCTACCAGCCTGTCGCCTTTCCCGCCCACACCACGCCAACATTTGTAGACCTGACGTTAGCGGGGAGAAGTCAAAGATTCTGTCACACCATGCCGTGAAACATAATCTGTACCAGAAATATGCCACAAAGGTTCTATGTCTGTTAGCTCAGGCCACAACAAATCATTTCCTACTTGTCCAGCTCTGCTGTTGGATTGGCCAGCACTGTTCACATGAGTAGTACAGACCAATCCAAGAGCAGCAGGAAGTGTCTTGTGCTACCAAATGCACAGTATGCATCTCTATCAGATACTCTGCAATCCTCCTTGTATGACCACTGAACTCTCTGCTGCATTCAGCACACTCTGTCTCTGAAAATCAGGGAAAGCCCTGGCAAATTCGGTACAGTTGTATGGCTAGTACAGTTCGGTACTATAATCTAGAGAGGAAGAGGTGGTGCCAGCTCTGCCTAGCGATGGTAACTAGGAACCTCCCATGCCATATACAGCCTATGAGACATAAACACAGTCATGGGATTCAGCCAGTTCCCTCGGGTTCTCCAGATCCAGTTGTTGAGCGGCAGCTGGAGATGAGACCTCCCATTCCATTGTTTAGCTCCTTAGGCTTTTTAAAAGTTGGATGGAATGTGTGTAGTGTACAGTGTATATGGTGAATTTATGTATGTGTATCATGTATATGGTGTATTTATGTCTATGTATGTTGCATATTTATGGTGTATGCATATGTAAACATGTGTTGTGATGCCGCGTGTCCGCCGTTGAGTAGGGAACCTGTTGTTAAAAATTTGAATCCCACCCCTGCATACATAGTGCATTAATCTTTGTAATGGGCTTCCAGAACTCTGCAGATGAGACGAAGTTCAGCAGATAAGTGTTCTGTTTATTCCCAAGTTAATGTGGATTTTTTCATTAAACTGAAAGGCCACTTTAAGGTACACTAAATAGTCTTTAATATATAAATTCTGGTAAGATTGCTTTCTGTGAACATCTACCCCACTTTCCCATCCTGTGTAGGAGAGAAGGGCATCATAACATCATGGACCAATTTTCCCTCTTGTTTGCTGAGGTTGCCTTGCTTAGTATTTCACCACCCGCTAGGAACTAAGGTGCTGCCATCCTGAGCTAGTGTCCTCTTTCCACATGGACCTCATAGAAGTTGCAATGGCCACTTCTATTGTATGCATAGTATGGTCTTCTGAGTTGTGAGGAACAAAAACATGATATATTACATTGATAATACAGCCCTTGGTTATACACCCCTGTTTTACAATGTATTCATGCGGTTTTCTGTCATAGTTTATTGGATGAGGCACAATATGTGGCTATGATTTCAGTTTACATTTGTAAAGTAAAAGCATCTTATGATAAATTTGTTTTCTTTAGTAAGTACTTGTTCTCTGCTGCTGAGAAAAGGTCATATATTTCCATATTTACCAAGAATTGTTTTACTCAGCTCTTAATTTGCTGCTTTAAAATCCACAATGGGAACCCATCAAGCCTCTGCTATTTCTTACTAATTTGCACTTGATTAAATATGTAAACGTATTAGGCAGCACAGTGCCCTCTCTCTGACAGAGCATTAGAGAAAATGAGGATATGCACCTGCTTCCTTCTAATTAGGAATCTCAATACAAATTGCATCTTGTACATTATCTGAGCTTTACTCTTATTTATTTGCATCTACAATAAAACACATCAGGGAGAAACAAAGACAGGTTTAAATAATTTTCATACATCTACTGTACCCCAACCCTTTGTAGGATCTTATCATTTCCCCCAAAAAAACATCATTAATGATAAGTCCTCTAACAATCTTTGGTGACTTGCAATATCACGTCTAGAGATGAGCGAATCGAAGCTGACAAAGTGGAATTCGATCCGATTTTCAGGAAAAATTCAATTTGCACCGAATGCGAATTTCCTCACGCTTTGTGGTAACGAATCGCATTTTTTTCCTAAAATGGCTGCTACACGTGTGAGGGCATGGAGCAAGGAACTCTGGGAAGGCGGGATCACCCATACTGACATGCATGTAGCCAATCAGCAGCCAGCCAGCCCTGTGATGTCACAGCCCTATAAATACAACGGCCATCTTAGATTCTGCCATTCACCAGCGTGCTTAGTGCAGGAATAGACGTGTCTGCACGCGCTAGGGACAGTGATAGGAAAGACTTGATTGTGGTGGGGGAAAAAAACGATTTACAAGAGCAGGGAAAGATTACTCATGGTGTAGTGAAAGGATAGGGAGAAATCATTCCACCAGCATTTGTGTTGAACAGGGTTCAGTCGGGGAGGTGAAAGCCTGGGTAATAGGAACAATCCAATTACACCTTGCTGCACTGACTGGGGACCCAAATTGCCATTATACAGCTCTGTAATTCCAGCAAATCTGTATTATTAGGGTGCAAGTGCTGTTTGATACAGGCATTAACAGGGTTTATTACAAGGAAATATTTATACGTTTTATTTGCCCTTCTGCAGTGCAGGTATATTTTCTAAAGCATTTTTGTGGCTTGTATTAGTGGGAAAAAAAGGGCTTATTAGACGTTGTGTGGTGAAGGGCGAAAATTACAGCCCTTTTTGTCGTGTATTAATGGCAAAAGTAAAATATATTTGCCCATCAACAGTGCAGTTATCTGTTTTAAAGCCCTTTTTCTGTGTATTAGTATAAAAAGAAAAAAAATATTTGCCGCTCAGCGGTGCAGTTATCTGTTTTAAAGCCCTTTTCCCGTGTATTAGTGGAAAAAGAAAACTGCACCGCTCAGCGGCAAATATTTTTTTTCTTTTTCCACTAATACACGCAAAAAAGGGCTTTAAAACAGATAACTGCACCGCTGAGCGGCAAATATTTTTTATCTGTTTTAAAGCCTTTTTTGCGTGTATTAGTTGAAAAAGGAAAAATATCTTTGCCGTTCAGTGGTGCAGTTATCTGTTTTAAAGCCCTTTTTTGCGTGTATTAGTTGAAAAAGACAAAAAATATGTGCCGCTCAGCAGTGCAGTTATCTGTTTGAAGCCTGTTGTGTAAAAGTAGAACAAAATTTTGGCCGAATTGACGTTCTGCGGTGCAGTGATATATTCTGAAGCACTGTTTGCAGTGTATTAGTGGCGAAAAAAATATATATTCGCCATCTGTCCAGCGTTGTACATCTCTGTTGAAAAGCCTGTTGTGTAAAAGTAGAAAAAAATTGGGGCCTAATTGACGTTAGGCGGTGCAGTGATATATTCTGAAGCCCTGTTTGCCGTGTATTAGTGGCGAAATAAAAAATATTTCATCTAACAGTATACAGAGAAGTGCCAGGCCCTGCACAGGGGAGTAGCAGAGGCGTAAATGTTTCTGGCGCAGGCAGAGGTTGCAGCAGAGTAAGGGGGCGTGGCAGCAGGGGTGTCAGCGAGAGGCCTAAGCTTCAGGTGCCATCTAGTGGTCGTGTCTTGACCAGCAACCCAGCGGTTCTTGAATGGTTAACTCGGTCATCCACTTCGTTCCAAGTGATATCAGACACCCCCAGCCAAGAGTCAGTGGGTTTGTCAGACACAACCCTTATTTGGCATGGCCCGCGAGAAAGCACTGTGCCTTCACCTGTCCTCAACCTGCCTATGTCCTTTTCTGTTCCCTCAGCCAGAGAAGTATTGTATGCTGTGGGCTCAGCTCCACTATACAGTGAGGACGAGCTACAAGAAGACAGTCAGCAGCTACTGGCCAGCCAAGATGTAGAGGAGACATCTGCCGCTTCCTCCACTAGGCGGGCAAGTAGTGATGAGGAAAGTGGCATGGGAGCTGGTTTTGCGAGCTGTCAGGCTCCTGACCCAGAGACAGTTGAGGAGGACATCAGTGATGTGCAGACAGTACTCTATGATGATGACGTAGCTGATCGCACTTGGGAGTCAGGTGACGAAGGGGCTTCATCATCATCGGGAGAAGAGGGAGGCAGCTTGCCCGTGAGCCAGCGGGAAAGCCAGAAAGTCGCTAGCGTGGCTGGGAGTCAGCAGAGTGGCAGCAGTGGGAGTCATGAGTGAAACGTACCCGGGGTAGAGCACCGGCTTCGCAGAAGCCTACCTGCCGGGGAAGTAGCAGTGCACGGGTTCACGGAGGCAGCGGTGGTAGCAGTCAGTCAGTACAGCCAGAATGTTGGGGGAAAAATCACCTACTCGGCAGTGGGGCAGTTTTTTTTTAAGCTGCCGGAGGAGGTGAACATGGCCATATGTAGAATCTGTGGGCAGAATGTGAAGCATGGCTAGGGATCCTGTCGGTGTCTGCCAAAGTGCACAGCAGCGCCGACATGTGGAGCTGTAACTACGGGCAGGGACAATACATGTTCTTTACGGTCCACTGGCTGAATGTGGTTCCTGCACAGCCACACCAGCAACTTGGCCAGGTGACGCCCTGCTTCCACCTCCACGTTGCCACGCTATTGTTCCTGCGACAATGTCCTCCTCTGCCTCCTCATCCTCCACTGTGTCCTCAGCCTCCACTGCAGGGAAAATTCACAGGGGCCCTCCAGCATACCACATGTGCAGGGCACGGCAGTGTCATGCTGTTCTGCACCTCGTTTCCCTGTGCGAACGGAGTCACACAGGGGAGGACCTGCTCTGTGTCCTTCGTCAAGAAATCGAATCCTGGAGGCCACGTTATTTGTCAGTCACCAGGACAACAGGATGAACAACGTCATTCCACTGCTTCATGTCCTGGAACAGATGCTGGCAAGTATGGCTGGTCAGGGGACTGGAAATGTGGCGCCTAGATCTCACGGCCGCATGAGCCCTGTGGGGGCTAAAATGGAGGAGGAGGATATTGGAGCACAAGCAATGTGTAGCGAAACAGGTGGTTTTTCTACACAGGTGACAGGAGAGGAGGAGCCGGAGGAGCAGCAGCAGCAGCCAGAAGAGCTACAGTGCAATGAGGAAGATGAGGCAGAGGACACAGACACACCGTGGCAGTATGCATTTGCGATGGAGGCAGGGAGTCCCTCCGAGTCACTTATGGCTCTCCACCTTGTTACCGGTCCAAAATGGGGGCCTTTTTTACAACCACTTAGCGGGAGGACAAACTGAACTACTATAAAGACATCCTATGTAGTCAGTTGGCCGCTGCCTATCTGCGCCATTGTCCCTCCTCTCGCAGGTCTGACTGGGGGGGCCCTCTGTGCTCACGTTCCACTGCCATAGCTGCTGGGGAGGGGTGGGGTGGCAGGAGCAGTACCAGCTTCATCAGCAGAAGCCTGAGTCTAGAGTCGCTGATGAGCAGCTTTCTTCACCCGGATAGTGAAGAAAATACTCACCAGCAGCAGCAGCTAGACCTGGAGCAGGACCTGAACCAGCAGGCAGTGGCATACTTGGACAGCACCCTGCCACCCCACCTTGAAGATCTGCTGGACTACTGGGCAGCCAAACTGGATTTGTGGCCACAACTAGCAGAGTTTGCCCTGGAAAAGCTGTCCTGCCCGGGCTGTAGTGTGGCATCAGAGTGGGTGTTTAGTGCAGCAGGGGCCATAGTTACCCAAAGAAGAACTTGCCTGTCCACCCAAAATGTGGAGATACTGACCTTTGTCAAGATGAATCAGGTATGGATCATGCCTGGTGCATCAGATATCATCATCCATGCTGCCTCACCCAAACCTTGACAAAAAAGACTGGTTTCTTCTGGCTACCTGCCTCAGCTACTATTCTGATGCTGCCACCTGCCCGATACCACACATCTGATGCCAAGAGTTCCTTCTTACAGCCACCATCGTCAACGGGTACTGTTATTGCCACCCACCTCCACCTGCCACCCACCTCCAGCACACATGCTGCTGCCACCTCCACACTCTGCCATTGCGCCACTCTGTGGCATCCTCCTGATGCTGCTGCTGCAGCCACCTCCACACTCTGTCATTGTGCCACTCTGTGACCTCCTGAAGATGCTACTGCCACCTCCACACTCTGTGATTGTGACACCCTGTGGCCTCCTCCTGATGCTGCTGCCACCACCTCCAGACTCTGTCATTGTGCCACCCTGTGACCTTCTGATGATGCTGCTGCCACGTCCACACTCTGTCATTTTGCCACTTTGTGGCCTCCTCATGCTGCAGCCACCTCCACACTCTGTCATTGTGCCACTCTGTGGTCTCCTGATGCTGCCGCCACCTCCACATTGTCATTGTGCCACTCTGTGACCTCCTGATGCTGCTACCACCTCCGCACTTTGTCATTGTGCCACCCTGTGGCCTCTTTCTGATGCTGCTGCCGCCACCTCCGCACTCTGTCATTGTGTCACTCTGTGACCTCCTAATGCTGCCACCACCTCCAGACTCTGTCATTGTGCCACTCTGTGACCTCCTGATGCTGCCGCCAACTCCAGACTCTCATTGTGCCGCTCTGAGGTCTCCTCATGCTGCTGCCACCTCCACACTCTGTCGTCGTTCCACTCTATGGCCTCCTGATGCTGCTGCCACCTCCGCAATCCCTCGTTGTCATGCCACTCTGTAGCCTCCTCATGCCGCTGCCACCTTCAGACTCTATTAGACTCTATATAAGGAAGGAAAAATTAGACGCACAACGGATTCTCTCTGTGTAGCAGCTGTAAGGCCTGTATGGTCCCAACAGAATTGGCTTGTGATTTTGTAGCCAAAAGCAGGAGTGGGTACAAAACACAGAAGACATGCAAATATTCCGTTCACATGTCATCTCTGTTTTGGATCCACTCCTGTTTTATTTTGGCATTAGCAATACTGATGGATTACTTACCAAATGCTGACCGAGTGATGGCGGATGCTCCACAGACAGGATCTGCTTTTTGGGCGTTATTGTTCTGACGGATCAGAAGAAGTCAGTCAGACCACACATGGAGTACTGTGTACAGTTCTGGGCTCCTATGAACAAGGCAGACATAGCAGAGCTGGAGAGGGTTCAGAGGAGGACAACTAAAGTAATAACTGGAATGGGGCAACTACAGTACACTGAAAGATTATCAAAGTTAGGGTTATTTACTTTAGAAAAAAGACAACTGAAGGGAGATCTAATAACTATGTATAAATATATCAGGGGTCAGTATAGAGATCTCTCCCATCATCTATTTATCCCCAGGACTGTCACTGTGATGAGGGGACATACTTTGCGTCTGGAGGAAAGAAGGTTTGTACACAAACATAGAAAATGATTCTAAACGGTAAGAGCAGTGAGACTATGGAACTCTCTGCCTGAGGAGGTGGTGATGGTGAGTACAATAAAGGAATTCAAGAGGGGTCTGGAAGTATTTCTGGAGTGTAATAATATTACATGCTATAGTTACTAGAGATGGGTCATTGATCCAGGGAGTTCTTCTGATTGCCTGATTGGAGTCGGGAAGGAATTTTTTACTCCCCTTAAGTGGGGAAAATTGGCTTCTACCTCACAGGTTTTTTTTTTGCCTTCCTCTGGATCAACTAGCAGGATGACAGGCCGAACTGGATGGACAGATGTCTTTTTTCGGCCTTATGTACTATGTTACTATGTTACTAAGGGCAAAATAATCAGTGACGTCAACACAAATTACTGCTGACACCTTCTCCACTCTGTAAGGGGGCTCTATTTGTAAAGGCATTTAATAGAACAGGTTCTGTAGACATCTATGTGGAATCAGCTGACGACGGTGTCAAAGGAGTGCGCATCTTCTTGATGCTAACATCGACCATTTAGGCTGAGTTCATACTTGAGTTATTTGGTCAGTTTTGGCCCCTTGACTGCCCAAATAAGTGAAGTGTGCAGTGATTATAAGAGCGACGCCTGTCATCTGCATGTCATACAGACTCACAGTATTATTTCACTACTGAAGCAGACTCCCTATGCGTGTTACTGCAAGGCACAGTGTTCTACACCACTATAAAGGCTCTCAGCAGCCAGGAAATAGCCATTTTTTATAGTAATTCGCAGCAAAAAATTCGGTGAACCGGCGAATCGCACTTTTGAAAAATTAGCTCATCTCTAATCACTTCCATTAAGCAAGTTTTCCAGTACTTAGTTATTGATATCCTCAGAATAGGTCATCAATGACAGATCGATGGTGGTCCAACACTCTGTACTCCCACCGATCAGCTGTTTCAGGCAGCCCCTATAGAGTAAGTGGAGCCAGAAGCACAAGGGTCCATCTACTGTGTAGTGACCATGTCAGGATACTGCAGTTCCTTTACCATTCAAGTGATAAGCTGCAGTACACCCGCACTATTGTCACCGCAAGAACAGTTTTGTCCAGAGTAGTTTTCGTCTACATATTATACATCACTCCCTGCCTGATTAGACAATTAATCGTCTAATCGGGCAGAAATTGAAGTACACCAGCACTGGAAACTACATGGTGGACGGAGTCTTCTGTCTGCTGTATACTTTCTAGCCCTGGAGGCTGCCCAAAACAGCTGATTGATAGTGGTGCAGGGTGTTGGACCCCACTAATCTCATGACCTATGGAGACATCCTGAAAAAAATGCCTTCAATATCGAAGTACAGAAACACCCCTTTAATACTTTTATAGGGACTGTCATCCAACTTTTCTATGCTTATGCTGTTCATAGTACAGCATTAATAGGCAAATTTGAGATATGAGAGTATATGAGATCTTTTATCAGTTCTCAACCAAATTTCGCCAAAGTAACTAGCTAAGAAATGGCTGACTAGAATTTTAACAACTTGACGGTAGAGGACAACTCAAGTTTTTATATTTATAGATGATCTTTTACAGTTCTAAGAAAATCTGCTGAATAGAACATTTTTACAAGAGGATGGCACAAGACCATATACAAAGGGGGTCATTTATAAAGCTGCAATTTGCAACTTTTCCCCGCCCAAGCCAAGTCTAAAAAATTGGGCACGACGTAGCTCGTTTCAGACGTAGAAAAAGATCTAAATGTAAGACAGCTCTGAAGCTGTCTTACATTTAGAAGCGGTGGTAGATCCGCCGAAAGTATGAAAGGCTGGCGCATCTTCATAACTCCGGCTGATCCAACGCCATTGCAGGAGCTTTATTAGGACCGGCATCTAAAATGACGGTCTTAATAAATGACCCCCCTAAATCTCTAGTCAGGTGTAACATGTACTTTGAAAAAGAGAAGTAGAAACACCATGATCTGGGCATAATAAAGTCTTATTATGTGTAGAAGTGAAGATGGACCATTAGTGTTCTTCTGTCGGATATCTTACTTTTCATGCCCGCTGCTATATTCTGGATAATGTTTTGGTTGACACTGTAGAATGTATAAAAATAAGTTGTCACATGAGCTAAAGATTTGATTATATCTTTCCTAGTCAGACACTGAATTTTGGGATAAAATGCAAGCTGAATGGGAAGAGATGGCAAGACGGAACTGGATTTCAGATAATTCAAGCTCATCCAATCTAGCTGAAGCATCTTCCAAAGAAACTGTACGTACATTGTACACAGCTGATGTGTTTCTGTTGCAGATTCTGAATTGATCCACATCAATAATTCTTGATATTTAATGCACTCGCTCAGTAATGGTTTACATCAAATATTATGGAGGCCTCACAGGCGGCCGTGGACTTGATGCCAAGACTCCTCATCACATGCACCCAGGGTGCGGGTAGGCACACAAACACATTAATATTGGGTACAGCACAGTAAAGAAGCCCTTCTCTTCATGACAAGGGCACTTTTAAAAGGACAGGTCAAAGGATAGTCTTCTGAACACTGTCATTACTTTATATTTAACTATGTTGTAAATATGCCACATATTTAATATTTAATTCAACACTTTATATCCCAAAAACCCAGTAATCTGAACTTAAAGAGCTTGCCTCGAATAAAATATTGTGTAGTTAAATCCAGGTCAATATTACAAACATATTTTGCATCTATGCTTACATTAAGAAATACTCATACCTGCAAATTGTGCAGGAATAATGTTAGAATAGCGCCATCAGCTGTTTCTTTTGAACAGCCAGTTCGTGTCCACCTCAGCAATTACACTAACATTGTCTTGCACTTTTATCACCTGCTCAGCATTTATTCTGACATGCAGAGAAAACACTGCAGCTTTGGAAGCAACCAGCTCACCACACCAGCTCCCCTGCATAACCGAAGGCATAAGACTAAGCATGTGCATCCACCTCAGCACCTTTACTGAGGTGGACGTGGAAAGGTTTGTTCAATAAATATATAAGACAGTGTCAATTTTGACAGACTGCGCCAAATATTGTGGCACATTTTTTGGTGCCCAGAGACATCTATGAGTTATGCCCCCTTTCTCATGAAGCCACGTCACCTTTCTGCTAAGCGACACTGCATAGTCAAACACAACACAAACAGTGTCTGAAACTGTAAAATGTCAAATACTTAATTCACGTGTGCCAGTTTTTGGTGCATTTTGATTTGTAACTCTCCAATGTGTTCAATAAAAAAGACTATTGAAAAGAAATACAAAAAGAAGCAGCAGGTTGCATCACAGTAACATTATCCCTGGAGTATCTGGGGATATAAGCATTTTTTAATATGTGTAAATACAAAAATGTTTAAAATAATGGACTGGAATTAACTCTAAAAATATTTAGAATATTTAAAATTCAATGTTATTCCAAAAATCTATGTTAATTCTCAATTACTTCTCAATTACTTATGGCTTTTTTTATTGCATATTGAAACCACACAAAAAATCAAAGAAACACCAATGGCTCATTTACTTGCACTGACTGAGTATGCAATTATTGGGAAGGAACTGTTTGTTCCTGATAATTGCCTGCTCATCAGAGGAGGTAAGAGCTGCATTTATATGTGGTAATTATCTCCATTGTATGGGGACGAATGACTGCAACTGCAATTGCTGATCCTCATACAGATTTATTGTTCCTGGGGAGCAGATCCCAGTTTACACAGCCAGATCTGCTACCCAGATTTAAGTGTCAGCATAAATGATGATTTCAACCAATGAACCAGCATTTGTTAATTCATCGGGTGACCAACTGCGCCTTTACATAGGGACAGATAAAAGATATAGGGAAGAGTTGGTTGACTACAAAAGATTGTGACCTCAGGTAAACAGCCTTATTAAGTATGGAAAATCATGAATTGCTCATTTAAAACATGGAATATAATATGGGATTGTTATTATTTTGGTCCAGGGTTACTATTTCCACACGGACAACCCATTCAAGGAGTGTTTTGGAGCATTTGAAGAAGGGATGAAGAAACTAAAAGAAGGGGATTTACCAGTGACCATCCTCTACTTGGAAGCTGCCATTTTGCAAGACCCTAATGATGCTGAGGTAGAAATTTACACATAGCCTTTTCTCATATTAATTGCTTACCAATTGTAATTCTCAAGGTGATATGTGCTTTTTTCTTAAGTCTACAATGTCAAATTCTGCATGCTAATTATACAAAGGATACTCGTTTAGAAAGCTCAATTAGGCTACAGAGAACGGATTAAAGTATAAAAGCCAATTAGTAAATTAATGTATCGGAAATCACCCTTGTTAATCCAGGCAATGGAAATTCCAGGAAGGATATGAACTACTTTATACTGGGAGATGGTTTAAGAGACTTGTCAAGGAAGATTAGTTCAAATAATCCCAGACATAAGATTTATTTCTCAGGTTCTCCCAAAGAAAATCAATTACAGAGAGACAAAGTTACTTGGCAGGAATGTAGACATCAGGGCAGTACATAAGGTACTGCAGTTAGGAGCCTAATCTTATGAAGGTAACAATTGGCTGTTAAATGCCAGATGCCGCTGAAGAGTCACAGTATGATACTCACATAGTTACACTTAAATGGATTCCATTAAATAGGCAATAATGTGCAGAATGCTGTAAAAATTGCAAAAATCGCTTTTGTCTATATTAATGCAAAAAAAAGTATACATTACAGTGTATTTACTGTACATGTATCGTCAAACAACACCATACAAAAATGCAATTTTAACATACAGCCACCTTATTGAAAAAAAAAATTCAAAAGTTGCTGAAATACATAGAGGCAAAAGCGAAAATAAATTAGCTAGTCATTAAAAATGAGGTTCTCTGGGAATTACGAAAATGAAAATGCTTAAATAATACTTTATTATAAATAGATTCCCAAATACCTTTCATTAGTTATAATGGCTCATTTTTTCTAGGGAGCAATCATTAGGAGAAAGAAAATGGCAGCCATCCTATTAGTACACACAAAACCTGTCCTAATCTCACAAGAGGAAACGATAGTTCACGAAACTGAGCTAAAGAGCTGCCTCATCCTCCTCTTTGCTCTACTTGTCAGGGATTATGTTCCTGAATACATATAATAAGATCGTCAGTGGCAAATCTGTGCGAATGGAGTTTATGAGGAGACATGAAGTACAGAGAGGATGGACAGGACAGACTGTGGGAATCTGGGTCTGTGGTAATAGAGACTGCATACAAGAGCTGCTGCTCATTACCACATCACCACCCTCCTCTCTGTTCTTCATGTCTCCTCATGAACTCAATTCCTACAGAGATTCAGCTAAATATGTTATCAGCTGTATTTTGGATCATAATCCCTGACAAGTAGAGCAGAGGAACATGAGGAAGCTCTTTATCTGTGTTGTGAAGTAACTTGCTCTGCTGTGCGAATAGGACATTTGTATGTACTAATAGGACGGTGGCCATTTTATTTCACCTGACGATTGCTCCCCAGACCAAACGAGCCATTATAACTAATGACAGGTATCTAGAAATATATTTAGAATAAAGTAATATTTAAGTGTTTTAAATTTCTTAATTCCTAGAGAGCCCCTTTAAAGGGAGTATCTCACTTCAGCATGGCATTTATCATGTACAGAAAGTCAATACAAGGCACTTACTAATGTATTGTGATTGTCCATATTGCCTGCTTTACTGGCTTGGTTCACTTTTCTATCTCGTTATACACTGCTCATTTCCAGGGGTTATGGCCGCCGCACAATCCAACAGAGGTAACTGTGCTTGCAAACTATAGGAAAAGGCAATGGGCTCTCTGGTGCCGAGGACCACGGGAATGAGCATAGGCTGGTGCTTTTTCTTATAGTATGCAAGCACGACTACCTCTGCTGGATTGCAGGGTGTATATCCCCGTTGTAGATACACAAAGAGGGTAATAATTAATCAAATCACCACAGTTACAATAAATCTCTCAATTAAAATATAAATTTTACTAAACACATTAAAAACGCAAAAAAAAATACAGAGTGAACGATACATCAAATATATAGAATAATACTCTCCAAGCAGGTCTAGAGGAAGCATTTAGACAGGTGGGGCCACTGTACTTAATCATACATGGTCCATCATACTCAAGAACAGTTGAAACAGTGGGGATCGTCTCTCGGTTGCGGGTGGAGCTTTTGAAGAAGTGGACTAGAAAGACAGCAATGTGTTGCAAATGAATAAAAATTAAGATAAATAGATCAAGGGTCAATGGTACACATCATACATACATATGATGGTACATATCTCGAGCTCCTAAATATACCTCCTGCCTTATTGGTCACACCCACTTCCTGCATGGTGGTCATAAGCCCTGGAAACGGGCAGTGTATAATGTGATGGAAAAATTAATCAATACAGCCAAGGAGGCAATATGGACAATCACAATACATTAGTAAGTGTCATGTATCAATTTTTTATACATGATCAATGCCATTTGCTGAAGTGAGAAAACCCCTTTAAGGCCCTTTCAGGACTGATCATTAAGTTGATAGGCAGAATGTTTACACAGGACAATGACCAGGGGAACAAGTCTTGTTATCATACCTTCTCATTTCTATAGACTCCAACAAAAAGTTAACAGAGGTGCCTCAATATGTATCCTCAGGGCCGCAGTAAGGTTGGTGGAGGTCTCTAGGTGAAAAATCTGATGGAGGCCCAACTGTACCACAGTCGCTATCTGTCTGTCTTAGTGAACATATTATACTTCTTTCTTTATATTACTTAGGCCTCTTTCCCAAAAGTGTGTTCAGCATTCCCGGGCTGAATATTGCTCCTCTCTAACCGAACTGACAGCATCATAATAATCTATGATGCTGTGAGTTCCTAGCTGACTGTAGTTCTACAGAACTGTACTCACACCACCCCCATTCTTTAGGCTGCTTTTACACAGTGTTTGGTCAGTGTTTGATCAGTGATTTCCGCGGAGCCTATACAAAAAAAAGGTATAATGGAAACATTTTAACCTGCTCTGCTCACAACCGCTGATAAAAATCACTTTGTGAAAGCAGCTTTAGAAAGGTGTTGGTCCCAGAGGTGAAACCTGCAATATCGGACATTTATCCAATGAGATATCTTGTGGATATGAAAATGAGAGTACTCCTTAAAATTCAGCATAGGGAGGAAAACACATTGACATCTTCATTCATCACATAACATCATAACTCCTAACTTTTAAAGAACAAACAGATGGAGAAAACATTTGGTAAACGTACAATGTGCCTGAGTGATTTTTAGCTATTTAAGCCATGCATCTAAATCCACCCCCAAGGGGTTATCAGGATTTTGGGAAAACTACAACTTTCCACATGTAACAAAGGGTTGCTGCTTTTAGGGTATGCAAGGAGTTGTAGATACCTAAAAGATGCAGTGGCCCTCCTGGGAGAGCACTTTACCTTCAAGAATGTCCTGCTATATCTAAGGCAGTCAGGAGATATGCCATATACACAGAAAATGTATTGCCAAACAATCCAGCATATACATGCTTAAAGAAAGGCTGTCATATTCAAAATCCCGAACTCCCAGCATATAGGGTTGGCATTAGTTTACAAGCCCACATTCAAGTAAACCATGCCCATAGCCGGTGTCTCCCTATACAAGGTGGTCATTTCCTTTTATTTTCAGGGTTGTGTTTGCACAGGGGAAATCTCAGTTAACTGTCTCATTTTACACATCTCTTTACTAAGCTGTCTCAAGAAGACAGCAACAGACCACACTGCCCACAGGAGTTGTCACTCGCATGATACCGCCCCACCCACTTATGTGCCCACTAGTCAGTGTGCCCACCTAGCCTGTCAATCAAATCCTTAAAGCCAAGCCTTTACTTGAACCTCATTTGTCGCTCAAATGCAGTTTTCCTGCTGTTAATTATGTAAATTCAGCTCTGCCCATTCCAAGTTCAGGTAATGTTCCTCAAACTTAAAATATACCTAGAAGATCCTCGAGGTTCAATAATGGAATAATAAGGCCTGTGAACTACTGCAAGACAGCACAAGTACACACAAATAACAGATATTGTCAAAATACCCATGTTATGAGTGTCAGACAGAACACTCCTCAATCACCACATGCATCCAACATGAACTCCAATCCTGATCTCTGTGTCTTCACATTGACATTGATCCTCTGGGTCAACTTGTAGGAAACGGGCCGAACTGGATGGACAAATGTCTTTTTTCGGTCTTATATACTATGTTACTATGTTACCTTCCCTTTCCTTCTGTTTCATCATTCACTCACCTCCATTCAAATCCAAAGAAATGTTTAATATAAAAACAATGATAATATTACCCTGCTGTCCGATATTCTGCTCACTGTCTGTTCCAAACCAAGCAACACCTCTACCTTACTTAATAAGAAGGCCAACATCAAAAGATCTGAGGTAGTACCAAAAACATCATTTTCATATGTTTCCCCACAAAAAATGCTGTGATGAATGATGTGGCTATCAATGTGCACTCCTCCAAAGGCTGGGAGATGAGACTGAAACATAAGAGGCTCGGCTATGACCAGTGCTGCTCCCTTTGGAGCTTGCACAGTATCAGTGTACTCAAAATGGTGGCCATATTTTCTGTAGATAAAAAAATACCACAGTGGATATTACCTAAAGAAAAAATAGAATTAGAAATATTAGGAAACTGTAATTGATTAATTTCATATCTCTGACACAACTTTCCAAAATGTTATTACAGGCATGGCAGTACCTTGGTATCACACAGGCAGAGAATGAAAATGAACAGGCAGCCATTGTATCTCTACAGAGGTAAGTAGTTTCAATTTGTTTTAACCTGTTACGGAACACATGTGACATCGCAATATGTATATGAGAAATTATCTCAAGTATTCAGTGTACTGATACCAAAGGATAAATACGTTTTAGTGCCATCTCCTTTATAAATACTTTTTCTGTAACTTAGTCATTTCAACTTTCATTTAAAACATTTTATAAATTAGCATCTAATAGATTGTATTATGTTCTAGGTGCTTACAGCTTCAACCAAATAATTTAAAAGCACTAATGGCCTTAGCTGTCAGCTACACTAACATAGGACACCAAAACGAAGCATATGAAGCTCTGAAGACCTGGATGAAACAAAATCCCAGATATAAGTACCTATTGAAGGGTAAATCAGAATCCCCGAACCTGACAAGGAAGATGTCAAAATCATTGTGGGACAGGTGAGATTAAAGTGGCTGAGTGCAGTTTTGGATAAAATATGCTGTTATTTAAAGGTTTTCAAAAACTTTTTAACTGATAACTTATCCTCTGAATAGGTCATCAGTATCTGATTGGTGGGGTCGAACACCCGTCCAATCAGATGTTTGAGAAGGCACCGTCACTCCTGTGAGTGCCACGTACTCCTCGCAGCTTACCAAGCACAGTGTTGTACAGCGGCTGTGCTTGGTATCACAGTTCAGCCCCATTCACTTCAATGAGGGTGAGCTGCACCTAAGCCATGTTCCCGATGGACTCGATGCCACGGGTCTAGAGGCGACTGTGACTTCTCAAACAGCTGATCGGCGGAGGTCCCGGGTGACGGACCCCCACAGATCACATCCAGAGGATAGATCATTAGTTAAAAGGTCTTCGAAAACCCCTTTAAAATAAATACAAGATAAGTCAAAGAATGTATAAAGTTACTTGGAAATTTATCTATAATATATATATAATATATAATATATATATATATATATATATATATATATATATATATATATATATGTACAAATTGTGCCTTCTTGCTGACATCATCAATCTGTAGCACTGAGATGTTTGATTTATCTTGAGGTTACAATTTGTATATCAGTTTTCCTTGAGTTTGTGTTGTTGTACTTCGCATAAAATTTATCAAACACTACAAAATATTTATTAAATTTAGTACATCTTTACACTTTTGTATAGAAATGTTACTCCAGGTTGCCTCTACTGGAGTGAATTGGTAACTTTTTAAAAAGTTGCACACCTTTCAATACTGGAGTGATGGAAAAAGTCACAAATTTTTTCCACAAGAACAAAAAGTTGCAAAGCCCATATTTTGGGACATATTAAAGCCATAATTAGGGAGTGCATGGCATGATAAATTCCCCCCTATAAGTGTGACATTGGTGCATATTGAGATTAAAGGAGTTTTCCACTTTTGCTGTGTTGATGACCTATCTTCACTTGAATACTGTAGAATGGAACCATCCCATTAAAGTGAATGGGACGGCAGAGCTGTAATTACACCTGTTTGGTGCTGCCATGTCGACAGGGAGCGGCTTAAAAGAGAAGATAACACAGCTCTCATATGAACACCGTGTCCTTTTCAAACAGCTGATCAACTGGGATGCCGGGAGTAGTGCCCCTGCCGATCTTATATTGATGACCTATCCTGAGTATAGGTCATTAATATAGCAAAATCTGGGAACAACTTTAACTGCAGTCACTCCAGAACTTTAATTTGTATCTTTACTGCTGCCTTAAAGGTGGAATTGTTTTCACAATTTAATTTGCACTAGCTCTGGGAGCCTATTGAAGAATGCTTTCCTTCCACAGGTTGCTTCTCCTTAATCAGGAGGGTCAGCAACTGGAATTAATTTGTATTGACAGCAGATGCTATAAGTATTAAAAAACATGTTCACCAAGATACAGACCTGAAAGCATGCTGTACGAATGCTTGAAACCACTGCACTGCAGCAGGGATTTCATTCATAATGTAGCAGATTGAAGATTATGTCTGACAATGAAGTTAGTGCTGTCTACCTCATAGGACCACCTGTAAATTACCAAATGTTTAGTCTGCCCTTACAAAATACAGAGTATGCAAGATATATACAACACATGCTTTGTGCATTTACTGGTACTACTTTTTTACCGTCTACTCCTCATCCACCTGCATAGCTACTACTCTTCCTATTCTACAGTATGGTGTGCAAGTATGTTTTTCCACCCTTCACTCTGTATTAGACCTATCAGTCTCTCATTACCTTCCACATACCAATCATAATAAGAAGATATTCATATTCACTGTAGGTGGTCAGTCTTGAACGCTATAGTAATTCATAATTCCCTCTATAAAGATAACTACAATAAAATACAAACAATGTATCCAATAAAGATCATTAAGAACTAAAGTAGGATTAGAAATTCCTAAACACTATATGAAAAGTGATATTGTGTCAAGCGTAGCCTATCATGGGATCATTATTGATAAATTAGACAATAAGTTTTAAAATGTCCGATCAATAATCCAATTGTTTAATATGAAAACATATAAGGCTACAGCACGATTGCATACAGGGGCATAGCTATAGGGGGTGCAGAGGGAGCAGCCGCTACTGGGCCCAGGAGCCTGATAGAAGACCCCGGTATTATAGAAAGTTCATGTTGGTCAAATTACTCCTTTGGCTGGAGGGAAGGGGTTAGGTCAAGAATTTGGCATCGCGGGTAGAGTTGGTTGCCGTTTCAATTTTTGCCTCAGACAGCACGAAGGCTATGTGCTTCCCTGCCCCTGGCCACAAAGCACTAAGTAAAGGGGGGCCAAGCTGAACTCTTGCACCAGGGCCCATGAGCCTTTAGCTGCACAACTGATTGTATATAAAATGAAGCAGAATGGTCCGTCTGGGATTAGAACAGCATTTGAATTTTTTGCTGATTAAAATTGCATACATTATAACACCATAGGTTTTCATCATATTCCTTGGCCAATGGGATACAATGGGGGGGGGGGGAGTTTATCATTCCCCCTTACCGGTTTTCTGGCATACAAACCCAGAGGCCAGTGGGCCTGGCTCTTTTATTTTCTTTCAACACAGTTTTCAGGTCTAAAAGTAGACTGCAATCTACGGCTCCTGTAGATTTCTGTGTAGGTGCACAGACAGCCTGAGGATGCACCTATAAGTTTGATGCATCTTCAGTCGTCGCAGGGGATATAGACTGATGTAAAACACTGGTCTATGAAAAATTACCCCCATTGTGTTTATTTCCTTTTGTCCCTTTTCAACTGTATGGAACTCGTTTAACTTTGCACGGCTATACCATGTTTTTCCACTGAGCCAAAGTTGAAAATACGGTAATACCTGGCACCTGTCCCCATCTGAAGAAGTTCTCAGCGAGCCAAGCTTGTACCCGAAGGTCATGTGACTAAATTATAGACTACTGAGTGGTCTAAGAGAATCTTCACTACAGTGCTCCCAGTTCACCCATTAAGGGGTACCATATCCCAAGTGGAAAACAAACAACCTGGTACCAAAACTGAGTAAAGGCAAGTAGAGTAAGGTAGAGCCAGTACCATGCAGTGGGGAGTGAGAGTGGAGGAGAACTGAAATCGTTTCACAAATCACACTAAAGTAAACTGCTTTCCTGTGACAACCTGTCATACTCGTGTGGGGGAGGAAAACACCACACTGAGCATAGGATGTAAATGGGATACCAGAATAAGGCCTACAAACTAGGGAAGGAAGATGGACACCTCCTAGAGAAATCCCTAACTCCAGTCCTCACAGACTACCAGTATGAACAGGCCCCAAAGGTAGGCAAGTTCATACACCGTATACCTAGAATTCTATATCACCCTATAGAACCCTGGAACTAATGTCAGGACTGAATATACCTGTTCCTCCTAAGGCAAGGACGAACAGGAGTCTCCCTCAGGCCTAATGACAATCAACAGGGAAAGGCACACACACATATATATATAAACAAAATACAAAAGAGAAAGGAAACACTTACTCCAATGAAGCTTTGGTAGCACCAGGAACTCAGCCGAGGACCAAACACAAGCTAACCACAAGTCCAACAGAAGCTATAAACCGCATAGCATAGTGGGAGAAACAACAATAAATAGAGAAGGTTAAATGACCACAATAGCCAAACCTGGGGAAAGAAGGCGTGGCAAGCACCAGAAGCAACACAGACATCATCCAAAAGGAAAACATGTCAGATCAAACATCGTGTTGCCAGTCTCACAGATCTCCTGCCACCTGTCGTGGGAACGTCCGTGACAGTACCCCCCCCCCCCTCTCTACAGGTGACCTCCGAGCACCCAGGACCAACCTTATCCGGATGAGACCTGTGAAAGGCTTTCACCAAATGACTGGCATTCACGTCAGATGCCGGTACCCACATCCTCTCCTCTGGTCCATCACCCTTCCAGTGAACAAGATAATGAAGAGATCTACGGAGCATCGAGAGTCAATAATCTTGGCCATCTGGAATTCCAAACTGCTGTCCACCATGACAGGAGCGGGTGGCAAGAGGGATGACTCCAAAGGTTTAACACATCTCTTCAACAAAGATTTGTGAAACACATTATGAATTTTTAGAGCCTGAGGAAGTTCATGACGAAAAGCTACAGAATTAATAATGGTAGTGATCTCATATAGACCAATAAACCTTGGTCTCAAGGTTTATTGGTCTCATATAGACCAATAAACCCAACTTCCAAGAAGGAACCTTCAACTTAATATTTCTTGTGGAAAGCCACACAATATCACCCACACTTAGGTCTGGACCATTCATACTTCTCCTGTCAGCCACATGTTTATGCTTGTTGCCCATATTCATCAAGTTATTTTGAATTTTCCGCCATTTAGAAGACAATGATGACTTAAAACGTTCCTCCTCAGGGATACCGGAAGTATCCGAACCAGAGAATGTGCCAAATTGCGGGTAAAACCCATATGCTTCAAAAAACGCGACTTACCAGTGGACTCCTGTCTACCATTGTTTATGGCAAACTTTCTGCCAAAGACAAAAATTAGGTCCATTCCTTCTGGTTGCCAGAGACAAAACATCTTAAGTAAGTTTCCAGGCTCTAATTAGTGCGCTCCGCCTGTCCATTCGTCTGAGGATGAAAAGCAGAAGAAAAAGACAGTTGTACCCCCAGCCGAGTACAGAACGCCTTACAGAATCTGGACACAAACTGAGTCCCACGATCCAAGACCACGTCAGATGGAATGCCATGAAGTTTCACAATGTTGTCAACAAATTGTCAACAGCATTAGGTAGGACAGGCAATGCTATAAAGTGCACCATTTTACTAAAACGATCAACTACCACCAGAATAACTGTCTTTCCAGACGAATTAGGCAGATCAGTAATAAAACCCATAGACAAGTGAGTCCATGGTCTGGACGGCATGGGCAACGGAAGTACTGTAGAGATCCAGAAGGTCGAGTATGTGTCATGTTAGCGCGTGGACAGATACTACAGGCCACCAGAATCTATGAGAGATGAGGTCGGCAGTGGATCTACTCCCAGAATGTCCCTTAAGAACCGTACAGTAATGTTCCTCAAACACCTTATGACGCAATTCTGATGGAACAAACAATTTCCCTCTAGGTCAGGGTATACAGCGGATATCACCAACACCTCCAGGAAAACTACGTTACAAGGCATCTGCCTTGACGTTCTAAACCCCAGGACGATAAGTGACAATGAAATTGAATCTGGTGAAAAAACAAAGATCATCTGGCCTGCCTCAGGTTCAGTCGTTCAGCCGACTCCAGGTAAGCCAGATTTTTGTGATCTGTGAACACCGTGATCAGATGAATCGTCCCTTCCAACCAATGACGCCACTCCTCAAAAGCCAACTTAATGGCCTCAACTCTCTATTACCCACACGCAGCTTTTATTGAAAATAGTGCATTAAAAACTGAACAGACAGTAGTCTATGTCTACGCGGACTGGGTACACAGGATTTAAATAGAGGCCAACTGAAAACATGATCAGGTGGCCTCAACTAACCCAAGATAAACTCACACCCTCATATGACCACCAGTATCATTTTGTGTTTGTAAATAAAAAAAACACTTTAAAAAGAATACAGATCAATAGTGAAGGATCAGGTCATGCTTGCGATTTAATTCCTTAGGGATACAAGACTCCATACAAAAGATCCAATAGGATTCCCTATTCAAGAGTTTCCTTCTATGATCACCATCTCGTACAGGCAGATTAACCCTCTCCAGTCCCTGAACTTTCAAGCCCGCAATATCGCCTTCATGTGACACAACCATTCTGCAATAGTGTTGTGGAAAATGTAGGTCTGAGTAACCATGGATATCACAGAAGCACAACAGGAAATATGGGGCTAAACTACTATACACACACTAAACTGAAATATTTGTAGGTGGAAATAGGTGCATATTACCAGCTAGAAATTTAATATTTTTATTTTAGGGACATTTTTCGTAAATCTTTCATAATATAAATGGAAAGAACTACAGTATTTATTACGAACCAGGTTTTCTTAAAAGAGATGCAATGTAATGCAGTAACAAGGTGAGCTTACCAATGTAAGGAATCTGTCACCAAGGACTTCCCTTTTAAACTGATTTCATAGAAACATAGCAGTGGGTCACCTGATTTCTCTGTTATCTCATGCTCCGTTCCTGAGTTATGATTTTTTTAAAATATGCAAATTAGGCATTTGGTTCAATAAGGGTGTTACCATCGCTCTGGTTGTACCAAAGCTTCTCTCCTTTTTGTGGCCAGCCCTCTCTCTATGCTTTACCACTGCCTGGCCCTGTCAATCAAAGCAGCCAGGGAGGAGCTGGCCACAGAAATAAGTGGAACTTGGATGCAATGATCAATGGTCACGTCCTCATTGCACCAAAGGCCTAATTTGCATATTAAGAAAAAGTATCATAACTCAGGAACAGAGCCTCAGATCAATAAAAGAAAAATAACATTTTATTCAGGTGAATTATAGCTATGGATTTTTGCAAACGGTTTGATATGGAGGTCGCTGGTGACAGATTCTCTTTAATTGACCCTAATATTTTTGTTTCAGTTCTTCTCTGGAAGAGGTGAAGGAATTATACCTAGAAGCAGCACACCAGAATGGTGATCTGATAGATCCTGACTTGCAGACGGGACTGGGAGTCTTATTCAACCTTAGTGGAGAGTTTGATAGAGCTGTGGATGCTTTCAACTCTGCCTTAATGGTCCGGCCAGATGTAAGTGGTTTTTAATAATTAAAAAAATATATATATTATGCCATTAATGACCTGATATTTTCTACTTGTGAATTACCGCCTATAGTATTTATTCAAATGTATATACAGTCTTAAGAAAGAACATCTTTCATGTCCATTGCCATCTGCTGTCCCCAGCACTAGCCTACAATACAAATGTCACCACCAATCTGAAAAATGGTGCAAGCAAAAAAGTCAGTGTCACAAATGTCTTATAAAATGGATGAATCCCAGCAGGCATATATATAACGTAGTATGCTTTTATTCCATAAGAAACAAATATCACAGGACGCGTTACTGCCCGTCCAGCCTTCCTCAACAACACATTAGTGACTGACTATATTCAGCATTTTATAGGTGTAGTCACATGATCTCACCAATCAATTAAGACAGGAAATGATATAGGAAACAGGAAAAGGAGAAAAAAAGAAAAAAAACTAAATGTTCTATCCTAGACAATATACTTGCATAACCAATATCTCAGTACGAGAATAATAACGAATCTCCGCTCACGATCGGGTTGTCGTAGTCTGCAAAAAAGTATATTTAATCCAATTAAAAACACATCACTTCATAATCCCTATTAAGGCTTTTGGGATGTAAGGTGTCAAGGGTGTGTATCCAGAAGGCTTCTCGTCTGAGTAATAACTTTACTTGTCCCCCTCCGACCAAATAGATACTTTTTACATGGATGTGGACCTAGAGAAATTATTTAGGAAAATAAGACTTAAAACGCACTTTTCTGTTAAAGATAATTCCTCCCATGTGAGAGACATAAATGAGGGTGGTATGGGAGATCGAAGTTTGAAATTAATAGACCTTGGTCTACGAGTGAAAAATCACTTTACTCCCCCCAAAATCTACCACCCCGTGGAGACATTTGTTCACTTGGTTACAAAAGAAATACAACAGAAAGTGGATTCCACAAGAAGGGGTGATTTTTGTATTGCCCAAAATATTATAACTGAGGAAAGACAAGCAATTCTGGATCTTATGGGGGATAAATCTTTGATTATAAAGCCCGCTGATAAAGGGGGCTTGATTGTAATCATGGATAAAGTAAAATATCTACAGGAGGTCAACCGTCAATTAACAGACGCAGCACATACAAGAAATTGGACTTGAATCCAGTGTTTCGTATTAAGGCAAAGACTTTAGAGTTGGTGACCAGTTACAAAATTCGGGGAATTATTGATAATAAGCTTAGTGAATTCCTGATCAATCATTCACCAATAACACCCGTATTCTATATATTGCCAAAGGTGCATAAAACCTTGGTAGATCCCCCAGGCCGACCAATTGTGGCTTCGGTTAATTCGGTGCTATCACCCTTGGCAATAGTTTTAGAAAAAACACTGACACCATTGGTGAAGGATACGGAATCTTTCCTCTTGGACACCTATCACTTTCTACAAGTGATTAGGGGCTTGGAAAATATCCCTAAAGATAGTTGGTTGGTGACCATAGATATAGTGAGCTTATATACCTCTATCGAGCATCAGTATAGCAGCTATAATGTCTACATTACAGCAAAGTAATTATTCTCCTGAACATCAGCAATTTTTGCTTGAGTTGCTTGATGTGGTCCTTCATGACAATTACTTCCTTTGCGGTGATCAATTTTATTTACAGCAACACGGAACGGCGATGGGCGCGAATGTGGCCCCGCCGTATGCAAATTTTTATATGTCATCTTTTGAACAACACCATGTATATCCACATGAACATTTTCAAAAATTTTCCTTGGTATGGAAAAGATTTATTGATGATATTTTTTGCATATGGGCGGGGCCACTCGCGCCCCTCCTCCAATTGTTTTAGCATCTCAATAAGGTGTGGGATGAATTAAAATTCACTATGGCCTAAGATCAGAAGTCCATACATTTCTTGGCCTTTACAATACATAAACAGGAAGGGGGCACATTAAGTACTGATCTATTCAGGAAAGAAACGGATAGGAACAGCATCAGCAAACATAAGTCAACCATAAGAAAGAAAAATCTTTTATTCCCCATACCATCCCATTTCCATAGCCATAATCATTCAATAGCGCAGCTGAAATACCAGGTTGTTGAGCTGGTACATCTACCAAGGAGAGGAGTGGATCTGAAATAGTTATTACTCAGACGAGAGGCCTTCTGGATACACACCCTTGACACTTTACATCCCAAAGGCCTTAAAAGGGATTATGAGGTGATGTGTTTTTAATTGAATTAAATATAATTTTTTGCAGACTATGACAACCTGATCATAGGGGGGAAGATTTGTTATTATTCTCGTACTGGGATATTAGTTATGCAAGTATATTGTTTAGGATAGAACATTTAGTTTTTTTCTTTTTTTCTCCTTTTCCTGTTTCCTATGTCATTTCCTGTCTTAATTGATTGGTGAGATCATGGGCCTACACCTATAAAATGCTGAATATAGTCAGTCACTAATGTGCAGTTGAGGAAGGCTGGATGGGCCGGAACGTGTCCTGTGATATTTGTTTCTTATTGAATAAAAGCATACTTCGTTATATATACGCCTGCTGGGATTCATCCATTTTTTTACTTTTTTGGGGGATAACCCCTTCACATGCAAGCGTTCTAGTGGTGAGCTGTTTTTGATTTTTGATTGAACAAATGTCTCATAGACATATCATATAATAACACTATGTGCAGCTTCACTTGTCATCTTGGTGATCTTGGCAAACACCTTAATTAATGGCTGGAAGCACGATTTGGCAATATGGAACACAACGAATGTGGTGTTCAGGAGAACAGTACACCCCAGAAGATCTGCTGCTGACATTTTGTTTTTTTCAAATATGGTTGCATCCACCTTGCTAGAGATGGCTTTGGTCGGTCTAACTCTAAAAGTGTTACTTTGGCTGGCCCTTGGTATTTACCTTTTAATCCCTATACAGGGATCTGGTCTTCACTGCAGGGGAGCCACCAGGCCACTACCTCTTAAAATAGTCCCAGTGCAGTTGGCGACTAACCCATGGGGTCAGAGAGGCAGGTGCCATGCATCAAGGGATCAGGCAATGTTCATGTTCAATAGACAGGCCAAGGTCAGGGTAGGTAGAGTTCACACAAACAAGTGCAAGTTCAGGGCAGGTGGCAATAGACCAATTTCGGAAACAAGCTAAGTTCAGGACAGGAAGCAAAGAATCAGAGTTGGTTGTTAGGCAGAAGTTTAGTACACAGGCAATCAGACAGAATAATGTACTTTCACTGGTTAACTATAGACTTCTTCTGGGAAAGGTGCCTTATGTACCCAGGGGTGGCCAGCCATGGGCTGGGGAAGGATTTTGATGTGCACGTGCTAGCCCTTTAAGAGGCTGGGAACGAAAATGTTTACGTCCTATAGGACAAGTCTGGAGGCCTAGGAAATGCTGAACACAAGCTGCAGAAGACACCTGCCAGGACCACTGCTGGCTGGGAGAGGAGGGCAAGTGGACACAAGAGAGCCAGCAGGGTGATTAGCATGGCACCCAAAGGGGGTGGCGGCAGACACTTGGCCTCAGTGCAAAAAAAACAACAGTTTTATCATTTTATTTATTCATTTTCAGTGTCTATGTTGAGTTTGGAAGCTTTTCTTTTGTATTGTATGTCATCTGCATTAGTAATCACGAACAATGACAGCCACTGATAAACCTGGCATTGTGACATTGCATTCAAAAGGAAATACTTTAATTTGATGGACTAAACAGAGGACTGGAAACAGGCCACAGTGGTAGAAGCAATCTTTATAAGACTGTATTGTACTGTATTTTCATTTTCCTACAAAGGGCATAATAAAGAGTTTTTCAAAAGTCATCAGTAGATTGAAATGAAATCCTAAAAGAATGCAAACATATGAAACACTTTATATTATCAGATTGTGCTTCAGTTTTACCTGTTTTTTGACAGGATTATTCATTGTGGAACCGCTTAGGTGCAACATTAGCAAATGGAGATCGAAGCGAAGAAGCCGTAGAAGCCTACACAAAAGCACTGGAAATACAGCCGGGTTTCATTAGATGCAGATATAATTTAGGAATAAGCTGTATTAACCTTGGAGCTCACAGGTTAGCAATGGAACTAGTTATACAGACAACCCTATATTCAGATCCAAGTGTGACGAAGATTTCTATATTTCACTATACATTTCCCTACTTTTTCCTATATAACACCCACTTCTCATCCCAATTCTATAATCTCACCCCTAATACAAATATGTTGCTTCAAAGAGGATCTGTCACTAGATTTCCTTTAATACAAACCGCCTTCATTATGAAATTGATTATTTAGAACTGAGGAGTCTTTGAAAATCCATGTCAGATTGGCTGAAGAATACTTTTTGAAAGCTTTTGCATCTAATATTAAAATCTGCTTTTCATAGAGCTAGAGCTGGACTAAGGTTCATGTTAATAGCAGGTGGAAAAACCTTCAAAAAGGACTATTTCGCCATTCAGACAAGGATTTACAAAGTCAGTACACCAGCCTCACAAGGTCTAAGAGATCTATTTAATAATGAATGACATTTGAAATCTGGTGACAAATTTTCAAAGTGTACCTTTGATGTAAAACAAAAATAAAATAAGACGGGAGTAATTATTAAATGGGTTATCCATATGTTTAGCTTAATGGATATTATGTAGAAAGATCTCTCCCTTTGAGGACCTCCTTTCTCTCTTCTAGAGAAGAGGAATTATCTCTTTAGTGGATTTTGTATATTACATAAACAGCCGCTAGTCATTTCCCCTGTAATAGAAAGAGATTAAATTTGGGCATGTGAATTAATAACTAAGCCGTTTTAAGTGCATTCTTACACATGGATGATTTGTGAAAAATGACAAACTCGAGTCTACTTCATTAATAGTCGAGAGCCTCCTGAGATCCATTGTACATTTTGTATAGTGTGCTTGAGGCTAGTTAGTGATACCAGTACGATCATCCATCAGCCAAGACAAAAAAAACTATACCATGGCTAAGTTCATCTTGAAGTTACTGTTGATAGTATTTCTGCTCATTCATGGCCTTTATCTCTGAATTCCTAACAGCTCATAAACAATCATTTAACCCAGATTCTTATCATGATAAGAATGTAGCTATGAGTATTTATGAGCGGTCAGGAATTCAGAGATAAAGGCTATACATAGCCGTCAGAACGGCTTAATGTGGAACTGAAACCAAGCTACTCTACAGCTATCTATGCTGAAACTGAACCCTGTAAAACAAAAAAAAAAAATTGAACATTTTTAATAAAGAAAAGACCAATTGAAAAAAATATATATAAAAAGAAGTTGTCCAAGAAGTTGTTCAAAGCCTTTAAGTAAAGATCATGCAGAATACAGATTATATTTAATATAATGGATATTTTAGACATATTATACAGTATATGTGATTTTAATTATATGTTTGTTTTCTAGGGAGGCTGTTAGCAACTTCTTGACAGCTCTAAATCTGCAGAGAAAAAGCAAAACTCATCAGCAAGATCAGCATCCTGTAATCTCAGGCAATATCTGGGCTGCACTCAGGATAGCGCTATCTATGATGGACCAACCAGAACTCTTTCATGCTGCCAATGTGGGAGACCTGGATGTTCTCTTAAGAGCATTTAATATAGATTCTTGAAACTGTGTCTGGACCTCAAGAACACTGTTTTTGTTTGTTTTTTTTACTAAGAAAGTTATGTTCACTGTATTCAGCTGGGCATGCTATTCAGCACTTCCACTGGATGATAACTTGGCTTTTGTTCCCCAAAGTTTGCTGGATTATATCTGACAGGAAAAAGCACAATAAACAAGAAGTTATAGATGAATCCTACTTTATGGACAATGTGAGGAAACATATATTTCTGCTAATAAATATTTACATAGAGATATTCTTTTAGTAAATGACTGGTATACAGGGGACCTATTCAATTTTTTGGCATTTGTTACATAAACCTGGTCCAGTTATCAGCGGTTCTTCTCCTTCATTATTGGATGTCAATGTTTTGAAGGTGCTTTCTATATAAACTTGAATTGCAACCACCTGCAGAACATGAAAGAACTCCAGATCAGTGCATGAGGATCTACATATATTGTTCACAGCCTGTATGATCTCTAAACATGTTGGTAGATATTATGTAGTTTTATTAGTAATGTTTTGCATAACCTTATAGAATTTTAATGTAGGGTTGCATCTTCCAAGAAATGCCACCTATACGACCCGATGCCTGTCACCTACCTACAGGAATAAAGTATGCAGCGGAGAATGCTGTTAGATTGACGATAGTTGCCTTTGTTAATAGATATATCAGTTGTATTGTCCGCAGGTATAGCCAACTGCCAAATTTGATATTGACTTTACTTTATCAATACAATCAGTATGTTGCACTGACTGAGGCTAAACATGCCTGTTTGTGACTGTACATTTGCACTTTAGTATATGTTTTATTTATGCAATGTTTGTGCATCGAGTAGTAATGGAGAATTGAAAAGTCTGGCCCATATGGCGGATAGGACCAAATATGTTATTCTTAGATTTTTTGTAGACATTTAGGTTACCCATTGTGTATTCTCAATTATAAAATTGATGTAACGTAGAAAATGGAAAGAAATGTGACATATATAAGTTTATAATGACTGGAGCTAGGCAGTTTATGATTCCCCAGAATTCCATGCCGAACAATGGTAACCTGAGATTAGCATGGCAAGCTGGAACTTGCTATCTATTACTGCTATAGAAATCAAAGGATGCCAGCTCCCAATTTCGAAACCACTAAACCACTTTGAAGAATTGGTCATAATATGATGTAATAAGCCAATTGCATTCAAGTATTTTCATTATATAAAGCCTTATACAATTCATAGTTCATATGATCACTGTCAAAAAGACACATACTGTATATATGCATTAGATAATATATACATTATATGATAATTCTATGTATATTGTATTAACTTAACAAATATCTATTTTGTGAACATTTTTTTTAACTTTGACCATAAAAATTAGCACTGGCAATGTTGCTTTAAGCAGTGTGCATGCTATTAAAAATGGAAAGGTATTTTTACATCACAGACATAGCTAGCATTTTTCTTACATGCTATATTTGTAGGTCCATTTTAGGTATGTGGACGACGGTCTGCCCCATCTGTTGACATTTATTATTGGGTTTTTTTGTACACAAAATATATCTTAAAGGCTATGGACACCATTGGGGGCCCTTTTTTATTATTGCATTCTGCTGAAAACTATTTTTTCCAGTTGGTCTTTATTAAAAAATTTCAGCGGTTTGTCTTTTATGGCCTTCCGTTTCACTGCATCTGCAAACTGTTGCTTCTCTTCCTCTGCTCTCTATGAGCTGGATGTGTAGCCCTTATCTCTAGTTTCCTGAATGATCATAAACTCTCATTTAAGCTGAAATATTACCAGTTTTATCATAATTTAGCTTAGAATGTAATAATAAAAAAATGCCTCCAAAGGTGTCCATAGACTTTAAGCAGAATTTGTATGCTTCTCACTCTACCAGTCATTGCCATTTATGCCTATAGTAATGGACACCATGAAGGTTTGTAACCAGTTCATTTAGCCCTATTGAACCTACCACCTAACCTTTACCTGGACAGGCAAAAAAACAAAACAACAGATAGTTGCAAATTTTAGACAGTAATTTAATTTGAAAGCCTCTGGAGATACACAGAAACAGTCCCATATACAACTCCTTATGAAGGTCATTACATTGATTCAGAGGCAACATTACTGATGATTTGAAAAGTCCATGGGGCACATTTTAGACGTCGGTCTTAATAACCCCTATACCTGGCGGTGGATCTGCCAGAGTTATGAAGAGGCATCGGCCTCTACATAACTTCGGTGGATCCTCCACCACTTCTAAATGTAAGACAGCTTCCTTGCTGTCTTACATTTACACAATTTTCTATGCCTAAAACAGGCGTAGAAAATAGTAAATGAGATGAGCCTACCGGCCTGGCCCCTTTCCAGCCTTTTGTAGACCTGAGCGGGGAGAAGTAGCAGATTGTAGCGCAAAGCACCTTTGCACCATAATCTGCACCAGAAATACACCTAATTTAGGCACATTTCTGTTTCATAAATGACCCTTCATCTCTTTTTCATTAGGTTATGGGAAACTTGCAGATGCATGTGACTTTGGTTCAACTGCCTCATGACAAAATATCACTTTCTTTAGAGTTTATATTAGGCTTTTTTTATAATGGTGTCATGGCTGATTGGAAACAGAGTCCAACAAATTCTTCCAGATCCTACTGAAAAATAACCCATACACTATACCTTGTCATAAAACAAAAACAAGGAAAAATGACCTTGAGGTAGTGTGAATAGGAGCTCTGCAAATATCATCTCTAGTCTCCATTCCACTCGATTTCCATTCCGTTTTGTTTGCAAGAATAGTGGTCTATAGATCTATTCTTGCCATAAAAAAGGGAACCTTGACAAACCGGTTTAAGTCAATGAAATACTTCAGGAGTCATTAGGATCAATTTCAGGATGGATCTGTCAAAATTGAATAGCTCTTTTATGGGCAGAAGTTATGACTCTAATAAGAAACTAATTTTCTGTTCTTTACACCATCTTCTAGCTATAGGACCTTTACCAATATTTTGCACACAAAAAATGGCACAGTGTCAAGGGAGATGTAAAATTTGTGACAGAATTCTGCCCCATTTATGTGTAGTAACCACCCCCACGGTGTACATTAGTAAGTTTAATTTGCCATTTTACAATCTATAGAGAACCTTTTTTTATCATGAGGGACAATAATTATGTATGCTACAAAACTATTAATCTATAAGGTTTCTTACAGATAATGGTGCTTTCTCCATCTTTATTTTCTTGCAGCATGAAAAAAAAAAAGCTAGTCTGTAAAGCTGCTATTTTTCAATTATTTTTAAAGGGAAGGTTTATATTGATGACCTATCCTCAGGATAAGTTACCAATGTCAGAATGCGATGGGGGTGTAATCTTGAAGAGGAAGCAGCACTCACACGATTGCCGCCTCCTCTTCAAACAGCTGATTGGCGGGAGTGCTGGGAGTAGGACCCCCGCAGATCAGATATCCTGAGGATAGGTCATCAATATAAACCTCCTGCACAAAGTCAATAACTGTTAACCAAGTTGGTTTTTATATAATGTTAAAATGATGTGTGCAGTAAAAACGTTTTTACATGTTACGATGATTCAATTGTTTTGCCCCCATTTAGTTCTCGACTTCTAAGCATAACATTTAAAAAAAAATTCTAAGAATTATTGTACAGAAGTTCTTATAAAGAACGTTCCTCCACTAATTCTAATCAGAATCCAATGTCACCCCTTTTTTGATTAGCTTCTTCCTGCTATGATTGCATCGTCTTAAAATAACCCTGTTTGATTGCTCCTCTAATTTTAAAGGGGCTGAGTTGTGGATAACAACTTTTTAGCTAAATTTACCTATAAAACCCAAATTGTCAGTCATTTATGGCTACATCTATTACTTGAATAAACACTAATACTTGAGAAAGATCCGCAACATCGTTATGAGTTCATTCTCTTTAAAGAGTTATTCCTCTCATGACATTTATGACATATCTACAGGGTGTGGATTCCACCACTGGGACCCGCTCCTATCTCAGGTATGGGACCCTGTCATGTGCTGCCAAAAATGGACAGAAGGCTGCACATGCACAGTTTTCTCCATTCACTGATATGGGACTTTTAAAAATAGCCTAGTGGGATAACAGGGTAATTTTTAAGAAGTATCATGGCAGTTAATGGAAAGTGGCCCCCTCTTGATTTATGGCAAATTTATTGATTAAAAAATCGAAATCATTACTAAACTAAATGCACCAGAAGTTTGGCTTAATTCAAGCCCAAAGTACCGGGATACATGATTTATTAAGTGTTTTAGACAATTTTTGCACCTTGCTTGATAAGATGGAGAGGTCTGTCAGGAAAGGGATGTGGCTAAGCAGGAAAGGGGTGTGGTTTAAGATGCACCAAAATTATGGCACAGATTTCTGCCTTAAACTACACCAACCAATAGGTGGTATCAAGTTCAACAAAAGTGGATGACCAAATGTATCATCCAACATGAGACACTGATAAATCTGGTGCAGCTTTAGCCTTTCTAGTCCGGGTTTACACTGTCTAAGGCCTCTTTCACACTGCCTTTTAGTAGTTTCGGCAGGCTATTTCTGCAGCGGTTTATGTCCATGTGATCTCTGCCAGACCCCATTATAGTCAATGGGACCAGAGGTAACATCTGGTAATGCTGGATCCAAAGAGCTCCAGTAGGCAATTCTCTGCCGGAACAGCCTGCTGGAACTTATAACGACTGTGTGAAACTAGCCTAACTATTGGTAAATCTCCCCAATGCTTTATCTTGTCTCTTCCACTGCTTCGACTTCTAGGTTAATTTTTTAATAGTGTCTTAAATGTGATGCAGCATATGATTAACAGGTCATGTGATACTTTATGAATCTAAACAGGAGGAAAGTGTGTAGGACGGTTATATACAGTCTGTATACTTAAATACTTTTTATCAGTAAAAACTGAAATACCTATAATACATATAATGGTAATAAGTATTCAAAATATCTTGTATGTACAGTACATTATCTGGCAAATGCTTAAGAACCACGTTAATACATTCCAAAGTAGGTGACTATTTACCTGGTCTACTAGGGAAGCTATGGATCAATCCACCTATACATCATTATTATAAATACTTCACTGCCAGAGTAATCTGCCCTTAGATCAATTCCAAACACCGCTAAATGTTAAATAACTTAAACTGTGGCCTTAATACTGTAAATTCCCCACACCCATCCCATACAGACCATACAATGCTAACAAATACAATTACAGAACACAAGCTATAATGTTCCATGGATTGATGGAGCGTCAAGGAGCACTTAGCGGTTTCAATCGACTGGGAAATAGGGTGTATGCGGTCACTTTAATAGATTGTGATTCAAAATGATGGATTATTAATAGTCAACTTTTGATTTTTCAAAATGTCACAAGAGTTTGTCAGATGGCCCAAACCATATCCCATCTGAAGCCAATGCATTGGCAGGCCTGTAAGCATTATCAAACATAGGGTTTGGTTAATAAGGTACATTTCTTGGTCACATGTTCCCACCTTTTCTAAGATGACAGTTCTAGCAGACTCCATGCAATATGGTATTTATACACCCAAGGTTCTGAAAGAAAAATATATATTTTTAAAATGTGTATCCTTTGATGGTCAAAGGCGTCTGATTTGTAAAAATGACATTTTTTTAAAGAATATTATAACCTCAGGTATTGCCTTGTTGCATGTATTTCATTCTATTAACCAAAAGCATGCATTATGACATATTTATTGTACATATAACCATGATGCACAATTAAATTATACTAAAGAAAACAAATTTGCGTTCTGTCTTTATTGGGTTTACCATGCAAAACCTGAGTGCAACAGTAGGGGTTCTTTTACTGTTGCCAGTGATAGCATATAGCTAGGATATGGCCTCACTTATTGACTGGTAGTGGGCTGGCTGCTGATACCCCTTCAATCCTTAGAAAGATTGCGCAGTGATGATCCCCGGGACTCGCTGTGCAGGGAATAATATAGTAACATAATAACATAGTTTGTAAAAAAAAATATCTGTCCATCCAGTTCAGCCTGTTATCATGCAAAGTTGATCTAGAAGAAGGCAAAAAAAAGGGTGTGAGGTGGAAGCCAATCAGGCAGAATAACTCTCTGCATCAACGACCCTTCTCCAGAAATCTAATAACTAAAACCTGTAATATTATTACCAGTGTTGTGCGCATCAAAGCATCCGAAGAGGAATTCAATCTGAAGTTTAGGAAAAATTTGATTTGCCGCGAAGCTGAATTTCATTGCGCTTCGGGGTAACAAATCGGATTGTTTCTAAAATGGCTGCTGCACGTGTTACAAATTGAAAGTAAGAAGTCCAGGAATGCCATATGACCCATAATGCTGTGCAGCTAGCCATTCAGCAGATAGCCATCTCCTGTGATGTCACAGCCCTATAAAAGGCCTCATCTTGAACGGTTTCCACGCACATTTGACTGTGAGCTGAGCTTAGAGTGAGAAGTAACGAGAGCTAATGTGCTAGGGACAGTGCTGTCAATAGCTTTTAAATGCCACCCATATACCTGGCTTACCTGCACCACCGCTGCTGCTTCTCCCCGTGGGACCAGGAGCGAAGCGCGGAGCCAGGTAAGTAGATTCAGTGTGAGGGGCCCGGGCATATGGGGGGCATTTTTTAGTTACGGATAACCGCTTTAATTATAGAATATTGTATAGGGAGAGTGCAGGGATAGTACAGGGAGATAGTAGAAAGAGTTTTTAGACACTGTAGGGACAGCATAGGAAGGCTGAAGGGACAGTGGAGGAAGATCATACGGAGAGTTTTTAGACACCGTAGGGAGTGCATAGGGAGGCTGCAGGGACCGTGCAGGTTTAGTGTAATCTCCATGTGCATCTTGTTGAACTGCTTCCACGATCTCATTTAATCTCTTTGTCTATATATAGCATTACTGTGCCTCAGTATTAAAGAGCAGTCTAGTATTTTGTCGTCTGTATCTTGTTGAATTTCTGACACATTTGCAGTTACTCTCTTCCTTTATATATAAAATTACTTGCCTCAGTATAAAAGTGCAGTCTAATATATCGCTATCTGCATCTTGTTGAACTGCGGTGGTCTAATATATAGCAGCGTGCATCTTGTATAACTGCGGACACAACCCCGTTAAACTGTTAGTTTATACATTGAATTACTGTGCCTCAGTATTAAACTGCAGCTTAATATATTACCATCTGCATCTTGTTGAACTGCTGGTACATTCGCAGTTGATCTCTTAGTTTATATGTAGAATTACTGTGCCTCAGTATTAAAGTGCAGTCTAATATATTGCTGCATTCATCTTCTTCAAATGCTGCGACATTCATAGTTAATCTATTAATTTATGCATAAAATTACTGTGCCTCATAAATTAAAGCGTGGTCTAATATATCACCACGTTCATTTTTTTCAACTGCTCACACAATCCTCCTTAATCTTTTAGTTTATATATAGAATTACTGTGCCTCAGTATTAAAGGGCTGTCTGATATATTGTCGTCTGCATCTTGTTTAACTGCTGACACATTCCCCGTTAATCTGTTCATACAGATGTAGCAGGGTTAGCACTCCCGCTGTTAACTCAAATTTCTTAACTCATTTCATTATCTTGAGAAAAAACCCATTGAAAAGCAATTGAAGGTGTTTGCTTAGATTAGATAATCAAACTCAGAAATCTCAGAAAAAAGGAGTGCTAACCATGCTACATCTGTATATAGAATTACTGTGCCTCAGTATTAAAGAGCGGTCTAATATATCGCAGTTTGCATGTTGTTGAACTGCTGACACAATCCCCATTAAACTGTTAGTGTAGATATAGAATTACTGTGCCTCAGTATTAAAGGGCGGTCTAATATATTGCCACGCATCTCTTGTTCAACTGCTGATACAATCCCTGTTAATCTTTTAGCTTATATATAGAATTACTTTGCAACAGTATTAAAGCACGGTCTACTATATCACTGTCTGCATCTTGTTCAACTACTGACACATTCGCAGTTAATCTCTTATTTTATATATTGAATTACTGTGCCTCAGTATTAAAGGGCTGTTTAATATATCGCCGTCTGCATCATTGCAACTGCTGACACAATCCCCATTAATTCTTTAGTTTGTACTTTGTATATAGAATTACCGTGCCTCAGTATTAAAGGGTGGTCTAATATATCGCTGTGTGCATCTTGTTCAACTGCTGTGAGATTTATAGTTAATCCGTCACATTACTGGTACAGTTACTGTACACTATGGCCAACAGACAGTTACCTGAGCCCTCCAAAGGAACCGCTGCATCTCCCACAGGCTCGCACCCCCTCTCCAGCAGTCAGGGCTTGTCAATGTCACCTGAAGGAAGCTGTTGTTCCTTCCCATCAACTTCAATGTCGTCTATTGCTCCTGATGCTTCTCCTTCTCCTCGGTACTTGTTTCTAAAGCAATCGATCACCAAGGTGATTGCAAAAAGACAACAATATGCGATCACTCAACCAACGGTGCAGAAGCTGAACGTGCACCTGGCCAAGTTACTGGTAGTACAGTCCCTCCCTTTCCATGTAAGTAGTATGTGGCAGAATATTGAAATCATTCTTTTTTTAATGCACTCTTTAGGGGGGCAGGTCTTAATAATGACTATCTTCATCTTTTGCTGGCTTCCAAATTATCCTTCAAAGTCTCCATGTCCTCGAAAAGTCCACAAAATGTAGAGAGATGAGAAGCTGGAATTCCCGATGACATATCATCAATATTAGATAATGTGGAAAAGGAGGAAAAGCAGATTGCAGAAGAAGGGTTCTTTTGCTTGTAGGACAAGAGAGCGGTTGGGGTTTGAGAAGTGGCTTTGCAACAAGGGGGTGGGGAGGGCTTTCTTCTTGTGTCATTCTGGGAATGCTCCATGACTGTTTGTATCTCCTCTTTTAACAGTTTCTTGGATTTAACTGCTGGTCACCTGCTGCACCACAAGGTACTCTTCATATGCAGTTTCAGGATGCAGGGGTTAAAGTTAAGTATAACTTCAGTTATTAGGTGAAATGTATATAGTGGTCTACTATTGGCCCCATCTGTCTCCTTTATGTAATTTTCACATAAAAGGGTGATTTTCAGGAGATTGCAGGCCACAACAGCAATAATTGGCATATTGTGCCATGCACCTAACCAGCCAAACCCCATACCAGCAACAGCCCCTGTTTGGCCAACATATTATAGGGCAGCTATTAGTTTTCACTTAAGATAGTTAGTGGGAGATAGTCAGTGTAGGTTAGATAGTGATATAATGTAGGTTCCAGTGCAGGGTGTTAGGTAATGTGATAGGGATTACTGTGCTGTAATTGGGATTAGAGTCTCTGTTAGACACAGTGCTGTGATGTCACAACAATACTTAGTGCACCAATCAGTAATATCTACTCAGACCTGATAAAATGTGAAGTTGCATGCATTGCACAAAAAATATGCGCATCATTATTGCCAATTTGCGCAATTGCGAAAATAATGACTGAAGATCGTGAATTCTAGAATTCTAAAATTATGCGAAAATTCATTTTTACATGTATTTTCAGTAATTTTTTGAAAGTTCTTCATTGTTTGTATTGTTTAGCGCATATAGTACGTGGCCCATATTTTGTTTTGCATTTTCGTTTTTTCCTCCCAACGTTCCAATAGCCATAACTTTTTTAATTTTTCATTCGTATAGACATATAAGGCCTTATTTTGGGGGGGAATAAGTTTTACTATTTAACCCCTTAAGGGGTTGAGGGTTTTTGTTTTTTTTCGTGTTAGTTTTGCACTCCCTCCCTTTCCAGAGCCATAACTTTTTTAGTTATCGGTTCACATAGCCATATGAGGGCTTGTTATTTGCGGGACAAGTTGTACTTTCCAATGCCATCATTTAATATTGCATATGAAGTAGTGGGAAGCGGGGAAAAAATTCTAAATGGGGTAAAATTGCAAAATAAAAGCAATTCCACCACAGTTTCACAGGTTTTTAAATTACAGCGTTCGATGTGCGATAAAACTGACCTGTTAGTTTTATTCTACAGGTCTATATAAATCCGGCGATACCTAATATGTATAGTTTTTCTTGCGTTTTGATAGTGAAAAAAAAATTCAAAAGTGGGGGAAAAAAATCATTTTTTTTGTAATGCTATGTGGGAGCTATGTGGGGGCTCATTTTTTGAGGCGCAATCTGATATTTTCATTAATACCATTCTGGGGTGTGTATGAATTTTGATCACCTTTTATAAAAAAATTTTTTAAGGAAATGATGCGTCCAAAAATGGCAAATCGGCCATTTGGACGCTTTTATCTGTTTTTCTGTTTACCGCATGGGGATTTCTTTTTTATATTTTTATAGTATGGGCATTTCCGCACATTGAAACACCCATGATGTGTATTTTTTTTATTTTTTTTAATTTTATTTTCATTTTGACAAAAGGGGGGTGATTAGAATTTTTAGGTAATTTTAAAATATTTTTTATTTACACTTTCCTATAGTTCCCATAGAGAACTATAACATGCAATCATTAGATTGCTATTCTCATACATTCCAATGCAATAGCATTGGAATATATGAGAAAATCGCATATTTCCTATGGAGCCTATTACAGGCTATGGCTCCATAGGAAATACTATGCAGCAGCCTGGGTTTCATTCATAGAGACCCAGGCTGCTGCAGGCACACTCCAGCTACTCCAATGCCCACACAGGGGAGCCGGAGCACAAACCGAAAGTGAAACTTTCGGTTTGTGCGCGCTCAGATGCCGTGGTCAGGATTGACCATGGCATCTGAGGGGTTAAATGTCCACGATCGGCATGACTGCCAGTCGCGGAAATGAGCCGCGGGTGTCTGCTTGAAGAAGCAGGCGTCCACCTGCAGCTACAGCACCCGCATCCAGCTAGAGCGGGCGCCATCTTTAAACACCGGCACAGGGCATACATGTACGCCCTGTGTCCTTAAGAGGTTAAAAGCACCATGTCTGTTATTGGAAAATGGGAAAAAAAACTCTTTTTGGGGTTAAATTGAAAAAAAAAACTACTATTCCACAAAAGTTTAGGGGGTTTGGTATCATGGAGTTCACTGTGAACAAAAAATGTCATAACATCCTTATTCACCATTTTCTGACAGCCATAAGTTTTTTAGATTTCAGTCTACAGAGCTGTATGAGGGCTTGTCTTTTGCGGGACGAAATTTAGATTTTATTGGTACAATTTTTGTGGTACATACGACTTTACTGTTATTCCGTTTTTTGGGGGGAGGGAATCAACAAAAAAATCGCAAATTGTGTGCTTTTAATTTTTTTCTATTACGGCGATCAACATACATTACATTTTTATTAATATTTTAATAGTTCAGACATTTTCAAATAAGGCGATACCTGATATGCTTTTTTGTTAAAATTAGGAAAGTGGGGTGATTTAAACTGTAAAAAAAGAAATTTTACAGTGACAACTTTTAGCCCCCTTTGGTCCCTTTTTCTATTCACCCTAATCACCATTCTCTGTCATTGCAGCCGGATGTCTGCTGCATGATACTCCAGAAATGCATCCAGGCCCCTCTTGAACTCTTTTAGTGAATTTACCATCACCACCTCCTCAGGCAGAGCTCCATAGTCTCACTGTTCTTACCGTAAATAATCCTCTTCTATGTTTGTGTAAAAACGTTCTTTCCTCTAGACGTAGAGGATGTCCCCCCATCACTATCCTGGGTATAAAGAGATAATGGGAGAGATCTTTGTACTGACCGCTAATAGATTTATACATAGTTATTAGATCTCCCCTCAGTAGTCTTTTTTCTAAACTGTATAACCCTATTTTTGATACCCTTTCAGGGTACTGTAGTCCACTCATTACAGTTATTACTTTAGTTGCCCTCCTCTGAATCCTCTCCATCTCTGCCATGTCTGTCTTGTTCAGACACACTCAATGTGTGGTCTGACTAGTGATTTGTAAAGTGGTAGGACTATGTTTTCATCACAAGCATCTATGCCCCTTTTGATGCAACCTATTATCTTATTGGCCTTGGCAGCAACTGCCGAACACTGGTTTCTAAAGTTTAGTTTGCTGTCCACTAAAATTCCTAAGTCCTTTTCCATGCCAGTGTTACCCAGTATTTTACTATTTAGTAGGTACAGGTAACTTGTCTTACTCCTTCCCATGCGCATAACCTTACATTTGTCAGCGTTAAACTTCATCTGCCACTTTTCTGCCCAAGACTTCAACAGATCCATCTGTAACAGTATACTGTCCTCTTCCATGTTAATTACTTTACACAGTTTAGTGTCATCTACAAATTTTGATATTTTACTGTGCAAGCCTTCTACAAGATCATTAATAAAAATATTGAAGAGAAGAGGGCCCAATACTGACCCCTGTGGTACCTCACTATTGACAATGACCCAATCTGAGTGTGGACCATTAATAACCCCCCTCTGTTTTCTATCACTGAGCCAGTTACACATTTTCCCCCAGTCTAAGCATTCTCATTTTATATACCAATTCTTGTATGTGGCACAGTATCAAATGCTTTGGAGAAGTCAAGATATGACATCCATTGACTCACCCTGGTCAAGTCTACGACTTATCTCCTCATACAAACTGGTTAAATAGACAAGAGCAACAGGAAGGTAGTGGTGCGCTCACCTGGGATGTGGTGCAGCACGGACTGCGTCTGGATCCAAGACGTATAAGATTCACTTTTAATGGAAATAGGAAGATGTCCAGCTTGTAGCACCAATGTTCATCTTTATTGTTCAAGCGATAAAAATACAGTGACAGTTATGTCGCGTCTACGCGTTTCGGATCTTAGAGACAATCCTGATCCTTAATCATGACAAAGCAACATTAAAAATGACTCCATATATATGGGAGTGCATCAGGTGAGGAGAATTTCCTCAGTGATGGGATGCCTCCCATATACACGCCCACACACCATGTGCAAGGTAATTACCAAAACAAAGTGAAGGAAGACAAAAACAGTAAAAGCATATCAAAAGATTTAAAGAGAAATCATTAATAGCAACAGACAATAATCAATAATGTAGGATCAGATCATGCTTCAAATCCAGGCTGATTAAATAAGTTTGACATAACCAATCCCTTATGAAGCCATGCTGATACAGCGTTATTTGCTAATTTTCATTGAGGTACTCCAAGATAGCATGTCTTAGAAAACCTTCAAAAAGTTTACCTACGACAGTTGTTAAACTTATCGGCCTATAGTTTTCGGGCTCTGTTTTGGACCCCTTTTTGAATATTTGCACCACACTTGCTAAACGCCAATCCTGTGGAACACTCCCTTTCAATATAGAGTGCTTAAATATCAGAAATAAGGGTCTGGCTATGACATTACTTAATTCTCTTAGTATACGGGGGTGTATGCCACCTGTTCCCGGCAATTTGTCGATTTTAATCTTTTTAAGACACCGTACACTGCTTCATGGGTCAGACAGGCAACTTTTAATGGGGAACTTACTTTTACACTCTGCATTTCATCTGACAGTTTATTTTCCTCAGTTAATACAGTTGAGAAAAAAAATATTTAATAGTTTTCCTTTTTCTCATAACTCTATGTAACTCCTCCCTCATCACTCTCTAATGGGCCAACACCTTCAGATTTATACTTTTTACAATTTATATAATTGAAGAGCATTTTATGGTTAGTTTTACTCTTTTTGGCAATTAACCTCTCTTTTAGTGCTCCTCCTAGGGTGCTAATGAAAAGCTCAGTCTGATCAGAGAAAGTACTGTGTAGCAGTTCCAGCTGCATAGTACTCTGTATCTTCTCCCTGCAGCTATTATGATCAGTACAGGAAGGACTCAGAAAGCAGAACAGTTTACAGATTCCTGTTATGGACTTATGGAAGGAAGGTAGTGTAGTGAGAGGGGAATTATGGGCAGTATTTATTTGCTGATGTTTCAGATTGCCCAATTTAGAAGGAATAGTGGGCCCATGACTTCTCCCTCACTAACTACACATGATTAGAGGGAACATTGGTTTTAGGTTCCTGAGCACATGAACCTCTAAATATCTAAAGTACAAAGAAACTGCAGAACTCCATAGAAATCACAGATCTGACCAGTTGTCAAGATGTCAACTAGAGGTAATAAATTAGTGGCATCACAGCAGAAACAAAAAATTACCCCATGAAACGTTACCTTGAATAATATTCATAAAAATGAAAAATTAACTCCAGTAAAAAAAACTACAATGTCCCTACTCTCGCCCTGCCTAAGAGCAGAACTGCCACCTTGAGTCCTGACAAGGGTGATCCCATTGCCTTCTTAACTTTCCCTCTTTTACCCTGATAACACTGGGGTCCAGGAAGACAGGGGGTCACCAAATATAGGTTAAAGAAATTGTTCCAAATATTCCACCAGTCGTATCATGACAATGGTATTTGAGTACTGTATTTTAGTCAGTCACTGGTGATCAGTACATAATATTCATAGGGCATCTTAGGGGAAAAGTATATATTGTATATAGTCCAGTATAAAGTCCTCAAATGTCTAGACAGCAGTAGTGTTCACAGCTATCTAGATATCAACAGGTACGTTAGGTGCACATGTCAACAAAACATCATAGATTTACAGTGGTCTAGATATCATCAGGTACATTTGTGCATTATGCTACTTTCACACTCATGTTTGGTGCGGATCCGTCATAGATCTGCACAAACACATCAGTTCAGATTATACAACCGCATGCATCCGTTCAGAACAGATCCGTTTGTATTATCTTTAACATAGCCAAAACAGATCCATCTTGAACACCATTGAAAGTCAATGGAGGAAGGATCCGTTTTCTATTGTGCCATATTGTGTCAGTGAAAACGGATCCGTTTGGCTCTGTTTCGTCAGACGGACACCAAAATGCTTCAAGCAGCATTTCGGTGTCCCCCTCCAAAGCGGAATGGAGACTGAACGGAGCGAAACTGATGCATTCTGAGCGGATCCTTATCCATTCAAATGCATTAAGGGCAAAACTGATCCATTTTGGACCGCTTGTGAGATCCCTGAACAGATCTCACAAATGGAAACCAAAACGCCAGTGTGAAAGTAGCCTTAGTAGTGTCCCAACTCAATAACAATGCTACCTTGTGTGACCTCATCCAATATCAATACCCCTTTTTCCCCTACTCAGTTTTAATACCCCTTTCATGCCCCCACTTAGTAACAATGCCCTTTTTATTCCACAATTCAGTAACAATTTATACTTTTATGCCCCAACTCCACCCCCACTGAGTTTGGGCATAAAAGGTGGATGCCACAAATCCACCTTTTATGCCCAAACTCAGTAACAGTGTCCCTTTATGGCTCTCAGTAGAAAATCCATCTTTTATTTACCGGCTCTTAATAGTACCCTTTTTATGCCCCCTGTCAGTAAAAGTGCCCTCTTTTATACCCTTCTCTAGAACAGTGCGACCATTTATGCCCCTCTCTGTAAAAGTGCTCTATTTTATGACACCACTCAGTAATAGTGGTCCCTTCCGTGCCCCTTTTATACCCTTCTCGGTAATAATGATGACTTTAATTACACTTTTTATAATAATGCCCCATTTATACCCCTTTCTTTAAGGCCTGTTTCACACTTAATTCTGGTACTGAGATCCGGCAGAGAATCTTAATACCAGAATTAAACGGATCCATTCTGATTTAGCACATCAGGATGGCTCCGTTCCGTTAGGATGCAGTTGTGTGAAATCAAAACGGAAAAAAACAGATCCGTTACTAAATACATTGAAAGTCAATGGGTGATGGATCCGTTTTTTTGTAGGCTCCGTCACCATTGACTTACATTGTTTTTATTGACGGATCAGTTTTTATGACCAGAAACAAAACGGAATGCTGATGGAACAGAAGATATCCTGATGCATCCTAAACTGATTTCTTTCCATTCAGAATGCATGAGGACTAAACGAAAACCTTTTTTTTCCCGATATTGAGATCCTCTGCCAGATTTCAATACCAGAAGACAACAACCCAACTGTGAAACAGGCCTAATAAAGCATCCTTTTAGGCTTAATCAGGACTGATGCCCCTCTTGTGTCTCATCTATTCAGTATTGATCACACTATTAATAGTGCCCCCTTTGTGCCCCTAAAATAAAGACAACGTGTACTCACCTAACCTAGTTTCCACGACTTGGGACTCTGCAACCCGACGCAGAGGGCACAATGACGTCACTGTATCCCTCTCCAGGGCTAGTGACATCATCAGCATGCACTTCATAGGCCACAGGTCTAAAGTAGCTTGTGGCCCATGAGACTAGTAAATGCCGGGACAGAGAGCCAATGGCTATCTGCTCCGTCATAGCTTAAATGCCTAGACAGTGGAGTAGGTCCAACCAAGGTGCTTTAGGCCTGGGTATGCTGGGTGCTGATGTATTCCTCTCTGGAAACATCTTCATAATATAAGCTTTAGACTTCATACAAAGTACTGTTGAGCTGGATCAGGAGCAGTACTATTTGTGGCCTAGTCTATGACTGAGGTATGATGTCCTCTGCGTCCAACACCCTTCACTATACTTAAAAAGAAAAGTCTGTCAGTCTAAGGAAAGGCTAATTATTGATGTCTCCTAGTAACTTGTCATAGCTGCAACTTTGCGATGAAAAAACTGTTCAATTGATGCTGTTCTAATCAATGATTTATAGCAACCTTTCTTTCTGAAGTCACATTAGCACTGTGTAACTAGCCACAACCTGCAAAAAATAGTCTGCTAATGTGCAAAAGTGTGCAGTGTGTCAGCGTTAGCAGGAAAAAGCCAGCAGGATGCTGTCAGCTTCAGATGAATAAGTAATGAGAGGGGAGACATAAAAGAACCCAGAGCTTCATGGGAGGAGGTTGGTGACAGGGTACAGACTGGGAGAAAACAAAGTACAAGGTACTAGAGACCGTCACTGTCATATCCACACAAACCTACCCCTGCTCTGCTACAGTTGAAGAAATTAATTTAGGAAATTTCTACAATTCAAAATCAGATCCCTTGGGAGCCTAATGGTGACAACCAGATGGATTTCTGCTAGTTCTATTAAGATTAATGGGAAAGTCACAGAAATTTCTGTAACAAATCCTTCATGTGTGAATATACCTTTAGGGATACAGTGTACGTCATAAGCTTCCATACAACATTGCCACATTAATTACAACTCAGATTGTCACAGATACTGAAATGCAATTCCCTCTCTTAAGTCAGCTAAGATCACTACTGTGCTTCAAGAATGTGACATGTCTGAATAAGGGCTCATTCACAAGACCGTATGCGTTTTTGCGTACTGCAAATTGCACATCCATAAAAAACACGAATACCGGCCGTGTGATAAAACGGACAAGAATAAGACGTGTTCCATCTTTTTTTGCCGGGCCGCGGAACAGAAGTATGGATCTTTTGAAACAAAGGGGTCCACATACAATCCGCAAACAAATATGGTCGTGTGAATGGGCCCTAGTACAAATTTTTGCACAGCTAGTTTTGCAAGAGAGAACAGGAAGCGCAGCCATGCTGGTGGTCACCTTTCAATAGGATTCTCAGCAACTGAAAAACTTGCGGGACTCAGCGGTGACATCATGAGGTGTGCATCACTACTGTGCCAGACCCAGAGGAAAGAAGGGGCGTGGGGAGATGAGTAGAGATGAGCGAACTTTAAAAAAAAGTCCGGTGTTCGGCGTTCGGGTTGTGGTAAGTCGCGCATCCCGTTATGGATTCCACTATAGCGGCATATGGAATCCATAAGGGGCGGCTGCCACCAACCCGAACTGTTGAACAGCCGAAGGACCTGGGGTGATGTCACTGTCATGTGATTAGTGCAGGGGGCGTGGCTCAGCACTGGACTTTTTTTAAAAGTTCGCTCATCTCTAGAGATGAGCGCCGCCAGGGAGTAAAGGGACCACCAGCTCTGTGCTTAAGCAGTAACAGGTATAGCGGGGGGCCATTGGGGTCATATACTCTATGGGTGGCACTGGGGGTCATTATACTGTATGGGGGGCTCTGGGGGACATTATACTGTATGGGGGTATTGGGGGTCACTGGGGGTCATTATAATCTGAGGGACCACAGGGGGATATTACACTGTATGGGGGGGGGGCCACTGGGGGTCATTATACTATGTGTGGGGGAAAATGGGGCATTATAGTGTGGGGGGCACGCAGCTTTATAGTGTGTGTGAGGATGACAAAGGGAAGTATAGTGGGGGAAGCACTGGGTTGTAATACTGTTTAGGGGGCCACAGGGGGACATTATACTGTACAGAGGCCACAGAGGGACATTAAACTGTGTGGTGGTCAAAATGAGGCATTATAGTGTGTGTGGTGTGGGGAGGGCTCAGGGTCATTATACTATATATGGGCCTCAGGGGGGACATAATAGTGGGTGGGGAGCACATCATTTTGTGTGGGTCCACAGAGGGGCATTATCTAATGTGTGTGAGGGCCACAGGGGACATTCTAGTGTGTGGGGGGCTATAGGGGCCTGATATAGTGTGTGGGGACCCCAGAGACATTACACTATGTATGGGGCCACAATGGGGCATTATAGTGTGTTGTAGGGCCACAAGGGGCTTTATAGCACTTGGGGGAATCCCAGGGGCATTTTTACTATGTGGGGGATCACAGGGGCTTTATCACTGTGTGGTAAGGAACATCCCCTGACTGTACATGTAAAGTGAAGGGGGTGTTTCACCCCGCCCTGAGATGATGATGGGCTGTAATCACTGCCCGAAACTAATGGCACTGAAGGGAGCTAAGGAAAGCTGCGCTGTTCTGGATTTAGCACAGTGACAGCTTAATAACGGTGTATTACATTCAATATTTCAGAAGACCCGAGAGTTCCTCTTTAAATTTAAACATTTTTTTTTTGTAAGGGAGGCACTGGTGCCAGAAAAATTACCTTAGGTGTGCCACTATACCAATCATTTTACATTAAGGGGTTAAATTCACATATTTGGTTTAGAAACACAACTTCTGTGAAGTTCCCTGAGGTAAAAGTGAAAAGGGACAAGATGTCACTGGTCACATTATTCTAGCTGGCGTAGAGGCTTCCACCTGTGACCTTTTCTGACATGTCCCAACAGCATGACAGAAGATGTTAGAAGTTATCTCTGAGATGCATAAAACTGCATAACTCCCACTTTCCCATTATGTAGCAAATCGTATTTTACAAGTTGTAAGGCCTTTCACTTAGAGAGTTAAACTGTGCCTGGAGTAGAAGCTACCCTAACATATAAATTAGGACTATATTGGGAGAATTGCTCTACTAGAAGATAATTTTTTTACACCAACAGATGTCACTTTTCATTTAGTCTCCACAATCACTTTATTCATAAGGAGAGGTGACAATGTGAGCCAAAGGGATAAAAAAATCATATTTTCATACATGTCACTTGCTGAAACGACTCTCTCTATCTCTTTCTCCTCTCTATCTCTTTCTCCTCTCTCTCTCTCTCTCTCTCATCAGTTTATATAACCAGACCTGTTCAGGTTTTCTAGTCAACGAACAAGCGGTGCTGTAAAGAGAAGCCAAGCCTTAATATTAGTGTCTGCAGGTTTGCTTCTTTTTTTTAGAGAGGCTGTATTTAAGGTGTCTGGTCTGGGGGTCTATATTTGTATAGAGCAGTGTTTTTCAACCTTTTTTGTGCCACGGCACACTTTTTTTATGAAAAAAATCACGAGGCACACCACCATTAGAAAATGTTAAAAAAATTAAACTCTGTAGCCTTTAAGCCCTATATTGACTATATAAAGTAATTCTCGTCAAAGTGTCTTAAATAGGAATGAAATAAACACAAAGAAATTATTTCTTTGATCTTCGCTGATACAGTGCAGCAGGTGCATCCTGAGCTGAGGGCTTTTTTCCCGCCACCTCAGCTATCATTGTCAAGTTCCCAGCCCCCCCTCCCCTCCCCTCTCCTCCCCTCTCCTCTCCTCATATCTCAGGACTGGGTGGTGCTGTGCTTGGCTTGAAGTTAAATTGGCGTGCCTGAGAATGAACTTACTTACCTGCTCCTATGGCTCCTGTCCTCGCTCTGGATGATGAGTCCCGTCCTCCTTCCCTCTCAGTCTCTTCTCCGGCTCTGCTCCACCTCCGAGTGCTGCTGTGCAAGTCGCATGTTCCCAAATCCCGCGAGACCTGCCGTGACCTCGAGAATAGTGTTGAGCTCGAATTATTTGCAAATATTCGTGGTATAAAAATCACATGCGATTTTTTTACCACGAATATTCGCGAATAATTCGAGCTCACGGACACGGCACACCGGACAATGTTTCAGGGCACACTAGTGTGCCGCGGCACAGTGGTTGAAAAACACTGGTATAGAGGGTCTGGGTTTGTAAAAATTGCATGTTCTGGGACCCATAACATTTTTATTTTTATTTTGACTAAGTTGTGTGAGAGCTAGTTTTTTACAAGGTGAGTTATAGTTTTTATTGGTACCATTTTGGGGCACACCTTTTTGATCACTTTTAATTCAATTTTCAAACGGTACAGTGACCAAAAAATGGACCGGCCTTATACAAATGCAGTCATATTAATTGTGTTTATTTTTATGGTATTAACATGATAACAGGGCTTTTAGTATTTGCATTGTGTGTTTTACCCAGCTCCTAAGCCTGCTGTATAACCTGTACATGTATGTGACATATCAGGATGAAGTTAAGGCATGTTGTATCGGGTTTGTATGTATTTAGGGGGTCTGGTTTCGAATTTGTCTTGAATAGGTACTGTATGTATTTAGGGGTGCTGAATCCTATAGATTTACATAGTTACATAGTTGATACGGTGGAAAAAAGACATAAGCCCATCAAGTTCAACCAAGGGATAGGTTGGGATGCGAATCCCAGAAGGAATTGAGACTCAGATTTCTACACATTTTCATAAGCATTAATGTCGTTTACTTTTAAGAATTCATCTAAACCCTTTTTAACCTCTTGCCGCCACGCAAACGCCGATGGGCGTCAGCGCGGCGGCTCTCTCAGGTCTCAGTCACGCCTATCGGCGTCATCTCGTGAGACCTGAGATTTCACATGTGCGCGCGCGTTCATGTGATCGGAGCCAGGACAACTGAAACTACAGCCTGCCAGCGCTGATCATGCGCTGGCAGGCTGTAGATGCGGAAAAAAACGCATTTAAATCGCATATCAGACGCTGTTTTTAAACAGCGTCTGATATGCCTGCTATCTGCTCGTCTGGTGGTCCTTTGTTTGGGACCACCAGAGGAAACTATAGGAAAAGTGCACCAATCACTACACACACACACCCCCACCCCCATCACTGATTAACCCCTGATCACCCATGTCACCCCCTGATCACCCCCTGATCACCCCTGTCACCCCCTGTCACTAATCACCCCCCTACAGGCTCATTCAGACGTCCGTATGTGTTTTGCGGATCCATGGATCTGCGGATCCATGGATTTACAGATCCGCAAAATACGGACACCGGAAATGCGCTTTCCGCATTTTGCAGATCCGCACAGAACTATATAGAAAATGCTTTTTCTTGTCCGCAATTGCGGACAAGAATAGGACATGTTCTACATTTTTGCGGAACGGAAGTGCAGACCCGGAAGCGCGGATCCGTAATTCCGGATCCGAGCGGGACAAAGTCTGTCCCCATAGAAATGAATGGGTCCGCAATTCCGTTCCGCAAACAGAATTTCGGACGTGTGAATGGGGCATAAGGGTCCCTTATCACCGCCAGTTAGTTAGCTACTTGTTAGGTAGTTAGCGCCCACCGCCCCGCAGTCACTGATTTTGGCAGAGATTTTTTCATCCACATTGATCGATGCGAATGAAAAAATCTGTGCCGTTCATTTTTATTTTTTTTTTCAGCGCAGAGGCTGAACGGAAAAAAAAAAATCTCATTACCCGTATGCTCAATATAAGGAGATCGCAGAAACTCCTAATGCTGGCCATACGTGTAATGATTGCGGAGACCCTAAAATGCCAGGGCAGTACAAACACCTCACATGTGACCCCATTTTAGAAAGAAGACACCCCAAGGTATTCCGTGAGGGGTATGGGGAGTTCATGTAAAATTTTATTTTTTGTCACAAGTTAGTGGAATATGAGACTTTGTAAAAAAAAAATATATATATATATCAATTTCCGCTAACTTGTGTCAAAATTTTTTTTTTTATGTGAACTCGCCATGCCGCTCACAGAATACCTTGGGGTGTCTTCTTTCCACAATGGGGTCACATGTGGGGTATTTACACTGCCCTGGCATTTTAGGGGTCCTAAAGCGTGAGAATCCAAATACGTAAAAATGCCTTGTGAAATCCTAAAGGTACTCATTGGTTTTAGGGCCCCTTTGCGCATCTTGGCTGCAAAAAAGTGTCACACATGTGGTATCGCCGTACTCAGGAGAAGTAGGGCAATGTGTTTTGGGGTGTATTTTTATATATACCCATACTTTGTGTGAGAAATATCACTGTAAGCGACAACTTTTAAATTTTTTTATACAAAGTTGTCAATTTACAGAGATATTTCTCTCACTATCCTGAGTACATGCAGATACCACATGAGTGACACTTTTTGCAGCCTGGATGCACAAGGGGCCAAATTCAACGAGTACCTTTAGCTTTTACATGGCTGCTCACAATTTAGCCCCGCCCAAAATGCCAGAACAGTATAAACACCCCACAAATAACCCCATTTTGAAAAGAAGACACCCCAAGGGGTGTGGTGAGTCCATGAAAAATTGAACTTTTTGTCAAAAGTTAGCGGAAAGGGAGACTTTGTGAGAAAAAACAATACAAAATCAATTTCCGCTAACTTGTGCCAAAAAATAAATCTTCTGTGAACTCGCCATGCCCCTCACGGAATACCTTGGGGTGTCTTCTTTCCAAAATGGGGTCACATGTGGGGTATTTCTACTGACCTGGCATTTTAGGGGCCCTAAAGTGTGAGAAGAAACATGCGTAAAAATGCCCTCCTAAAATGTACTCATTGGTTTTAGGGCCCCTTTGCGCATCTTGGCTGCAAAAAAGTGTCACTCATGTGGTATCGCCGTACTCAGGAGAAGTAGGGCAATGTGTTTTGGGGTGTATTTTTACATATACCCATGCTGGGTGAGAGAAATATCTCTGTAAATTGACAACTTTGTATAATTTTTTTTTTAAAGTTGTCATTTACAGAGATATTTCTCACACAAGTATGGTATATATAAAAATACACCCCAAACACGTTGCCCTACTTCTCCTGAGTACAGCAATACCACATGTGTGACACTTTTGCAGCCTGGATGCTAAGGGGCCCTAAAACTAATGAGTACCTTTAGGATTTCACAGGACATTTTTACGCATTTGGATTCAGACTTCTTCTCAGGCTTTAGAGACCCCTAAAATGCCAGGTGAGTATAAATACCCACATGTGACCCCATTTTGGAAAGAAGACACCCCAAGGTATTCCGTGAGGGTCATGGCGAGTTCACAGAATGGATTTTTGGCACAAGTTAGCGGAAATTGATATTTTTAATTTTTTTAATTTTTTACAAAGTCTCATATTCCACTAACTTGTGACAAAAATAAAATTTTACATGAACTCACCATACCCCTCACGGAATACCTTAGGGTGTCTTCTTTCCAAAATAGGGTCACTTGTGGGGTATTTATACTGCCCTGGCATTTAGGGGTCTCTAAAGCCTGAGAAGAAGTCTGGAATCCAAATGCGTAAAAATGTCCTGTGAAATCCTAAAGGTACTCATTGGTTTTAGGGCCCTTTGCGCACCCAGGCTGCAAAAAGTGTCACTCATGTGGTATCGCCGTACTCAGGAGAAGTAGGGCAATGAGTTTTAGGGTGTATTTTTATATATACCCATGCTGGGTGTGAGAAATATCTCTGTAAACGACAACTTTTAAATTTTTATACAAAGTTGACAATTTACAGAGATATTTCTCTCACCAACATGGTATATGTAAATACACCCTAAAACATATTGCCCTACTTCTCTGATACGGCAATACCACGTGTGTGACACTTTTTGCTGCCTGGATGCAAAGGGCCCAAATTCAACGAGTACCTTTAGGTTTACAGGGCTGCTCACAATTTAGCCCGCCCAAAATGCCAGAACAGTAAACACACCCCACAAATGACCCCATTTCGGAAAGTAGACACCCCAAGGTATTCACTGAGGGGCATAGTGAGTCCGTCTGAGATTTTATATTTTTTGCCAGAAGTTAGCAGAAATGGAAACTTTATTATTATTTTTTTCCTCAGAAAGTGTCATTTTCCGCTAACTTGTGAAAAAAATGAAATGATACATGAACTCACCATGCCGCTCCGTGAATACTTTGGAGTGTCTTCTATCTAAAATGGTGTCATTTGGGAGTATTTATACTATCCTGGCATTCTAGCACCTGAAGAAACATGACAGGTGCTCAGAAAGTCAGAGCTGCTTCAAAATGCCGAAATTCACTTTTGCACCATAGTTTGTAAACGCTATAACTTTTACCCAAACCAATAAATATACACTTATTGGATTTTTTTTTATCAAAGACATGTAGAACAATAAATTTTGTGAAAAATTTATATAGAAATGTAGTTTTTAAAAAAAAAATTACAACAGAAAGTGAAAAATGTCATTTTTTTGCAAAAATTTCGTTACATTTTTATTAATAGCAAAAAAAGTAAAAATGTCAGAAAGAATGAAATACCACCAAATGAAAGCTCTATTAGTGAGAAGAACAGGAGGTAAAATTCATTTGGGTGGTAAGTTGTATGACCGAGCAATAAACGGTGAAAGTAGTGTAGTGCGGATTTGTAAAAAAGGGCTTGGTCACTAGGGGGGTATAAACCTGTGGTCTTCAAGTGGTTAAAACTGTCCACTGTTCCCGCTGTGACCACGTCCTGAGGAAGTCTATTTCACAGCTTCACAGTTCTTACAGTAAAGAAGCTTTGACGCTTCCGGAGACAGAACTTTTTCTTCTCCAGTCGGAGGCAGTGCCCCTTGTCTTTTGAGGGCATTTTACATGGAACCGTTTTTCACCATATTTTTTGTATAGCCCATTTACACTCACCTAAAGAATTATTAGGAACACCATACTAATACGGTGTTGGACCCGCTTTTGCCTTCAGAACTGCCTTAATTCTAGGTGGCATTGATTCCACAAGGTGCTGATAGCATTCCTTAAAAATGTTGGCCCATATTGATAGGATACCATCTTGCAGTTGATGGAGATTTGAGGGATGCACATCCAGGGCACGAAGCTCCCGTTCCACCACATTCCAAAGATGCTCTATTGGGTTGAGATCTGGTGACTGTGGGGCCATTTTAGTACAGTGAACTCATTGTCATGTTCAAGAAACCAATTTGAAATGATTGGAGCTTTGTGACATGGTGCATTATCCTGCAGAAAGTAGCCATCAGAGGATGGGTACATGGTGGTCATGAAGGGATGGACATGGTCAGAAACAATACTCAGGTAGCCCGTGGCATTTAAACGATGGCCAATTGACACTAAGGGGCCTAAAGTGTGCCCAGAAAACATCCCCCACACCACTACCAGCAGCCTGCACAGTGGTAACAAGGCATGATGGATACGTGTTCTCATTCTGTTTACGCCAAATTCGGATTCTACCATTTGAATGTCTCAACAGAAATCGAGACTCATCAGACCAGGCAACATTTTTCCAGTCTTCAACAGTCCAATTTTAGTGAGCTCGTGCAAATTGTAGCCTCTTTTTCCTATTTGTAGTGGAGATGAGTGGTACCCGGTGGGGTCTTCTGCTGTTGCAGCCCATCCGCCTCAAGGTTGTGCATGTTGTGGCTTCACAAATGCTTTTCTGCATACCCCGGTTGTAACGAGTGGTTATTTTAGTCAACGTTGCTCTTCCATCAGCTTGAATCAATCGGCCCATTGTCCTCTGACCTCTAGCATCAACAAGGCATTTTCGCCCACAGGACGGCCGCATACTGGATGTTTTTCCCTTTTCACACCATTCTTTGTAAACCCTAGATATGGTTGTACGTGAAAATCCCAGTAACTGAGCAGATTGTGAAATACTCAGACCGGCCCGTCTGGCACCAACAACCATGCCACGCTCAAAATTGCTTAAATCACCTTTCTTTCCCATTCTGACATTCAGTTTGGAGTTCAGGAGATTGTCTTGACCAGGACCCCACCCCTAAATGCATTGAAGCAACTGCCATGTGATTGGTTGACTAGATAATTGCATTAAGGAGAAATAGAACAAGTGTTCCTAATTAGAGATGAGCGAACATTTAAAAAAAGTCCGTTGTTCGGCGTTCGGGTGGTGGTAAGTCGCGCATCCCGTTAAGGATTCCACTATAGCGGCATATGGAATCCATAAGGGGCGGCTGCCACCAACCCGAACTTTTGCCGAACTTTTGCACAGCTGAAGGACCTGGGGTGACGTGACTGTCATGTGATCAGTGCAGGGGGCGTGGCTCAGCACGGGATCAAATCAGGTCCTTCAGCTGTGCAAAAGTTCGGGCTGGTGGCAGCCGCCCCTTATGGATTCCATATGCCGCTATAGTGGAATCCATAACGGGATGCGCGACTTACCACCACCCGAACGCTGAACAACGGACTTTTTTTAAATGTTCGCTCATCTCTATTCCTAATAATTCTTTAGGTGAGTGTATATATTTGTATAGGTTAATCATGTCCCCCATTAGACATTTTTTCTCAAGACTAAATCAATTCAATTTTTTTTATATTTTTTCATAATTAAGACCCTCCATGCCACATATCAGTTTAGTGGCTCTCCTCTGTTCATTTTCCAGCTGCAGTGAGTCCTTTGTTTGGACTGGTGCCCAGAACTAAACTGCACATTCCAGATGAGGCCTGCCCCGCGAGTCCATGCCTGGTTTAATGCATGATAATATCCTGGTGGCCTTCGAAGCAGCTGATTGACATTGTATGCTGTTATTAAATCTACCATCCACAAGGACACCCAAATCCTTCTCTATAAGTGACTTTCCCAGTGCTACATCCCCTAGGACAGGGATAGGCAAACTGCGGCTCTCCAGCTGTTGCAAAACTAAAACTCCCAGCATGCCCAGTCTGGCTACAGTTGTCAGCCTACAGCATGGCATGGTGGGAGTTGTAGTTTTACAACAGCTGGAGAGCCGCAGTTTGCCCATCCCTGTCCTAGGACATATGAATCACAGAGATTATTACTACCAAAATGCATAACTTTACATTTATCCACATTGAACCTTTGCCAAGTTGATGCCCAATCACTCAGAGTGTTCAAGTCAGCTTGTAGTAAATGGGCATCTTCCATAGACTGTGCAGTACTACATAGCTTAGTGTCATCTGCAAAAATAGAAATGGTGCTATTAATCCTGTCCTCGATATCATTAATAAATTAATTAAAAAATAGAGGGCCCAGCACTGAACCTTAGGGTACACTACTTATAACCCAGGACCATTCTGAATAGGAATCATTGACCACAACTCTCTGGACACGGTCCTTCAGCCAGTTTTCAATCCAATTACAAACTATGCTTTCCAAGCCTATAGACCTTACTTTACCTATTAAACGTCTATGAGGGACAGTATCAAAAGCCTTTGCAAAATCCAGAAACACTACATCCACAGCCGCCCCTTTGTCCAGACTACTACTCACCTCCTCATAAAAACAAATCAGGTTAGTCTAACAACTTCTGTGCTTGGTAAACCCATGTTGGCTATCACTTACAATATTATTTACCGTCACATACTCCTGTATATATAAGAGTCCTTCAAACATTTTCCCACAACAGAAGTTAAACTAACTGGTCGATAATTACCTGTGAAGGACCTAGATCCTTTTTTGAATATGAGCACCACATTTACCTTGCGCTAATCACTTGGCACTGTACCAGTACCTAGAGAATCTTTAAGAATTTTAAACAGGGCACAGCAATGACTGAACTGAGCTCTTTAAGCACTATTGGATGTAATCCATCTGGACCCAGAGCCTTGTTCACATTTACCTTATTTAACCTATCTTGGACCATATCTACAGTTCGCCAATTGAGTATATTACTGGATTCACTAACAGCCCCAGCACCACAGATTTCAGCTCCTTTCTCTTCTTTTGTATATACAGAGCTAAAAAAAACATTAAGTAACTCTGCCTTTTCCTTATCTTCAGTGACTCTGCCCCCCCTTCCTCCTTTACCATTATTTAGGGAACCTACCTGCTCGGACCTTGGTTTTTTAGCATTTATATATTTAAAGAATTTTTGGTTCTGCCCAGTCTTCTTCCTACTTTCCTCACTAACCCCAGCCCCCACTAAATCCCCACTGTTCCCTCCTATATCCCACTCTCTATCTACACTATTTACCCCCTTATTAGTATGAGCCCCCCGCCCCCACCCTCCCACCAGATCCTAGTTTAAAAGCTCCTCCAGCCATCTAAACATTTTTACACCCAGAGCAGTCCCCATTAAGGTGCAGCCGGTCCCTACTGTAGAGCCTGTAACCGACAGAGAAGTCGGCCCAGTTCTCCATGAACCCAAACCCTTCCTTCCTGCACCAGCTTCTGAGCCAATTATTTAACTACCTAAGCTCCTGTTGTCTCTCTGGCGACTCTCGTGGCACTGGTAGTATTTCTGAAAACACTACCTTGGAGGTCCTGGACTTGAGCTTTTCTCCTAGTTCACTAAAATCATTTTTAAGTACCTTCCATCTCCCCCTGACTTTGTCATTGGGGATTGTATACATATTGTATACTAATGTAAACCAGAAAGGCAGAGGAAGGAGCCGACTCATAAAACCTTTGAACCAGGCCCACCAATATGCTTAAACAGCCCTGCTTCCTAATTCACTAACAATAACTTATCGTTATCTGAAATGTTACGGATACAATGCAGAAACCATAGTCTCAGGCTGTACATGCTAACATCACGACTACAGGAAAATCAGCAAGGACCATCAGGTACATGTAAGTAAAGATTTTTCTTTTGTTTTATCACATTCCCTTCCCTTTAGCATAACGCTTCCAAGTCCCAAAAAAAAAAAACTCAATAAATTATTAGAGATACAAGTCTCTTACTGTAATCTGTCTCAGCACAAAGGATGTAGAAGTAAAGGGCTGCAGTAATTCATGTCTACTCCTACTCTGCTCCATACTGAAATTAATAACACATGTAGAACGTTAATGAAGCTAATAAACAGCACTGGATGAGTGGAAGAACAGGCAAAGAAACTATATATACAGTGCATTCAGAAAGTCTTCAGACCCTTTCACTTTTTATACATTTTGTTACGTTGTGGCCTTGTGCTTAAATAAAAAAAATGTTTTTGAATTTTTTGATATTTTATATAATCATGTATGCACATGCACTTTGATTCATATATTTGATATGAAAACTTTCTTGTACACCTGTTATCTATATATAGCCTGTTGGGGGCATTTCTACTCAGCCCATGAAGAAATGATATAATATATTCCTCATTCAAATCTTTTTTTGAGATTTCACTCCACCAGTTCCCTTCCAAGTGTCCCTCTGTTGATGTACTTTGTGGACTTCCTTGTTTTTAACATCTATACATGTATTGTATATTTTTATGGTGATACTGAATAAAGATATATATTTTGTGCTATCTTGAGTCTAAGACTTATTTTCGGTGGGCAAGTGTGCATTGTGTGAATAGGGTTCATTAGTTTCTATGCGGCCCCTTTAGGTCCTTTTTCTAGGTTATTGATTTGTGCTGTGTTTTTCACAGATTCTTTGGACCATAATAATACTTCATTCTAGGATAGATATCCGAAGGAAGGATTCATCCTGGATGAATTAAGCACAGAATGTTTTCAACGTGGAGTCCACATCGTTCAGTGGTAATAGCCAGAAGGCATCTATGAAAAAAGCACTGAAGAATGCTCTACACCGACGTACCAGACTTTGGTGGAATAAAATTACTCTGCAGAATTATATTCAAAAGGAATTGATCCCAAGAGGCCTTTGGATTCAGGTATTTCCATCATTCCCGAATAATCAGGAGGAATTTTGAACCCAATGGGAGAAAGCTTGTGAGATGTGCTGTAAAGTGTTTATGGAGTTAATTATTACACACAATGGTAAAACCCTCAATGAAATCGAAGGGTAGATTGAGAAAGAACTTATGGAATTGAAAACAGTGTGTTCCAAGGAAGAAATGGCACTCCTAGATAAAGACATAAATGACTTGTCCCAAGAGTGCGGTGAACAATTATCAGCAAATAAGACAAAGAAATTTCAGCGGGATATGGCTGATAAGGAAAACAACAGTATGTACAAATGGAGATATAGTACGAAAAAGCCAAGGGAGAGGTCTGGGTCGGTCACCTCATCATCAACAAATACGAATAAATCGTTAAGTAGTAACAGCAACCACGAGGGTTATTCAATACGTCGGGGGAATAGATCCTTCTACCCAGAAACATGAAACCAAAAAAAGAAGAGAACTGACCTCGAGTCTGGAGAAGGACGGTCAGCTAACCTTAAGGTAATTCATTTATCATAAAGTAGGTTTTAACCGGCTCACCCTTCCAATAGACACGAAAGATTGGTGCTCTCTCTACCCTGGACTACACCCTGGTCCAGATGTAATTCATAAAAGAGGAAAAGTATGAAAATGTAGATGGCACTCAAATATCTGGGTCAAATTGAATAGTATCCAATTCTATATTAGAAATAAATTTAATATATTTAGTTGCAAAAATGATAACAAAACAATGTGGATCCACACATAACACCAAATAAAACAATAATAAGAACAATCTTAAAACCACTTAATCTGTGGGGTTATAACCATAGATATACGAAGTCCTCAAATCTCTATATAGTTCATATAATGTTTGGAGGTAGATTGTTTCAGAGATAAATAAATAAATAAATAATGAATTCATGTGCTGAAGGTCCGGTATTTTCTGAGTCTCATACAGTCCATGCATTCATATAGAGAATTGATTAGTAGTAATATTGATCCGATACTACCCCAAATTATAGTTAATTCTCAGAGGGTCTCCCTTGTAGCCTCTGAGGGAAATTGTGAGCGTAATACACCGCCCTAGGATAACACCTATTGTTCCAATCAGATATTAGTAAGTTCAATAGCATGTGTTCTTAAGGTGTAAGAATATATTACTGTTGCCGCTCCGGCTACTTTACCGATCTTCAATCCTGATAGTATCTTCGGCACTGTATGTGCCACCGTGCGGGCTCTACTACTTACAAGCTCCGACACGTATTCTCTCTGCGATGATCGCTCTCGGCGTTCCACGTGGCGTCTCAGTGGGAAGGGACAGTATAGTCCCGAAACGCGCCTGGGAAGGAGCCAGCGACATATTGGCATTTTATTGAAGTTTCAGGACGATCGTCACACTTCAATACCGGAGCGCTCAGCACCTTATCTACTCCACGTGGGACGCCACGTGGAACGCCGAGAGCGATCATCGCAGAGAGAATACGTGTCGGAGCTTGTAAGTTACCCTCAGAGGCTACAACGGAGACCCTCTCAGAATTGACTATAATTTGGGGTAGTATCGGATCAATATTACTACTAATCAATTCTCTATATGAATGCATGGACTGTATGAGACTCAGAAAATACCGGACCTTCAGCACATGAATTCATTATTTATTTATTTATTTATTTATCTCTGAAACAATCTACCTCCAAACATTATATGAACTATATAGAGATTTGAGGACTTCGTGTATCTATGGTTATAACCCCACAGATTAAGTGGTTTTAAGATTGTTCTTATTATTGTTTTATTTGGTGTTATGTGTGGATCCACATTGTTTTGTTATCATTTTTGCAACTAAATATATTAAATTTATTTCTAATATAGAATTGGATACTATTCAATTTGACCCAGATATTTGAGTGCCAATTAATTTATCAGACATTACTCTTACCTACAACCAGTACTAAACTTGATTATTTCACCATAGTGAAAGACTTGCACCTATTCGGAAGAAAATTGGCTTTTAAAAAGATTTTTAACAGAGGAATGGGAGAAAAAGATGTTTTGGATTCAACACAAGAACAACGGGCTGTAGAAATTTTAGAAAACTTACAAGAGGAACAACAACATCTATCTGATGGTAAGTATCCAGAATCTTTACTTCCTGGATCAAAAAAGGTTCCCCAATTATCACAGCACCCTGAAATTGATCTTTTTATTAAACTAGTGTCAGCAGAGATTACACGGGTACCAAAAAGTGTTAAAGATGATAATTTAAATTCAGACCAGAGGGAAGCGTTACAACAATTACAGAGGATAAAGAATGTGATTTTTAAGCCATCCAACAAGGGTGGGAATGTGGTAGTATGGCCGGTGAAAATGTATGAAAAGGAAGCATTTCGCCAATTGAGAGACCAAGTATGCTACAAGAGATTGACATTCAATCCTTTGTCAAAGTTTATGGAAGAACTTGTGAACATTCTAGCAGAAGCAAAAGAGGATGGTGTGCTAAATGATGAACAGATTGCTGACCTTATAGTAGACGAACTAACAATACCGGCCTTGTATCTACTCCCAAAAATACACAAAGATATGAACACTCCCCCAGTGAGGCCCATTGTTTCTGGGATGGGGAGTATGTTAGAACCATTGTGCCAACTTTTACCATCATATACACGAGACAGTCTTGATTTATTGGGAAAGATCAATGGCATACATGTTCAACCTGACATGTTATTGGTAACCTGCGATGTCGAGTCCCTATATATATCTATAAGACATGAGGACAGCATTATGGCAGTAACGAGATTTCTTCAGATGAGCGATTTGGACTCCAAGACCTGCGAATTTTTGGTAAGGACAATTAATTTTGCTTTAGCACACAATTTTTTTGTGTTCAAGGAGACATATTACCTACAAATACAGGGGACTGTCATGGGGGTGCCTTTGCGCCGTCCTATGCTAATCTCTTTCGAGGATTTTGGGAAAGAGATATTTTCATGGCATCCCCTGTTAAAAACATCGAGAAGGTCCAATTTTGGACACATTATATTGATGATGTCCTTTTTATCTGGCAGGGCACAGTTGATGATCTGAAGGAATTCATCACGAACCTAAAAGATAATTTATACAACATCAAACTTACTTATAAACATAGTACGACCAATATGGATTTTTTGGATATCGAACTAACAATTGATGGAGATGGATTAATTCAAAAAATTTGTATAGGAAGCCTAAGGCAACAAATACACTGTTGCATGCCACCTCCGCTCATCCACCATTTGATCAATAACATTCCAGTTGGACAGTTTTTGCGTATAAAACACATCTGCTCTAATCAGCTGAATTTTAGGGAACAAGCTGATTAATTATCTACTAGGTTTCTAAACAGAGGCTACAGCAGAAAAACAATCAAGAGAGCATATTCACGGGCGATACAAACTAACCAAGATGAGTTGTTACATGTGAAACAACAGACACGACAATCATAGGTAATAAGATGTATTACTACGTTCAACTCCAGATCTGAACAGATATATAGCATCACGAAGAAATACTGGCCGATTCTTCTTTCAGATAGAGGTCTAAGAAAGCACTTACCTGCACAGCCGGCAATTACTTATAGAAAATCAAAAAGTCTGAGAGATATGTTGGTCCGAAGTTATCATAGGGGCGAACAGCCCAGGAGTCTTGCTTAGGCAATATTATCTGCTGCCACGCCCCCCTCATGATGTGTTAGTAATAGAGGGTTGGGACGATTTTACCTAGAGCAATCCTAGTGCTGCATGTAGTCTCGCGAGAGTATGAGAGATTTTGCAACATCCAATGGAGTATATGTATATACCCCATGTGACCTGTTAGTTGGAAGGTCCTGCAACAATCCAGGAATATGTGAGGCAATTGACAAACAGGTGACTTAGTTTATGGTTAATTAACTTACCTATATAAATGACGGTCCTACCACTGTCCCTCACTTCCCCTGACGAAGCCATCTGGCGAAACGTGTTGGGTAAGTGAGGGACACAGGGATAGGACAATTTATGGTGGAGTGACCTTCCATATGCCGACTGATATTTACTTAGCTTGGTTGGTAACATGTTTGATTTATGTATGCAGTTAACGGAGATATGGTGACAAATATGTATGCTATTCATTGATTACTATTTCTATATATATCTTTGGTGTATAAAAAAATGTTTTAGAATTTTTTATATTTTATATAATCATGTATGCATTTTGATTCATATATTTGATATAAAAACTTTCTTGTACACCTGTTATCTATATATGGCCAGTTGGGGTGTTTTCTACTCAGCCCATGAAGAAAGGATATAATATATTCCTCATTCAAATCTTTTTTGGAGATTTCACTCCACCACTTCCCTTCCAAGTGTCCATCTGTTCATGTACTTTGTGGACTTCCTTGTTTTTAACATTCTATACATGTATTGTATATTTTTATGGTGTTAATGAATAAAGATATATATTTTGTGCTATCTTGAGTCTAAGACTTATTTTCGGTGGGCAAGTGCACATTGTGTGAATAGGGTTTATTTGATTCCATGCGGACCCTTTAGGTCCTTTTTCTAAGTTATTAAAATTTAAAAAAGTCAAGTTTTTCTCCATCTTTCTGCATACAATATGCAAAATAAAAACAAAAGGTTAGAAATATTTGCTAAAATATTGATAAGGATAAACTAAACTATTGGATTGAATATTCAATATTCAGATCTTTACTCGGGATTTATACATTTTTCATTCAGAATGCATGGGGACAAAATGGAACCATTTTGGCCCGGTTTTGAGATCCTCTGCTGGATCTCAAAACTGGAATGTCAAAACGCAAATGTGAAAGTAGCCTTATGTACTCCCAATATGATACTAATAAAAGGAAAAGTCTCATGCAGCTCTGTAGAAAGAAAAATACAAAAAGGTGTGGGTTGGGATGTGGCAATGCGAATACATTTTCTTTTCTATTTAAAAAAAAAAAAAAGGTTTTTATTGTGAAAAAGTAGTACAATATATAATAAAACGTGTATTTTTTATTACTATAATTGTACTGACACACAGACTGAAGTTATCATGTTATTTATGCTAAGAAAAATGAATGCAAAATGTATAATGTAAAAACTCAGTGGCAGTATTGCTTTCCCCCCACCCAGAAAGAGTTAATAAAAGTTAATCAGTAAGTTATGTGCAGCATTTTGGGGTAAATGGTGCAGTTAAAAATGACAACTTGAAATGCTAAAAACAAGCCCTCATACGGCTACTTCAATGGAAAAATAAAAAAGTTATAGCTCTTGGAATGTGATGAAAGAATGAAAAAAAAAATCATTTTGTTCATCAGACCAGAAAATATTTTTGTCTACAGTCAGTGTCTTGTTTCTCACCACTGTACATCTTTGGAGCTCAGCCGGTGTGACCATTGGGTTGTTGGTCACACATTTTATGTAGGCCCTTCTCCCACTGATTAGTTTGCTAGGGGGGCCAGCTGTAGGAAGAATCCTTGTTGTTCTAAAAGTCTTTCATTTAGAAATTATGAAGACCACGGTATTCTTGGGAACTTTTAGAGCAGCAGGATTTTTTTTGTCTCTGGGCTCTACGGGCAGTTCTTTCCTCCTCATAACTTGGTTTTTTCTCTGATATGAAGTCAGCTATGAGACATTATATACACAGGGATGTGTCTTTCCAAATCATCTCAAATCAACTGAATTTACCACAAAAACAAGGTGGTGAAACATCTCAAAGATCAAGATCAATAGTAATCCCCCAGACTTAAATTTCATAGCAAAGTGTCAAAGCAAAGGGTCTAAATGTCCATGCAATTTTTTTCCTTTTCCTCTTTTTAATAAATTTGCAAACATTTCTAGAATTTTATTTTCACTTTCTCATTATGGGGTGCTGAGTGCAGATTGATGTGGGGAAACTTAATTTTTATTTTAGCCCAAGGCTGCAACTTAACAAAATGTGAAAAAAAGGGAGTCTAAAGACTTTCCAAATGCACTCTACATACATTATATCCATTTTAAATACAGTACCTATATATGCAGCATACAGATAAATATGGTTAGCCAATATAGTAGTCTGTACTGTTATCAAGCTGCCACTCTAACTGGAAAAAAACTGTACTGATTCAGTTCTGTAATCTCTTGAGTTAACTGACATTGTTGCTTAAGACATTTTGTTTCATCAGTGTATGTCTGTGGGAAAGTATAAGACAGATGAAAGATAAGGAAAATTTCATTAGAAGACTTGAATTTGACCTTGACTAAGAGTAATGGCTCTAGTTTCAATTTAATTTCACAACGTTTTCTATGTCTCAGCTTGGAACCAGTACACAATGTACTATAGCTTCAGGAGTCATTATAAGTGGTCATTGACAACACAAGTTCATCCAACAGATAAGTTTCCATTCATCCCTAGAAAAGAATGAACCAGAGTAATGTTCAGATTTCAATATTTAATTATTATATTCAAAATGTAAGGTTTAAACCTGCAAATACTCCCAACAGCTTGTCGGGCATTTTCATAGGTATATATATTGATACCTGGTCATATTATATTCAAAATGCATGCTCATTGTCTTTAAGAAACAGTTTGAGCCAAAGTTTTGCTGTGTGGTAGAAACAGGCCAAGATGAAGTCATGCCAAGCTCAATCTGTGTAAAAATACAGAGAGTATTGTGTCTTAAGAGTTATTGCCACAAATGTGGTCTTATCTGTAAGGGAGTACACTGGATTCTCCAGACATGTCTTAGAGAACAAGGCCCATTCATACCATAATGGCCCATAGATCAATAGTGTCAATGAGACTCCAAGTTGTCTATCTTTAGTTGATACAAAATGTCTACATTTATCCTTATCTCTGATTTACGACGACGAGGGTCAAATGTATATGATGCAAAAATACCCTAGTTAAGTCTTTATGGTATGGTGTTAATAGCTTGCACAACAGTGCCATCCCGAGACGGATATCGTTACACCATCCTCCATAGTTGCATTATGGGTAAACATGATCTCATAGGATCTTATTACATATGTTTACACCCCCTTAATTGATTGGAGAATACTAATCCAGGGGGTGGTAATGTTAGATTACAAGGGAGATAATTACCCTAGATAGATGAGCCTCAGGAGAGGAGAAAGGAGAGAGGCAAGAAGGAAAAGCTAAGGAACAAAGGAGGAAGCATAGCATTCCAGGAGCCAACACCCAAGATGAAAGCGATGGTGATGGACCATCCAGCTTTCCTAGGAGCAGAAGTGAGATTCCTACTAGGACTTGGTAAGAAACACAAAGAATGATGTTTCATTTTATTAAGACTATTTAGATAATGTGGGTAAAATCATAGCATCTATGTTGGCGAACATATTAATTTATTTATCATCTCTTTATATGAGATGTAGTCTTAGATATAGAATAATTGTGAGGCTTCATTCTAACTGCAGAAGAATCAAGTTTCATAATTTATCAAAGTATTAAATGATTGCATACATATATGCATAGATATAGATATATTGATAGCAGCATTCTTCGCCAAGCTAGATGATAAATTCCCACTGGAAGATTTGTTCCAAGTTCTTCCAATGTCTGTTGTCTTAATAGTCTTACCAGGTTATACAGGTATGAAAGTAGTATTGACAGAAGTATTAAAAGTAGTCTAGGATTTGACTACTATCTTCTAAGTTATATACTTGAATGGATTTGCCAATTACTACATGTGAGGTGTATTTTAGTTTGGTTAGAGAGGGGTGGGGAATGTATTTATCATTCCATATAGATGTCTAGGATTAGACACGCCTCTGAACAGGAGTAATGTATATAATTTAACTTCTTGTTTTGATATCCTAACCAAATAGCTTTGTTATAATGTGACAAGCTGCTCCTACCCACATGTATTGTGAAGCTTCTGATGCCTGATATCAATGCCGCATATATTAATTGGCATATATCATTGTTTATTTACTTATGATAAGCTTGTAATGCTTTATATTAACGCCATATATATTCATTGGCATATATCATTGTGTTTATATACTTATTTATTTATAATCGTGTAACTAATAAACTTTGCATGTTTTTATAATATCTGCGTATTATTTAATGTCAAAACTACATCTTTAGCATTAATGTCATCTCTCATGAAAATAACTTATTATCTGAGGAAATAGTCGGCCTCAGATGTGAATTGTATCGACTGGGTTATCTACAATTCACCAGGTCATAATTTCAGGTAGTTATGAAAAAAATATTTTTATGACCATAATTAATAATTCTTAATTGAATTATTATAAACCCGACAAGCTATTATATAATAGCTATTAAAAAGACAATCATTCAGCCAACAGCTATCGGCTACGAATCATCCAGTAACATATGTACATGCAATGTCCATAAACGTACATATGTACAGCTGTGCAATAAAGCCGTTTAGTTATAGAAAGGCAGAGAATTTACTGATTTATATTTTTAATTCAAGTAACCCCCTTCCCCTTCACTTTCACCAACAGCACCTTAGATGGCTGTCTACTCCACCTAGCCCCCATCCATGGGCCCTGTCTGTAAGATTTCACTCACACCTAACTTATTGTTTGTTTGTTTGTTTTTGTTTTTTACATTTTTAAGTCTGTCTTTTGCTTTGTGTGTCTGCACCAAACGTATGACATCGCTCACCTTAATAATATATTTGTCATGAGTGCAATATGGTTTACACCTACAGTATATGTGTAAAAGTAGACCAGGGGGAGCCTGGCAGAGGTTGTAACTTTTTTGTGACAATTGCAATTGTCACCAATAATAGATGCAGTTTAAGACTAGTTTCACACTAGGGTTTGTAAGATCTATTAGGGAACAGACTGCCAGGTCTCTCTGGATCCGGCATTTGCCACAAACCGTCCAGTCCCAATAACTATAGCTGGGCCGTTAGAGTGAAACTAGCCTTAATCAAGTGTAAACACATTCACATGTCATAAACATTGAACACGGTGAAAAGTGCCGTCAAGTGGCGGAAGGAGGCAAATGTTGCAAAATTTACAGCAAAAAATGGCATGCGACATTTCATGCGACCAATATACACCAAAAAAGAACCATAAATGTAATAGTAAATGTCCCCTTGTACGTTTTTCATAAAAACACAAATTCAATTAAACACAATTGTACCGAAATTGAAATGCACTTGACACACACACACAAATACGGAGTGCATGTGATGCAGTATGTCAATTAAACCATCTGAAACCCCAGAAACGTGTCTTAACCTAAATTAAATTCACACGGGGGGAAAACTTCTCTTCTTTCTCTTTTTTAATGGGGGTGGCTAGCTAAAGGAGGAGCAGAAGGGGATGTCTTTGTGTCCTGTAATGCCCCGTTCTCTTACCTCCCTTCTATGGCATGTTCTCCAGTCTGGCTGCCTGATCAACCTAACCAAAATTTAATAACAAGTGCTCGAAAAATCATACACAAAATCCAAAATGGTATCAATAAAAACTGCAGACAGACGTAACAGTGCCATAGACGTAACTATAAAAAAAAAATTATAGGTGTCAGAATATGTCGATGGAAAGAAAAAAATACGTTTACAAGAGTTTTTTGTTTGTTTATTCAGTAATAAAACACAATTTGCGGATCCATAAACACTACGGAATAGATCTGTTTTACCACATACAAAACACAGTAAAAACAAAACCCATAAAACTGTGGAAAAATTGCATTTTTTTCCATTTGGAACCTTTTCCAGCTTCCCACTACATTGTATGGTATTAAATGGAGTTATTAGAATGTACAACTTGTTCCGGAAAAAACAAGACCTCGTACGGCTATGTGTTTGAAAAAATAAAAAGTTATGGCTTCGGAAATGCAGGGAGTAAAAAATGCAAAAATGGAAAATTGCAATGTCAGGAAGGGGTTAAACAGAGGGGTGAACCTACCCTAAATTGTAGTCCTAGCTAATTAAACAGGTGGGGATCAAATTATTTAGAATAATAATTTTAGTAACAACTATAAAGATCGAAAACAGTATTAAAACATTAAAAAACATGTTTGTCAAAGCCAAAATGTGTGCACAATGATGTAACAAATCAATAAAATGTCACATGAAATATATCAATTATTATATAAAGGATATCCCACCATGCAGTGCATACAGCAAATCACATAAAGACCAATTTCACTTTAAAAACTTGCATGCTGTATCACACATGCCACGTTTTCATTTCATATGAGATTTGTGTGTGTATGTATCATATATATATATATATATTTACACACACACAATTTGCACAACAGTGAATAGTAGCCTTTGATTAAAAAAAAATATGTTCATTAACTGCGGGTTCTCTGCCACATCTTCACTCTCATGCAGTCTCTTCTGTCTTCAGTCTATCCGAGAAACAATCTACAGCAAACAAAAGAAAAGATGACACCAATATTCAAAAGATGTTTGAAGTCTAGCTTCAATCAGTTCCTCTAACTATGTCGCATTCAATTTCCATCTAACTAATCACTTATTTAGACTGTTACCAGAGGGACTCAATTCAAGATATTTTCCCTCCATATCTACATACTGTACATAACGCATATTCATTTTCATTTACATACAAGAATTTAATCCTGGCAATAATCCAAACTAGCAAAATACGATCGGGATCTTTATGGATTTGAACAGAATTGAAAGTGTTTCCATTGCCATAAAAAGCTTTTTTTCATTCTCCCTCTCTCTCTCCAAAAATTAGGCCTCATGTACAAGACTGTGGGCCAGATTTATCATTACACTTACATCTTACTCCACTTTTACATCTGCCCAAAGTCACTTTTGGATAGTCAGATTTATTAATGGTCCTTTAATACTGTGATAAATGTGGATTGACGGTAGCAGTTTATCCTTCAGTAAGCGGCTTTACAAAAGTCGCACGTCTTTACAAAAAAGTCGCATGTTCTATTAAAAAGTCGCATAAGATAAGCATGGTCCCCCCTGGAGTGAAATTGCGAATTTTTTTGCGACTTTTTTGCGACTTTTTTGCAACTTTTTAAATGGTTGCAATAGTAAATCTGTCTAGAGATTCATTTACATAAGACAACACGCCCACTTTCACAAAACTGGAAAGCTTAATGCAGAGCTTGAAAACGTCGCAAAAAATGCGCAATTTTACCGATTGCGCATTTTTTTGCGACTTTTTCACTCCATTTAAGTGACTTTAGCTAATGATAAATCTGGCCCTGTGTTCGTATTATGGTCCAAAAATCACAGATCCACAAAATACAGACACCTTTTTCTCAATCCTTTACTAGACATGACTATTCTTGTCTGCAATACAGAGAAGAATAGGACATTTTCTATAATTTGCGGAACGGACACACAGATGCAGACAGCACATGGATGATAACTATTTGCATATCGGACACAGATGCAAAAAGCAGTCATGTGCATGAGGCCTTATGCAAAAACACACAATGCAACAGCACTCTGCAAAGACAAGTAACAAAGTAAATACAATAGTGTCATACTCACTATAAAAAAATATTAGTGCTGATGCTATGCTCATTATATAAATGAGCAAATTGGCAAATACATTTTGTACACAATTATTTGTGCCTGTCTGCCCCGAAAAGGCAATCTCAGAAACCTACGCCTAATACTACCTGTTTTGGTGCCATTATGGCCTTCAATAAATACTTTATATTTGAACTAAAAAGATCAACTTGCCGGGGCGGACAGGCACAAATAATTTCGTACAAAATGTATTTGCCAAGAATCTTACATTTATATAATGATCAAACCATTACCACTAGTATATGTGCTGTTGCATTGTTTGTTTTTGCTTTTGTGCTTTCAGCCATGGTGATGTGTACCTATGCAGTGGGATGTGCTGACTAACACCCTTTTTTTCTTTGCATGAGGCCTTATCAAGAATTAATTTACATCAGATTCTGATTCTATAAAATCCAAATCTCTGGACAAATTTGGGACAAATTTTTATTTAATAGAATCAACTCGCTCATCTCTAATCAAAAATCTTTAACTGTATTATAAATAAATATTATAAACAACATGTGACATATAGTATAAATTAGGAAATACAATTTACACAATACTAGCTTTAGGGCTCATGCACACGACAGTGAAAAATGGCCGTGTGACGGCCGTCTAAGTAACGGCCGTCACACGGCCATTTTTACCACCAATGTAAGTCTATGGAGTTATTCACATGGCCGTTCTTTTAACGGCCAGTGAATAGCGTCCGTCCAAAAATAGGACATGTCCTATTTCTGGCCGTTTTCACGGCCGTGCGGACCCATTGAAATCAATGGGACCGTTTTTAACGGCCGATTGACAGGAAGGCACCCGTCTCACGGCCGTTAAAAAACGTGTAGACAGCCCATGAATGGTGGCCCCATATCGGCTGCAAACCGCAGGTCAATTCAGACCTGCGGTTTGCAGCGATTCCTGACTTGTCTGATCCCCGCAGTCTGTGACCACGGGGATCAGACAGTTAAATGTCAATTTTTTTAAACCTTTTTGACCCCCTTTCCCCTCCCCTGCAGCCCTCTTGCTGATTTGGTTGGGGGGCTGTGCAGGGGGGGGTTGCGGCAGCGCTATTTTTGTGGCGGGAGGCGGGCGGCAGGCGCGGGAGGCGATCCCCCGCCCGCCACCTTTAAAAAGAATTCCCTGGTGTCTAGTGGCTATAGCAGGGGGTCAGCACATTGCTGACCCCCTGCTATAAACTGCTGACATCTGTGCTGCAGATGTCAGTAGTTTAACCTCTTCCATACCGCGGCCCGTACGGACCGCGGTATGGAAGGGGTTAACAGGGAGGTAGCTCTCTCCCTCTCCCATCGGGGGGCTGCCGTGCCTATGCAGCCCCCCGACAGGATGGGGTCACAGAGGGAGGGAGCTCCCTCCCCATCACCCGCTGCTCCCTTCTGGCAGCGGGTGATGGTCACCATGGAGACAGGACGCTTACTGAAGCGCCCTGCTCTCTCCATGGTGCTGAAAGCCTGAATAGATCTGCTATAGGCAGGTCTATTCAGGCTTTCTAAAGTAAAAAAAAATACAGTAAGTACACTATATAGTGTACTTACTGTATTTTATAGACCCAAGTGGGTCTAGGTAAAAAAAAATGTAAAAAAGTGAAAAAAGTGAAAATAAAAGAAAACACATATCACTGAATAAAAATGAAAAACATAAAATACTGTACACATATTAGGTATCGCCATGTCCGTAAAAACCTGCTCTATAAAAATATCACATGACCGAACCCCTTAGGTGAACCCCATTTAAAAAAAAAAAATGGTGTAAAGAAGCCATTTTTGGCCCCTTACGTCACAAAAAGTATATTACAAATCGATCAAAAAGGCGTATGCCTCCTAAAAAAGTACCAATCAAACCACCATCGCATCCCGCAAAAAATGAGCCCCTACCTAAAACAATTGACCAAAAAATAAAAAAAACTATGGCTCTTAGACTAAAACATGATTTTTTTTGTTTCAAAAATGCTTTTTAGTGTTAAATGTAAAAAAAGAACTAAAAAGTAGACATATTAGGTATCTCCACGTCCGTAAGAATCTGCGCTATAAAAATATCACATGACCCAACCCCTCAAGTGTACACTGTAAAAAAAATTAAATAAAAACTAGCCAAAAAAAGCCATTTTTTTGTAACCTTACATCACAAAACGTGTAATAGCAAGCGATCAAAATGTCATATGACCCCCCAAAACGTGCCAATCAAACCGTTACCTCATCCCGCAAAAATTATACCCAACCTGAGACAATCGCTTAAAAACTGAAAAAAATATGGCTCTCAGACTATTGAGACACTAAAACATTTTTTTTTTTTGTTTCAAAAAGGATATTATTGTGTAAAACCTAAATAAATAAAAAAGTATACATATTAGGTATCGCCGCGTCCGTAATGACCTGCTCTATTAAAATATAGCACGACCTAACCCCTCAGGTCAACGCCATAAACATAAAAAATAAAAACATTGTCAAAAAAGCCATTTTTTGTCACCTTACATCACAAAAAGTGTAATAGCAGGCGATCAAAAAGTCATATGCACCCCAAAATAATACAAATCAAACCGCCATCTCATCCTGCAAAAAATGAGCCCCTACATAAGACAGTCGCCCGAAAAAAAAAAAATGTCAAAAAAATGTGTCAAACTGAAACAAAACCCCCCAAAAAGTAGTCATATTTGGTATTGTCGCATCCGTAACAACCTGCTCTATAGAAATAGCATACTATCTAACCTGTCAGTTCAACGATGTAAATAACAAAAAATAAAAACGGTCCCAAAACAGCTATTTTTTAGCAAATTTTCCATTTTAATCAATTTTTCCAGTAACAAAGCAAGGGTTAACAGCCAAACAAAACTCAATATGGGTTGCCCTGATTCTCTAGTTTGTAGAAACACCCCATATGTGGTTGTAAACTGCTGTATGGCCAAACGGCAGGGCGTAGAAGGAAGGGAATGCCAAAAACTCCAAAGTAGAAACTCCAAAAAAGTGACCCCATTTTGGAAACTACGGGATACGGTGGCAGTTTTGTTTGTATGGTTTAAGGGTAAATATGATTTTTGGTTGCTCTATATTACGCTTTTTCTGAGGAAAGGTAACAAAAAATAGAAATTCGGAAATTTAATCTCCATTTGCCAATAACTCTTGTGGAACACCTAAAGGGTTAACAAAGTTTGTAAAACCGATTTTGAATACCTTGAGGTGTGTAGTTTCTTAGATGGAGTCACTTTTTTGGAGTTTCTACTCTAGGGGTGCATCGGGGGGGCTTCAAATGGGACATGGTGTCAAAAAACCAGTCCAGCAAAATACGCCTTCCAAAAACCATATGGCGTTCCTTTCCTTCTGCGCTCTGCCGTTTGGCCGTACAGCAGTTTACAACCACATATGGGGCGTTTCTGAAAACTACAGAATCGGGGCAATAAATATTGAGTTTTGTTTTACTGTTAACCCTTGCTTTGTTACTGGAAAAAATGGATTAAAATGGAAAATTCACCCCATAACAGTGTCACCCACAGATCCCCTCCATAACAGTGTCACCCACAGATCCCCTCCATAACAGTGTCGCCCACAGATCCCCTCCATAACAGTGTCGCCCACAGATCCCCTCCATAACAGTGTCGCCCACAGATCCCCTCCATAACAGTGTCGCCCACAGATCCCCCATGACACTGTCGCCCACAGATCATGGCAGTCAGAAGGATGGGTCTAGAAATAACTGCCAATCAAATTAATCCATGTTTCATGTCCGTTTTTCACGGACATGAAAAACTGATGCAAAACGGATGCAAAATGTACATTAAAAACGGACACATGGCCAGAAAATGGATGCACACACTGATGCAAAATGGCCATGAAAAACTGAAAGTGTGTCCGTTTTTAACGGCCGTTTTTTTTCACTGTTGTGTGCATGTAGCCTTAGTCTATCTCACTGGTGTATCTCCCAGTACAAGGATTAATGGGAACATTTATCAAATCAGATACAGGTATGTCAGTTTTTTGACTTAAAAAAAATCACACGTCATGGCAATTTTTGGCGATATTTGGTGATCCTCACCACTTTTTAAAGTGATCTATCTTTAACAGCTAAAAGTGAGATTAGACCTGGATTATGGCTCATTTATTATGTGCAACTTCTTCAAAAGTTTTGAAAAGGTCACGACCTACATCAGGCAGCCGCCTGGTGTATTTTACACATAATGGTGTAAACCACATTGCGCTCATGCCAGATATATTATTTTTAAAAATTCACAGAAAATGATGCACTAATGCAATAGATGCAAACATTAAATACGCACTAAGCCCTCACTCTCCTATGATAAAATCTGAGACTCTCAGCCAATATATTTTGATCAAAACACATTAATAATATATCTGAAATCACAGAAAAGATACAAAACATCCTGAATGATATGATAACTGAATATGCGGATGTACATGGCAACATTTATAAAAGAAAAATCACTGGAAACAGATGCAAACATTATATAAGGACTAAGCCCTCACTCTCCTATGATAAAATCTGAGACTCTCAGCCAATATATTTTGATCAAAACACACCTGTGCCCGCCTATTAGCAACCTTGATTGGGTGGTACATATAGCTGTGCGTGCTTCTCCTTTCATTGGTTGCTTGGTGCACACAGAGGTAATTAGGAGCAGCACAATATATGTGCAGGGTCTGCTCTCCTGAATGCAGATGCCCAACGGCATAGGTAGGTTTAGAGTAGGACGTGCCTGACTGAGACCACCTTGGCACGGGTAGGCGGGCACAGATGTGTTTTGATCAAAATATATTGGCTGAGAGTCTCAGATTTTATCATAGGAGAGTGAGGGCTTAGTGCGTATTTAATGTTCGCATCTATTGCATTAGTGCATAATTTTCTGTGATTTTTAGAAAATAATATATCTGGCATGAGTGCAATGTGGTTTACACCATTATGTGTAAAATACACCAGGCGGCTGCCTGATGTAGGTCGTGACTTTTTCACAACTTTTGCAAAAGTTGCACATAATAAATGAGCCATAATCCAGGTCTAATCTCACTTTTAACTGGAAAACATAGATCACTTTAAAAAGTGGTGAGGATCACCAAATATCGCCAAAAATTGACCAAATGTTGCAGAAAATGTTGCAGTTGCCATGACGTGTGATTTTTTTTAAGCCAAAAAACTGACATACCTGTATCTGATTTGATAAATGTTCCCATTAATGATTGTACTGGGAGATACACCAGTGAGATAGACTAAAGCTAGTATTGTGTAAATTGTATTTCCTAATTTATACTGTGTGTCACATGTTATTTATAATATATTTTTATAATACAGTTGAAGATTTTTGATTAGAGGTGAGCAAATTGATTCTATTAAATAAAAATTCATCCCAAATTTGTCCAGAGATTTGGATTTAATAGAATCTGAATCTGATGTGAATTAATTCTTGATAAGGCCTCATGCAAAGAAAAAAAGGGTAGAGTAGGAGCAGCAGCACATAGGGATATACTGGCCTTGTGTGTGGTGGTGCACGCATCCGTCCAAGCAGGCATCCAGGGGTTAAAGAAACTGCAGCACTCTCTTGTCTCTTTGTATCTTTTATTCCATCAAATTCATGCAACGTTTCAACCAGAGCGTTTTTTTTCAAGCAACTGACTGATAGCTCATTACCAGGCTTAAATACCCTCCATGTAGGAGGGGCTACCACACATGTCATGACAAATCGCAATAATACAAAATGATACAGAGTAAAGCATCCTTACAAATCAACAAATCAGCACTTACATTAGATCACCTGGTGGATTGCTGGTGGGACGTGGGGGCATGATATCCCAAAGTGTCACGCCAGTAAGTCAGCGTCTCCCTACCACCTGTGCGCATCCGAGTAAGTGCACTTTCGTGCGTGCGCAAAAAGCTGTAGTATATCGGTGTCTTGTGATTCAACACCGCGTGCACCACTACACACAAGGCCAGTATATCCCTATGAGCTGCTACTCTACCATTTTGTTGACCACAGTCTGGTAGCTTGCACAGGGTATCACAACGGACGTTTGTTGAAGTGACCTTAGTGGGAGTCCACAATGGATTCATCAAATAAATCCATTTACTCGGATGAAGAAGTTACAAGGATTCTGGAAGGTGCAGAGGGAGATGGATTATTCCTGAGCAGACCAACAAAGGATTTGATTAGAAAGAAGTGGGAGAATGAGATGAAGCAATACATTAATTATGAACTGCATATATTCACTGAGAGAATACTATAAAGCAGGGAGAATACTGCGGGCCTTAGGTTGCATCTGAGACCTATTCTATTACCTAAAAATAGTGAATTCTGTATGAATTTTGCGCAGATCTCAAACAGATACTCAGTGGACTTGATGTTACTTAACATGGAATATCTCCAAAAAGAACTGTTGGAGCGTAAAAAAAACTATAGAAGGATTAGAATCTCAACTCAAAACCCTCATGACGACTCAAGAATACAGTGAAATAAAGGAATAAACAGAGAAAGACCTACAGGGATACAGACTGGATATAGAGAATTCTAAAAGACAGAAATGGTTCCGTGACCAGAACGACTACTTAAAAGGTGACATCTATGGACCCTACCAAAATGAAAGAGAACAGAGTAGAAGACAACAAAGACGGGGGAAACCACCAAAGCAGAGGAACAGGGGCTTCCACAATACGGAGTCGGAGACGTCAGGTGAAACCAGTGGAGAGGGGAATTTTTACGGAATAAGGAAAATACAGGAAAGGAAAGACCCACCAGGAGAGGGGGACGAAGGCACCACATGAAACGGAGAAGACAACACACGGACTTGAAAACACGCCTGAATCATCAGGAGAAATAGAATCAACGGATTTGGCAATGGAGAAGAAAAATCTAGAGGTAAATATTTCATCCCTACTGAACTCTCTATTTTAGAAAAGGGACTCTCTTTCTGTCCAACCACTGATACTGACTGGTTTGATTGTGAAATAGACTTTCAAAAATTCTTTAGGCATATCAAGTTACGGGTGTTTTTTGAGAATAGTGATAACTCCGATTCACCGGTAACGAATCCATCTAGATCTCCTAATATGATCAGATTGAAAGATATGGGCCTATACTTACACAGTGAGTTCCAACCCCCAGTATTTAATCACGCAGTAGACACATACATAGACCTGGTAAGGAAAGGGATTGAACACATTTAACAACAGAACAAACAACAGGAGGTCGGTAACAACATGACACAGGAGGAACGCAAAATACTACGCAGTCTATGTACAAAAAGAGAGATTACTATTAAAAAGGCTGATAAGGGTGGAGCCACAGTAATAATGGACACCGATAAGTATAAGGCAAAAATCTCCCGACAGCTGGGAGACACTGATGTGTATTGTAGAGTTGACCCTGACCCTAAATTTGCGATAATGAGGAAGTTCAAACTGTTAGTTGACGATGCCTATGCTGCTGACTTAATTGACGAAAAACTACATGAATATCTGCTGACTGAACACCCATATTATATACTCTACCGAAAATTTATAAGGACCTCACGGACACCCCCTGGGCGACCAATAGTGTCTGGGATAGGTTCTGTTTTTTCTTCACCAGCGACCTTCCTTGACAAATTTCTCAGGAACTATGCAACATCTGCTAAATCATTTGTCCAGGACATGACGGACTTTTTACAGAGGCTACTTCAGATTGAATACAGTGAAGAAGATTACCTGGTCTCATTTGACATGGTAAGCTTGTATACAAGCATAGACCACACTAAGGGCCTAGAGGCTGTTGAGTGGGCCCTGACCAAGGATGGAGTAGAGGACGAAAAATCACACTTTATACTATCATTGTTGGAGATAGTCCTGACCTGTAATTATTTTCTATATGAAGACTCCTACTGCATTCAAAAGCGCGGGACCGCCATGGGGTTAAATGTAGCCCTGACATATGCAAACGTTTTCATGAGCAGATTTGAAGAACTGACTATATACCCATCCAGTCATTATATACAAGCGGTTGGCTGGATGAGGTATATAGATGACATTTTTTTCCTGTGGAAGGGTACATTAGAAGAATTGATGGACTTCCAGAAGTACATCAACTCTATCCATGAGCAACTACAGTTAACCCTAGTATTTTCACAGACACAGTTACAATTTCTGGACACTACAATCTACAGTGCTGGAGGCCGATTAAAGACGGACCTGTTTGTTAAACCCACAGATCGGAATAACATGCTTTTGTTTCAGAGTGACTATCCTGACTTCATGAAGGAATCATTACCTTACAGCCAACTCTTGAGGGTGAAACATATTATCTCAGATGATGACACATTTGAACACCGCTTAGACAAAATGTGTCATAAGTTCTATGAGAGAGGCAGGGCTGGTGCAAGGCTTTTTGCCGCCCTAGGCAAGATAAAAATTGCCGCCGCTACAGTACGGTAATACACTGGTATGATCTATACTATTGTATTACAGTACTGTAGCGGCGGCACGAAGCACACGGCATCATAGCAACCAATGACGCTGTGGGCTCCTGCTCTCTGTAGGATTCCAGGCCGGGATACCACAGACCGCTCACGGCCATGTGCATCTGCGGCCTAACCGTCAGAATGCCCTGACAGCAACAGATTATAAGAGAATGCTGAGGATTGTAGTATCACATGGATATAGCCTGCCCAGTGGCCCCAAATGGCCAGAATGACCTCATATAAGATCTGTGACTGCTCCATCTACCATGTGCTCCTATATCCCTGTGATACTACAATCCTCAGCATTCTCTTATAATCTGTTTCTGAGCCTGTCAGGGCATGTTGAGGCTTATTATAGCTTTGCAACTCTTTAGGTCCTGGCTAGGCACTAGGCAGCTAGGCATAGCTAGGCTATATATGCCTACAAGTTATATGATCTGATCTGTATAATGACTCTCTCTCTCCCACTACAAGTTGAACAACACTACCGTTCTTTCACTAACCAGCTGTCCTTGTGACTGTCTTGTCCAGTTGTTGTAGTTGTCCTGAGTTGCTCCTGGGCGCGGGCGGCGGGCGCCCAGTGAGATGATCCCTTCGCCTCTCCTACTCTCTAGTTCTTCTGGCGGCTAGCTGCCCCTGCTGACTGCCTGAGCCTGCCTGCTCTTCCAGTTCCAGGTTCCCGCCGCTGCCTGTGTGCAGACAGTCACGCCCCCGGCCCCAGCCCATCATGTGACCGTCCCGTCCGCCCGGGTCTGACTCCGGCTGTGCCTGTGTTGCTGGGGCAGAGCAGCCGCTGGGCAGGATTCTTCTAGCGCTCAGGCGGCACTTCTAAGTTAAATTTCCTACAGGTTTTTTTTTTTACATCGAATCACAGCGCCCCGTGCTAAATTGCGCCCTAGGCGGTTGCCTAGGTCGCCTTACAGGTGGTGCCGGCCCTGGAGAGAGGGTATCCCAGAAGCATGGTAAATAGACATAAAGAAAGGGTGAAAAAATGTCAGAAAAAAGAGCTATGAGGCCCAAAACGTGTAACAGACAAGAAAAAGAGGATACCGTTCGTCTCTACACACACCACCCAGAGTAGACGCACAAGTTCTCAAGTCTAACTGGCACGTTTTAAAAGAAACGTTCCCGGGAATAGCAGAATTTCAATCAGCACCACTTTTGTCCTACAGGAGATCACGGAATCTGGGGGACAGATTAATAAGGGCTGACACAAAATGTCATGAGGAATTTAGGATTAAAAAGAAAGGCTGTTACCCATGTTTGGGCTGCTGTAACTGTAATGGTATGCTTAAGGGGGATGGTTTCACTCACCCTAGAACTGGGAAAAGATACCCCCTACTATACATGTAAGTCGGATTACGTAATATATATTTTGCAGTGCCCGTGTGGGCTACTCTATGTGGGCGAAAACAACACAGGAGATGAGAAATAGACCAAACCAGCACTGTTACCTAATACGTAAATTGCTCTCAGGAGACAAGAATGAGGATCCACAAAAAACGTAGTCACCGGTACCAGAACATTTTTTGAAAGTTAAGCATAATTTTGCACAACTTCGTTTCCGTATAATAGACGGTATACCACCCCCAGGAATATTGTATTTTGTCATACCGAGTACTACACAATGTCCTTTAAAGTCCTTTAAAGTACTAAGATATGTCTTTATTTTTACAGATTGGACCCCGAGTGGACATCTGGTGGGCAGGGTCACAGTGACGCAATTCTTCCTCACAATCGACTGGTTGGACTTTGGTAGCTATAACATGACCATATAATTGGACTATAAATAATAATAAGCTGATTGCTATTAGAACTATTACTAACTGAGTTATCAAGTTTCCTGCCTTCACACAACATAGGTATCAACAAGTTTGTACACACTAATTGCCCGTGACTAATTATTTTTATTGTGCAATTTCACTACAGCTAGGTTTTCGGGCTGGTGTGATTGGTAACCCCTCGAGGGAGTGGGGGACCCAAGGATGGGTCACCCCACACCCAACACTCCCCCTTGCCTCCCCTTTTTTTTGGAAGATGTCAGATGTACATGGAAAATTGCTTCCTCCTACCGGAGGGATGGAGGAGACATTTAACATACGCAATGGCGGCCGCGTGGCTCAACGGGGGGTGCCCTTGTCCTATTGTAGCCTTTAGCGTTGAATGGCTTTGGACTGGAAGGTAGTCCCACATTTCGTAGTGTGGTTCTGCCTCTGTCCGTATACATGTTGGACAGTCTACCTCTTTGCTTTAGTGAAACGCACATACACAATCACAGGAGTTTTCTCCATTTAACTAGTGGGACTGTCGACAACGGATTCATTAGTGTGAAATTTAAAGTACTACTTTCTTGACGTTTACCTCTGTTATTTGACAAGTTAAGTTGTGTGCAGAGACAGATGATTGTTTATTTCATAACACCCTTAATAATATAATATATACTTAAACACCAAATTGCTTCCTATTTATAGTCCTCTTTATGACATAGTCAATAGGACCATGGATTAACAACAAGCGGGTGAGCCTGCGCAAGCTTTGTCCCGGCACGCCTGCGCACTATTAACGCACTATGAACCTAGACACGCCGATATACTGAAGCGTTTGGCGTGCACTTGAAGATACGCATGCGTGAATTCTTACCCGGCACGCCTGCACAATTTGAACCACGAAGACACCGATATACTACAGCTTTTTGCGCACGCACGAAAGTGCACTGATTGACGCGCATGCGCACAGGTGGTAGGGAGACGCTGACTTACTGGCGTGACACTTTGGGATTACATGACCCTACGTCCCACCAGCAATCCACCGGGTGATCTAATGTAAGTGCTGATATGTTGATTTGTAAGGATGCTTTACTCTGTATCATTTTGCATTATTGCGATTTGTCATGACATGTGTGGTAGCCCCTCCTACAAGGAGGATATTTAAGCCTGGTAATGAGCTATTGTCAGTTGCTTGAAAAAGACCGCATGAATTTGATGAAATAAAAGATACAAAGAGACAAGAGAGTGCTGCGGTTTCTTTAACCTGGATGCCTCCAAGAAGAAAAAGGGTGTTAGTCGCCTACCCGTGCCAAGGTCGTCTCAGTCAGGCAGGTCCTACTCTAAACCTACCTATGCCGTTGGGCATCTGCATTCAGGAGAGCAGACCCTGCACATATATTGTGCTGCTCCTAATTACCTCTGTGTGCACCAAGCAACCAATGAGAGGAGAAGCACGCACAGCTATATGTACCACACAATCAAGGTTGCTGGTAGGCGGGCACAGGTGTGTTTTGATCAAAAGATATTGGCCGAGAGCCTCAGATTTGATCACATCACTTTATCACTTTTATAAATGTTGCCATGTGCATCCGCATATTCAGTTATCATATTATTCAGGATGTATTGTATCATTTTCTGTGATTTCAGATATATTATTAAGGTGCATCATTTCAGAAAATTTGCACAGGACCACAAAGCACAGACTTAAAACTTACACAAAAACAATCTTAAATGATATTTTTCCCCTTAAATGTTTTCGGCTGCAATGGCCTTCAACAGATACTGGAATACATAATAAAGTGGTATCAGTGCATGTATATAAACATCAAACAAAATATGTCAATAGGTAAACTATAATAACAAGAGTAAGATCTGGAGTATAGCTTAGTCTACAATTCAAGTTCATGATTACAATCAAAGATAATTACAGTCCATGGTAGCCACCATAAGGGTAATTAGGTTACTTGTTGATCATCAGAAAATGGCAACATAATGGAACTTTATGTGCAGTGAGCCCCTGTGGGAGCAGGTGAAGAGGATGGGAGTGGTAGTGGCCCTGATGTAGTGTAGTTGTGTCATGGTTTCCTACCTCAGGCCATCGCTCCCTGAAGTTCGATGCAGGGAAAGAGATAATTATGAAAGGAACTAGGCAGAGATGGTTGAACAAATAACATTTTCTTTTACTGAGTGCAAAAACGGATAGCAGCACTGAGCTGTGTATTTTTGCAGCTCCTACAGAGTGACCATGGCCCTCTTGGCTGCTTCTCTAATTAGTGCTCTCCTTGCCTGGGCTGTCAGTTTGGGTGGACAGCAATGTCTTGGTAGGTTTGCAGTTGTGCCATACTCCTTGCATTTTCGGGTGGTGAATTCAATAGAGCTCCGTGAGATGTTCAGCACTTGGGATATTATTTTTTATAAGCTAACCCTGCTTTACACTTCACAACTTTATCCCTGACCTGTCTGGTGTGTTCCTTGGTTTTCATGATGCTGTTTGATCACACATTTTCTCTAACAAACCTCTGAGGCCTTCACAGAACAGCTGTAGTTAAACTGAGAATAAATTACACACAGGTGGACTCTATTTACTAATTAGGTGACTTCTGAAGGCAATTGGTCACACTGGATTTTATTGAGGGGTGTCAGAGTGCAGGTGGCTGAATACAAATGCATGTCACACTTTTCAGATTTTTATTTATTAAAAACTTTGAAAACCACATATCATTTTCTTTTCCCCTCACACATACTTGGTACTTTGTGTTGGTCTATGACATAAACTCCCAATAAACTAAATTTAAGTTTGTGGAAAAGTTCCAGAAGGGTTATGAATACATTTTCAAGGCACTGCAAAACCATGGGAGATCCAAGCATTGCGCCCATAATGCATAACCTTAATATCACTGTAGATAATAATGTCAACTCGTCATAACTATAGATGATAATACATAGTAGGTATAAAAATATATAGGCACACAGTGCCTCATGCTGATGATAAATAAGGTGCACGGCTAGACACTTTTGTCCAACTTTATACCAACTATTGATTGGCTTAGTTTGGAAAATAAATTTATAGCAGAATTGCAGCACAATTTATGTGCAAAATGTTACATCTTAGGCGACATCCCAGGCCACAATTAGCCACACCTTCTTGTCAGGCTAGGTGCCGAGGATTTTCTCAAATCTAAGTACACCAAGTTGTGCCAAACACCTGCCAAATTTTAGCACACTTTATGACAAACCCTAGGTGCACTCACATTTGTAAATCTAGATCAATGGATGTATGGAGTGGACTCTCAAGTGCCAGGAATACACTTCCATTAATGTGAACCAGGGCACATTTTGGTTTTAGAGCATGGTCATTCCTATTCTCTAGTAAAAAAAGGGAGTTTAACCCCAAAACACATCATAGTGTCACCATCATGTCCACGGTTTTTAGATATTATTAGAATAAGAACATTTTAAGTCCCCTTATAAGCACTTTATGAGTAGACAGGAGCAATAGCAGTCAGCATCAGGTGTTAAGCCACCGACAAGTGTGTGGGAAACGTCTCTGTACCCTGAATCCCCAAATTATCTAGATGTACATGAATAATAAATATACAGATGGTGAGTAAAGTACTGAAAGCACTGTGCCGCCTCTATATGATATTTTACATTTGAACTTATGTACATGTGCGCTGCCACTTCATTCAACTCTATGGGACTGTCGTACATAGCCAAGTCAACAAAATATTTATTAGATAATTGTGTAAGTATACATTTTACAATGAATAAGCTTTATTTGTCAAAATCGTTATTTTTTTATTAATACACTTGATATGGTGCAGTTTAAACAAACATTTTAAGGCTGGATTCTCACACTATGGGGTAGATTTACTACATTCTATAGAAGTAGGGTTGCAACCTGGCTAGTAAACCACTGGCCTACCTGGTATTACCAGCAGGAGGTAAATTACGGTATTTTCTGGTAATTTTCAGTAGCCAAAGAGCCATCTCCTTGCCACTTAAGACTCTCTCTCAGGCTGTTTAGCAGCTAGAGATCTGAGCTAGGCCTTGTGTCAGAGCTAGCTTATAGAAACCAAGTCAGGAGTGAGACCTGCAATAAGCATCAGAAATAGGTGGCAAGAAAATACAATACAGACCTGGGACCTGGAGGGAACACCAACTCGAAGCTCATTTCACCTCGCTTACTCTTGGGGGCGTATGCCACCTATTTCTGATGCTTATTATGGCTGTTCTCAGCTCATATCCAACACCAATCATCTTGAGCCCTATTTAGGGACATTTCTGCATTAGTAGATATTTTTGATGTTGGATATGGAGATAAATTTTGTTTTGGCTCATTAGACTTTGAGACAGGTTTAGGGTGACTAAATGTATGTGTGATACTAATATTGACAATCTTGGTCAACTAGCATATTTATAATACTGTATACCTGGTTCTAATTTATAAATATTTGACCCGGTCGACGGCAGGGGGAATAATTTTTGTCACAGCACCTTATGTATTGCTGCTAATTTTTTATTATGTTATGTATCATGGCTTATATGTAATTCTATCAATAAATTATGAATTTCTACCAATTAAATCATGTCTTTATATTATATGTGTGTGTTTAAATATTTGGTAAATCGTGTTTCTAGTCTTGTTTTAAAACTTAGATTCTTATCTCATGGCTCATATAATTTATGTTGAAGCAACCTCCCCCCAGTCAGCTTGAGCTGAGCCAGCCTGGAGGAGAAGATTGATGCCAGTGATGGAGGTGCTGACAGGCTGCAGAGAGGAGGAGAGGTATAGATCCTAGGGAAGGGGTAAGGCTGAGTTCACAACAGTATTTATATTTCTGTTCTTCTGCTCTATTTTAAGAGCAGAACAGTCAAAATAATTGAAGCGGCCTTTAGGGAAACAAATGCCACCTAGTGGACTCAACTGACTATAATAAGATCTGCTTTCTATTAGAAAACTGGGCATTTTGACAGAAAAAAGGGTAGCATGTTGCACTATTTTGTCCCATATTTTTGACAGAATCTGCATTATTAATATCATATTGCACTGTAATTGTCACATAAGGGGGGGAGGGGGTCTTTCTTTTCCAGAAAAATAAGTGAGAAGATCAGTGCTTGCCTATCTTATCACCCCTATGTGTTAGAATCACAGTGTCAAGTTAGTTGCACCAAGCATCTATACCACATACACACATCAATGTCATCAGTGTGATTATCATCAATATTGTCAACCACATCAATACCATCCACAATATCATCAGGCTCAATAAGATCAGCATTATCATATTAGTACCATCATCTACATCAACAATATTAACATGACTATCATAACCATCAGTATCGCCATGATCACTATCATTAGCTGCATTTATACCATGAACATTATCAAAACTGGCATCAATATTACCATCTGTGACATCATTGTTCTCAACGTCACTAACGTTAAAGGGATTCTGTCAGCCAGATTTTCAATAGTGAGTTGTTCAAATCGTCATATCCGTCCCCACGATCTTATTAAAAATATACTAGTTTTACCACAACCTGTTTTGTCATCTTTGATAAAAATCAGTTTTATTCATATGCTAATTAACCTGTGATTGTGCCCAAGGGGCTGTCCCTCCTGCCGTTTGTGCCCAGCCGTGCCCATTCTCGCCCAGCGCCGCCCCGCTATTAATTATTTACGCCTCTCCTCTTTTTTTTTCCCCTAAATGCGCCATAATCTAGCGCATGCGCCACTCTTACTCATGTCTGGGCCCGCGCGGTGTCCTGGCAACAGCCTCATCCAATGTAACAGCGCATGCGCAAGCTTTCTGATCTGGTGCCACTCTATTCTTCCTTCTAGGGCGGAGTGAAGAGCGGGGAAAGCTGGCTGACAGAATTCCTTTAAGATCTTTGATATCGTCATCTGCACTAATAATGTAATCAACCACATTATCAGTGTCACTACAATCAATACTATTATAATCAACAACATCTCCGTCACTATCATCAACTAACAGGATACTATCTGTCCGTGCCACATGTACTGTACTGTGCTCTACATGTACTTGTATACTGCTCACTATCTTTGCTTGATGTACTGCACTTATGTACTGCTCTCTACCTGTACTACAGCATGCCACAGCTATTCGTTTGTTGTATGTA